>OX451741.1:1125850004-1127264724 GCA_948472305.1 Vicia faba | reverse complement strand
CTCTCCCTAATACCAATATAGCAACTTTACCCCTCATCTTATTACTAGTTTATTTTAATTATTTAATTATTAATATTATAAAATATTATTTGTCTCTTATAATAATATAATAATAATAATAATAATAATAATAATAATAATAATAATAATAATAATACCATTAACACTAATATTCTCCCTTCACCCCATGTTTCTACGCTTTTAGCCACACACCCCTAATATCCTTTACTTCTTCAATTAACACTACTTCTAATCTTCCAATAATTCCATTAAAACAGATATAAACACATCATAAAATTTACCAACTAATATAAATATATCACGTCATCCAAGTATTAAATAAAATAATTCCAACTAATTTATAAGAATACACGGTATTCTCTAATTATTTAATTAAAAACAATTCTAATTAAATTGGGGTGTTAAAAATTGAAATTCTCCTTGTTGGAAATAGAGTTGTTAAGTCTTTTGTCCATTTTAAACAATTTCCTCATCTTTCTTGCAATGCAAGCATGTGACTCTTCACTATTAGACATCTGTTACGAAATTTGTCAATTGCAAACGGGTAGGGTATTCAGCAATGTAGAAGGGAGTTAGCTCAACAAAATTTTAAACAAATTACAGTTATTACTTTGCATTATAAAAGGATTCATAGAATAACATAAGTAATAGTTATGCGCAACCAATAGAAAAATTGATAGAAGGTACCTTCAGAAAACTGGAATGCAGCTGGTTATGGTAGTCTTCTTTGAAATATATAAAATCTGAAGCAAAATAACAAAGGATGGGTAGTAGATGTTTAGGAGACAAATCATTTTGTTCGAATATAATAATAAATCAAAAAGCAGTTGTAGTCATTGCCTTACTTATTATTATGATAATGGATAAATAATTACAGCTGTAATCGACTCCATATATTTTATACTATTGATTCCTCAACACAATCAGGATCACAATTGTGGGCAAAAGAGATTTCACCTTCCTGTTTGACGGTTAGTACATATCATTAGAATCGTGGTTTATTTTTGCAACATAAAAATTTAATGTTAGTTGCAATACTCATTTATCGTTAGAGGAATTAATTTCTCAAAGGGGACGTCTTCGACGACACTCTCTATGATCTGGAGCAAATTAGATTAGAATGTGATGAAACAATCCAGTATAGTAATGTAAAACGTAGGAAAATAATGATGTGAATGGTTGCCAACATTAAACACAAGTTAAGTTCAAATTAAATATCTACACTGACTGGATCGTGGCATCAATGATGACAGTTGGCCGATGCAATGTAGGAACATCAGTAATGGTAACTCTAAAATATAAACTCAAAAGTGAAGTTGTTCCACATATAGAGGGTGGTTGCGTCATTTGTTCCATTAATATCTAGTTGATTGATGAGTTGCTCGTCTTTAATATATATGACAACAGATTCATTTCTCAATCGAGGGTGCCACTTAATCTTGAATGCAAACTTCAAGCCTAACATTGCATCCAACGCCAAGGGAACTCAAGTGGGTCAGTTATTCCAGCCTATGTTTGAAATGGTAATAAAGTATAATGTATAACGTGTTTCATGGGTGAACATAATAAATTACATTAAACGATGTTGTTGTTACCTCTATCATGGGTGAATCATAAATTTGTCAAAAAGTACAAAAATGTGCGGCATAATCTATGAAACGTGAGCCTCCATATCTCAGCCTCACTTCGGTGTACATCCCTGCAAAAGAAAGGTGGATTGTCACCCTTTGCAACCTGAGGACATTTTAGCATGCTTTGTAGTACCAACCATTTGGATTAGCAATGAGTTTGTCGGTAGTAGCAACAGTTACCTAGAATGTTGGTTGCACAACATATCCAAATAAAGAAAAGTTCACATAAAAGCACGTGATATCATTGTGAAAGATAAATAAATTTGGGTGTTATGAACCTCGGTTAAGACGACTATTTCATCAAGTGGGAGGTGGGCAAATTTTGAAAAAAAAACTTATCAATGGGGATATGTAAGTCCCTGAAGATTGATGTGACCATTCGTGCGTGGTCTTGCTAGTGCTGCTTAGTGATTTTCCCATATGAGAATCTTTTGAAAAACTGTAGGTGTAACAAACACAAAAAAAATGTTGTTTAAAAACTGATGAAAAAAACAACAACAATGATTATTAATGAGGCAGTCGTATTATATGTTAAGTATCATTTATGAAAGTCATTGATCTTCGGGATATCCTCATTGATGTGTATTTTGGTAACATTGTAGGTATTAGTAACAGCAAGGGAAAATTTCCCTGCAAACACAGAATGCGATTACAGAAATCCAAAACAGAAACACGGATAAGTAAATTACAAATGTAAACCAAATTAAATTGAGTTGCAAAGATTAATAACTTTCTTCTTTCACTTTTGCATACTTCAAGAGTATAATAGTTGGTGCAGATGGATCAAGTTGTTTCTATTTGAACTCAAAATATTGTGTTGCGTACCCTTCCCATAATGTACAATGCAAGGTGTTTTCGCTAAAAGTGTAAGACATTGGTAGTTAGTGTATGAACGTAGAACGTACAACATATAATATATTTATATGAAAGTTGGATAGTCATAGAAGCATACCCCAAATCTCTTAGGATGAAGTTTACTTGAGATTTATTCCCCCCATTTGCGACTAGGAGTATCCAATTTCCTCTACCACCCCGATGACGCCAACAAAAAAGATCGGTAGTTAGGAAAATGAAGCATACAATCTAGGAAATAATGAAAAATGGAAACGATATAATTATGAATAAAACCAGTTAGGAGATTCTTCTGCCATTTGCCTGAAATGATGTATTTTTATAGCGAGCTTCCACAACTCTTTTCAGTCATTGATGTCACCAGTCATATTGAAAGGTCTCGTCATTTGGAAAGTGTTGGATAACGTTGGCTGCAAGTGAAAGATTGATACAATATATAATGATATTGAAAATATAACATAAAATATTCCAAGAGTACATTGATTTCATTAAAACATTGATCAATGGACCACAATCCCACATGAGTCTAGTTTGTCCAAAATCTAATCTATGATTGAAGCTTTGTTTATTGAAACGACATAGTATGATTGAAAAAAAATAAGATAGCAAGAAAGAAACCACTCAACCAAATAAGTACTCTAAATAAATTGTATAATGCAAATTTGAGAGAGATGTTTTTCTTAAAAGAGAAATGTAGAGTGGCATATAGCCTATATAAAAGATGTAGAGTGGCATACTTTGGCCTTAATATAGAACTTTTCTGTAGTTTGAAATGATTATTTTTTTCCAATCTTTGTTCCTAATTTTGATTACCTTGATAGCATCTACTTGTGTTTTCCACAAAAGAAAAGAGACTAGCACAAAAAACTTGCCACCAGGTACTTTTGGTTGGCCATTAATTGGTGAAAGTTACCAAATTTTGTTCAAAAACATTGAAAATTTTCCTTCAAGAAAGATCAAAAAAGTACTCATCAGAGATTTTCAAAACAAAGCTATTTGGAGAGAAAACAGTGGTTATGTTTGGTCCTAATGCTATCAAATTCATGTCAATGAATGAATCAAAACTTATCAAATTTTGGTACTTGAAAACTCAGTGCAAGTTATTCAATCTTCCCGATCAGAATCAGAATCAGAATCAAACTCGAGTAGTTGTAGTTTCTGCTCCAATGAAAATCTTGGGGTTTCTTAAGCCCGAAGGAATAGTTAAATACATGAAGAACAATAATAAAATTGAATCAATCATACACAAAAATTTCATGACACATTGGGAAGGAAAAACGGAACTAAAAGTGTACCCTTTGGTGAAATCTTTTTCAATTTCATTAGCTTATCAATTCTTCCTAGGAAGTGGCACATCAATGCTAGATTAGGAGAGCATACAGAAGCTGAAATATACATGGGCTGTTGCTCAAGAAACCATGAGACTCTACTCAGCTGCACCAGGTGCATTCAGAGAGGCGAAAACCAATATCACCTATGAAGACTTTACAATTCCAAAAGGTTGGAAGGTACTTACAAAGTTTTACATTGTCAATTAATCACATTCAATTATACGTCTGGCTTATGATTAAAATCAAGTATTAGATTTGTTACTAAAATATTTGTGGACTTTACTTGAACAGATATTTTGGGCATTTATTGGAACAAACAAGAATCCGATATGCTTTGATGAGCCGGAAAGTTTTGATCCATCGAGATTTGAAGGGAATAATGTGCATGCACCATATTGTTATATACCCTTTGGAGCAGGACCAAGATCTTGTCCTGGAAAGGACTATACCCGATTTGTGATTCTCACTTTCATTCACAATCTTGTAACAAAGTTCAAATGGGATGTTATGATTCTTGATGAGAAAGTGTCTGGTGCTTTGGTACCTATCCCAGCTGAGGGAGTTCCTATCCGTCTTTATAAGTTGTAACTTTTCATGTGAATATTAAGTGTGTATATTTGGTTGTGCACTGAAAATAATAAAATGATAGAGTTAGGAGAAATGATACAATTGTGTCATGAAATGTAAGGTAATGAAATGAATTCAACATTTAGATCGAATTGAGTCAGAGATCTAGCTCTATTATACATACATAAATGTATGTGTTTTAATGTGGAAAAAAATGCAATGTTAAAGGTCTGTTTTGGGAGAAGTTTTTTACGATCACAAATTAAATATATAATATCACATTAAATAGGAATGTGGTGATTTGGGAATATATAAATGGCAGAATCTATTCACCTATCACTTTAAGATTTTAGGTGAACAAGTGGTGTGTCTCTCACAAAGGTGCATAATCTTCAATTTTGTATCAATGTTCCTAGTAAACTCCCCCAACAAATATAAATTTTGAGTTCCCCCAAATTAAGGGATTTTTGGTGTTATGAATAAAAGCAAACCCTCCAAAATCCTCCCAATCAAAATCCTTCAATTCTTTCCACTCAATCTCTCCCTTTTTTCAAAGTTCTCCCCTCCTTTTCTCTCCAAACTCACAAACATACCCTTAATGTTATTTTTTAATTTTGTATATGTGTTTGAGCATTTAGTCATGTGACAATACAAGACTAGCTCGTAATTTGATGCACACACATGTAATAGTATTTTTCGTTATGCAATCATAACTAATCGGAGAATAGTACTTATTACGTACAACGACAAACTTGAACTTCGAGTGTGGTGAAAGAGGTGCTGACATGTATGATTAGCACTCCAACACTCAAGTCGGTATTTGAATGAGATGAGTGAGAGAAGTTTGAATTTGAAATTGTGTACCTGAGAATAACGTGGTTTCTATTTATATATGAGCATTTATAATCACGTGTCATCTTTAAGGCGTGAAATATGGAACGCCATTTACATAGATTAACAACCCTCATTTTTTAATTGTTGTTTTCAGTGGTTTTTGCCACTTTCTTTTTGTGTGTGTTTTGTATTATGGGATTTTGATTGATGTATTCATACGCTTGTAGTGCTTATGACAACACCCTTGAGTCTTTGTGTTGGAGTTTCAATCTCTTCGGGCATATCCTAGATTCGTCGTTACCTTACATGATCACAAAGAAAATAAATATTTTAGAACTAGTGGTTTGTCCATTAATAATGGAGAGATCAAAATGCATTTTGAAGTAATAAGTTATATGAAATGTCATCAAAGATAAAAATCGAAAATATAACAAGGTGGGTCTGCCACCACTTATTCTCCTTGACTTATAGCTCGTCAAGTCAGCCACTCCTGGCTATTGGGCTAATGTGACCACCTCTTCCTACAGGAGGTTGAATGTTCATGCTTCTCAGTTGATCAGTGAGGGAAGCTACATTAATCTCCATGACCCTGCACTTCCCTTGGTCCTGATGCAGCACCTGGTAGATCCTTTTAGGTTCTTCGAGGTCATCATTAACCGTGATTGGCTCATTGTGAAGGTTGTGAAATTTTAATTTGAGGTGGATCGGTGAGGCGACAACGTCAAGGTCCAATGTGAAGGGTCTTCTGAGGATGCACTTTAGATGCTTTTGCAGGAGACTACAAGTAATTGTGAGTCCACGGGCCTGATATCCCTTCTTTCCCCCACAGATATCATTAGCTCTACGAACCCCACTGGCGAATGGTCGTGTTGTTGAATGCTTGCGAGTACGAGCCTTCATATGGCCACAAATTTTCTTTCTTGAGACACATCTTCTCAAACAACTTTAAATACATGATATCCTAGGAACTTCCGCTATTGATAAGTATTTGTGACACGTTGAAGTTCCTGATTAAGGAGGTTATGCCTAGAGAGAATATTTCGTTTAGAGTCTCTCTAATTTTCTTGTTTGTCATGAAATTTGAGCATTTTTCTATCTGGAGTTTTGGTTGGGGTGCTTACATCTTCCTTATGGACGATCATTAGTTTAACAACCTTCCTCTTCATCGCCCCTTCAATGGAAAGTTTGCTCAAAGTGCTCCACTAGTGATGGAATCAATATGTTGGCACTTCCCCTTACTGGCCCCTTTATCTTCATTGTTGGTCCCTTCACCATTATTCACAACGTTCACCGTTTTGGATGGGAACTTGCTCTTCAGATATTCTTCTATTTCTCTCTTCTTGCCCCTGGTATACTCGGATAAGAATCCCCTCTTGATTAAACCCTTTGTTAATTCTCTATTTTTTGTGATTGTCATTATGTTTGGTAAAACTAACTTAGCATAAACATGTTGAAATAAGATGTTCTATCAACTGGAGCAACATGTCGAATGTGATGTCATGTGTTGAATCTTTCGACATCGTGATTGTATACAATTGGATGTTTTTAGTTTATTACATATGCAAAATATTCTGAAAATATTATGATATCCTATGTGACGCTCAATTTAAGGATTAAGAGTTCAAGTTTAATTCAAGGAGTATTCTTATTTTCTAATTATGGAGTTAATTTAGGAAACTTTATTGAAGTCTTATTTTTATGCAGAAGTTTCTGAAAAATTTTAGCAGCTGATTTTCTGTGTTTTTAAAGCCGAAATCCAGTTCATTCAAGGTTATAAAAGGAAGGCTTCAATCCTAATACAAGTGGAGAACTGTAGTGTATTTTATAGCGTTGTAGAATGTGATTTTGGGGGTTCTTGTATGTTGATTGAACACTGAGCCTTAGTGAATGTATTAGGATGTTTTGTTTATTGTGAGCCTCTCTAATATCACTTTGATAGAAGAGTGGGATTGTCTCTTATTGAGTCGTAAGTTTTATCAATCACTCTTAAGCTTCTAAGTATTGAGTGATTGTGTGTTTTTGAATTTTGTCTTCTAAAGTCTTTTGAATTATGTTCTTGTCACTGTTTGTGATTGAAAGGGAAGTGAGAGGGGTCCCATACCTAAGTGTGTCTTAGGTAGAAGTACAACACGAGTAGTGATTAAGTGAGAAGTTGTAAATGGTGGAGTTTAGCTTTGAATTGATACTATTTAGTGGATTTCATTCCTGGCTTGGTAGCCCCCAGATATGGGTGTTGTTGTACACCAAACGGGGTTAACAATTTGGTGTGTCCCTTTATTTTTCTGCACTATTTAATTGTTATACCTTGTCATTATGTTTTTGTTTAGAGATCAGTGTCTCGACATCTCTTAGGACATCTGAGATCTGAATACTAGAATTTCACCCTTGATGACATCCTTCAGGTGGATGCATTCATTGGTGGTATGGCCATGGCCCTTATGAAAGCGATAATATTTTGTCTTGTTAATTCTAGAAGATTCCCTAACACCAAAGGGGTTTCTGATTCCGGTCCCCCAGAATTTCATTTTGGCACACTCCTAGTATATCCTCTCTCTGGATGTGTTTAAAGAGTGTACTTATCATATCATCCATAGGTTCTGCATTCAGATTCATTACTCTTCTTATTGGAGTCTTTCCCGCACGGTCGGCTAGAATTTTCATTTATCGCAGCTGAGTTGCCGAATTAGGTTTTAAGTTTCTTTTTTAGGTTGATGAAGTTTTGTTCTCTATTCAGAAGCTCTTTCACATTAATGGCCTCCCTATGCCCCAGATTCTTCCTGAAGGAACTATCTTGTAACATGTCATTCTAAAATATTTAACATTTGAGGCCCTCTTCAGCTCCTTCTACTTCCATAAATACTTGCTTAAAATAGTCGATATATGACCATAAGCTCTCTTTATTTCCTTGTGCCATCCCTCTTATGGAGGTTATTGTCACTGGCTGCCTCTGTTTGGCTGCAAAAATGAACGATGAAGCTCACGCGCGGGTCAATCCATAACTCAATGCTCCCATCTGGAAAAGTTTTGTACATAGTTTGAAGGATCCTATCAGATTTAGTAAAAATAGTGTGCACTTGGGAGCTTCATCAATGTGGAAGTAGTTCAAACATTCATCATCGAGTTTTACATGCTCATCGGGGTCTTATTTCCCATCATACTTCTTTAGCTTGGGATATTTATCCATTGACTTTGGTATTTTACTATTACATGATGCAAATAATCCACCCATCTCACCTCCACCATCAAATGAACCTTGCTCTCCTACCTCTCTCCCCCAGCCAGATTCTTCCACTAACCTCTCTTCTTCCTCAAATGACACTAACAACTCCCCTTGCCCCTCCCCTCCTGTGCCAACCAGAAAATCCAATCGAAATATTAAACCTCCAGCTTATCTATCTGATTATCACTGCAATTTGCTATCCCCCATGCTGCCAGCATCTGACTCAGGTTCCTCTAACTACCCTCTCTCTTCTGTATTATCTTATAGCCAATGTAGTCCTGATCACAAATTATTTTGTCTGTCCATAAGCTCTTTCACAGAACCCAAAACCTATAAACAAGCCTGCAAGTTTGATTGTTGGAACAATGCTATGAAATCTGAGTTAGATGCTCTTGAATCTACAAATACTTGGTCTGTTGTTGATTTGCCTGCAGGCAAACAATCGATTGGTTGCAAATGGGTCTACAAAATCAAGCATCATGTTGATGGATCCATCGAACGATACAAGGCCCGTTTGGTAGAAAAAGGATATACTCAGCTGGAGGGTGTGGATTATTTCGACACTTTCTCACCTGCTGCGAAGCTTACTTCTATTTGAACCCTTCTCTCAGTGGCTGCCATTAAGAATTGGCACTTGGAACAACTCGACGTCAACAATGCCTTCCTTCATGGTGATCTACATGAGGAAGTGTATATGGATCTGCCTCCTGGATTCCTGCCCCCTGCTTCTTCGACCAACGAAGTTTGCACTTCTTCGACCAACGAAGTTTGCACTTCTTCGACCAACGAAGTTTGCACTTCTTCGACCAACGAAGTTTGCACTTCTTCGATCAACAAAGTTTGCACTTCTTCGACCAACAAAGTTTGCAAATTGCATAAGTCATTATATGGCCTGAAGCATGCTAGCAGACAGTGGTTTTCGAAATTGTCCACTGCCCTTATCTCTCTTGGCTACTCATATTCTTCTGCTGATCATTCTTTTTTCACAAAATCACATGACTCTTCTTTTACTGCCTTATTAGCCTATGTTGATGATATTGTCTTAGCCGGTAATGATTTGCAGGAAATCCAATATGTCAAAAGCTTCCTTGATTCCACTTTCAAAATCAAGGACCTTGGTAGGCTAAAATATTTTCTTGGTCTAGAAGTTGCCAGATCAACTCACGGCATTTTTCTCAATCAGAGAAAGTACGCTTTGGAATTGCTCGAAGACAGTGGCTTATTGGCTACTAAACCTTGCTTTACTCCCTTCGATTCCTCCTTGAAGCTTCATGATGATAACTCACCACCTTTCGAAGACGTCACAACTTATCGAAGGCTTGTTGGAAAACTTTTATATCTGACTACCACCAGACCTGACCTTGTATTCATCGTTCAACAGCTCAGCCAATTCATCTCACATCCTATGCAAGTTCATCATTCTGCAACAATTCGAGTCCTCAAGTATCTCAAAGGTGCTCCTGTCAAGGGTTTGTTCTATTCATCTTCCTCTCCACTCAAACTCTCTGGCTTCGCAGACTCAGATTGGGCAAGTTGCCCTGCTACCCGCAGATCCGTAACTGGATATTGTGTGTTCCTTGGCAATTCCCTCATATCCTGGAAATCCAAAAAGCAGTCTACAGTATCCAAATCAAGTTCAGAAGCGGAATACAGGGCCTTGGCAAGCTTGACTTGTGAATTGCAATGGCTGCAATATTTGTTCAAGGATCTCCACATCTCCTTTGATCAACCTAGCTCAGTCTATTGTGACAACAAAAGTGCTATCTACCTTTCTCATAACCCCACCTTCCATGAACGGACAAAACATATCGAAATTGACTGCCACGTCATTCGTGAGAAAATTCAAACTGATCTCATCCACCTTTTACCAGTTTCTTCTGTTGCTTAATTGGAAGATGTTCTCACCAAGCCTTTGGCAGCTCCCTCTTTTGATTCTCTTGTTTCCAAGCTTGGTCTATTAGACATCCATAGTCCAGCTTGTGGGGGGCTATTACATGATGCAAATAATTCAGTTTAGTTAGCTTTGGTGGTTTGTTACTTAACAGTATATATAGTACTGTCTTGTACATTCCAAAAGCAGAATAATACAATGAGTTTATTCCATTTTACTTTTTCTCTCTTGGCATTCCAAAGTTAACATTTACTTTCCAGTATACTGGCATAGATATGATGATTCTACGGGTTCTTCTTCGGTGGTTTCTCTACTTGTTCTTGTGGAGGAACATGGCTACCTCGGCCTTCACTAGGGCTTTAATAAGGATTTTGGTGTTTCTTGATTTTTTGGTGATTTGGAGATTTCAGAGCTTCGTCTCTTCGTGACACATCCAGCTCAAGAATGATAGTTCAGATTCTCCTAGAAACGACTTCATGCACGGTGTTCCCCTTCAGAGGCGTGTTCTGTAAGCTTTTTCTAGATGAAGCAATCTTTCTTCTATATCTTGTGAGTTTTGTTATAGAAATATGTTATACATAATTTTTAACAACTCATTAGCACCTTGTACTCCAAGGTTAGTGTGCAACAGTTGGAAACCACAAAACTTTTTCGGCCTTGAGGTTGGTGGTGGTATTGAAGGCCTTGGTGAAGGATCGCCTTGTTAGAGCTGCAAAGCAGATCCTGTGATCTGAGAAGGTTAGAGTAGATATTAATGCAACAGAGTGTTTAAAACAGCTTGATCCATATTACTTTGAGAAGGAGTATGTAGGTGACTTATTGCAGCTTAAGCAGAAACAGTAGCAACAACTTCTTCACATAAAATGGCGAAGCGAGTGGCTTTAGATCTACCCATCGTTGGAAGATTTGGAGATAATATATTCAGAAATTCTGAAAAAAGAGTTGGTGCACTATCGCAATAGATCAGGATAGTGGGTCTGAAGTTCGATCTTAGGAACTTTAATTTGATAGGTTGAGATAGATTTGAATCGATGAATCTAAATTAGAATGTGCAATCGTGGAAACGCGAGAATCAGAAGTCAATTTGCATAGTCAACACCACTATTTTGTTATGGAACCAGAATTGATCGAAGAAAGATGATTGTGATGTGAAATGACGGACTTGAACTTCTGGTGTGGTGAAGAAGGGACTAACCTACAAGTTTAGCACTCAAATGCTCAAGTTAATATGTGAATGAGATGAGTGAATAAAGTTTAAATTTGAAATTGTGTATCTGAAAATGGCACATTTTCCATTTATATAAAGGAAGAGTTATAACCACTCTCTATCTTAAAGGAATGAAATATGGGAATATGTTGGATGTATCTTGGCCTTGGATCTCCTATGCTCTTCCCCATGGTAGTACGCCTATGCTGGAAAAAATTTAGACAAATCATTGTTTTCTCTAGGTCGGTCCTACTGGCTCTTCCGGTCGGTGCAAAACAATTGCCCATAAACCTTTGTCTCTACTTAGCAGTGTGAAGTTCTCAAATACATCCACAATTCCTTACTCTTATATTATGTGGTTCTCAAATGAAATAATGTGTGAATGTATACTATTGAAAATTACAATATCCCTTTTATTCTGTGATTTTTATTTTTAAAGAGTATAAATTAATATTTGCGGCAGGCAAGATTAATTTTCGAATTAAGGAGAATTACAATAAACTGAAAAACTATATCTTTATATATATATATATATATATATATATATATATATATATATATATATATATATATATATATATATATATATATATATATATATATATATATATATATATATATATATGTGTGTGTGTGTGTGTGTGGGTGTGTATTACTTGTGAAAAATACTATAATGTGAATTCTGCATGTATAGAAAGAATAAGAGGGCTTTAGGATGTTTAATCTCTAAAAATTGAATGAATTCTTTATCCCTATGACTAAAGTTTTTATAGTCTAATATCTTTCTTCCTAAAAATAAGACCCTCTTGCCCTTTTTGTTTTACTTTCTATAAGACTCCCTTCAAGTTTTAAAGTGCATTAATGTTTTTTTACCTATATACCTCTAATTATTTTACATATTTTTTATAATCTACATTAAATAATCTTACATACATATTAAATAGTTTTCTCTCTTAGAGATAAACTTGTAAGATTATACAAATAGTCAAAAAATTTAATACTTCAACAATTTTCTTAATTATCTTAATTTACTCTATGGGGTCTTACTTTTAATGATGTTGATAGTATAACCCTTAGGTCAAGCGGTTTTAGTTGGCCACTTGCCCACTTTGTTGAATCATGGGGATATGAATACCAGTATTTCTCTCTTAGTATAAGGAGTAGTTACTTTTCTAGAATAGTGTGTGTATTTGTAATTTTACCTCATACATGGCCTAACACATCCACAAATGATTTGGGGGTTGAGTATATTGACATGAGTCGGGTGAATCATTCCCCAAAATTATGGGCTGAGTTAGGAGAGCTAGTGTGCTCTCCATGTGAGGGAGAACTTATTCATTCATCCCTTATCCTCACATTATTGGGTCAAGTGTTATATGGATAAGATCTTTCTGAATGCCAATCAAAGTTATTCCAGTTCACAGTCTCTTTAGCATTAGGCCTATATGGTTAATATCATTAAGTTATAGCATATTGGTTCATAGTTCCCCAGGTATAAGGTCTGGAAGGGAAAATTTATTTAAATAAGGAAAACAATAATCTCACGTTCAAAAGGTCTCGAAGGGAGATCCCTCATGTGAGGCCTTAAAGGGAAATTCTCTCAAGTTAGGCCTTAAAGGGTGATTCCCTCGGGAGAGAAAATTTTGAATCCCTAGGGCACGCGGTGCGTTTAATGCTATGTGATAATGGGTTTGTCTTTGGAAGATGAAGATTACACGTATTGTTTATGTGTTTTCATGTGTGCAATGTGGTTCGGTGGTACTCTACCTCCCTATCAGTAAGTGCAAACCTATGCCCACTGATAATGGCATACTCGATCCATATTCTTTGTTCTATAAATAGGCAAGTCATAGTTTTGTTGGGCATGTCACTCCACACACAAGAGGGGAGGTGAATTATATGTTTTAGAAAAATGGTAGTTTGAAAAACTCTTTGGATCATTTTCAGAGTTTAAAATCATTTTAAAAGGATTTTAGAAATTAACTGCGTAAAATAAAATGCGGAAAGTAAAGAGTTAAGGGATAGAGAGATAACATCAGGAATCATAGAGGTTTGGTCAAAAATAAAAGCCTAATCCTCTCCCCAATAGTCTTTCTTGAGATTATCCAAAAAATATTTAGAGATTTTAGTAGGTTGAACTCTCGAACCCCCCGTTTTACAAGGAAAATGAAGTTTTTGACTAACTTAAAACCAAACAATGAACAACAGAGATAAGTGGTTAGTCTTATTTCCAAATAGAAACTTGAATGGTTTAGTCCCCAAGCTAAACTAAGATATTACCCATACTTATCTCAAACCAAGGCGAGCTTTTAAACAAGTATGAACCCACAAACTAGGCAGGGGTTTTGACGAGATGACCATGAACCTATGAGATTTTCTATCAAGCTTATCTCCAACCCTAGCAAGCTTGTAATCAAACTGAGCTTATGAACCAAACCATAGTTCTTTTACCAAGATCACCCTGAACCAATGAAAGCTTTTAAATGGGCTGAGCTTTCAAACAAAACCGATGACTTAGTAACTAAATCCCCAAATCAAAGCTTTTAAATGATTTACCTTAAAACCTAAAGAGACCATCCCTAATTAGATAAATTATTCAACCAACGTAAAAAATTTCCATTAGTGAATTTACAATACTACCCTTCCATAAATACAAATATATCTCGCTTGTAAAATACCTTTCTCGAAAGCATTACAGATAAATTTCTAAGTGAGAGAAAGTGAGAAAATATTTTAAGAACGAATGAAGAAAAAGATGAGGGAAAGGACCTTTATTTATATGCTAGAGGTTGGCACAAAGAAGGAAAAAAATTTGTGGCTAATATTAATTATCAAATTGATTGGTATCGTACTCCAACCTTTTAAAAGGAAATAAAAGATATATAGTTGTTACCATTCATTAAGACATTTTCCTAAACGTTTAGGGCACATTTTTGTGTTATCCCAATTGATTGGCTATAAGCGTCAATCGATTGGCCAGTATAAAAAATTGAAACTTAATTTTCTAACAATTTTCAATTTATCTGGCACGACTTCAAAGAATTTTTAGAAATATTTTCTTAAGAAATAGTTTTTAAAACTTGTTTTAGTGTGTGTGTGTGTGTGTGTGTGTGTGTGTGTGTGTGTGTGTGTGTGTGTGTGTGTGTGTGTGTGTGTGTGTGTGTGTGTGATTAGTCGTATAACTTAATGAAAAAGCCCTTATGCTTTTACAACATATTTTTCACTCAAAAGTGAGAGGGCAGGCTTTCATACTTCTCCCTTTCATGCTTTGAAGCTTTAAGACTTGCCAAATAAATCAGTCATGCAATCACTTTCTTGAATTCTTCTTAGATCCTGCAAAGATCCTCTAATTCTTGAATGCTTCAAAGCATGAAAGGGAGAAGTATTAAAGACTTCCCTCTCACTTTTTAGTGAACAATATTTTGTAAAATCTTAAGGGCTTTTTCATAAAGTTATACGACTAATCACACACACTCACACACATTAGATATTTTGCATGATATCTTGCATGATGTTATACGACTAAATATGCAAGCTGATAAAGCTAGGGTTTTGATATTAAACCCTAGATTTATTAGCTTACATATGTAGCCACTTGTCATGCTTACATTTTGGTTGTTATCATTAAGGAATAGTTGTCATATGTGATTACAAATTCCCCATTAGATGTTCTGCATGATGTAAAAACTAGGAAAATTTAGCATTTTTGTATATTGGACAATATCTCTATGTCTTGTGGCACTCCTTTGAATTAGGGGTCTTAGGACCCATTAAAAACCATTTTGAAATTAACCAAAGTCTTGAAAAACAAGTTTCGGCATAAATTTTTATTGCATGTGTCGACACATACGATTTTCAGGTCGACACATGCAACTGAATTTTGAAGCCTGAAGTCTCTGGAGGGCTTCCGTCGACACATGCATGCATATAGGTCGACATATACTGAAACTTTTAAGAAATTATAGAAATTATTATTTTATATGTCGACACATACAAATTTCAGGTCAACACATATACTGGTTTTTTAAAACTAAAAGCTTTGTCTTGGTTCGATCGACACATACATCTCTTCAGGTCGACACATACAGTTGAAACTTGACTTATGTGTCGACACATACGATTTTCAGATCGACACATACTGTTTAATTAAGTCAATTTTTCAATTCTTTTTAATTCCAAAAATCTCCTTTTTGCATTTAAACTTCCACAACTATAAATACATCATTCATGCATCATTCCAACTTGATGATACCGTGATAATCTATGCATACACACTAAAAAGTCACACATGATAATCCTTTATCGGGGGTGCCATCTAGACGAGGTTTGGTAACACCTAATTAGATTCCTGTGTAGAAGAGAATATTGGGTTGAGATTTACAGGGGTCTTCATCCGAAAAAATCGTAGGTTTGTCCTCTAAGATCATTGTTGATTTGGGGGTTTTTGTGCAAGACGATCAAGAGAGGATTGCAGCCTAGTGAAAGCCTTTGGAGATAAAGAACGTAAATGACCCTTTGGAGATGAAGAACGCAAAGGAAGTAGAGCGACAACGACGGATCAAATTGAATTCTTGTGTTACAATATGTGCAATTGATGGTGTGCAAAATATTTAGAGATAAAGTATGTAAAGGAGTAGCAAGATCCAGATAATCAATTGGTATCTATTGTGTCTTGGTCTTTCTCGAGATCAAAAGAAGAGAAGGTGTTGAATCAACAACAAATAATTATAGTTTGTAGGGTTTCTCTTGGAACACCTCTCTTGTATCAACTTTTTGCATAGTAAGAATTAGCCTAATTCTAAATTGGAATTGGGCGTAGAAGTACCCATAAGCAAGGAAAAAAGTGGGAAATTGTGTAGACAAATCCTCGTGTACTTCTTATCATTTTTACTTGCTTTAATTTTCATTAATCAATTTGTCAAATAGTATTGAGTAATTTATCGAATTATAAGAAATTTTTCCATGGTCGTTTTTGTTTTGAATTAAGTGTTGATTTTCTTATAATCACTTTTGATTATAAGTGCTTTTGTATCAACACTAGTCAAAAGGAAAATTCTGAAATTTTGGTTTCACTCCAAGTGTTCGACAAATTATTTTGTTTGTTCTTTTGATAATTGTTATTTGAAGTAGTATTACAAGTAACTTGCTATAAATGATTAATAATGTGTTACTTGATTGAAGTATATAAATTCCATATTATTGTGTTCATTCCATACTTTGCTTTATATTTTCATATCCGACATCCAATAACTTGGTTTATATAGACAACACTTTGGAAAACCTTCCGCGTGCACTCTTTTCAAATAAATTTTAAAACCATAATTTTTATCTGGATTTTTTTGCTTCGTGATCTATTCACCCCCTCCTCTAGATAAGGCATCGTCGTCTAACATCATCATCAAAATTATATTCATATTCAGGAAAGCTTCTTTGGGCACTAACCTGCAAAACATGGTTCCACAAGTTTTCTCTCTCATTTCCTTTTCCATTAAAATTAAAGGCTTAAATGCAACTTTAGTCCCCCTATTTTGCCTTTTTTTTCCAATTCTGGTCCCCTCATTTCAAAAACCGGTTTACACAGCCCCCTGTTTTGTTTTTCTAAGAATTATAGTCCCCACTCCAATTTGGGAGTGTTTTTTAATGACGTGGCAAATATGTTACCCACGAGTCATGCGCCAGGTGGATATTATAATTTTTTACTTTGTGTTTTGTTTATTTTTTAATTTTGGTAATGAAATTAAAATTAAAAATTAAAAATAAATTATTACTTAACCCTAATTTTCTAGAATCCGCTTCAAATCGTATCTATCAAAGGGGAAAACAAGTTGCGTCTTTTCCCACCAGGAAATTGAGATTGTGTCTGCAAGCGCCATCTTCCTCAAGCTTCGTCTTCCTCAAGCTTCATTTATATTCTTCTTGTCGTAACCCAAATGTGTCCTACCCCGATGATTTTATCTTCCAAGATTAGAATAACAAAGAAGCGTTTAACTAAGGGTGGTACAACAATATCTGATGGCCCATTCTTAAATTTTAGCCAACCAGGGGTGCATTTTTAATTCAGGAAGACGGGGCTTTCTAAATCAGAAAGACTCGCGTATCCGTGAATCCATTCGCGAGGCATGTTGGTCATTGGCCCATGCGATTCAAAAATGGAAATTAATGGAGTAACTGTAAAGTTATAGATTAGTAAATAGTCGTTAATAAAAGGGAGGTTGAAGTTAAATTAGGCTCGCTCAAGTTGAAATTGTATAAGTTTATGTAGGTTAAGTTAATTTTAGTAAAAATAGGGGTGAAGTTACAAATAACAGACGCAATAAGGTTTTGCAAGTTGGCTTATTGGTTTCATTGGGATTTTTGTTATTTGCAAAAAAAAAGAAACATTATTTGCTTCTATTGTCTTAATTCAAAAAATATATATAATGAATTATATAAACCTTTGAGGAAATGTGGTGTATTTTTGCTATTTTCCGTTGGACTTTTCATAACCTTTAAGTTTGTTTATTGGGAAATTATTGATGCTGGATAAAAATGCAGCACAGGCCCAATTGGCATTGAAAAAAAATGTGTGGCATAGTAAAGAAAAAAATCCCAGAATCTGGCCCAAATAAAAAAAAAACCGGTACTGTACCAATCCAACCCAGGGATTACGCGCAGCTTTTGGTAAAAACTAATACTGTGCAAATTCCCTTCTTTTCTAATCAAATCTTCAAGGACATTCAAACATGACAGAAGAATAAAAAATAACGTTACAGAAAACTAAAGCAAATCTCCAGAAACAGCAAATCCAGAAATAAATTATACAAACTAGATTCAAATCAAATCTTTACAAATCCAAAAACCTTCATTACAATTAAATCTCATTACAAACTATAACGAATCAATTACAGAAAATGGGATAATCCCTAATTTCTACAAATTCTTCCTAAATCTATGCTAATTGTGACAACAAACTCTTAAGAAACCCTAAAAACTAAACTATATAAACAGAGAGATAATATAGAAAGCGAGAGGACGACGACCTTTTTGAACAGAAGAAGAACAGAGAGGGCTGAGACGGAGAAAAAGAAAGAGATTCAGAAACGAGGCTTATACCAAATTGCGAAGAGTTGAAGAAGCTGTCGTTGAAGAAGAAGAGTGGGGGTGATTAGGGTTCAACTTCTGAAACCCCAATCACCATAGACTTGCACCACCATCCTCAGACCTTCAATCGTTTCCAGAGACCTGTAATTTGAAGAAGAAAACGGCGGATTAGCTCGAAATTAAACTAAAAATAACAGAAACCAACATCACAAGAGGGTACCACTTAGCTTCTCATAATATTGTTCTTATGGTTGTTTAGGGATTAGAGAGGTTGATTGGTGTAAAGGGGGTCGCAGCAGAGCAAGGTTTTTGTTTGGGGTAGTGCCATCGGTTAGAACGAGCTAGGGTTGTGGCGATTTGAGGAGGAAGATAAAGAAGGGTTTGAGAGAGTGAGGAAGACAAAGAGAGGAATTATGTGAAATGCAATGAAAATGAACAAAAGTAAGAATGAAAATTTATTATCCGTCTAATCCTATACCTGTGCGCCCACTGTCACTAGCGTGCCCCTCTAATAGGTTTCGTTTGATCATCATTAGACGGTCTTTAGGCCAAGGCTGTACCATATGCCCTCACTCCCTCACAACACACGATCATCCTGTCTCCTTCAAAAAACGTGTTGGGCTTAGGCCCACTGCTATGCACGCCCCCTTCCAATTGTTTGCTAAGTTGCCAAATAACATACACCCCCTGTCCAGAATGAGAAATGGGCATGGTCCAGCTTCCTTTTAGCACCCCCTTCTTTTGCTTATCAACCATAAAACGCACCCCCCCAGGTTTATTTAAAATTATAATTATTTTGTTATTATTTCTTTTATGTTTTTTTTATACTATACTTTATTAATTATTTATTTCATTTTATCACTTATAATTATTATTATTATTATTAATTTTTATTATCATATTTTTTCTATTGTTATTATTTTTATATTATTACTTATTGTATGTAAATATTATTATTATATATTAACATATAAATCATTTTATTCAAAAAACTCATGCATTACTTTATATATTTTTGCATTAAATACTTTTTTTAATCATGCATTAATCAAGAATTTTTGCAATTAACACGATTAAAAAACACTCAACAAACAACAAACTGTTTTTCGCAATCAATTAAGCTAATCAACTGTTTTTGCAAATGGGTTTCAAACTAATTTTGACTTACTGTGTACTCATTCAAAATCTTTGCAATCACTACTCCCGACCAAGGGCGAAGTGATTCAAAATATGCTTGCAAACCCCTAAAAAACACCAACCCATACGAACTACGAATTGGGACTCTCATTCCTCATAAGAGGATACGTAGGCACACGATCTAAAATCATGGTGAGTCTTGCTAATTAAAACTTAAAACCCTATTTATCCCAAACCTAAACCTATAGCTTAATATCCTTGTGAACAAAATGGATGAAAGGTGCCTAACACCTTCCTTTCGTCTAATTGAGTTTGAAACCTAGAATCTTTGTTTGTGAATTAGGGTTTTCTGTTAGGTTCCCTTCCCTAGGATAAAAACTAATAGTGGCGACTCTTGATTTAAAAACCAGTCGCAACACTTCTCATACTTCTGATACATCATCATGTCTTCCTCAAGGTTTTCAATTGCTTCAACAGATCACTCGGGTTTAAGAAGAAGAGTCCATACATGTTGGTGTGACACTGAGTCACCATTAATGACATCATGGACCTACGAAAATCCAAGTAGAAGGTTTTATGGTTGTGGTAATTATAAGCTCGTGAGGAAAAAAGGTTGTAATTATTTTGAATGGTATGATAAACACATGGGAGATCATACAAAGGATGTAATTAGTTCGTTGAAAAGCATAAATGATGAACTTTTGAAGACGATGAGGGAAAGAGAGAGAAATGAGATTAATTGAAGGCTAAGAACAAGTCTATGGGTTATTTATTGGGTTTATCACTTGTGTTTGCTATGTTATTTGTGTTTGCTATTGCTGCAACACAATTATTTAAGTAGGTGTTGTGATACTGTGGCAGAACCGACTGTTAATACTGGTTTGTATTTTTTGTTTGCAAAATGTCGCGGTAAGCAAGAGTCGCCACCAACTTTTATTTTATCCAATCAAGAAAAGGAAAAAGAACATAAAAAAACCTTTTTCGAGATGTTTCTGAGTACGGGGGGTAGATTATAGAAAGGGAAGGTGCTAGCACCCTTTCTATCCATGGTTTTCCATGGGCTCTTAGGTACTTGCTCATTTTGAAATTGCTTGAGTGTGCTTGCTTTGAAATTTTTTGTTTTACTTCGTGTTAACCCTTGTTTCTGTCCTCAAGAGTGTTACGAAGTTGTTTTTGAAAACTTTGTTTGAAAAGTATTTGTGTGAAAAAGTTTGTTTGTTTGAGCAAGTACTTAAGAGTTTTCTACCTACTCGAAAAAGTCTGTTTGTTTTCCTTTTAGACAATGCTATCCCATTATTGAGAAATAGGTAGCATCGTTGTTGGAGTTTTTTAGGGACATTCGAAGGGACAAATACGATCACAAAAGCAATGTTAGGAAACGTTAGTAATCATCCTAAAGCCTTAAAGATCTTTTTCCGAGGCAACATCCGAATGGGTCATTTTAGATCTTTCGGGGCTAGAGGACGACCACTAACAAACCTTATACTTCATGACCATTTACCGAAGGCAACCAGAGTGGAGTAAACCCTAAGAGTGAGCATGTGCGAGTGTATGTTTTAAGTTAATTTATCTTTGCACATTTAGGGTTTTCTACCGTATTAATTTTCAGTTTGTCTTTCCATACAATCCTAGTAACATACACCTAAGCAATTTATAGTTTGCGGAAATTAAAGCGAGAAAGTTAAAGTCCTAGCTATTACAGGGCTTTTGCAGATACACAATTATTTTGACCGAAAATAAAGATGCGTAACTTAAAACCCTAATTAGTATTGCAAACTCGGAGCAGTTACAATAATAATAAAAAAGGAAATTAAAAGCGCGCGGCGAATTAAATGCGAGAATAATTAGAAACCTAAAAATCTAATGGAAAAAATAATTAGGTTATTTTTTTGAGAAAAGATTAAATTATATACAAATTAATCCTAATTCTAATTGATTTAAATTATGAAAAAAAGGATTAAATTGCCCTAAATAATTAAACTAATTAATTAAGGAAATAAAATATTTTTATGAAAAAAATGATTTTTTGATGTTTTTTGTGATTTTTTATTTTTATGATAAAAAATGATTTTGTGTTATTTTTGTAAAAAAATAAAATAATTAATAAATAATTAAGATGAAAGAAATAAAATAAAGAAAGGAAAAAGAAAAACTTGGGCTTGTATGGAAGCTGAATGGGGGGGGGGGGGGGTGTTGTTGAATTTGTTTAGGCCTAATAGCTGGTCAACCCAGTCAACACGCTGATTCTGTGCAGCCATGCTTGGAGGATGCATCATGGAGTTCCCTTTGACTGAGCGTTGGATCTGGATTAGTGATGACCCAGTGGCTGGATGGTTAGTTGTAAATATAATAACATAAATAAAATATAAAGGAAATAAAGTGGTCTTTCCCAAACGCGCACGTGATTCAAATCACCCAATGGGATTCTTCCACCTAATTGTCTTCTTCCCCATAACTATTGTTTTTGGCCACACTTTTACCTACAGTCGTTTCCGTCACTAAAAGCTATAGTGACGAATTTTGTTCGTAGCCATAAACCTGTAAAATTCAAAAACGCAGCACAAGCAGAATAAATTCAAACCAAAGACATGGATCAATTGAAAATCATCTTCTAAGCATGATAGTACCCCTGATTTTGTCCAATTTTGCCTCTATATGGAATTCCCAATTTGGGACCTCAAAACCCTAACAATGGCGTCGTGCCATTCTTGCACTTAAACTTTAATCAAACCAATAAAAAACATTGCAAATATGATAGCAAGCATGGATATATGATCAAAACATGTTTATGATGGATAAATTATTGAAAACGAATCTTGAAAAAAGATGCAAACCGTGGCACTGTGAGGCGTGATTTCTGAAGGTTTTAAGGCTTCAGGATGATTGGAATGGCTTCAGAAAATGTCCATGAACGGATTGCTGGCCTTGGAATTGCTTGAATCAGTCTATGGAGGAATATGTGATCAGCACTTTTTTTGACAAAAAAATTGAAGTTGACCTCCTTGTTTTCATGACCCAAAAACCTTCCTTGTGCTTTAGAAATGTTGTGTATGTATCATAGAATGATTTAGGTCAACAAAAACTGATCATATCTTTGCAAATTATGGAGATTTGATTTCATTCTTTGCCTTATATGATTTGTTTCCAAAATAGACCAAATTAAGATCTTTTCCAATCAATTAGCTCTTGCACGAATTTTTTGATTTTCTAGCTGTTCATGGACTCATAATATGCTCATAAAATCAAATATTTGATTTTATTTGATTATTCTACTATTTAAATTGATTTATTTTGATTTAAATGGATAAAAAATAAAAATAAATAATAAAAATAATAAAATAATAGGTGGATAAGCTCAAGGTTCGTGGGCCATCTTAGGAACAAGTTTCAAACAAGAAAACATGGGCTCATTAGGAAATAAAAAGTCATTTTGATCAATGTTGACTTCATGCACATTTCCAAAAGTTGGTTAATTTTGACAATACATATATCCCTCAATTTTAACCCTAAGAGGGTGTTCTTGGACTTTTTAGAAAGCTTAGGATGTCCTTTAAACCACCCTTTTGGTTTTATCTCACTTGGATCTTCCATGTTCATGTAAGAAGCTTTGACCCAAAAGGTGTTTTTTTTTACTTTTCAAAAGGACCTATAATGTAGAAATTCATATCTTTTGATGAGTGCATATTATGAACTTGATGACTGAAGATGAATTGTAGGGAATTGAATCCTCTTCAAAATGAGCCTTGGATGGAAAATTTCTGATAAAGTATGAAGAAGTTATGTATGGTCAAAGTTTGGTTGACTTTTCCTAAGAAACCCTAATTTAGCAACTTTTGGGTTTTGATGAATTTGGGGCATTCCTTGAGGAATCATGAATAACCCTTGATAAAATGATGGATATCTCTTCAAAATGTTTATGTTGACCAAAAATCTTGAAGTTTGACTGTATGTGGGCCATAGTTGACTTTTGACTTAGTATAGTTGATTTTTAGGCATCTGGGCAATTGACTGAGCAAACTTCTTATGCAAGGCATGAAACTTGACATGGATGATCTTGAGAACACCTTGGGACCATGGAATGAATTTGGGACCTTTGGAGTTCCCACACCCTGATGAAAATGGAAACCCTAGTTTGAGGTTCATTGCCTTATGAGAGGGTTTGTCTGGTCAACTTTTAGGCATCCTTGAGCAAGTTGAGGACCTCAATGGGCATGTGTTTAGTAAAATGAGGGGGAAAATTTTGGGGTACAATAGCTGCCCCTGTTCAATCTTCTTAAACCTGAGGATGTAGATTGGCTGTCTATCTTTCGTAATTTGAAGGTGGAAGATGATTGAACACTAGAGTGCCCAGAAATTTGCACTCGTCTGAGATGGTGCTGGACTGCGTAGGTAGTATCAGGAATGGGCTTACAAATGCCATTTGGAGGAGAGGACGGAAAGTCACCGGGGATGAGCTTAAAGATGCCATCTGGAAGATATGACAGAGAATTATCGGGGATGGGCTTAAATATGCCATCTAGAGGATGTTGATTTCCTAAGATATTCCTTCGATGAAAATTCCTGTTCCTGTCGTTGAGGAGGAATCTCCTAAGGAATGTTGGTCTCTGTCTTTGGAGAAATATATTTTTAGGAGCTTCAGTTGTCCGTTACTCTACTGGGGAATCATCTATTAGTCGAGGAGGTGAAAGTGAACTGCTATCTGGTCGTGCTCCCGGCCTTACAGTGATTTGCTAAGGATAATAAGACGGACTGCTATCTGGTCGTGCTCCAAGTTTTACAGTGACTTACTGGGGAGATGAGATTAAACTTGCTATCTGGTCATGCTCCAGGCTTTGCAATCTAAAAAACTGTTATCTGGTCGTGCTCCAGGCTTCAGAAGGAATTAAGTGGTTATCCGGTCGCATCCAGGTTTCAACTTGAACTTAAGGCATACTAACATCTGGTCGTTTCCAAGCTTCAATAGTAATTGGCCGAGTAAACTGCTATCTGGTCGAACTCCAAGCTTCACAGTACCTCCTACTGTTATCTGGTCGTGCTCCAAGTTTCACAGTGTCTCTTGTCGCTATCTGATCGTGCTCCAAACTTCACAGCGTCTTATACCGTTATCTGGCCGTGCTCCAGGCTTCAGTAATTTAGGGAAATTAAGATATTATCCGGTCAATTTCCGGGCTTCATAGCTTGAATTTGAGATATACCACTATTTGGTCGATTCCAGGCTTCGTAGTATTATGTATTATTATCCGGTTGTGCTCCAGGCTTCATAGTATGATGGGGAAATTAAGCTGTTATCCGGTCGATTACCAGGCTTCATAGCTTTTAAACTGGAATAGAAATCTTAGTATCGATTTGACTGAACCAGGGAAAGGTCTCGGGTTGTCTTCTGCTGGGAGAGAAATCTTAGTACCGATTTAACTGAACCCGAGAGAGGTCTCGAATTAACTTTGACTGGCATAGAAATCAGGGGAATCTTAACGGTGATTCGGCTGACCCAGACGAAAGTCTTAGAACATCTTCAACTAGGATAGAAACCTTAGTGTCGGTTTGACTGAACCAGAGAAAACTTGTGAGAACTTCAATTGGGAGAGAAAACTTAGTATCGATTTTTCTGGTCCCGAGAGAGGTCTCGGAATAACTTTGTCTGGCATAGAAATCAGCGGAATCTTAGCGGTGATTCAGCTGACCCAGACGAAAGTCTTAGAACATCTTCAACTAGAATAGAAACCTTAGTGTTGGTTTGACTGAACCAGAGAAAATATTGAAAAGTGTTGGAATATCTTCGACTGGAATAGAAACCTTGGTGTTGATTTGACTGAACCAGAGAGAACCTGTGAGAACTTGATTGCGTCTTTCCCTTAAAGGTAAAGAGTCAGTCGTATGTAATGTCATAATGTATGAAATGTATTGAGTAATGATGTTCTCAAAATAAATGAGATTGTGTTGTATAATATGTATGTGTATGCCATGATGTATGGATATGCAATGCTATTATGATATTCTCTAGTTGGGGAAAATAAATCCTGGACTGCTGCTGGAGAGTATAAGGAGTTGAGTTCTTCGTTTCCGCTGGGGATAGTGACCGAAGATGATTAGCTAGAGATTCACATCCATTATGCTTGAGAATATTCTACCGGGAGAGACTCTGTCTGAGAAAAATCCTGCAGGGGAATGACTCTGTGGGGAAGAGAGATACTCTGTTGGAAGATCTGCAGATTTGGAGAAATAAACTCAGTTGGGGATGAACTTTCATTTGTTGGAGAGAAGAGCTCTGTTGGAGATTGAGCTTCCGCTGTCAGAGCAATAAACTTTGCTTGGGAGATGGCTTTATAAACTGCTCATGGTTATAAAACTCGGCTGGGGAGTGTAGATATCAGCTTTCTGAAGGAACCTGCTGGGGAAGGAATTCCTTCTTGGGGATATGGAGGTCGGACCTCGGTTGTCTCGGCTCTGTGGGTAATATAGGTATCACGGGCGTGTATGTGATAGTGACTTCACTTCCAACTGTCTCTGCCCCTTGTACCATGTTAGAAAAAGTACATGCAGAGATTTTATGGATGGATCTATGTCGTGATTGTACTTGAACATGTATTTAATGAGTGTCAGGATGACATCCGTCTCCGGATCGTATCTGACTTGTACTTGAAACATGTGTTGAATGAGTGTCAGAATGACATCCGTCTCTGGATCGTATCTGAACTGTATCTGAAAGTTGAATCTGAATGAGTATCAGAATGGCATCCGTATCTAGAGCGTATCTGAACTGTATCTGAAAGCTGAATCTTAATGAGTATTAGAATGGCATCCATATCTGAATCGTATCTGAACTGTATCAGAAAGCTGAATCTGGATGAGTATCAGAATAGCATTCGTATCTGGAGCGTATCTGAACTGTATCTGAAAGCTGAATCTGAATGAGTATCAGAATGGCATCCGTATCTAGAACGTATTTGAACTGTATTAGAAAGCTGAACCTGAATGAGTATCAGAATGGCGTCCGTATCTAGAGTGTATCTGAACTGTATCTGAAAGCTGAATCTGAATGAGTATCAGAATGGCATCAGTATCTGGAGCCTATCTGAACTGTATCTGAAAGTTGAATCTGAATGAGTATTAGAATGGCATCAGTATCTGGAGCGTACCTGAATTGTATCTGAAAGCTGAATTTGAATGAGTATCAGAATGGCATCCGTATCTGGAGCGTATCTGAATTATTTCTCGATTCTAGTGCTCTTAATGAATGCTGATCAAGGTATAAGTCTTCCACTGATAGACAGGTGACAGGATATAGTCGGACATTTTAAATCTCTAACTTTTTCCTGGACCGCCCTTTCGAGTTTTCAGTCCACCGGGATACCTTTTTTGCCCAAGCCGCCTTTTCAGGTTTTCGACTTGTCGAGTGTACAGATTTTTTTAATGTATATCCCTAACTTTTTCCCGAACCCTTTTGGTTCTCCGGGATGCTCTTATTTTTTCCTAGGTGTGTCAACCTAGCGGGTCTTTTTCATGCGTAGTATTTTCTGACTACGTCCACGCTTTCAGGATGTAGAGAGTTGTCATTGTCCATAATGTTGTGTTGTAGTACTGTCAAAAATGTTTTCTTGATGGCACATGATTTGTTGCTGGAATGCGTGCATAATGCCCAAGGGATTCAGATGGAGATCTGCCCCTGGTTATTTGTCAGTTTTGGAGAGACTAGCCCAGGTGTGTTTAGACATCATGTCATGCCCCTTGCTTATGGAAGACCTGTTATTGGAAGTGTCTTTCCCGCTGAGGTGATTCTGTCCATTGAGAGGATATCTGTGCATTGAATATCCATTGTGCGGATTTCTCTGCTGTCAAACAATTAGTCATATGCAAACAATGTCATTTAAAGAATGCAAAACTCATGTTTGTCTTGAAATTTTTTTGAAAATGTGTTTTGTGTAGTAAAACGAAATTTGCAAGAATGTGATATCAACTCAGGATTCATAACAAAGCCTACAGGAGTTAGGATACCTTTGTAACAATATGCTCTCAAACTAACCCATGCTTCAGGTAGGACTTTTAAGGGTTATAACGTGGCTTGGTTCACGGTTCAAGAAACAAAGGATAAAGGTTCAAATTTTATTTGTACCCAACCCGCTCTTCGTGATATTCTTCAGTCCTATGCTCAGTTAATTACGCGTTTAGATCCCGGTTGAGTCTGGAATCTTTGCTCTGATACTTGGTGATGATTCATAAATTGAACATTTTTTTTGAAAAGGCAGTCATTTTTGTAATCTTCTTTTTGTCTAGGATTTGTAGTAACCTCTTTTTTTTTGATTTCGTTATCCCTTCTTTTGCTTGAACTGTTTCTTTTATGATTACAGTCAGCGAGATGCCCCAATTTTCTCTTAAGTCTCCTTCATAGGTTTTGACTTAATGGGATTTTATTTCGAGAGACAATGACTTCTTGTCTTGACGATTATACATAACCATCACTGTCTTTTGTTTTGGAAGGACGTCTTCGATGCCATTCATTGTGTATGAAGCGGCAGCTTATGACTAAATGCGCCTCTGAATTAACTGAGAAAACTACCCTGCCCCAGGTTATGATTAAGGGTTTTAATTTGTGTGAAAATAAAAACTCCTACTTCTTTGGCTCGAAGGGGTCGACTAGGGATTATCTTCCTTATAACTCCACTGTTTAGGATTTGAAATAATCCCTGTACATCATCAGCAAGGTCTGTTCAAAAGAACACTGTAGAGATTGTGGTATCATTTTCGTTATCCTCCCTCTAAGGCTTAGAGTTTTTTTAATCGAGAGTTAAATATCACAAAAGGAAATAAGAACGCATTTTTGAAATAGTGAATACGAATGAATTGATTCAAGACAAACATGTGCAATACATTGATGAAATAACAAGGTTTGATATAAATAAATGTTCAAATAAATCAAAAGAAAATTACACATTGAAAATTCTAATGAACGAAAAGTCTTCTTGTGAGAACTTATCACTTCAGATGGTATGCCTTGGAGGGATGGAAGAATAATTCAGCCTGACCATCTTGTGCGAATTCTAGCGCTCCTTCATCAATCAGGTCTTAAATTTTATTTCTCAACGCCCAACAGTTGTTGGTTTCATGTCCATGACTATTGGAGTGGTACGTACATCTTGCATTTGGATTGTACCTTGGGAGGCTATGTTGGGATTCTGAGGAGGGTCCCTTAATATAACCAACTTGGCCTTCAACATGTGTTGCAATGCTTGACCCAATGACATGTTGATTTCGGTGAAGCATCTTTCAGATGTATTCTTCTTATGCCGATTGCCCCGTTGTCGTTGGCGAGGTTGTGGTTGGGCTTGTGATGTAGTAGCAATCTGGAAAGGTCTGTTCCTGACCAAACCAACCTCTTCTCTCACTAGGGGCTGATTAATGCCTTGATCCACAATTTTAACTGTTTGTTTCATGGATCTGCATCCATCTTGGTGAAGCTTGTTGAGGAAGGCTCTTAGATCTTCTTGTCCTCGAGCTAAGTTTTGGATAAGAGCCATCTTCCCCAGCATCTAGATTCTCATTGCTTCTACCTCAGCTTGCAGTTGTTCCAATTGTTCATCCTTGTTGTTGTCAGGATGTTCCTTGTTCAGATTCCCAACGAAGAGTGTTTTCAGGTCTTCTTGCCCCTTGGATAGATTCAGGAGAAATTCCTTGAACTGGGCATCTTGAGCTTGGAGATCTCTGTTGTCTTGTTGGAGAGCCATTGCTGAAATAAACAACGAGAACATGAGAGACCTGCTTTGAAACCTGCTTATGCAATGATATGTATTATATATGTATGCAATGTTTTTAAGGATCTCGCAGAGTAAACAAGAAAATGTCAGAAGTTGAATTTTGCAGCTTTGATTGAAGAACTTTGTATCATTGAGAGTCCTTCTAGGAGAGTCAAGCTCACCATATCAAGTGGGTCATAGCCCCTGACTCAAGTTGTTGAGTTTTGATTTTCTGATGACATTGGCTAGAGGAAAATAAATCCCCTTGCCCCTTGCTAGACGTCTGATTTATCATAACCTGCATCACAGGACCTCGAGATCCTTGAAATGGTTAAGGAAATGCTATGGTATGATGCTATGATGTGTATGCTATGCGTAAAGAAAAAATGTAAGGTGATGTAAGCAAGTAAACCCTGCAAGATATCCAAGTTATTGGATAATAACTGTAAAAAAACCTGCAAGGAAATCATGTTGTAAGATAATAAAACCATGCAAGTAGTTCAAGTTGAAAGCAAACAAGTCACACAAACAGCCTTAGGTTTAAATCCTGCATGAGTTTTAAGGTCATACCCTCTTGAAGTTGGATTGGTTCAACCTGTCCTATAAATAGTAACCGGGTTCTAAGGGATCTCAATATCACTGATCTTTCCCCCAGCTTCGTTCAGTAGGCGATTTACTCGCAACCAAACAAAACTCAAGAGTCAAACCTCAATGATTGTAGCATCGAGTATCTGTCGAACTTTGGCATACACCAAAGACGGCCATCTCGCTACGTCCTACTGGCCAAGTTGTGCAATTTAATGGTTCTAAGGTCAGTTGATGCTTTATGAAACCACGCGGCGGCCCCGCACATCTCCCTGATTGACTCAAGGGTTACGGGTACCAACCAAAGTGCCACATCAACATAGCTACTGATTCAACCGTGTCGGTATACCCCAGCACAACTCCCTCACAGTTTATTGCTAATTACCTAAAAGGTGTTTCCCGATCTAGGTGTAGGATCAAATAACCCAAACAATTCCCATAAATATAAAGCAAGCAAGACAATCAAGAAAAAGCAATTAAATATGACCTAGATCCTAAGGTTTACCCCACTTTATATATTAATCTCCAGCAGAGTCGCCAGTTCTATGATATGGTGGCAGAACCGACTGTTTATACTGTTTGCATTTTTTGTTCGCAAAATGTCGCGGTAAGCAAGAGTCGCCATCGACTTTTATTTTATCCAATAAGGAAAAGGAAAAAGAACAGAAAAAACCTTTTTCGAGATGTTTATGAGTACGAGAGGTAGATTATAGAAAGGGAAGGTGCTAGCACTCTTTCTGTCCATGGTTTTCCATGGGATCTTAGGTACTTGCTCATTTTGAAATTGCTTGAGTGTGCTTGCTTTGAAATTTTTGTTATACTTCGTGTTAACCCTTGTTTCTATCCTCAAGAGTGTTACGAAGTTGTTTTTGAAAACTTTATTTGAAAAGTGTTTGTGTGAAAAAGTTTGTTTATTTGAGTAAGTACTTAAGATTTTTCTACCTACTCGAAAAAGTTTGTTCGTTTTCCTTTTAGATAATGCTATCCCATTATTGAGAAATAGGTAGCATCATTGTTAGAGTTTTTTAGGGACATTCGAAGGGACAAATACAATCACAAAAGCAATGTTAGGAAACGTTAGTAATCATCCTAAAGCCTTAAAGATCTTTTTCCGAGGCAACATCCGAATGGGTCAAGATCTTTCAGGGCTAGAGGACGACCACTAACAAACCCTATACTTCATTACCGTTTACCGAAGGCAACCGGAGTGGAGTAAACCCTAGGAGTGAGCATGTGCGAGTGTATGTTTCAGTTAATTTATCTTTGCACATTTAGGGTTTTCTACCGTATTAATTTTCAGTTTGTCTTTCCATACAATTCTATTAACATACATCTAAGCAGTTTATAGTTTGCGGAAATTAAAGCAAGAAAGTTAAAATCCTAGCTATTACAGGGCTTTTGCAGATACATAATCATTTTAACCGAAAATAAAGATGTGAAATTTAAAACCCTAATTACTATTACAAACTTGGAGCAGTTACAATAATAATAAAAAAGGAAATTAAAAGCGCGTGGCGAATTAAATGCGAGAATAATTAGAAACCTAAATATCTAATGGAAAAAATAATTAGGTTATTTTTTTGAGAAAAGATTAAATTATATACAAATTAACCCTAATTCTAATTGATTTAAATTATGAAAAAAAGGATTAAATTTCCCTAAATAATTAAACTAATTAATTAAGGAAATAAAATATTTTTATGAAAAGAATGATTTTTTGATGTTTTTTGTGATTTTTGATTTTTATGATAAAAAAATGATTGTGTTACTTTTGTAAAAAAAGAAAATAATTAATAAATAATTAAGATAAACGAAATAAAATAAAGAAAGGAAAAAGAAAAACTTGGGCCTATATAGAAGCTGAATGGGGGGTGCGTTGTTGAATTTTTTTAGGCCCAATAGATGGTTAGCCCAGTCAACACACTGATTTTGTGCAGCCATGTTTGGAGGGTGCATCATGGACTTCCCTTTGACTGAGCGTTGGATCTGGATTAGTGATGATACAATGGCTGGATGGTTAGTTGTAAATATAATAATATAAATAAAATATAAAGGAAATAAAGTGGTATTTCCCAAACACGCACGTGATTCAAATCACCCAATGGGATTCTGACACCTAATTGTCTTATTCCCCATAACTGTTGTTTTTGGCCACACTTTTACCTACAGCCATTTCCGTCACTAAAAGCTATAGTGACGGATTTTGTTCGTAGCCATAAACCTGTAAAATTCAAAAACACAACACAAGCAGAATAAATTCAAACCAAAGACATGGATCAATTGCAAATCATCTTCTAAGCATGATAGTACCCCTGATTTTGTCCAATTTTGCCTCTATATGTGTTGTACCCCAAAATTTTCCCTCCCATATTCCTCAATATTTGTCAAGAATGATCTTCAAATTGTTCAAAATTGCTCAAGAGGTTGCACAGTCAAACCATCTCCTAAGCCAGCTGAAATTAGGGTTTTGGTTCTTTCAAGGAATTTGGGGTTTTCAATGGTTCAATCAAGTCTCATAGGCCTATATGCATTCTCAAGCACCTACATGCCAAGTTTCAAGACTCACAGTGCCAATTTGCACAGTCAAAAGCTCCATTTGACCCACAGTCAACTGCAAGGGCAAAATGGTCATTTTGCAGTCAAAAGTAATAATTTTTTATCAACATCTTATTTTGAGTCCACAATCATCATTTGATCAAGTCTTGATCATGATTCCACAAGGATAGCTCAAAAATCATCAAGATGCAAAAAGTTACTATTTTTGGACAGCAAAAAAGTCAACTGTATTTTGACCAGGGCATAACTTTTTCATGGTTCATCAGAAAAATCCCATCCAATGCTCATTTTGAAGAGGATTCCATTTCCTACAATCCATCATCACACTCCAAGTCCAAGAAATGCTCTCACAAAAAGTTATCAATTTCTACATTATAGGTCAAATTCAAAAGTCAACAAAAATGCACTTTAAGTCAAAGGCCATAACTTGATATTGGTAAATCCAAATGACATGGGACCAAAGGCATTGGTTAGAGGACTTCAAGACCTTTCCAAAATGTCCAAGAACATGTTCATATGATCAAAATTGAACAAGATATGCATTGGAGAAGTTGGGAAATTTTTGTGAATTTGCAAAAGTCAACTTTGCTCAAAACACCTTGTTTTTGCTAATGGGCCTCAAATTTCTTCTTGAAACTTTATCCATGGCCTATGCACGACCCATCAAGCTTAATTGAATTTATTTTCTTATTTTTAATCAATATTAATTCATTTAATTAATTTAAATTGTAGGAAAATACAAAGATTTGATTTTTCAATCTTTTTGTGAAGCAAAGTTGACCTAAAAAGGCTGGAAATTTCGTGTACCAATCAAGGATGCAATATCTCCACATTTGGCAACTTTTTCCAATCATGAAGATTCAAAAATATATGATTTCCAATCAAATATTCAAATCATCATTCCATGGATTTTTGCTCAAAGATTTGACCTAGTTTCAGTCTCCTATATATACATACGCCAACCCTAATCATGCACACGTGAACAAGCTGCACACAAAGCCATAGCCATATTGAAATTTTCCAAGAAAACTTGAAAACTGATTTCCATATTCTAGCACGATTCAAAGGCTTTTGTGGATTCTAACACATTGCAGGGAGTGTGAGGAACGTGTAGCAATCAAAACCAAGCGCTAAAGCTCAAGAAATCATCAAGAACAGAGTCACGGTTTGCACATTATTTTCAGAATCGTATTGACTATTTCATGCGCATTTAACATGATTTATTGTTTGTTTTGCATTGCTTGAATCCATATGAAGCTAATGGTACAAGTTAATTGAATTATAATGCACGGAATCAAGAATTGCCATTGATGAATTTTAGGGTTCATAAGCTTTCAAATTAGGGCTTTGTAATACAGGAAAAATTGAGACTCATAAGACCCATGATTGAATTTAGGAAACTCAAACGAACGTAACTGGACCCTCGCAAAACATTTATATACAACACAGGGCTAATCGCTATTTTTGGTCATTGTAGTTTGTGGGGGTTAAAAACCCCCGCTATCTAACTTTGTTTTTTACAGGCACAGCGAGGACGATGATGAGGTGTTGATTCATGGTTGGATAGTTTAAATCAGCGCGCGCGTTTTTTATAATTACAGCATATTGAATAATTCCCAATATAATGTTTGCTTATTATTATAATAATAAAAGCGTGCAAGTGGTGTAGTGGATGATGCGTTGGCTTGGAATCATTGGGACCTGGGTTCAAATCCCAGGTCCCCCAAAACCTTTATTTCATTTTCTTTCACATAATCATATGCAGGTGTCAAAGGGTGTTCCACCATGTACCTCAAATATCCAGGCGCCAAGTGGCCACAAACTTGAATCTAATGGCCATGAGATGATGGTCACCATACCCCTCAATCAATGCCTTCATGGACAATCTCAAAAGTCAAAGAGGCTTGCGTGTTAATGGGTCAGAATTGCTAACAAACCTCCAAAGATGGGCCAACACCCCCCTGGTTTCTTTTTATTCTTTTATATTTTTTCATTTTAATTATTTTACTTTTAATAATAATAATTATTATTATTTAATTAACTCATAAATTAATTATTTTCATAATAAAATTCAGAAAACTAAAAATAAAATATTTGTATTATTATTATTATTATTATTTATTTCACCTTTAATTTATTATTTTTGTAAATAAATTCTAACAAATTAATTTAGTTAATTAGGTCAATTTTAACTTTTTGTTTCACAATAAATAAAATCTATGTAGAATTAGGTTAATTAATATATTTAACTATTTTATTTTATTTTCATAAAAAAAAACATAAAAAACTTAAAAAACATTTCTTTTATTTAATTAATTAGAATTAGGTTTAATTAAATGCAAAAAGGACCAAAAGCTCATTCTTTCTCAAAAAAGGGTCAAAACCCTAAGGACTTCTCCAATTCAATTTCTTTTCGCGCATATTATTTTTGATCATATTTATGTATTTGCTCCGAGGATGTAATAGCTTTAATTAGGCCTTTTTACCGCTTTCTTTATTTTCTCGCATTTACTTTTTCAAAGGGTTTGTTTTTGGCGATGTAAATACCCGACGCCTTGTAATAGCGTAGATTTACTTTCCGCAATTTACTTTTCACAAACTATTAAATGCTAGATGTATGTTAAATAGGCTATGCATGACAAGACTTATATATGAAATTAAAATCAAAACGTAGCTCACCATAACATGTGCAAAGATAATTTAACTGAATCCTGACACACTCGCACATGCCACTCCTAGGGTACGCCTCACTTGGTTGCCTCGACGTGGTCATTGAGTATAGGGTGTTTTAGAGGTCGCCCTCCTGTCTAAAGATCCAAGTTACCTCAAAACAGTTGCCTCGGATAAAAAGGATCTAGGACACTAGGGTTACCGCTAAGGCGTCCTACTATTGCTTTGGTGACCACATGTCCCTATAATCGAATTGACCCGACAAACTCCAACGACGGTGCTACCTACTTCTCAATAGTGGGATAGTACTGTCTAAAGGACATTTACACAGCTTAATTTCTTTGAGTAGGTAGAGGTTCTAAGGTACTTGCTCTTTCAAAACGAAAAACAACTTTTCGCACTTACACTTTTCTGACAAAAGTTTTCAAACAAACACTTCACAACACTCTTGAGGACTGATACAAGAGTCAAATTGAAGTTTTCAAAACAAACTTTTTCAAAACCCACAAACATAAGAAAAGCAAACATTTTTGAAAACATAGTGAGCAAGTACCTAAGAGCCCGTGGATAACCACGGATAGAAAGGGTGCTAACACCTTCCCTTTCTATAATCTACCTCCCGAACCGAGAAACATCTCAAAAAGGAATTTTGCTGTGCTTTTGTCCTTTCCATATTGGAGAAAATAAAAGACGGTGGCGACTCTTGCTTACCGCGACATTTTGCGAAACGCAAACGCGAACCAGCATTCCAAAACAGTCAGTTCTATTTCCACCGATCACAATATGGAATTCCCAATTTGGGACCTCAAAACCCTAACAATGGCATCGTGCCATTCCTTCACTTAAACTTCAATCAAACCAATCAAAAACATTGCAAATATGATAGCAATCATGGATATATGATCAAAACATGTTTATGATGGATAAATTATTGAAAACGAATCTTGAAAAAGATGCAAACCTTGGCACTGTGAGGCGTGATTTCTGAAGGTTTTAAGGCTTGAGGATGATTGGAATGGTTTCAGAAAATTTCCAGGAACGAATTGCTGGCCTTGGAATTGCTTGAATCAGTCTATGGAGGAATATGTGATTAGCACTTTTTTTGACAAAACATTGAAGTTGACCTCCTTGTTTTCACGACCCATAAACCTTCCTTATGCTTTGGAAATGTTGTGTATATATCATAGAATGATTTAGGTCAAAAAAACTGATCATATCTTTGCAAATTATGGAGATTTGATTTCATTCTTTGACTTGTATGATTTGTTTCCAAAATAGACCAAATTAAGATCTTTTCCAATCAATTAGCTCTTGCACGAATTTTTTGAATTGCTAGCTGTTCATGGACTCATAATATGCTCATAAAATCAAATCTTTGAATTTATTTGATTATTCTACTATTTAAATTGATTTATTTTGATTTAAATGGATAAAAAATCAAAATAAATAATTAAAATAATAAAATAATAGTTGGATAAGCTCAGGGTTCTTGGGCCATCTTAGTAACAAGTTTCAAACAAGAAAACATGGGCCCATTTGGAAAAAAAGTCTTTTTTGATCAATGTTGACTTCATGCACATTTCCAAAAATTGGTGAATTTTGACAATACATATCTCCATCAATTTTAACCCTAAGAGGGTGTTCTTAGACTTTTTAGAAAGCTTAGGATGTCCTTTAAACAACCCTTTTGGTTTTATCTCACTTGGAACTTCCATGTTCATGTAAGAAGCTTTGACCCAAAAGGTGTTTTTGTTGACTTTTCAAAAGGACCTATAATGTAGAAATTCATATCTTTTGATGAGTTCATATTTTGAACTTGGGGTCTGAAGATGAATTGTAGGGAATTGCATCCTCTTCATAATGATCCTTGGATGGAAAAATTTTGATAAAGTATGAAGAAGTTATGCGTGGTCAATGTTTGGTTGACTTTTCCTAAGAAACCCTAATTTAGCAACTTTTGGGTTTTGATGAATTTGGGGCATTCCTTGAGGAATCATGATCCACCCTTGATAAAATGATAGATATCTATTCAAAATGTTGATGTTGACCAAAAATCTTAAAGTTTAACTGTATGTGGGCCATAGTTGACTTTTGACCTAATATAATTGATTTTCAGGCATCTGGGCAATTGACTGAGCAAACTTCTTGTGCAAGGCATGAAACTTGACATGGATGATCTTGAGAACACCTTGGGACCATGGAAGGAATTTGGGACCTTTGAATTTCCCACACCCTGATGAAAATGGAAACCCTAGTTTGAGGTTCATTGCCTTATGAGAGGGTTTGTCTGGTCAACTCTTGGGCATCCTTGAGCAAGTTGAGGACCTCAATGGGCATGTGTTGAGTAAAATGAGAGGGCAAATTTTGGGGTACAACAGGTTTAATGTTGTAATTATTTATAACTAGTGTCTGGTTTATGTGTAGTTTTCTGCATTTAATTGCATTTGTATGAACCTGTAATATTACATTCAATTGAAATGAAATGTGTTGTTGAAATTACTTATGTTGTTCAATTATCACTTGTGTTGTTGAATATTCTATATGACATTCAGTATGAAAATTAAATGATATTTTATAACAAAGTATGCAGACCTGTGTAATTTAGATCATATGACATTCAACATGGGGGTTTATGTGTTGTTACTTATGTTGTTTCATAACAGACCTGTAAATGATATTTCATAACAAAGTATACAAACCTGTAATTTAGGTACAAAGTCATAACAAATATTTATGTAGACTTGTAAATTATTTTTCATAACAAAGATTCATAATAACAAAGATTCATAATATTTCAGACCATAACAGGTTCAATTCACAATACACAAAAGCCATTATAGGCCCAAAACAGGTTAATTTCAGAAAAGCCATTATAGGCCCAAAACAGGTTCACTTCAGGAAAGTTGTTATAGGCCCAAAACAAGTTCACGTTACAAAAGGAATTATAGGATCAAAACAAATAACATAAACCTTAATGGAGAACTAATCTTGAGTTGCTCTTGGTGCTTGCGACCCACCTTCTATGATAGTTTTCCCGACATCCTTTTTTGCCTTCTGTTATTCCTTTTTATTTCCACCCTTAGGAATGAATCTCTCAGACGCTCGCTTCCATTTGCAAGTTCTTTTGTTATGTCCCATATTTCCACATTTTTTTTGCACTTCACAGTTTGAAGAAGTATTGGCAAAGTGTTTGTTCTTCTAGGATCATCATTATCCTTGTTTTGATTCTTCTTTGGGCGTCCAATAGCTCTTCTCATAGTAGGTGGGTTGATGGTCATGTTTCTATCATTTGGCCATAACCGTGACCCATTTGTTGGCAAGATGGTATGACTATGAGTAGAAAGTATAATAGATCTCTTATATGCACACAAAATTGTATCATTAATATGGTAACTATTGTACCCCAAAATTTTCCCTCTCATTTCTCAAGAATGTTCTCACAAGATTTCTATTGGGTTAAGACTGCACAAGGTTTGATCAGCTCAAGATACTTCCTTAACGCTGATGGCTCAAATTAAGATTTGGGTTTGTACAAGTACAATTGGACTTTTAATTCCCCATATAGTTTCCATGAATCATATTCGGCTCTCAAGCATCAAATCAAAGAATAGCAAGTTTGCTTCGATCCATAAGCTTCGATTGGGCATTTGGCTTCCTTCGAGTAAGCTTAGTTCACAAGCTTCGATTGGGCATTTGATTTCCTTCGAGCAAGTTTGTTTCACAAGCTTCTATTGGGTATTGGCTTCCTTCGAGCAAGCTTGGTTCATAAGCTTCAATTGGGCATTTGGCTTCCTTCGAGCAAGTTTGGTTCACAAGCTTCGATTGGGTATTGGCTTCCTTCGATCAAGCTTGGTTCATAAGCTTCGATTGGGCATTTGGCTTCCTTCAAGCAAGATTGGTTCATAATCTTTGATTAGGATTTGGTTTCCTTCAAGTAAGCTTGATTCATAAGCTTCGATTGGGCTTTGGTTTCCTTCGAGCAAGCTTGGTTCATAAGCTTCGATTAGGCACTGGCTTCCTTCGAACAAGCTTGGTTCATAAGCTTCGATTGGGTATTGGCTTCCTTCGAGCAAGCTTGGTTCATAAGATTCGATTGGGCATTTAGCTCCCTTCGAAGCAACTTGTTTCAATATACCTCTAAAACCCTTCGACACACAAGTTGAAGATAAAATTTTGAAAAAACACTGTTCAAATCCATAGGCCATGCTGCATGATCTTACTTTGCAGGCCTCAATGCTTGTGTTTCGCTCCATAATTAATTGTTTACACAATGAATTAAGCTATTACCCATGTGTTTAAAGTATTGTCCAAGCCAATCTTTCCCTTAATGGCACAAAGTTACCATTGCCATTTTAGAAAAGCAAGCTTTATGAAAAATGTCAATGCATTGAGCCTTATGCCCTTTATCTCTGATTGCAAGCAATATCAAAAGCATGGGTCAAGTCTCATGCACCCAACAAACATCAGGCCATGCTTGTACTTGAACTTTGGAACCATAAAAATCCTTTCAACTTGATTTTTTCCCCATTTTTTAATAAAACCATAACATGTTATCTCATGATGTCAAAACCTTTTCTCTATAAATAGAGAGACCATTTGCAAGATGAAGGGTCCAGATTCTTGGTTGCGATGAAAAAATCCTCAAAAACTCTCAAACTCTAAAAAATCCAGAACTTGCACACAAGCATAAAGTTAAGCATAAAACATGGCACATCCTGACTTCACACACAAAAATCTCAAATTCTTTCATACATTAGTGAGCCTTTCGATTCACCCACTAACTTCTATATACCAGCCTTTCGATTCACTCGTAGCTTCCATATACCAGCCTTGGAACACTCCCAAAGCCCTCAAAAAACCCTCTCAAGGAAGGTAGTGATTCTTTCGATTCACTCCCAACTTCCATATACTAGCCTTTCGATTCAAAGCAAAGTAGCAACTAGAATAGCTTCAGGGAGGTCGAAGCAGACTTTGTCCATCATCAAACTGTTCTTGGAGGTTCTGTCGAAGCTCCTCAGGTTTCACTCCAAAAGTTCAATTTTCTTATTCTTGGAACTCTTCATTCAAACATCATTTGTATATACTTTGTGAAGGAAAAATGTAGATATCATGTCTAGGAAGCTGACCATGTCCATAGTTTTGATTATCATTGCTTGTACATTAAAAAGTTCATCTCTGAACAGTTAGATCTTAGTTTTGGTATTTCATACTAACCTCTGACTCATAGCTATTGAAAATTATGTGTTTGGATTCTTTTTCAAATTCTAGACATGTTTTATATTTACACTTTTCTATTTGGTTGAGAATCGAAGCTTTTAGAAGCTTAAAATGGTGATACATATCCCTGCGCTCGAAGGAAGAAGATGAAGCCATGTTTAAACATTTTGCATGAGTTCATTTTATATTTAGTGCAATTTGTATAACCAACGTATGAAACAGACCACCCCAGTGGTACAAACAGCGCGTGCTAAAGCCTTGCCATGTAGAAGGTCCTGGGTTCAAGCCCTAGCGAGACCTTTTGTCATTTTTCCAAATTTTCTCACTTTCTTTTGTTTGCAGGAAGCACGCATGGGCCTCCATTGGCTGGGCCTTGACATCCTTTCCATTTTCTGAACCTCCCCCCCCCCCCCCCCCCCCCCCCCCCCCCCCCCGCTAACGTTAATACCTTTATCTCACTTTACTTTATCTTCTTTACTATATAATTATTTTTATTAATCAAAAACAAAAAAAATATATATATTTAAACTATTTAGTTTATTTTTATTTAACATCTTACAATGAAAAAGACCAAAAACATTTTCCTATTTATTTTATTTTCTTTAACTTAATTAAATTTCCTTAACAAAATCAAAACAAAACTCATTTTCTTTTCATTCATGCCTTGTACATTATATACATTTTAATTCTTGTACATTATTCAAGTTCGATATGGTTGTAATAGATAATTAGGTTTAATTTATTGCAATCTCCACTTGTAAATTTGTACACCCCATCCCCAAGTGATGTAATAGCGTAGTAAATTTACTTTCCGCAATTTATCGCTTTCATATAAATGCTAGTAATTAGGGTTGTATGGAAAGATAAAATAAATGCTTAGAAAACCTTAATCCAAGACAAAATCAAGTATGAAAAATAAACCTTTGCACACTTGCACCTCTAGAGTTACCTCCACTTGTTGCATTGAGAAAATGGTCATAATATGCATGTGAGACATCTTAGCAAAAACAATCAAAAATACAAGATCATAGTCCCTCGATGACGCTTCGAATGTTGCCTTACAAATGATTTTAGTCCCTCAAGAGAAATTCTAAGATATCTCACAACATTGTTATTCATTACTACAGAATGACCCACGGTCGTTCCTTTACAACCAAAGATAAGGCTTCTTACCAATCAATGGTAAGATAGAAATATCAAATAAAGGAAGAAACGAACAAAAGACTTTTGAGTAGGTAGAACGTTCTTAGTTGCTTGCTCATAATCCATCTTCAAAAACAAACATCTCTTCAAACACTTTCAAAACATGAAATATTTTCAAAAGTGCAACACTTTGTATTCATTCTTATAGAGACGAGAATCATTACAAAGTTTTCCTAAACGAAGGCGCTTTTCAAAAAATACTTTCAAAACCCACCACAAACATATTTCAAACAAAGCAATTTCAAAAAGTGATCTAGCAAGCAACTAAGATCCCGTAGATAACTACAGATGAAAAGGGTGCTGACACCTCCCTTTTAATAATCTACCCCCCGAACTCAAGAAAACATCTCAAAGGTATTTCCTTTTCTTTTGACCCTTTCCTTATTGGATAAAATAAAAGTCGATGGCGACTCTTGCTATCCGCAACAATTGCGATCAAACGCAAAATCGCCAAGTCAATTCTCCCACCGTATTACAGTAACATACAAAATGCAAACCTGAAATGAAAAGACATTATATATGATTAGTTTACCTATAACAAAATAAAACATAATCTTCTGGTGCTTTTTGGTTATACCATATACATGCAATAACATGACAACACGGTATCCCAGTCAAATTCCACCTCCTGCAAGAGCAAGTCTTTTGAAGCAAATTCATAACATATGTTTCTCTACCATATGACACCCTAAAAATGGATAAGTCATCATCACTGTGCCAAGTTTCACTCCATTTACCAGCTTCCATTTTTGACCTTTCTAAGACCTTTTGGATGTTGGGACTTATAAATCCTTTACATTTACCTAGGGAATCTTGTTATTTCTATCCTTTCCAATAGTAGCCATCAACTGACCTCCAAAATTCCCCTTTAGAAAATAGGCATCTAATCCAATTAAGTGTCTACACGTGGTTGCAAATGCAGCCTTACATACTTCCAAGCATACATAAATTCTTTCAAAAATAGGACCACCGCTTGAATCTGCACATTGAATCTTAACAGTAGAGTTAGGATTTGACTTAAGCAATTCATTAGCATACATCCTTAAATGTGAGAATTATTCATGACCATCTCTTTGAAACAAATCTAATGCTTTTCTTTCGGCCCTATAAGCTTGGTCTTTTGACAATTTCACTCCCCATTTCTCTAAGGCTTCTACAATCAATCCTTTAAATTTCATAGCAGAACTATGTCTCAACATATACATAAATTTGTTCCCTAACCATTAACTCGTTGCTTGTCTATTCTTGGGGTGTCCTATTGCAGCTATGTTTTTCAGTGAGACTTACAAGTTGCCAAAGTGTATTTCCAGACCTCATACTAAACCGTATATAAAAGGATAACCATCCATGCAACTTACCACTATTCTTGATTATGAAAGCGTTTTTCTTTTGTTCCATTGCATATTCCTTTACAACATCTCTAATTTGCAATTTGTCTTTGAACATCATGCCTAACTCAAATTTAATGGTCTCTTTAAAAACTGGAAACCTTGACATGTTATCTTCAACAACACTTTCTGGAGGGGTGTGCAGTTCATTTGAATCACAACCATCTTCATCTGAAATATCACCATGTCTGGATGAGCTTTCACCATGTTGTGCATTGGGAATTTTTTTTGTCCAATCAGCATTAACATTAGCACCTATATTAAGATCAACTACCTCACTTTCATCATCAACTTCCTCACTTTCATCATTAGATTCCTCACTTTCATCATCAGCTTCCTCACTTTCCTTATAATCCAGATCAGTTTCACTATCACTATCTACATTAGCTCCCTCACTCTCCACATTCACATCAGCTCCCTCTTTTCACATCCACATTAGCTCTCTCACTCTTCACATTCACATTAACTCATCTCTTTCCACATCCACATTCACATCAACTCCCTCAATCTCCACATTCACACCAGTTCCCTCTCTTTCCACATCCAAATTCACATTATCTCCCTCACTCTCAACATTCACATCAACTCCCTTTCTTTCCACATCCACATTCACATTAGCTCCCTCACTCTCAACATTCACATTCACATCAGCTTCATCACTGTCTATGAGATCAGGTACATCAACATTGTGTTAAACATATATATCAACTACCTTACACCATTTACCATCTTCAATAAACCTTAAAACATCTTGGTCATTATTCAACAGTCGAAGTCCACGAGAAAACGAAAACCTAGGGTGTCAATACCAAGGACACTTTATACTCCCGTAACCCATACCTTTTACAATTTTTTCAATATCCATATAGGACAGAAAGTCTACATCCCAGTCCCATTCCATTTCACTCAATGTTTCACCAACATACCATGTCATAGGATGAGTTATCAATTCCCCCCTTATGGTGTATTCTAAGTCTGACATGGTGAACATGTGTTGGCCTACATAAAATAGATACAAGAAGAGTTGGACATATATGCAGGATCACAACTATGTGATAAAATAACCATTACACATAAGGGACCACATGTCAATAATAACTAAAGAATATAGTTTGGGACCATAAGAAGTCAGAAATACTTACCTTCATACATACGTTGGGTTTTCCATTTACAAATCTCGCAAAGAACAAAGTGTAAGTTTGAAGATGACTAAGAAGTTTCCAAGTCGAAGAGGATTATGAAGTTTCTAGGTTGAAGACGATTACAATTAAGAAGACGGTTACGTTTGTGTTTTAATCTCTTCGATACGAATTTCTGAGATTTCTAAGTGTGATATGGTGGCAGAACCGACTGTTATACTGGTTTTGTGTTTGTGTTTGCAAATGTTGCGGTAAGTAAGAGTCGCCACCGACTTTTCTTTTATCCAACAACGGAAAGGGTGAAAAGAACAAAAAAAGACCTTTCGAGAGTTTTCAGAGTAAGGGGGTAGATTATGGAAAGGGAAGGTGTTAGCACCCTTTCCATCCATAGTTATCTACGGGATCTTAGATGCTTAGCTCATTTTGAAATACCTTGTGCTTTGTGTGTTTGAAAAGTATTTTGAAGAAAGCACCTTGGTGAGGCAAACTTTGTAATGTTTCTCGGAATGGTAGATTACGTATACAAAGTGATTGAAAATGAATTTGAAAGAGGTTTTGTGTAAGTGTAAAAAGTTCTTTGAGCAAGCATCTAACAGCTATCTATTTTACTTGAAAAGTTGTTCTTTTCCTTTAGACAGTGCTATCCTACTATTAGCGAGTAGGTAGCTCTAGTCTTTGGATGTTTGAGGGACATTCGAAGGGACGTTTGTACAGTCACAAAGGAAACTGGGTGAGAAACCTTAGTAACTACCCTAGGGTTTTAAGATTATTTTTACCGAGGCAACGTCGAGAGGGTCATTTTTTATCTTTAAACCGGAGGGTAGCCACTAAAATCTCTCACGTTTCGAGAGTTGTGACTATTTTTCCGAAGGAAACCAAAGTGGGGTACCCTAGAGGTGCGCATGTGAAATTGTGTTATATTCAGTTATTTATCTTTGAATTTAGGTTTGCTAGTGTTTTGATTTTAATCTCTTACCATACAATCCTATTAGTCATGTATATAAACAGTTTTAATAGTTTGCAGGAATTTAAAATGCGGAAAGATAAATCCTAAACTATTACAAGGCTTCAGGGAGGGGATGATTTACATGTCCAAAACTTGGGGGGAAATAAAGTAGTAAAGTAAAAGTCCTATTTAATTCTATTACATCCCAGTAGGCAGTTACAAAAAATATGGAAATAAAAATGCGAAAAGTAAAAACGTGCGCGAATTGAAAATAGGTCTAAAAATCCTAAGGAAAATGAAATCTTTTTGTTTGTTTTTGTTTAATAAAAGAGAATAAAATCTAAGTCTAGACTTAATTTTAATTTTAAGAAAGCGTTAAGTAATTAATTAATTAACAAAATTAATTTTAATTAAAAAAACTAAAACCTAGTTTTTTTGTGATTTTTATCTGATTTTATAGTTAAATAAAACATAACTAAAAAGAAAAAAAAAACATATAAAACGGGCCAAGCAGCAAAAATAAACAAGGGGTGGTGTGATTTGTGTTGTACCCCAAAATTTGCCCTCTCATTTTACTCAAAACATACTCCTAGAGGTCCTCAACTTGCCCAAGGATGCCTAAGGATTGACCAGACAAATCCTCCTCCTAAGACAATGAGTCTCAAACTAGGGTTTCACTCCTCATCAAGATGTTTGAGTTCCAAGGGTCCCAAATTATTTCCATTGCCCTAATATGTTCTCAAGATCATCCATGTCAAGTTTCAAGCCTTGTAGAAGAAGTTTGCTCAGTCAATTGCTCAAATACCTGAAAATCAACTATATTAGGTCAAAAGTAAACTGTGGCCCACATACAGTCAAACTTCAATATTTTTGGTCAACATCCTCATTTTGAAGTATTATCCATCATTTTATCAAGGGTTGATCATGATTCCTCAAGGATTGCTCACAATTCATCAAAACCCAAAAGTTGCTAAATTAGGGTTTTATAGGAAAAGTCAACTCAACTTTGACCAAGCATAACTTTCTCATACTTTATCACAAATGAACCATCCAAAGCTCATTTTGAAGATGATGAAATTCCATACAATTAATATTCAGCTCCCAAGTCCAGAATATGCACTCATAAAAAGATATGAATTTTGACATTATAGGTCCTTTTGAAAAGTCAACAAAAACACCTTTTGGGTCAAAGCTTCATACATGAACATGGAAGACTCAATTGAGATGATACAAAAAGGGTTGTTTATAGGACATCCTAAGCTTTCTAAAAAGTCAAAGAACACCTCTCTAGGGTCAAAATTGAGCGAATTGGCTATCAAGATATGCTGAGTTAACAAGATCAAATCGAATTAAGGTCAATTGGTACAAGAAAGGCATGTTTTGGCTCAAAATAGAAACATATCATATAGCTTACAAATAAAATCAAATCTTGGATAAATGAAAAGATTCAGTCCAAGTTTATTAACCTAATTCACTCTAGGTTATATAATGAACAATTCCAGATCAAAAAACAAGGGTTAGAGGTCGTGAGAAGCATAAAACAAAACTCAAAAAAAGTTAGCAAAAGTGTGATCCGGTTTTCAGGTTAGGGAATGATTCAAAGCAATTTAAGGCCAAAAATCTCTTCATGGGCGTGCACTGAAGCTATTCCAATCACTCCCAAGTCTTCAAACCATCAGAAACGCAAGCTACACATCATGATTTGCATCCTCTGAAGTCAAACTTGTTCTTCTAGTTTTATGCATTTTCAGTCCAATTTGTTTGCATATACATGTTTATGATCATGCCAGGAAGCTTTTTGATAGCCTGGATTTAAGCTTTGATGCAGGAATAACTATTTGCCATTACTAGGGTTCGAAAGCTCAAAATTGGGGTTTCCTCTTTCAGGGCAAATTGAGAGGAATTCTGGATACCATTAGACTCAGGGCTTAATTCCTGATTGACCCCTATCTTTGTTTTCAATTTATGTTGCCTATATCACATATTTGAATCACATGGGTTTTTAGATACAAACCAAATCCATCACTATAGCTTATAGTGACAGGAAACTGCCGTTAGTAAAAGTATGTTGCCTAAAGCCATGGGTCAGTGAAGAAGACGATGGTGTGGCAACATGTGACTGGCCCGTTTGAACTTCCGCGCGTTTTTGAGGCATGGCACTTTGTTTGAATTATATTTCATTTGTTTCATTATAATCATGATTAAGATTCCAACGCAGTTGGCAAAAGGGAGAACCTATAAGGTACACGTCCTGGGTTCGACCCCAGGCGTGTTACTTTTGTATTTTCCTGATGTTTTCTATAGGTTCCAATGCATCATGCCCCATGAAGTCCATCGTGAGACCTCAGATCTAACCCTCAAAGATCTCATCACATCCAATCCAACATCCCATACACGCAGATGTACCATGGACCATCAGAAGATCAATGCACGGGATTCAGCGTAGGGTTTGGGCCATCAACATTTGGGCCAAGGAATTCAGATTTACACCCCCTCTCCAGCCAACAACACAGGCCCAATTCTCAACTTCTTTTTACTTTTATTTTATTTTTTTAATTTGTTTAATTATTTTATTTTTAAAATCAGTTTTAATTAAATCATAAAAAATCAAAAAGAGTCATACAAAATTAGGTTTAGTTGTTTTCTTATTAAATTTAATTTTGTTAATTAATTAGACTAATATTTAAATTAGGGTAACTTTAATTTGTTTTTCACAATTAAAATTAAATTAGAAAATTAGGTTAACTCTTGATTTAATTTTTCTCTTTTTTCTCAAATAAAATAAAAATACAAAAAATAGGTTATTTAGAATTTATTTATTTATTTTCCTAAATTAACATTAATTAGAACTTAGGATTTTCTTGGCAATTTAATTATTCTTTATTTTCCTAAATAAAAAATGACCAAAAAAACTTTTTTTTCTTTAATCAATCGCAAGTAGGATTAGTCAAAGGGTCAAAATCCTAATCGCCTCGCATTTAACTTACCGCGCACATTTAATTCTTTTATTATTTTTGTAACTGTTTTGAGGATGTAATAGTTTTAACTAGGGTTTTTACTTATCACTTTTCCTAGATTTTTGTCTATGTAATTAATCCCCCTCCCTGAAGCCTTGTAATAGTTAGGTTTTATATTTTCTCACTTTTAAATTTCCGTAATTATTAACTGTTAGATGAATGCTAATATGATTGTATGGCAAGAATGCATGACAAAATTAAAATGGTTAGAAAACCCTAATGTGCAAAGATAATAAACTGAAAATAAATCACTCGCACATATTCACTCTTAGCGTATACTCTCACTTCGGTTTCATTCAGTAAACTATTATTAAGCATAGGGTGTCTTAGTGGTTGCCTTCCTGTCTAAAAGATCAAATGTCCCATTCGAATGTTGCCTCGGGAATGTTGCCTTGGAAATGTTGCCTCGAAAATGTTGCCTCGAAAAAGATCTTAAGACTCTAGGGTTACTACTAAGGTGTCCTAATATTTCTTTAGTGACCGTACGTCCCTTGCGAATCGTCCCTTACAAATTCCAACGACGGTGCTACCTATTTCTCAATAGTGGGATAGTTTTGTCTAAAGGAAACAAGAATAGAAACGATCTTTTTTCGAGTAGATAGATGCTAGTAGGTACTTGCTCAAATCAAACCTTTTCACACTTACACTTTTCAAACAAATGTTCAAAACAACTTCATCACACCCTTGAGGACTGGTATAAGGGTTATCACGAAGTAAAACATTTTTCAAAAAAACAAGCACACAAACACAAGCAATTTTAAAATGAGCAAGTACCTAAGAGCCCATGGAAAACCATGGATAGAAAGGGTGCTAATACCTTCCCTTTCTATAATCTACCCTCCGTACTCAGAATATTCTCGAAAAAGGATTTTTTCTGTACTTTTTTCCTTTCCTATTAGATGAAATAAAAGTCGATGGCGACTCTTTCTTACCGCGACATTTTACGAATAAAAAACGCAAAACGTAAACCAGTAAAAACAGTCGGTTCTGCCACCGTATCACAATCTGAAAAATGTTAGGCCTAACAAACAGAACCCAGGAGCTGCGATGGATCCTATGTTGCTAGCCTTTGAGGGTCTACCATGAAGCTGCATGTTGAGGCGTTTGCTTCTGGATCAGATGGTGATGATATGATGGTACATGGTGTGTGCGTTTGGACTTGAAGTGCTAGATCTGCAAGGAAATAGTTAGAAAAAACAAAATGCAGGACCTGGGTATCGAACCCAAGTCTTTCCCCTACACACACACACCTGCAAACTGGATCAAATGTTGGATCGAAGCAAATCCAAATACCCTACCCTACATGAGACCATCCCCTGAATCCAAATCTGGGGTTAGAATTGGAGAAAGGTCGATGTATCACCTAGTTCGAAGCTTGGAAACTTCGAAGCCCTAAAAATGGCACCCTGTACTTCCAACACTCATATTCACATGTAGCACATTAGACTTAACCCGATGATCAATAATAATATAAACATGCATATAAATCCAATTTAAATTATGTATTCGAAAGGGTTATGATCCAGAATTTTACCAAAGACTGGTTGGCTTGGTGCGTGACTTTTAGGCATGCTTTAGGTTTGGAGGAGAGCTGGTATGAGCTTATGAGAATCTCAGGAATATGGATCTGGTATTCGTTTAGATTGGAGTAGCCTGCAAAGTGTGTTTCGAATTTTGATCAATTTGTGAGATTTTGAGAATTTGATATGGTTTTTTGAGGAAGCTTCTTATGTGTGTTGATAGGCAATGTCTGTCTTGTATTTATAGGGGTGTGGTGGTGTACAAATATGGCATGAATCAGCCATTAATCATGGCTTTGAAAGAAAAATCGAAAGGTTTGAAAAGTTGCCATTTTTGATAATTTTCTACCATTTTGGACTTTGAGTGAACCTGGACAGGTTGTGGTTGGAGTTTTGCACGAATTTGGGCTTTGTCCTATTAGGATTTCATTTTAACTTGTAGTTCATTTCACATCAATTGATACTTTCGAATGCTCCCAAGCTTTGATCTGGAAAACTCTCATATCCAATCAGCCTAATCGAACTCAGTTGTTGTTCCTTTCCTTCTATTCGACCAATCGAAGCATCACCTTTTCATCTTAGCCTATCGAAGCTTCGTTTTGTTCTTTCCTTCGAGCACAGTTGTTACTATGTCTTCGACTCCCATTTCAACCTTTGCCTTTTTCTACAAGAATGTCTTTTTTTCTCACTAATTCATCTTGGATTGGTGAACACAACTTGTATGCACCAATCAAATGATAACCTATGAGCACCAAAACTTCACTTCAATCATCAAACTTCTTCCTCGCCTGTTCATGTACATGCATGTCATTTGAATCATAAGATCAAAGCTTTTGAATTCAAACTCTTCCTCTTTTCGAAGCGCCTATTCAATCAACATGACAGTCGAAGTGTCTTTTCTTGTAATGCTTCGAAGGGCTTATATTTAAATGGTTCGAAAATTGAAGCTCTTTATTAGCTCTTCCAATTTAAGACTTCATAAAATCCTCCTCAGGCTTTCTTTCAAACTATGCTTCCTTCGATCCTAGTGCTTCATTGGGCATCAAATTAAACTGCATACTACTGTCGTAGCTGCTTCGACCCAAAATCTTAGGCATATTTTCAGCTTTCGACCTACACCTTGTCATGTACACTTCTTTTCTTTCTTTAAACTATGCCAGTATGCTGACGCATATAGGGTACCGTGGAAATCATTTAAAGCCCTTGCAAACCAAAATTCTTTGTGAGAAATGAAACCTTAGATGGAAATCCATTTCTTAGAAGGAGAATTTGTCTGGTCTATTCTTGGTCAACCTTGAACAAATGGGGACCTCAATGAGAATGCCTTGAATAGAATGGGAGGGAAAATTTTGGGGTACAACAACTACCCCTATTCAATCTTCTTAAACCTGAAGATTTAGATTGGCTTGTCTGCCTTTCATGATCTGAAGGTGGAAGATGATTGAACACTAAAGTGCCTAGAAATTTGCACTCGCATGGAGTAACGCTGTTGGTTGATGATATTAGGAATGAGCTTACAGATGCCATTTGGAGAAGATGACTGGTAGTTGTCGGAGATGGGCTTAAAGATGCCATCCAAAGTAGATGCTGACTTCATAAGAGGTCTCTTTATGGGGATTCATGTTCCTGTTGTCTGAGGAGGACTCCACTGGAGAATGTTGATTTCTGTTGTTCTCTTGCTTGAAGAAAACTCTGTGGGGAATAGAGTCTAAGAGCTTTAGTTGTCTATGGCTCTACTGAGGGGTTATATCTAGACTGGAGAGATGAAAGTTAGTTGTTTTCTGGTTGAAATCCAGGCTTCGCAGTAACTTACTGCGGAAAATGAAATTAATTATTATATGGAAATATATTAGAAGGAAACCAAGTGGGAGTGTACCCTAGGAGTGCGCATGTGCGATTGATTCAATTTCAGATTATTTATCTTTGCACATTTAGGGTTATCTAACCGTTTTAAAGTTTACATACATTCTTGTCATGAAACCCTAATTATTCTTACATCTAACAGTTAAATATTTTGCGGAATTTAAAGTGCGGAAAGTAAACTACGCTATTACAAGGCTTCGGGTATTTACATAGCCAAAAACAAACCCTTAAAAAATAAAGCGATAAATGAAAATAAACGACCTAATTAAACTATTACAACTTGTGGGCAGTTACATCAATAGGATAAAAATAAATAATAAAATTGCGCGCGAGGAAAATTAGACCGGGAAAGAACTAGGGTTTTGACCCTTTCTAGCCTAATTAAAAGAATAAAATGTTTTTTTGTTGTTTTTAATATTTTTTAAAGAAAAGAATTAGGTTTCAAATTAAATACTAAATTAATTAGCTAATTAAATTAATTAGCGAAAATAAATATTTAACCTAATCTTGTGTTTTTGGTTATTTTTTAGGAAAAGAAACTACAATTAAGTTAGACATAAAACCCTAATTGTTCTAATTATTTTTAAGTTTATTTACAAAAGGAAATTAAAGTTTACCTAAAATTAAAATCTAATTAAATTAATTAATTTATTGATAAAAAATAAACCTAAGTCTAATTGGGTGAAAAATATTTTTATGTGATTTTTTGATAAAAGAAAAATTAATTTGTTAGTAAAATAAAATAAATAAATTAAATAAAACAAATATGTAAAAAGAAAAAGAAAAGAAACTTGGGCCTGAGAAAGCAGTTTTGGGGGGTGTGGATAGCCAATTCTGGGCCCAAAACAAGGAGGTCCACGTTTGACTTCCAAAATCCCATGCATTGCATTGACTGAGCCTCATGATGCTCCTTCGTTGAGGGCCTTTGGATCTGGCCATCTGGCCATCTGGCAGGCTGGATGATGAGGATGCATGATGGTCCTTTGGCTTGTGTACGCATGAGATTACCTGCAAGAAAATAATATGAGAAAAGTGGGGGACCTGGGATTCGAACCCAGGTCCTGAAGCACTTACCACACACTCCACTACCAACTGCGCCACCTGCTTTGTTTGTACATAAAATGCACAATAATGATAATATACAAAAAAAAGAAAGTTAGTGGAGAACAATGAAAACGCGCGCCGGAAGTTTGAATGGACCAACATAAGGGTGCCATCTAGTCATCTTCAACCTTGTTATGTTGGTAAAAGTCCCTGACTTTTACCTACGGACATTCGTCCATAGCTACAAGTCCTGTAAATCTCAAAACTCAATACAAGCGTGATAAATAAAAACGAAGGCCATGGATAGCTTCGTCTGGCCTTGCTGAATTCAATGGTGGCCATTTCATGGCCCAATTTTGCTTGTAAACGAAGATCCCAAATCGAAGCAAGAAACCCTAATAATGGTGAAATCCAATATAGGCCATGAAAACACAATTGAATATTACAGAAAGCTTGCAAATATGATGGTGAACAATAATATACAATTATTTTATGCTACAAGTATAAGAATGATGTTGTTCGATTTCAAAAAAGAAGCAATGTCGTGGATGACTTACAACGTGTTTTGGTACTGGAAAAGGCCTGTTCTTGATTGATTTCGCTTCCTGGGGATCCCAGGAAGTGATTGGGATGGTCAGGAAGGCCTGTAATTGCTTGCAATTAGGAATTCGATTCAACACTCTTTCTTGTTTTTTCCAAGTTTGGTTCTGATTGCTGCGCCTCTCTCCAGCCTTGTTTTAGGTCTGCACCTCATCCTTATGTACCGAGGAATGAATTAGGGTTGAAAACCTGGCCTCAATCTTCCTCCATCAATGTCTTTGATCTTGATTTGATTCACTTTAAAATCATTCCAAAAATAGCCTAAAACCAATCTTTTTGTGCACCTCATGCCTTTACACGAATTTGATCTCATGCTAGCTGGAATTTAAGACTTGAAACAAGTATAAAATCTTGAGATTTCAATATTTTAGATTTTCTATGATTTGTTTTGATTTAAAATGATTTAATTCAAATAAAAATTAAAATAAATAATAAAAACAAGATAATGAAAAGTGGAAAAGGCTAGGGCTCGTGGACCATGTTGCCAACTCAAAAAAAGTGAAAAAGATTGGGCCCATTAAGCAAAATTTGCAATTTTAGGCATAGTTGACTTTTGGCAATTTTGCAAAAAGGGTCAACTTCACCAATGCATAACTTCCTCAATTTTGACTTTTTGAAGGCGTTCTTGGACTTTCTAGAAATCTTGAGATGTCATATAAGCAACCCTTTTGGTCTCATCTCAATTTGATATTCCATTCTCATGTATGAAGCTTTGACAAAAAAGGTGTTTTTGTTGACTTTTCAAAATGACCTATAATGTCCAAATTCATAACTTCTTGTGAGTGCATATTTTGAACTTGGTAGCTGAAGATGGATTGTAGAGCATGGCATCATATTCAAAATGAGATTTGGATGGGTCATTTATCATAAAATATGAGAAAGTTAAGCTTGGTCAAAGTTGAGTTGACTTTTACTACAAAACCCTAATTTAGCAACTTTTGAGTTTTGATAAATTATGAGCAATCCTTGATGAATAATGATCAAACCTTGATCAAATGATGAAATATACTTCAAAATGAGGATGTTTACCAAAAATATTGAAGTTTGACTGTATGTAGGCCACAATTGACTTTTGCCCTAGCACTGTCGATTTTTAGGCCTTTGAGCAATTGACTGAGCAAAATTTCTCTGCAAGGCTTGAAACTTGACACGGGTGATCTTGAGAACATCTTAGGACAATGGTAAGAATTTGGGATCCCTTGGGCTCAAGTATCTTGATGCAATGTGAATCCCTAATTTTGAGGTAGACTGCCTTAGGAGAGAGCTTGTCTGGCCAACCCTTGGACTACCTTGAGCAACTTGAGGATCTTTCTTGAAATGTTTTGAGAAATATGGGAGGGAAAATTTTGGGGTACAACATCTGCCCCTGTTCAATCTTCTTAAACCTGAGGATGTAGATTGGCTTGCTTGCCTTTTGTGATCCGAAGGTGGAAGAGGATTGAACACTAGAGTTCCCAGAAATTTGCACTCGCAGGAAGTGGTGTCCGTCTTACGATGTCGGGAATGGGCTTACAGACGCCATTTGTAAATTGATGACGAGAGATGGGCTTAGATATGCCATCCGGAGGAGTGTCGATCGCATAAGAGATTCTTTAGCGAGAGATTGTATACCTGTTGTTGAGGAAGATTCCACTGGGGAATGTTGTTCATTGTCTTGGGATAAATAGAATTTTAGGAGCTTCGATCGTCCGTTATTCTACCGGAGAATCGTCTCTGCTTCTTGAGAAAAGTTGAATTTTAGGAGCTTCGGTCGTCCGTTATTCTACTGAGGGATCATCTTTGTTGAAGAGGAAATTTGAATTTTAGGAGCTTCGGTCGTCCGTTATTCTACTGAGGAATCATCTCTGTTGAAGAGGAAAGTTGAATTTTAGGAGCTTCGGTCGTCCGTTATTCTATTGAGGGATCAAATCCGTTGAAGAGGAAAGTTGAATTTTAGGAGCTTCGGTCTGTTGGCTCCTAAACTCGACACCCTTGTTTTTATTAATATAAGCCATTAAGCATGAAGGATGGTTTCAACCAGCTGGTTCTGTCGAAATGCTCATCAGAAGATGGCAATGTACTTAGAGAATTTCTTCCAAGGAAGAATCTTGTTGCCTTCGACGTCGAAGGTGCTTCTCGACAAAGGAGTTCGATGCTCAGAGTGGAACGGTTTGAGATTCAAACGTTTGGAGGGAAAACGGTTCCCAGCGGTTACCAAGTGCAACGTGTCAAGATCAGGAGCGTCGAATGCTGTGAGCGTGCCAAGTGGAGTCATCTCGAAGCGGCGTAACTGCCCGACGGTTACTTGGGATGTGTTTAGTATAAATATTAGTTGTTCACGTAGTTTTTCGCGTGTGTTCACAATTATATACAAGTCACTCATATAGATTCAAGTACCCAGTGTGAGCGAAAGAATTGTTGAGAATGTATGTGTGAAACACCATTTTAATTAATCAAAGTCATTTATTTTCCAGAACTTTACTGCCTCTTCATTTACTTTTCCAGTCGAAGCCTTTATTTAATGCTTTCCTTTATTCTGCCAAGTTTTCTTCATGCAATTTACATAAAGCGTATTTATTGTCTTGTCATTTAACCATCATTAAACTTAGTCAAAACCCCCAAAATCAACCATGTCTTAGGATCAATCTGATCGATCCTGCGAGTCACCAAATAAGTAACCTTTTGGAAGATCAGCGGTTGTTTACCAATTCCCACGGTAAACAAATTGGCACACCCGGTGGGACTTTGTGTTGATTTTAAAGTTTAACCTTTTTATACAGAATATCATCTTTTTCGAGAAGTATTGCATGTTATTGAGAAGTGGTAGAATATACACTAACAATACCAATACTGCCAGAAGAAGAGAAGCGATGGCGAATCCGCCAAACAATAACGAAATCCCACAAACGAATGTGGGAACAACGGTTATCCCAACCGTAAGTGAAGCGCTAACCGCTGGTTCAACACCAGCAGTAACGGTCACAACAACGGGGCCATTACCTCCGTTCACTGGCCCCAGAGTGCCTTTGGGAACTCCCCCACCAAGGGGAAATCCAGGGACTAGGCCTTATGTTCCCCCAGGATTCGTGACAGGCGGTCCAAATCGAGAACCACTCTATGGCATGCCAACTTCTGAATTGGCTAGCCTGACGAACGCTGCGTCCACTTTTTCACACCCTTTAGTGAGTGTCTCTTCGCCACTCCAAGGTTCTGGAGTTGGTATGGCGAACAGAAATAGGACCCAACTCTTAGGAGGAACGTCCCAAGTAGCGCATGGCCTTACAAATGCCTCGACAGCAGTCTTGAGGCAACAAATGGACGAAAGCAACCATGATATGGTTCAAATGTTGGCACAAACTTTAAGTACAGTGCTGAATCCTCTAATACAAAACACCACCCAGTCGAATCAGCAGATGACAACGCAAATGATGCGTCTGGCTGATTTCTTTGGGGTACCCCAACCTATTCGACAGCCCCAAAGGGCGCAAATAAGGGGAAATCAAGGTATACTCTTAGAGGAAGAAACCACTATTAACCAAGTCCAGCAGCCTGTCGAAGAAAACCTTAGGGCACGATTGGAGCAGCCTGTCGAAGAACCTAGGGTCGTAGCCCCGGAGGTAAGGATAGTCAACAGAAACCAAAATGTTGACGAAGTAGTTCAGCATATCCAATACCAGAATATGGGTTTGGAAAATAATCTGGCAGCCATGATCGAAAGAATCATGACGCAAAATGGGATGAATATGGGCTTTCGTAGGCCCAACTTCACATCCCCACTGTCAGAATATGTGTTACAAACAGACTTACCTCCTAGATGTAAAGTCCCTAAGTTCACTAAATTCTCAGGGGACACGACAGAATCTACTGTCGAACATGTGGCGAGATACTTGATCGAAGCAGGAGATATTTCAAACAACGAAAACCTGAGGATTAAGTATTTCCCAAGTTCTTTAATAAAGAACGCGTTTACTTGGTTCACAACTCTCCCCCCCAATTCGATCCATCATTGGACCCAGTTGGAGAGATTGTTCCATGAGCAATTCTACATGGGACAAACCAAGATAAGCCTGAAAGAATTGGCCAGTGTAAAGAGACGTTTCACTGAACCTATAGACGAATATCTAAATAGGTTTAGGTTGCTCAAAGCAAGATGCTTTACGCAAGTGCCAGAACATGAGTTAGTCGAAATAGCCGTAGGCGGCTTAGATTATTCCATTAGGAAGAAATTAGACACTCAATACCTGAGAGACATGGCTCAATTGGCCGATAGAGTTCGACAGGTAGAACGCCTTAAAGCTGAAAAAGCCAAGGCGACAAAAACTCATAAAAGAGAGAGAGGATAGCGTATGTCGAGATGGATGATGAAGATCCAGAAACCTTCGACGAAATTATAACCGTCGAAGAAAGTGAGGTCGATTTAGAGGAACTAAAACAAGGGCCACCATACTCTTGCAAACTGTTAGTCCCCTCAAGTGGAAAAAATCCCACTGGTCCGGAAAGGACCAACGATAGGTTCCCCAAAAAGACTTATAGTTTTGATATTACAAAATGTGATGAAATCTTTGACTTACTTGTAAAAGATGGCCAAATGATAGTACCCCCAGGGGTAAAAGTGCCTCCTCTTGATCAAAGAAAGAAAAGAGGCTTTTGTAAATATCATAATTTTCTGGGCCATAAAACGTCTCAATGTTTTCTTTTCAGGAATCTTGTGCAAGACGCTATCGAAGAAGGGAGGTTGAAGTTTGCTGACAAGACCCCCATGACTGTGGACTCCAACCCTTTGCAGGCTGAAGCCCATTATGCTGAACCTTCAGAGGTGAACGTGATCGAGGCATCCAGAAGCCAGTCGAAGAGGCCAGGAATAACCATGGTCGAAGTCACAAAGGACCATTGCAACATGCCAATCTTTGGCAGTTTTTCTAGGAATCTATCTAGAAAAACAATTGAAGCGGTCCAAAAGGCGGTCGAAAGCCCGAAGCTGGAGACAGTTGGAGCCCAAAAATCTGGAACAAAACCCAGTTCTTACTTGGCTGCAGTTCAAGGCCAGACGGAGGACTTGGAGACTCAGATGAAGCAGTTGACTCTTGCCACCAAAGACACCATGAATGTCAACATGGTCGAAGTCTCTGAACCAAAAGCATCAGAGGAGGCCATTAGGCAAGAACAAGCCAACAAAACTGCTTTCCCTCGGGAAAATGAAAATCTGGCAGATTTCCTGCAAAGGTGCCAGGAGAAGAAGTCAGAAGTGATGCTGTGTCCTCGATGCAGCTCGATTTTCGACAAAAAAGCTGCTGAACATATTCAAGGTGTAAGAGCAGCAAACAGAAAAAGGGAAAGTGTTGATACTCGACATGACCCCAGAAGAACCTCCCAAAAGGGTTCAAATCAAGAAAAGAGGCCACTGACTTTCAGGCCTCCAACTAATGTGCCAGTTGATACATGGTACAAAACATCTGGTCGAAAGAGGCCAAGCGAGGAAAGATGGCACTCCTTCGAAGTGCCAAGAGGTTCATCTTTTACACATAAGAAAGAACCTCAGGTTGCTACCCCTAAAGTGACCCAGGTATCAAGCAACTACAAAGGGAAGAATCCCATGTCTCGATCTCAATGGAGGAGATACCAGAGGCGACGAAAAGCTGAGAGGGAAGCTGCTAATGAACCAAAGGCAGAATCAAGTTCAAATGTTCCTCAGAGAAAGCAGAGGAAGCCTCTGGAAAGACAACCAGTGACCAATAGGCTAGTCTGGCCTAACCAGGGTGAAGTTGATAACGAAGATGGCTCTAAGTCTGATGACACCTTAGATATCATGGTGAACATAGTCTCAGTTTTGCCAAGAGAGTTCAACCGCCAGGTGGAGGTCGAAACAAGCGATTGGGAAATTGAACAAGAAATGGCCAAGCATAGGCCAGTGTGCTACTTCGTCATGGATAATGGCGCTACTGAAGAGCAGAATGGGTTCTTCGAACCACCTACAGAGGCGATGAAAAATCACCTCAAGCCTTTATTTATAAGGGCTAAACTCGAAGAAACCACAGTATATAAGATCTTGGTAGACTGTGGGGCAACCATCAACATCATCCCTCACTTTATGCTGAGAAAAATAGGCAAGAGTGATGAAAACATCAAGCCTCACAACATGGTCCTGTCGAATTATGAAGGCGGCATAGGGACCACTATGGGTGTGATCCAACTGGACATCAAGGTGGGATCCATCCTTCGACCAACTATGTTTATGGTCATATCGGCCAAACCAAATTATAATCTTTTGTTGGGCCGTGAATGGATACATGGTGTTGGAGCTGTACCATCATCAATGCACCAGAGGTTGCTACTATGGCGTCCTGATGGAATGGTCGAAAACATAGAAGCGGATCAAAGCTATTACTTGGGCGAAGTAAATCACCTAGGGATGGTAGACTTCGACAAAAATCTGGCTCACATTGGGCCATGCCCAACACCTGACTTCGACTTGGCGCCAGCACCAAATACTTTTTGTTCCTTATACCTGCACCCTGAGCATGGTTTTCAATGGGACAGAGAAGACTTGTCCCACATTGACTTTAGTGGGCTAACTGATATCCAACCAACTGGTTGGGGAAGTGAATTCAGTGACAATGACTGAGTCACAATCATTGCAGTGAATTTTGGCTTACGTAGCCGAAACAAGGATGATAACGACTCTCGAAGCCGAAGTAAAATATATGGCCACACAGGCCAATGATCAAGAGTTACCTTCTGCAGGTTCTGGAAAGGATTTCGATCCAGAACCTCCTGATATCATGCCAGAAGGAATGCAGGAACAAAGGCTCGACGCCATCTACGACGATGAGCCTTTGGGATTCGAGAATGACCCCTTAGCAAACAACATCAAAATGCTAGCGCAGGATCCTTTAGAAGAAATCAACTTGGGCGAAGGGTTAGAGAAAAATCCAACTTACATTAGCGCAAAAATAGACCCAGAACTCAGGTTGGAAGTAATCCATTTGTTAAAGGAGTTCAAGGACTGTTTTGCATGGGATTACGACGAGATGCCTGGTCTCGACAGAGGATTGGTAGAACTTCAGTTGCCAATCAAACCTGGGAAGAAGCCAGTCAAGCAAAGTCCAAGACACTTCGCTCCAGAAATATTGTCGAAGATCAAAACGGAAGTCGAAAGACTGTTGAAGTGCAAATTCATACGAGCTACGAGGTATGTCGAATGGATTGCAAACATTGTGCCAGTGATTAAGAAAAATGGTACATTGAGGGTGTGCATAGATTTCAGAGATTTGAATGCTGCTACACCCAAAGATGAATATCCTATGCCTGTGGCGGAAATTCTAGTCGATTCTGCCGCTGGCTATGAGTACCTGAGTATGCTCGACGGTTATTCAGGATATAATCAAATATTCATTGCTGAAGAGGATGTGTCGAAAATAGCTTTTTGATGCCCTGGGGCTTTAGGCACCTACGAATGGGTAGTGATGCCTTTTGGCCTAAAGAACGCTGGGGCAACATATCAGCGAGCAATGAACTCTATCTTCCATGATTTTATTAACACTTTTATGCAAGTATATATTGATGACATTGTTGTAAAATCTGTTTCCAGGAAGAACCATATAGACCACCTTCGACAATCATTCGAAAGAATGAGAGAACATGGTCTGAAAATGAACCATTTGAAGTGTGCATTCTGTGTAAAAGCTGGAGATTTCTTGGGCTTCGTTGTCCACAAGAAAGGAATCGAAATCAACCAGAACAAGACGAAGGCAATTCTGGAAGCGAAAGCGCCAGCGAACAAGAAGGAACTGCAATCTCTGCTGGGCAAGATAAATTTCCTAAGGAGATTCATATCTAACCTAAGTGGGAAAGCTCAAGCCTTTTCACCCTTACTTCGCTTGAATAAGGAAAGATTCGACTGGGGGCAAGAGCAACAAGAAGCCTTCGACAAAATCAAAGGTATCTCACAAAGCCACCTATTTTGGTGCCTCCTTGCAGCAACAGGAGTATGAGATTGTACATAGCTGCATCCGACAAAACTTTGGGAAGCATGTTAGCCCAAGAAGATGAAAATGGAGTCGAAAGACCCATTTACTTTCTTAGTAGAGTTTTGAACGATGCAGAAACTAGATATAGCGAAGTTGAAAAATTATGTCTATGTCTTTATTTCTCTTGTACAAAGCTCAAACAATATATAAAACCCGTTGATGTGTATGTTTCGTCTCATTTTGATGTTTTCAAGTACATGTGTTCGAAACCCATCCTGCACAGCTGAATTGGCAAGTGGGCGCTACCATTAACTGAATACTCCTTGACCTTTATGCCTCTTAAGGCAGTGAAAGGACAAGTAGTGGCAGACTTTATAGTCGACCACTCAATTCAGATTGAGAGTATAAATTATGTGGAGATAGAGCCTTAGAAACTCTACTTCGATGGTTCCAGCCATAAAGATGGAACAGGAGTAGGGGTCTTGATTATTTCTCCAGAAAAAATTCCAACAACATTCAAGTACAAGATATCAGATACTTGTTCGAACAATGAGGCTGAGTACGAAGCTCTAATTACTGGCCTTGAGATATTGTTGGAATTGGGGGCAACTCGAGTCGAAATAATGGGAGACTCAGAGTTAGTCATTAAGCAAGTCACAAAAGAATATAAGTGCATAAGAGAAAATCTTATTATGTACTTTGTGATAGCAAATCGTTTATTGAAAAAATTCGAAATGGTCAACATTCGACACATACCCAGATTGGAAAATCAAATAGCCAATGATTTGGCACAAATTGCATATGGTTACAAAATTTCAAAAACGAGATTACAAAGAGCAATCGAAGTCCGAGAAAAAATAAAAGCAACTAGTTTGTCACCAACAGATTTGAAATCGACAAGACTAGGGTATGCTGATCAAAGGAACTTTGAAATTTCGTTCATAGACAATCTGTCAGAGCAAGATTGGAGGAAACCCATTGTGGATTATCTACAAAATCCAGCAGCTTCGACAGAACGAAAAATAAAATATAGGGCGTTAAGTTACGTACTCATGGGTAATGAGTTATTTAAAAAGACGCCTGAAGGGGTATTGCTAAAGTGCTTAAGTGAAACTGAAGCATACATAGCCCTTTCGACTATGCACGCTGGAGCATGTGGGGCTCACCAAGTAGGCCATAAGATGAAATGGTTGTTGTTTCGACAAGGACTATACTGGCCCACCATCTTGAAAGATTGTGTCGATTTCGCGAAGGGTTGCCAAGAATGTCAAGTCCATACAGGCATCCAACATGTACCAGCAAGCGAACTTCACTCAATAGTGAAACCATGGCCCTTTAGAGGATGGGCGTTGGACCTTATTGGAGAGATTCGACCAGCATCATCAAAGAGCCAGAAGTATATATTGGTAGGCATTGATTATTTCACTAAGTGGATTGAAGCTATTCCTTTAGTCAATGTAGACCAAGAAAATGTCATTGAATTTATTCAAAAGAACATTATCTTTAGATTTGGAATCCCTGAAACTATAACTACTGATCAAGGATCAGTTTTCACCGGTCGAAAGATGCAGGAATTCGCTCAAGAAACAGGCTTTAGACTCCTAACATCAACGCCTTATTATGCACAGGCAAACGGTCAAGTCGAAGCAGCGAATAAAATAGTGATTGGCTTGATAAAAAAGAATGTAGGGAAGAAGCCAAAAAACTGGCATAAGACGTTAGACCAGATCTTGTGGGCCTGTCGAACGTCCCCAAAAGAAGCCATAGGTACAACACCGTATCGGCTAACTTTTGGTCATGACGCAGTGTTTCCAGCGGAAATTTGTCTTCAATCTGCAAGGGTTCAGAGACACCATGATATCCCTTCTGAAGTTTATTGGGATATGATGTTAGACGAACTAGTAGATTTAGACGAAGAAAGACTGCGCGCTCTCGACCTACTAAGGATTCAGAAGAAAAGAGTAGAAGACTCTTACAATAAAAAAGTAAAACCTAAGGCATTTTCGCCTGGAGAATTAGTTTGGAAGGTGATTCTCCCCATGGATCGAAGGGATCGAAACATGGGAAAATGGTCACCCAAATGGGAAGGACCATTCAGAATTATCCAAACTTTTTCTGGTGGAGCTTATGAAATCGAAGAGTTAGGTGAAGATAAAAGGCTCTTGAGAGTAAACGGAAAATATTTGAAAAAGTATAAACCCATGCTCCAAGAGATCAAAATAAATAGCAAGTAATGACTAAATTAACCATAAATAGCCAAGATGGAAAATTTTATAAGAATTAGCCAAAATGGCTACATTGTCAAATACATATTACAATACATGGTTAAATAGCTGAGTAATTTAGAAGGGGATAGAATCTCTGAGTCGAAGGTACTTGGCCTGCTGCAACTCCAGTCTTTTGTTGCACAAGGAATTCGCCTGGGAAAGTTTGGCAATTTGGTCATCGAAGGCTTGGGCTTTCTCAGCAAACTCTAGGCCTCGCGTAACTTCAGCTTGGCTCTCTGTGTCTAAAACAGTCGAGAGAAGCTCCTCCTTGCGCTTAGTATTAGCATTCATCTTGGCCTCCAGCTCTTCGATTTGCGCCTTTATGGAGGCATTGTCCCGATCTATGGCGTCAATTTCTTCTTGCTTGGATGCTTTCTGCTTCGACAACTCTGCAATTCGAGAAGTCGTCTCAGCTACTGCAGTCCAGGCAGAAGAACTTTTGCCATGTAACACTTCGAGCTGGCTGTTGAAGCCCCTCTGACGTCGATAGTCTGCTGAGACTTGATCAACAATGGAGTATAACTCCATGATAAAGCTCGAAACCTCTTGAGTCACAGCAAGCAAGTCGACTGCATTCAAAAAAGCTCCCAAACACGACGGAGCAGTAGGGTCCCCCTCCAAAGCCTTCATCAGATCTTTCTTGAAGAACTGAGCCTTGACCTTCATCAAAGCCTCATCGAGAGGAGAAGTCGAAGTGGACTTCCCCGATTGAGTGGAAGCATCATGACTAAGGTCAGATGAACTTCCCCTACTCTCGATAATGGCATTCAAGTAGCCAATGGGATCAGTTTGCTTCAAGAGTGCTAAGTCTTCTTTGGACTTAGGCTTTGTCGAGGTGGTAACCCTTACAGCAGCGTTGGATTGAGGTTGAAGTTGTTGAGTAGCGTTTGCATCGACATGACTCTCTTCGACCTGAAGTTCAGCAGTGCCAGCATCAACATGATCCCCTTCGTCATGTTGTTCCTCTGACAGATCGACCACTTGAATTTCTTTTGGTTGTTGTTCCTCTGTTTCGGCATTGGCTTCATCGTTTGCCAATTTTTCCTCTTGTGGCCTACTGTGTTCAGCAGAGTCTAGTGTCTCTGAAGTCTTTGGTGCTGAACTTTCGGTGGTCTCCTGAAAATAGAAGAGGAAGAATCTTCTAGTTTAAAAAGAGACACAATTGAACGTGAGTATCGACACCTGAGTTAAAAATGGTCAGAGAAACTACTTGCAGAGGAACTTCAGCCCCAGGGCTAGAATTATCACTTTCGACGGGTTTATTGAGCAAAACATTTAGCTCCTCCTCCGTTGGCTCTTCGATAATCACTGGAGGTGGCCTGGGTCTTCTCCCAGTAACCTTTATTCTGATCGTGGGTCGAGACTCAGAAGAAGGAGCATCTTTCTTCAGTTTTCTCCGTTTAAGAGGAGCGGGGGGAGATTCGTCCTCTTCGTCACTCCCAGATTCGACTGTCAGTGCAGGTCATTTCTTGGGTGAAGGTGCCTGAAAATCAATTGGAGTTCGATTTAGAACGCTACATCGAAAATCATAATGTTAAAACCAGAAGGAAATAATAAAAGTTTGGTTACCGGTGCTGAAGATTTTATCGAAGGACCTTCCCCCTGATGGCTTGTTGTAGTTTTTGCCGGTGCTGGAGGTTTTGTCAAGGGACCTCCTCCCTATTGGCCTTCCGCGGCTTTCTTTGCTGCAGGCTTTCGAACAACTGAAAGAAGACAAGTTATAATTAACAAGTTACCAGTCGAAATGGAAAGACAAAATAATTTGAAGGGTGAACGTACATTTCTTTATTTTGTCAAGGACTAGAAAGAAAGACTTCTGAAGTTCGTCCACAAAATCTTTCTCGTCGAAGAACTCTTCAGCATAGTAACTCTTCCACCAGTCTTCGAAGGATGGTGAACAGAGGAAGTTAAGTTGATAGTCGAACAGTGAAAGTACTGTTCGACCAGCATACCTGCCAATATGCTTGGTGGCAGCATCTTCAGTATAGTCATTGCAAAAATATAACATGGACTTCTCCCTAGGAAAAATAGGAGAAGGAAGTGATTGAATGATACCAAACTGTCGAGAAACCAAGTTTGGTTGGTAAGCAATCAAGCTCAGGTGATTCTTGGAGCTCTTAAAGCGCAGGGGCATTATTCTGGGTGTGAGAAATGCTTCCCACATTATTGTGTGTTCTTCGACATGAGGGTCACCTGACGACTTAGGATGGGGCCTGGTGAACCATTCTGGACCAACCTTTCGTCGAGCGAAAGGAGCCATGGTCGAAGTGAATTCTTTTCTTCTTGCAAACATCAAGACGAAGTTTGCAAAAGTCTGTTGAAGTTCCAGCCCATCTTCAGTCGGGGTCAGTAAAGCCAATCTGGTGCCTTCGATACGCCTATTTGCTATCTCAGGAGCTTGCTCATTTATTTGAGTTTTCTGAGGTAAGAAAGACTCGAAAGTGGCATTGAGCCACAGTTGAAGTAGCCAAAAGGGTCCTGCAAGCAACAGACTAGCTCTATTTTCGATGACCTTTAACAGAGTCGCTCCACTGCTGATCGACTCGTACAGATTCGCCAAGATTAATTCGGCCAAACAAATGTTTTGGCCATGGTGAAGCTGGGTGGCGAGGGTGACCATCTTCTTTGTCACTTGTAGAGACTTTGTACAGAACACAAAGCGTGACAGCCAAAGGGCTAGAAACGCAATGTGCTCCACATCCGTCACATTGGCTGTCGACCTATCATGGTAATGGTTGATATAGGTGGTATAGATGGGTTTCGTAGCTGAGAATCCAATCTGATCCTCCGACATTTCCTCTGGGTCGAAATAATCCCCAATGGGTCGAAGGCCGGTGATGGCAGCCACGTCGAAAAGCGTGGGTGTTAGCATTCCACAAGGAAGGTGGAAAGTGAAATGAGTGTAATCCCAGAAAAGCAAAGCGGCTATCAGCATCTCAGGGGAGTAGTTGAGACCCGTCTTCGACAGCATGACTAGGTCGTATATCCTCAGGTTCTTCCAGATCGAAGCCTGGCTTTTTTCCATCTTCTCTAGCCAAGCGTTGTAGTCAGGTGTGAGGCTAGGGCTAGACCTAAAAGCCCTAACACCCCTATTGAAGAAGCGAAGATCTATATTCTCCTTAGCGGGATCTTCGTTGTCATCTGCAGCTTTTTTAGAGCACCCAACAGGTTTGAGCGCCTCAAGCACCGGGAAGAAGTTCTTGATCTTCGTAGATTCATCAATGCATGTGGATAACGGGCCAGACATGGCGAAAATTTGGTTGGAGTATCCAACCGGAATCATTAGTTGATGTGAATAAGCTTCACGCTCAGCAGTTTCCAGGGGTTCAGGAACCCTTCGCTGGCCTTTAGGGGTAACTGTTGGAACAGTTGAGAAGATTTTGGGTTTAGTATTTCTGGAAGGGATGTTAGAACTAGGAGCGTTAGAGGAACCTGAAGCCATTTTTGAGTTAAGGTTGAAGGTGAGTGAAGAACAAAGTGTTTGCAAGTTTGCAGAGATTTTGTGTTTAACAAGGAGGTTTGAATGCAGAATAGCGTGAAAAAGTCCCACAATGGGTACCTAGCGCTATTTATAGTGGTTGGGAAATCACCAAATTCGAGGCCATTTAATGTTGCAGAAGATAGTGGGACACGTGGCGTTCCTTCGCTGACATAGCCGTTCTGCAGAAACGAAAAGGTGCAGCGTGCGCCCTCATTTTTGGGAAATTGTCATGATGACAATTTGTGAAAAGACATTGGGCACGCTAAACGCCTTACTGAGGTGACGTCTTAGGTACAGATGGAATGATGGCTTTTTCTTGGGATTGTCAGTAGTTGGTAGAAGACAAAAATTGCACAGGTTAATTGGTGGCTAAGGATGAAAGACAGGTGTCGAATGGAATCTCAAAGAATGCCTTTTTCTTTTCAGCGTCGAAATAAGGCATTCTTGGGGGGCAATTTGTTGGCTCCTAAACTCGACACCCTTGTTTTTATTAATATAAGCCATTAAGCATGAAGGATGGTTTCGACCAGCTGGTTCTGTCGAAATGCTCATCAGAAGATGGCAATGTACTTAGAGAATTTCTTCCAAGGAAGAATCTTGTTGCCTTCGACGTCGAAGGTGCTTCTCGACAAAGGAGTTCATTGCTCAGAGTGGAACGGTTTGAGATTCAAACGTTTGGAGGGAAAACGGTTCCCAGCGATTACCAAGTGCAACATGTCAAGATCAGGAGCGTCGAATGCTGTGAGCGTGCCAAGTGGAGTCATCTCGAAGCGGCGTAACTGCCCGGCGGTTACTTGGGATGTGTTTAGTATAAATATTAGTTGTTCACGTAGTTTTTCGCGTGTGTTCACAATTATATACAAGTCACTCATATAGATTCAAGTACCCAGTGTGAGCGAAAGAATTGTTGAGAATGTATGTGTGAAACACCATTTTAATTAATCAAAGTCATTTATTTTCCAGAACTTTACTGCCTCTTCATTTACTTTTCCAGTCGAAGCCTTTATTTAGTGCTTTCCTTTATTCTGCCAAGTTTTCTTCATGCAATTTACATAAAGCATATTTATTGTCTTGTCATTTAACCATCATTAAACTTAGTCAAAACCCCCAAAATCAACCATGTCTTAGGATCAATCTGATCGATCCTGCGAGTCACCAAATAAGTAACCTTTTGGAAGATCAGCGGTTGTTTACTAATTCCCACGGTAAACACGGTCGTCCGTTGTTCTACTGAGGAATCATCTCTGTTAAAGAGGTGAGAGTTAACTACTATCTGGTCGTAATCCAGGCTTCATAGTGGTAAGATTGACTGTTATCTGGTCGTAATCTAGGCTTTACAGTGACTTAGCGGGGAGATGAGATAAAACCTGCTATCCGGTCGTAATCCAGGCTTCACAATTTCTCAATTCTTATCTGGTCGTAATCCGGGCTTCAGAAGGAAATGAGTTGTTATCCGGTCGCATTCGGGCTTCAACTTGAATTTAGGGCACACTAATATTCGGTCGACTCTGGGCTTCTTAGTAACTGTCCAGGTAAACTGCTATTTGGTCGTAATCTAAGCTTCACAGTGTCTTGTACCGCTATCTGGTCGTAATCTAGGCTTCACGATGTGTTATACCATTATCTGGTCGAATCCAGGCTTCATGGTGTTCTGTACTGCTATCTGGTCGTAATCCAGGCTTCACAATACCTTACTTCTTATCTGGTCGTAATCCAGGCTTCATAAGAGATCAAGGTATTATCCGGTCTAATCTGGGCTTCATAACTTGCATTAAAGATATACCACTATCTGGTCGTAATCCAGGTGTGATACGGTGGGAAAGAACTGACTGTTTTTTGGAATGCTGGTTTGCGTTTTGCGTTTGTTTTTGCAAAATGTCGCGGTAAGCAAGAGTCGCCACCGACTTTTATTTTATCCAATATGGAAAGGAAAAAAGCACAGAAAAATTCCTTTTTCGAGATATTTCTCGGGTTCGGGGGGTAGATTATAGAAAGGGAAGGTGTTAGCACCCTTTCTATCCGTGGTTATCCACAGGATCTTAGGTACTTGCTCAATTGTTTTCAAAATGTTGCTTTCTTTGTGCTTGTGGATTTGAAAAAGTTTTTGTTTGAAAAGGAGTGTAAGTGTGGAAAAGATTTTTGTTTTTTTTGAAAGAGCAAGTATCTAAGAACCATCTACCTACTCGAAAAAGGGATCATTCTATGCTATCTTCCTTTAGACAATGCTATCCCACTATGAATGAGCAGGTAGCATCGCCGTTGGAGTTTAAGGGTCAATTCGAATTTAGGGACTTACGGTCACCAAAGTAATATTAGGATGCTTTAGCGGTAACCCTAATGTCTTAGATCATTTGCTTGAGGCAACAATATCCGAGGCAACCGTTTCGAGGCGACTATGATCTTTAGACAAGAGGGCGACCTCTAAAGTGACCTATACTCAATGACCGTATACGAAGGCAACCAAGCAGGGTGTACCCTAAGAGTGCGCATGTGCGAGTGTGTCGTTTTTCAGTTAATTTCATCTTTGTATATGTTAATGGTTATCTAAGTTGATTTTAGGTTTAAAACATCCAGTCTTGTCATGCATTCCCTATTATCAAACATCTAACAGTTATATTTTGCGGAAAATAAATTGCGGTAATTAAATTACAAGGCGTCGGGTATTTACATCGCCAAAAGCAACCCTTTGAAATTTAAATGCGGAAAAATAAATAAAGCGATAAATAAATGGTCCTAATTATCTATTACATTCTGGGAACAAATACAATATCGAATAAAATGGATCGCGTGCGAGAAACTAAATCGAATGCGAGTTCTAGGGTTTTGACCCTTTGTTATTTAAAGAAAAGATTTTTTTTTTGTTTTTGAATTAAGAAAGAAATTAATCTAAGTTAATTATTAAATTAAATTAATTAAACTAATTAATAAAAATAAATATTTTTGGTTTTTTTGTTATTTAAAGAAAGAAATAAAAATTAATTAATGTTAGTAAAACCTAATTGTGTCTAATTGATTTTTATTATTGAAAAATATATTAAAGTTATTCCTAATTAATGGCCTAAATTAATTAAATTAATATTTGTTAATAAAAAAAAATATTGAAATTTAATTTAATAAGGAAAATATTTTTTGGTTTTAATTTTAGGGAGAAAATTATTTGATTGGTTAGTTAATAATAAAAATAATAAAGCAAACAATTAAATAAAATAAAAATGAAATAGAAAGAGTTAGGAGTGTATGGGCCTGAAAAGGGGGTCAGGATAGCAGTTTCCTGGCCCATTAGGCATTGGCCCTGTTGACTTTCTGGATTCCCTATGCACGCTTGGACTTGATCCATGGTAGACCATCATCTATGAATCACCAGATTTGGCCTATGGCCATCTGGCCATCAGATACTTGAGGACACATGATGAGCTTCACGCCTAGATTTGCAATGAATTACCTGAAGACAAAATATAATAAATAGCATGGGGGACCTGGGATTCGAACCCAGGACCTATTGGAGTTTGGATGCACGCGTTTACCACTCAGCCATTGTATTCTATTTGTTAATATATTAAGTAGTAATAATAATAAGAGATAATGGATTAATATGCCAGAAAAATAAAAAAAAAGGAGCGCGTGTTTGAATCAGCCACAGGGGGAATGACACGTCTCCATCCCCAACCTCCAAACCCTGTAACTTTACCTGCGGATTTAGATCTGCAGCTAAATGCGTAGGTCATTCCTAAAACTCATCTCAGGCTATATAAACTCCTCCCAAGACCATGGTTGCGTTCGTCTTTTTCTTTCGGTCATGTCCATGGCCATGATTGGGGCTAGTTTTACCTGTAAGAGAAACGCCCAAAAACAAACCACGAAACCCTAGATACGGTACTTGGCTTTACATGTCAGATAAATAAAATTGGGTAATACAGAAAGCTTGGAAATTTGATGAGGATTATGAATATGCCAATAGTTTGTACAAAAGATGCAGGAATAAAGATTTGTGAATTCAAAAAAAGGGGCGGTTTTCTGTGATACTTACAGAGCTCTATGGTGCGCGTGGAGGCTTGCTAGGGATTGGTTCTGACTCAGTGAACCTCCAGCAATCGATTGGTGTCAAGCTTTGCTTCTGAAAACGCCTCAAAGTATGATTTTGGTTTCACACTTTTTTCAAGTTTTGTTTGGTTGGTTCTTGCAGCCTCTAGCCTTGTTTTCGTGCCCTCTAGCCTCCTTATGTAATGTGGAATGCATTAGGTTAACAATTGTGCTTTGAATCTCTCCACATCAATGCCATGAGATTTGATTTGATTCACCATTACTAAACCTTCCAAAATTGTCAAAACTCAATCTTTTTCCACATGGAATGCTTGATACGAGTTTGATACCCTTGATGATGGTGATTCAGTTCTGAAATAGCCAAAAAGATATCAAACAATCAATATTTGGATTTTATTTGATTTAATTTGATTAAAAATGAAATAATTCAATAAAAAATCAAATAAAATAATAAAATTGATAAATGGACACATGGCTGAAGCTAGGACACGTGGACAATGATGCAAGCTCAAATCAAGTGGAAAAGAATGGGCCCATTTGACAAAATTTGAAGTTTTGGGGATAGTTGACTTTTGGCAATTTTGCAAAAATGCACAACTTCAACAATGCATAACTTCTTCAATGTTGAACTTTTGGAAGTGTTATTAGACTTCTTAGAAATCTTGAGATGTCCTCTAACTAACCCTTTTTGTCTCATCTCATTTTGATATTCCATGCTCAAGTTATAAGCTTTGGCAAAAAAGGTGTTTTTGTTGACTTTCAAAAATGACCTATAATGTCCAAATTTATAACTTCTTGTGAGTGCATTTTCTGATCTTGGGGTATGAAGATGGATTGTAGGAAATTGCATCCTCTTAAAAATTAGTTTTGGATGGGTCATTTATCATAAAGTAAGAGAAAGTTATGCTTGGTCAAAGTTGGTTTGACTTTTCCTACAAAACCCTAATTTAGCAACTTTTGAGTCTTGATGAATTTTGAGCAATCCTTGATGAATCATGATCAACACTTGATCAAATGATGAAATATCCTTGAAAATGAGAATTTTGACAAAAAAACTTGAGGTTTGACGATTTGTAGGTCACAGTTGACTTTTGCCCTAGCACAGTCGATTTTTGGACCCTTTGAGCAATTGACTGAGCAAACTCCTCTGCAAGACTTGAAACTTGACATGGATGACCTTGAGAACATATTAGGACATTGGGGAGAACTTGAGGTAATTTGGATTCAAGGATCTTGATGCAACACAAAACCCTAATTTGGGGTTGACTGCCTTAGGAGATGACTTGACTGTCCAACTCTTGAGCAATCTTGAGCCACTTGGAGATTTTTCTTGCAATGTTTGGAGAAATATGAGAGGGAAAATTTTGGGGTACAACAGCTGCCCCTGTTCAATCTTATTAAACCTGAGGATGTAGATTGGCTTTCGTGCCTTTCGTGATCCGAAGGTGGAAGATGATTGAACACTAGAGTGCCCAGAAATTTGCACTCGCATACAGTGATATCAGCCTTATGATGTCGAGAATGGGCTTACAGATTCTATTTGGAGATTGTTGGTAGGAGGATGGGCTTACAGATGCCATATGAAGGAGCGTCGATCGCATAAGAGATTCCTTAGCGAGAACTTGCATACCTGTTGTTTGTAGAAGATTCCGCTGGGGAAGTCTGGTTTTTGATGAGATTTAGAAACTTGCCTGTACTTCAACTGAGAGAATGCCTCGGTTGAGTCTTAAGAACCTGTCCATAATTCAACTGGGGGGGAAACATCTTCATTAAGATCTAGGAACTTTCTGGTCTTCAACGTAGTATACCGTTGAGATTATAGAACTCGTCCACACTATGACATAGGGAAACATCTTCATCAAGATCTAGGAACTGTCTAGTCTTCAACGTAGTATACTATTGAGATTGCAGAACTCGTCCATACTATGACGGAGGAAAACATCTTCATCAAGATCTAGGAACTGTATGGTTTTCAACGTAGTATACCGTTGAGATTATAGAACTCGTCCACACTATGACGGAGGAAAACATCAAGATCTAGGAATTGTCTAGTCTTCAACATAGTATACCGTTGAGATTGCAGAACTCGTCCACACTATGACGGAGGAAAACATCAAGATCTAGGAATTGTCTAGTCTTTAACGTAGTATACCGTTGAGATTATAGAACTCCTCCACACTATGACGTAGGGAAACATCTTCATCAAGATCTAGGAACTGTCTGGTCCTCAATGTAGTATACTGTTGCGGTTGTAGAACTCGTCCATACTATGACGGAGGAAAACATCAAGATCTAGGAACTGTCTGGTCTTCAATGTAGTATACCGTTGATATTATAGAACTTGTCCACACTATGACATAGGTAAACATCTTCATCAAGATCTAGGAACTGTCTAGTCTTCAACGTAGTATACCGTTGAGATTGTAGAACTCGTCCACACTATGACGGAGGAAAACATCAAGATCTAGGAACTGTCTGGTCTTCAACATAGTATAGCGTTGAGATAATAGAACTCGTCTACACTATAACAGGGGGAAAACATCAAGATTTAGGAACTGTCTGGTCTTCAACGTAGTATACCGTTGAGATTATAGAACTCGTCCACACTATGACATAGGGAAACATCTTCATCAAGATCTAGGAACTGTCTAGTCTTCAACGTAGTATACCGTTGAGATTGTAGAACTCGTCCACACTATGACAGAGGAAAACATCAAGATCTAGGAACTGTCTAGTCTTCAACGTAGTATACTGTTGAGATTATAGAACTCGTCCACACTATGACGTAGGGAAACATCTTCATCAAGATTTAGGAACTGTCTGGTCTTCAACGTAGTATACCGTTGAGATTGCAGAACTCGTCCACACTATGACGGAGGAAACTGTAGAGATTGAGAACCTTATCTGAAATTCAACCGTGGATAATTTTGTTGAGATTTAAGAACCGGTCAGGTCTTCGACTTAGATGAGAATTTAACTGCATCTTTCCTGAAAGGTAAAGGTCAGTTGTATGCAATGCATGATATATATCAAGCAATGATGTTCTCAAAATAAATGATATTACGTTGTATGATGTGTATATGCATGTATCATGATGTATGGAAATGTAATGTTTTAGCTGGGGAAGGTAAATCCCAGATAGCTGCTGGAGAATAGAGCTGGATTCTTTGTTTCCGCTAGGGATGGTGAACGAAGATGATTGAGAGAATAAACCTGCAGGAGAGGATAACTCCATTGGGGAATAACTTGATGGGGAGATTACTCTGTAGGGAAGAGATTCTCTACTGAGGCTTCCACCGATAAATTCCGCGGGGATGAACTACCGTTGCTGGTGGTATTGAATCCTGTTGGGGTTCTGAATTCTGTTTGTGAAAGGAAAGAACTCCGCTGGGGATGATCTTTCAATTGCGGCTTCACTGGGGATAACCTGTTAGACTCTAATGGGGATAACCTGTTAGACTCTAATGGGGATAATCCTTTGAGCTTTGCTGGGGACAACCTTCCTCTGAACTCGGCTGGGGATAAACTTCCAGAGACTACTGGGGATGATTCTGCAACTCCAATGGGGAAGCTTTTTCAGACTGCGCTGGGAAAATTTTAACTCCACTGGGGATATCTTGTATTCTGCCGGGGAATACTCTTATACTCCGCTGGGGAATATTAAGACTTTCGGGGATATTAAGCCTTTTCAGTGTTGATGATAGGTAAACTCTGCTTGGGGGAGAATATTACTGATTCATTCACAATTGCGGGTCTCAGCTGGGGAGAGCTATCTTTACTGTCTTACTCTGCAGGGAGTGAACGTACCCTTGGTCATATTCTTCAGCTGAATCTACCTTGTACCTGGTGGACAGAGCAACTATACAGCTTTGGACAATTCTCTTTTGCCCTTGTTTCTGATATTACCAGTAATCATCTTTTTGTTTCGCATGCAAATATTTATGAGCGGCAATTAATGTCAAGTGCATATATCAAGAATGAACATTGGACGTTCTTTGCAAAACAAAACAGATAAAGAAAAAATAGCTTGAAATTTCTTTGAAAATGAATTGTATTGATTTTGAAGTTTGGCCTGTAAATAGGCGTTTTTGTACAAGAGGCTGACGTCCTAGTAAGAGAACGCCGCCGAATAATAGAATTTACACAATTTGTGAAAAACTAAACAAAACATCTATGTGAATAATCCCACTGGGTTCCAACTCTGCTATTGCCTTTATGTTCTCGAGCATCTCATCACTTTGAAATTTGGTTGAAGATGAATCAGATTGATTAGTGCCGTCCGAGCTTGATAGTCGATACTGAAGTCTGGATGCAAGGTGATCCAATAAGACACAGTGTTATGCTTTGATCCCTAATTTTTGCCTGGACCGCCCTTTCAGGTTTTCAGTCCACCGGGATACCCTTTTTTTTCCCAAGCCGTAATTTCAGGTTTTCGACTTGCCGGGTGTACAGTTTTTTCATTTTCATCCCTTATTTTTGCCCGAACCCTTTTGGTTCGCCGGGAAGCCCTTATTTTTGCCTAGGCCAATCGACCTAGCTGGTCTTTGATCACGCGTAGTATTTTTTCACTATGTCTGCATTGACGGGGTGAGGAAGGTAGTCACCATCCATGGTGGTTAGAATCATAGCTCCGCCTGAGAAAATGTTCTTAACCACAAATGGCCCTTCGTAGGTAAGGGTCCATTTGCCCCTAGGATCACCTTGAGGTAAGATAATGCGCTTGATCACCAGATCCCCAACTTGATACTCTTGTCGTCTGACTTTCTTATTAAATGCCTTGATCATTCGCTTTTGGCACGTCTGACCATGACAAATAGAAGTAAGTCTCTTTTCATCGATTAAGTTCAGCTGATCAAGTTGGGTCTGAATCTAGTTATCTTCGCTCAAATCTGCATTCTTCCTGATCCGAAGAGAGGGTATTTGAACTTCGATGGGCAAGACTGCCTCCATGCCATAAACCAAGGAATAAGGTGTTGCCCCTGTTGATGTCAGTGCTGAGGTACGGTACCTATGAAGAGCAAATGGTAACTTCTCGTGCCAGTCTTTGTATGTCACATTCATCTTCTGCACAATCTTCTTAATGTTCTTATTAGCCGCTTGTACAACCCCATTCATTTTCGGCCGGTAAGGAGAAGAGTTGTGATGCTGTATCTTGAATTGCTTGCAGAGCTCAGTGATCATGTTATTGTTGAGATTCGTACCATTGTCCGTAATGATCCTATCTGGTACACCGTATCGACAAATTAGATTGTGCCGAATGAACCGTGCCACGACGTTCTTGGTTACTGTAGCAAAGGAAGCCGCTTCAACCCACTTTGTAAAGTAATCAATTGATACCAGGATGAAATGATGCCCGTTGGATGCTGTAGGCCTGATCTCGCTGATCATATAAATGCCCCACATCGCAAAAGGCCATAGAGCTGTCAAGACGTTCAGAGGAACTGGAGGTATGTGCACCTTATCAGCATAGACTTGGCACTTGTGACAGGTCCGAGAATGCTGATTACAGTCGGCTTTCATGGTGGACCAATAATATCCTGCCCGAAGGATTTTCTTTTCCATGGTATGTCCACTGGAATGAGTTTCGAAAGTACCTTCATGTAGATCTGTCATGATTCTGTCTGCCTCGTTCTTATCCACACATCGCAGTAGGGTCGAATCCTGGTTACGCTTGTAAAGGATGCCATTGCTGATGAAGAACTTCGCCGTGAACCTCCTCAGAAACTTCTTATCATTAACAGATGCACCCTCGGGGTATTCCTGAGCCTCAAGATACCTTTTCACCTCATGAAACCAGGGTTTATCTACTACCTCTTCTGTCTCAATGTCACAGCAATGTGTAGGTTCGTCCAATCTTTCAATGATAATTCGGGGAGCTTCGTTGTCCCAATTGACTTTGAACATAGAAGACATCGTAGCTAGCGCGTTCGCCAACTGATTCTCCTCTCTCGGGAAGTGTTCAAAGGTTATCTCCTCAAAGTGCAGAAGTAAAGTAAACATATACTCCTTGTAAGGAATAAGATTTGGGTGTTTTGTATCCCACTCGCCTTTGATCTGACTGATCACGAGAGCGGAATCTCCGAAAACACTTAGAAACTTAATCCTTAGGTCAATTACTGCTCGAAGACCCATGATGCATGCTTCATACTCTGCCATGTTGTTGGTGCAGTTGAAACATAGTCGGGCGGTAAATGGAGTATGAGAGCCTTTAGGAGATATGATCACGACACCAATGCCATTACCCAAAGCGTTCGAAGCTCCATCAAAGTACATAGACCATCGGGATCCTTCCTCAGGTCCTTCATCCGGTCCAGGTGTCTCACAGTCTGTTACTATCATGATATTCTCATCCGGAAATTCAAAGTTCATAGACTAGTAATTATCCACCGCCTGATGTGCCAAATGGTCTGCCAACACACTTCCTTTGATTGCCTTTTGGGTCGTATACTGGATGTCATACTCAGTCAAGATCATCTGCCATCTTGCTATTCTTCCGGATAAGGCCGGCTTCTCGAAGATATACTTGATTGGATCCATCTTTGATATCAATAGAGTAGTGTGAGTCAGCATATACTGTCTCAGCCAGCGAGCAGCCCATGCCAAAGCGCAACAAGTTTTCTCGAGCAGCGAGTATCGGGTCTCACAGTCAGTAAACTTTTTGCTAAGGTAATAAATAGCATGCTCTTTTCGGCCATACTCGTCCTGCTGCCCCAGCACGCACCCCATTGAATTATCGAGTACTGTCAAGTATAAGATCAAAGGTCTCTCTTCAACTGGAGGCATCAGAATGGGTGGCTCTTGGAGATACTCTTTGATCCTTTTGAAAGCGGCCTGACATTCATTGTTCCATCTTACTACTTGATCTTTCTTCAGCAACTTGAAGATTGGTTCACAAGTAGCAGTCAGGAGCGAGATGAATCGGGCAATATAGTTCAGACGTCCCAGAAAGCCTCTGACTTCTTTCTCTGTTTGGGGAACTGGAATTTCTTGTATAGCTTTCACCTTTGCGGGATCCACCTGAATACCTTTACCGCTTACAACGAAACCCAGCATCTTACCAGATCTCACCCCGAAGGTGCACTTGTTCGGGTTTAACCTCAGCTTGTACAATTTCAACCTATCAAATAGCTTCTGCAGATGGTCAATGGGCTCTTCCTCAGTCTGGGATCTTGCAATCATGTCATCGACGTATACCTCAATCTCGTGATGGATCATGTCATGGAACAAAGAAACCATGGCGCGCTGATACGTTGCCCCAGCATTCTTCAATCCAAAGGCATGACCTTGTAGCAAAAGGTGCCCCATTGAGTAACAAAGGTTGTCTTCTCCATGTCTTCGGGAGCCATTTTAATCTGATTATAACTAGAGAAACCATCCATAAAGGAGAAGACCTTATGCTGAGCGGTGTTGTCAACCAGAATGTCGATATGAGGTAGAGGGAAGTCATCCTTGGGGCTTGCCCTGTTCAGATCCCTATAGTCAACACACATTCGAACTTTACCATCCTTCTTCGGCACGGGAACCACGTTGGCCACCCACTGTGGGTAAGAAGTAACTGCTACAAAACCGGCGTCGAGCTGTTTCATAACTTCAACCTTGATTTTCTCAGACATATATGGGCGCATTCGGTGGACCTTCTGTTTTATTGGAGGACAGTCTTGCTTGGTAGGCAATCGGTGAACCATAATATCGGTATCCAACCCAGGCATATCTTCATAAGACTAGGCAAAGATCTCAACATAGTCTCGCAGCATCTGAATCAACCGTTGCTTAACACTAGACTCCAGATTTGCCCCAATCTTGACCTCTTTCTTGTCTATATCTATACCCAGATTTACTGATTCCGCGAGCTCTTCATGCGGCTGAATAGCCCTCTCTTCTTGAAGTAACAGTCTAGCAAGTTCACCAGGCACTTCACAATCATCTTCACCTTCGTCTTCGGCTAAGTTGATCGGACTTTCAAAGTCATAACTGGCAGTAGCAGAGTCGTTACTAGTGATATCTAGAGTGGATGTAGACCTGTATATGTGAGTGTGTGTAAAATAGCTGTTTTGCAATATAATAAAAGAAAAACAAGGAGCGCAAGATTGGAAATGCAAGAAACGTCCAATGCTTTTATTAATGATATATGAAAGTGACACACATAAAGCCCTCACAAATAAAGGCACGGTGCCCCGGGTAAGACACCGGGCCATAAAGTTTAAAACATTGTCTGTTATCAATTCAAAACAAAAAGTCTCATTACTGGGTAACAAAAGAAATTGGGATGAAGTCCTTTGCTGTCCAGTTTCCTAGTCCACCATCAGTAGTAGGATAGATCCAGCTGTCGAACTCAAACTCTTCAACTTCGTCTTCAATGGCATTCACTCCTGAATTGTTGATGAACACGGGAGGTCTCTCGATCTGTGCATTCTGAACAGCCCTTTGAGCTTCTGCAGTGAAACCCAAACCAAAATTGTTAGTCTTCTGTGCAAAATCAGGGAGTTGACCCCAATTTGCACACCCACCTTTCTCGACAACAGCCCAGGCATCCTTAAAGGAAGCCATCTTCATAGGAGGATCTTCAACAACGGTCTCAGTTGTGCCGATGTCTGGGGAACCTCTTCAAAATGCTGAAATGGGGTCTCAATGAACTCCCCATCCATCTCTACATATCAGAAAGAGTTGAGGTGGCTCACCATGTACTCCTCCTCTCCTTGCACTGTCATAATTTTCCCTTTCACCGGGTACTTTAGCTTATGGTGGAGCGTAGACGTCACTGCCCCAGCTTTGTGGATCCACGAACGACCCAACAAACAAGAATAAGATGGCCGAATGTCTATCACATAGAATGTAGATGCAAAAACCTGAGAACCAACCTTGATCAGAATATCCATTTCACCGTGTACCATTCTTTTAGACCCATCAAAGGCCCTGACAACAATGTTACTTGGTTTCAGCTCCAACCCTTCACAGTCCAACCGGTCTAGAACTTTCTTAGGCAAAACGTTCAATGAAGAACCAGTATCCACCAACACATGAGAAAGAGTGGTGCCCCTTCATTCAATAGAGACATGCAGGGCATTGTTGTGATTCTTCCCTTTAGCATTCAAGTCGGCGTCAGAGAAACCCAACCCTTTATCAGCAGTCAGACTAGCCACACAATCTTTAAACTGATCAACTGATGTTTCTTGAGGTACGTGTGTAGTCTTCAGGAAAGCAATCAGAGCCTTGGCATGGGCCTCTGAGCATAGCAATAAAGACAACATAGAGATTTGGGATGGGGTTTGCCCCAGCTGCTCGACTACATTGTAGTCGCTATTTTTGATGATCTTCAAAATTTCCTCCATCTCTTATCTAGAGGCTTCAACAGTAATCGTCTTCGGTGCCTCCGTCTGGGCAGGCTCATCAGTGGTCCCTTTTCCCCGAGTATTAGATGACTCAGCAACAGGGGCGAGAATGGGAACTTGAACAGGAATAGCAACAGGTACACTGGCAGGTGTAATAACAACAGGTTTCTGGACAGTTGGTGGAGAGATATCAGGGGAGAAAAGTCTTCCGCTGCGGGTGACTTTGGCAGGTCCAACAATGTTACTGACGTCAGTATCAGCATACAAATCTTGTTTAACTCCGTGATAATAAACATCAGCCCCGTAGTGCCAAGGGACAACTTTATCATATGTATAGGGGATAGGCCCTGGAACAGTGATGATCAACGACGCGATTCTTGGAACAAATGTAATTCTAACAGGCTTCCTCGAGGGAGCCTTGGAAGAATTGTCGAAAATGGTGATAATGGCAACTTCTTCAGTAGGAACCAAAGGAACAAGAGTCTTATCAAACAGAATTTCCTTATTATCCATCAGGCGTTGGACACCTGACTTCAAAAGATGGCAATCGGTAGGTAGGACAGAACACATACGGCAACCTTCGTCACAGACCAAAAATAAACCGGCTAACAAAAGGTTCTTCTTTACAATCATCAGTGGAGTAGCAATATCCTTCATAGAAACCACAAACGAGTCTTCATCTATAGCATTCACTCCATGCTTGGGCATAGGAGCAGTTACAACATTAGGTCTTACAGGCGCCTCAAACTCAATCTCCTTAGCATCAATCAAGTCCTGTATTTTGTTCTTCAAAACCCAACAATCATCTGTATCATGCCCCGGGCTATCAGAGTGAAAAGTACAGAGGGCATTAGCGTTGTACTTTAGTGATGTTGTGTTTGGATTCTTTAGGGCCTCCCTTGGAATCACTAGATTGGTTTTCAATAACTGTGACAGAATCTGAGATAAAGTCATGTTGAGCTGAGTGAATTGCCTTCACGGTCTCTCGGCCTTTGGCTGGTTGTTATACTGAGGAGCACCAGCAGGTCTTGAAATAACAACCGCATTAACATCTTAGCGGCGATCAGGTATATTCTGGCTTTTCGAACTATAAACAGCACTGGACTCCTTCTTAAAAGGCTTCTTCTTGGTGCCTGATGAAGCACCCTTCTGTATTTTACCAGACTTAATACCAGCCTCAATCCTTTCCCCAGTCATAATCAGCTCCGTAAACCCGGATGAAGAACTTCCAATCAGATGGTTAAAATACGGACCAGACAAGGTCCCTAGAAACATATCCACAAGCTCTCGATCAGCCAAGGGTGGTTGCACTCTTCCAGCGAGGTCCCTCCACTTTTGAGCATAATCTTTGAAACCTTCGCCTGCACCCATTGACATACCCTGGAGTTGGGTACGCGTAGGAGCGAGGTCGGCATTATATTGGTACTGCTTGTAGAAAGCAGCGGCCAAATCTTCCCAATTACGGATGCTAGTTCCTTCTAACTGGTAAAACCACTCAAGCTGAGTCCCTGAGAGACTGTCTTGAAAGAAGTGGATCCATAGGTTCTTATCAGCGGTGTACGGATGAATCTTCCTTACATACGACCAGAGGTGCAGTTTCGGACAAGAAACTCTGTCGTACTTAGCAAAGGCTGGTGCTTTGAATTTGTGGGGAATCACCACCCCAGATGACATATCCAAATCACCAAAGTCCACACCAGGAACTTTTTGAACTTCCATCGCATTCAAACGGTCTTCCAGTTGTTTGTATCTATCCTCAGACGGAGGATACTGGTCTTCGTCGAAGTCCGTCTTGTTGTCTGAAACCACATGGCTAGGAGCCCTCCTTTCTTCTTGACTATCTTTCCCTCCAGATGAGGTGGTCAAATCAACTTCATCCCGTAGCCTGTTTCCAAACCTGTAACCTGTATTAAACAGGACTGTCCTCTTCTTCTTCTTCTTCTTCTCTTCCAGAATCAGGGTCTTCAAATCTTGCTGACCCTTAGCTAGATTCATGAGCAATTCTTGAAACTGGGCGTTTTGAGCCTGTAGAGCCTTGATTGCTTGTTCAGTTGATGGTTCAGAAGACATGATGCTAAAATAAACAGCGAAGAAGATGAGAAAACCTGTAAGGGTACCTGTTATGAGGTGCTTGGAATGAAATGCGCATGATATGATTTCAAAGACATCGAGAGATTCAAATTCATAAACAAGAAATGAAACACACTTTTATTAGATAAACTTTGAAATTAATTGTTCAACAGATGCCTTTAAGGCGTTACAAGAAAGGAAATACTGAAAAGTAAATAAAACTGGAAATGATCAAAGGACATCAGCGCTCCCATGGTCGTTTGCCTTTAGTGCTGACATAGTCGTTGATGATTTGCTCCCTCTCCAACTACCTAGTCAACTTTTGAATCTTCTGCTCTTGCTCGTGATACTTTTCTCGGTAAGTATCCCGTTCTTCTCTTAGATGCATCCAGGACCTCTTCAATGCACCAATGTCAGTAGGCGTGTAAGGGTGTAATATAGTAGGAGGAACCCCTTCCTCATTAGCAACGTTAACAATAATAGGCAAGACGGCTTAATAGGGCATTCCCGGCTTTTGGGCACGTATGCGAACCCATCGGAGATATGGCTCCATTGGTAGAGAAGTTTTCACACCCAGCTCGTGTGGATCAGATCTGTGTACTCTATCCCAAGCCCTTATGAATCTGCGACGTTGCTCATCACTATCCCCTTGAAAATCAAAGATGATACTAGGCATTAGCAGCTCATGAGGTCCTTCCCTTCTGGCTCGCCCAAACTGACGTAAGGCTAAGCATGGATTGTAAGTAATTCCTCCATGGGTTCTTATCAGTGGAACATTGGGGTATTCCCCACAGCGATCAATAATGGCCACCTCGTCCATACCCTTGATAGTCCAAATGATGTCATTATGAGAGAGAGACATAATCCTATAAGCCCAGCCCATGCCTTCTTTGTTCTTCAGCATTGATTTGGGGAGGTGCGAAATAAACCACCTCGCCAATAACAGAGCACAACACATCAAGGTTCCCCGCTTTCGAGAAGTACGGGCATAAAGCTGATGAAGAATGTCACCCAAGAGAGTGGGTACAGGATTACCAGAGATGAAGATTTTTACCGCATTCACATCAACAAAGGAGTCAGAGTTAGGAAACAATACCAAGCCATATATCAAAAGAGCCAGAATATATTCGAATGCCTGGAAGTCTAGGCTGTCCCAGAAGTGATTAGCCTTACGGTTGTACCCCAAAATTTGCCCTCCCATATTCTTCAAGAAATTGCCAAATCAAAGCTTCAAAATTCCCCAAGGGTTGCACAGTGCAAGAGCCTCCTAAGCAGTCAAGATTAGGGTTTTGGTTTTGCTCAAGAAAATGAAGTTTTCAATGGTCCAATCAAGTCTCACATGCCTATAAACATGGTCAAGCATCCTCATATCAAGTTTCAAGACATTCAGCACAAAACTGCACAGTCAAAACCCTAATTGCACTACAGTCAACTGTAGGGGCAAAATGGTCATTTGGCAGTCAAAAGTTCAAATTTTTGGTCAACATATCATTTTGAAGCCACAAACATCATTTTATCAATGCTTGATCATGATTCTCAAAGCTTAGCTCAAAAATCATCAAGATGCAAAAGTTTCCTTATTTGGACAGCTGAAAAAGTCAACTGTAAATTGACCAGGGCATAACTTTCACATGGATTATCAGAAAAATTCCATCCAAAGCTCATTTTGAATAGAAAAACATTTCCTACAACTCATCTTCATACTTCAAGTCCAAGAAATGCTCTCACAAAAAGTTATCAATTTCAACATTATAGGTCATTTTCAAAAGTCAACAAAAAGGGACTTTAAGTCAAAGGCCATAACTTGAGATTGGTAAATCAAAATGACATGGGACCAAAGGCATTGGTTAGAGGACTCAAAGACCTTTCCAAAATGTCCAAGAACATGAGAAAAGCCTAACAATTGAGCAAGTTATGCCTTGTAGAAGTTGGGAAATTTTTGGATATTTTGAAAAGTCAACATTGATTCAAATGACCTAAAATTGCTAATGGGCCCATTTTTCCTCCATAATTCATCATCCATGACATGTGTACGACCACTTGGCCCAAAGGGAAGTTTTTATTCATTTTTTATTTATTTATTTGAATTTTTATTAATAATAATTCATTTAAATCAAATTAAATATATGAAAAATGCTAACCTAAGTTTTCCAATCTTTTTGTACATGTTTTATCCTCAAGATTTCGTGCATATTCAAATAGGGAAAGATTTGGAGAGATTGGAGTTGATTTGTATCAAAAAGCACATGGAAAGATTGAAAAAATAATGATGGAAAATCAAATCTCAAAATCCATGAATGAAAGAGATTTTGATCAGAATTGTTAACCTAATTCACTCATTACATAAGCCTAAACATAACCCTAATGCAAAGGACCATTAAAGCTGCGCAGAAACCCTTGGACAAACTTGAAAAATTAGCAAAAAATCTCAATTCTGAAAATACACTTGCAAGGCGATTCAAGCCACGATTTCCATTCCATTAGCTTCCTTGAAGGTTACAGGACATATTCCAGTCGTTCCCCAAGCCCCATACTCAAGAAAACGTAAGATCACCATGGAAGTTGGTGAAGAAAATTCCTGAATCGGTTTCTCCCATACATGCATTGTTAACATATTTTATTGTTATGTTTGTGTTTATAATGATGTTTGCAAACTAATCATGTGCTTTAATTGAAGTTTTACGCGTTATATGCCAAAATACCATTATCGTCTCTTAGGGTTTACAGGATTCCGAATTGGGGATTTCTTGGTCCTATAAAATTAGCAAGCCACAATACCATGGTCATGATCAGCGCACTTGGACGAAGAAGAACCCATACTCGCGCTCAATTTATGAGCACCTAATGGCTAATCGCTATTTTTCCAAAGCTGGCCTAAGGAAACGCTCAGAAAACCGTTGCTTAATATGTTCTTATTTCAGGAAAATAAAGCACGCGAAGAAGATGAACTCGTGGCCAGCAATCATTGGCTCTTTTAAATTTCGCGCTAAAAACATTGTCAATGTGTGTTTTTATTTTATATTAATTATTTGATGTTTAGAATACAAGCGCGTTGGTTGGATCAGATGGCAAGCGAAGTTGTTGGTAAAGTTAATGACCTGGGTTCGAGTCCCAGGTCTTCATTGTTTCAATATTATTTTTCAATAAAGATTCATATGCAGGTTCAACATCAAAGCGTACCATACGCTCTCCAGATCAAACCGTCCACGTGCATATCAGGGTCAATCCAAAGGCTGAGAATTAGAGAACAGCGTGGACGTGAGTCAACGTGCCAGCACGCTGTCTGGAAAAGTCAAATGGACCATGCTAATGGGCCAGAATTGCTTGGGCTATACCTCCTATCTGGGGACTGATACCCCCAAGGTTTGCAAAAATTTTATTTTTTTTATCTTTTCATTATTTTTATCTTCTTTTAATTATTGTTCTTTTTAATCAATTTAATATTTTCATAAATATAAAAACACCATAAAAAATCAGAAGAGAAAAAATATAATAAATATTTTATTTTAATATTTTTGTAATAAATTTGCATGTAATTAAATTTAGTTTTAAATTAGGTTAATTTTAATTCTTTTAATAAAAAAATCTAAAAAACATAGAATTAGGGTTTTAATTAATTTCATCTTTTTTTTCTTTTTTCTCTCCCATAATAATTAAATAATTTTATTTATTTTTATAATTAAATTTGCATATAAAAATTAGGGTTAATTTTAGGTTAAAAACTTCAATATTTTTTAATAAATTAAAAATAATTAGGATTAGGGTTTGCATCTTATTTTAATTTCAATTAATTCCTTCTTCATATTAAATCCTAAAATACTAAAAAATACCAAAAAACATCTCCTTTTTTTAATTAATTAATTTCATCGTTTAATTCAATTTTCGCAAAAGGGTCCAACGCCCTCGTTCTTAACTTCTTATTAATTCGCATATTTATTTTCTTTTCCGTTTAAATATTTATGTATCTCTCCCGAAGACTTGTAATTTATTTTCCTTTACTTTTAATTCTTTATTTTCTGTCAAATCGGGTCCTGGTTAATTTTGGCGATGTGGACCCGCGCCATTTGTAATAGCTTAGAATTTACTTTTCTCGCAACTTTTTAACTGTTAAATCAAAGCATGAAAGAATGTATGCACAAAATAAAAACAAGCGTAGAACACCAATAACATGACAAGATAAATGTAAATGAAAACGACACACAAATCGCACACACCACCCCTAGGGTACGCCTCACTGTTGCCTTGCCTCGAAAGGTGATCGTCGAGTAGAGGATGTCTTAGTAAGTCCTCATGATCCGGGAACCTGGCATGAGGGTAGCTTCTAAGGTGTCTTCCCATTGCTCTGGTGATCACCATGTCCCGAACTTCGAATTGACCCGAACACCTCCAACGGTGGTGCTACCTACCTCTCAATGGTGGGATGGCACTACTTTAAAGGACATTTACCCAGACGAATTCCTTAGGGTAGGTAGACGACTCTAGATACTTGCTCTGATCTCAAAACAAATTCAAAAATACTTTTCACACCAACACATTTTCAAAAAGCTTTCGAAAGCATTTTTTTCAAACACTCTTGAGGACCGATACAAGAGTCGAACTGGAATTTTCAAAGAAACTTTTTAAAACCTACAGTTGAAAAGCAAGCAAACCATTTTTGAAAACACAAATGAGCAAGTATCTAAGAGCCCATGGATAACCATGGATAGAAAGGGTGCTAACACCTTCCCTTTCTATAACCTACCTCCCGAACCGAGAGCAATCTCTTTAAGGAATTTTTCTGTGCTTTTGTCCTTTCCATTTGGAGAAAATAAAAGACGGTGGCGACTCTTGCTTCCGTGACATTTCGCGATCCAGCGTTAAACAGTCAGTTCCAGATCCACCGATCACACTTACCAACCAAGAACTTAGTCAGAAAGCCCTTTGCTCCACTACGAGTTTCCCAATTAGCCATTACCTCAGCCTTTGTCAGATTAAGGGTTGAAGCAATCTCTTTCGGCCTAAGGATTTTCTCCCAACCTGTAAACGCGGTCTGCTCCAAAATAGAGATGCCGAGCAGACCAGAGAACTCTTCTAAGGTAGGGACCAACTGGTAGTCCTGAAAAGTAAAGCAATGGTACAGTGGATCAAAGAACTGGACTAGGACACTCATCATCTGCTCGTCCAATTTGGAGGTGACCAAACCAAGAAGATGCCCATGTCTTCTGGTAAAGGAAGTAGTATCTGACATCTTTGCAACCAACTCTTTAAGCATAGTGGGAACCTGGACAAAGTTGATCCGGATGGTGTTCCTACGCATAGGTGCCATGACCTACAAAACAGAACAGAGATGAATCCCTCCTGTCTTTGAAATAGGTTAGTCCAATGCAAGATGTATGCAATGTTATGATGTCATGATGTCATGATAGAAAACACACCACAAGCATCCACAAATAGCAAACATGGTAAAGGCACACAAGTCACACAGAGAGCCCTTAGATTTCAGGCTGGAAAGGAGCTTAGGTACTACCCTCTTTCAGTTCAGTTGGTTCAAACCTGTCCTAAAAATAGTAACCGGGTTCTAGAGGATCTCAATATCAATGACTACCCTCGATCGGTCATAATTCCAGTTTAGCAACCTTTTCTTGCGGCCGGAATCATCGCGAGAGTTTAGTCTCAATGAGTGTAGCATACTGCTACTGTTCTATGGCCAAGTTGGTCAATTAAAGGTTCTAAGGTCAGTTGGTTCTTAATGACCCCTTAGAAGACCCATATTCTCCTCGTTCCAACACAAGGGATATCGATACAAACTAAAGTGCCACACCAATGTAGCTACTGCTTCAACCGTATCGGTCTATGTCGTACAGTTCCCTCACGGTTTATTGCTACTTACCTAAAGGGTATCCCCCAGATCCGGGTTAGGATCTATAGTAACTCCGATTCAAGCCCACAAATATAAAGCATACAGAGCAAACAATTGAAAACACAATGATCTAATCCTAAGGTACACCCCACTAAAGATCTTCCCCAGCAGAGTCTCCAGTTCTGTGATACGGTGGGAAAGAACTGACTATTTTTTGGAATGCTGGTTTGTGTTTTGCGTTTGTTTTTGCAAAATGTCGCGGTAAGCAAGAGTCGCCACCGACTTTTATTTTATCCAATATGGAAAGGAAAAAAGCACAGAAAAATTCCTTTTTCGAGATATTTCTCGGGTTCGGGGGGTAGATTATAGAAAGAGAAGGTGTTAGCACCCTTTCTATCCGTGGTTATCCATGGGCTCTTAGGTACTTGCTCAATTGTTTTCAAAATGTTGCTTTCTTTGTGCTTGTGGATTTGAAAAAGTTTTTGTTTGAAAAGGAGTGTAGGTGTGGAAAAGATTTTTGTTTTTTTGAAAGAGCAAGTATCTAAGAACCATCTACCTACTCGAAAAAGGGATCATTCTATGCTATCTTCCTTTAGACAATGCTATCCCACTATGAATGAGTAGGTAGCATCGTCGTTGGAGTTTAAGGGTCAATTCAAATTTAGGGACTTACGGTCACCAAAGCAATGTTAGGATGCTTTAGCGGTAACCCTAATGTCTTAGATCATTTGCTTGAGGCAACAATATCTGAGGCAACCGTTTCGAGGCGACTATGATCTTTAGACAAGAGGGCGACCTCTAAAGTGACCTATACTCAATGACCGCATACGAAGGTAACCAAGTGGGGTGTACCCTAAGAGTGCGCATGTGCGAGTGTGTCGTTTTTCAGTTAATTTCATCTATGTACATGTTAATGGTTACCTAAGTTGATTTTAGGTTTAAAACATCCAGTCTTGTCATGCATTCCCTATTATCAAACATCTAACAGTTATATTTTGCGGAAAATAAATTGTGGAAATTAAATTACAAGGCGTCGGGTATATACATCGCCAAAAGCAACCCTTTGAAATTTAAATGCGGAAAAATAAATAAAGCGATAAATAAATGGTCCTAATTATCTATTACATTCTAGGAACAAATACAATATCGAATAAAATGGATCGCGTGCGGGAAATTAAACCGAATGCGAGTTCTAGGGTTTTGACCCTTTGTTATTTAAAGAAAAGATTTTTTTTTGTTTGTTTTTGAATTAAGAAAGAAATTAATCTAAGTTAATTATTAAATTAAATTAATTAAACTAATTAATAAAAATTAATATTTTTGGTTTTTTTGTTATTTAAAGAAAGAAATAAAAATTAATTAATGTTAGTAAAACCTAATTGTGTCTAATTGATTTTAATTATTGAAAAATATATTAAAGTTATTCCTAATTAATGGCCTAAATTAATTAAATTAATATTTGTTAATAAAAAAATACTGAAATTTAATTTAATAAGGAAAATATTTTTTGGTTTTAATTTTAGGGAGAAAATTATTTGATTGGTTAGTTAATAATAAAAATAATAAAGCAAACAATTAAATAAAATAAAAATGAAATAGAAAGAGTTAGGAGTGTATGGGCCTGAAAAGGGGGTCAGGATAGCAGTTGCATGGCCCATTAGGCGCATGCCCTGTTGACTTTCTGGATTCCCTATGCGCGCTTGGACTTGATCCATGGTAGACCATCATCTCTGAATCACCAGATTTGGCCTATGGCCATCTAGCCATCAGATACTTGAGGACACATGATGAGCTTCACGCCTAGATTTGCACTGGATTACCTGAAGACAAAATATAATAAATAGCATGGGGGACCTGGGATTCGAATCCAGGTCCTATTGGAATTTGGATGCACGCGTTTACCACTCAGCCATTGTATTATATTTGTTAATATATTAAGTAGTAATAATAATAAGAGATAATGGATTAATATTCCAGAAAAATAAAAAAAAGGTGCGCGTGTTTGAATCAGCCACAGGGGGAATGACACGTCTCCATCCCCAACCTCCAAACCCTGTAACTTTACCTGCGGATTTAGATCCGCAGTTAAATGCGTAGGTCATTCCTAAAACTCATCTCAGGCCATATAAACTCCTCCCAAGACCATGGTTGCGTTCGTCTTTCTCTTTCGGTCATGTCCATGGCCATCATTGGGGCTAATTTTACCTGTAAGAGAAACGCCCAAAAACAAACCACGAAACCCTAGATACGGTACTTGGCTTTACAGGTCAGATAAATAAAATTGGGTAATACAGAAAGCTTAGAAATTTGATGAGGATTATGAATATGCCAATAGTTTGTACAAAAGATGCAGGAATAAAGATTTGTGAATTCAAAAGAAGGAAGGTTTTCTGTGATACTTACAGAGCTTTGTGGTGCGCGTGGAGGCTTGCTAGGGATTGGTTCTGACTCAGTGAACCTCCAGCAATCGATTGGTGTCAAGCTTTGCTTCTGAAAACGCCTCAAAGTATGATTTTGGTTTCACACTTTTTACCACTTTTTTCAAGTTTTGTTTGGTTGGTTCTTGTAGCCTCTAGCCTTTTTTCGTGCCCTCTAGCCTCCTTATGTAATGTGGAATGCATTAGGTTAACAATTGTGCTTTGAATCTCTCCACATCAATGCCATGAGATTTGATTTGATTCACCATTACTAAACCTTCCAAAATTGTCAAAACTCAATCTTTTTGCACATGGAATGCTTGATACGAGTTTGATACCCTTGATGATGATGATTCAGTCCTGAAATAGCCAAAAAGATATCAAACAATCAATATTTGGATTTTATTTGATTTAATTTGATTAAAAATGAAATAATTCAATAAAAAATCAAATAAAATAATAAAATTGATAAATGGACACATGGCTGAGGCTAGGACACGTGGACAATGATGCAAGCTCAAATCAAGTGGAAAAGAATGGGCCCATTTGACAAAATTTGAAGTTTTGGGGATAGTTGACTTTTAGCAATTTTGCAAAAATGCCCAACTTCAACAATGCATAACTTCTTCAATGTTGAACTTTTAGAAGTGTTATGGTACTTATTAGAAAGCTTGGGATGTCCTATAACCAACCCTTTTTGTCTCATCTCATTTTGATATTCCATGCTCAAGTTATAACCTTTGGCAAAAAAGGTGTTTTTGTTGACTTTCAAAAATGACCTATAATGTCCAAATTTATAACTTCTTGTGAGTGCATTTTATGATCTTGGGGTATGAAGATGGATTGTAGGAAATTGCATCCTATTAAAAATGAGCTTTGGATGGGTCATTTATCATAAAGTATGAGAAAGTTATGCTTGGTCAAAGTTAGTTTGACTTTTCCTATAAAACCCTAATTTAGCAACTTTTGAGTCTTGATGAATTTTGAGAAATCCTTGATGAATCAAGATCAACCCTTGATAAAATGATGAAATATCCTTCAAAATGATAATGTTGATAAAAAATATTGAGATTTGACTATTTGTAGGTCACAGTTGACTTTTGCCCTAACACAGTCGATTTTTGGACCCTTTGAGCAATTGACTGAGCAAACTTCCTCTGCAAGACTTGAAAATTGACATGGATGACCTTGAGAACATATTAGGACATTGGGGAGCACTTGAGGTCATTTGGATTCAAGGATATTGATGCAACACAAAACCCTAATTTGGGGTTGACTGCCTTAGGAGATGACTTGACTGTCCAACTCTTGAGCAATCTTGAGCCACTTGGAGATTTTTCTTGCAATGTTTGGAGAAATATGAGGGAAAATTTTGGGGTACAACACCAGGCTTTGTAGTATTCTTGGCTGCTATCTGGTCGTAATCCAGGCTTCACGGATTGTGTTTATGACATACCATTATCTGGTCGTAATCCAGGCTTCATGGTACCTCACACTACTATCTGGTCATAATCCAGGCTTCACAGTAACTTGCTGAGCTGTTATCCGATCGTAATCTGGGCTTCACGGCTTGCTGGGGATTAAACTATTATTTGGTCGTTCTCCGGGCTTCATAGCTTAAAGATAAGCCAATATCTGGTCGAATCCAGGCTTCGTGGTGTTTGATACTGTTATCCGGTCGAATCCGGGCTTCACAATATGCTGTAGAAATCAAGGTAGTATCCGGTCGTACCTGGGCTTCATAACTTGGAATTTGTGAGAATTTGATTGTATCCTTCTTGAAAGGTAAGGGTTAGCTGTATGTAATGCCATGATGCATGACATGTAAACAAATGAGATTGCGTTATATGATGCGTATGCATATGTCGTGATGTATGAATGTGTAATGTTTTTATGATGCTCTCTAGCTGGGGAAAATAAATCCCGGATTGCTGCTGGAGAAAAGAGTTGAATTCTTCGTTTCCGCTAGGGATAGTGAATGAATATGATTATGAGAATAATCCTGCTGGAGAATAAACCGGCGAGGAAATAATCTTGTGGGAAAGAATAACTCCGCTGGGGAATAAACTGACGAGGAAATGACTCTGTGGGGAAGAGATATTCTACTAGAAGCTCTAGTAATTTGGAGAAACAACCTCGGCTGGGGATGAATTATCATTGTTGGCGATGATGAACTCTGTTGGGAATTGAGTTTCTGTTTGTGAAGGGAATGAACTCCGCTAGGGATGATTTTCCAGTGGCGACTTCACTGGGGATAATCTTTTAGACTCTACTGGGGACAATCCTCCAGACTCTACTGCGGATAACTCTCCAAACTCCGCTGGGGATAATTTTCTAGTGTTGATGATAGTTAAACTCTGCTTGGGGAGAATCTTGTCGACTCATTCGCGGTTGCGAGCCTTAGCTGAGGAGAGTGGTGTCCTGTTCAGAATCGCTATTATCATTATCCCTTTCTTACTCTGCGAGGAGTGAAGGTACCTTCAACCATTTTCTCCAACTAGGTTTATCCCTATACCTGTTGGATAGAGAAACTGTACGGTTTGGACATTTCTTATTTTCCCCTGTTCTTGATATTACGAGTAATCGTCTTTTGTTTCGCATGTGAATATTTATGAGCAGCACTTATTGTCAAATGCATATATCAAAATGAAACATTGGACGTTCTTGCAAAACAAAACAGAAAAAAGAAAACAATTTGTAATTTCTTTGTGAAAATGACTTGTATTGATTTTGAAGTTGGCCTGTAAAATAGGTGTTTTTTGTACAAGAGGCTGACGTCCTAGTAAGAGAACGCCACCGAATAATAGAATCTATACAGCTTGTGTAAAAGAAAGAAAAACAGCTATGTGAACAATCCCACTGGGTTCCAACTATGCTATTGCCTTTATATCCTCGAGCATCTCATCACTTTGCTACTTGGTTGAAGGTAGATCAGATTGATTAGCGTCGTCCGAGTTTGATAGTCGATACCGAAGTCTGATCGCAGGGTGATCCAATGAGATATAGTGTTACGCTTTTGATCCCTAATTTTTTCCTGGACCGCCCTTTCGGGTTTTCAGTCCACCGGGATACCCTTTTTTGCCCAAGCCGCCTTTTCAGGTTTTCGACTTTCCGGGTGTACAGATTTTTCATTTCCATCCCTTATTTTTTCCCGAACCCTTTTGGTTCGCCGGGAAGCCCTTATTTTTGCCTAGGCCAGTCAACCTAGCGGGTATTTGTTTATGCATAGTATTTTTTCACTATGTCTGCATTGACGGGGTGAGGAAGGTCGTCACCATCCATGGTGGTTAAAATCATAGCTCCTCCTGAGAAAATGCTCTTAACCACAAATAGCGCTTCATATATGGGGGTCCATTTGCCCCTGGGATCACCTTGAGGTAGTATGATGCGCTTGATCACCAGATCCCCAACTTGATACTCTTGTCGTCTGACTTTCTTGTTAAATGCCTTAATCATTCGCTTTTGATACGTCTGACCATGAAAAATAGCAGTAAGTCTCTTTTCGTCGATTAAATTCAGCTGATCAAGTCGGGTCTGAATCCAGTCATCTTCGCTCAAACCTACATCCTTCATAATCCGAAGAGAGGGTATCTGGACCTCAATGGGTAGGACTGCTTCCATGCCATACACCAAAGAGTAGGTTGTTGCCCCTGTTGAAGTCCGCGCTGAGGTACGGTACCGATGGAGAGCAAATGGTAACATCTCGTGCCAGTCTTTGTACATCACCATCATCTTCTGTACAATCTTCTTGATGTTCTTATTAGCCGCTTCAACAGCCCCATTCATCTTTGGTCGGTAAGGAGAAGAGTTGTGATGTTGTATCTTAAACTGTTTGCAGAGCTCGATGATCATTGTATTGTTGAGATTTGTACCATTGTCCGTAATAATCCTCTCTGGTACACCATATCGACAGATCAGATTGCACCGAATAAACTGTGCCACGACGTTCTTGGTCACGGTAGAAAATGAAGCTGCCTCAACCCACTTGGTAAAGTAATCAATAGCCACCAGAATGAAACGATGCCCGTTGGACGCAGTTGGTCTGATCTCACCAATCATATTGATGCCCCACATTGCAAAAGGCCACGGAGCTGTCAAGACGTTCAGAGGAACTGGAGGTATGTGCACCTTATCAGCATAGACTTGACACTTATGACAGGTCTGAGAATGTTGATAACAGCCGGCTTCCATAGTGTACCAATAATATCCTGCCAGAAGGATTTTCTTTGCCATGGTGTGTCCACTGGAATGAGTTCTGAAGGTACCTTCATGTAACTCTGCCATGATCCTTTCTGCCTCGTTCTTATCCACACATCGCAGTAAGTTTGAATCATGGTTACGTTTGTAAAGGATGCCATTACTGATGAAGAACTTCACCGCGAACCTCCTCAGAAACTTCTTATCATTAATAGATGCACCCTCAGGGTATTCCTGAGCCTCAAGATACTTCTTTACTTCATGAAACCAGGGTTTATCTGCTACCTATTCAGCCTCGATGTCACGGCAATATGCGGGTTCGTCCAACCTCTCAATGGTAATCTGGGGAGCCTCATTGTCCCACCTGAACTTGAACATAGAAGACATTGTAGCTAGCGCGTCCGCTAACTGATTCTCTTCTCTTGGGAAGTGTTTAAAGGTTATCTCCTCGAAGTGCGGAAGCAATGTCAATACATACTCTTTGTAAGGAATAATATTTAGGTGCTTCGTATCCCACTCGCCTTTGATCTGACTGATCACGAGAGCGGAATCTCCGAATACACTCAGGAACTTAATCCTCAGGTCAATAGCTGCTTGAAGGCCCATGATGTATGCTTCATACTCCGCCATGTTGTTGGTGCAGTTAAAACATAATCGGGCGGTAAACGGAGTATGACAGCCTTCAGGAGATATGATTACGACACCAATGCCATTACCCAAAGCATTCGAAGCTCCATAAAAATACATAGACCATCAGGATCCTTCCTCAGGTCCTTCATTCGGTCCAAGTGTTTCACAGTCAGTCACCAACATGATGTTCTCATCCGGAAACTCGAATTTCATAGACTGGTAATCATCCACTGCCTGATGCGCCAAATGATCTGCCAACACACTCCTCTTGATTGCTTTTTGGGTTGTGTATTGGATGTCATACTCAGTCAAGATTATCTGCCATCTTGCTATTCTTCCGGACAAGGCAGGCTTCTCGAAGATATACTTGATTGGATCCATCTTTGATATCAATAGGGTAGTGTGAGTCAGCATATACTGTCTCAGCCAGCGAGCAGCCCATGCCAAAGTGAAGCAAGTTTTCTCAAGCAGTGAGTATCGGGTCTCACAGTCAGTAAACTTTTTGCTAAGGTAATAAATAGCATGCTCTTTTCGGCCAGACTCGTCATGCTGCCCCAGCACGCACCCCATTGAATTGTCGAGTACTGTCAAGTATAAGATCAAAGGTCTCCCTTCAACTGGAGGCATCAGAATAGGTGGCTCTTGGAGATATTCCTTGATCCTTTTGAAAGCGGTCTGGCATTCATCATTCCATTTTACCACTTGATCTTTCTTCAGCAGCTTGAAGATTGGTTCACAAGTAGCAGTCAAGTGCGAAATGAATCGGGCAATGTAATTCAGACGTCCCAAAAAACCTCTGACTTCCTTTTCTGTTCGGGAAGCTGGCATCTCTTGTATGGCCTTCACCTTTGCAGGATCCACTTGAATACCTTTATCACTAACGACGAAACCCAACAGCTTTCCAGATCTTACTTCGAAGGTTCACTTGTTCGGGTTCAACCTTAACTTATACATCTTCAGCCTATCAAATAGCTTCTGGAGATGGCCAAGATGTTCCTATTCAGTTTGGGATCTTGCAATCATGTCATCAACGTATACCTCAATCTCATGATGAATCATGTCGTGGAACAAAGCGACCATGGCGCGCTGATACGTTGCCCCAACATTCTTCAATCCAAACGGCATGACCTTGTAGCAAAAGGTACCCCACTGCGTAACGAAGGTTGTTTTCTCCATGTCTTCGGGAGCCATCTTAATCTGATTGTAACCAGAAAAACCATCCATAAAGGAGAAGACCTTATGCTGTGCCGTGTTGTCGACCAGAACATCAATGTGAGGCAGAGGGAAATCATCCTTGGGGCTTGCCCTGTTCAGATCCCTATAGTCAACGCACATTCGAACCATACCATCTTTCTTCGGCACTGGAACCACGTTGGCAACCCACTGCGGGTAAGAAGTAACTGCTAGAAAACCGGCATCAAACTGTTTCATAACCTCCGCTTTGGTTTTCTCAGACATCTCTGGGCGCATGCGGCGAACTTTCTGTTTCAATGGAGGACAATCTTCTTTGGTTGGAAAGCGGTGTACCACAATATCAGTATCCAACCCAGGCATATCTCTATAAGACCAGACAAAGATCTCAACATAGTTGCGTAGCATCTGTATCAACCACTGCTTGACACTAGACTCCATATTTGCACTGATCTTGACCTCTTTCTTGTTTTCCTCTTTACTCAGATTCACTGGTTCCACTGGCTCTTCATGGGGATGTATGGCCCTCTCTTCCTGTAGTAACAGTCTAGCAAGTTCCCCAGGCACTTCACAATCATCCTCACCTTCGTCCTCAGTTTGGTTGATCGGACTTTCGAAGTCATAACTGGCAGTAGCGGAGTCGTTATCAGTGGGAACCAGAGTGGATGTGAACCTATATTATGATATGTGAGTGTGTGTAAGACAATAGCTGTTTTGATAAAGTGCAAGATAGAAAAGAAAAACAAGGAGCGCAAAATTTGTAATGCAAGAAAACATCCAATGCTTTATTGATGATATATGGAAATGACACATAATAAGCCCTCACAAACAAAGCCACAGTGTCTCGGGCAAGGCACCGGGCCGTAAAAGTTTCAAATTGTCTGTTACAAGTCTCAAAAGAAAAAGTCTATTACTGTGTAATAAAATAAACGGGAACGAAGTCCTTTGTCGTCCAATTGTTCAATCCACCGTCGGTAGTCGGGTAAATCCAGCTGTCAATATATGAATGTTCTTCATCGTTTCCAATTGCATTCACTCCTTGATCATGTTTAGGCATAGGAGCAGTTATGACGTTGGGCTTTTCCGGCGCGTCAAACTCAATTTCTTTAGCTTCAATCAAATCTTGTACCTTATTCTTCAAGGCCCAGCAGTTGTTTGTATCATGCCCCGGGCTATCAGAGTGATAAGCACAGCGGGCGTTCGGATTATACAGTGAATATGTTGTACTGGGATTCTTCGGAGCTTCCCTCAGAGTTACTAGGTTAGTCTCAATAATTGCAGAAGAATCTGAGACAGGGTCATACTGAGCCGAGTATACTACCTTTGTGGTCTCTCTGCTCTTTTCTGGTTGTTGCGTTGTAGGGCAACAGTTGGTCTTGATATTACTACCGCATTAACTGCTGCTTGGCGGCGTTCAGGTCGGTTTTGGATCCTCAAGCTGTAAACTGCGCTAGCTTCTTTTCTGAAAGGCTTCTTTTCTGTACTTGACGAAGCACCTTTCTGTATCTTGCCACTTTTGATACTGGCTTCCACCCTCTCCCCAGTCAAAATCAATTCAGTAAACCCGGACGATGAACTTCCAATCAGATGATTGAAATATGGACCAGACAAAGTCCAAATAAACATATCTACCAACTCCCTATCAGACATAGGGGGTTGGACTCTTCCATCTAGATCTCTCCACTTCTGAGCATAGTCCTTAAAGCCTTCTCCTGTACCCATAGACATACCCTGAAGTTGAGTACGCGTGGGAGCAAGGTCGGCATTGTATTGATATTGCTTGTAAAAAGCAGCAACAAGGTCCTCCCAGTTGCGGACATTAGCTCCTTCCAATTGATAGAACCATTCAAGTTGAGTCCCTGACAGACTATCTTGAAAGAAATGAACCCAAAGGTTCCTATCAGCAGTATGGGGTTGAATCTTTCTGACATACGAGCGGAGGTGTAACTTCGGGAAGGAGACCCCATCATACTTAGCAAAGACAGGAGCTTTAAACTTGTGCACGATCACCACCCCGGATGCCAATCCCAAATCTCCAAAGTCCAACCCAGGTATCTTTTGAATCTCCATTGCACTCAATCGGTCTTCAAGTTGCTTATACCTATCCTCAATAGGAGGATACTGGTCTTCATCAAAATCAGTGTCGTTATCAGAAACCACAGGACTAGGCCCCTTTCTTTCCTCTTGATTCTCTCCCCCTCCGGATGAATGGGACAAATAAGTTTCCTGTCGCAAATTGTTTCTGAATCTGCGACCCATATTTAGGAGGACCACCACCTTCTTCTTCTTCTTCTTCTCTTTCAAGATGAGAGACTTCAAATCTTGTTGCCCTTTGGCCAGGTTCAGGAACATCTTCTGAAATTGAGCATTATGAGCCTGAAGAGCCTTGATGGCTTGATCAGTAGGTGTTTCAGAAGACATGATTGCTAAAATAAACAGCGAAGAAGATGAGAAACCTGTAATGGTACTTGTGATGAGGTGCATGGTAATGAAATGCGTATGGAATGATTTCACAGACTTTGGGAGATTCAAATTTGTAAACCAAGAAACAAACCAAACTTTATTAGATTCAAACTTGTAAAATGTTTAACAAAGCCCTTAAGGCGTTACAAAAGAAATAACTGAAAGTAAACCTAAACTAGAAAAAACATCAAAGAATCAGAAGTCCCATGGTCGCCTTCCATTTGTGCTGACATAGTCGTTGACCGTCCTCTCATTCTCAAGTTGCCTTGTAAGCCTCAAGATCTTCCTCTCTTGCTCGTGATACTTCTCCCGATAGGTATCCCTTTCTTCCTTTAACTGGATCCAAGATCTCTTCAATGCCTGAAGATCAGTAGGCATGTATGGATGGAGGACCGTATAAGGAACACCTTCTTCATTAGTATGCTCTATGATCACCGGCAAAACAACTTCATAAGGCATTCCCAGCTTTTGAGCACGGACTCGAACCCACTGGAGATATGGTTGCATCGGGAGAGAAGTCTTCAGTCCTAGCTCATGTGGGTCAGACCTGTTCACCATGCCCCAGGCTCGTATAAACCTGCGGTGATGTCCCTCAACATCCCCCTTGTAGTCAAAGACAATGTCTGTAAGCAGCAGCTCATGAGGACCATCTCTCCGAGCGCGTCCAAACTGTCGTAAAGCCAAACAAGGATTGTAGGTTATACCCCCTCAAATTCCAAGCAACTGAAAATTAGGGTATTCCCCACAGCAATCAATGATAGCTACTTTTTCCATATCCTTAGAACTCCAAAGGATGCCCGTATGAGCAAGGGACATGATTCTGTAAGCCCAACCTACACCTTTCTCATTCTTTAATAGAGACTTGGGGAGGTGCAAAATAAACCACCTCGCCAATAGTGGCGTGCAACACATGAGGGTTCCCCTTCTTCGTACGGTACGAGTATAGAGAGCGTGTAGAATATCACCCAAAATAGTAGGTACTAGATTACGAGACAAGAAGATCTTGACTGCATTCACATCTATGAAGGAATCTGGATTTGGGAAAAGAACCAAGCCATAAATGAGGAGAGCCAAGATATCTTCAAATGCTTGAAAATCCAAGTTATCCCAGAACAGTTGAGCTTGATCGATCAAAAACTTAGCCAAGAAACCTTTAACCCCACTCCGAGTCTCCCAATTAAACACTATATCAGCCTTTGTCAAGTGTAAAGCTAACGCAATGTCCTCAGGTCTAGGAACCTTCTCCAAACCTGTGAAGGGTGTTTTCTCGAGGATAGATATGCCTAGTAAATCAGAAAACTCCTCCAAAGTAGGGACTAGTTGATAATCCGGGAAGGTGAAACAATGATGCAATGGATCAAAGAACTGGAATAACACACTCATCATTTGCTCATCCAACTTTGAAGTGACCAAACTAAGGAGGTGACCATGTCTTCTAACAAATGAAGAAGTATCGGGAACTCTTGAGACTAACTCCCTGAGCTGAGTAGGGATTTGCACGAAGTTAACTCGAATGGTGTTTCTGCGCATAGAAGTCATGATCTGCAAAACAGAACAAAGATAAATCCCCTCGGTCTTTGAAATGGTTAGTCTAATGAAATATGCATGCTATGTCATGATGCATGATGTCATGATAAAAACACACAATAGGTATCACAGATAGAAAACATGGTAAAGGCAAACAAGTCATACAAGAGCCCTTAAATTTCAGGTTGGCATAGAGTTTAGGTACTACCCTCTTGCAGTTTAGTTGGTTCAACCTGTCCTAATGATAGTAATCAGGTTCTAGAGGTTCTCAATATCACTGACCATCCTCCATCGGTCATAGTTTCAGCTCACGCAATCTTTTCTTGCGGCCGGAACCATCTCGGGAGTATGGTCTCAATGAGTGTAGCATCTCACTACTTCCTATGGCCAAGTTGGTCAATTATAGGTTCTAAGGTCAATTGATGCTTAACGACCCATATAGCAGCCCCATACTCTCCTTGTTGCTCCACAAGGGATATCAGTACCAACTAATGAGCCACATCAACGTAGCTACTGCTTCAACTGTATCGGTCTATGCTGTACAGTTCCCTCACAGTCTATTTCTACTTACCTAAAAGGTGTTCCCCAGATCCGGGTTAGGATCTATAGTAACTCCGATACAAAGCCCACAAAAATAAAGAAATCAAATCAAACAATAGAAAACAATATGATGAACTAATCCTAAGGTACACCTCACTTATTAAATTCCCCAGCAGAGTCGCCAGTTCTGTGATACGGTGGCCACAACCAGGACTGTTCTTTTTAGGAATGCTGGTTTGCGTTTTGCGTTTGTGTTTGCAAAATGTCGCAGTAAGCAAGAGTCGCCACTGACTTTTATTTTATCCAACAAGGAAAGGAAAAAAGCACAGAAAAATTCCTTTTTCCGAGATTTTCTGAGTACGGGGGGTAGATTATAGAAAGGGAAGGTACTAGCACCCTTTCTATCCGTAGTTATCTACGGGCTCTTAGGTACTTTCTCATCATTTTCAAAATTGCTTCTTTGTGTGTTTGTGTGATTTGAAAAGTTTTTTTTTTACTTCGATTTAACTCTTGCTTTTGTCTTCAAGAGTGTTACGAAGTGTTTTTGAAAACTTTGTCTTCAACCATTCCAAGGCAACTTTTCCGAATGGGACTTTGATCTTTGTTTAGACAAAAGGACGACCACTAAAATATCCTATACCTAATGACTGTTTACCGAAGGCAACCAAGTGGGAGTGTACCCTAGGAGTGCGCATGTGCGATTGATTCAACTTCAGATTATTTATCTTTACACATTTAGGGTTATCTAACCATTTTAAAGTTTACATACATTCTTGTCATACAATCCTAATTATTCATACATCTAACAGTTAAATATTTTGCGGAATTTAAAGTGCGGAAAGTAAACTACGCTATTACAAGGCTTCGGGTATTTACATAGCCAAAAACAAACCCTTAAAAATAAAGCGATAAATGAAAATAAACGACCTAATTAAACTATTATAACTTGTGGGCAGTTACATCAATAGGATAAAAATAAATAATAAAAACGCGCGCGAGGAAAATTAGATCGGGAAAGAACTAGGGTTTTGACCCTTTCTAGCCTAATTAAAAGAAAAAAAATGTTTTTTGTTGTTTTTAATATTTTTTAAAGAAAAGAATTAGGTTTTAAATTAAATACTAAATTAATTAGCTAATTAAATTAATTAACAAAAATAAATATTTAACCTAATCTTGTGTTTTTGGTTATTTTTTAGGAAAAGAAAATACAATTAAGTTAGACATAAAACCCTAATTGTTCTAATTATTTTTAAATTTATTTACAAAAGGAAATTAAAGTTTACCTAAAATTAAAATCTAATTAAATTAATTTATTTATTAATAAAAAATAAACCTAAGTCTAATTGGGTGAAAAATATTTTTATGTGATTTTTTGATAAAAGAAAAATTAATTTGTTAGTAAAATAAAATAAATAAATTAAATAAAACAAATATGTAAAAAGAAAAAGAAAAGAAACTTGGGCCTGAGAAAGCAGTTTTGGGGGGTGTGGATAGCCAAATCTGGGCCCAAAACAAGGAGGTCCACGTTTGACTTCCAGAATCCCATGCATTGCATTGACTGAGCCTCATGATGCTCCTTCATTGAGGGCCTTTGGATCTGGCATCTGGCCATCTGGCAAGCTGGATGATGAGGATGCATGATGGTCCTTTGGCTTGTGTACGCATGAGATTACCTGCAAGAAAATAATATGAGAAAAGTGGGGGACCTAGGATTTGAACCCAGGTCCTGAAGCACTTACCACACGCTCCACTACCAACTGCGCCACCTATTTTGTTTGTACATAAAATGAACAATAATGATAATATACAAAAAAAGAAAGTTAGTGGAGAACAAGGAAAACGCACGCCAGAAGTTTGAATGGACCAACAGGAGGGTGCCAGCTAGTCATCTTCAACCTTGTTCCGTTGGTAAAAGTCCCTGACTTTTACCTACGGACGTTCGTCCATAGCTACAGGTCCTGTAAATCTCAAAACTCAATACAAGCGTGATAAATAAAAACGAAGGCCATGGATAGCTTCGTCTGGCCTTGCTGAATTCAATGGTGGCCCTTTCATGGCCCAATTTTGCCTGTAAACGAAGATCCCAAATCGAAGCAAGAAACCCTAATAATGGTGAAATCCAATATAGGCCATGAAAACACAATTGAATATTACAGAAAGCTTGCAAATATGATGGTGAACAATAATATACAATTATTTTATGCTACAAGTATAAGAATGATGTTGTTCGATTTCAAAAAAGAAGCAATGTCGTGGATTACTTACAACGCATTTTGGTACTGGAAAAGGCCAGTTCTTGATTGATTTCGCTTGCTGGGGATCCCAGGAAGTGATTGGGATGGTTAGGAAGGCCTGTAATTGCTTGCAACTAGGAATTCGATTCATACCTTTTTCTTGTTTTTTCCAAGTTTACTTCTGATTGCTGCGCCTCTCTCCAACCTTGTTTTAGGTCTGCACCTCATCCTTATGTACTGAGGTTAGGGTTGAAAACCTGGCCTCAATCTTCCTCCATCAATGTCTTTGATCTTGATTTGATTCACTTTAAAATCATTCCAAAAATAGCCTAAAACCAATCTTTTTTTGCACCTCATGCCTTTACACAAACTTGATCTCATGCTAGCTGGAATTTAAGACCTGAAACAAGTACAAAATCTTGAGATTTCAATATTTTGGATTTTCTATGATTTGTTTTGATTTAAAATGATTTAATTCAAATAAAAATTAAAATAAATAATAAAAACAAGTGGAAAAGGCTAGGGCTCGTGGACCATGTTTCCAACTCAAAACAAGTGAAAAAGATTGGGCCCATTAAGCAAAATTTGCAATTTTAGGCATAGTTGACTTTTGACAATTTTGCAAAAAGGGTCAACTTCACCAATGCATAACTTCCTCAATTTTGACTTTTTGAAGGTGTTCTTGGACTTTTTAGAAAGCTTGAGATGTCCTTTAAGCAACCTGTTTGGTCTCATATCAATTTGATATTCCATGCTCATGTATGAAGCTTTGACAGAAAAGGTGTTTTTGTTGACTTTTCAAAATGACCTATAATGTCCAAATTCATAACTTCTTGTGAATGCATATTTTGAACTTGGAAGCTGAATATGGATTGTAGAGAATGGCATCATCTTCAAAATGAGCTTTGTATGGGTCATTTATCATAAAGTATGAGAAAGTTATGCTTGGTCAAAGTTGAGTTGACTTTTCCTACAAATTCCTAATTTAGCAACTTTTGGGTTTTGATGAATTATGAAAAATCCTTGATGAATCATGATCAACCCTTGATCAAATGATGAAATATAATTCAAAATGAGGATGTTGACCAAAAATCTTGAAGTTTGACTGTATGTAGGCCACAATTGACTTTTGCCCTAGCACAGTCAATTTTCAGGTCTTTGAGCAATTGACTGAACAAATTTTCTCTGCAAGGCTTGAAACTTGACATGGGTGATATTGAGAACATATTAGGACAATGGTGAGAATTTGGGATAACTTGGGCTCAAGTATCTTGATGCAATGTGAAACCCTAATTTTGAGGTAGACTGCCTTAGGAGAGAGCTTGTCTGGCCAACCCTTGGACTACCTTGAGCAACTTGAGGATCTTTCTTGAAATGTTTTGAGAAATATGGGAGGGAAAATTTTGGGGTACAACACATGTCATCCCCCTTGATTATGAAAGGCATGTTACTGGAAATGTCTTCCCAGCTGAGGTGATTCTGTCCATTGAGAGGATTTCCGTTCATTGAATTTTCGTCGTGCGAATTTCTCTGCTGTCAAATGATTAGTCATATGCAAACAATGGCATTTAAAGAATGCAAAGCTTATGTCTGTCTTGAAGTTTTTGAAAATTCATTTTTAGTATAACAAAATTTGCAAGAATGTGAATTCAATTCAGGATTTATAGTAAACCTTACAGGAGTCAGGATACCTTTTGTAACAGTAAGCTTTCGAAACTAACCCATGCTTCAGCTAGAACTTTTAGGGGTTGTAATGTGGCTTGGTTCACGGTTTAAGAAACAAAGAATAATGGCTCAAACTTTAATTGTACCCAACCCGTTCTTCGTGATGTTCTTCAGTCCTATACTCAGTTAATTGTGCGTTTAAATCCCAATTGGTCTGGAATATTGGCCCTGATATTCTGGTGATGGTTCGAGTACTGAAAGTTTATTTGGAGGAGGAAGACATTTTTTGTAATATATTCTTTTGTTGAGGATTTGCAGCGACCTCTTTTTTATTATCCCTACCTTTTGCCTGAACTGTTTCTTTTGTGGTTACAGTCAACAGGATGCCCATGTTTTTTTCTTAAGTCTCCTTCATAGGTTTTGACTTAGCGGGTTTTCTTTTGAGAGATAATGACTGCCTATTTTAATGATTATGTGGAACCATCACCATCTTTTGTTTTGGAAGGATACCTCTGACACTACTCGTCATGTACAAAGGGAAAGATTGCGATTGAATGCAACATTGAATTAACTGAGAAAATGCCCTGCCCCAAGTTACGATTAAAGGTTTCAATTTGTGTGAAAAAGAAAACTCCTACTTCTTAGGCTCAAAGGGGTTGACTAGGGATTATCTTCCTTATAACTCCACTGTTTAGGATTTGAAACAACGCATGTACATTGTAACGCCCCGAATTTAATTAATTATTTAATTAAATTAATTAAAGATTTAATTATTGGATATTGTCGAAGTTGAGAATTATCAGTATTATTCTAAGAAGCATAATTGGATAATTATGTTGAGTTGAGCAGTAAGTTGATAGTCGAATAAATTAGTCGGTTTAATCAGAGAAATAATATTAGAAATAATATTATTATGTTGGATTATTATTGAGTTGATTAAGTGGTGGAGATAGTATCAGAATAATGCTACTATTATTTCTTATGCGCTTAATTTAAAGTGTTGTCGGTAGTAAAATGTGTGGTGTCAATATTAGGCCCAATAGAATTAATAATAGAAATTATAAGGAATTAGGTTTTTATGAGAAAAGGAAGAATAAGGGTTTTAGAGAAAGAGAAAATAAAAGGATGCAGTACATGGAGAAGAGAAGCAGAATGAAGGTTTGGAGCTATGGCAGCAGCGGGTTGCAATCGAAATTATATAGTGATCTCCGATCCAATGTAAGGGTGGATTTTCTTATCCTATAATGGGGATTATGAGGAATTGTATGTGAGGATTTAGGGCGTAAATTTATTACTGTTTGTGTCTATCTGTGGCAATTGATGTCATGAATTAATTAGTGATGAATATTGGTGAAACTTTCGTATTCCTGTGTGTTGTTGATTGATTGTTCCATTGAAAATATGTGGGTCGAAGGAAACTGGAGAAGTAACAGGAAGATTGGAAATTATAAGAAGGGGAGGCATGCCGATTGTTACCTTGTTAGTGGTGAGTGCTGCCGGTTGGCAGCCTTGAAAGGGAGAAGAGTGTCGTTCAGCACTGGACATTTGTGGAAGAAGAGTGTCGTTCGGCACTGGGTGTTGTTGTTGGTAGAGAGTGTCATTCGTCACTGAGGGTGAAACAAGTGGCACACTTAATTCTCACAGCAGGGACTTGTTTCTGTAGCAAAATGTTATACAATTTATATATGGTATCAGCGTAGAATTTATTAATCCGAAAGCAAAGCAGTTAGGGAATAAATTGAACCATTCTTATCAGTAGTATCTTATCAGTAGTATGTTATAGCAGAAAAATATTAATAGAAGTAGCCCTCATGTCAGTAATCTTAATCTAGTAGTAACAATATAATTTTAACAGCCTGTAGAAATAAGACAGAGTTCGGAATTATTAGTAAAGTTGCAGTAACTATTTTAGAGGATTGATTAAATAGCAGAAGAAAAGATATATTGCCAGTAAATGAATTAGAAGTTAATATTATGAGGATAATTAAATAATGAAGAACTAATACATAGAGAGTTATGGGAGTGTTTTGGAAATGACTATCATGTTTATGTTTTCCTTTGTGATGTGCGTTGATGATATGATGTTGTGAATATTCTGTGAAGATGCAGGAATTGTTATGACAGATATTTACATCTATTAATTGGTAATAATAGTGATATAGGCTTGTTGCCAAAGTTGAATAATTGTGGTTATGATGTTGTGATAATTTTGTGATGATACGAGGTGCAGGAAGAATTGTGTTGTTGGTTGTTGTTGTGAATAAGTCGTTGTTGAATACATTGTTTTTGTTGAATATGTTGTGATTGATAAGTTGATTAAGTTGCAGGCTTATGCCAACGTTGTCGAATATGTTGTCGTTGTTGTATGTGATTATTGCATTCATTAAGTCACATACATTTGCATTATTAAGTTGGCCTGAATTGGCACCACGTTGGCCTGGATTGGAAAAATATTAAGTTGAAGGCTTATGCCTTATTGATGCCTCTAATTATTGGCATATTTTTAAGTTGGGAGTTATGCTCCAATGGTACCACATGCATGTGCATTATAATTGAGTTGCATTCGGTGTTGCATCTTGAGTTACGGTGAAGATAGATTTATTGTTGCTTTATGTTGTTGACTTATTGTGACAGATATCATTTAAAGGTTGTGAATTAGTTGTTATGTTGTGTTGGTGCTTTGTTGAGATTACAGATTTTTGAAAGTTGTGAAGTGATGATTTTATATTCCTGAATTCTAATATATGATTTATCATGCGTTCACTTATACGATTGAGAATCTCACCCCTTACTATTTGAATGTTGCCCTCTGTTGGTAACGTGCAGGTAATTAAGAATGACGTTATGCTTAGCCTTATTAGTTCAAAGTCGGTTGGTCGCTCTGATACGTAGCATTCGGGGGGAAATGATCGAATAATCGTTTACTTGTTGAGATTGTTTTAGTTGTGGAATCCCAAGTTTAACTATATGAAATAATATGTTGCCTCTCAAGTTGTTTTAGTTGAATGAAACATATGATGCTACTTGAAGTTGTAATTATGATTCTGCTGCGTTATTAGTAAAAGAAGTGGTTTTGTTTTAAAAGCTGATGCAAGTTGTTATATGATCCTCCAAAAACCAAAGTGTTATGTAATTTTTCATGTGTTGCAACGAAGTCTGTTATAGAGGTAAGTAGATTGTTGAGCTTGGATGATTACTATCACAGTTGTTTTAGGTGTAGATATATATGAAATGTTGTTAGATGAGATGATAATGATAGAGTGTGATTGGAATGAAAAAGAAATTATGAGAGTATTTGTAAACCTCATTGGAAATTATTGAATTATGCTGCTTTAGGTGACTTGAGTGCAAGTTCTAAAGGAACACTATTTTAGTTAGTAACGATAGTTTATACTCCATTATGATTGTCGACTATCTATTGACAAATTGAGGAACTGATCACCCTTAATCTATTGTTGATAGTAGACGAGACCATGTTGGATGATATATATTTGTTGTGCTATCTTAATGGTGTGTAAAGTGGTTGATGTTATATCGTGGAACAAGTCGGAGTATCGAGTATATGCGAGCTAACGTTGCAAATGTGAAAGATTGAGAATATCAAGTGAACATTGGTTTTATGGTGGATGTTGAGGAAAGTCCAAAACTAGATTGAAACTTGTAAACCATATGTTTGACGGAAATTATTGTGGTTGTTAGTTGATGGTGAGTTGTGTGTATAATTGTTGAGTTATATAGTCAAGTTGATGTTGTGATGATTTGGTTCCCGTTGGCGTGATGTTGTTGTTGGTTACCGTAAGTAAAGGAATAATATTTCATAATATGACGAAGTCGATTATGTTGGCTATGTTGATGTCACTATAAGAGTGATACGATGATGTGAACAAATTTGTTGATATTTTGTTGATAATTGACATACAGGAATGAAATTGTGTATGTGTTTATAGGTTGAAAAAGGTGTTAAGATGATATTGAAATGACGTATGTCCAAGTATAAGTGTGTTATAATTTTTGCTACTTTAAAATGTTGGTATGTCAGATTATAGTGAAGTAGTGGAGATGCTAGTAACGATTATGTCGTGAAGTATTGAATGATTGGCATGTGTGTAATCGATTTGAATTGTGTTGAGTTATGGTTATGTTGGTCAAGTAGTGGTCAAAGTGTTGCCAAACGCGACTTGGGGATCAAAAAGTTGGATGTGAACTGCGCGTTAAGGGTGGTAGTATTGAGTAGATTTTCGAGGACGAAAGTATCCTAAGCGATGGAGAGTTGTAACGCCCCGAATTTAATTAATTATTTAATTAAATTAATTAAAGATTTAATTATTGGATATTGTCGAAGTTGAGAATTATCAGTATTATTCTAAGAAGCATAATTGGATAATTATGTTGAGTTGAGCAGTAAGTCGATAGTCGGATAAATTAGTCGGTTTAATCGGAGAAATAATATTAGAAATAATATTATTATATTGGATTATTATTGAGTTGATTAAATGGTGGAGATAGTATCCTAATAATGTTACTATTATTTCTTATGGGCTTAATTTAAAGTGTTGTCGGTAGTAAAATGTGTGGTGTGAATATTAGGCCCAATATAATTAATAATAGAAATTATAAGGAATTAGGTTTTTATGAGAAAAGGAAGAATAAGGGTTTTAGAGAAAGAGAAAAGAAAAGGACGCAGTACATGGAGAAGAGAAGAAGAATGAAGGTTTGGAGCTATGGGAGTAGCGGGTTGCAATCGAAATTATATAGTGATCTCCAATCCAAGGTAAGGGTGGATTTTCTTATCCTATAATGGGGCTTATGAGGAATTGTATGTGGGGATTTAGGGCGTAAATTTATTAATGTTTGTGTTTGTTTGTGGAAATTGATGTCATGAATTAATTAGTGATGAATATTGGTGAAACTTTCGTGTTCTTGTGTGTTGTTGATTGATTGTTCCGTTGAAAATATGTTGGTCGAAGGAAACTGGAGAAGTAACAGGAAGGTTGGAAATTATAAGAAGGGGAGGCATGCCGATCGTCACCTTGTTAGTGATGAGTGCTGCCGGTCGGCAGCCTTGAAACGGAGAAGAGTGTCGTTTGGCACTGGACATTTATGGAAGAAGAGTGTCGTTCGGCACTGGGTGTTGTTGTTGTTAGAGAGTGTCATTCGTCACTAAGGGAGAAACAAGTGGCACACTTAATTCTCACAGCAGGGACTTGTTTCTGTAGCAATATGTTATACAATTTATATATGGTATCAGCGTAGAATTTATTAATACGAAAGCAAAGCAGTTAGGGAACAAATTGAACAATTCTTATCAGTAGTATCTTATCAGTAGTATGTTATAGCAGAAAAATATTAATAGAAGTATCCCTCATGTCAATAATCTTAATCTAGTAGTAACAATATAATTTTAACAGCCTGTAGAAATAAGACAGAGTTGGAAATTATTAGTAAAGTTGCCGTAACTATTTTAGAGGATTGATTAAATAGGAGAAGAAAAGATATATTGCCAGTTAATTAATTAGAAGTGAATATTAGGAGGATAGTTAAATAATGAAGAACTAATACATAGAGAGTTATGGGAGTGTTTTGGAAATGACTATCATGTTTATGTTTTCCTTTGTGATGTGCGTTGATGCTATGATGTTGTGAATATTTTATGAAGATGCAGGAATTGTTATGACAAATATTTACATCTATTAATTGGTAATAACCGTGATATAGGCTTGTTTCCAAAGTTGAATAATTGTGGTTATGATGTTGTGATAATTTTGTGATGATACGAAGTGCAGGAAGAATTGTGTTGTTGGTTGTTGCTGTGAATAAGTCGTTGTTGAATATGTTGTGATTGATAAGTTGATTAAGTTTCAGGCTTATGCCAACGTTGTCGAATATGTTGTCGTTGTTGTATGTGATTATTGCATTCATTAAGTCACATACATTTGCATTATTAAGTTGGTCTGGATTGGCACCACGTTGGCCTGGATTGGAAAAATATTAAGTTGAAGGCTTATGCCTTGTTGATGCCTCTAATTATTGGCATATTTTTAAGTTGGGAGTTATGCTTCAATGGTACCACATGCATGTGCATTGTAATTGAGTTGCATTCAATGTTGCATCTTGAGTTGCGGTGAAGATATATTTATTGTTGCTTTATGTTGTTGACTTATTGTGACAAATATCATTTAAAGGTTGTGAATTAGTTGTTATGTTGTGTTGATTCTTTGTTGAGATTAAAGATGTTTGAAAGTTGTGAAGTGGTGATTTTATATTCCTGAATTCTAATATATGATTTATCATGCGTTCACTTATACGATTGAGAATCTCACCCCTTACTGTTTGAATGTTGCCCTCTGTTGGTAACGTGCAGGTAATTAAGAATGAAGTTATGCTTAGCCTTATTAGTTCAAAGTCGGTTGGTCGCTCTAATACGTAGCACTCGGGGGGAAATGATTGAATAGTCGTTTACTTGTTGAGATTGTTTTAGTTGTGGAATCCCAAGTTTAACTATATGAAATAATATGTTGCCTCTCAAGTTATTTTAGTTGAATCAAACATATGATGCTACTTGAAGTTGTAATTATGATTCTGCTGCGTTATTAATAAAAGAAGTGGTTTTGTTTTAAAAGCTGATGCAAGTTGTTATATGAGCCTCCAAAAACTAAAGTGTTATGTATTTTTTCATGTGTTGCAACATGTTGAGTTCTGATATCCCAAATGTGTTGGAAATTTTTAATTACTCTGATTTTTCGTTATAACTATCGGGTAGAATTTGGGGTGTTACAATAGTGGTATCAGAGCAGGTTGGTTCGTCCGACCAAGTTGTCTAATGTCGTTTATTCCTTAGTGTGCGACTAGTGTGTGAAACACTGTCGGTGCTCATTGTTTTCTAATCGAGTTGTATGCAGGAAGTTGGTTGAAGATAAGTGGGAGAGAAGCTTTGCTTCTAGGATATGTTCAATTGAAAGGTGTTAGTTTGGTGTACTGCCAACAGCGACAATGCATGAATTGTTGATTTACGAAGCAAGTGTAAGAAGTCGATGTTTGAACAATGATGGAGTAATAAAGTTGTGGTAACTTTTATGTTGGGATCACATAAGTGGTTGTCGTAAGTAGTTGACGTTGATAAGTAGCTGTGGATCGCGAGTCTGAGTCGAAACTTGAAGAAGTGAGTAGCGTTGCGGAAGGAATTGTTGTCCTGGTATTTTGGAACCTGAACTTTGGCAAAGGAATGCATCTCTCGAGTTATAAGAAGTTTGGGAGCACGAGATATGTTAAGAGTTGTTTGGAATATGTCTAAGTAGAAGACAAATGAGTTTCGGAGTGGAATTTCCGTAAGCGAATCGCAGGAAACTGCAGAATTATTGTGGGACTTCGAAAATTCATAACTAGAGTTCCGAGCATCCAATTTGAATTTCGTTTGAAGTGTAGGAAAGCTAACGAAATGAGCTTAATTTTAAAAATGGTTCCAGTAGCTGTAATAGACTCATTTATCACGTGATGTTATTGGAAGTAAGTGCAGTTTGTTGTTAAGCTTGTCTTTGGGACTAGACTTGTTCTTCAGTGTTGTACGGGACGTCAGCGTCCGAGTTGGGTGAATCAAAGGAGAAATTGGAAGGTTTATTTAAAGTAATTTATGAAATCAAAGGTATCATTTGGAAATATTTGGTGTTATTGATTATAACAAAAGACGATAATGCAGAGTTGTGTGGAATTTACAGTGTCGAAAATGAGGAAGATTTATGCTAAGTTGTCAGGATGTATGTTATAGTTTTGGAAGTAGAGTTCTCTTGAGTAATTTTATTTCCAAGTGAAAGTGTATGTAGATCCATTCAAGGTAGATGCAGTTCTAAGTTGGTGAACGACGAAGTCTGTTATAGAGGTTAGTAGCTTGTTGAGCTTGGATGATTACTATCATAGTTGTTTGAGGTGTAGATATATATGAAATGTTGTTAGATGAGATGATAATGTTGAGAATGTGATTGGAATGAAAGAGAAATTATGAGAGTATTTGTAAACCTCATTGGAAATTATTGAATTATGTTGCTTTAGGTGACTTGAGTGCAAGTTCTAAAGGAACACTATTTTAGTTAGTAACGATAGTTTATACTCCATTATGATTGTCGACTATCTATTGACAAATTGAGGAACTGATCACCCTTAATCTATTGTTGATAGTAGACGAGACCATGTTGGATGATATAAATTTGTTGTGCTATCTTAATGGTGTGTAAAGTGGTTGATGTTATATCGTGGAACAAGTCGAAGTATCGAGTATATGCGAGCTAACGTTGCAAATGTGAAAGATTGAGAATATCGAGTGAACAATGGTTTTATGGTGGATGTTGAGGAAAGTCTGAAACTAGATTGAAACTTGTAAACCATATGTTTGACGGAAATTATTGTGGTTGTTAGTTGATGGTGAGTTGTGTGTATAATTGTTGAGTTATATAGTCAAGTTTATGTTGTGATGATTTGGTTCCCGTTGGCGTGATGTTGTTGTTGGTTACCGTAAGTAAAGGAATAATATTTCATAATATGAAGAAGTCGATTATGTTGGCTATGTTGATGTCACTATAAGAGTGATACGATGATGTGAACAAATTTGTTGATATTTTGTTGATAATTGACATACAGGAATGAAATTGTGTATGTGTTTAGAGGTTGAAAATGGTGTTAAGATGATATTGAAATGACGTATGTCCAAGTATAAGTGTGTTATAATTGTTGCTACTTTAAAATGTTGGTATGTCAGATTATGGTGAAGTAGTGGAGATGCTAGTAACGATTATGTCGTGAAGTATTGAATGATTGGCATGTGTGTAATCGATTTGAATTGTGTTGAGTTATGGTTATGTTGGTCAAGTAGTGGTCGAAGTGTTGCCAAACGCGACTTGGAGATCAAAAAGTTGGATGTGAACTTCGCGTTAAGGGTGGTAGTATCGAGTAGATTTTTGAGGACGAAAATATCCTAAGCGAGGGAGAGTTGTAACACCCCGAATTTAATTAATTATTTAATTAAATTAATTAAAGATTTAATTATTGGATATTGTCGAAGTTGAGAATTATCAGTATTATTCTAAGATGCATAATTGGATAATTATGTTGAGTTGAGCAGCAAGTCGATAGTCGGTTTAATCGTGAAGATGTGAAAAACACAAGAAGGGGGATTGAATTGTTGAAACTTGAAATCAAATGCAGACAACACGTTATTTTTATCCTGGTTCGTTTGATCTCAAAATACTCCAGTCACCCCGTCAAGGTGATTTCGCCTCTCTCCAACGAGGTCTTAATCCACTATATTCAACTGAATACAAACTGCTTTAACAACTGCTAAAGCCTTCTTGTGTCTAACCACAGACCGGTTTCTCAAGGAAATTCTTTCTTACAGATAAATGAACAATTATGTGTGTTTGATGTTTTCTGGAAAAACTATATATCACAACTGTGATAATACACAATATAAAGCTTATGTGAAACTAGAATGCTAGAACTATAGAGTAAGTAATTTGAGAGCTTTAGCAAACTGAATGAGTGAGGACGAAGATGATTGGCTTATGCGTGTAGGAGAATTGTAGAGTATTAGCCATTTCCTTTCTCGCTGATTTGATTAAATACTTCTTGGTATAGATACGTTGCAGTCCATAATTCCATTTCAATGCTCATAACATTCTTTCCATTTTGAGAAGATCTTTGTCTTGGAATAATGCCGTTGGTAATTAATCTACCTTGAATGCAGTACCATTGACACTTCAGAATGTTCTGCGTAATGAAGATCAAAGCATTCTTGGCTTTAGCTTATTGTGGCGCTTCTGAATGCTGATGACATGGTTATGATCTTGATCAGAGTCAGAGTATGTTGAGCGCAGATTCTGTTCATCAGACTTCAGCGTAAGCACATGTTTGATCTTCTGATGTGACATATCTTCTGATGCTGATGTTGATATTCTGATATTCTGATGCTGATTCCATCAGAGTTTCCTGCAAATACACAACATAATTTTAGGTAGCATCTATGTCATATATAAAACTCATAATTCATTTAATCTTGTATTTTGTTATCATCAAAACTCTAACTGAGGGTTGTAGAATCAAACTATGTTCTAAAAATCTCCCCCTTTTTGATGATGACAAAAACCAAATTTTTTCAATTAAAATGGAATGATGAGAGTATCAGAGTTTAAGAATAAAGAGGAAACGATATCAGAGATAATCAAATAATGAATAAAAGTATCAGAGCTAAGAGGATAAGGAATAAAAAGTATCAGAGTAATGATGATAAAAACTCCCCCTGAGTTGATTATTTCCCTTTGATTCCTTGAGTCCTTGAGTATCAGAACTTTATTGAACCTTTCTTTGAGCATCAGAATTTTTCTTTATCAGAGTTCTTCATATTCTTGTACCTGTAAGCTTTTCAGAACAAGGACATTCAAATATATAAGAATGTTAGAATGTTTGAGACTTTTGTCTCAGTAAACCGTTATTGAAAAATATCATTCTTTCTCCCCCTTTTTGTCAATAATCAAAAAGCATAATTAATCAGAGTTAAAATGATCAGAGTGAAAACACATTTGTATTAAAACAGAAGCAATGATAGTTTAGAACAAGTAAAAATATTACAGACAAACATGTAAAGAAAACAAGGAAAACATAAGAAAAATCTAAGAAGAAGGAGGGAGTCGTGTGAACAGAGCTTCCAACATGCTCTTGATTTGTTCGCTTGTTTCTTTTTGCTTAGCTACCATGTTTGCTATAGAATCAATCTTGATATCCTGCTTGTCCATCCGTTCATTCATCAGCATATCTGATCTCTTCAAATCTTCCAGAGCCTGCCTGTCAAGAGAGGAAGCTTGAGGATCTTCAGATACAGGCTGATTCTCAGAGCTTTCTGTAGTTTCTTCTGCTTGACCCAAGTCTTCATCTTGAATAACCTGTTCTTCTGCAGGTTGAACTGTAGATGTTGGATGCTTTTCAGACCAAGGCTCACTGTCCAGATGGAGAACTTCTTCCTTCAGCAGCTTGCTCAGAACTGGACCTTCCATTTCCTTCAGCAGATTGCTGAAGTTCTGTTGAGCCTGTCCATAGCTTTGGTCTTGCAACTTGAAGGTTTCAGCGCATACCCATCTTCTGAATTGAGTCCAGAGATGATCTGATACAGCAGGATCAACCACTTCCAGACTTTCTTGTTTCAAAGAAGTGATCCACTTCTGCATATCTGATTCAAAGTTCAAAATGTTGGAACCAACATCTGGTTGTTTCGGTTTAGGGATGGCAGTTTTCTGGTTTATTGCAGCAAGGCGTTCAAGGATTGTTAGGTCAATGACTATATTGCTGTGGTTTTCTGTATTTTTCTTAGGTGAGGGAGTAGGAGAATCAGAAATAATGATTGGACTTGATGGGGTATTGGGTGGAGTTGTTTCTGGTGAAGATGGTAGTTGAGACATATTAACAGTTGTACCACAAGGCAATTGAATGGCCAAGGGTTGTGGTTCAGGAGACTCAGAGGTTTGAGCCTCAGAGTTTTGAGTCTCAGGTTGTGGAGATTGTGCATGTTGAGGAGAGGAAGGTTGTGGAATTTCTGGTTCTGGTATTGGAGAGAGTGGAGTTTCTGGTATTGGTGAGAGTGGAATGTCAGGTTGTGGAGAAATGGGAATTTCTGGTTGTGAATTTGGACTTTCTGTTTCAGGAGCGAAAGTATATTGGTCTATATCAGAAAGAACTTGAGCAAGTTCTGGTTCTGGTATGGTTGCAGTGTTTGGATTTTGTGGTTTGGAGCGGGATCTTTTGAGGGTTAATGACTCAGAAGGGTCAAAGTCAATGTCAAAATCTTCAAAGGTTTGGGGTGTTGGGATATCAGCTGGAGTTGGAGTGGGAGTAGGAATAGATGTGGAAACAGCAGTTGAATTTAAAATACATACAGAAACAGGATTACCTCTTTTCTTTGGAGTTTGTTGTGATGATCCTTCTGGAGCATCTTTTCTCTTCTTAGTCTTCTTCAGAACAACCTCTGGTGCCTTCTGCTGAAGATCTTGAATATTTAGATTGGGTGTTGTACCATCAGCTTTGCACGCATCCAAATATCTCAAAATGATTTGAGGCTTTGAGTCAATCTATGAGAACATAGGGAAGTCGTCCAGAGGGACTCTTCTGCTGGAGATTTCAGCAAAAGGAGTGATGACGAGCTCCTTAATATTCTCTATCAGCTTCATCTTCTTCATCTTCTTGGCATTCAGCTGCTTGCCAACAGAAGGTTCCAAGGTGCTGATCTCTTGTGCCTCTGTCAAGTGTTCAATCAGCCTATTCTCAGTCAGAATATCTGATATTAATCTGCCCAAAGGTATCCAATCCCTTTTAGTCCGTTCATCTTCTCTTGTCTCCTTGACGCTTGTTTTCAGATGGTTGAACAGAAGATGAGCTAGATTAATCTTTACCCTCTGAGAAATAAAATAGATCAGAAACTTCTGATCTATGTTTATGTAATCAGGAGAGCTGGTAGGCTTCCTGTGGTTGAAACATCCCAGAATAATCTTTGCCCAAATTCTGTGCTTATCTCTCAAATCCCTTATCTTGCTGGAGGGAAGCTGTTGTACCCCAAAATTTGCCCTCCCATATTCTTCAAGAATTGCAAAGTCAAAGTTTCAAAATCTCCCCAAGGGTTACACAGTTTAAGGGCCTCCTAACAGTCAAAATTAGGGTTTTGGTTATGATCAAGAAAATAAAGTTTCCAAGGGTCCAATCAAGTCCCATATACTTATAAACATGGTCAAGCATCCTCATATCAAGTTTCAAGACTTACAGCTCAAAATTGCACAGTCAAAAAACCCTAATTGCACTACAGTCAATTGTAGGGGCAAAATGGTCATTTGGCAGTCAAAAGTTCAAATTTTTGGTCAACATCTCATTTTGAAGCCACAAACATCATTTGATCAATGCTTGATCATGATTCTCAAAGCTTGGCTCAAAAATCATCAAGATGCAAAAGTTTCCTTATTTGGACAGTTGAAAAAGTCAACTGTAAATTGACCAGGGCATAACTTTCACATGGATTATCAGAAAAACTCCATCCAAAGCTCATTTTGAAGAGAAAGACATTTCCTACAACTCCTCTTCATACTTCAAGTCCAAGAAATGCTCTCACAAAAAGTTATCAATTTCAACATTATAGGTCATTTTCAAAAGTCAACAAAAAGGGACTTTAAGTCAAAGGCTATAACTTGAGATTGGTAAATCAAAATGACATGGGACCAAAGGAATTGGTTATAGGACTCAAATACCTTTCCAAAATGTCCAAGAACATGAGCAAAGATTAAAAATTGAGCAAGTTATGCCTTGTGGAAGTTGGGAAATTTTTGGATATTTTGAAAAGTCAACATTGATTCAAATGACCTAAAATTGCTAATGGGCCTCTTTTTCTTCCACAAGTCATTATCCAAGGCATGTGCACGACCATTTGGCCCAAAGGGAAGTTTTTTTATCATTTTTATTTATTTATTTGGATTTTTTATTATTAATAATTCATTTAATTAAATAAAATATAAAAAAAAAATACTAAACCTAGGTTTTTCAATCTTTTTGTGCATATAATATCTCCAAGATTTTGTGCAAATCAGATTAGGAAAGAATTGAAGATAATTGAACATGATTTGGACTATATTTGCATGAAAAGATTAGAAAATATTTTGCCTTGAAAATCAAATATATTTTTCATCAATTCATGGACTTGTGATCAGTTTCTCAACCCTAGAACCTTCACACATAAGTACCAAACGCAACCTAGTGATCAAGGACTGAAAACTGCGCCAGATACCAAGAAGCAAACTTGAACTTTTTTCTTAAAAACTCAAAACTGAAAACGCACTTGCAGGTGGTGTCAAGCCACAATACTGAGTCCATTGTGTTCCTGAGGCTTCAAGGAACATATACAGACCAAAATCATTCATCCTAACATCAAGAATTGGTAAAACGAACGCACCCTGTATAGAAAATTTCTTGCATTCCTATATCATGAATCATACGTTTTTAACGATTTTTAACATTTGATTTCTATTCATTATTCAATTCTAAAGCTAACTGTATGGTTTGATTAAAGTTTCGGGCATCATACGCAAATCTGCCATTGTTATGTTCTAGGGTTTTGCAAGCTTCAATTTAGGCGTTTCTAAACGCTGTAAAATTAGAACCTCACAGTGCCATAATTGGATTCAGCGCGCTGGGACGATTTGGACACCACCCTCGCGCTCAATTTATGAACCTCCCTGAGCTAATCGCTATTTTCCAGTAGGGGGTATAGGGGGACAGTTCCAAAACCGTTGCTAATGATGTTTTGTTTCAGAAAAAAAAAAGCCAAGCGAAGGAGATGATGAAGTGTCAAAGCATGATAGGGCCATTTGAAATTTCGCGCTGGAATTCAACTAACCATTGTTTTTATTTTATATTGTTTATCTTTTATTATATATATAAAGCGCGTTAGGTGGTTCAGTGGCAAGCAGGTGTAGTGGTGACCTTCAGGACCTGGGTTCGATCCCAGGTCCCCACCCCTTTCCAATATTGTTTTTTCAATTATTATCCCATGCAGGTTCAATACAAGGTTCTATCATGTGCCCCTCAATCCAACGCGCCACATGTCCCATTACACTCCATCAAAGGCTAGGATCTGAAGACTAGGGTGTGCCTCAGTCAACGCCCATACATGCTAATCAAAAAGTCTACAAGGCCTGAAGCTTATTGGGCTCAAATTGCTAAAGACTTACCTCCAAATTAGGGGCAGAACCCCCTAGGTTTGCCAACTTTTTTTACATCTTTTATTATTCTTTTTACTTTCTTTCAATTATTGTTTTTTTAATTAATTTAATATTTTCACAAATAATATAAAAAAAACACAAAAAATCAGAAAAGACCAAAATTAAATACATTTATTTAATTAGTATTTTTTGTAAATAAAATTCATAATTAACTTAGTTTTCTTCTAATTTAGGTTTAAATCTTAACATTTTCTTAAATAATTTAAAATTGGTAGAATTAGTTTTAATTAATTTTTATCATTTTTTCTTTTCTTTTCACTAATAATTAACTATTTATTTTTATGAATTAAATCGCATTAATTAATTAGGGTTAATTTTAGGTTAAACTTTAATATGTTTTTCATAATAAAAATAAAAATTGTAGAATTAGGTTTAATTGCATTAAATTCTCCTAAATACAAAAAAAAAGACAAAAATAATTTCTTTTTCTTTAATTTAATAATTTAATCTAATCTTATTAAAAAGGGTCCAACGCCCTCGTTTCAACTTTAATTCAAATCGCGCATTTATTTTCTTTTCGTATAATATTTATGTATCTCTCCCAAAGCCGTGTAATTAATTTCTCGCACTTTACTTTTCTTTAATTCTTTATTTTTTTCTGTCAAATCGGGTTCAGGAAATTTTGGCGATGTGGACCCGCGCCTTTTGTAATAGTTTAGAACTTTTATTTCTCGCAATATTTTAACTGTTAACAAATGCATGCAAGAATGAATGGCCTAAAATAAAAACAAACGCGTAGATCACCTTTGACATGAACAAGACAAAAATAAATGAATCTGACACACAAATCACACACCACCCCTAGGGTACGCCTCACTGTTGCCTTGCCTCGAAAGGTGATCGTCGAGTAGAGGATGTCTTAGTAAGTCCTCATGATCCGGGAACCTGGCATGAGGGTAGCTTCTAAGGTGTCTTCCTATTGCTCCGGTGATCACCATGTCCCGAACCTTCGAATTGACCCGAACACCTCCAACGGTGGTGCTACCTACCTCTCAATGGTGGGATAGCATTACCTTAAGGACATTTACACAGCCTAATTCCTTAGGGTAGGTAGATGACTCATAGATACTTGCTCTATTCAAAAACAAATCAAAACTCTTTTCACACTGACACATTTTCAAAAAGCTTTCGAAAGCATTTTTTCAAACACTCTTGAGGATCGATACAAGAGTCGAACTGGAATTTTCAAAGAAACTTTTTTTAAAACCCACAGTTGAAAAGCAAGCAAACCATTTTTGAAAACACAAATGAGCAAGTATCTAAGAGCCCATGGATAACCATGGATAGAAAGGGTGATAACACCTTCCCTTTCTATAATCTACCTCCCGAACCGAGAGCAATCTCTTTAAGGAATTTTTCTGTGCTTTTGTCCTTTCCATTTGGAGAAAATAAAAGACGGTGGCGACTCTTGCTTCCGCGACATTTCGCGAACCAGCATTAAACAGTCAGTTCCAGATACACCGATCACAGAACTGGCGACTCTGCTGGGGAATTTTTATAAGTGAGGTGTACCTTAGGATTAGACCACTCTTATGTTTTCAATTGTATGCCTTGTTTGATTTATATTTGTGGGCTTGCATCGGAGTTTCATAGATCCTAACCCGGATCTGGGGAATACCCTTTAGGTAGCATAAGCTGTGAGGGACCTGTCCGGCGTAGACCGACACGGGTGAAGCAGTGGCTACGTTGGTGTGACACTTTGGTCTGTACCGATATCCCTTGTGTTGCAACGAGGAGAATATGGGTCTTCTGAGGAGTCATTAAGCACCAACCGACCTTAGAACCCTAAATTGACCTAACTTGGCCATAGAACAGTAGCAGTATGCTACACTCATTGAGGCTAAACTCTCGCGATGGTTCTGGCCGCAAGAAAAGATTGCGATGCTGGAGTTATGATCGATTGAGGGTAGTCAATGATATTGGGATCCTCTAAGAACCCGGTTATTTTGATAGGACAGGTATGAACCAACAAACTGAAAGAGGGTAATACCTAGACCTCATGCTGGCCTAAACTCTAAGGGCTTCTATTGTGTGACTTGCGTGCCTTCGTACTTGACTATTTGCATGTTTGTTATCTGACACATGAACTACTTGCAGGTTTTGTTTATAGTCCTTAATTAGGACTCATAACAGGGCTTACTAAATTTCTTGCAGGTTTTGTTTGGTCCCTAATCGGGACTCATGATAGGTTTTACTTGAGTTTTTTGCAGGTTCAGGTTTAACAGTCCTTAATTGGGACTCATAACAGGGTTACTTACATTACCCCATGCATAGCATAACATCATACCATTGCATACATCCTACATAAGGACTAACCCATTTCAAGGATCTCAAAGGCTTGTGATGCAGGTCATGATGAATCAAACATCTAGCAAGGGGCAAAGAGGATTTATTTTCCTCTAGCCAAAGTTGTCAGAGGCTATGACCCACTTGATATGGTGAGCTTTGACTCCTGAAGAAGGTTCCCCTAGCCAAGGTTGTTTGGAAAGCAAAATAAGGTTGATGACTTAAGTCAGGGGCTATGACCCACTTGATATGGTGAGCCTTTGACCCTTGGAAGAAAGACTCTCAACAAATATGAAGTTCTTTCAATCAAGCTACCGGATCCAAATGCTAACAAATTTTCTTGTTTACCCCGCGAGGTCCTTGAAAACATCGCATGCATATCATACATATCATTCCATTCCAGGTATCCCTTTTACAGGTTGATCACCCTTTGCGCTGTTTATTTCAGCATCATGAATCCCGACTCATCGTCAACCGAGACGTCTATCAAGGCCCTCCAGGCTCAGAATGCCCAGTTCCAAGAGCTGATCATGAATTTGGCCCAGGGGCAACAAGATCTGAAGACTCTGCTCCTAAAAAAGAAGAAGAAGAGGACTGTTTTGTTCAGCTCTAGACGTAGACCTGGGAATACACTGCAGATTGAAACTGAGAGGACTACTCCATCTGTGAGGGAAGGCAGGCACCATGAGAGAGAGGTGCCTAGTCCAGTGGTCTCCGACAACGAGACAAATTTCAACGACGAACAATACCCTCCTGTGGAAGACAGGTACAAGCAGTTGGAAGACCGTCTGAATGCTATGGAGATACAACAGGTACCTGGGCTGGATTTCAGAGATTTGGGTTTGTCTACCGGTGTGATTATTCCTCGTAAATTCAAAGCACCATCTTTCACTAAGTACGACAGGGCGTCTTGTCCCAAGCTACATCTCAGGTCATATGTTCGGAAGATTCAACCGTACTCAGTGGACAAGAACTTATGGATCCACTTCTTCCAGGAAAGTCTTTCAGGGACTCATCTCAAATGGTTCTATCAGCTGGACGGAACCAAGGTTCGTAACTGGGAGGAGTTGGCTACTGCTTTTTACAAGCAGTATCAGTATAATGCCAACCTTGCCCCTACACGTACCCAACTCCAGGGTATGTCGTTAGGTTCAAGTGAAGGTTTTAAAGAGTACGCTCAGAAGTGGAGGGATCTGGCTGGCAGGGTGCATCCTCCATTGACTGATCGGGAGTTGGTAGACATGTTCTTGGGGACCCTATCTGGGCCATTCTTCAACCATCTGATTGGGAACTCTTCTGCTGGGTTTACAGATCTGATCTTGACTGGGGAGAGGATCGAAGCTGGTATCAAGGCTGGGAAGATACAGAAGGATGCTTCATCGAGCACCGATAAAAAACCTTTTAAGAAGGAATCCAATGCCGTCTATGGTTCAAGGAGACAGAATAGACCAGAATGCCGCCAAGCTGCCAATGCAGTGGTGATCTCAAAACCTGCTGGTGCTCTTAAACATCACAACCAACAAAAGAGCGAGAGAAGGCAGTTTACGCGGCTCAGCATGACCTTATCCCAGATATTGCCACAGTTGCTGGAGACCAAGCTGGTAACTCTAAAAGAAGCTCCGAAGAATCAAAATACAACGTCACCGAAGTATAACCCCAACGCCCGCTGCGCTTATCACTCCGACAGTCCGGGGCATACTACAGATGATTGTTGGAGCTTGAAAAATAAGATCCAAGACTTGATTGACGCAAAGGAGATTGAGTTCGAGGCGCCCGAGGCTCCCAACGTGATCACTGCTCCCTTGCCAATACATGGCTAGGATAGAAAGCACTTTTTTGTTCATTTGAATTCAAGTCGTATTTTTCTTTGTTTATTCAAACAATAATATTCATGTTAAACATTGTTATTCCATTAATGCATCGCACATGTCTGTTTTGAAGTAATATATTCGTATTCACTATATGCAAATTATTTGCATATTTTTTCTGATGATCAACTCTCAATAATTCTAAGCCTCTTGAGGGAGGATGACGAAAACGATACCATAATCTACAGTATGTTTTTGAACAGACCCCGCTGATGAGGTACAGGCATTGTTTCAATTCCTAAACACTGGAGTTATAAGGAAGATAATCCCTCGTCAACCCCTCTGAGCCAAAGAAGTAGGAGTTTTTCTTTTCGAAAATTAAAACCCTTTATCATAACCTGGGGCAGGGTAGTTCTCTCAGTTGATCCAAGTGCATAATAAATGGCACCAAAGAGGTCCTTACAAAACAAAGAAAGACAGTGATGGTTCCGAATAATCGACAAAGAAAGGCAGCCATTATCAAAAAATTCATAAATGAAAAGCCCAAAAAGTCAAAACCTATAAAGGGGACTTACGAAACTGGGGCATCCCGCTGACTGTAATTCCAAAAAAGGAAACAGTTCAGGCAAAAAAGAAAGGGATAACAAAAATCAGACAAGAAAGAGGTCTTACGAACCCTCAACAAAAAAGGAATGACTGCCTATTCAAAATAAGTTATCAACATCCGAATCATCACCGGAAAATCAGAGCAAAGACTCAAACAAGGTCTAGCGTATGATCAACTGAGTTTAGGTTTGGAGAACATCACGAAGAGCGGGTGGGTACAAATAATTTGAGCCTTTATCCTTTGTTTCTTAAACCGTGAACCAGGCCACGTTATAACCCTTAAAAGTCCTAGCTGAAGCACGGGTTAGTTCGAAAGCATACTGTTACGAAAGGTATCCTGACTCCTTAAGGCTTACGGTAAATACGGAGTTGACATCACGTTTTACAAACATTCACTTGTTTTATGAAAAAGAATGCATTTTCAAAATCTTCAAGACAGACATAAGCTTTGCATTTTAACATAACTTTGTTTGCATATGACTTTTTGTTCGAACAACATAGAAATTCGCACGACGAATGCCTAATGAACAGAAGCACTTCCAATCAAGGGGCATGATAGGATCATGGTCCATCATCTGGGGCAACCCAATCAAGATTCGGAGAATCTCTAAAAGGCCAAATAGCCTGGGGCAAATCTTCGCCTGAGTCACTTGGGGCATTCCAACAAACGAATCTGACCTGATCAAACACCTTCTGGTGGCATGACAAAACATTTCTAACAGGGGAAACTCCTTACATTCTGAAAGCACGGACATAATCGAAGAAAAAATACTACGCGTAATCAAAGACCCGCTAGGTTGACACACCTAGGCAAAAACAAGGGCTTCCCGACGAACCAAAAGGGTTCGGGCAAAAATAAGGGATTAAAATGAAAAATCTGTACACCCGGCAAGTCGAAAACCTGAAAAGGCGGCTTGGGCAAAAATGGGTATCCCGGTGGACTGAAAGCCCGAAAGGGCGGTCCAGGCAAAAATTAGGGATCGAAGCGTACGACTATGTCCCGATATATTGTCACCTGCCAACCAGAAGAAGGTTTGACCCTCCACAACTATCAGCACCTCACAGGTCTTCCTCTCCCACCTCAGAAACAGGGGCAATGATGAGCCGTCCAAGCAATTTAATTGCTCTGTCCACGAGATATAAGGGACGTTCAGCTGAAAAACATAACCAGTATATCTTAATTCCCCAGAGAGTGAGCCAGCAAGTCAGTACACTCTCCTCAAGCGAAGCTATTATCAAACTTAAGGAAGTTGGGTATCCTCCAGCAGATCTCAACATTCCCCACCAGTACATGCATTCTTAACAAGCATCCCCGGCAGTCTTGGCCTAAAGATTGTTCCCCGGCAGTATATCAAACATTCAAAGGAATCAGTTCCCCGATGCATCTCAAAACTTCCCCAAGAGAGTCCAACCTCGTTCCCCAGGAAAATTGGAATCCATCTCCCCAAGCAGAAAGCTTATCCCCAGTAGATTCTGGAAGCTTATCCTCGCAGGACACGAACGCGTCCCCCGGCTTTATTTAAAGAGTTATTTCCTTACCAGGATATAACTGGGTTATCCTCAGCCAAAAGCCACGGAAAGGTCGTCGTCAACACAGTTCTTTCTTATCCCCAGCGAAGTCCATTAACGCTTCCAATACAACAAGGGTATCCCCAGCAAGTTATTATCAACAATTCAGCAAAGTATCTCTCTCCCCACAGAGTATTGCTTCCCAGCAAGATCGTTAGAGTACTTTCCTCCCTACAGAGTTATTCCATTCGCCAAGTTTATTCCCCAACGGAGTTATCTTCTCCTACCGGTATTCTTGCAGCTATCATCCCCAGCGGAAGCAAAACCTATTCTCCAACATCAGCCCAGGAGTGACTTCCCTGCACCCGTCAAGGATTTACTTTCCTAGACGAAACATACATTCCTAAACATCATATACATCATCATAGCATGCATATACGCATCATACCTTACAAGTCTCATTTATGTTGAGAACATCATTGCTTGATCCATATCACGCATTGCATATGACTGACCTTTACCTTTCAGGAAATGTTCAGTTAAGTTCTCAATCATATTTCAAGACCTTGTCTGGTTCAGTTAAATCGACTCCAAAGATTTTCCTGGTTATTATCCAGTCAAAGGAGTTCTCTGGTCTAGTTAAACCAACTCCTAAAGGTTTTTCTTTTGAAGACTCCAAAGACCTTGTCTGGTTCAGTTAAATCGACTCCAAAGATTTTCCTGGTTATTATCCAGTCAAAGGCGTTCTCTGGTCTAGTTAAACTAACTCCGAAAGGTTTTTCTTTTGAAGACTCAGTTGAAGACTCCAAAGACCTTGTCTGGTTCAGTTAAATCGACTCCAAAGATTTTCCTGGTTATTATCCAGTCAAAGGCGTTCTCTGGTCTAGTTAAACCAACTCCCAAAGGTTTTTCTTTTGAAGACTCAGTTGAAGACTCCAAAGACCTTGTCTGGTTCAGTTAAATCGACTCCAAAGATTTTCCTGGTTATTATCCAGTCAAAGGCGTTCTCTGGTCTAGTTAAACCAACTCCTAAAGGTTTTTCTTTTGAAGACTCAGTTGAAGACTCCAAAGACCTTGTCTGGTTCAGTTAAATCGACTCCAAAGATTTTCCTGGTTATTATCCAGTCAAAGGCGTTCTCTGGTCTAGTTAAACCAACTCCTAAAGGTTTTTCTTTTGAAGACTCAGTTGAAGACTCCAAAGACCTTGTCTGGTTCAGTTAAATCGACTCCAAAGATTTTCCTAGTTATTATCCAGTCAAAGGCGTTCTCTGGTCTAGTTAAACCAACTCCCAAAGGTTTTTCTTTTGAAGACTCAGTTGAAGACTCCAAAGACCTAGACCGGTTCAGTTAAATCGACTCCAAAGATTTCTTATCCAGCCCAAGGCCTTCTCTAGTCCAGCTAAATCGACCCCAAACAGATTTTTCTGATGAAGACTCAGTAGAAGTTATCCAAGGTTTTCTCAATAATTGCTATTGAGATTGTAATCGCCTATGGTTCTCTCCCCGATCCTGCGGAGATGATAATTCCATCCAAGGTTGTCTCAATGATTGCTATTGAGATTGTAATCGCCTATGGTTCTCTCCCCGATACTGCGGAGATAGTAATTCCCACCAATATTCTCTCAATGTTTGCTGTTGAGGTTGTAGTCGCCTATGGTTCTCTCCCCGATCCTGCGGAGGTAGTAATCATCCCAAGATTTTCTCAACGATTGCTGTTGAGGTTAAAATCATCCAAGGTTCTCTCACCGTTCCTGTTGAGGTAGTAACCATCCCTGGTTCATTCATCATCGTTTGAAGCTCCAGATTCAGCTCATGTAACCAGTCAGGACACACCTGCACATCTATCTGAAGACCAGCTCCTGTAATAGGTCAGGTAATCTTTTTTTCTTTTGCAGGTACGCAGGTTCTCGCTAAGGAATCTCTTACGCGATCGACACCCAGATGGCATCTATAAGCCCATCCACATTCCATCATCTCTCAAGCATGGCATCTATAAGCCCATCATCCTATCCATCAATCTCCAAATGGCATCTATAAGCCCATTCCCACCATCACACTACTATGTGAGCGCAAATTTCTGGGCACTCTAGTGTCCAATCATCTTCCACCTTCGGATTACGAAAGGCACGTCAGCCAATCTGCATCCTCAGGTTTAAGAAGATTGAACAGGGGCAACTGTTGTACCCCAAAATTTGCCCTCCCATATTCTTCAAGAATTGCAAAGTCAAAGTTTCAAAATCTCCCCAAGGGTTGCACAGTTTAAGGGCCTCCTAACAGTCAAAATTAGGGTTTTGGTTCTGATCAAGAAAATAAAGTTTCCAAGGGTCCAATCAAGTCCCATATACTTATAAACATGGTCAAGCATCCTCATATCAAGTTTCAAGACTTACAGCTCAAAATTGCACAGTCAAAAAACCCTAATTGCACTACAGTCAATTGTAGGGGCAAAATGGTCATTTGGCAGTCAAAAGTTCAAATTTTTGGTCAACATCTCATTTTGAAGCCACAAACATCATTTGATCAATGCTTGATCATGATTCTCAAAGCTTGGCTCAAAAATCATCAAGATGCAAAAGTTTCCTTATTTGGACAGCTGAAAAAGTCAACTGTAAATTGACCAGGGCATAACTTTCACATGGATTATCAGAAAAACTCCATCCAAAGCTCATTTTTAAGAGAAAGACATTTCCTACAACTCCTCTTCATACTTCAAGTTCAAGAAATGCTCTCACAAAAAGTTATCAATTTCAACATTATAGGTCATTTTCAAAAGTCAACAAAAAGGGACTTTAAGTCAAAGGCCATAACTTGAGATTGGTAAATCAAAATGACATGGAACCAAAGTCATTGGTTAGAGGACTCAAAGACCTTTCCAAAATGTCCAAGAACATGAGCAAAGCTTAAAAATTGAGCAAGTTATGCCTTGTGGAAGTTGGGAAATTTTTGGATATTTTGAAAAGTCAACATTGATTCAAATGACCTAAAATTGCTAATGGGCCTCTTTTTCTTCCACAAGTCATTATCCAAGGCATGTGCACGACCATTTGGACCAAAGGGAAGTTTTTTATCATTTTTATTTATTTATTTGGATTTTTTATTATTAATAATTCATTTAATTAAATAAAATATATAAAAAAATACTAAACCTAGGTTTTTCAATCTTTTTGTGCATATAATATCTCCAAGATTTTGTGCAAATTAGATTAGGAAAGAATTGAAGATAATTGAACATGATTTGGACTAAGTTTGCATGAAAAGATTAGAAAATATTTTGCCTTGAAAATCAAATATATTTTTCATCAATTCATGGACTTGTGATCAGTTTCTCAACCCTAGAACCTTCACACATAAGTACCAAACGCAACCCTAGTGATCAAGGACTGAAAACTGCGCCAGATACCAAGAAGCAAACTTGAACTTTTTGCTTAAAAACTCAAAACTGAAAATGCACTTGCAGGTGGTGTCAAGCCACAATACTGAGTCCATTGTGTTCCTGAGGCTTCAAGGAACATATACAGATCAAAATCATTCATCCTAACATCAAGAATTGGTAAAACGAACGCACCCTGTACAAAAAATTTCTTGCATTCCTATATCATGAATCATACGTTTTTAACGATTTTTAACATTTGATTTCTATTCATTATTCAATTCTAAAGCTAACTGTATGGTTTGATTAAAGTTTCGGGCATCATACGCAAATCTGCCATTGTTATGTTCTAGGGTTTTGCAAGCTTCAATTTAGGCGTTTCTAAACGCTGTAAAATTAGAACCTCACAGTGCCATAATTGGATTCAGCGTGCTGGGACAATTTGGACACCACCCTCGCGCTCAATTTATGAACCTCCCTGAGCTAATCGCTATTTTCCAGTAGGGGGTATAGGGGGACAGTTCCAAAACCGTTGCTAATGATGTTTTGTTTCAGAAAAAAAAAAGCCAAGCGAAGGAGATGATGAAGTGTCAAAGCATGATAGGGCCATTTGAAATTTCGCGCTGGAATTCAACTAACCATTGTTTTTATTTTATATTGTTTATCTTTTATTATATATATAAAGCGCGTTAGGTGATTCAGTGGCAAGCAGGTGTAGTGGTGACCTTCAGGACCTGGGTTCGATCCCAGGTCCCCACCCCTTTCCAATATTGTTTTTTCAATTATTATCCCATGCAGGTTCAATACAAGGTTCTATCATGCGCCCCTCAATCCAACGCGCCACATGTCTCATTACACTCCATCAAAGGCTAGGATCTGAAGACTAGGGTGTGCCTCAGTCAACGCCCATACATGCTAATCAAAAAGTCTACAAGGCCTGAAGCTTATTGGGCTCAAATTGCTAAAGACTTACCTCCAAATTAGGGGCAGAACCCCCTAGGTTTGCCAACTTTTTTTACATCTTTTATTATTCTTTTTACTTTCTTTCAATTATTGTTTTTTTAATTAATTTAATATTTTCACAAATAATATAAAAAAAACACAAAAAATCAGAAAAGACCAAAATTAAATACATTTATTTAATTAGTATTTTTTGTAAATAAAATTCATAATTAACTTAGTTTTCTTCTAATTTAGGTTTAAATCTTAACATTTTCTTAAATAATTTAAAATTGGTAGAATTAGTTTTAATTAATTTTTATCATTTTTTCTTTTCTTTTCACTAATAATTAACTATTTATTTTTATGAATTAAATCGCATTAATTAATTAGGGTTAATTTTAGGTTAAACTTTAATATGTTTTTCATAATAAAAATAAAAATTGTAGAATTAGGTTTAATTGCATTAAATTCTCCTAAATACAAAAAAAAAGACAAAAATAATTTCTTTTTCTTTAATTTAATAATTTAATCTAATCTCATTAAAAAGGGTCCAACGCCCTCGTTTCAACTTTAATTCAAATCGCGCATTTATTTTCTTTTCGTATAACATTTATGTATCTCTCCCAAAGCCGTGTAATTAATTTCTCGCACTTTACTTTTCTTTAATTCTTTATTTTTTTCTGTCAAATCGGGTTCAGGAAATTTTGGCGATGTGGACCCGCGCCTTTTGTAATAGTTTAGAACTTTTATTTCTCGCAATATTTTAACTGTTAACAAATGCATGCAAGAATGAATGGCCTAAAATAACAACAAACGCGTAGATCACCTTTGACATGAACAAGACAAAAATAAATGAATCTGACACACAAATCACACACCACCCCTAGGGTACGCCTCACTGTTGCCTTGCCTCGAAAGGTGATCGTCGAGTAGAGGATGTCTTAGTAAGTCCTCATGATCCGGGAACCTGGCATGAGGGTAGCTTCTAAGGTGTCTTCCTATTGCTCCGATGATCACCATGTCCCAAACCTTCGAATTGACCCGAACACCTCCAACGGTGGTGCTACCTACCTCTCAATGGTGGGATAGCATTACCTTAAGGACATTTACACATCCTAATTCCTTAGGGTAGGTAGATGAATCATAGATACTTGCTCTATTCAAAAACAAATCAAAACTCTTTTCACACCGACACATTTTCAAAAAGCTTTCGAAAGCATTTTTTCAAACACTCTTGAGGACCGATACAAGAGTCGAACTGGAATTTTCAAAGAAACTTTTTTTAAAACCCACAGTTGAAAAGCAAGGAAACCATTTTTGAAAACACAAATGAGCAAGTATCTAAGAGCCCATGGATAACCATGGATAGAAAGGGTGCTAACACCTTCCCTTTCTATAATCTACCTCCCGAACCGAGAGCAATCTCTTTAAGGAATTTTTCTGTGCTTTTGTCCTTTCCATTTGGAGAAAATAAAAGACGATGGCGACTCTTGCTTCCGCAACATTTCGCGAACCAGCATTAAACAGTCAGTTCCAGATCCACCGATCACAGAAGCCCAAACGTGAAAATTTCCCTTGCTATAATAGCAACATCTGAACATCTTTCTGCCATGTTTATACAGCGAATACCACCACCATTGTACCCAATGAGTCTTGCAATTAAGTCTTCAGTAATCACAATCTTCTTCCCCATGATGTAAGAAGTGACTTGGTGATTTGAGGAAGACGCGTGAATCCAAAATTCCTTAACCAAAATAGGAAAAGTTGGACCCACCAACCTGTCAAAGTATTTCTCCCATCCTTGAGCATGAATCTCTTCTGATAAATCAAAACCATTTTCCTTCAAACTGTTGAAATCCACTATAATCTCTGACAGAACTTCAAGGTTCTTGACTGGAGTGAGTAGCATTCTGAGAGGAACTTCATATTGCTCAGCTGATACATCTTTCTGGGAACCTGAAGAGAGATTGCTGCTAGAAGCCATGTTCACACAAGGATTTTTTGAAAAAGCTTTAAGGGGTTTCTTGAGAAAGAACACAGAAAACAGAAGTATTGATTGAAAATGAAAGTTAGGGTAAAAGTTGTGAATGGTGTGAGTGGTGTTTAAATAGATTTCAAAAAAGTTTTTGAAAACATAAACGGTTTAGAGAGAGAAATAAATCAAGATTAATTGCATTTAATGACTGCTGATTTTAGGGGATTTCAGAAAGATACTTAAACGGTTACCAGTGACATGTGTCTCAATGCATCCAATCAGCGCTTTGCCTTTTCAAAAGCCTGAACGCGTGTTCAGCCTCAGGAAACAGCTGATGACTGGATGACACTTGTTTGCTTTGAGTGAACATCACTTCTATCCTTGAACTGAAGAGCTCAGAGCTTCATGGATAGATTCTGATACAATCTGCATTTCTAAAAATTCTGAAAGAGGATTGATCAGAAGTTCACAGAGAAATAAACATAATTCTGAAGGTTAATATATAAAATTAAAATAGTTTTATTCTGGACAGAGCTTCATGCTGAGATGATTCAGAATGAAGTTGAACCTATCTTCAGAAAGTGGTTTTGTAAAGATATCATCCCATTGATGGTCTTTATCAATAAATTTTAAGTTTAAAATTCCTTTCTGAATATAGTCCCTAATAAAATGATGTTTTATTTCTATATGCTTATCCCTAGAATGAAAAATTGGATTTCTACTTAAGAAAATAGCAGAGGTGTTGTCAGAGTATAGGAATATTACTCTCATAAATCTGGAAGTCCTCAAGCTGACTTTTCATCCAGAGCATTTGTGTGCTGCATCCAGCTGCTGCTATGTATTCAGCTTCTGCTGTTGGTAGAGCAATGGTGGATTGTCTTTTGCTGGACCACGAGATCAGATTTTCTCCCAGAAACTGGCAGCTTCCAGAAGTACTTTTACGTTCAACTCTGTCTCCAGCAAAGTCAGCATCACAGTAACCTACTAAGCTGTAATCACTAGATTTTCTATAAAATAGACCCAGATTAGTAGTACCTTTCAGATACTTGAAAATTCGCTTAACAGATGTTAAGTGAGATTCTCTAGGATCTGATTGGAATCTTACATAAATGCATACACTGAATAAAATATCAGGCCTTGAAGCTGTAAGATAAAGAAGAGAACCAATCATACCTCTGTAGACCTTCTATTCTACCTTTTTGCTTACCTCTTCTCTTTCCAGAATGCACGTGGGATGCATTGGAATCTTTGATGGCTTACATTCTGAGAGATCAAATTTCTTCAGAAGTTCTCTGACATATTTGCTCTGATGAATGTAAGTTCCTTCTGGGGTTTAATTGATCTGAATTCCCAGAAAGAATTTCAGTTCCCCCATTAGGCTCATCTCAAATTCTGCCTGCATAAACTTAGCAAATTTTCTTCCCAGAGAGGGATTAGTATATCCAAATATTATATCATCAACATAAATCTGGCAGACTAGAATGTCATTCTTAATTGTCTTACAAAATAAGATTGTGTCCACTTTCCCTCTGGTGAATTCCTTTTCTAACAGGAAGTTACTTAGTCTTTCATACCAAGCTCTGGGAGCTTGTTTCAGACCATACAGTGACTTCTTTAGTTTGAAAACATATTCTGGATTTTTTGAACTTTCAAAACCAGGGGGTTGGTGCACATATACCTCTTCTTCTATATAGCCATTTAAGAATGCACTCTTAACATCCATCTGATACGGAGTGATGCCTTTATTAACAGCAAAAGAAATTAAAAGTATGATAAATTCTAACCTGGCGACTGGAGCAAAGGTTTCTGTATAGTCTATCCCCTCTTGCTGACTATAACCTTGTGCTACCAATCGTGCCTTATTTATGATGACTTCACCTTGTTCATTCAGCTTGTTTCTGAACACCCATTTTGTTCCAATGACGTTGAATCCTTTTGGTTTAGGAACTAAATCCCATACGTCATTCCTTGTGAATTGATTCAGCTCCTCTTGCATTGCTAGAATCTAGTCATTGTCCAGAAGTGCTTCATCAATTGAGGATGGTTCAATCAGAGAAATAAGTCCCATGAGGGATTCTTCATAGTTTCTGAAGCTGGCTCTTGTTCTGATTGGATCTTCCTTTCTTCCTAAGATTGTTTCTTCTGGGTGATCCATGCTGCTTCTAGATGGTCTTTTCTGAGGTTGATCAACAGAAGATGCTGGATTTCTTGCAGTGCCTCTTTCTGATGTTGAGGGAGTGTCTCTGTTAAGAGCTTCTGATGACTTGTCTTCAGTACCTGTGAATTCAACTTCCATACCTGCAAATACTTCATTCTGCTTTGACTTTTGAGAGTCAAGCTTATCATCAAAACGAACACTGATTGATTCTTCCACAATCTGTGTTTCTGTATTGTATACTTTGTACCCTCTTGAGCGTTCAGAGTATCCTAACATAATACACTTCTGTGCTTTAGAGTCAAACTTGTTCAAATAATTTTTAGTATTCAAGATAAAGCAAGTACATCCAAATGGATGAAAATATGAAATGTTGGGCTTTCTGTTCTTCCACAATTCATATGGAGTCTTTTCCAGAATAGGTCTTATGGAGATTCTATTCTGAATGTAGCACGTTGTGTTTATTGCCTCTGCCCAGAAGATCTTAGCAACGTTAGTCTCATTGATCATGGTTCTGGCCATTTCTTGCAATGTTCTGTTCTTTTGTTCTACAACTCCATTTTGCCGGGGAGTTCTAGAACAAGAGAAATCATGCAGAATGCCTTTGTCATTAAAAAATGATTCAAAATCTTTGTTTTTAAACTCTCCACCATGATCACTTCTGACTTTGACGATTCTAAGATCCTTTTCATTCTGAACTTGGTTACAGAAGGTAACAAACACAGAGTGTGACTCGTCCTTGTGTCTTAAGAACTTTACCCATGTCCATCTGCTATAGTCATCTACGATTACTAACCCATACTTCTTGCCACTGACTGAAGCAGTTTTAACTGGTCCAAATAAGTCAATATGCAGAAGTTCTAATGGCTTAGAGGTGGAAACAACATTTTTAGATTTAAAAGCAGGTTTTGCAAACTTGCCTTTCTGACATGCTTCACACAGAGCATCTGAATTGAACTTCAGGTTAGGAAGTCCTCTGACCAGATTGAGTTTGTTAATCTGAGATATTCTTCTCATACTAACATGCCTCAATCTTCTGTGCTAGATCCATTGCTCGTTGTTAACAGACAGAAGACACTTTACATTCTGACTTTTCAGTTCAAAAAGTTTGATTTTGTAAATGTTGTTTCTCCTCTTTCCATTAAATAGGATAGTCCCATCTTTCTGACTAACAGCTTTACATGAATTTTGATTAAAGATTATATCATAACCGTTATCACTTAATTGACTTATGGATAACAGGTTATGCATTAATCCATCTACTAATAAAACATTACTGATAAAGGGAAGATTTCCATTACCTACTGTTCCAGAGCCAATGATCTTTCCCCTCTGATTGCCTCCAAAGCCTACGTGGCCTCCAGGCTTAAGTTCCAAGCTTTGGAACATATGCCTTCTTCCCGTCATGTGTCATGAGCAGCCAGAGTCCAGGTACCATGACTGGTGTTTCTGCTTAGCTGCTAAAGATATCTGCAACATGTATTATTTTATCCTTAGGTACCCATATTTTCTTGGGTCCTGATTTGTTAGTTTTACCAAAACTCTGGTTGAATTTTGGTTTGACAGAATAATTACTACTAGTATATTTGATGTCGTGTGTGTGCCCATATACAAAGTGTGACTTAAGAGGAGTTCGTTTAATAACTAAATCCATGGCATTCTTTGGTGTAGGTACCTTACCTTGGTATCCTATTCCCTTTCTGCCATTTCTGCTAACTCTATAGATCATTGAAGCCATTTTGCTTCTATCTATGCTTTTAGCTAGAAACTTCTGAAAGTTGTGATCATACTCCTTGATGATCTCATCAGCACTACTGGGAGTTTCAAGAATTGTTTCCTTCTGAGAGTTTTGTAATATATTTTCTAATTTTGAAACTTTATTTTTCAACTCAGAATTTTCCAACTTGAGACTCTCAGTTTTATCAGAGTCAGAAGCAAGATCCCTTTTCAGGTTTCTGAACTTGACTCTGATCTGCTGATATCTTTCCAGAATCTTATTAAGGCTTTCAGCTAGTTCAGCCTTAGTAAAATTAATAGCAAAGTCAGGAAATACCTCTTCTGTGTCTGATTCAGAGTCTGATTCAGAAGCTTCACTGTCTTATGATATGTTTGCCATGAGAGCTATGTTTGCTCTCTCATCATCTGATTCTGAGTCAGCTTCAGATGTGTCAGAGTCATCCCATGTAGCCATGAGACTTTTCTTCTTTTCCTTGCCAAACTTTCTTCTGGGCTTTTCCTTCTGAAGCTTTGGGCAGTCACTTTTGTAGTGTCCTTGCTCGTTGCATTCATAGCAGATGATGTCCTTGTTGTTTGGCTTTCTGCTTCCTGAAGAGCCTTCAGATCTTGTGTCCAGAGGAGGATTCTGACTTTCTGTATCTGGAGGAGGATTCGTTCTGGTTCTCAGATCTTCTGGGATTCCTGAACTTTCTTTGCCTCTGCTTCCACAGTTGGTTCACCCTTTTGGAGAGGAGAGACAGTTCATCTTCTTCTTATGAGGACCCATCAGAGGTTTCTTCAACAGCCTGCAAAACCTTGGAGTCAGATTTTCTGTTAGATTTTAAAGCTAAAGGCTTACCTTGCTTTTGAGGTTCATCAGCTTCTAGCTCTATCTCGTGACTTCTGAGGGAGCTGACAAGTTCCTCCAGAGAGATTGTGTTGAGATCCTTAGCTAGCTTCAGCGTTGTGACCATTGGCCTCCACTGTTTTGGCAAGCTTCTGATGATCTTCTTGACATGATCAGCAGTAGAATACCCTTTGTCTAGAACTTTGAGACCAGCAACCAGAATCTGAAATCTTGAGAACATTGTTTCAATAGATTCACTTTCTTCCATCTTGAATGCCTCATACTTCTGAATGAGCACAAGAGCTTTAGTTTCTTTAACTTGAAGGTTGCCTTCATGCGTCATTCTCAGAGAGTCAAACATGTTCTTTGCAGTGTCTCTGTTTTATATCTTTTCATATTCAGAGTAAGAGATAGCACTGAGAAGAATAGTTCTGGCTTTGTGATGGTTTTTGAAATCACGCTTTTGTTGATCAGACATTGCTTTCCTGTCAATCTTCTGACCATTTGCATTCACTGGGTGCGTGTATCCATCTGTCACCATATCCCACAGATCAACATCGTGGGATAGAAAGAAGCTTTCAATTCTGTCTTTCCAGTAATCAAAGTTCTCTCCAACAAATACTGGAGGTTTGCCACTGAATCTGTCTCTTTCTTCGTTGTTGTCATTGTTGATGTTGTGATGTGTTCCTGCCATAGTGTTTTTCAACGCTGGATCTTGTACTGACACGGTTAAGTGTTATGAACTCAGAACCAGGCGCTCTGATGCCAATTGAAGATGTGAAAAACACAAGAAGGGGGGTTGAATTGTTGAAACTTGAAATTAAATGCAGACAACACGTTATTTTTATCCTGGTTCGTTTGATCTCAAACTACTCCAGTACACCCGTCAAGGTGATTTCGCCTCTCTCCAACGAGGTCTTAATTCACTATATTCAACTGAATACAAACTGTTTTAACAACTGCTAAAGCCTTCTTGAGTCTAACCACAGACCGGTTTCTCAAGGAAATTCTTTCTTACAGATAAATGAACAATTATGTGTGTTTGATGTTTTCTGGAAAAACTATATATCACAATTGTGATAATACACAATATAAAGCTTATGTGAAACTAGAACGCTAGAACTATAGAGTAAGCAATTTGATAGCTTTAGCAAACTGAATGAGTGAGGACGAAGATGATTGGCTTATGCGTGTAGGAGAATTGTAGAGTATTAGCCATTTCCTTTCTCACTGATTTGATTAAATACTTCTTGGTATAGATACATTGCAGTCCATAATTCCATTTCAATGCTCATAACATTCTTTCCATTTTGAGAAGATCTTTGTCTTGGAATAATGCCGTTGGTAATTAATCTTCCTTGAATGCAGTACCGTTGACACTTCAGAATGTTCTGCGTAATGAAGATCAGAGCGTTCTTGGCTTTAGCTTATTCTGGCGCTTCTGAATGCTGATGACATGGTTATGATCTTGATCAGAGTCAGAGTATTTTGAGCGCAGATTCTGTTCATCAGACTTCAGCGTAAGCACGTGTTTGATCTTCTGATGTGACATATCTTCTGATGCTGATGTTGATATTCTAATATTCTAATGCTGATTCCATCAGAGTTTCCTGCAAATACACAACATAATTTTAGGTAGCATCTATGTCATATATAAAACTCATAATTCATTTAATCTTGTATTTTGTTATCATCAAAACTCTAACTGAGGGTTGTAGAATCAAACTATGTTCTAACAAATCGGAGAAATAATATTAGAAATAATATTATTATATTGGATTATTATTGAGTTGATTAAATGGTGGAGATAGTATCATAATAATGCTACTATTATTTCTTATGGGCTTAATTTAAAGTGTTGTCGGTAGTAAAATGTGTGGTGTGAATATTAGGCCCAATATAATTAATAATAGAAATTATAAGGAATTAGGTTTTTATGAGAAAAGGAAGAATAAGGGTTTTAGAGAAAGTGTAGTTATTTAGTTATTGGCATGCATTTTTGGTAAAACCAGGTGTGTGAATGTCATGACTGATGTCATAACATTCTAGTTTATTAGGTACTGATTCATTAGGTACCTTTGCAGAAAAATAGAGTCTTACAGGTGCTGCTGTTTATGAGTGTGTATCTGAGCATTTTGCAAAAAGATCACATTTACCAAAATCAGTAGACAGGATTTCAGATGTCATAACAAATGTTAAGACATCCTGTTCTGAACTAACAGTTATGCAGTTTGGGTAATTCTGAGTTTTTTCAGGAAAATGACTCAGTCTTTCCAGAACAGAAAATCTCGTGGACTTGGGGTTAACCTAGCTTAACCCTAACCTGGTTAATAAAGTCATGTGACCAAGTCTTAAGGTCAAACGGAATTAACCCTAGTTTTTTGTGGAAACCCTAACTGAAGATGCAGCTGCTATATATTCAACAGGGCTGCTGTTTTGGAACTCAACCCCTTTCTGACAGAAGATCATTTAGAAGCTGTATAGTTTTAACTATTGTAATCCAAGCAAGTATCATTGTGATAAGTGACTTGGAATAGGTTTTAATTGTAAGGGTTGTGTACCACTCAAAGCTTTGAAGCAAGAGTGTTTTTGTGTCTCTTGACTAAAGCTTTGAAGCAAAGTCAAGTTAGGTTTATGTATCACTCAAAGCTGTGAAGCAAGAGTGTTTGTGTTGCTTGATTAAAAAGCTGTGAAGCATAATCAAGTGTATGTTTTGAAGAGTGTCTTCATCAATTCATTAGTCAAATTGTTTTAAGTATCACTACTGTGATTGAGGGGGAGTGAGTAGGAACTCAGGTTTAAGTTGTACTTAGATTGAAGTTGCATTGGGTAGGTCTTAAGTGAACGAGATAAACTGGTTGGTTTATTCCTGAATTAATATCTCTTATAGTGGATTTCCTCCCTGGCTTGGTAGCCCCCAGAGTAGGTGTTGTTGCACACTGAACTGGGTAAACAATTGACTGTGTTCTTTACTGTTTTTGTATTTACTGTCTTATAGAAAGTCAGATACGGTGTCATAACATTGAACGTGACATTGAGTATCTGCAGCCAGAATTTCAATTGGCATCACAGCAGGCACCCTTCCTGTATTACTGGGTGAGATCTAGGGATATCACTTTCTGGCACTATGGACAAAGAAGGAGTTTTTGGAAATAGACCACCCATTCTGGATGGAACAAATTATGACTACTGGAAACCTCGTATGATTGCCTTCTTAAAATCTCTGGACAAAAAGGCTTGGAGAGCTGCTGACAAAGGATGGAACCATCCCACCATAACTGAGAAAGATGGGACAATCAGTCTGAAGCCTGAGGAAGATTGGAGTAAAGAAGAAGATGAGTTAGCCCTGGGAAATTCCAAAGCTTTAAATGCCTTGTTCAATGGAATTGATAGAAACATTTTCAGACTAGTACATCAATATGAACTGGCCAAGGAAGTTTGGGACACTCTCAAAACTACCCATGAGGGCACTTCCAAAGTAAAAATGTCAAGGCTTCAGATGTTGACTACCAAGTTTGAGAATCTAAAAATGATGGAAGATGAAACCATTCATGAGTTTCACATGAACATCTTGGATATTGCCAACACCTCGGGAGCACTGGGAGAAAAGATGTCAGAAGAAAAATTGGTGAGAAAGATTCTCAGATCCTTGCCTAAAATATTTGCAATGAAGGTAACTGCCATAGAGGAAGCCCAGGACATCAGCAAGTTGAAAGTGGATGAACTTATTGGGTCTCTTCAGACTTTTGAGATGGGGATCACTGAAAATGGTGACAAGAAGAACAAGAGCATAGCACTTGTATCCAACACTGATGTTGAAAACAAGGAGGATGAAGAAGAAAATATTTCAGAAGCTATAGCCATGCTTGGAAGACAGTTCAACAAACTCATCAAAAGAATAGATCCAAAGTCAAGGTCTAATGTTCATAACATTCCCTCTGACATTGACAGTTCCAGTAGAAGACCAAGGTCAGAAGAGAAGGGAAATCAAGGCAGAGGAATTCAATGCCATGGTTGTGAAGGATATGGGCATATTCGAGCTGAATGTCCTACCTTTCTTAAGAAACAAAAGAAAGGAATGACTGTTACCTGGTCTGACTGTGATTCAGAAAGTAATTCTGAAGAAGAATCTGCCAAACTAGTTACTGCTCTAACTGGTGTTTGTACCTCTGAAAGTGACACTAGTGATGAAGAAGTGACATTTGAAGAACTGGCTGATACTTACAAGAAATTGTGTATCAGAAGTGCTGAAGTCTGTGTGCAGAATGAGAAACAATCAAAACTCATCATAAAGCTGGAGGCTAAAAAAAGGGCAGACCTTGAAACTATAAGTCATCTAGAAGGGGAAGTTCAATTGCTGAACTCACAACTGAATCAAATGACCAAATCTGTCAAGATGCTGACAAATGGAACAGACAAATTGGAAGAGATCCTTCAGGTTGGACAAAATATGGGAAACAAATCTGGACTAGGATTTGTGGAAGCTAAGAAATCTGGTGTATACAAGAAGATCAGGTCTGTTAAACAAATGTCAAAGCAGATGTCTCAACACAACTCTCAACATCAGAAACAGAGATATATGAAGAAAAAGTACCAAAGATGGAGATGTCATCATTGTGGGAGGTATGGTCACATTAAGCCTTTCTGCTTCAGATTGTATGGATACCCTAATCAGAGCCCAAGTGTTAAACTTAAGTCAAAAAGGGTACCACATACTCCTCAATGGAAGAAAAAGGCTACTGCCCTGATAGCCCACACTTCCCTGAGAGTCTCTACAAAGGAAGGCTGGTACTTTGACAGTGGGTGTTCTAGGCACATGACTGGAATCAAGAACATTCTCAATCATGTTAAACCTCACACCACTAGTTATGTGACCTTTGGAAATGGTGCCAAAGGTGAAATCAAAGGAGTTGGTAATTTGGACTGTCCTGAAGTTCCAAATCTGAATGAAGTACTAATGGTAAAAGGCCTGACTTCTAATCTCATTAGTATCAGTCAATTGTGTGATCTAGGATTCAAAGTCATCTTCTCAAAATCTGAATGTCTTGTATTAAATGAAAAACAAGAAGTTGTGATGAAAGGAATCAGATCTAAAGACAACTGTTACTTGTGGCAGCCTGAGAACACTAATAACTCTACTATGTGTTCTATTACCAAAGAAGAAAAAGAGGTGAAACTGTGGCACCAAAAACTTGGCCATCTTCATCTAAGAAGAATGAAAAGAACTATCTCTATGGAAGCAGTCAGAAGGATTCCAAGACTGCAAATTGATAAAAGGAGGGTTTGTGGTGAACATCAAATGGAAAGGCTTGGTAAAAAGAGATATGTCTATGATGTGGTGAATAACCTTGAAGTGTCTAGAGAACTGTGCAAAAGAACTCAAAAAGAAAGATGTATTGTTAGAATCAGAAGTGATCATGACAAGGAATTTGGAAACAACAAGTTTAAGAAATTCTGTTTCTCATAAGGAATGAGTAATGAATTCTCTTCTCCTATAACTCCTCATCAAAATGGAGTTGGCAGAAGGAAAAATAGGATCATACAGGAATCTGTCAGAGCTATGATTCATGTCAAAAGAATGCCTTCTCAACTCTGTGCTGAAATAGTTGCAGCTGTAGGTAGCTGTTCTCAAAATATCTGGACAAAACAGATGCTCACTGAGTATAATGTCTCACAAGATGTTGTGACATTGTATTATGACAATCTGAATACAATCAATATTTCCAAGAACCCTATTCAGCATAGCAGGACCAAGCACATTGACCTTGTAGAGAAGAAGACAATTAAACTGGAACATGGTATCATTAAGCTTCAGCTGGCTGATTTTTCTACCAAGGCTCTTGATGGAAATCAACCTGAAAACTTGAGGGGCAAGATGGGTATTTGCCAACATGAGAAATTATAGCAATTAATTTTGCTTAAAACAAGGGTTGAAGGAGTTATTTGTGTTAAGTCTATTTTTAGTAGGTTAATCATATGTTTTTCCAATACTTTCAAAATTATTAAGAAGTTTAATAGACTCTCATTTGCCTCCTACCTCTCTCGTCTTTGCAACCTATTCCTTTCTCTCAATCAAAGTTTTCTCTCAAATTGCCACTGGTGCTCTAAGTCAATCAAAATGTCTCAAACATCATCTTCAACCAAGGCGACCTCTTCATCTTCATCATCTGACCGAGATTCTCGAGCAATCACCACATGCATAGATTCTGAAGTCCTGGAGATCACTCCTCTCAGAGAAATGGCAACTGACCCCTCCAAAGTCAAAAAGCTGAGAACTAGGCATGCAGGAAGAGCTCAAGCTATTGCTTCTGGTAATCCTTCTCATCCTTCTTCCTCTGTACCAAATAGGGAAGGATCAGCTCAAGTACATCAAGCAATTGCTAGGCTTGTTACAAGAATACTAAGCGGAAACCAATATGTACCGGGGATTTCTGTCCCATTAAATCAAGAATCAGCAAGCCCAAATGTTGAAGCAAATGTAGATGTCTCTGAGAATGTTGTGACACAAAATGACAACATTCAGAACCCTTCAGAGAAGACTGTTGATCCACCTATCATTGATGTGGATGAGGAATACTCAGACAATGATCTGATTGCCAATGTAAACCCTAGCATAGCTAGGAGAATGATGAAAAGAAAGGGTAATCAGAATGCTGCAAAATGTATGACCAAAGATAAACCTGCTGATAAGAAATCCAAGGCTGAAGGCAAGACTGGGGTAGAATCTGTGAAAACTAGTCAGTCCAAAAGGAAGGTGAAAGGCCAGGTGCATACTGGTAGACAACCAATTACAAAGAAGAGAAAAGAACCTGAATCTTCTGATTCTGATGAGGAATCAGAGTTTAAGATTGATGCTGAAGAAATTCCTATCAGAAGGAAACTCCCCTCCAGCAAAATGGCTAGAGTTCCTGAAGTCCCAACAGACAACATCTCTTTTCATCATCCTGACAATGCCAACAGATGGAAGTATGTTTGCTTGAAGAGAATAGCTTTAGAAAGAGAGCTAAACAATGATGCCATGGAGTGCAAGGAAATCATGGACCTGATTAAAAATGCTGGACTGATGAAGACAGTGGTAAATTTTACCAAGTGTTATGAAAATCTGGTCAAGGAATTTATAGTAAACTTTTCTGATGAATGTGCTGATGGAAGGTCAGCTGACTTTGAATGTGTTTATGTTAGAGGAAGAAGGGTTAATTTCTCTCCATCAGAAATTAACAAATTTCTTGGAAGATCAAATGAGGATTGCCCTGAACTGGAAGTCACTGACAATGAAGTTTGTGAAACCATCACAGCAAGACAAGTCAAGTGCTGGCCCTTGAAAGGCAAGCTGAATGCCAGTAAATTAAGCATGAAATTTGCCATCCTGCACAAGATTGGTGCAGCCAACTGGGTCCCTACAAACCATAAATCTACTATCTCCACAGGATTGGGGAGATTTATTTATGCTGTGGGAACCAAGACTGAATTTGACTATGGCAGGTACATTTTTGAACAAACTCTAAAACATACTGGTAGCTTTGCTGTCAAAGGCCCTATTGCCTTTCCCTCCCTCCTATGTGGAATTATCCTTGCACAGTACCCTGATATCCTGGTGGCAAGAGATACTGCTTGCAAAAGAGCTCCTGCTCTTGGGTTACACTACAAGCTGTTTCTGGGATCTCATGCTCCTGATATTGTCATAACATCAGCTGAGACATCTTCTGTGAAGACTCAGTCCAAAACATCTGATGTTATAGCTGTGTTGAAAGAGACCTGCAAAGAGCTGGAGACTAGGAAAAAGACCCTAGAAAACCTAATTGCCAGGTTAGAAAAGGAGGAAGCTGAAGGAAACAGAAGGGAAGAGGGTGCAGAAGCTGAAGATCAACTCAATACTGAAGAAACGAGCTCCTCTGAAGGGGACAGTGCTTGAAGGTTGGTGGAGTTGATGCTGGTCCCTGGTGGAGTTTGCAAGTGTGTTCAGTTTTTAGTTGTTGTTCTTATTACTTTTTCTGGATGACTGTATAATCTTTTAAGAACATATATCTTTGGCCCATTTGTGGCTAAAGAGGGGGAGATATTATTCTGTGGTCAATTACTGTCAACTACTTGATAGACATTCTATTTTTCTGCAGTCATATTTATTCTGCTGCTATCTATCTCTGATTGCTTAGGGTCTTTAGCCAAAAATCTGCCAAAGGGGGAGTTTGTAGTTGTTTAGTTATTGGCATGCATTTTTGGTAAAACCAGGTGTGTGAATGTCATGACTGATGTCATAACATTCTAGTTTATTAGGTACTGATTCATTAGGTACCTTTGCAGAAAAATAGAGTCTTACAGGTGCTGCTGTTTATGAGTGCGTATCTGAGCATTTTGCAAAAAGATCACATTTACCAAATAAACAGATGTCATAACAAATGTTAAGACATCCTGTTCTGAACTAACAGTTATGCAGTTTGGGTAATTCTGAGTTTTTTCAGGAAAATGACTAAGTCTTTCCAGAACAGAAAATCTCGTGGACTTGGGGTTAACCTAGCTCAACCCTAACCTGGTTGATAAAGTCCTGTGACCAAGTCTTAAGGTCAAACGGAATTAACCCTAGCTTTTTGTGGAAACCCTAACTGAAGATGCAGCTGCTATATATTTAACAGGGCTGCTGTTTTGGAACTCAACCCCTTTCTAACAGAAGATCATTTAGAAGATGTATAGTTTTAACTATTGTAATCCAAGCAAGTATCATTGTGATAAGTGACTTGGAATAGGTTTTAATTGTAAGGGTTGTGTACCACTCAAAGCTTTGAAGCAAGAGTGTTTTTGTGTCTCTTGACTAAAGCTTTGAAGCAAAGTCAAGTTAGGTTTATGTATCACTCAAAGCTGTGAAGCAAGAGTGTTTGTGTTGCTTGATTAAAAAGCTGTGAAGCATAATCAAGTGTATGTTTTGAAGAGTGTCTTCATCAATTCATTAGTCAAATTGTTTTAAGTATCACTGCTGTGATTGAGGGGGAGTGAGTAGGAACTCAGGTTTAAGTTGTACTTAGATTGAAGTTGCATTGGGTAGGTCTTAAGTGAAGGAGATAAACTGGTTGGTTTATTCCTGAATTAATATCTCTTATAGTGGATTTCCTCCCTGGCTTGGTAGCCCCTAGAGTAGGTGTTGTTGCACACTGAACTGGGTAAACAATTGACTGTGTTCTTTACTATTTTTGTATTTACTGTCTTATAGAAAGTCAAATACGGTGTCATAACATTGAACGTGACATTGAGTATCTGCAGCCAGAATTTCAGAAAGAGAAAAGAAAAGGATGCAGTACATGGAGAAGAGAAGAAGAATGAAGGTTTGGAGCTATGGGAGTAGCGGGTTGCAATCTAAATTATATAGCGATCTCCAATCCAAGGTAAGGGTGGATTTTCTTATCCTATAATGGGGCTTATGAGGAATTGTATGTGGGGATTTAGGGCGTAAATTTATTAATGTTTTTGTTTGTTTGTGGAAATTGATGTTATGAATTAATTAGTGATGAATATTGGTGAAACTTTCGTATTCCTGTGTGTTGTTGATTGATTGTTCCATTGAAAATATGTGGGTTGAAGGAAACTGGAGAAGTAACAGGAAGGTTGGAAATTATAAGAAGGGGAGGCATGTCGATCGTCACCTTGTTAGTGGTGAGTGCTGCCGGTCGGCAACCTTGAAACGGAGAAGAGTGTCGTTTGGCACTGGATATTTGTGAAAGAAGAGTGTCGTTCGGCACTGGGTGTTGTTGTTGTTAGAGAGTGTCGTTCGTCACTAAGGGTGAAACAAGTGGCACACTTAATTCTCACGGCAGTGACTTGTTTCTGTAGAATTTATTAATACGAAAGCAAAGCAGTTAGGGAACAAATTGAACCATTCTTATCAGTAGTATGTTATAGCAGAAAAATATTAATAGAAGTAGCCCTCATGTCAGTAATCTTAATCTAGTAGTAACAATATAATTTTAATAGCCTGTAGAAATAAGACAGAGTTAGAAATTATTAGTAAAGTTGCAGTAACTATTTTAGAGGATTGATTAAATAGCAGAAGAAAAGATATATTGACAGTTAATTAATTAGAAGTGAATATTAAGAGGATAATTAAATAATGAAGAACTAATACATAGAGAGTTATGGGAGTGTTTTGGAAATGACTATCATGTTTATGTTTTCCTTTGTGATGTGCGTTGATGCTATGATGTTGTGAATATTTTATGAAGATGCAGGAATTGTTATGACAGATATTTACATCTATTAATTGGTAATAACAGTGATATAGGCTTGTTTTCAAAGTTGAATAATTGTGGTTATGATGTTGTGATAATTTTGTGATGATACGAAGTGCAGGAAGAAATGTGTTGTTGTTTGTTGCTGTGAATAAGTCGTTGTTGAATACATTGTTGTTGTTGAATATGTTATGATTGATAAGTTGATTAAGTTTCAGGCTTATGCCAACGATGTAGAATATGTTGTCGTTGTTGTATGTGATTATTGCATTCATTAAGTCACATACATTTGCATTATTAAGTTGGTCTGAATTGGCACCACGTTGGCCTGGATTGGAAAAATATTAAGTTGAAGGCTTATGCCTTGTTGATGCCTCTAATTATTGGCATATTTTTAAGTTGGGAGTTATGCTTCAATGGTACCACATGCATGTGCATTGTAATTGAGTTGCATTCGATGTTGCATCTTGAGTTGCGGTAAAGATAGATTTATTGTTGCTTTATATTGTTGACTTATTGTGACAGATATCATTTAAAGGTTGTGAATTAGTTGTTATGTTGTGTTGATGCTTTGTTGAGATTAAAGATGTTTGAAAGTTGTGAAGTGGTGATTTTATATTCCTGAATTCTAATATATGATTTATCATGCGTTCACTTATACGATTGAGAAACTCACCCCTTACTGTTTGAATGTTGCCCTCTGTTGGTAATGTGCAGGTAATCAAGAATGAAGTTTTGCTTAGCCTTATTAGTTCAAAGTCGGTTGGTCGCTGTGATACGTAGCACTCGGGGGGAAATGATCGAATAGTCGTTTACTTGTTGAGATTGTTTTAGTTGTGGAATCCTAAGTTTAACTATATGAAATAATATGTTGCCTCTCAAGTTGTTTTAGTTGAATGAAACATATGATGCTACTTGAAGTTGTAATTATGATTCTGCTGCGTTATTAATAAAAGAAGTGGTTTTGTTTTAAAAGTTGATGCAAGTTGTTATATGATTCTCCAAAAACTAAAGTGTTATGTATTTTTTCATGTGTTGCAACATGTTGAGTTCAGATATCCCAAATGTGTTGGAAATTTTTAATTACTCTGATTTTTTGTTATAAATATCGGGTAGAATTTGGGGTGTTACAATAGTGGTATCAGAGTTGGTCGGTCCGTCCGACCAAGTTGTCTATTGTCGTTTATTCCTTAGTGCGCGACAAGTGTGTGAAACACTGTCGATGCTTGTTTTTTTTCTAATCGAGTTATATGCAGGAAATTGGTTGAAGATAAGTGGGAGAGAAGCTTTGCTTCTCGGATATGTTCAATTGAAATGTGTTAGTTCGATGTACTACCGACAACGACAATGCATGAATTGTTGATTTACGAAGCAAGTGTAAGAAGTCGATGTTTGAACAATGATGGAGTAATAAAGTTGTGGTAACTTTTATGTTGGGATCACATAAGTGGTTGTCGGAAGTAGTTGACGTTGATAAGTAGTTGTGGATCGCGAGTCTGAGTCGAAACTTGAAGAAGTGAGTAGCGTTGTGGAAGGAATTGTTGTCCTGGTATTTTGGAACTTGAGCTTTGACAAAGGAATGCATCTCTCAAGTTATAAGAAGTTTTGGAGCATGATATATGTTAAGAGTTGTTTGGAATATGTCTAAGTTGAAGACAAATGAGTTTCGGAGTGGAATTTCCGTAAGCGAATCGCAGGAAACTACAAAATTATTGTGGGACTTCGAAAATTCATAACTAGAGTTTCGAGCATCCAATTTAAGTTTCGTTTGAAGCGTAGGAAGGCTAACGAAATGAGATTAATTTTAAAAATGGTTCCAGTAGTTGTAATAGACTCATTTATCACGTGATGATATTGGAAGTAAGTTCAGTTTGTTGTTAAGCTTGTCTTTGGGACTAGACTTGTTCTTCAGTGTTGTAAGGGACGTCAGCGTCCGAGTTGGGTGAATCAAAGGAGAAATTGGAAGGTTTATTAAAGTAATTTATGAAATCAAAGGTATCATTTCGAAATATTTGGTGTTATTAATTATAACGAAAGACGATAGTGCAAAGTTATGTGGAATTTACGGTGTCAAAATTGAGGAAGATTTATGCTAAGTTGTCAGGATGTATGTTATAGTTTTGGAAGTAGAGTTCTCTTGAAAAATTTTATTTCCAAGTTAAAGTGTATGTAGATCCATTCAAGGTGGATGCAGTTCTAAGTTGGAGAACGACGAAGTCTGTTATAGAGGTTAGTAGCTTGTTGAGCTTGGATGATTACTATCGTAGTTGTTTGAGGTGTAGATATATATGAAATGTTGTTAGATGAGATGATAATGTTGAGAGTATGATTGGAATGAAAGAGAAATTGTGGGAGTATTTATAAACCTCATTGGAAATTATTGAATTATGCTGCTTTAGGTGACTAGAGTGCAAGTTCTAAAGGAATACTATTTTAGTTAGTAACGATAGTTTATACTCCATTATGATTGTCGACTATCTATTGACAAATTGAGGAATTGATCACCCTTAATCTATTGTTGATAGTAGACGAGAAAATGTTGGATGATATAGATTTATTGTGCTATCTTAATGGTGTATATAGTGGTTGAAGTTATATCGTGGAACAAGTCGGAGGATCGAGTATATGCGAGCTAACGTTGCAAATGTGAAAGATTGAGAATATCAAGTGAACAATGGTTTTATGGTGGATGTTGAGGAAAGTCCGAAACTAGATTGAAACTTGTAAACCATATGTTTGACGGAAATTATTGTGGTTGTTAGTTGATGGTGAGTTATGTGTATAATTGTTGAGTTATACAGTCAAGTTGATGTTGTGATGATTTGGTTCCCGTTGGCATGATGTTGTTGTTGGTTACCGTAAGTAAAGGAATAATATTTCATAATATGACGAAGTCGATTATGTTGGATATGTTGATGTCACTATAAGAGTGATACGATGATGTGAACAAATTTGTTGATATTTTGTTGACAATTGACATACAGGAATGAAATTGTGTATGTGTTTAGAGGTTGAAAAAGGTGTTAAGATGATATTGAGATGACGTATGTCCAAGTATAATTGTGTTATAACTGTTGCTACTTTAAAATGTTGGTATGTCAGATTATGGTGAAGTAGTGGAGATGCTAGTAACGATTATGTCGTGAAGTATTGAATGATTGGCATGTGTGTAATCGATTTGAATTGTGTTGAGTTATGGTTATGTTGGTCAAGTAGTGGTCAAAGTGTTGCCAAACGCGACTTGGGGATCAAAAAGTTGGATGTGAACTGCGCGTTAAGGGTGGTAGTATCGAGTAGATTTTTGAGGACGAAAATATCCTAAGCGAGGGAGAGTTGTAATGCCCCGAATTTAATTAATTATTTAATTAAATTAATTAAATATTTAATTATTGGATATTGTCAAAGTTGAGAATTATCAGTATTATTCTAAGAAGCATAATTGGATAATTATGGTGAGTTGAGCAGTAAGTTGATAGTCAGATAAATTAGTCGGTTTAATCGGAGAAATAATATTAGAAATAATATTATTATGTTGGATTATTATTGAGTTGATTAAATGGTGGAGATAGTATCATAATAATGCTACTATTATTTCTTATGGGCTTAATTTAAAGTGTTGTCGGTAGTAAAATGTGTGGTGTGAATATTAGGCCCAATATAATTAATAATAGAAATTATAAGGAATTAGGTTTTTATGAGAAAAGAAAGAATAAGGGTTTTAGAGAAAGAGAAAAGAAAAGGATGCAGTACATGGAGAAGAGAAGAAGAATGAAGGTTTGGAGCTATGGCAGCAGCGGGTTGCAGTCGAAATTATATAGCGATCTCCAATCCAAGGTAAGGGTGGATTTTCTTATCCTATAATGGGGCTTATGAGGAATTGTATGTGGGGATTTAGGGCGTAAATTTATTAATGTTTGTGTTTGTTTGTGGCAATTGATGTTATGAATTAATTAGTGATGAATATTGGTGAAAGTTTTGTATTCCTGTGTGTTGTTGATTGATTGTTCCGTTGAAAATATGTGGGTCGAAGGAAACTGGAGAAGTAACAGGAAGGTTGGAAATTATAAGAAGGGGAGGCATGTCGATCGTCACCTTGTTAGTGGTGAGTGCTGCCGGTCGGCAGCCTTGAAAGGGAGAAGAGTGTCATTCGGAACTGGACATTTGTGGAAGAAGAGTGTCTTTCGGCACTGGGTGTTGTTGTTGGTAGAGAGTGTCGTTCGTCACTGAGGGTGAAACAAGTGGCACACTTAATTCTCACGGCAGGGACTTGTTTCTGTAGCAATATGTTATACAATTTATATATGGTGTCAGCGTAGAATTTATTAATACGAAAGCAAAGCAGTTAGGGAACAAATTGAACCATTTTTATCAGTAGTATCTTATCAGTAGTATGTTATAGCAGAAAAATATTAATAGAAGTTGGCCTCATGTCAGTAATCTTAATCTCGTAGTTACAATATAATTTTAACAGCCTATAGAAATAAGACAAAGTTGGAAATTATTAGTAAAGTTGCAGTAACTCTTTTAGAGGATTGATTAAATAGCAGAAGAAAAGATATATTTCCAGTTAGTTAATTAGAAGTGAATATTAGGAGGATAATTAAATAATGAAGAACTAATACATAAAGAGTTATGGGAGTGTTTTGGAAATGACTATCATGTTTATGTTTTCCTTTGTGATGTGCGTTGATGCTATGATGTTGTGAATATTTTGTGAAGATGCAGGAATTGTTATGACAAATATTTACATCTATTAATTGGTAATAAAAGTGATATAGGCTTATTGCCAAAGTTGAATAATTGTGGTTATGATGTTGTGATAATTTTGTGATGATACGAAGTGCAGGAAGAATTGTGTTATTGATTGTTGCTATGAATAAGTCATTGTTGAATACATTGTTGTTGTTGAATATGTTGTGATTTATAAGTTGATTAAGTTGAAGGATTATGCCAACGTTCTCGAATATGTTATCGTTTTTGTATGTGATTATTGCATTCATTAAGTCACATACATTTGCATTATTAAGTTGGCCTGGATTGGCACCACATTGGCATGGATTGGAAAAATATTAAGTTGAAGGCTTATGCCTTGTTGATGCCTCTAATTATTGGCATATTTTTAAGTTGGGAGTTATGCTCCAATGGTACCACATGCATGTGCATTGAAATTGAGTTGCATTCGGTGTTGCATCTTGAGTTGCGGTGAAGATAGATTTATTGTTGCTTTATGTTGTTGACTTATTGTGACAGATATCCTTTAAAGGTTGTGAATTAGTTGTTATGTTGTGTTGATGCTTTATTGAGATTAAAGATGTTTGAAAGTTGTGAAGTGGTGATTTTATATTCCTGAATTCTAAAATATGATTTATCATGCGCTCACTTATACGATTGAGAATCTCACCCCTTACTATTTGAATGTTTCCCTCTGTTGGTAATGTGCAGGTAATCAAGAATGAAGTTTTACTTAGCCTTATTAGTTCAAAGTCGGTTGGTCACTCTGATACATAGCACTCGGGGGGAAATGATCGAATAGTCGTTTATTTGTTGAGATTGTTTTAGTTGTGGAATCCTAAGTTTAACTATATGAAATAATATGTTGCCTCTCAAGTTGTTTTAGTTGAATGAAACATATGATGCTACTTGAAGTTGTAATTATGATTCTGCTGCATTATTAATAAAAGAAGTGGTTTTGTTTTAAAAGCTGATGCAAGTTGTTATATGATCCTCCAAAAACTAAAGTCTTATGTATTTTTTCATGTGTTGCAATATGTTGAATTCTGATATCCCAAATGTGTTGGAAATTTTTAATTACTCTGATTTTTCATTATAAATATCGGGTAGAATTTGGGGTGTTACATACATCGTCAGCAAGGTCTGTTCAAAAGCATACTGTAGAGATTATTCTATCATTTTCGTCATCCTCCCTCTAAAGGCTTATAGCTTTTAGTCAAAAGTTGAATATCACCAAAAGGAAGTAAAAAGCACAGTTTAAGTATAGTGAAAACAAATGGGTTAATTAATACCAACACATTCAATGCATTAATGAAACAAAGTTCGACATAATAGATAAGCGTTTGAACAAACAAAAGAAATTACAATTGAAAAATCAAAGATGAACTGGACGCTCTCAATGATTTGGCATGGGAGCAGTGATCACGATGGGAGACTCTAGAGGGTTGAATTCAATCTCCTTGGCGTCAATCATATCTTGAATTTTATTCTTCAGAGCCCAGCAACCATTCTTATCATGTCTAGGAATATCAGAATAGTATGCACACCTTTCATTGGGATGGTAACTAGGAGCAAAAGTGTTGGGATTCCGCAGAGGATCCTTTAACATAATCAACTCCACCTTTAACATGTGTTGTAACGCTTGAGATAGTGACATGTTGATCTTCGACGGCTGGCCAGTCTTGTTTGATGCCATCGTAGTAAATGTCCCCTCCGTAATTCCACGACACGGTCTTGTCTGATTCATATGGGACTGGCCCAGGCATTGTGATTATTAAAGGAGCTACTTTCGGAACTTATGTAATTCTAACGGGTCTTTTAGGGGAGTCCCTGGAAGAATTGGCGGAAATGGTAATGATAGAAACATCTTCAACAGGAACAGGTGACACAAGAGTCTTTTCAAACAAAATCTCTTTGTTATCTATCAGGCACTGAATGCCTGCCTTCAACAAAGGATAGCTAGATGGTAAGGATAAGCAGAGATGGCAAACTTCATTACAACCTGGGAACACACCGGCTTTCAACAAGTTTATCTTAATAGTCAGAAGTGGGGTCATGAGTTCATCAACTGTGGTAACAAACAAATCTTCTTCAACGACATTAGTATTGTGACCATGTCTGGGCATAGGAGCAGAAATGACATTTGGCTTCTCGGGCGCATCAAACTCAATCTCGTTTGCTTCAATGAGGTCTTGTATTTTGTTCTTCAAGGCCCAACAGTTATTAGTATCGTGACCAGGACTTTCAGAGTGATATGCGCAACGGGCATTGGGATGATAATGAGGGGATGTTGTATTGGGGTTTTTCGGAGCTTCTTTCAAGGTTACCAAATTGGATCTTAGCAGATGCAGTAATACTTGAGACAGAGTCATGTTGATTCTGGTAAACTGCCTGACTGACCTTTCTACCTTTGGTTGATTATTTCTTTGTTGATCAGATGCAGGCTTTGGGATCATAATAGCCCCCACCATTGGTTGGCGTTCAGCCTTATCTTGGTTTCTTTGCGGATATACAGTAGCTACCTCTTTCTTCCCAATGAAAGGCTTCCTTACAGCTGTAGAAGAAGATGTGTCTTTCTGGATTTTTCCATTCTTAATACTGGCTTCTATCCTCTCTCCGGTTAATATTAGTTCAGTAAACCCTACAGATGAACTTCCGATTAAATGATTGAAGAAAGGACCAGATAAGGTGCCTAAGAACATGTCTACCAATTCTCTCTCAGACAGAGGGGGTTGAACTCTTCCAGCCAAATCTCTCCATTTTAATGCATAGTCCTTGAAACCTTCATTGGACACCATGGCCATACTCTGGAGTTGAGTATGGATAGGCACCAAATCAGCATTGTACTGATATTACTTGTAGAAAGTTGCAGCAAGATCTTCCCAATTATGAACATTAGCCCTTTCTAGTTTGTAGAACCAGTCAAGTTGAGTCCGAGACAGACTGTCTTGGAAGAAATGCACCCATAAGTCTTTATCAGCAGTGTGGGGTTGAATTTTCCTTACATATGATTGGAGATGCATTTTAGGGCATGACACTCCATCATATTTGGAAAATATAGGCACTTTGAATTTTGGAGGAATCACAATCCCCGACACTAGTCCCAATTCCTCAAAGTTCAAACCTGGCACCTTTTGGATTTCCATCGCGCTCAACCGCTCTTCAAGATGTTTATACTTATCATCAGTTGGAGGGTACTGTTCCTCAGAGTAGTCTTCTTCTTCTTCCTCTTCTTCCAATTCTGACGGGACAACTGTTTCCTTGCCTCTCCCCTCTCCTTCATCGGATGTTATTTCAAAGTCCAAAGTCCATCTTGTCTGCCCATGAAATCTTCTCCCCATGTTTAAGACTCAGGTTACATTCTTTGTTTTCTTTTTCCTCTCTTTAGCCAGCAGAGTCTTCAACTCTTCTTTCCCCTTGGCTAGGGTTATGAGCAACTATTAAAACTGCGTATTCTGAGCTTGGAGATCTTTCACTATTTGCTCGAGATCCATCTTACTGAAATAAACAGTAGAGAGATGAGGAGACTTGTTGCAAAAGACTTGTTTATGTTATGATGAATGATATGTGCATATGCAATGTTTTCAAGGATTTCAAAGATTCAAATTTGTTTTAGACAAAAAATAAACACATGTTATATTATAAGATAAAGTTTTAGTACATCAATGCCCCTTGGGAAAAATAATACAAAACTCTAAGATAGAAAAGTAGTGTGCATCCTCTTTGGTGCAATGTAGGCATTCAGAGTCTGCTCCTCATGAAGTAGCCTAGTGAGTTCCAAAACCTTCTTCTCGCTTGCGCAGAATTGGGCTTCGAAAGTATCTCGCTCTTCTTTGAGTTGTATCCAATCCATTTGGAGTTACTTAAGAGATGTGGGCATGTTAGGATGTAGGATAGTGTATGGAACATCTCCTTCCATGACAGGCTCAATGATTACCGGGAGAATGGAGGGGTAAGGCATCATAAGACTCTGAGCGCGAGTTCGTACCTATTTGAGGTAAGGCTCAAGGGGGGTGGAATTCTTGTGTCCTAAAGTCTTGCTATCCACCTTGTTTAGCATCCTCAAATCTCGGATAAATCTCTGGCGAAGACCTTGATCGTCGTTGTCGTAGTCGAATACCAAACCTTGAATCAGCATCTCGTGCGGGCCATCCCTTCGGGAATAACTAAACTATCTTAAAGCTAAGCATGGGTTGTAGGTGATTCCTCCCCTAATTCCAAGTAAAGGGACATTAGGAAATTCTCCACAACGGTCAACAATGACAACATTCTCCTTGGATCGGGAGCACCAATGAGTGTCTGAATGCTTGAGCGCCATTAACCTTTGTGACCACCTTGAACCTTGATCATTCTTTAATAATGATTGGGGAAGATGAGAAATAAACCATCTTTCCAAGAGAGGAGTGCAACACATAAGGACACCTCTTTTCCTTATTGCGCGAGTGTGAAAAGAGTGTAGGATATCCCCTAGAAATGTAGGCACCGGGTTGCGTGATATGAAGATTTTGATGGTGTTCACATCTATGAGTTGGTCAGGATTTGGAAACAAAACCATCCCATAGATGAGGAGAGCCACAATTTCCTCAAAATCTTGCAAGAAGGAATTCCAACAGGTTTTGGCCTTCTCAAACAGGAACTTTGCTAGGAAGCCTTTGACACCACTCCTTGTTTCCCAATGAGTTGTGACATCAGATGAGTGCAAGTGTAAAGCTTGAGCAATCTCTTCTGGCTTTGGATCTCTTTCCGTACCGTTGAAGGGTAGTTGATTGAGAATGGGAATCCTTAAGAGTTGGGAGAATTCTTCCAAAGTAGGCACAAGTTGATAGTCGGGGAATGTAAAGCAATGGTGCAAAGGATCAAAGAACTGAAAGAGCGCCTTCATCATATCCTCATTTGTGTTGGAGGTGACTAAGTTGAGTAGACGACCATGTCTCTCGGTGAATGGAGAGTTTTCAGGAATTCTTGAAGCTAGCTCCTTTAGTTGTGGAGGAATTCTCACAAGGTTGACTTGAATAGTTTTCCTGCAAAGTGAATCCATATCCTACAAAACAAGAACAAAGATGAATCCAGAAATCCTTTAAATGGTTAGTGGATGTATATGATGTTCATGATGTCCATGATGTTATGTACAAGTATGCATATACAAGCAAATAAAATAAGTCCTTAGTTTAGGCTTGCTTGGAGTTTTATAGGTAAGTACCCTCTTGAAGTTTAGTTGGCTTAAACCTATCCTAGTAATAATAATCGAGTTCTAAGGAGCTCAATATCACTGGATTGTTTCCTTGGTCATTGTTTCAGCTCAAGCCTCTTTAATGGCGACCTAAATATCCCAAGAAACCAAACCTCAATGAGTGTAGTATCTAGTATCTACTAACTTCGGACTGCACCATAGCCGGTCATCTCACTACATCCTAAAGGCCAAGTTGGTCAAGTAAAGGTTCTAGAAGTTCATTAGTGCTTCATGACATCACTCACCGGCCCCGTATTCTCTTTGATTAACTCAAAGGCTACCGGTACCCACAAATATGTCTCACTAACATAGCTATTGCTTAGACCATGTTGGTATACCCCGCACAATTTCCACAACGTATTGCTACTTACCTATAATGTATCCCAAATCCGGGTAGAGGATTCAAACCTAAACAAAGAACCATAATGTAAAGCATACAAGTAAAACAATGTAAGCAAGTAAATATGATCTAAACCCTAAGGTAACCCCACTTTTAGAATTGTCCCCAGCAGATTCGCCAGTTCTGTGATACGGTGGGAGAACTGGCTTGATTGTTTTGCATTTGATCGCAAATATTGCGGTTAGCAAGAGTCGCCGCTGACTTTTCTTTTATCCAAAAGGAAAGGTGAAAAAGCACAGGAAAGACCTTTGAGATTGTTTCTTGAGTTCGGGGGGTAGATTATGAAAAGGGAAGGTATTAGAACCCTTTTCATCCATGGTTATCCATGGGCTCTTAGTTACTTGCTAGATCACTTGCTTTTGTTTGAAATTGTGCTTTGTGTGGTTTTTGAAAGTATTTTGTAAAAGAGGCCATTGTTTAGGAAATCTTTGTAATGATTCTCGTTCATAAGAATGTATACAAAGATGTTTGTCTTTTTGAAAATGTTTTCAACTTTGTAAGATGTTTGGAAATGTGTGTGTTTGTTTTAAAAATTGCAAGGATATTTTGTTTTGAAATGGAGCAAGTAATTAAAAGTAATCTACCTACTCAAATGTCTTTCTTGTTCATTTTCTTTTCCTTTGATATTGTTGTCTTGCCATTGATTTGGTAAGCAACCCTATCTTTAGATGTTAACGGGACGGGCGTGGGTCATCGTATAACCATGATTAGCAATGTTGCAAAGTATCTTAGCAATTTTTTAGGGACTAAGATCATTTTTGTAAGGCAACTTTGAATAGCATCATCGAGGGACTATGATCTTGTATTTGTTTATTTTTGCTAAGACACTTTACATGCGTAATACGGCCATTTTGTATAAGGCAACCAAGTGGGATAACCCTAGGGGTGTTTTGTGTGCAAGTGTGCCATTTTCATGCTTGATTTTTTCTTGGATTAGGGTTTTCTATTTGGTTGATTTTATCTTGCCATACAAACCCTAATTACTAGCATGTTATGTAAAAGTGATAAATTGTGAAATTTAAAGATTACTACGCTATTACAACATTTTGTGGGAGGGGGTATACAATTTATGAATGGGGATTGCAATAATATAAACTTAATTAATCTATTACAACCAAATTGAATTTGTACAAATATTGGAATAAATAATGTACAAGATAAATTAAATATGCAAAGATGTATGAATGCAAAGAAGATTTTGTTTGGTTTTTTATGTGAAAAAGTTTTAAAGTAAACCTAATAAATAAATCAAGATTAAACTCAAATTAATTAGGAAAGGAAATTATTTTTAGAAAGGATTTTGATTAAAACCCTAATTCTATTTTTTTAAAAGGGAATAAATTTATTTGAGAAAAAGTAAGTTTTTTTGTATTTTTTTTGTCTTGAAAAATAATATGTGGTATTTATGAGGTATTTTGATCTTTTTGTATTAAAGTAATATGTTTAATAAATATGAAGAAAAATAAATATTAAAACTAGTTATAATTTAATTTACATGTTTATTAAAAATATACATGATATGTAACTAAAATAAAATATTTTCTATGAGAAAAATAAAATAAAATGAACTAAAATATAAATCTAGCATTTTTATATTTTTTATGATTTTTAATATTAAGAAAAATATTTTTAATAAAATAGAAAATGAAAATAAAATAAGTAAATAAAAATATTTGGGCCAGGGGTGCTGCAAGCAAACAGGGGGGAGGTTAGAAAAAAAACACAAAGCCTAACAATCAGAGGGCCCACACTGCAAGAAACCAAAAAAATGGAGAAAATGTGAGAAAAATTGCAAAAAGACAGCGCCAAGGCTCGAACCCATGACCTATGGCATTTTTGCGCGCTGCCTTACCACTTGGGTGGTTGTATATCCGTTCATATAAACAAAGGCATAAATATATATATATATATATTAGAAAATGCCCCCTGAAGGAAACTTCATCTTCAACCTTGAGCCATGGCCGGACCACCTATAACTCTCTCATTTCTCCATGAAAATGGAAAGTCCAAACATGAAAATGATAGTGTTTCTTCTCATGAGTTCAACCATCTAACTTATGTAAACTAACAATCAAAGATCAGAGTTAATTTTGCTTGCCCTAATTTAAAACCTAATTTTTGCAGAAAATTCAAATCCAAAATTCTCTATACACAATAAATATAAATAAAATCTATGAACATGGTTGGCTTTAGTGCAAGGATATCTATATTTTGTTTTCACAAATCAAAATCAAAGGATGCTTGTATGAAGAGATAGAAGTTTGAGTTTTTACCTCTTTCAGTTGAGATCGTGAATGGAGTTTGAGCAAGTTTTGAGAAGGCCTGAGGATTTGTTTAGCTTGCCTGGACCTCCCTGAGTGTGTTCCAATCTTTACTTTGCCTTGAAAGTTCCTGGATCTCCCTAGTCAATTCAACCTACAAGCTTGAAATGTAAAAATGGCAGATGGAGAAGGAGGAGTTACAGTGAGGGAACAGGGGTCTGGTGAAGATGTGAAAAACACAAGAAGGGGGGTTGAATTGTAAAACTTAAAATAAATGCTTAGACAACACAATATTTTTATCCTGGTTCGTGATCTCAAACTACTCCAGTCCACCCGTCAAGGTGATTTCGCCTCTCTTCAACGAGGTCTTAATTCACTATATTCAAAGGATTACAACAACTACTTTAACAACTGTTAAAGCCTTCTTGAGTATAACCACAAACCGGTTTATCTCAAGGAAATCTTTTACAAATAATTTGAACAATGATGTGTTAACGTTTTATAATAAAACAATATATCACAATTGTGATAATTACACAATTTAAGCTTGGAATAAACTGAATTTGCTAAAGCTTTTGAGTAAGCGTGGTTTTGAAAGCTTGGCAAATTATGTAAGTGCATGCGTGCGTCTTTTCTCAAGCAGATTTGTTTATATAGACAAGGCAGAGATACGTTGTCCATAAAGCCATTTTAATGATAATAACGCACTTCCCTTTTGAAGAAGATCTTGTCTTGAAGAGAGCCGTTAGCATTTAATTCTGTCTTGAATACTTAGTAACGCTTCAGAGTCTTCTTTTCTTATGATAACGCTTCAGAGTGTTCTTTGCTTTACCTTATGATGACGCTTCTGAGTGCTGATGACTTGGTAAAGATCTTTGATCAGAGTCAGAGTGTATATGTTTATGCGCAGATTCTGGTCATCAAGCTTCAGCGTATAATCTGGTAGCTTCAGCGTGTAGCACATGTTACTGATCTTCTGATGCTGATTCCATCAGAACTTCTGTATATACAAAACATAATTTTAAGAAGCATATTTGTCTTATATATAAATCTTACAATTTATTTATTCTTTGTATTTTGTTATCATCAAAACTCTAATTAAGGGTTGTAGAATCAAACTATGTTCTAACAATCTCCCCCTTTTTGATGATGACAAAAACCAGATTTTTCAATTAAAAATAAAGAATATAAAGTATAGAATTAAGAAGAGAAAACTCCCCCTGAGTTGATTACTTCCCTTTAATTCCATGATTCTTTGAGCATCAGAACCTTACTGTATCTTTCCTCAGAGTTTTGTACCTGTTCAAGCTTTTCAGAAGAGAAAAAATTTAAATAGATCAGAATGTTTGAGACTTATGTCTCAGTAATCCATTATTAAAAAATATCATTATTTCTCCCCCTTTTTGTCAGTTATCAAAAAGAACAAATAATCAGAGTCAAAATGCGTTTATATTGAGACCAGAAGCAATGATAAGTTTAGAACAATGTAAGAATATTACAGATAAACATGTTATAAAAACGAGGAAATTCTAAAAGGGAGGAGGAAGACGTGTGAACAAAGCTTCCAACATGCTCTTGATCTGGGTGTTGGTTTCCTGTTGCTGGGTTAACATGCTCGTGATTGCATCAATTTTGTCGTCCTGTTTATCCATTCTTTCCTTCATCAAAATATCAGATCTTTTCAGGTCTTCTAGAGTCTGCCAATCAAAGGAGGAAGCTTGAGAATCTTCAGTAACATGATGCTTCTCATAGCTTTCTGCAATATCCTCTTTTTGACCCAGTGCTTCAGCAGGAATCATCTGCTTTGGAGTAACAGTCAGATTGAGATCTTCTGACTCTGGTTGAACTTTGTTTGCTGGATGATGTTCAGACTAGGGAGCATTGTCCAGAGGGAGAACTTCTTCCTTGAGCAGCTGGCTCAGAACTGGATCGTCAATTTCTTTCAGCAGATTGCTGAAGTTCTGTTGAGCTTGTCCGTAGCTCTGTTCTTGCAACTTATGAGTTTCAGAACATACCCATCTTCTGAACTTTGACTAAAGGTAGTCTGATGCAGCAGGATCAATCAGCTCAAGACTAGCTTACTTAAGAGAAGTGATCCACTTCTATACTTCTGTTTCAAATGTCAATAAGCTGGTACCAACATCTGGAGAGGGTTCAGATGGTTTTGTTTTTGGGATAGCCGTTTTGTGGGTTATGGCAGCAAGACGTTCAAAGACCGTTAAGTCAATGACAGTCTTGATGTTGTCATCTGAATTGTTCTTTAGTGAGGGAGTGGGAGAGTCAGGAATTATTATTGGACTGGTTGGGGAGTTTGGTGGAGTTGATTCTAGAGAAGATGGAATTTGGGGAATATTCAGAATGGTTAGGGGCATACGAATGGCCAGAGGTTCTGTGATTCCAGGAATGGGAATGGTATCAGAATCAACAGTTTGGTTTGATTGATCATTATGAGGTTCTGGTTCACAAGATTCAGAAGGTTGAGTCTCAGAAGTTTGAACTTCTGGTTGAAATAGTTCGGGTTGTGGAGAAGGTGGATGAATTTCTGGTTGAGAAGATGGAGGTAGTGGGATTTTTGGTTATGGAGAGAGGGGAATTTCTGGTTGTGGTGAGAGGGGAATTTCTGGTTGTGCTTCTGTGGTGGTTTCAGGGTTTGGATTTTCTGGCATGGGAGCAGAAGTATGTTGGTCAAAGGTATCTATATCAGATAGAACTTTTGCAAGTTCTTGTTGGGTTGCTTCAATATTTGGATTTGGAGGTTGGGAGCGAGATCTTCTAAGAGTTAAGGATTTAGAGGGTTCAAATTCAATGTCAAAGTCATCAAATGTTTGTGGTGTGGGGTTTTCTGATTGAGTGGGAATTGGGATAGATGTTGATACAGAAATTGAATTTAAAACAGTTACAGAAGAAGGATTACCTCTCTTTTTAAGAGTCTGCTGGGATGATCCTTCTTCTACAGCTTTCCTTTTCTTGGTTTTCTTCAGCACAACTTCTGGAGCCTTCTGCTGCAGATCCTGAATGTTCAAATCTGGTGTTATACCATCCGCCTTGCAAGCTTCCAAATATCTGACTATTATATCTGGTTTAGAATCAATCTCTGAGAACAGAGGAAAGTTATCCAGAGGGACTCTTCTGCTGGAGATTGCTGCAAAAGGAGTGACACTGGGTTCCTTCTTGATGTTCTCAATCAACTTTATTTTCTTCAGATTCTTTGCATTCAGTTGTTTGCCAACAGTAGCTTCCAAAGAGCTGATTTCCTGAGCCTCTTTAAGATGATCAATCAGCTTATTCTTTGCTAGAATATCTGATATAAGTCTTCCTAGGGGTATCCAGTCCCTTTTTGTGCGCTCCTCTTCTCTGGTTTCCTTAACACTGGTCTTTAGATGGTTAAACAGCAGATGAGCCAGATTCACCTTGATCTTCTAGGAGATGAAGTAGATCAAAAATTGCTGATCAATATTGATGTAGTCAGGAGAGCTGGTAGGCTTCCTGTGGTTTATGCATCCCAGAATGATCTTGGCTCATATTCTGTGATGGTCTTTTAAATCCCTTATCTTGCTGGAGGGAAGACCCAGAGTGAAGATTTCTCTAGCAATTAAGGCAACATCAGCGCATCTTCCAGCCATGTCAATGCAACGTACACCACCATCACTGTAGCCTATTAATCGTGCAATGAGGTACTCAGTAATAACTATCTTCTTCCCCATAATGTATGAAGTAACTTGATGTTTGGAAGATGAAGCATGAATCCAAAATTCCTTTACCAGAATTGGGAATGTTGGACCCACCAGTCGGTCAAAATATCTTTCCCAGCCTTGAGCCTTAACCTCTTCAGAGAGATTAAACCCGTTCTCTTGAAGGCTGTTGAAATCCACGATTAATTCTGAAAGAACTTCTAGATTTTTGATGGGTGTAAGAAGAGTTCTGTAGGGTTCTTCATATTGTTCGGAGGAATCTGTTTTCTGAGCACTGGAGGTAGGGTTGCTGGAGGAAGCCATGTTCACACCGAAGGTTTTGTGAAGAAATTGAAAGGGTTTTGAGAAAGGATGCAGACTGAAAACAATAAGTTTGTAGAGAAAATGAAAGTGAAGGTAAAAGAGTGTAAATGGTGAGAAATGTGTTTAAATAGATTTCTAAAAATTTTTGAAAACATAAACGGTAAGAGAGAGAGAGAGAGAGAGAAATTAAATATAATGATTATTAGCATTTAATGATAGCTAATTTTAGGGGATTCAGAAAGATATTGGAACGGTTACCCATGACATGTGTCCCAATGCATCCAATCAGCGCTTTTGACCTTTCAGAAACGTGAACGCGTGTTTAGCCTCAGAAAGTAGCTGATGACTGGATGACACTTGTTTGCTTGAGTGAACTGCACATTTCTATCCTTGATTCTGTTACAATCTGTACTTCTAAAGATCTGAAGAAAGATTGATCAGTAGGTCACGAAAAAGTAGACAAAGTTCTGAAGGTTAAGATATGGAATCAAAACAGTTTTATTCTGGGAAGAGCTTCATGCTGAGATGTTTCAGAATGAAGTTGAACCTATCTTCAGAAAGAGGTTTTGTAAAGATATCAGCCCATTGTTGGTCTGTGTTAATAAATTTTAAATTTAGAATCCCTTTCTGAATATAGTCCCTAATAAAATAATGTTTTATTTCTATATGCTTAGCCCTAGAATGCAAAATAGTATTTTTACTGAGACAAATAGCATAAGTATTGTCACAGAGGATAGGGATGTTACTCTCAAATATCTTGAAGTCCTCAAGTTGACTTTTCATCCAGAGCATTTGTGTGCTGCATCCAGCTGCTACTATGTATTCAGCTTCTGCTGTTGATAGAGCTATTGTGGATTGTCTTTTGCTGGACCATAAGATCAGATTTTCTCCCAGAAACTGGCAGCTTCCAGAAGTGCTTTTACGTTCTACTCTGTCTCCAGCTAAATCAGCATCACAGTATCCTATCAAACTGAAACCACTTGATTTTCTATAAAACAAACCCAGATTAGTAATACCTTTCAGATACTTGAAAATTCGCTTAACTACTGTTAAGTGAGATTCTCTAGGATCTGATTGGAATCTAGCACAAATGCAAACACTGAATAGAATGTCAGGCCTTGAAGCCGTCAGATAGAGAAGATAACCAATCATACCTCTGTAGACCTTCTGTTCTACCTTTTTACTTACCTCTTCTCTTTCCAGAATGCACGTGGGATGCATTGGAATCTTTGATGGCTTACATTCTGAGAGATCAAATTTCTCCGGAAGTTCTCTGACATATTTGCTCTGATGAATATAAGTTCCTTCTGGGGTTTGATTAATCTGAATGCCCAGAAAGAATTTTAGTTCCCCCATTAGGCTCATCTCAAATTCTGCCTGCATACATTTAGCAAACTTTCTTCCCATAGAGGGTTTAGTGGATCCAAATATGATGTCATCAACATAAATCTGACATACTAAAATGTCATTCTTAACTTTCTTACAGAACAAGGTTGTGTCCACTTTCCCTCTGGTGAATTCCTTTTCTAACAAGAAGTTACTTAGTCTTTCATACCAAGCTCTGGGAGCTTGTTTCAGACCATAGAGTGACTTCTTTAGTATGAAAACATATTCTAGATTTTTGGAACTTTCAAAACCAGGGGGTTGGTGCACATATACCTCTTCTTCTATATAGCCATTTAAGAATGCACTCTTAACATCCATCTGATACAGAGTGATGCCTTTATTAACAGCAAATGAGATTAAGAGTCTGATAGATTCTAACCAGGCGATTGGAGCAAAGATTTCTGTATAGTCTATTCCCTCTTGCTGACTATAACCTTGTGCTACCAGTCGTGCTTTGTTTCTGATGACTTCACCTTGTTCGTTCAGTTTGTTTCTGAACACCCATTTTGTACCAATGACATTGAATCCTTTTGGTTTGGGAACTAGATCCCATACGTCATTTCTTGTGAATTCATTTAGCTCCTCTTGCATTGCTAGAATCCATTCATTGTCCAGAAGTGCTTCATCAATTGTTGTTGGTTCAATTAGAGAAACCAGTCCCATGAGGGATTCTTCAGAGTTTCTGAAGCTAGATCTTGTTCTGATTGGATCTTCCTTTCTTCCTAGGATTGTTTCTTCTGGGTGATCCATGCTGCTTCTGGATGGTCTTTTCTGGAGTTGATCAACAGAAGGTGCTGGATTGCTTGCAGTTACTCTTTCTGATGTTGAGGGAGTGTCTCTGTTGAGAGCTTCTGATGATTTGTCTTCAGTACCTGTGAGTTCAACTTCCATACCTGCAAGGAATTCATTCTGCTTTGACTTTTGAGAGTCAAGCTTATCATCAAAACGACAACTGATTGACTCTTCCACAATCTGTGTTTCTGTATTGTATACTCTGTACCCTCTTGAGCATTCAGAATATCCTAACATAATACACTTTTGTGCTTTAGAGTCAAATTTGTTCAAATAATTTTTTGTATTCAGAATAAAACATGTACATCCAAATGGGTGAAAGTAGGAAATGTTGGGCTTTCTGTTCTTCCACAATTCATATGGAGTCTTTTCCAGAATAGGTCTTATGGAGATTCTATTCTGAATGTAACACACTGTATTTATTGCCTCTGCCCAGAAGATCTTAGCAACGTTAGTCTCGTTGATCATGGTTCTGGCCATTTCTTGCAATGTTCTGTTCTTTTGTTCTACAACTCCATTTTGCTGGGGAGTTCTAGGACAAGAGAAATCATGCAGAATGCCTTTGTCATTAAAGAATAACTCAAAATCTTTGTTTTCAAATTCTCCACCATGATCACTTCTGACTTTGATGATTCTAAGATCCTTTTCATTCTGAACTTGGTTGTAGAAGGTACCAAACACAGAGTGTGACTCGTCCTTGTGCCTTAAGAACTTTACCCATGTCCATCTGCTATAGTCATCTACGATTATTAACCCATACTTCTTGCCACTGACTGAAGCAGATTTAACTGGTCCAAATAAGTCAATGTGCAGAAGTTTTAATGGCTTGGAGGTGGAAACAACGTTTTTGGATTTGAAAGCTGGTTTTGCAAACTTGCCTTTCTGACATGCTTCACATAGAGCATCTGAATTGAACTTCAGGCTAGGAAGTCCTCTTACCAGATTTAGTTTGTTAATATGAGATATTCTTCTCATACTAACATGTCCCAATCTTCTGTGCCAGATTCATTGCTCGTTGTTAACAGACAGTAGACATTTTACATTCTGACTTTTTAGTTCAGAAAGTTTTATTTTATAAATGTTGTTTTTCCTCTTTCCATTAAATAGGATAGTCCCATCTTTCTGACTAACAGCTTTGCATGAATTTTGATTGAAGATTATATCATAATCGTTATCACTTAATTGACTTATGGATAACAGATTATGCATTAATCCATCAACTAGTAAAACATTACTTATAGAGGGAAGATTTCCATTACCTACTGTTTCAGAGCCAATGATCTTTCCTCTCTGATTGCCTCCAAAACCTACGTGGCCTCCAGGCTTAAGTTCCAGGCTTTGGAACATATGCCTTCTTCCCGTCATGTGTCGTGAGCAGCCAGAGTCCAGGTACCATGATTGGTGTTTTTGCTTTGCTGCTAAAGATATCTGCCTCATGTATTATTTTATCCTTAGGTACCCACATTTTCTTGGGTCCTGATTTGTTAGTTTTAGCAAAACTCTGGTTGAATTTTGGTTTGACAGAGTAATCACTACTTGTATATTTTATGTCATATGTGTGCCCATATATAAAGTGTGAATCAAGAGGAGAACGTTTTATAACTAAATCCATGGCATTTTTTGGTGTAGGTACCTTACCTTGATATCCTATCCCTTTTCTGCCATTTCTGCTAACTCCATAGATCATTAAAGCCATTTTGCTTATGTCTATGTTTTTAGCTAGAAACTTCTGAAAGTTGTGATCATACTCCTTGATGATCTCATCAGCATCGCTGGGAGTTTCAGGGATTGTTTCCTTCTGAGAGTTTTGCAATTGGTTTTCTAATTTTGAAATTTTATCTTTTAACTCAGAATTCTCCAATTTAAGACTCTCAGTCTTATCAGAGTCAGAGGCAAGATTCCTTTTCAGGTTTCTGAATTTGACTCTGATCTGCTGATATCTTTCTAGAATTTCATTAAGGCTTTCAGCTAGTTCAGCCTTAGTAAAGTTTATAGTGAAGTCAGGAAATACCTCTTCTGTATCTGATTCAGATTCTGACTCAGAAGCTTCACTGTCTTCTGTTATGTTTTCCATGAGAGCTATGTTTGCTCTTTCATCATTTGATTTTGAGTCAGCTTCAGATGTGTCAGAATCATCCCATGTAGCCACGAGACTTTTCTTCTTTTCCTTGCCAAACTTCTTTTTGGGATTTTCCTTCTGAAGCTTTGGGCAATCACTTTTGTAGTGCACTTGCTCGTTACATTCATAGCAGATGATGTCTTTGTTGTTTGGCTTTCTGTTTCCTGAAGAACCTTCAGATCTTCTGTGTCCAGAGGAGGATTCTGACCTTCTGTATCTGGAGAAGGATTCATTCTGATTTTCTGATCTTCTGGGATTCCTGAACTTCCTTTGCCTCTGCTTCCACAATTGGTTCACCCTTCTGGAGAGGAGAGATAGTTCATCTTCTTCTGATGAGGACCCATCAGAGGTTTCTTCCACAACCTACAAAACTTTGGAGTCAGATTTTCTGTTAGATTTTAGAGCTAATGGCTTACCTTGCTTTTGAGTTTCATCTGCTTCTAGCTCTATCTCGTGACTTCTGAGGGAGCTGACAAGTTCCTCCAGAGAGATTTTGTTGAGATCCTTGGCTAGCTTAAGCGCTGTGACTATTGGCCTCCATTGTTTTGGCAAGCTTCTGATGATTTTCTTAACGTGATCAGCAGTAGAATACCCTTTGTCAAGAACTTTTAGACCAGCAACAAGAATTTGAAATCTTGAAAACATAGTTTCTATTGATTCACTCTCTTCCATCTTGAATGCCTCATACTTCTGAATGAGTGCAAGGGCTTTGGTTTCTTTGACTTGAATGTTGCCTTCATGCGTCATTCTCAGAGAGTCAAACATATTCTTTTCAATGTCTCTGTTTGATATCTTCTCATATTCTGAATAAGAGATGGCGCTGAGAAGAATTGTTCTGGCCTTGTGATGATTTCTGAACTCACGCTTTTGCTGATCAGACATCGTTTTCCTGTCAATCTTCTGACCACTTCCATCCACTGGGTGCGTGTATCCATCAGTCACCATGTCCCACAGATCAGCATCATGGGCCAGAAAGAAACTCTCAATTTTGTCTTTCCAGTAGTCAAAGTTCTCTCCATCAAAGATTGGAGGTTTGCCACTGAATCTGTCTCTTTATTCATTGTTGTCATTGCTGATGTTTTGATTTGGTCATGCCATTGTGTTTTTCTGACGCTGGATCTTGTACTGACACGGTTAAGTGTTATAAGCTCAGAACCAGGCGCTCTGATACCAATTGAAGACGTGAAAAACACAAGAAGGGGGGTTGAATTGTAAAACTTAAAACAAATGCTTAGACAACACAGTATTTTTATCCTGGTTCGTTTGATCTCAAACTACTCCAGTCCACCCGTCAAGGTGATTTCGCCTCTCTCCAACGAGGTCTTAATCCACTATATTCAAAGGATTACAACAGCTACTTTAACAACTGTTAAAGCCTTCTTGAGATAACCATAAACCGGTTTATCTCAAGGAAATCTTTTACAAATTATTTGAACAATGATGTGTTAACGTTTTCTAATAAAACAATATATCACAACTGTGATAATTACACAATTTAAGCTTGGAATAAATTGAATTTGCTAAAGCGTTTGAGTAAGCGTGGTTTTGAAAGCTTGGCAAATTATGTAAGTGCATGCGTGCGTCTTTTCTCAAGCAGATTTGTTTATATAGACAAGGCAGAGATACGTTGTCCATAAAGCCATTTTAATGATAATAATGCACTTCCCTTTTGAAGAAGATCTTGTCTTGAAGAGATCTGTTAGCATTTAATTCTGTCTTGAATACTTAGTAACGCTTCAGAGTCTTCTTTGCTTATGATAACGCTTCAGAGTGTTCTTTGCTGTACCTTATGATGACGCTTCTGAATGCTGATGACTTGGTAAAGATCTTTGATCAGAGTATGTTTATGCACAGATTCTTGTCATCAAGCTTCAGCGTATAATCTGGTAGCTTCAGCGTGTATCACATGTTACTGATCTTCTGATGCTGATTCCATCAGAACTTCTGTATATACAAAACATAATTTTAAGAAGCATATTTGTCTTATATATAAATCTTACAATTTATTTATTCTTTGTATTTTGTTATCATCAAAACTCTAATTAAGGGTTGTAGAATCAAACTATGTTCTAACATCTGGAACACTTAGATATGATGTATGTTAAGTGTTTAGATGGTTAGAACTCAAAACACACGAGTGGTTTTTGAGATTGCTATGTAAGGTGCAAAACTGTCAAGCTATGGCAGAATTTCAATGTCAAAGTGTTTGGGAGAGTTTCTGAGTCTTAGCCATCGTGTCCTAGGTTGTAATATATTTTTGTATAAGTATAGAAAAGGTTTTGGATCAATTCCACACCAGGTTTTTGAGTTATAGCCTTTTGGCTCTATAACTTGATTTTGAAGCAAAGTGAGGAGACAAGTCCCTAAGTGTTGTACAAGCATGGTCTGGTTTGGTAGAGGCTTCATGCAAGTTTCTCTTTGTTGTGGCTTTGCTTGTGTGCAGAGAAAACAAGTGCAAGGCTCTAGGAGTGGAAAGTTACAAAAGTAGTGCTTTATCAAAATGGAAATGGCACCTTTGTGCCAAAAATGGAATTGTTCTTGTACAATGCATTTAATGTTTGGCTTAAAGCTTCCAACATCTGTGAAAACATTTAATTAAGGAGTGAGAAACAAGTTAGGAGCCTGCAAAGCAAGATTTGTTCAGCATGCTTGAGGATTTGAATTTTTGTTCTTCATGAAATGGCTTGAAATCAAAGTGAGAAATTGCCAACTTCATCTCTTCGATTCTCCCTACTCAAGAATGATCTCAAGGAGTTCTTGGACATTTTGGAAATCTTGAAACTTGCTATACAACTCATCTTTTAAATTCTTTCAAAGATTACCCTTGGAACTATGTTAAAAATTGGCATGAAGTTAGGTCAAAAACCTGCCTAACTAGGGCAAAATTTCACTAAGTTATTTTAGTTCATGAGCATGTATTCACAAAATTATATCTTGAGATCCAAGCATATTTAGGAGAAATTATGTGAATCAAAGTTTTAGATTTCATGGAGATCTACAAATTTCATGTTGGGAACTTCCTTTGAATCATCTTGTATCATGGTGAAAATTTGGCTCAAAGTTGAGAAAAAATAAGAAATTTTCTATACTTAGAAAATTTTCTAAGTTTGAATTTTTCAAGTTTTCAAATACAAATCTTAAATATTTGGTTTCTTGATGAAATATTTTCACATTTTGACATGTTTTGATGAATTATGATCCTTGGTACTAGAATTTGACCAAAAAGTCAAAGTTTGACTTTTCAGTGTACAGTTGACTTTTGATCAATTGACTGAAAAAATTCATCTGTCAATCCAATGGGTTTGCAATGTTTTGAACCATGTCATTAGGTTAAGATGATGCAATTGAACTCTTGAGATCATGCTTTAAACCAATTGACCATTTGCTATGCCAAAAATCAGAAATTGCCCTTTCTTAGTCAAAAACCCTAATTTTGACCATTTTGCCCTTTTGATGATTTGATCAAATTTCTTGAGGAATTATGGTCCAAACTTGATCAAATGATACATATGAGTCTAAGATGTTGATGTGGATCGATAATTATGAAGTTTGATTGTAAATTGGCCATGGTTGACTTTTTCCCCAATACAGCTGATTTTTAGGTCAACTGTCCAATTGACTGATCAAAAATGTGATTCAAGGCTTGAAACTTGGCATGAGTAATATTGGGGGTCCATAATGATCCTTGAAAGTCATATGAAGCCATGATAGTCCAAAAATCCTTGTGAAAACTTAAACCCTAATTTTGGTCATCAATGCATGAGGAGGTGTCTTGAGCTGGTCAAACCCCAATCCAGTCTTGAGTCAAAGAGATCTTGTGAGGAAATTCTTGATAAGTGAGAGGGAAAATTTTGGGGTACAACAAGTTCTATCGCATTTCCCATTGTCAAACCAATAAGGCCATGTGGTAGACTCTATAAGTTTCCCATGAGGGAACTAATGAGGTCAAACAAGCTAGCATTTATACACTCATTCAAGAGTTTGAATTCTTTTGCATGAAAAATGGTGAAACCATTGTGGAAATGAAAAAGAGATTCTCTTATCTTATTAATCGTTTTAAATTACTAGGTAATCCCATTTCTAATGCTAGTTCTACTAATAAAGTTTTGAGATGTCCTACTAGGTGTTGGCAAACTAAGGTCACCGCGATCAATGAAGCTAACAATCTTGAAACACATGATCTCATAGCTCTTTTTGGTAAGTTTGTAGAACACAAGAAAGAACTCAATTTCTTGGATAAACATGAAAAGAAGCTTGATAAGAAAAAGAAGAATAAGGAAAATCACAAGGAGGAAGTTATAAAGTCCAAAGCTCTTAAGGCTTGTAGCTCTAAATCCTCAAATGAAGAGCAAAGTAAGGATAGTGACTCTAGTGATGATGAGATTTCGGATGATGAAGAAATGAGACTATTTGTAAAAAAATACAATAGGTTGTTAGTTTTTGAGTGCTCCTAAGACGAGGCTGAATAAAGTGGATTGCAGATTTTTATTCTTTTATGTGATAATGTTCTTATTTTTCTGGTTTGTGTATGAACATGAAAGTGATAAATGTAGAAAACTAAATAACACCGGATATATCCTAGTTCCCTCACAGTCCGAGAGTACTCCAGTCCCCTTGCCAACACGGAAGAGATTCCACCATAGTTTAGAATGATTGTACAAGCCTAATCACACAAAAGGTGATATCTTACTATCTAATCTATAGGGAGATCAAATACTCTTAAAACCTTTAAGTTCTAAATATAAAGTGCAAGAAGAAAAATCTTCTTCAATGCACACACTTGTTTCCAACAATATTGAAAACAAGGTTACACCACAATCAGTTTGGAAAAATGATTAGAAATAAATTCTTGAATTAGATATGAAAGTTAATAATCAATGTCAATACAAAGTATTAATCTCTTCTCTTTCAAGATAACAATTCAATGAATATATTACACAAGTTCTTAATACATATGATGAAAATTTTCTACCGATGTATTTAAAAATGTAAGAGTAAAAGTTTCATGCAAGATCAAAATATTAATCAATGCACTTGTTTGAAAATGAGAAACAAAATGTTGAATTGTATGTTGTGATTGTTGTTACTTTGTGTATATGTTTCTACTTTAGAACCATTTGAATTATATACATGTATTGCACCCTTTCAAAAGGTTCTAAATGAATGTAGAAGTGCAATGGTTCATGGACAAATGCAACAAACAAACAACATTCAAAATAGTCTTATTTTTCAAATTCATTTCAGAGGTAACCGGTTACCAGAATGCAGTAACTGGTTATCCAGTGCAGGTAATGTTAACATATTTAAAATGCTGAAGCCTGTAACCCGTTACCACTGTATGAAAAAGTGAAATAACCTTTTTAAAGACTTGAAAATGCAATGTTAGTTATATCAAAAGTCTTGAAACATGTATGTATAATATTAGACATATCTTGAGCACTATAGTAACATGCTATATTGAATTGGAGTCTTATACCATAATGATGATCAAATACCAAAGTCTTCTTTAGGAGTAACTTAGCATGTAATCCAAAAGTCCATTTTGAGTAGATATTTTTCTTCTTCTTTTTGATAATGCCTTTTGCCTTAATCATGATGTTTGTAATCATCAAAACATAAACTTGTTGAAGCATGACTCTACATTCTCCCCCTTTTTGATGATGACAAACACTTGTTATATGAAACGCTTTGGATTGCTTGAAAATGAAATATGCTCCCCTTATTAATGATAACTCCCCCTTGATCAATGCTTCTCCTTGATCAATAGAGTATGTTGACAATTTCTACGATAGATAGAGACAAAGTATACATATATATCTTCTCCCCATTTGTCATTAGAAAAAAGTAAGGGAAAAAGAAACAAAATAATATCATAATCAAAATAGAAGAATAGCATGATATTAGTTGACTTATCCTTTAGAAGATTTTTTATTAATCCTTAGTTATAAAGTACTTCTTCATTGGATATGAAATTTAGTGCTTATCTTTTCCTTGCCGAGAATCTTTCATTTTATGTTGTCCTCATATGTGACACATTCCTTGGCCTATTAGATTTGAAAATTTGCTTATACCTCCAATCATATGCTTGGATCAACCACTTATTAGGATATCAAGGATTTTGAAGTGGACTTCAAGCAAACCTATAAAAACAAGTTAAGTTTTTCTAGGTACCCAAAGTGCTTTGGGTGCTTCATGGTTAGTTCCCTTCTTGACCTACACATAATTCTCACTAGTAACATTAAAATTTCTTGCATGACAAGCATTATGTGTGTAACTAATAATACCACAATATTAAAAAGTGGGAAGAAAGTTGCTTGTAACATAATTTTTATTTTTAGAAACTCTTTTATTAGGATAAAAATTAGTAACATTTTCTTCCTTCTCACCATCGGAATGTTGTAATGCCATAAACACAAGATTTGCATATTTTTCGCTTTCTGAATCAGATGAAGAACTTATATTACTTTATTCAATGTAATCCTTTTTGAATTTTGAGAATTTTCTTCCCCTGTAATCATTTTTCTTGGACATATTTGGAAACTTCATCTTTGTGTGTCTCCCTTTTCCACATTCATAACATTTGACATTGTGTAGTGACAAAGAGCCTTCTTTCTTTCTGAAAAGTTTCTCGCTTTTTGCAAAGTTAAAGATTTATCATTATTGGCAAAAAAACATACCGAGCCTTTTTACAAGATGCATGAATTCCTCTGAATCATATTCGTCAAGTTCTTCCCTTGAGTTAAATTTCAATGCAAAGCCTTTGGAATCCTCATCTTGAATCTCATGTTGTTCTAGCTTTCCAAGTTTGGTTTCATGTTCTTGAAGTTTGTCGAACAATTCCACAGATGTCATTTTTGAAAGTCTTTTCTTTTCGGATATAGCCATCACTTTTGATTGCCATTCCCTGGACAGTGATCTAAGCACTTTAAGATTTAATTCATCATTAGTAAAAGTCTTATCGAGTGCCATCAAATGGTTCGTCATATGAACGAATCTCTTTTGCAAGTCGAGAATTGTCTCCCGAGGCTGCATTCTGAAAAGTTCATACTCTTGGCTTAAAGTATTCAATCTTGGCCTCTTAACTTCAATGGTTCCTTCATGAGTTTCAACCAAAGTATCATAAATTTGCTTTGCCGTTATGCATACCAAAACACGAAAGAATTCATCCATACAAAGTGCACCTTGAAGAATATTGATTGCTTTCTTATCATAAAGGACCTTTTTCTTATCATCATCATCCCATGATGTTTTAGGCTTTCATGTTCCAACACCATTGACAACACATGTCGGAGTAAAGAGACCATTTTGGACAGCATCCCATATTTCTTCTCCTAGTGCTTCTAAATGAGCCTTCATGCAAATTTTCCAAAAATCAAAGTATTTACCACAAAATAATGGAGGCTTATTGTTACTATCACCGTCTCTAAAAACTGAATATTGATTTGCGGAAGCCATTCTGGATCTTTAGGAACATGTTACCTATAACCAGCTCTGATGCCAAATGTTGGTTTTTGAGTGCGCCTAAGACGGGGCTGAATAAAGTGGATTGTAGATTTTTATTCTTTTTATACGATGATGTTCTTATTTTTCTGGTTTGTGCATGAATATGAAAGAAGTAAATACAGAAAAATAAATAACACCAGATATATCCCGGTTCCCCTCATAGTCCGAGAGTACTCTAGTCCCCTTGCCAACACGGAAGAGATTTCACTATAGTTTAGAATTATTGTATAAGATTAATCACACCAAATGTGATCCTTACTATATAATATATAGGGAGATCAAAGGCTCTTAAAACCTTTAAGATATAAATATTAAGTGCAAGAAGAACAATCCTCTTAAATGCACGCACTTGTTTCCAAGAATCCTGAAAACAAGGTTACACCATAATCACTTTGGAAAAATGATTAGAAACAAATTATTGAATTAGATATGAAAGTTGATAATCAATGTCAATACAAAGTGTTGATCTCTTCTCTTTCAAGACAACAATTCAATGAATATATTACACAAGTGCTCAATACATATGATGAAACTTTTCTACTGATGTATTTGAAAATGTAATAGTAAAAGTTTCATGCAAGATCAAAATATTAATCAATGCACTTGTTTGAAAATGATAAACAAAATGTTGAATTGTATCTTGTGATTATTGTTATTTTGTATGTATGTTTCTACTTCAGAACCATTTGAATTATATACATGTATTGCACCCTTTCAAAAGGTTCTAAATGAATGTATAAGTGCAATGGTTTATGGACAAATGCAAAAAACAAACAACTTATTTTTCAAATTCGTTTCAGTGGTAACCGATTACCAGAATGCATTAACCGGTTAACCAGTGCAGGTAACATTAAAATATTTGAAATGCTGAAGCATGTAACCAGTTACCAGAAACTTGTAACCGGTTACCACTATATGAAAAAGTGAAATAACCTTTTTAATGACTTGGAAATGCAATGCTAGTGATATTAAAAGCCATGAAACATGTATGCATAATATTAGACATATTTTGAGCACTATAGTAATATATTATATTAAATTAGAGTCTTGTACCATAATGAAGATCAAATACCAAAGTCTTCTTTTGGAGTAACTTAGCATTCAAGCCAAAAGTCCATTTTGAGTAGATATTTTTTCTTCTTCTTTCTGATAATGCCTTTTACCTTGATCATGATGTTTGTAATTATCAAAACATAAAATTATTGAAGCATGGCTCTACATAGGTATATTAGGAAAAATGGAGTTAAACATTCTGACAATAATATCATGAAGTTTAGAAGGAAATTATCCTCCCTCAAAAAAGAGAACAACAAAAAGGACAAAGGAAAGATTATTTGCTACGAATATGGTAAGCTCGGTCACTATAAATTGAATTGTTCATCTCTAGCCAAAAAGAAAGGAAAATGCCAAAGAAACAAGCCTAGATAAGTCTATGTTGCTTAGGAAAGTGAAAGTGAATCCTCAAGCGATGAAAGCTCAAGTAATAGTGATGAAGAGGGAAATTATTGTTTCATGGCAAATCATTGACAAGGTAAAAAAAAGGATGTAAGTTCTAAATACTCTAACATTTCATCTTTGTCTTATAATGAATTAAAAATGGAATTTGAAAAACTACAATTAGAGTTTTTAAATGCTAACAAAATATTGGCCTCCCAAGAAAAAATTTCACATTTTTAGAGGCCAAGTTTGATGAAACCAATGGTGAGTTAGAAGCACGAAAAGAACTTATTGTAGATAGTCCAAATCATGAAAAAATGGATGAGCCTTCTTACAAGTATGGTTGTGACACATGTCAAATTTGGCAACAAGAAGTGAGTTCTCTTGCTACCAAATTAGATAGTCTACATCATCCCATGAAGAACATGCCTATTAGGTACTTGAAGGTTGAAAAGCCTCATAAAAGTTTCTCTTTGATTAAGAAAGTACCTAATAGCATTATTAACTCTCATCATAGGATATTTTGTCACTATTGTTGCAAAAAGGGCCACACTATTGAAAAATGTAAGTTTAAGAATTCTTTGATTCCTAAGGGTGATTTTCAATGGTTTCCCAAATGCAACATTTATTTAACTCACTCTCAAGGACCCAATGATAATTGGGTACCTACCACCCTTGTTTGATTTTTTTAGGTTGAATATCTTGATGCTATGACGGGAAAGTGGATTCTCGATAGTGGATGTTCAAGATATATGACGTGAGACATATTGCCCTTCTCCGACTTTATGGCGAAGAAGAAAGGATTTGTATCCTATGGTGATCACAAAAAAGGTTCAATACTTGGAAAAGGTAGTATATGTAATCCCTCGACTATTACTATCTCAAATTTTATGTTAGTTGAAGGTCTTAAATATAATCTTCTTAGTATTAGTCAATTATGTGATAATGGATATAAAGTGTCTTTTCCAAAATATTATTGCATAATTGAACACAATGAAAAGAAGGATTGTATGTTTAAGGGTTTGAGAGTTATTAACATTTATATGCTTGACTTAAGAGAAATTTCCTTGAATAATGCTCAATGTCTTGTTACCTTTAGTGAAGACTCTTGGCTATGGCATAGACGTTTAGCTCATGTCAACTTTGCTTACTTAATAAAATTGTCTCAAAAGATTTAGTAATCGGTCTACCAAATATAAAAAAATTCTAAAGACCACCTATGTGATGCATGTAAAAATGGTAAGCAAACAAAGGCCTCTTTTAAATAAAAGAAAGTTATTTCTACATCAACGCCACTTGAGCTCCTTCACATAGATTTGTTTGGTCCCTGGAGGACTAAAAGCATAAGTGGAAACTACTATGGTTTAGTGATTGTAGATGATTACTCTATATTTTGTTGGACTTTTTCTTACGTAGCAAAGATGAAACATTCATAGATTTCACACGTTTTGCCAAGATTTCTCAAAATAAAATAAACTCAAAGACAGTTGCTATTCGAAGCGATCGTGGAGGGAATTTGAAAACCTCCTAGTTGAAGAATATTATGATAAATTTGGTATTGAACATAACATTTTAGCTCCTAGAACTCCGCAAAAAATGGTCTTATTGAGAGGAAAAATCACATTTTAGCGGAGTTAGCAAGAACAATGCTCAATGATTATGGTCTACCAAAATATTTTTGGGCCGATGCTATTAACACAACATGTTATATATTTAATAGGGTAATTATTCATCCAATTCTTGACAAAACTCCTTATGAACTTTTGAAAGGTAGAAAACCAAATTTATCTCATCTTCATGTCTTTGAATGTAAATGTTTTGTTTTAAATAATGGAAAAGACAATCTTGAAAAATTTGAAGTGAAAGCCGATGAAGATATTTTTCTCGGATACTCTCAATCTAGTAAAGCATATATATTTTATAACAAGAGATTACTTATTGTTGAAGAGTCCGTTCATGTTACTTTTGATGATACTTCCTCAAATAGTGTTGGGAAAGGTAGTTCTTTTCGTGGTGTAGGTGCATCCATGGAAGACATACTCAAAGACACCAATGAAGGAGTTGATCAACCTAAAGCGGTGGGGATTGAGGAGGAAGGAGATAGAACCCAAGAAAAAAAAGATGATGAAGGTCATGACTAAAATGATGGTCTTCCTTTGGAGTGGAGAACATACAAAGATCATACTCTTGACAACATTATAGGTGATATCAAAAAGGGGTAACAACTCGCTCTAAAATAAGTAGTATTTGTTGTCATCATTATGTATCATAAATTGAACCTAAAAACACTAATGATGCCTTAATTTATGAACATTGGCTTATTGCCATGCAAGAGGAATTAAACCAATTTGAAAGAAATGATGTTTGGGATCTTGTTCCTCATCCTTCAAATTATCAAATCATAGGCACTCAATGGGCATTTAGGAATAAGCTTGACGAACATGGTGTGATAACAAGAAATAAGGTCCGTCTTGTGGCTCAAGGATATAACAAAGAGGAGGGCATTGACTATTATGCTCCAGTGGCCCAACTTGAGGCTATACGCCTTTTATTAGCTTATGCTTGCTCTAAGAACTTCAAATTATTTCAAATGGACGTAAAAGGTGCATTCTTTAACGGATACATAAGTGAAGACGTGTATGTTTCTCAACCTCTCGGTTTTGAAAATGATGAGTTTCCTAATCATGTTTTCAAGCTTAAACGTGTATTATACGGTCTTAAACAATCCCCTAGGGCATGGTATGATAGACTTAGCAAATTTTTGCTTGAACAATGATACTCTAGAGGGAAAGTTAACACTAATCTCTTTATTAAACGTCAAGGAAAGCATATTTTATTAGCTTAAATTTATGTATATGATATCATTTTTGGATCTACTAATATGCATCTTGTCAATGAGTTCTCTAAGCTTATGCAGGAAGAGTTTGAAATGAGCCTAATGAGGGAGTTGAAATACTTTCTCGGGCTGCAAATTAAACAACTCGATGAAGGAATGTTTGTATGTCAAACCAAGTATTGTCTTGAATTACTTAAGAGATTAGGAATGGGCAGTGCTAAGGAGATTGACACTCCCATGGCAGCAAAGGGCGATCTAGACAAGGATGAGAAATGTAAGGATGTTGAGGTAAAAATATATAGAGGTATAATGAGTTCTCTTATTTATCTTACAACATCTCATCCTGATATTATGTTTAGTGTTTGTGTGTGTGCACGATATCAAGTGATTCCCAAGGAATCTCATTTAAAGGTCGTAAAATGAATCTTTAGATACCTCATTGGTACCTCAAAATCCGGGCTTTGGTCATCCAAGGGAAACAATTGTAATTTGGTTGGTTACTCTGATTCTGATTTTGCCGATTGCAAATTGGATAGGAAAAGTACTAGTGGAACTTGTCACTTATTTGAAAAATCCTTGGTAAAATGGCATAGTAAAAATCAAGTTTCCGTAGCTTTGTCAACTGCCAAGGCGGAATACGTGGCAGCCGATAGTGGTTGTGCATAGATATTGTGGCTCAAACAATAACTATTGGACTTTGATATTAAACTATCACATATTCCTATCATGTGCGACAACACTAGTGCCATAAATCTAACCAAAAATATGGTGCTACATTCAAGGACTAAACACATTGAGATACGTCTCCACTTTCTTCGTGATCATGTTGAAAAAGGGGATATTGCGTTTGAGCATGTTGATAGTAAAAATCAATTTGCCGATATTTTCACTAAACCACTCGCAATTAAATCTTTTGTCAACATACGTAGAGAATTGAGGATAATCGATATCTCAAATTTTGCCTAGTTCTCTCTCATTAATTGCACTTCAAGTATTCACTCTACCTTTGTGTTTTAGTGTGTTATGTTTGATGAGTGCAACTTCTAATCCTTCAAGAATGAGGTGATATCGTTTCAATTTCTCCTTGAACGTAAGTTTTGCCTTAATGCATATTCCTAGGATTCTTTCAAAAATGTTTCATATACTTTCAAATGATGAAAACCATGAATGTTCATTTCCAAAAAAAATTGTTCAACAACCATTGTGTCTTCTTGTTTTATATGCTTACAATGACTTCATATATTAATTCTTTCACATTTGTATAGATTTGTTCTCAATATACAAGTATGTGTTGTCGTTATTTCCCTTATCTTAATTTGCAATATATTGTTCATGTTGTCATAATTACTTTTTTTAATAAACATTTTCATTTTGGTGTTAGTAGTGATATTATATTGTTTCTATGGTTGACACATGCATGTGCGACATCAATAGTTCCATTATGAAATGTTACAAAATCATGACGCTCAAATTAACTTTCATTGCTTTTGAATTGCATTACATTTTTTGTGATCTGTGCTGCCCGTTATTTAAAAGTTTGCATCATTACATATATACGGGGATATGTAATTGTTGCTCTTATATGCAAAATTTGCCTCTGTTTCGTATTTGCTAATTGTTTGGAAACTTTGGTACTTCCAATTAGTTTCTATATTATTTTTGATGTTGTCAAAGAGAGAGAAGCATATGCGGTATGAAGATAGGAAGCATAAAGACATGGGGAGCCTTTGTAATGCATCGTCAAAAATTTTGCCATCATCTAAAAGAGGGAGTATGTGAGTACAACTTCAATATACAGTGTTTTATATGATGTCAAAACCAAAAAAGATGGAACGACGATGTTTCGCCACTTTGAAATTGACCAAACTCATTGAAAAAGATTTTCTGCACATTCTTATCTTGCATGTGTCGACACATCTGAGTTTCAAGTCGACACATGTAACTGCATTTTAAAGTATGTGAGCTTCTGTAAGTCACAGGTCGACACATGCATCATACAGGTCGACACATACTGAAAGATTTGTGAAATTTAAGAAATTCTTATTTTATGTGTCGACACATCTATATTTCAGGTCGACACATTTACTCACTGTTGTACCCCAAAATTTTCCCTCTCATTTCTCAAAGGATCATCCTGGACCCTCAGGTTTGCTTCCATCCAATTTCAAGCTTTGAATTACAAATTTTCCAAGAAAGTCATTCACAAGGGCAAAGTGGTCATTTGCACACTGAAAAGTCAAACTTTGACTTTTGGATCAAAATCAAGTTTCAAGAATCATATTTCATCAAGGCATGAAGTTTGTTTCATCAAAAAATTCAAAAGTCAAAATTACTTTGGAAAAGTCAAAATTCTAAATACTTAGAATTTTCTAAGTGTTTAAGAAATATGGCAAGCTCAGAACTTCTGACCAGTTGATTCTAAAAGAATTTCTAACACAAGAGTTGTAGATTTCAATGAGATCTAAAACATTGCAGAACAGAACTTCTCCCAGAAATGCTGGAATTTCAAGTTATAAATCTTTGAAGACACGTCCATGAAACTGAAGCACTCAGCAAATTCTGAACATTCCCAAGACATGATTTGGTTCCATCTTCTGGGCCAGTTTTTACGTAGGTTCAGCCAGAGTTTGTAAGAGTAATTCAAAGAAAGTCTACAAAGCGTGTTATAAGTTTTCTGAAAAGTCTTAGAACTCTTTCAGAACATGCAGGAGCAGGGAGATTCAAAGATCAGAAGTTGGATGTTTATTCTAAGTTACGCTGATGTTGAACTTCTGACTCAGAATTAAGCTATGATGCATAATATCATATTGCAGGATTTCTGGTTTGATAAATCTCATCATCATTTAATGCTCACAACCACTTTTGAGTTTTTATCCAAAGGATTTCCACACGTGTGACATAGAAGTACCATTACTGTTCTTGAAAAGCAAACTTTTGTACAAGTTTATGTTGGGCACGTGCTTTGCTTTTGCTTTTGAGGGTACTTTTCCTTAATTCATGCTTACAAATCCAACTTAGGCACGACTAAAAGCTGCTAACCACCATACTTTTTTATCTTGCTTCAAGAACAAGCCATCACGCTAGCATGACGTTGCTACTTTTGACTTCTCCAAGCTATAAAATTCTTGCCTATAAATTGAACTTCATTTGTAACTGTGAAGGGGGGCAGTGGAAAAATTGAAAAGAAAAAGCCTTGAAACCTTGCTAAAATTTTCAGGAATCTGAAACTGCAAACACAAATACAAAACCTGTTAGTTTTTTATTCTTGCATTCAAACTCCAATTTCCCTCAAGTGTTTCTTGACCAAATAATCCATACACCATTCATAACCCAAGTTAAAGGTTGTTCCATCCTGCTGAGTACGTGACGAAGTTGATCAGAACATTATAAGCAGTCAGAACCAAGCTCCAGCTCACAGAACATTTTCCAGCTGCAAGGTAAGTTTTTGTTGACTCTCATCATATTACTTAGGAATTGTTAGATTTGCATGTTCAAAATACAATGTAGATATCCTGATTCTGATGTTGTACATATTCTGAGGTTTCATGTATTTGCCTGCCTAAATAGGGAGAACATCAGTTCAGAACTTCGTAAGCACACTAGGACTAGCAGATACATGCTTGTTTCTGATTTATAGTCTTGGCATTTTTTATGCTTCCGAAACCATGATGGAAAACTACCATAATTGTTATGTCTGTGTTTTCTGTTCTGTTGAGATTTGACTAAGTTGCAGATGTTCTGATTAGCATGAAGAAAGAGGTAGATTTTATCATCAGAGTCTACTTTGTAATACATGTTTATGCTTTTGCTTCTAATACCGGATGTATAACCACCCCAGTGGTAGACAGTGTGTACGCATAAGACATTAGTGCTAAGGGTCTTGGGTTCTAACCCCAGAAGCATCTTTCTGGGTTTATTTATTCACATTTTTTACCCATTTATCTGTCAGGCGATACTCCTAGATCGTAACTTCTAGACAACCTTACCCAACAGCATTATCACCTCACTCTTTCAAATAGCCAGAACTTATGACTTGCCAGAGATATTAGAACTTCTAGGTTCCCATCTACACTACAGCTTCTGAACCCCTTCAACAATCAGAACTTCTAGGTTTTCCTTTATTCCCAGCAACTTCATAACTTGGTGTACCTAGGCCCAGAACTTCTGACCCTCCACTTTCTCACTAACCTTTTCTCTTTTGCAGCGCATCAGAGTCAGAACTTTTGTTCCTTCTCGTTTCAGCAACGTGCTAATTCTGACTCCCTTTTCTCTTATTTGTCTTATTTTATCTTTTAATAACCAAAAACACTAAAAAAAAATCATATTCACATATTTTATTTTATTTCTTTGAGAACAAAAAGATCAAAATATGTTTATTAAGCAAATTTATTTCTTTTCTTAACAAAAACAAAACAAGTCCATTTCAATTCTTGTACATTATTTCAATATGGTTGTAATAGATAAATTAGGACTTTAATTTCTTGCAGTCCCCATTTGTAAATTTGTACACCTCATCCCCTTAATGATGTAATAGTGTAGGACTTTACTTTTCCGCACTTTTATTGCTTTCATATATTGTTAGTAATTATGGTATGTATGGCAAGACATGAAAACAACAAATAGATAACCCTAATCAAGACAAAATGCATGTAAATCAAATACATTATTCACACATCCACCCTTAGGGTAATCCCACTTGTTGCCTATCAGAAAAATAGTCATGTCCCTCGAATATGAGCTTTGTACCAAAGACCCTCAATAAAAGATCGTAGTCCCTCGATGTTGCCTTCGGTAAACGGTCTAGTCCCTAAATGACATTGCTAAAACGTCCCATGGGTTGCCTTCTATGACTATACAAATATCCCGCGCCCGTCCCTTCACATCCAACGATGGGGCTTCTTACCAAAACAATGGTGAGATAGCAACATCTAAAGGAGGAGGAAAAGAACATTTAAGACCTTTTGAGTAGGTAGATTCGCTCCTAGTTGCTCGCTTGCTCACAACAAAGAATCATTTTATACACCAACACACTCATTTGAAACATTTTCAAAAGACAAACACTTTGTACGCGTTCTTATAGAAACGAGAGCCATTACAAAGAAGACACTTTTCAAAATCACTTTCAAAAACACATTCCACAAACACCTCTTTGAACTATTTTTGAAACAACACTTTGTACGCGTTCTTATAGAAACGAGTACCATTACAAAGACATTTTTTAAAATACTTTCAAAACTCACACCACAAGTACACATCTCAAACAAAAGCAAGTGATCTAGCAAGCAACTAAGAGCCCGTAGATAACTACGGATGAAAGGGGTGCTAATACATTCCCTTTTCATAATCTACCCCCCGAACTCAAGAAAACATCTCTAAAGGTCTTTCCTGTTCTTTTCAGCCTATCCTTATTGGATAAAAGAAAAGTCGGTGGCGACTCTTGCTATATGCAACATTTGCGATCAAACACAAAACACCCAAGTCAGTTCTCCCACTGTATCACAGAACTGGTGACTCTTCTGGGGAATTACTTAAAAGTGGGGTTACCTTAGGGCTAGACCACCTTTACTTACTTGCTTTTTTTGACTTGTATGCTTTACATTTTGGGTCTTTTTTTGGGTTACTATTAAAAGATCCTACACCCGGATCTGGAGCACCTTTTTTAGGTAAGTAGCAATAGATTATGGATACTATGCGGGGTATACCGATATGGTCTAAACAATAGCTATGTTACGTGACGCATTTGTTGGTATCGGTATCCCTTATGTTGAATCGAGGAGAATACGGGGCCGCTGAGTGGCGTCATGAAGCACTAACTGACCTTAGAACCTTACTTGGCCAACTTGGCCATTAGAAAGTAGTGAGATAGCTAGTTTCGGTGTAAAGCTGAAAGTTAGTTAATACTCGATGCTACACTCATTGAGACTTGACTCTTGAGTTTTGTTTGGTTGCGAGTCAATCGCCTATCGAATGAAGCTTGTGGGAAAGGTCAGTGATATTGAGATCCCTTAGAACCCAGTTACTATTTATAGGACAGGTTGAACCAATCCAACTTCAAGAGGGTACTTACCTACAAACTTCATACAAGCCTAAACCTAAGGACTTGTCTGCTTTGTGTGAATATGATTATTTGTATATAAACTTGATTACTTTGCATACTTGTACATAACATCATAACATCATACCATAACATTTTCAATAACCATTTCAAGGATCTCGAGGGCCTTTGATGCAGGGTTACATTGAACCAAACGTCTATTAAGGGGTAAGAGGATTTATTTTCCTTTAACCAAACGCCGTCAAGGATTAAGTACAACATACTTGAGTCAAGGGCTACAACCCACTCGACATGGTGAGCTTAATCCTCGTGGAAGGACATCCACTGATACAAAGTTCTCCAATCAAAACTGTAAGTGACTACTAACATTTACCCCGCGAGATCCTTGAAAACATGAATCCATATATCATGCATCATATCATAACAGGTAATCTCCAGTACGGGTCTCTCATGTTCTTGTTGTTTATTTCAGCAATGGCTCTCCAACAAGACAACAGAGATTTTCAAACTCAAGAGGCTCAGTTCATGGAAATGTTCCTTAACCTATCCATGGGGCAGGAAGAATTGAAAGCACTCCTCGCTGGGAATCTGACCAAGAAACGTCCTGATAACAACAAGGATGACCAGGTTGAACAGCTGCAGGTTGAGATGGAAGTAATGAGAATCCAAATGTTAGGGCAGATGGATCTTATCCAAAGCCTAGCCCGGGGGAAAGAAGAGCTGAGGACCATTGTCAACGAGTTCCATCAAGACGGATGCAACCGTATGAAACAAATAGTCGAGGTTGGGGACCAAGTCATTGATCAACCTCCGAGAAGACAAGAGGTTAGACCTTTCCAAATTGCTACTACCTCGTGGGTCCAACAACAACCTCGCCAACAACAACAGGGAAATCAGCATAAGCAAAATACATCTGAAAGATGCTTTACCGAAATCAACATGTCATTGGCTCAAGCATTGCAACACATGTTGAAGACCAAGCTGGTTACGTTAAAAGACCCCCCTCAGAATCCCAACACAGCCTCCCCAAGGTACAATCCAAATGCAAGATGTGTGTACCACTCCAACAGTCCTGGACATGACACCAATAGTTGTTGGATGTTGAGAAATAAAATTCAAGACCTGATTTATGAAGGAACGCTAGAATTTGCACCAGATGGTCAACTGGAATTCTTCTGCCGTCCCTCAAAGACTCACCACCTAAAGTGACAAGTTCAGCCAAAGAGGCTTCTATTCATTTGAATTTTCAATTGTAATCTCTTTTGTTGTTTAAACAATTATCTATTAATGTCAAACTTTGTTTCATTAATACATTGCATATGTTTGTCTTGAATTCATCCTTTCGTTTTCACTATATTTAAACTATGTTTTTTACTCTCTTGTTAAAAGTTACAAGCCTTTAGAGGGAGGATGACGAAACAATGTCTTCATCTCATACAGTATGCTTTTGGATAGACCTTGCTGACGATGTACATGCGTTCTTTCAAATCCTAAACATTGGAGTTATAAGGAAGATAATCCCTAGTCAACCCCTTCGAGCCAAAGAAGTAGAAGTTTTCTTTTTTTTGCATAATTTGAAACCTTTAATCAAAACCTGGGGCAGGGTAGTCTCTCAGTTGATTCAAATGCACGTTTAGCCACAAACTCTCATCTCGTAATACAACGAATGACATCAAAAACATTCCTCTGGAATCAAAATACAGTGATGGTTCCCTATCACATAGGCAGTCATTATCTCTCAAGAGAAAAGCCCACTAAGTCAAAACCTACAAAGGAAACTTAAGGAAAAAACTAGGGCATCCCGCTGACGTAATCTCAAAACAAGAACAGTCAGGCAAAAATCAGAGATGACAAATCAAAAATAGGTCACTACAAATCCTCAACAACATGAAAAAGGTTACAAAAAAATGAATGCCTTCCGATAAACTTAACTTGTCTGAACCATCACCAAAACGTCATTCCAGACTCAATTGGAGTTCAAACGCACAATTAGCTGAGTTTATGATCGAAGAATATCACGAAGAACGGGCGGTACAAATACACTTTGAGCCTTATCCTTTATTTCTTAAATCGTGAACCAAGCCACGTTATAACCCTTCAAAAGTCCTAATTGAAGCATGGGTTAGTTCGAAAGCTTACTGTTACAAAAGGTATCTTGACTCCTGTAAGGCTTTACTCAAAATCCTGAGTCGAACTTTTCTTACAAAATTTCTTTACTTGCCAAAACGCATTTTCAAAACTTCAAGACAAGCATAAACTTTGCATTTATTTGAATATCGCTGTTTGCATATGGCTATTTGTTTGACGGCAGAGAAATTCACACAACGAATATCCAGTAAATGAAAGCTCTCTCAGTGAACAAAATCACTTCAAGTGGGATGACACTTTCAATAACAGACTTCCTAAGCAAAAGACACGACATGACATGTCACTATCCAGCATACCTGGGGCAGTCCAGTCAAGATTCCAAGAAATCTCTCAAGAAATGTGGCATAATCAGGGGCAGGTCGCCATCTCCATCACTTGGGGCATTGATTGGGTTACATACAGCCAGAGTTTCAATCTCTGAAAACTTTTCCCCAACTGAGTCGACCTCAAGAATCCTCGAGGATTTCCCCCAGTGAAGTCGCTATCTTCTCCAACAGATTGACAACAGGGTTTATTTCCCCAACAAACTACGGGTTCCCCAGCTTGAGGTGGCCTCTCCGACTACTACAAATCAAAGGACAACAACTCCTCTTCCCCAGTAGACTACTCTACAATCCCCATCAAGTTACTGTGAAGCCTGGACCTGACCAGATATCAGTTCAACTTCGTCCATCAAGAGATAACTCCCGGTAGAGCAACAGACAACCGAGACTCCAAATCTCTTTTCCCCAAGCAGGAATCAACACTATCCAATAGAGTATTCTCAATAAAAGTCAATATTCCCCGGCGGAGTTCTCCTCACCAAAACAGGAATCCTCAGTGGAAACATTCTAGGCAAAGTTTGAAGATACACCTACTCTTCAACAGCAGTCTTGGACTTGATAACTCCCCAATACTTGTCAAGGATTTATTTTCCAAGATAAAATTTCATTTCAAATAACATCCATAGCACATGTATACAAAATACATATAACACAAATCTCATTTATTTTGAGAACATCATTATGCAATGCATACATCATGACATTGCATACAACTAACTCTTTACCTTTCAGAGAAAAGATCACATCAACAAGCTACGTCTAATGAAGGGCTATTCCGGGGTTTTCCATAAAAAGATGTCCTCGCAAGGTTTTCTCTGGATCAGCCAGATCGACACTAAGATCTCTCTGATTACTATGACAGTCAAATCAATACTAAGATTTCTATTCTAGTTAAGGAAGCTATGAAGCCTGGAAACTGACCAGATAATAGTCAATCAACAATTTAAGACACTGTGAAGCCTGGATTTCGACCAGATAACGATATAAGGTGCTACGAAGCCTGGAATCCAACCAGATAGTAGTTCACTTCTTCAAAGACACTATGAACCCTGGATTTCGACCAGATAACAGTATAAGGTGCTGCGAAGCCTAGAATCCAATCGGATAGTAGTTCACTTCTTCAAAAACACTATGAAGCCTGGATTTCGACCAGATAATGGTATAAGGCACTGTAAAGCCTGGATTTCGACCAGATAATGGTATAAGGTGCTGCGAAGCCTGGAATCCAGCCAGATAGTAGTTCACTTCTTCAAAAACACTATGAAGCCTGGATTTCAACCAGATAACGGTATAAGGTGCTGCGAAGCCTGGAATCCGACCAGATGGTAGTTCACTTCTTCAAAGACACTGTGAAGCCTGGATTTCGACCAGATAACGGTATAAGGTGCTGCGAAGCCTGGAATCTGACCATATAGTAGTTCACTTCTTCAAAAACACTATGAAGCCTGGATTTCGACCAAATAACTGTATAAGGTGCTGCGAAGCCTGGAATCTGACCAGATTGTAGTTCACTTCTTCAAAGACACTGTGAAGCCTGGATTTCGACCAGATAACGGTATAAGGTGTTGCGAAGCCTGGAATCTGACCAGATAGTAGTTCACTTCTTCAAAAACACTATGAAGCCTGGATTTCGACCAGATAACAGTATAAGGCACAGTGAAGCCTGGATTTCGACTAGATAACTGTATAAGGTACTGTGAAGCCTGGAATCTGACCAGATAGTAGTTCACTTCTTCAAAGACACTGTGAAGCCTGGATTTCGACCAGATAATGGTATAAGGTGCTACGAAGCCTGGAATCCGACCAGATAGTAGTTCACTTCTTCAAAAACACTGTGAAGCCTGGATTTCGACCAGATAATAGTATAAAGCACTGCAAAGCCTGGAATCTGACCAAATGGCAGTTTACTATGTCAGTTACTATGAAGCCTGGACTCGACCGGATAATAGTATACCTCAAATTCAAGTTGAATCCTGGACCCGACCAGATAATAGCTTAATCACCGAATCCCAGATGCGATCCAGATACAGATGTCGTTCTAACGCTCATTCAATACATCTTTCAGATACGAGTCAGATACAATTCATTTATGAATATTATTCTGATACTCATCCCAAGACCTCTGCTGGTTCAGTTTAAATCTCTCAATGGTTTATCCTGATTCTTCCTGGTATACATTTCCTCTGGTTCAAATAAATCGCTCCAAGATTTATTCTGATTCTTTTGAAGTCAAGTTTAGACTTAGTCTAATTTCTGTCAACAATCACCTCTGGATGGCATCTATAAGCCCATCTCCAACAACTATCCATCATTTCTCCAAATGGCATCTTTAAGCCCATTCCCTACACAATCAATCACAACATCATCGAGTGCAAATTTCTAGGCACTCTAGTGTTCAATCATCTTCCACCTTCAAGTCACGCATGGCAGATTTGCCCATCTAACTCTTCAGGTGTAAGAAGATTGAATAGGGGCAGTTGTTGTACCGCAAAATTTGCCCTCTCATTTCTCAAAGAATCATCCTTGACCCTCAGGTTTGCTTCAATCCAATTTCAAGCTTTGAATTACAGATTTTCCAAGAAATTCATTCACAAGGGCAAAATGGTCATTTGCATACTGAAAAGTCAAACTTTGACTTTTGGATCAAAATCAAGTTTCAAGAATCATATTTCATCAAGGCATGAAGTTTGTTTCATCAAGAAATTCAAAAGTCAAAATTACTTTGGAAAAGTCAAAATTCTAAATACTTAGAATTTTTCTAAGTGTTTAAGAAATATGACAAGCTCAGAACTTCTGGCCAGTTGATTCTTAAAGAATTTCTAACACAAGAGTTGTAGATCTCAATGAGATCTAAAACATTGCAGAACAGAACTTCTCCCAAAAATGATGGAATTTCAAGTTATAAATCTTTGAAGACACGTCCATGAAACTGAAGCACTCAACAAATTTTGAACATTCCCAAGACATGATTTGGTTCCAACTTTTGGGCCAGTTTTCACGTAGGTTCAGCTAGAGTTTGCAAGAGTAATTCAAAGAAAGTCTACAAATTGTGTTACAAGTTTTTTGAAAAGTCTTAAAACTCTTTCAGAACATGCTGGAGCAGGGAGATTCAAATATCAGAAGTTGGATGTTTATTCTAAGTTACGCTGATGATGAACTTCTAACTCGGAATTAAGCTATGATGCATAATCTCATATTGCAGGATTTTTGGTTTGATAAATTTCATCATCATTTAATGCTCACAACAAATTTTGAGTTTTTATCAAAAGGATTTCCCCACGTGTGATATAGAAGTACCATTACTGTCCTTGAAAAGCAAACTTTTGTACAAGTTTATGTTGGGCCCATGCTTTGCTTTTACTTTTAAGGGTACTTTTCCTTAATTCATGCTTACAAATCCAGCTTAGGCACAACTAAAATCTGCTAACCACCATACTTGTTTATCTTGCTTCAAGAACAAGCCAGCATGCTAAAATGATGTTGGTACTTTTTACTTCTCCAAGCTACAAAATTCTTGCCTATAAATTGAACTTCATTTGCAACTGTGAAGGGGGCCGGTGGAAAAATTGAATAGAAAAAGCCTTGAAACCTTGCTAAAATTTCCAGGAATCTGAAACTGAAAACACAAATACAAAACATGTTAGTTTTTTATTCTTGCATTCAAACTTCAATTTCCCTCAAGTGTTTCTTGACCAAATCATCCATACACCATTCATAACCCAAGTTAAAGGTTGTTCCAGCCTACTGAGTACGTGAGGAAGCTGATCAGAACATTATAAGCAGTCAGAACCAAGCTCCAGCTCACCGAATATTTTCCAGCTGCAAGGTAAGTTTCTGTTGACTCTCATCATATTACTTAGGCATTGTTAGATTTGCATGTTCAAAATACAATGTAGATATCCTGATTCCGATGCTGTATATATTTTGAGGTTTCATGTATTTGCCTGCCTAAATAGGGAGAACATCATTTCAGAACTTCGTAAGGAAACTAGGATTAGCAGATAGATGCTTGTTTTTTATTTATAGTCTTGACATTTTTTATGCTTCTGAAACCATGATGGAAAACTACCATAATTGTTATGTCTGTGTTTTCAGTTCTGTTGAGATTTGACTAAGTTGCAGATGTTATGATTAGCATGAAGAAAGAGGTGGAGTTTACCATCAGAGTCTACTTTGTAATACATGTTTATGCTTTTGCTTCTAATACCGGATGTACAGCCACCCCAATGGTAGACAATGTGTACGCATAAGACATTAGTGCTAAGGGTCTTGGGTTCTAACCCCAGAAGCATCTTTCTAGGTTTATTTCTTGACATTTTTTACTCATTTATCCGTCAGACGATACTCCTAGATCGGAACTTCTAGACAACCTTACCCAACAGCATTATCACCTCACTCTCTCAAATAGACAAAACTTCTGACTTGCTAGAGATATTAGTACTTCTAGGTTCCCAGCTACACTACAGCTTCTGAACCCCTTCAAAAATCAGAACTTATAGGTTTTCCTTTATTCCCAACGACTTCAGAACTTGGTGTACCCAGGCCCAGAACTTCTGACCCTCCACTTTCTCACTAACATTTTCTCTTTTGCATCGCATCAAAGTCAGAACTTCTGCTCCTTCTCGTTTCAACAACGTGCTAATTCTGACTCCCTTTTCTATTATTTGTCTTATTTTAGCTTTTAATAACCAAAAACACCAAAAATATTTCATATTCACTTGTTTTATTTTATTTCTTTGAGAAGAAAAAGATCAAAATATTTTTCTTAAGAAGATTTATTTCTTTTCTTAACAAAAACAAAACAAGTCCATTTCAATTCTTGTAAATTATTTCAATATGTTTGTAATAGATAAATTAGGACTTTAATTTCTTGCAATCCCCATTTGTAAATTTTTACACCCCATCCCCTTAATGATGTAATAGTGTAGGACTTTATTTTTCTACACTTTTATTGCTTTCAATATTGTTAGTAATTAGGGTATGTATGGAAAGACATGAAAACAACAAATAGATAACCCTAATCAAGACAAAATGCATGTAAATCAAATACACTATTCACACATGCACCCTTAGGGTAATCCCACTTGTTGCCTATCAGAAAAATAGTCATGTCCCTCGAATATGGGCGTTGTAGAAAAGACCCTCGATAAAAGATCGTAGTCCCTCGATGACCTTTGATGTTGCCTTCGATAAACGATCTAGTCCCTAAATGACATTGCTAAAATGTCCCATGGGTTTCCTTCTATGACTATACAAATGTCTCGCGCCCGTCCCTTCACATCCAACGATGGGGCTTCTTACCAAAACAATGGTGAGATAGCAACATCTAAAGGAGGAGGAAAATAACATTTAATACCTTTTGAGTAGGTAGATTCGCTCCTAGTTGCTCGCTTGCTCATAAAAAAAAACATTTTACACACCAACACACTCATTTGAAACATTTTCAGAAAACAAACACTTTGTACACGTTCTTATAGAAACGAGAGCTATTACAAAGAAGACACTTTTCAAAATCACTTTCAAAAAAACATTCGACAAACACCTCTTTGAACTATTTTCGAAAGAACACTTTGTACGCATTCTTATAGAAACGAGAACCATTACAAGGACACAAGACTGATTTCACACACAAGACTGACAAGTGTGTGTGTGAAAATTAGGGTCAGCTCCCTGATTTCACACACAAGACTGACAAGTTTGGTTTGGGCTTTACTGCAGAGGCTCAAAGGGTTGTTCGGCGCGCGTGGATTAGAAGACCTCCTCTGAGCATCAGTGATCAGGGAGTGAATGCAATTGAGGATGATGAAGAAGAGTCAGATATCGACAGCTGGATCTACCCGACTACCAACGGCGGATTGAACAACTGGACAGCGAAGGACTTCGTGCCCGTTTATTTTATTACACAGTAATAGACTTTTGTTTTGAGATTTGTAACAGACAGTTTGAAACTTTACGTCCCGGTGCCTTGCCCGAGGAACCTTTGCTTTGTTTGTGAGGGCTTATTATTTGTCATTTTCATATATCATCAATAAAACATTGGACGTTTTCTTGCATTACAAATTTTACGCTCCTTGTTTTTCTTTTTCATATCTCATTTTATCAAAAACAGCTATTGTCTCACACACACCCACATATCATAATACAGATCCACATCCACTCTAGATCCCATTGATAATAACTCTGCTACTGCCAGTTATGACTTCGAAAATCCGATCAACCAAACCGAGGACGAAGGTGAGGATGATTGTGAAGTTCCTGGGGAACTTGCTAGACTGTTACTACAGGAAGAGAGGGCCATACAACCTCATCAAGAGCCAATGGAATCAGTGAATTTGGGTACAGAGGAAGACAAGAAAGAGGTCAAGATAGGTGCGAATCTGGAGCCCAGTGTCAAACAACGGTTGATACAGATGCTACGTGACTATGTTGAGATATTCTCTTGGTCTTATGAAGATATGCCTGGTTTGGACACCGATATTGTGGTTCATCGCCTGCCAACTAAAGAAGACTGTCCTCCGGTAAAGCAGAAGGTTTGCCGTATGCGCCCTGAGATGTCAGAGAAAATCAAAGCTGAAGTCATGAAACAGTTTGACGCTGGATTTCTAGTTGTCACTTCTTACCCACAGTGGGTTGCCAACGTTGTTCCAGTACCTAAGAAGGATGGTAAGGTACGGATGTGTGTGGACTATATAGATCTGAACAGGGCGAGCCCCAAAGATGATTTCCCACTTCCTCACATCGATGTTCTGGTCGACAACACCGTGCAGCATAAGATCTTTTCCTTTATGGATGGTTTTTCTGGTTACAATCAGATTAAGATGGATCCTGAAGACATGGATAAGACAACCTTCGTTACACAGTGGGGCACCTTCTGTTACAAGGTAATGCCTTTTAGGTTGAAGAATGTTGGGGCAACTTATCAGTGTGCCATGGTCGCTCTGTTCCACGACATGATTCACCATGAGATTGAGGTTTACGTTGATGACATGATCGCAAGGTCCCAGACTGAGGAAGAGCACCTTGACCATCTCCAAAAACTATTTGACAGGTTGAAGATGTACAAGCTAAGGTTAAACCCAAACAAGTGCACCTTCGGGGTAAGGTCTGGTAAGCTTCTGGGTTTCGTTGTTAGTGATAAACGTATTCAAGTGAATCCTGCAAAGGTGAAGGCTATACAGGAGATGCCAGCTCCCCGAACGGAAAAGTAAGTTAGAGGCTTTTTAGGACGTCTGAATTATATTGCAAGATTCATTTCACATATGACCGCTACTTGTGAGCCAATCTTCAAGCTGCTGAAGAAAGATCAAGTGGTAAAATGGAATGATGAATGCCAGGCCGCTTTCAAAAGGATCAAGGAATATCTCCAAGAGCCACCTATTCTGATGCCTCCAGTTGAAGGGAGACCTTTGATCTTATACTTGATAGTACTGGACAATTCAATGGGGTGTGTGCTGGGGCAGCATGACAAGTTTGGCCGAAAAGAGCATACTATTTACTACCTTAGAAAAAATTTTACCGACTGTGAGACCCGATACTCACTGCTCGAGAAAACTTGCTGCGCTTTGGCATGGGCTGCTCGCCGGCTGAGACAGTATATGCTGACTCACACTACCCTATTGATATCAAAGATGGATCCAATTAAGTATATCTTCGAAAAGCCTGCCTTGTCCGGAAGAATAGCAAGATGACAAATGATCTTAATTGAGTATGATATCCAATACAAAACCCAAAAATAAATCAAGGGGAGTGTGTTGGCGGATCATTTGGCGCATCAGGCCGTGGATGATTACCAATCCATGAATTTCAAATTCCCGAATGAGAACATCATGTTGGTAACCGACTGTGAAGAACCTGGACCGGATGAAGGACCTGAGGAGGGATCCCGATGGTCTATGTATTTTGATGGAGCCTCAAACACGTTGGGTAATGGCATTGGCACCATGATCATATCTCCTGAGGGCTGTCATACTCCGTTTACCGCCCGACTATGTTTTAACTGCACCAACAATATGGCGGAGTATGAAGCATGCATCTTAGGCTTCGAGTTGCTATCGACCTGAGGATTAGGTTCTTGAGTGTATTCAGAGATTCTGCTCTAGTGATCAGTCATATCAAAGGCGAGTGGGATATGAAGCACCCAAATCTTATTCCTTACAAAGAGTATGTATTGACGTTCCTCCCACACTTTGAGGAGATAACCTTTGAACACTTTCCAAGAGAGGAGAATCAGTTAGCGGACGCGCTAGCTACCCTGTCTTTTATTTTCAAGGTCAGGTGGGACAATGAAGCTCCCCAGATTACCATTGAGAGGCTGGACGAACCCGCTCATTGTTGTGACATCGAGACTGAGGAGGTGGCAGATAAACCCTGGTTCCATAAGGTAAAGAGGTATCTTGAGGCTCAAAAGTACCCCGAGGGTGCATCTGTTAATGACAAGAAGTTTCTGAGAAGGTTTGCTGCGAAGTTCTTCATTAGCAATGGGATCCTTTATAAACGTAACCATGATTCAACCTTACTGCGATGTGTGGACAAAAGCGAGGCAGAAAAGATCATGGCAGAGCTACATGAAGGTACCTTCAGAACTCATTCCAATGGACATACCATGGCGAAGAAGATCCTACGGGCTGGATATTATTGGTCCACCCTGGAAGCCGATTGTTATCAGCACTCTTGGACCTGTCATAAGTACCAAGTCTATGCTGATAAGGTGCACATACCTCCAGTTCCTCTGAATGTTTTGACAACTCATTGGCCTTTTGCAATGTGGGGCATCGATATGATTGGTGAGATAAGACCTATTGCGTCCAACGGGAATCGTTTCATTCTGGTGGCTATTGATTACTTTATGAAGTGGGTTGAGGCGGCTTCCTTTGCTACAGTAACTAAGAACGTTGTGGCGCGGTTTATCCGACACAATCTGATTTATAGATACGGTGTACCAGAGAGGATCATTACGGACAATGGTACAAATCTCAACAATACGATGATCACCGAGCTCTGCAAACAGTTCAAGATACAGCATCACAACTCTTCTCCTTACCGGCCGAAGATGAATGGGGTTGTTGAAGCGGCTAATAAGAATATCAAGAAGATTGTGCAGAAGATGACGGTGACATACAAAGACTGGCATGAGATCTTACCATTCGCTCTTCATGGGTACCGTACCTCAGCACGGACATTGACAGGGGAAACACCCTACTCTCTGGTGTATGGCATGGAGGCAGTCTTACCCATTGAAGTTCATATACCCTCTCTTCGGATTATGAAGGATGCAGGTTTGAGCGAGGACGATTGGATCCAGACCCGGCTTGATCAGCTGAATTTAATCGATGAAAAGAGACTTACTGCTACTTGTCATGATCAGACGTATCAAAAGAGAATGATCAAGGCATTTAACAAGAAAGTTAGACGACAAGAATATCAAGTCAGGGATCTAGTGATCAAACGCATCATATTGCCGCAAGGTGATCCCAGCGGAAAATGGACCCCCACTTATGAAGGGCCATTTGTGGTTAAGAACATTTTCTCAGGAGGAGCTATGATTCTAACCACCATGGATGGTGACGACCTTCCTCACCCCGTCAATGCAGACATAGTGAAAAAATACTACGCATAATCAAAGACCCGCTAGGTTGACTGGCCTAGGCAAAAATAAGGGTTTCCCGGCAAACCAAAAGGGTTCGGGCAAAAATAAGGGATGAAAATGAAAAGATATGTACACCCGGCAAGTTGAAAACCTGAAAAGGCGGCTTGGGCAAAAAAGGGTATCCCGATGGACTGAAAACCAGAAAGGGCGATCCAGGAAAAAATTATGGATTAAAGCGTAACACTATGTCTCATTGGATCGTCTTGCGACCAGGATTCAGTATCGACTATTAAGCTCAGACGGCACCAATCAATCTGATCTACCTTCAACCAAGTAGCAAAGTGATGAGACGCTTGAAGATATAAAGGCAATAGCAGAGTTGGAACCCAGTGGGATTGTTTCACATAGCTGTTTTTTGTGGTTTTTCATAAATTGTATAATAATTCTTACGGCGGCGTTCTCTTACTAGGACGTCAGCCTCTTGTACAAAACGCCTGTTACAGGCTAACTTCAAAAATCAATACAATTCATTTTCACAAAGAAATTTCAAACTTGTGTTTTCTTTTTCTGTTTTCTTTTGCAAGACCAATGATTGATTTTTTATATATACATTTGAAAATAATTGTTGCTCATAAATATTTACATGTGAAATGTGATAGGTGGAAATAGAACTGACTGTTTTTAACGCTGGTTCACGAAATGTCACGGTAAGCAAGAGTCGCCACCGTCTTTTATGTTCTCCAACAAGGAAAGGACAAAAGCACAGCAAAATTCCTTATCGAGATGTCTCTCGGTTCGGGAGGTAGATTTATAGAAAGGGAAGGTGTTAGCACCCTTTCTATCCGTGGTTATCCACGGGCTCTTAGGTACTTGCTCTTATGTTTTCAAAAATTGTTTTCTTTTCAAGTGTATGTGGGTTTGAAAAAGTTTCGTTTGAAAAATTTCTAGGTAACTCTTGTATCTGTCCTCAAGAGTGTATGAAATGTTTTGTTTGAAAACTTTTTGAAAGTGTAGGTGCGAAAAGTATTTTTGTTTGTTTGAGAGAGCAAGTACCCAGGAGAAATCTACCTACTCTAAGGAATTAGGCTGTGTAAGAGTCCTTTAGATAGTGTTATCCCACCATTGAGAAGTAGGTAGCACCGCCGTTGGAGGTAATCGGGTCAATTCAATTATTAGGGACATGTGTGGTCACCGAAGCAATAGTAGGACGCCTTAGCGGTAACCCTAATGTCCTAGATCCTTTTTTTATCCGAGGCAACCGTTTCGAGGCAACTGGATCTTTAGACAGGAGGGTGACCTCTAAAACACCCTATACTTGACGACCACGTCGAGGCAACCGAGTGAGGCGTACCCTAGGAGTGGCATGTGCATGTGTGTTGAATTCAGTTAAGATTTATCTTTGAACATGTCATTTGTGAGCTACGGATTGATTTTATTTGTCATACAAGTATTGCAGGCATATTAACAGTTAAGAGTGCGGAAAATAAATTGCGGAAAGGTAAATCTACGCTATTACAAGGCGCGGGTCTATACATCGCCAAAAACAAAACCCGTTTGGAAAATAAGTGCGGAAAATTAAAGAAAGCAGTAAAATCCCTAATTAACTATTACATCCTCGGAAACAGTTACATAAATATGATCAAAAGGAATTAAAGTGCGCGTAAAGAAATTAAGTCGGGAATATCTTAGGGTTTTGACCCTTTTTGAGGAAAATAAAGTAATTTGTCCTTTTTGCAATTAATTATTAAACCTAATTCTAATTAATTAATTAATTAAAGAAAAAATGTTTTTTATGTTTTTTATGTTTTTTGATGAAAATAAAAATAAAGAAATTAAAAGTCAAAAGAAAAAAACCTAATTCTAATCTATTTTAAGTTATTGAGAAAAAATTAAAGTTGACCTAATTTTAAAAGGCTAGATTAATTAATTTACATTTTTATTTACAAAAATAATAATTAAGGTGAAATTTAATAATAAAAATAATAATATAAATATTTACTGGATTTATTATGAAAATAATATTAATTATGTTAGTTAAATAAATAATAATAATAATAATTAGAAATTAGTAAAAGAAAAATAAAAGAGAAAATAAAAGAACTCAGGGGGGGTATGCTGGCCCAGATGGAGGTGTTGTTCTGGAAATTTAGGCCCAATAGCACTCAGGCCTGTTGACTTCTGGAATTTCCCACGTGCATGTTGATTGAGGAACATGGTATTCCTTCCCTTGTAACCATTGGATTTGTATTAGGAGACACAGGGTTGGCTGATACGTGGGATGCATGATGGAACCCTTCTTTGAAGCCTGCATTGGATTATACAAGAAAAAATAGGAACAATTATATGGGGGACCTGGGAATCAAACCCAGGTCCCAATGGTTGCCAACCACGTCATCCTCCACTAAGCCAAGCGCATGTCTTTGTTAATATAATGGATGATGAAAATAATATATAAAAAGTCAGTTATGCTGGAAACCAAGAAAAAGCGCGCATTATATTTGAATGAGCCAACCATACTCTTCCACGTATTGTCTTCTTCCTCATTTCCCTGTAAAACAAAAACAAGATAGTGGGGGTTTTTAACCCCCACAATGTGGAACGGCCAAAAATAGAGAATAGGTCCCTGGGTTATATAAATAAGGCGCGATAGTCCAGTTAGATTCGTCTTGATCATACGGTTTCAACCATGTGCGTCATTAGTCCTAATTTTGCTTATGTTGTAAAGCCCTAATTCTAGAGCTTGGAAAACCTAAAATCCAACAATGGCGTTTTCTGTTTCAGGACACCATAACGCCAATCACCTATACCATTAGCTTCAGAAAGGTTATAGCAATGCAAAGCAATGATTATAACATGTTAATGATGCAGAAAAAGTGAGTTTCGATTCTAGAAAAATTAAGCAAACCGTGAGTTTGTTCTGGACGTTTCCTTGAGTGTTAGCCCTTGATTTGATTTGCAAAAGGTTTCTGGGAATGCTAGCAAGGTGTTTGAATCTTTAAATCTCTTTGAAATGGCCTGGAAGGTGGAATTCAGTTTCAAGCTTTCTTTGAATTTTTTCAATATGGTAAGGGCTCTTTGCAGCAGTTTTGCACGTGAATGGAATTAGGGTTAGCTTCAGTATATGTAGTGGAATGAAAACTAGGGTAAATCTTGGCCAAAAATCCATGGCATTATGGTTTGTATATTTGATTTTCACTCAAATATTTTTGCATCTTTTTGATTGCCAAAACTTGCCAAAATTAGATATTCTTGTCTCTTTGATTGGCACACGAAATCTCCAGCTCATATTGGTCCTATTTGCTTCATGAAAAGATTGCAAAACCCTATTTTGATATTTTCCTACAATTAAATGAATTAAATGAATTAATAATCAATTAAAAATTCAAATAATTAATAAAAATAAGAAAATAATTCAATTTAATCTCAATGGGTCGTGCATAAGCCTTGGGTAAAGATTCAAGAAGGAATTTGAGGCCCATTAGCAAAAATGAAGTGTTTTGAGCAAAGTTGACTTTTGCAAATTCACAAAAATTTCCCAACTTCTCCAATGCATATCTTGCTCAATTTTGATCATATGAACATGTTCTTGGACATTTTGGAAAGGTCTTGAAGTCCTCTAACCAATGCCTTTGGTACCATGTCATTTGGATATACCAATCTCAAGTTATGGTCTTTGACTTAAAGTGCATTTTTGTTGACTTTTGAAATTGACCTATAATGTAGAAATTGATAACTTTTTGTGAGAGCATTTCTTGGACTTGGAATGTGAGGATGAGTTGTAGGAAATGTAATTCCCTTAAAAATGAGCATTGGATGGGATTTTTCTGATGAACCATGGAAAAGTTATGCCTTGGTCAAGTTACAATTGACTTTTCAGCTGTCCAAAAATAGAAACTTTTGCATCTTTGATGATTTTTGAGTCATGCTTGTGGAATCATGATCAAGACTTGATCAAATGATGATTATGAGCTCAAAATAAGATGTTGACCAAAAATTCTGACTTTTGACTGCAAAATGACCATTTTGCCCCTACAGTTGATTGTGAACCAAATGAAGCTTTTGACTGTGCAATTTGATCCTGTGAGTCTTGAGACTTGACATGTAGATGCTTGGCAATGTATATAGGCCTATGGAACTTGATTGAGCCATTGAAAACCATAAATTCCTTGCAAGAACCAAAACCCTAATTTCAGCTGGCTTAGGAGGCTGTTTGACTATGCAACCCCTTGATCCATTTGAAGATTGATCTTGACAAATCTTGAAGAATATGGGGGGGAAAATTTTTGGGTACAACAGTTGCCCCTGTTCAATCTTCTTAGACCTGAGGATGTAGATTGGCTTGCGTGCCTTTCGTGATCCGAAGGTGGAAGATGATTGAATACTAGAGTGCCCAGAAATTTGCACTAGCATAGTAGAATATCAGCAATGTGATGTCGGGAATGGGCTTACAGATGCCATTTGGAAAGATGGTGGATAGGAGGATGGGCTTATAGATGCCATCTGGAAATGTGACAGAACCTTGTCGGGAATGGGCTTATAGATGCCATTTGGAATTATGTGTCGATCCCGTAAGAGATTCCTTAGCGAGAACTTGCGTACTTTGAGAAAGGAAGATGGTTTCCTGGCCTGTTACAGGGGTTGATCTTCAAACTCTTCATGCAGATATACCCTGTCTAGATACAGGTGTCGAATCTACAATCAATTGCTCACAGATGTGCCCTGTCTAGATACAGGAATTGAATCCGGAACTTCAAAAGGTCGCTTACAGACGTGCCCTGGCTGGATACAGGTATCGAATCTACAAACAATCGCTCACAGATGTGCCCTGGCTAGATACAGGAATCGAATCTGGAACTTCAAAAGGTTGCTTACAGACGTGCCCTGGCTAGATACAGGTATCGAATCTACAAACAATCGCTCACAGATGTGCCCTAGCTAGATACAGGAATCGAATCCGGAACTTCAAAAGGTTGCTTACAGACGTGCCCTGGCTGGATACAGGTATCGAATCTCTACACTCTTCATGCAGATATGCCCTGGCTGGATACAAGTATCGAATCTACAATCAATCACTCACAGATATACCCTGGCTAGATACAGGAATCGAATCTGGAATTGGTCATCTATAGATATGCCCTGGCTGGATACAGGTGTCGAATCTCTAAACTCTTCATGCAGATATGCCCTGGCTAGATACAGGTATCGAATCCACAATCAATCATTCACAGATATGCCCTGGCTAGATACAGGTATCGAATCTGGAATTGCGACAGTTGATAGAAATCATCTTTGGATTGACCTTTTTTCTGAAAAGGCAAAACATCAGTTATATGAAATGTCATGATGTATGAAATGCATGATGTCATGATGTTCAAAATATAAATGAGATAGTTGTGTTATGATGCGTATATGCATGCGTCATGGTGTATAATAATGTGATGAATGTATTTTCGTTTAGGAAAATAAATCCTTGACGACTGCCGGGAGTTTGTTTTAAATCCTGGGCTGATGTTGAAGGGTAGAGTTCTTCGTTTCCGCTGGGGATGATTGCAAGAATACCGGTAGGAGAAGATGACTCCATTGGGGAATAAACTTGCTGGAGAGATTACTCTGCGGGGAACTTCTCTGTGGGAAGAGATACTTCGCTGAGGTTTCGATGATAACTCCGCTGGGGATTCTATTGATAAGCTCTGTTGGAAGATTTGATGAACTCCGCTGGGGGATGGGAAGAATTTTGCCGAGGACGATCTTTCCGTGGTAATTAGCTGAGGATAACCCAGTTATAAGCTCTGGTGGGGAATAACCTTTGAATAAAGCCGGGGATATGCGTTCGTACTCTGCAGGGTAAGCTTCCAGAATCTACTGGGGATAAGCTTCCAGAATCTACTGGGGAGGATGATTCAACTCTCCTGGGGAAACTTTTGCACTGTACTGGGGAAGTGGCTCCACTGGGATGTCTGGTATTCCGCCGGGGAACAATCTTATATTAAGACTGCCGGGGATGCTTGCTTAGGAACATCTGTATACTCCGCTGGGGAATATTGAGATCTTCTGGGGATACCCAACCTCCTTAAGGCTGACTATAGGCTGACTCTGCTTGGGGAGAGTGTTACTGACTTGCTAGGGATACTGTGCCTTTTCAGGGCTGAGGGGAGACCAACCCTGCTTGGGGAGAGAGCATGGCTGACTCTTGATTTATTCTGCAGGGAGTGAAGATATCTTGGTTACGTTCTTCAGCCGAACCTACCTTGGTACCTTGGTGGACAGAGCAACTAGATCGCTTAGACAACTCTTTATTGCCTCTATTTCTGATGTCACCTATAATTAATCCTTTGTTTCTTATGCAAATATTTATGAGTTAGTAATTAGTGTCAAATGCATATATCAAAAATGAACATTGGACGTTCTTTGCAAAACAAAACAGGTAAAGGAAAAACAATTGACAATTTGTCTGGAAAAGTGAATTTGTATTAATTTTGAAGTTTGCTTGTAAATAGGCGTTTATGTACAAGAGGCTGACGTCCTAGTAAGAGAACACCGCCGAACAAGATCGAGTTTATACAAAAAGGGAAACAAAACAGCTGTGTGCAAAATCCCACTGGGTTCCAACTCTGCTATCGCCTTTATGTCTTCAAGCGTCTCATCACTTTGCTGCTTAGTTGGAGATGAAGCTGACTGATCAATGTCGTCTGAGCCTGATAGTTGATGTTGAATTCTGGATGCAAGGTGATCCAATGAGACATAGTATTACGCTTTAATCTCTAACTTTTTCCTGGACCGCCCTTTCGGGTTTTCAGTCCACCGGGATACCCATTTTTGCCCAAGCCGCCTTTTCAGATTTTCGACTTGCCGGGTGTACAGATTTTCTCATTTCATCCCTTATTTTTGCCCGAACCCTTTTGGTTCACCAGGAAGCCCTTATTTTTGCCTAGGTGTGTCAACCTAGCGGGTCTTTTATCATGCGTAGTATCTTTTTACTATGTCTGCATTGGCGGGGTGAGGAAGGTCGTCACCATCCATGGTGGTTAGAATCATAGCTCCTCCTGAGAAGATACGTTTAACCACAAATGGCCCTTCGTACGTAGGGGTCCATTTGCCCCTGGGATCACTTTGAGGAAGAATGATGCGCTTGATTACCAGGTCTCCGACTTGATATTCTTGTCGTCTGACTTTCTTGTTAAAAGCCTTGATCATCCGTTTTTGGTACGTCTGACCATGACAGATAGCAGTGACTCTCTTTTCGTCAATTAGGTTTAATTGATCAAGCCGAGTCTGGATCCAGTCATCTTCGCTCAAACCTGCATCCTTCATTATCCGGAGAGAGGGTATCTGGACTTCAATGGGCAAGACTGCCTCCATGCCATAGACCAAGGAAAAGGGAGTTGCCCCTGTTGACGTCCGTGTTGAGGTATGGTACCCATGAAGAGCAAACGGTAACATCTCGTGCGAATCTTTGTAGGTCACTGTCATCTTCTGCACAATCTTCTTGATATTCTTATTCGCTGCTTCTACAGCCTCATTCATCTTCGGTCGGTAAGGCGAAGAGTTGTGGTGCTGTATCTTGAATTGCTCGCAGAGCTCAGTGATCATCTTGTTGTTGAGATTGGTACCGTTATCCGTAATGATCCTTTCCGGGACACCATATCGACAGATCAGGTTGTGTCGAATGAACCGTGCCACGACATTCTTGGTTACGGTAGCATAGGAAGCTGATTCAACCCATTTTGTGAAGTAATCAATCGCTACTAGGATGAAGCGATGCCCGTTGGATGCCGTAGGTCTGATCTCGCCGATCATATCAATGCCCCACATTGCAAAAGGCTAAGGTGTTGTCAAGACGTTCAGAGGAACTGGAGGAATGTGCACCTTATCAGCATAGATCTGGCATTTGTGACACGTCCGAGAATGTCGGTAACAGTCGGCTTCCATTGTGGACCAGAAATATCCTGCCCGAAGGATTTTCTTTGCCATGGTATGTCCACTGGAATGTGTTCCGAAGGTTCCTTCATGCAGCTCTGTCATGATTCTTTCTGCTTCAGTCTTATCCACACAACGCAGTAAGGTTGAATCATGGTTTCGTTTGTATAGAATGCCATTGCTGAGGAAGAACTTTGCCGCGAACCTTCTCAGAAACTTCTTGTCGTTAACAGATGCGCCTTTGGGGTATTCTTGAGCTTCCAAGTACCTCTTCACTTCATGATACCAAGGTTTTTCAGCTACCTCTTCAGCCTCAAGATCGCAGCAATGTGCAGGTTCGTCCAATTTCCAGATAATGATCCGGGGAGCCTCGTTGTCCCATTTGACTTTGAACATAGAAAACATCGTAGCCAGCGCGTCCGCCAAATGATTCTCCTCTCTTGGGAAGTGTTCAAAGGTTATCTCTTCGAAATGGGGAATCAACGTCAACACATACTCTTTGTAAGGAATAAGATTTAGGTGTTTCGTATCCCACTCGCCTTTGATCTGATTGATCACGAGAGCGGAATCTCCGAAGACACTCAGAAACTTGATCCTTAAGTCAATTGCAACTTGAAGACCCATGATACATGCTTCATACTCTGCCATGTTGTTGGTGCAGTTGAAACATAGCCGGGCAGTGAGTGGAGTATAAGTGCCTTTTGGAGATATGATCACAGCGCCGATACCATTACCCAAAGCGTTCGAGGCTCCGTCAAAGTGCATAGACCATCGGGATCCTTCCTCAGGTCCTTCATCCGGTCCAGGTACTTCACAATCAGTTACTACCATGATATTCTCGTCTGGAAATTCAAAGTTCATCGACTAGTAATCGTCCACTGCTTGGTGTGCCAAATGGTCTGCCAATACACTTCCCTTGATTGCTTTCTGAGTCGTGTACTGGATGTCGTATTCTGTCAAGATCATATGCCATCTTGCTATTCTTCCAGACAAGGCAGGCTTTTCGAAGATGTACTTGATTGGATCTATTTTTGAAATCAAGAGAGTAGTGTGAGTCAACATATACTATCTCAACCGGCGAGCAGCCCATACCAAAGCGCAGCAAGTTTTCTCGAGCAATGAGTATCGGGTCTCACAATCGGTAAACTTTTTGCTAAGGTAATAAATAGTGTGCTCTTTTCGGCCAGACTCGTCATGCTGCCCCAGCACACACCCCATTGAGCTGTCAAGTACTGTCAAGTATAAGATTAGAGGTCTCCCTTCAACCGGTGGCATAAGAATGGGTGGCTCTTGGAGATACTCTTTGATTCTGTCGAAAGCGGCCTGACATTCATCGTTCCAACGTACCACTTGATCTTTCTTCAGCAGCTTGAAGATTGGTTCACAGGTAGCAGTTAGATGTGAGATGAATCGGGCAATATAGTTCAGCTGTCCCAGAAAGCCTCTGACTTCTTTCTCTGTCTTGGGAGTTGGCATCTCTTGTATGGCTTTCACTTTGGCAGGGTCCACTTGAATACCTTTGTCACTCACGACGAAACCTAGCAATTTTCCAAATCTCACCCCAAAGGTGCACTTGTTTGGGTTCAACCTCAATTTGTACAACTTCAGACGGTCAAACAGTTTCTGCAGATGGTCAAGGTGTTCCTCCTTAGTTTGGGACCTTGCAATCATATCGTCGACGTACACTTCGATCTCATGATGGATCATGTCATGAAACAAAGCAACCATGGCACGTTGGTAGGTTGCCCCAACATTTTTCAGCCCAAAAGGCATGACCTTGTAGCAAAAGGTGCCCCACTGAGTAACAAAAGTGGTCTTATCCATGTCTCCAGGAGCCATCTTGATCTGATTATAACCGGAGAAACCGTCCATGAAGGAGAACACCTTGTGCTGAGCAGTGTTGTCAACCAGAACGTCGATATGAGGCAGAGGGAAATCATCCTTAGGGTTGGCCCTATTCAAATCCCTGTAATCAACACACATTCGGACCTTACCATCCTTCTTCGGCACTGGAACCACATTGGAAACCCACTGAGGGTAAGAAGTCACTGCTAGAAAACCGGCGTCAAATTGTTTCATAACCTCAGCTTTGATTTTCTCGGACATCTCCGGACGCATACGGCGGACCTTTTGTTTAACCGGAGGGCAGTCTTCCTTGGTAGGCAGGTGATGAACCACAATGTCAGTATCCAACCCAGGCATGTCTTCGTAAGACCAGGCAAAGATCTCCACATAATTATGCAACATCTGAATCAACCGTTGTTTCACACTGAGCTCTAGATTGGCACCAATCTTGACTTCCTTTCTGTCTGTCTCAGTACCCAGATTTACCGTTTCCACTGGCTCTTCATGTGGCTGAATGGCCCTTTCTTCCTGGAGTAACAGTCTTGCAAGTTCACCAGGCACTTCGAAATCATCTTCACCTTCGTCTTCGGCTAAGTTGATCGGATTTTCGAAGTCATAACTGGCAGTAGCAGAGTCGTTACCAGTGAGATCCAGAGTGGATTGGAACCTGTATAGGTGAGTGTGTGTAAATATAATTGTTTTGCAATATATAAAGAAAGAAAGAGAGCGCAAGATTTGAAATGCGAAAAACGTCCAATGTTTTTATTCATGATATATGAAAATGACAAATAATAAGCCCTCACAAATGAAGCCACGGTGTCCCGGGTAAGACACCGGGCCATAAAGTTTCAAATTATTGTTCGTTACAAATTCAAAACAAAGGAGTTCATTACTGAGTGGCAAAAGTAATAGGTATGAAATCTTTGGCAGTCCAGTTGTTCAGTCCACCGTTGGTCGTTGGGTAGATCCAGCTGTCAAATTCGGATTCCTCCACGTCGTCTTCAATAGCATTCACTCCCGGGTTGGTGATTAACACAGGAGGTCTTCCAATCCTTGCCTTACGAATAGCCCTCTGAGCTTCTGCAGTGAAACCCAAACGAAACTTGTCAGTCTTCGGAGTAAAATCAGGAAGTCGGCCCCAGTTTTCACACTCACCCTTCTCAACCACAGCCCGGGCATCCTTCAAGGAAGCCATCTTCAAAGGAGAACCCTCTTCAGTCACAGTTTCTGCTGCTGCCAATGTCTGAGGCACCTCTTCAAAGTGTTGAAAGGGGGTTTCAATGAATTCCCCATCCATCTCTATGTACCGGAATGAGTTGAGGTGGCTGACCATGTATTCTTCTTCCCCCTGCACTGTCACAATCTTCCCCCTGACCGGGTATTTAAGCTTCTGATGTAATATGGAGGTCACAGCCCCAGCCTTGTGGATCCATGGATGACCCAGCAAACAAAAATAGGATGGTCGGATGTCCATCACATAGAAAGTAGAATCAAAAACCTGAGAACCAACCCTGATTGGAATGTCAACTTCACCATGTACCATCCTTTTGGACCCGTCGAAGGCCCGGACAACAATGTTACTTGGCTTGAGCTCTAAACCCTCACAATCCAGCCTGTCTAGAGCTTTCTTGGGTAGTACGTTCAATGAGGAACCAGTGTCAACCAGCACATGGGCAAGAGTAGTGCCCCTGCATTCAATGGAGACATGCGGGGCATCGTTATGGTTCTTCCCTTTGGCCGTCAGATCAGCGTCAGAGAAACCCAACCCATTATCAGCAGTCAAGTTGGCCACACAATCGGTAAATTTATCAGCAGACGTTTCTTGTGGCACATGGGCCATCTTCAGGAAGTAAATCAGGGCCTTGGCATGGGCCTCTGAACACAATAACAGTGACAGCATAGAAATCTTAGATGGGGTGTGCCCCAGCTGCTCAACTACATTGAAATCACTCTTCTTGATAATTTTAAGGATCTCCTCCATCTCCTGCTTGGAAGCTTCAACATTGGTTGTCTTCGGTGCCTCCATCCAGGAAGGCACATCAGTAGCAATCCCTTTGCCCCGAGCGTCAGATGACTCGGCAGCAGGGGTAGAAACAGAAACTTGATCAGGAAGGGAAGCAGGCACACTTGTAGGTGTGATGACAAGAGGTCTCTGAATAGCTAGAGGTGTAATATCTGGTGAGAAGAGTCTACCACTACGAGTAACCTTAGCAGGCCCGGTGATGTTACTGATGCCGGTACTAGTATCAAACTCCTGTTTAACTCCAAGCACATAAACGTCTGCCCCATAGTGCCAAGGGACAGCTTTGTCAGATTTATAGGGGATGGGCCCCGGAACAGTGATGATGATAGGAGCAATCTTCTGAGTAGACATGATTTTGATAGGCTTCTCTGAGGGATCCTTAGGAGAGTAAATAGTAACAATAGACACTTCTTCAGCAGGAACAGCAATCTTCTTGAACAAGATCTCTTTGCTATCCATCAGGTTTTGGACGCCTGACTTCAGCAAGGGACAACCAGCAGGTGAAACAGCACAAAAATGGCAACCTTTACTACATCCCGGAAATAAACAGGCTAGCAACAGGTTCCTCTTGACAGTCAACAACGGAGTAACAATATCATCCACGGAGGCCACATACAGGTCTTCCTCAATAGCATTCACTCCATGCTGGGGCATGGGAGCAGTCACAACATTGGGCCTTTCGGGCGCCTCGAACTGTATTTCTTTAGCATCAATAAGGTCCTGAACCTTATTCCTTAGAGCCCAACAATCATCAGTAGAATGCCCCGGGCTATCAGAGTGATAAGCACAACGGGCGTTGGGGTTGTACTTTGGAGAGGTTGTGTTCACTACCTTCGGAGCTTCTTTGACAGCTACCAGATTGGTTGACAGTAGTTGCGGTAATATCTGAGACAGGGTCATACTGAGCCGAGTGTACTGCCTTTTGGGTCTCTCACCCCTTGGTTGATTATATTGCTGAGGAGCAGCAGCAGGCTTCGAGATTACCACCGCGTTGACAGCTTGGCGGCGTTCCGGTTTATTCTATTTCCTGGAACCGTACACAGCACTAGATTCTTTCTTGAAGGGCTTCTTTTCAGTACTCGAGGAGGCACCCTTTTGTATCTTTCCGGACTTGATACCAGCTTCTATCCTTTCACCAGTCAGAATGAGGTCTGTAAACCCTACAGAAGAGTTACCAATCAGATGGTTGAAGAACGGACCAGACAGGGTCCCCAAGAACATGTCAACAAGCTCCCGGTCAGTCAAAGGTGGCTGCACCCTGCCAGCCAGGTCTCTCCACTTTTGCGCGTACTCCTTAAAACCTTCACCCGTCCCAAGTGACATACCCTGGAGTTGGGTACGCGTGGGAGCAAGGTCGGAATTGTACTGATACTGCTTGTAAAATGCAGTAGCCAAGTCCTCCCAGTTTCGAATACTGGCTCCATCCAGCTGATAGAACCATTCGAGTTGAGCCCCTGAAAGGCTATCCTGGAAGAAATGGATCCATAGATTCTTGTCTGCAGTGTACGGTTGGATCTTCCTTACATAAGATCTGAGATGCAGCTTAGGGAAGGAAGCCCCGTCGTACTTCGCAAAAGAAGGTGCCTTGAACTTGTGTGGGATCACCACCCCAGAAGATAGACCTAGGTCTCCAAAATCCAGCCCAGGCACATGCTGAATCTCCATAGCACTCAGACGGTCCTCTAGTTGCTTGTACCTGTCCTCAGCAGGAGGGTACTGTTCATCATTGTAATCGGTCTCGTTGTCGGAGACCACGGGACTAGGAACCCTTCCCCCTTGGGGACTATCCTTCCCTACAGAGGAAGTAGCCTGATCAGCCTCATTCTACAGTGTATTCCCAAACATCCGTCCAGTGTTAAACAACACAGTCCTCTTCTTCTTCTTCTTCAACAGCAGAGTCTTCAATTCCTGCTGACCCTGGGCTAAGCTCATGACCAGCTCTTGAAACTGGGCGTTCTGGGCCTTGAGGGCCTTGATGGCTTGTTCAGTAGTAGGTTCAGGATTCATGATAATTGCTGAAATAAACAGCGAAGAAGATTAAGCAACCTGTAGAAAAGAGTACCTGTTATGCACATGATGCATGATATGCTATTTATGCAATGCATTCAAGGGTTCGAAAGTTCAAATTCGTTGTAGACAAAAAAAGAACACACGTTATATTAAGAAATAATCTGTTCAGTACATCAATGCCTCATGGGCGAAATATTACAAAATACTTAATCCCAAAAGACACTGCGCATCCTCTTTTGAGCGATGTAGGTGTTGAGAGTCTTTTCCTCGTGAAGTAGACGGGTGAGCTCCAAGACCTTCTTCTCACTGGCATGTAGACTGGTTTCAAGAGAATTTCGTTCTTCCTTGAGTTGGATCCAGCTTTTTTGCATTTCTTCCCAAGATGTCGGCATGTCAGGATGTTGAATGGTGTAGGGCACCTCTCCTTCCAAAACTGGCTCTTTGATCACGGGGAGAACATGAGGATATGGCATCACCAGCTTCTGGGAGCGGGCTCGTACCCACTTGAGATAAGGTTCAAGGGGGGTGGAGTTCTTGTGCCCCAGTGTCTTGCTATCTACCCTGTTGGGCATCCTCCAAGCTCTGATGAATCTCTGGCGAAGTCCTTGTGCATCGTTGTCGAAGTTAAAAACTATGTCAGAAATCAACATGTCATGAGGGCCATCCCTCCGAGCATATCCAAACTACCTCAAAGCCAGACATGGGTTGTAAGTAATGCCCCCCCTAATTCCAAGTAAAGGAACATTAGGTAACTCTCCACAACGATCAATGATAGTGACATTTTCTCTAGACCGAGAACACCAATGTATATCAGCATGTGTAAGAGTCATTAACCGTTGCGACCATCTCAAACCCCGCTCGTTCTTCAAAACTGATTGCGGAAGGTGCGAAATAAACCACCTTGCCAGGAGAGGCGTGCAGCACATGAGAACACCTCATTTTCTCATGGTTCGAGTGTAACATGAGTGGAGGATGTCCCCAAGCAATGTAGGTATAGGATTCCTGGACATGAAGATCTTGACAGCATTGATATCTATAAGCTGATCTGGATTCGGGAACAATACCAACCCATAGACAAGGAGTGCCACAACTTCTTCAAAGGCTTGTAGGTCAAGGGAATTCCAACATTCTTGGGCCTTCTCAAACAGGAACTTTGCCAAGAATCCTTTGATACCACTTCTAACTTCCCAATGTCCCTTGATGTCAGATGGTTGTAGGCATAATGCTTTAGCAACCTCTTCAAGTTTTGGTTCCCTTTCCGTACCGTTGTAGGGTAGTTGACTAAGGATAGGAATCTTCAGAAGCTGAGAAAACTCTTCCAAAGTAGGCACCAATTGATAATCCGGGAAAGTAAAACAGTGGTGCAAAGGGTCAAAGAACTGGAAGAGAACTTTTATCATATCTTCTTCAATGTTGATGTTGACCAAGCTGATGAGTCTACCATGCCTTTCACTGAAGGAAGAGTTCTCGGGAATCCTGGATGTAAGCTCCTTAAGCTGAGGAGGGATCCTTACAAGGTTGATCTGAATTGTCTTTCTACGGATAGTTTCCATGTCCTACAAAACAAGAACAAAGATGAAGATTCGAACCCTTGAAGTGGTTAGTAAATGCATATGATGTTGTATGATGTTATGATGTTATGATAAAAACACACCACAAGTATTCACAAAAGGCAACCATGATAAGGCACACAAGTCACACCAGACAGCCCTTAGAGTTTAGGCCAGCATGAGGTCTAGGTACTACCCTCTTGAAGTTGGTGGGCTCAAAACCTGTCCTATCAAAAGTTACCGGGTTCTAAGGAGCTCAATATCATTGGGTTGTTTTCTGTGTTCATTGTTTTGATTTAGCCACTGAACTGGTGATCAAAATATTCCAAGAAAACAACCCTCAATGATTGTAGTATCGAGTATCTACCAACTTCGGACTACACCAAAGTCGGTCATCTCACTACCCTAAAGAGGCCGGGATGGTCAAGTAAGGTTCCTAAGGTCAGTTGATGCTTCACGACACCACGCGGCGGCCCCGTACTCACCTTGACTTGACTCAAGGGTTACCGGTACTCACCAAAGTGCCACATCAACGTAGCAACTGCTTCAACCGTGTCGGTATACCCCGCACAGTTCCCTCACAGTTTGTTGCTACCTAAAACATATCCCCCAGATCCGGGTTAGGATCTATGAAACTCCCAAAACAGGCCCACAATATTAAAGCAATCAAAACAGGAAATTGAAAACATAAGAGTGGTCTAATCCTAAGGTACACCTCACTTATAAAGTAGTCCCCAGCAGAGTCGCCAGTTCTGTGATCGGTGGAAATAGAACTGACTGTTTTTAACGCTGGTTCGCGAAATGTCGCGGTAAGCAAGAGTCGCCACCGTCTTTTATGTTCTCCAACAAGGAAAGGATAAAAGCACAGCAAAATTCCTTATCGAGATGTCTCTCGGTTCGGGAGGTAGATTTATAGAAAGGGAAGATGTTAGCACCCTTTCTATCCGTGGTTATCCACGGGCTCTTAGGTACTTGCTCTTATGTTTTCAAAAATTGTTTGCTTTTCAAGTGTATGTGGGTTAGAAAAAGTTTCATTTGAAAAATTTCTAGGTAACTCTTGTATCTGTCCTCAAGAGTGTATGAAATGTTTTGTTTGAAAACTTTTTGAAAGTGTAGGTGCGAAAAGTATTTTTATTTGTTTGAGAGAGCAAGTACCCAGGAGAAATCTACCTACTCTAAGGAATTAGGCTGTGTAAGAGTCCTTTAGATAGTGTTATCCCACCATTGAGAAGTAGGTAGCACCGTCGTTGGAGGTATTCGGGTCAATTCAATTATTAGGGACATGTGTGGTCACCGAAGCAATAGTAGGACGCCTTAGCGGTAACCCTAATGTCCTAGATCCTTTTTTTATCCGAGGCAACCGTTTCGAGGCAACTGGATCTTTAGACAGGAGGGCGACCTCTAAAACACCCTATACTTGATGACCACGTCGAGGCAACCGAGTGAGGCGTACCCTAGGAGTGGCATGTGCATGTGTGTTGAATTCAGTTAAGATTTATCTTTGAACATGTCATTTGTGAGCTACGGATTGATTTTATTTGTCATACAAGTCTTGCAGGCATATTAACAGTTAAGAGTGCGGAAAATAAATTGTGGAAAGGTAAATCTACGCTATTACAAGGCGCGGGTCTATACATCGCCAAAAACAAAACCCGTTTGGAAAATAAGTGCGGAAAATTAAAGAAAGCAGTAAAGTCCCTAATTAACTATTACATCCTCGGAAACAGTTACATAAATATGATCAAAAGGAATTAAAGTGCGCGTAAAGAAATTAAGTCGGGAATATCTTAGGGTTTTGACCCTTTTTGAGGAAAATAAAGTAATTTGTCCTTTTTGCAATTAATTATTAAACCTAATTCTAATTAATTAATTAATTAAAGAAAAAATGTTTTTTATGTTTTTTGATGAAAATAAAAATAAAGAAATTAAAAGTCAAAAGAAAAAAACCTAATTCTAATCTATTTTAAGTTATTGAGAAAAAATTAAAGTTGACCTAATTTTAAAAGGCTAGATTAATTAATTTACATTTTTATTTACAAAAATAATAATTAAGGTGAAATTTAATAATAATAATAATAATAATAATAATAATAATAATAATAATAATAATAATAATAATAATAATAATAATAATAATAATAATAATAATAATATAAATATTTACTGGATTTATTATGAAAATAATATTAATTATGTTAGTTAAATAAATAATAATAATAATAATTAGAAATTAGTAAAAGAAAAATAAAAGAGAAAATAAAAGAACTCAGGGGGGGTATGCTGGCCCAGATGGAGGTGTTGTTCTGGAAATTTAGGCCCAATAGCACTCAGGCCTGTTGACTTCTGGAATTGCCCACGTGCATGTTGACTGAGGAACATGGTGTTCCTTCCCTTGTAACCATTGGATTTGTATTAGGAGACACATGGCTGGCTGATACGTGGGATGCATGATGGAACCCTTCTTTGAAGCCTGCATTGGATTATACAAGAAAAAATAGGAACAATTATATGGGGGACCTGGGAATCGAACCCAGGTCCCAATGGTTGCCAACCACGTCACCCTCCACTAAGCCAAGCGCCTGTCTTTGTTAATATAATGGATGATGAAAATAATATATAAAAAGTCAATTATGCTGGAAACCAAGAAAAAGCGCGCATTATATTTGAATGAGCCAACCATACTCTTCCATGTATTGTCTTCTTCCTCGTTTCCCTGTAAAACAAAAACAAGATAGCGGGGGTTTTTAACCCCCACAATGTGGAACGGCCAAAAATAGAGAATAGGTCCCTGGGTTATATAAATAAGGCGCGATAGTCCGGTTAGATTCGTCTTGATCAGACGGTTTCAACCATGTGCGTCACTAGTCCTAATTTTGCTTATGTTGTAAAGCCCTAATTCGAGAGCTTGGAAAACCTAAAATCCAACAATGGCGTTTTCTTTTTCAGGACACCATAACGCCAATCACCTATACCATTAGCTTCAGAAAGGTTATAGCAATGCAAAGCAATGATTATAACATGTTAATGATGCAGAAAAAGTGAGTTTCGATTCTAGAAAAATTAAGCAAACCGTGAGTTTGTTCTGGACGTTTCCTTGAGTGTTAGCCCTTGATTTGATTTGCAAAAGGTTTCTGGGAATGCTAGCAAGGTGTTTGAATCTTTAAATCTCCTTGAAAGGGCCTGGAAGGTGGAATTCAGTTTCAAGCTTTCTTTGAATTTTTTCAATATGGTAAGGGCTCTTAGCAGCAGTTTTTCACGTGAATGGAATTAGGTTTAGCTTCAGTATATGTAGTGGAATGAAAACTAGGGTAAATCTTGGCCAAAAATCCATGGCATTATGGTTTGTATATTTGATTTTCAATCAAATATTTTTGCATCTTTTTGATTGCCAAAATTGGATATTCTTGTCTCTTTGATTGGCACACGAAATCTCCAGCTCATATTGGTCCTATTTGCTTCATGAAAAGATTGCAAAACCCTATTTTGATATTTTCCTACAATTAAATGAATTAAATGAATTAATAATCAATTAAAAATCCAAATAATTAATAAAAATAAGAAAATAATTCAATTTAATCTCAATGGGTCGTGCATAAGCCTTGGGTAAAGATTCAAGAAGGAATTTGAGGCCCATTAGCAAAAATGAAGTGTTTTGAGCAAAGTTGACTTTTGCAAATTCACAAAAATTTCCCAACTTATCCAATGCATATCTTGCTCCATTTTGATCATATGAACATGTTCTTTGACATTTTGGAAAGGTCTTGAAGTCCTCTAACCAGTGCCTTTGGTCCGATGTCATTTGGATTTACCAATCTCAAGTTATGGTCTTTGACTTAAAGTGCGTTTTTGTTGACTTTTGAAATTGACCTATAATTTAGAAATTGATAACTTTTTGTGAGAGCATTTATTGGACTTGGAATGTGAATATGAGTTGTAGGAAATGTCATTCCCTTAAAAATGAGCATTGGATGGGATTTTTCTGATGAACCATGGAAAAGTTATGCCTTGGTCAAGTTACAGTTGACTTTTCAACTGTCCAAAAATAGAAACTTTTGCATCTTTGATGATTTTTTAGTCATGCTTGTGGAATCATGATCAAGACTTGATCAAATGATGATTATGAGCTCAAAATAAGATGTTGACCAAAAATTCTGACTTTTGACGGCAAAATGACCATTTTGCCCCTATAGTTGATTGTGAACCAAATGAAGCTTTTGACTGTGCAATTTGACCTTGTGAGTCTTGAGACTTGACATGTAGATGCTTGGCAATGCATATAGGCCTATGGGACTTGATTGAGCCATTTAAAACCATAAATTCCTTACAAGAACCAAAACCCTAATTTCAGCTGGCTTAGGAGGCTGTTTGACTGTGCAACCCCTTGATCCATTTGAAGATTGATCTTGACAAATCTTGAAGAATATGGGAGGGAAAATTTTGGGGTACAACATGAAACAAAAGACAATTGCTCGTAATTCCAGGAACAGGGGCAAACAAAAAATGTCCAAACCTTACAGTTACTCTACCCACCAGGTACAGGGATAGAGCCAGCTGGAGAATATGACTAAAGATACATACACTCCCCGCTGAGTAAGAAACACCCAAAGATAGTGATGTTAATTCTCCCCAAACAGAGTTTATCCATCACTAGCACTAGAAGATTATCCCCAGCGGAGTTGTTTCTCCAGGTCAGTAGAGCGTCCAACAGAGTATCTCTTCCCCACGGAGTCATTCTCTCGCCAGTTTATTCTCCAACAGGGCTATTCTCCCGCCATTTTATTCTCAAATCATCTTTGATCGTTATCCCCAGCGAGAATGGATAATTCAACTCCTTGTACTCTCTAGCAGCAGTCCGGGATTTATTTTCCCCAACTAGAGAATATCATAAAAACATTACATATCTGTGATCGGTGGATCTGGAACTGACTGTTTAACGCTGGTTCGCGAAATGTCGCGCAAGCAAGAGTCGCCACCGTCTTTTATTTTCTCCAAATGGAAAGGACAAAAGCACAGAAAAATTCCTTAAAGAGATTGCTCTCGGTTCGGGAGGTAGGTTATAGAAAGGGAAGGTGTTAGCACCCTTTCTATCCATGGTTATCCATGGGCTCTTAGATACTTGCTCATTTGTGTTTTCAAAATTGTTTGTTTGCTTTTCAATGTGGGTTTTAAAAAGTTTCTTTGAAAATTCCAGTTCGACTCTTGTATCGGTCCTCAAGAGTGTTTGAAAAAATGCTTTCAAAAGCTTTTTGAAAATGTGTTGGTGTGAAAAGTATTTTTGAATTTGTTTTGAAATTTAGAGCAAGTATCTACGAGAACCTACCTACCCTAAGGAATTCGTCTGTGTAAATGTCCTTTAAAGTAGTGCCATCCCACCATTGAGAGGTAGGTAGCACCACCGTTGGAGGTGTTCGGGTCAATTCGAGGTTCGGGACATGGTGATCACCAGAGCAATTGGAAGATACCTTAGAAGCTACCCTCATGCCAGGTTCCCGGATCATGAGGACTTACTAAAACATCCTCTACTCGACGATCACCTTTCGAGGCAAGGCAACAGTGAGGCGTACCCTAGGGGTGGTGTGTGATTTGTGTGTCATGTTCATTTGCATTTATCTTGTTCATGTCAAAGTGATCTATGGTGAATCTTCTATTTTGGCACGAAAACTTAATTAAAGTATGCAGTTAGTTTCAGAAGCAATCAATTAGTAAGAATCCATAAGAAAAATGCAATGATAATGCTTGAATATTGAAGCACGAATATGAAAAAAATGTGAAAAAGTTTGAATCCCCTATACCAATTCTGGGCGTTAGAGTTGATGTTCTTGATTGGAATAGTCTCCTGGTCACCTTGGCAAGCTAATGGAATGGTTATTTGATCTTGAAAAGCACTGGAATGTGGTTTTCAGTTTTGGACTTTTTTAAGAAAATTGCAAGTTTGGCTATGGCTTTTCTGCGCAGCTTTTTGTTTTTTTGGAATAGGGTTGGCTTCATGCTTATGTATGGAATGATTAGGGTAAGAAATTGGATCAAAAGAATCCTTGAATTGATGAGAAAATATTTGATTTTCCATGCCATAATTTTCAAATCTTTTCATGCATATTTGCTACCAAATCATGTTCAATCACCATGATTCTTTCCAAATCTGATCATGCACGAAATCTTAAGCCTATTCCATGCACAAAAAGATTTAAAAAGTTAGGTTTAGTATTTTCCACATATTTATTTTAATTAAATGAATTATTAATAATTAAAAATCCAAATAAATAAATAAAAATGATAAAAAACTTCCCTTTGGGCCAAATGGTCGTGCACATGCCTTGGATAATGATTCTTGGAAGAGAAAGAGGCCCATTAGCATTTTTAAGACATTTGAAGCAATGTTGACTTTTCAAAATATCCAAAAATTTCCCAACTTCCACAAGGCATAACTTGTTCAATTTTTAAGATTTGCTCATGTTCTTGGACATTTTGGAAAGTTCTTTGAGTCCTCTAACCAATGCCTTTGGTCCCATGTCATTTTGATTTACCAATCTCAAGTTATGGCCTTTTACTTAAAGTCCCTTTTTGTTGACTTTTGAAAATGACCTATAATGTTGAAATTGATAACTTTTTGTGAGAGCATTTATTGGACTTGAAGTGTGAAGATGAATTGTAGAAAATGTCTTTCTCTTCAAAATGAGCTTTGGATGGAATTTTTCTGATAATCCATGTGGAATTTATGCCTTGGTCAAGTTACAGTTGACTTTTTCAACTGTCCAAATATGGAAACTTTTGCATCTTGATGATTTTTGAGCCAACCTTTGAGAATCATGATCAAGCATTGATCAAATGATGTTTGTGGCTTCAAAATGAGATGTTGACCAAAAATTTGAACTTTTGACTGTCAAATGACCATTTTGCCCCTACAGTTGACTGTAGTGCAATTAGGGTTTTTGACTGTGCAATTTTGTGCTGTAAGTCTTGAAACTTGGCATGAGGATGCTTGACCATGTTTATAGGCATGTGGGACTTGATTGGACCCTTGGAAACTTCAATTTCTTTGTCAAAACCAAAACCCTAGTTTTTGACTGTTAGGAGGCCCTTGAACTGTGCAACCCTTGGGGAGATTTTGAAGCTTTGACTTGGCAAATCTTGAAGAATATGGGAGGGAAAATTTTGGGGTACAACAGTTGCCCCTGTTCAATCTTCTTAGACCTGAGGATGCAGATTGGCTGACGTGCCTTTCGTAATCCGAAGGTGGAAGATGATTGAACACTAGAGTGCCCAGAAATTTGCGCTCACATAGTAGCAGTGATATGGGGAATGGGCTTATAGATGCCATTTGGAGATTGATGAAGAGGATGATGGGCTTATAGATGCCATGCTAAGAGGTGATGGAAGGTGGATGGGCTTATAGATGCCATCTGGATTGTTGATCGCATAAGAGATTCCTTAGTGAGAGCTTGCGTACCTGCAAAAAAGAAAAATGATTACCTGACCTGTTACAGGAGCTGGTCTTCAGATTCTTTGTGTAGATGTGTCCTGACTGGTTACAGGAGCTGGATCTGGATCTTCAAAAGGTGATGAATGAACCAGGGATGGTTACTACCTCAACAGGAACGGTGAGAGAACCTTGGATGATTACTACCTCAACAGTATCATTGAGAGAACCATAGGCGACTTCAACCTCAACAGTAATCATTGAGAGAATCTCGGGGCGACTTCAACCTCAACAGTAATCATTGAGAAAATCTTGAGCGACTTTAACCTCAACAGTAATCATTGAGAGAATCTTGGACGACTTCAACCTCAACAGTAATCATTGAGAGAATCTTGGGCGACTTCAACCTCAACAGTAATCATTGAGAGAATCTTGGACGACTTCAACCTCAACAGTAATCATTGAGAGAATCTTGGGCGACTTCAACCTCAACAGTAATCATTGAGAGAATCTTGGGCGACTTCAACCTCAACAGTAATCATTGAGAGAATCTTGGGCGACTTCAACCTCAACAGTAATCATTGAGAGAATCTTAGGGCGATTACTACCTCCGCAGTAACGGGGAGAGAACCACAGGCGACTACAACCTCAACAGTAATCATTGAGAGAATCTTGGGTATCTTCTACTGAGTCCTCATCAGAAAAATCTGTTAGGGATCGATTTAGCTGGACTAGAGAAGGCCTTGGACTGGATAAGAAATAGAAAAATCTTAGGGTCGATTTAACTGAACCGGTCTAGGTCTTGAAATCTTCAACTGCATAAGAAACAGGGAGATCTTAGGGTCGATCTGACTGAACCAGAGAAGGCCTTTGACTGGATAAGAAACAGAAAAGTCTTAGGGTCGACTTAACTGAACCGGTCTAGGTCTTGGAATATAACTGAGAACTTAACTGAATCTTTCCTGAAAGGTAAAGGTCAGTCATATGCAATGCATGACATGGATCAAGCAATGATGTTCTCAATATAAATGAGATTTGTAAGATATGATGCGTATATGCATGCTATAATGATGTATGTGATGTTTAGGAATGTATGTTTTTGTCTTCTAGGAAAATAAATCCTTGACGGGTGCCGGGAAGTCACTCCTGGGCTGATGTCGAAGAATAGATTTTTGCTTCCGCTGGGGATGATAGTTGCAAGAATACCGGTAGGAGAAGATAACTCCGTTGGGGAATAAACTTGGCGAATGGATAACTCTACGGGGAGAAAAGTACTCTAGCGATCTTGCTGGGAAGCAATACTCTTGGGGAGAGAGGTACTTTGTTGAGTTTGATGAAGATAACTTGCTGGGGATACCATTGTTGTGTTGGAAGTGTTGATAGACTTCGCTGGGGATAAGAAGACTACGTCGAGGACGCTCTTTCCGTGGCTTTTGGCTGAGGATAACCCAGTTATATCCTGGTAAGGAAATAACTCTTTGAATAAAGTCGGGCGACGCGTTCGTGCTCTGCAAGGATAAGCTTCCAGAATCTACTGGGGATAAGCTTACTGCTCGGGGAGATGAATTCCAACTTTCCTTGGGAACTGGATTGGACTCTCCTGGGAAAGTTTTGAATTGTATCGGGGAAGTGACTCCATTGAATGCTTGATATACCGACGGGGAACAATCTTTAGACTAAGACTGTCGGGGATGCTCATTAAAAATACATGTACTGCTGGGGAATGTTGAGATCTGCGGGAGGATACCCAACTTCTTTAAGGCTTGATAGTAGCTTTTCTTGAGGAGAGTGTACTGACTTGTTGGCTCACTCTCTGGGGAATTAAGATATCTGGTTATGTTCTTTAGCTGAACCTACCTTGGTACCTTGGAGGATAGAACAATTAGATTGCTTGGACAACTCTTTTATTGCCCCTGTTTCTAATGTTACCTGTAATTAATCCTTTGTTTCGTATGCAAATATTCATGAGTTAGCAAATTATTGTCAATGCATATATCACAAATTGAACCTTGGACGTTCTTCGCAAAACAAAACAGAAAAAGGAAAAACAACTGGCACTTTTAACTGAAAAGTGTATTTGTATTGATTTTGAATTTGCCTGTAAAATAGGCGTTTATGTACAAGAGGCTGACATCCTAGTAAGAGAACGCCGCCGAACAAAAGAGTTTATACAAATTTGTACAAAAGAAAATAAAACAGCTGTGTGAAATGAATGATCCACTAGGTTTCAACTCTACTATCGCCTTTATGCCTTTGAGCGTCTCATCACTTGATGACCTTGGTTGAAGATGAAGCTAACTGATCGATGCCGTCTGAACTTGGTGTAGATACCGGATTTCGGATGCAAAGTGATCCAATGAGACATAGTATTACGCTTTTATCCCTAACTTTTTCCTGGACCACCCTTTCGGGTTTTCAGTCCACCGGGATACCCATTTTTGCCCAAGCCGCCTTTTCAGGTTTTCGACTTGCCGGGTGTACAGATTTTTTCATTTCATCCCTTCATTTTGCCCGAACCCTTTTGGTTCGCCGGGAAGCCCTAATTTTTGCCTAGGCATGTCAGCCTAGCGGGTCTTTTTTCATGCGTAGTATCTTTTTACTATGTCTGCATTGGCGGGGTGAGGAAGGTCGTCACCATCCATATTGGTTAGAATCATGGCTCCTCCTGAGAACACATGTTTAACCACAAATGGCCCTTCGTACGTAGGGGTCCATTTGCCCCTTGGATCACTCTGAGGAAGGATGATTCGCTTGATTACCAGATCCCCAACTTGATATTCCTGTGGTCTGACCTTTTTGTTAAATGCCCTGATCATCCGTTTCTGATACGTCTGACCATGACAGATAGCAGCAAGCCTCTTTTCATCAATAAGGTTTAATTGATCAAGTCGTGTCTGGATCCAATCATCTTCGTTCAGATCCGCATCCTTCATTATCCGGAGAGAGGGTATTTGCACTTCGATCGGTAAGACCGCCTCCATACTGTAGACCAAGGAGAAAGGAGTTGCCCCGGTTGACGTCCTGGCTGAGGTACGGTACCCATGTAGAGTGAACGGTAACATCTCGTGCCAATCTTTATAAGTCACTGTCATCTTCTGCACGATTTTCTTGATATTTTTATTTGCTTCTTCTACAGCCCCATTCATCTTCGGTCTGTAAGGAGAAGAGTTATGGTGCTGTATTTTAAACTGCTCGCAGAGCTCAGTAATCATCTTGTTATTCAGATTGGTACCGTTGTCTGTAATAATCCTTTCTGGGACGCCGTATCGACAGATCAAATTATGCCGGATGAACCGTGCCATAACAGTCTTGGTTACCGTAGCATAGGAAGCCGCTTCAACCCACTTCGTGAAGTAATCGATCGCTACCAGGATGAAGCGATGCCCGTTAGATGCCGTAGGTTTGATCTCACCGATCATGTCTATGCCCCACATTGCAAACGGCCAAGGCGCAGTCAGAATGTTTAGAGGAACTGGAGGAACATGCACCCTGTCTGCGTATATCTGGCATTTATGGCATGTCCGAGAGTGTTGGTAGCAGTCAGCTTCCATGGTGGACCAGAAATACCCTGCCCGTAGGATCTTCTTTGCCATAGTGTGTCCACTGGAATATGTACCAAAGGTCCCTTCATGTAGCTCTTCCATGATCCTTTCTGCTTCAGTCTTATCCACACAACGCAGTAAGGTCGAATCATGGTTTCGCTTGTACAAGATGCCGTTTCTAAGGAAGAACTTCGCTGTGAACCTTCTCAGAAACTTCTTATCGTTGACAGATGCCCCTTCAGGGTATTCCTGAGCTTCCAAGTATCTCTTCACCTCATGGTACCAAGGCTTCTCAGTCACCAATTCAGTCTCAAGATCACAACAGTATGCCGGTTCGTCCAGTTTCCAGATGATGATCCGGGGAGCCTCATTGTCCCATTTGACCTTGAACATAGAAGACATTATAGCTAACGCTTCTGCCAGTTGATTCTTCTCTCTTGGGAAATGTTCAAAGGTTATCTCTGTGAAGTGGGGGATCAAGGTCAACACCCATTCTCTGTAAGGAATAAGATTCGGATGTTTCGTATCCCACTCTCCTTTGATCTGATTGATCACGAGAGCGGAATCTCCGAAGACACTCAAAAACTTGATCCTTAAGTCGATCGCAGCTTGAAGACCCATGATGCATGCCTCATACTCCGCCATGTTGTTGGTACAGTTGAAACATAGCCGGGCAGTAAGCGGAGTATGAGTGCCTTGAGGTGATATGATTACAGCACCGATACCGTTACCCAAAGCATTGGAGGCTCCGTCAAAGTGCATAGACCATCGGGATCCTTCCTCAGGTCCTTCATCCGATCCAGGCACTTCACAATCAGTCACAATCATGATGCTTTCGTCTGGAAACTCGAAGTTCATTGACTGATAGTCTTCTACGGCCTGATGTGCCAAGTGGTCTGCCAATACACTTCCCTTGATGGCTTTCTGAGTCGTGTATTGAATGTCGTATTCTGTCAAGATCATTTGCCATCTTGCAATTCTCCCAGACAGAGCAGGCTTTTCGAATATGTACTTTATAGGATCCATCTTTGAGATCAACAAGGTAGTGTGAGTTAGCATATACTGTCTCAGCCGGCGAGCAGCCCATACCAAAGCGCAGCAAGTTTTCTCAAGCAGTGAGTATCGGGTCTCACAGTCGGTAAACTTTTTGCTAAGGTAATAAATGGCATGCTCTTTTCGGCCAGACTCGTCATGCTGCCCGAGCACACACCCCATTGAGTTGTCAAGCACTGTCAGGTATAATATTAGAGGTCTCCCTTCAACCGGTGGCATAAGGATGGGTGGTTCTTGGAGATACTCCTTGATTCTGTCAAAAGCAGCCTGACATTCATCATTCCAACGTACTACCTGATCTTTCTTCAGCAGCTTGAAGATTGGCTCACAGGTAGCAGTTAAGTGTGAGATGAATCGAGCAATGTAATTCAGGCGTCCTAAAAAGCCTCTGACTTCCTTCTCTGTCTTAGGAACTGGCATCTCTTGAATAGCTTTGACCTTGGCAGGGTCCATTTGAATGCCCTTATCACTTACCACGAAGCCTAGCAACTTTCCAGATCTTACCCCGAAGGTGCACTTGTTCGGGTTCAATCTCAGCTTGTACAACTTCAGACGGTCAAACAATTTCTGCAGATGATCTAGGTGCTCTTCCTCAGTCTGGGACCTTGCGATCATGTCGTCAACATACACTTCTATCTCATGATGGATCATGTCATGAAATAAAGCAACCATGGCACGTTGGTAGGTTGCCCCAGCATTCTTCAGTCCAAAAGGCATGACCTTGTAGCAGAAGGTGCCCCACTGAGTAACAAAGGTAGTTTTTTCCATGTCTTCAGGTGCCATCTTGATCTGATTGTAACCTGAAAAACCATCCATGAAAGAAAACACCTTGTGTTGGGCAGTATTGTCAACAAGGACATCAATGTGAGGTAGGGGAAGTCATCTTTGGGGATGGCCCTGTTCAGATCCCTGTAGTCAACACACATTCTGACCTTACCTTCCTTCTTTGGTACCGGCACCACATTAGCAACCCACTGAGGGTAAGAAGTTACTGCAAGGAACCCGGCATCAAACTGCTTCATAACCTCGGCTTTGATCTTCTCAGACATCTCTGGACGCATACGGCGGACCTTTTGCTTAACCGGAGGGCAGTCTTCTTTAGTAGGCAAGTGATGGACCACAATGTCAGTATCCAACCCGGGCATGTCTTCGTAGGACCAGGAAAAGATCTCCATATAATCATGTAGCATCTGAGTCAACCGTTGCTTCACGCTGAGCTCTAGGTTAGCACCAATCTTTACCTCCTTCCTGTCTGCCTCAGTACCCAAGTTTATTATTTCCACTGGCTCTTCGTGTGGTTGAATTGCCCTCTCTTCCTGGAGTAACAGTCTTGCAAGCTCGCCAGGCACTTCGCAATCATCTTCACCTTCGTCTTCGGCTAAGTTGATCGGATTTTCGAAGTCATAACTGGCAGTAGCAGAGTCGTTACCAGTGAGATCCAGAGTGGATTGAAACCTGTATGAGTGAGTGTGTGTAAATACAGCTGTTTTGAAATATATAAAGGAAGGAAAGACAGAAAAGGATCATAAGATTTGAAATGCGAGAAAACGTCCAAGATTTTTTATTCATGATATATGAAATGACAATTTATATGCCCTCACAAATGAAACCACGGTGCCTCGGGTAAGACACCGGGCCATAGAGTTTTAATTGTTTATTACAAATAACAAAACAAAGAAGTTTATTACTGCGTAACAAAAGTAACAGGGGTATGGTCTTTGACAATCCAATTGGTCAATCCGCCTTCAGTCGTCGGGTAGATCCAGCTATTGAACTCAGCTTCATCCACTTTATTATCCTCCCCAATAGCATTCACTCCTGGATTTGTAATGAGCACAAGAGGTCTTCTGGTCTTCGCCTTCCGCATAGCTTTCTGACCCTCTGCAGTAAAACCCAGTCCAAATTTGTCAGTTTTCTGTGTAAAGTCGGGAAGCCTGCCCCAGTTAGTACATTCACCTTTCTGAACCATAGCCCGAGCATCCTTTAGGGAAGCCATCGTCAAAGGAACATCCTCTTCGACCGCTGTTTCTATTGCTGCTGAAATTGGAAGTACCTCTTCGAAATGCTGAAAGGGGGTTTCAATAAACTCCCCGTCCATCTCAATATATCTGAAGGAATTCAAATGGCTCACTATATATTCCTCCTCTCCCTGCACAGTGACAATCTTCCCTCTGACGGGGTATTTCAGCTTCTGGTGCAAGGTAGAGGTCACTGCCCCAGCTTTATGGATCCAAGGTCGACCCAGTAGACAAGAATACGATGGACGGATATCCATCACATAGAAAGTAGAGTCGAACACCTGAGAACCCACACGAATAGGAATGTCAACCTCTCCATGAACCATCCTCTTGGAACCGTCGAAGGCTCTGACGATGATATTGCTAGGTTTTAGTTCCAGGCCCTCACAATCCAAACGGTCTAAGGCCTTCTTAGGTAGCACATTCAAGGAAGAACCAGTGTCCACCAACACGTGCGCCAGAGTAGTGCCCCTGCATTCAATAGAGACATGCAGGGCATCATTATGGTCTCTTCCCTTTGCAGTCAGGTCAGCATCTGAGAAACCCAAGCCATTGTCCGCTGTCAGATTTGCTACGCAATCAGTGAATTGAACTGCAGATGTCTCCTGTGGCACATGGGCCGTCTTGAGAAATGAGATCAAGGCCTTAGCATGGGCCTCTGAGCATAGTAACAAGGAGAGCATTGAGATCTTGGAGGGCGTATGCCCCAGCTGCTCGACAACATTAAAGTCACTCTTCTTTATTATTTTCAGGATTTCCTCCATCTCTTGTTGGGAGGCCTCAGCATTTATAGGTATTGGTGCCTCTATCCGGGCAGGCTCGTCTTCAATCCCTTTGCCCCGAGCATTAGATGACTCGGCAACAGGGGAAACAACTTGGTCAGAAACAGGAACAGGTATACTTGTAGGTGTTATAAGGAGGGGTCTTCGAGTAGCGGGCGGTGCAATGTCAGGCGAGAAGAGCCTGCCACTGCGGGTAACCTTGGCTGGGCCAGTAATATTGCTGATACTGGCGCCAGTGTTGAACTCTTGTTTGATTCCATTCACATACACATCTGCCCCATAGTGCCAGGAGACAGCTTTATCAGATACGTAGGGGAGAGGCCCCGGAACAGTAATAACAACAGGTGCAACGGTCATGATTTGAACAGGCTTCCTTGGGAGACCCTTGATTGGATTATTATAGATTGTAACCACAGAAACTTCTTCTACCGGAACCAACTGAACAGCAGACTTCTTGAATAGAATCTCCTTGCTGTCCATTAGGCTTTGGATGCCCAACTTCAGCAAAGGACAACCAGATAGGGAAACAGCACAGAACAGGCAACCCTCACTGCAACCCGGAAATAAACCGGCCAGCAGTAGGTTCCTCTTGACAGTCTTCAAAGGAGTAGCTACATCATCCACAGAAATAGCGTATACATCTTCATCAACAGCATTTACTCCATGCTGGGGCATAGGAGCAGTTACCACATTCGGCCTCCCAGGCGCTTCGAACTGTATCTCTTTTGCGTCAATAAGGTCTTGCACCTTATTCCTTAATGCCCAACAGTCATCAGTGGAATGCCCCGGGCTATCGGAGTGATAAGCACAGCGGGCATTTGGATTGTATTTCGGAGAGGCAGTGTTTATAACCTTGGGGGCCTCTCTGACAGTCACTAGGTTGGTGGATAGCAACTGTGGCAAGATCTGCGACAAAGTCATACTCAAACGGGTGAATTCTCTCCGGGGTCTTTCAGCCCTTTGAGGATTGGTTGGCCGAGGAGCGGCAGCAGGTTTAGCAATCATCACCGCACTGACAGATTGGCGGCGCTCAGATTTCTCTTGTCTCCTGGAGCCATATACAGCACTAGCCTCCTTCTTGAAGGGTTTCTTCTCTGAACTTGTAGATGCACCCTTCGGAATCTTACCAGACTTCAACCCAGCCTCAATTCTCTCTCCAGTCAGAATAAGATCAGTAAACCCTGCAGACGAGTTACCGATAAGATGGTTGAAAAATGGCCCAGATAGGGTCCCCAGGAACATGTCTACCAACTCCCGATCAGTCAACGGAGGCTGCACCCTGCCAGCCAGATCCCTCCACTTCTGTGCGTACTCTTTAAAACCTTCGCTTGAACCTAACGACATACCCTGGAGTTGGGTACACGTAGGGGCAAGGTCGGCATTATATTGATACTGCTTATAGAAAGCAGTAGCCAACTCCTCCCAGTTATGAACCTTGGTCCCATCCAGTTGATAGAACCATTCGAGATGAGTCCCTGAAAGACTCTCCTGGAAGAAGTGGATCCACAAATTCTTATCCACTGAGTACGGTTGAATCTTCCGCACGTAGGATCTGAGATGTAGCTTGGGACAAGACGCCCCGTCATATTTGGTAAAGGATGGTGCTTTGAACTTACGAGGAATAATCACACCAGTAGACAAACCCAAATCTCCGAAATCCAGCCCAGGCACTTGTTGGATCTCCATAGCATTCAATATGTCCTCCAACTGCTTGTATATGTCTTCTGCAGGAGGATATTGTTCCTCATCAAAATCAGTCTCGTTGTCGGAGACCACCGGACTAGGACCTTTTTCCCCTTGGGGGGTACCCTTGCCTATAGAAGAACCAGCCTCTTCATTTTGCAGAGTGTTGCCAAACCTTCGGCCCGAGTTGAAAAGAATAGTTCTTCTCTTCTTCTTCTTTTCCTTCTTCAGGAGCAGAGCCTTCAGCTCTTCTTGGCCCTGAGCCAAACCCATGATTAATTCCTGAAATTGCGCATTCTGCGCCTGAAGAGCCTTGATGGACATCTCAGTTGATGATGAGTTAGGATTCATGATGCTGAAATAAACAGCGAAGAACGGTAAGCAACCTGAAAAGAAGAAAACCTGCTATGCACATGATGAATGATATGTGTTTATGCAATGCATTCAAGGGTTTGAAAGTTCAAATTTGTTGTAGACAAAAAGGAACACACGTTATCATTAAGGAAATAATTGTTCAATACATCAAAGCCTCATGGGCACAAATTACAAAGCAAATCAATCCCAAAAGACACTACGCATCCTCTTTGAAGCTATGTAGGTGTTGAGATTCCTCTCCTCGTGCAATAGGCGGGTGAGCTCTAAGACCTTCTTTTCACTAGCATGTAGACTAGTCTCAAGAGAATTCCGTTCTTCCTTAAGCTGGATCCAGCTCTTCTGCATCTCTTCCCAGGACGTGGGCATGTCAGGATGCTGAATGGTGTAAGACACTTCCCCTTCCAAGACTGGCTCTTTGATCACAGGGAGCATATGAGGATAAGGCATTACTAACTTCTGGGAGCGGGCGCGTACCCACTTGAGATAAGGTTCCAACGGGATGGAGTTCCTGTGCCCCAGTGTCTTACTGTCTATCCTACTTGGCATCCTCCAAGCTCTGATAAATCTCTGGCGAAGTCCTTGTGCATCGTTGTCGAAGTCAAAAACTATGTCAGGAATTAACATGTCATGAGGATCATCCCTCCGAGCATAACCAAACTGTCTCCAAGCCAGGCATGGGTTGTAAGTGATACCTCCTCTGATTCCAAGTAAAGGAACATTAGGGTACTCCCCGCAACGATCAATGATAATGACATCCTCTCTGGACCGAGGGCACCAATGTATATCTGCATGTGTAAGAGTCATCAACCGTTGTGACCATCTCAAACCCCGCTCGTTCTTCAAAACTGATTATGGAAGGTGCGAAATAAACCACCTTCCCAAGAGAGGAGTGCAACACATAAGGACACCTCTTTTTCTCATGGTTCGAGTGTAACATGAGTGAAGGATGTCCCCCAGCAACGTAGGTATAGGATTCCTGGATATGAAGATCTGGACGGCACTGATATCTATAAGCTGATCTGGATTAGAGAACAACACCAAACCATAGACCAGGAGGGCCACAACTTCTTCAAAAGCTTGTAAGTCAAGGGAGTTCCAACATTCATGGGCCTTTTCAAACAGAAACCTGGCTAAGAACCCTTTGATACCACTTCTAACTTCCCAATGTCCCTTGAGGTCAGATGACTGTAGGTGCAAGGCTTTAGCAATCTCTTCAAGTTTAGGTTCCTTTTCTGTACCGTTGTAGGGTAGTTGATCAAGGATAGGGATCTTCAGGAGCCGGGAGAACTCCTCCAATGTAGGTACCAGCTGATAATCCAAGAAGGTGAAACAGTGATGCAGAGGGTCAAAGAACTGGAACAGGACCTTTATCATATCTTCCTCAATGTTGGTATTGACCAAGCTGATGAGTCTTCCGTGTCTTTCACTGAATGAAGAGCTCTCGAGAATCCTGGATATAAGTTCCTTAAGCTGAGGAGGGACCCTTACAAGGCTGATTTGAATTGTCTTTCTGCGAACAGTTTCCATGTCCTACAAAATAAGAACAAAGATGAAGATCCGAACCCCTGAAATGGTTAGTCAATGCATATGATGTTGGATGATGTCATGATGCTATGATTAAACACACCACAAATATTTACAAAGACAAACATGTAAGGCACACAAGGTACACAAGACAAGCCCTTAGGGTTTAAGGCCAGCATGGGGTCTGGGTAGTACCCTCTTGAAGTTGGTGGGTTCAACCTGTCCTATTAGAAGTAACCGGGTTCTAAGGGTCCCAATATCACGGGATTGCTTTCATTGTTCATCGTTTCGATTTAGCCACTGAACTGGCGACCGAAATATTCCAGGAAAGCAACCCTCCATTGGGTGTAGTATCGAGTATCAACCAACCTCGGACTGCACCAAAGTCAGTTATCTCACTACCCTAAAGAGGCCAAGATAGTTCAATTAAGGTTCCTAAGGTCTGTTGATGCTTCATGACACCACGCGGAGGCCCCGTACTCTCCTTGAATGAACTCAAGGGTTACCGGTACACACCAAAGTGCCACATCAACGTAGCAGACTGTTTCAACCATGTCGGTATACCCCGCACAGTTCCCTCACAGCCTTGTTGCTACTTTCTAATAAGGTATCCCCCAGATCCAGGTTAGGATCTATAGAACTCCCGAGACAGTCCCACAATAATAAAGCAAACAAGGAAAGCAATTGAAAACACAGTGATCCTAGTCCTAAGGTACACCTCACTTTATAGTTTAGTCCCCAGCAGAGTCGCCAGTTCTGTGATCGGTGGATCTGGAACTGACTGTTTAACGCTGGTTCGCGAAATGTCGCGGAAGCAAGAGTCGCCACCGTCTTTTATTTTCTCCAAATGGAAAGGACAAAAGCACAGAAAAATTCCTTAAAGAGATTACTCTCGGTTCGGGAGGTAGGTTATAGAAAGGGAAGGTGTTAGCATCCTTTCTATCCATGGTTATCCATGGGCTCTTAGATACTTGCTCATTTGTGTTTTCAAAATTGTTTGTTTGCTTTTCAATGTGGGTTTTAAAAAGTTTCTTTGAAAATTCCAGTTCGACTCTTGTATCGGTCCTCAAGAGTGTTTGAAAAAATGCTTTCGAAAGCTTTTTGAAAATGTGTTGGTGTGAAAAGTATTTTTGAATTTGTTTTGAAATTTAGAGCAAGTATCTACGAGAACCTACCTACCCTAAGGAATTCATCTGTGTAAATGTCCTTTAAAGTAGTGCCATCCCACCATTGAGAGGTAGGTAGCACCACCGTTGGAGGTGTTCGGGTCAATTCGAGGTTCGGGACATGGTAATCACCAGAGCAATAGGAAGATACCTTAAAAGCTACCCTCATGCCAGGTTCCCGGATCATGAGGACTTACTAAAACATCCTCTACTCGACGATCACCTTTCGAGGCAAGGCAACAGTGAGGCGTACCCTAGGGGTGGTGTGTGATTTGTGTGTCATGTTCATTTGCATTTATCTTGTTCATGTCAAAGTGATCTATGCGTTTGTTTTTATTTTTCATTCATTCTTGCATGCCATTATTAACAGTTAAAAAAGTGCGGAAAGATAAAATTCCTAAACTATTACAAAGGCGCGGGTCCACATCGCCAAAATTAAAGTCCAGGACCCGATTTGACAGAAAATAAAGAAGTAAAGTGCGAAAGATGAATATTTACATGGCTTTGGGAGAGGTACATAAATATTATAAGAAATAAAATAAGATGCGCGAATTGAATTGAAATTGAAAGCGAGGGCGTTGGACCCTTTTTAATAAAATTAAATTATTAAATTAATTAAATTAAAGTGAAAAAGAAATTGTTTTTTGAAGTTTTGGTATTTATGATTTTTATGGGAATTCAATGGAATTAAAATTAAATTATCTCTAATTCTATAACTTTTATTTATTAAGAAAAAACTATTAAAGTTAAACCTAAATTAAACTAATTAATTAAAGCAATTTGATTTATGAAAATAATAGTAAATAATTAATTATTAGAGATGATGAAATAAAAGAAAAAGTGATTAAAATAATTAAAACCTAATTCTACAAGTTTTTAATTTATTAAGAAAAAATATTAAAATTAACCCTAGATTTAAATCTAATTAATTAGTGAGATTTATTTACAAAAATATTAATTAAATAAATATATTTAATTTTTTGTCTTTTCTGATTTTTCTATTGTTTTTATATTTTTATGAAAATAAACTAAATTAACGAAATTAATTAAAAAGAGAAATAATTGAATCAAATAAAAAATGAAAAATATAAAAGAAATTGCAAACCTTGGGGGGTCTGTCCCCAAATGGGAGGGTTTTGTCCAGCAATCAGGCCCATTAAGCTTTTGGCCTTGTTGACTTTTATGCCAGCGTGTAGCTCCATTGACTCATGTCCATGGTATCCACCAAATCTAGGCCTTCAGATTGTCTCTATTGGCCAAGTGGTACGGTTGGATCAGGGTGTATGATAGGCCTTCAGGGAGCCAGCTGCACAGGATAACGTTAGAAAAAATTTCAGGGAAAGGGAGGGGGACATGGGGCTCGAACCCAGGTCCTGTAGATTACCAATGTACACGCCTGCCACTAGAGCTCTTAGTGCGCTTTGTATATATGGTAACCAATAAATAATATGAAATAAAACAAAAGTTAGTGGGGCGTTTTCGCGCGAAATTTGAACGATCCAATCACTGGCCTACACTTCATCATCTTCTTCATCGTTTGTGTTTTCCTGAAAATATAAAAAGGTTAGCGGGGGTTTTAAACCCCCCCAAAATATGCTTGTTTTCAAAATAACGATTAGGCCATATGGCCACATAAATTAGGCGCGAGGGTTCTGTTCAGATCGTCCAAGCATGCTGAGTTCGGTCATGGTATTGAGGTGTTCCAATTTCACAGCATTTAGAAACGCCCAAATTAAAACTTGAAGAACCCTAACCTGTTTCAATGGTGAATCTTCTATTTTGGCACGAAAACTTAATTAAAGTATGCAGTTAGTTTCAGAAGCAATCAATTAGTAAGAATCCATAAGAAAAATGCAATGATAATGCTTGAATATTGAAGCACGAATATGAAAAAAATGTGAAAAAGTTTGAATCCCCTATACTAATTCTGGGCGTTAGAGTTGATGTTCTTGATTGGAATAGTCTCCTGGTCACCTTGGCAAGCTAATGGAATGGTTATTTGATCTTGAAAAGCACTGGAATGTGGTTTTCAGTTTTGGACTTTTTTAAGAAAATTGCAAGTTTGGCTATGGCTTTTCTGCGCAGCTTTTTGTTTTTTTGGAATAGGGTTGGCTTCATGCTTATGTATGGAATGATTAGGGTAAGAAATTGGATCAAAAGAATCCTTGAATTGATGAGAAAATATTTGATTTTCCATGCCATAATTTTCAAATCTTTTCATGCATATTTGCTACCAAATCATGTTCAATCACCATGATTCTTTCCAAATTTGATCATGCACGAAATCTTAAGCCTATTCCATGCACAAAAAGATTTAAAAAGTTAGGTTTAGTATTTTCCACATATTTATTTTAATTAAATGAATTATTAATAATTAAAAATCCAAATAAATAAATAAAAATGATAAAAAAACTTCCCTTTGGGCCAAATGGTCGTGCACATGCCTTGGATAATGATTCTTGGAAGAGAAAGAGGCCCATTAGCATTTTTAAGACATTTGAAGCAATGTTGACTTTTCAAAATATCCAAAAATTTCCCAACTTCCACAAGGCATAACTTGTTCAATTTTTAAGCTTTGCTCATGTTCTTGGACATTTTGGAAAGGTCTTTGAGTCCTCTAACCAATGCCTTTGGTCCCATGTCATTTTGATTTACCAATCTCAAGTTATGGCCTTTTACTTAAAGTCCCTTTTTGTTGACTTTTGAAAATGACCTATAATGTTGAAATTGATAACTTTTTGTGAGAGCATTTCTTGGACTTGAAGTGTGAAGATGGATTGTATGAAATGTCTTTCTCTTCAAAATGAGCTTTGGATGTAATTTTTATGATAATACATGTGGAAGTTATGCCTTGGTCAAGTTACAGTTGACTTTTTCAACTGTCCAAATATGGAAACTTTTGCATCTTGATGATTTTTGAGCCAACCTTTGAGAATCATGATCAAGCATTGATCAAATGATGTTTGTGGCTTCAAAATGAGATGTTGACCAAAAATTTGAACTTTTGACTGTCAAATGACCATTTTGCCCCTATAGTTGACTGTAGTGCAATTAGGGTTTTTGACTGTGCAATTTTGTGCTATAAGTCTTGAAACTTGGCATGAGGATGCTTGACCATGTTTATAGGCATGTGGGACTGTATTGGACCCTTGGAAACTTCAATTTCTTTGTCAGAACCAAAACCCTAGTTTTTGACTATTAGGAGGCCCTTGAACTGTGCAACCCTTGGGGAGATTTTGAAGCTTTGACTTGGCAAATCTTAAAGAATATGGGAGGGCAAATTTTGGGGTACAACAATATCCATACATCATGGCATGCGCTTACGCATCATACAGCACAATCTCATTTATTTTGAGAACATCATTATTCGATACATGTCATGCATCATAACATTACATACGACTAACTCATTACCTTTCAGGGAAAGATACAACCAAATTCTCATAAGTTTTCTCTGGTTCAATCAAATCGGTGCTAAGATTTCTATTCCAGTTCAAGCTATGAAGCCCGGATCTGACCGAATAATACCTTGATTTCTCCATCATACTGTGAAGCCCGGATAACAGTACCAAAATACCGCGAAGCCTGGAACCAACCAGATAGTGGTTTATCTTAAAATTCAAGCTATGAAGCCCGGAAATCGACCGGAAAACAGTTGAATCCCCAGCAAGTTATTGTGAAGCCTGGAGAACGACCAGATAGCAATGCAAGTTACTGTGAAGCCTGGATTACGACCAGATAACAGTATAAAACACCATGAAGCCTGGAATCGACCAGATAGTGGTATATCATAAACACAAGTGGTGAAGCCCGAAAATCAACCGGAAAACATCTTAACAAGGTATTGTGAAGCCTAGAAATCGACTAGATAACAGTACAAGACACCATGAAGCCTGGATTCGACCAGATAATTGTATAAGACATCGTGAAGCCTAGATTACGACCAGATAGCGGTAAAAGACACTGAAGCCTAGGACTACGACCAGATAACAGTAAGGGACATTGCGAAGCTTGGATTTCGACCAAATAGCAGTCTACCCGGCCAATTACTAAGAAACCCGGAATCGACCGGATATTAGTAGGCCTAAAAATCAAATGGAAGCCCGGATGCGACTGGATAACCACTTGATTTCTTCTGAAGCCTGGAACACGACTAGATAAGAAGTAAGAAGTAAGAAGCCTGGATTACGACCAGATAGCGGCAAAGTACTGAAGCCTGGAATCGACCAGATAACAGTATGGGACACTACGAAGCTTGGGTTTCGACCAAATAGCAGTTTACCTGGACAATTACTAAGAATCCCGGAGTCGACCGAATATTAGTGTGCCCTAAATTCAAGTTGAAGCTTGGATGCGACCGGATAACAACATAATTCCTTCTGAAGCCTGGAGTACGACCCGATAAGAATTGAGAAATTGCGAAGCCTGGAGAACGACCAGATAGCAAGTTTAATCTCATCTCCCTGTTAAGTCACTGTAAAGCCTGGAGCACGACCAGATAGCAGTCGATCTTATCACTATGAAGCCTGGATCACGACCAGATATTAGTTCATTTTTTCACCTCTTCGACCAAGAGACGATCCCCCAATAGAATAACGGATGACTGAAGCTCCTAAAATTCAACTTTTACCAAGACAGAGACCAGCATTCCCCAGTGTAGTCCTCCTCGACAACAGGTATACGGGCTCTTGCAAAGGAATCTCTTATGCGATAGACACTTCTTCTGATGGCATCTTTAAGCCCATCTTCCGACATCAACCTCCAAATGGTATCTATAAGCCCATTCCTGACATCGCAAGACTGGTATCACTTCATGTGAGTGCAAATTTCTAGGCACTCTAGTGTTCAATCATCTTCCACCTTCGGATCACGAAAGGCAGACAAGCCAATCTATATCCTCAAGTGTAAGAAGACTGAACAGGGGAAGCTGTTGTACCCCAAAATTTTCCCTCCCATATTTTCTCAATACATTTCAAGTGAGATCCTCAAATTGCTCAAGGAAGTCCAAGGGTTGACCAGACAAACTCTCTCCTAAGGTAGTCTACCTCAAATTTGGGTTTCAGTTTGCATCAAGGTACTTGAGTCCAAGGGGTCCCAAATTATCACTATTGTCCTAATATGTCCTCAAGATCATCCATGTCAAGTTTCAAGCCTTGCAGAGAAAGTTTGCTCAGTTAATTGCTCAAAGGCCTGAAAATCGACTGTGCTAGGGCAAAAGTCAAATGTGTCCTACATACAATCAAACTTCAAGATTTTTGGTCAACATCCTCATTTTGAAGTAATATTCATCATTTGATCAAGGGTTGATCATGATTCCTCAAGTATTGGTCACAGTTCATCAAAACCCAAAGGTTTCTAAATCAGGGTTTTGTAGGAAAAGTCAACTCAACTTTGACCAAGCATAACTTTATTATAATTTATCAAAAATGACCGATCCAAATCTAATTTTGAATAGGATGCAATGCCCTACAATTCATCTTCATCTCCCAAGTTCAAAAAATGCACTCACAAGAAGATATAAATTTGGACATTATAGGTCATTTTGAAAAGTCAACAAAAACACTTTTTTTGTCAAAGCTTCATACATGAGAATGGAAGACTCAATTGATATGATACCAAAGGGGTTGCTTATAGGACATCTCAGGCTTTCTAAAAAGTCCAAGAACACATCTCTAGGGTCAAAATTGAAGGAGTTATGCATTGGTGAAGTTGACCTTTTTTGCAAAATTGCCAAAAGTCAAATATGTCTCAAATTGAAATTTTTGTAAAATGGGCCCAACTTTTTGTGCTTGTATTGAGTTTGTAACATGGTCCACGACCCATAATCCTTCCCACTTGTCTTTATTTTATTTTTGTCATTTATTTTTATTTTTATTTCAATTAAATCAAATAAAATCATGAAAATATGAAAACTAATCAAATCTTGAGATTTTGTGCATGTTTAGGCCTCTTATACAGCTGGAAAGAGAATCAAATCGTGCAAGCTTCATTTGGACACAAAAGATTGGATTTGGCTTGATTTCGAAAGATTTACATAAGAATTAAATCATGATTCAATCATCTTAATTGGGAAAGATTTGAAGCAAATTTGTAACCCTAATCCATTCAAGGGTACATATAGAGCATGTGCAGACCAAAAGCAATGGGATTGGAGGCGTGAAAAGAGAAGAACAACTTTCAAAAAAATCAAGAAAAGGTGCAATCTGATTTCTCAATTCCAGGCTTCTTCAAGCCATTCCGAGCATACCATTCGTCTGCTGGACATCCAAGGACTCTATCCCAATCATTAGCAAGCATTTTCGTGCCCAGATACACGCTGTAAGTACCCCACGACCTCTATGATTTTTTGAAATCGTATCTCACAAATCTGGCATTGTTAGTATATTTTATAGACATATTCTGAATCCTTGAAACATTTACAAGCTAATGATATTACTCAATTGCGTTTTTGTTAACCATACAGAAAGTTGCCATGATTAAGGTTTAGGTTTCGTTTTTAGGGGTTTTGCTTGCAGGAACAATTGGCCATGGAAAGTGGTACCATGATGCTCGTGAGGTTGCAACGAGTTGATTAGTACCACTGGTATTGATTTATCATGTGTGCATAGGTTTTTGGAGGATCACAGGGCTGTACCTACGCCCAGAAAACTGTAGGTAAAAGTGTTGGACTTTTACCAACAGAGAGAGGAAGAAGAAGGGTGGTGTGGCACTCCATGATTCGCCTGTTCAAACTTCACGCATTTTAATATATCATTTTGCTTTTTTCCAATATAATGATTATTTGTCATTAACCATACAAATGAACACGCTAGCTCAGTTGGTCATCAGGCGTTTGGAAAAGCCAAAGGGCCTGGGTTCGACCCCCAGGTCCCCATATTTGTCAATGTTATTTTCTTTTAAATCATCAGGTACACGCACATGCATTGAGTCCATCATATGCCATCATCCTTCAACCACTAGATCTCCAGAATGTCAGATCTAACGCCCATCCTTTGGAGGTCCACAATGCATCCTAGTCAAGCAAGCATACAGGATTTGGAAAGTCAACGTGGGCCAAGGAGTGTTGGGCTCATAAATTGCAATTCAAACCCCCCTCCATTGCTACTAAACCAGGCCCATCTCTTTTTCTTTTATATTTTCCTTTTATTTATTTATTTTGATTAATTATTTTCTAACATAAAATTAATTCTTTTTTTTTATTTACAAAACTCATAAAATTAATTTTCAACAATTTAGATTTAGGTTTTATTTTTATCAAATTTAATTTTAGTATAATTCTAACCTTTTTGTAAATAATTTAAAATGAATTAGAAAATTAGGATTTGTTTGATTTAATTTTTATTTTCTTTTCTTAAAATAACAAAAATACAAAAATAGGTCAAATTAATTATTTTTTCTTAATTTAAATTAATTAGTAATTAGGTTTGTTTTTATTCAATTAAAATCTTAGTTTCTCAAAATAATCAAAAACAACAAAAATATGACTTTTCTTTCAACTAGATTAGACGGGGTCAAAACCCTAATTTTTTCTCGTTCTCGTTTTATCGCGCGCGTTTATTTATTTTTACGATATTAATGTAACTGCTCATGCTATGTAATAGTTTAATTAGGATTTTCTTTATTTATCGTTTTATGGGTTTTTGGCTATGTAATTAATCCCCCTCCCTGAAGCCTTGTAATAGCATAGTTTTATTTCTCGCATTTTTAATTTTCGCAAATATTAACTGTTAGATGTATGATAATAGGATTGCATGACAAGAATGTATGTTAATTTTAAAATGGTTAGCAAACCCTAAATATGCAAAGATAATAACTGAAATCAAATCACTCGCACATGTGCACTCCTAGGGTATACTCTCACTTCAGTTGCCTTCGGTAAACGATCATTAAGTATAGGGTGTCTTAGTGGTTGCCATCTTGTCTAAACAAAGATCAAATGTCCCATTCGGAAATGTTGCCTCAGAAATGTTGCCTCGGAAAGGTTGCCTCGGAAATGTTGCCTCGAACATGATCTTAAGACATTAGGGTTATTACTAAGGCGTCCTAACATTGCTTTAGTGATCGTACGCCCCTTTCGAATTGACCCTTACAACTCCAACGACGGTGCTACCTACTCTTTAATAGTGGGATAGCGCCGTCTAAAGGAAACAAGAACAGAAACATTCTTTTTTCGAGTAGGTATATGCTAGTAGGTACTTGCTCAAAATAAACTTTTCACACTTACACTCTTTTCAAACAAAGTTTTCCAAAAATACTTCGTAACACTCTTGAAGACAGAAGCAACGGTTAAAATGAAGTAAACAAAAACTTTTCAAAACACACAAACACGTAAGCAATTTTAAAATGATGAGCAAGTACCTAAGAGCCCGTAGAAAACTACGGATAGAAAGGGTGATAATACCTTCCCTTTCTATAATCTACCCCCCGTACCTAAAAACTCAAAAAAGGAATTTTTCTGTGCTTTTGTCCTTTTCTGTTGGATAAAATAAAAGTCGGTGGCGACTCTTGCTTACCGCGACATTTTGCAAACACAAACGCAAAATGCAAACCAGCATTTTCCTAAAACAGACCGATTCTGCCACCGTAGCACACTGTTATTTTCATCCTTTCCTTATTGGATAAAAGAAAAGTCGGTGGCGACTCTTGCTATCCGCAACATTTACAATCAAACGTAAAACACCCAAGTCAGTTCTCCCACTATATCACACTCACGTTTTAAAGCTTGTAGCTAGTGACTTGCTCAGGTCGATACATTTGCCTCTAACATTTATCACATTTTTTAACAAATTCTCCATTATCCTTCATAATGGTATATTAGTAATAATTGGCCCTTACCAATTTATGAATGAGAGGTATTCATCTGATGTGGATTCCACACACCACTTCGTGAACCTCATTTGCACCAAGGAAGTCTCATTTTTCTCAAGTATCTTAGCATATGGGAATTTCTTCCCATCTTATAAAGCTTTCCTGCCACTATGGTCTACTTCATCTCCAATCTCTTGGTATTTTTTGCTTCGCCCTCATTTGAAGGCAATTCCTCAATTGTCAGATAACGCATTATTTGCGCCATCCAACTTGTGGTATATAGGACATCTATTTTGTTTATCTCTTCTTTATCAATGATGTTGGGAACAACTAGGGTTTCATGTATCAATGTATTCTTGTGGTCGGATTTCTTGGTACTGGCGAGCTTGGATAGAAGATCAATCCAGGTATTTTCCTCCCTCGACACATAGAACACTTCTAAGAACTTGAAATGTTTACTTAGACCTTGTATTTTTGTAAGGTATTTGACGACGTGACTAGTGACCAACTAAGAGTCGCTTCAAACTCAAATATTGGACGCACTCATTTCTCAAACCCGGGTCATTCTGTCGAGCAGGACTTCATATTCCACCTAATTATTCATAAATTTGAATTTGAATCTCAAAGATTGTTCTTTGAGAATATTTACCGGACCTCTCAATACCACCCCCAACACAATTTCCTTCCGGGTTTGATGTTTCATCTACTAAAAAGGTCCATAGTGGGGGACTTTCTCGGCCACTTGAAAGTCGAGTTTCACTATAATATATGCCAACACTTGAGACTTTATGATATTTTTGGATAGGAAGTGAATATCATATCCCGATAATTTGATAAACCAAGATATCATTCTTCCCGTTATGTCTAGTTTCTTCGATATCTGGCGGATTAGATAGTTTGTTTTACCATCATCCATATGTCCTTGAAATGGGGCCTCAGCTTCGTAGTGGTGATACTATTTCTGGTAACCTCTCTATCTTAATAACAAAAACACAAGCATTGGCATAAATAACAAATTGATTCATAAAACTTACAAGTAAATTCGACGTCATGAATAAAAAGACCATTCCGCCCTCAATTAGGATAAAAAGACCATTCCTCCGTCAGAGGAGTAAATAAAAAACCATGCCATCAATTAACATAATTCCACACAAAATTAGGATTGAACGTCATACCCAAAATCCTAACTAAATTAAATAGCAATAAAAATAAGTGTTAAAGAAAAAGAAATGTATTAGGGCTTAAAAGTAAGACAATTTTTTCACACCTTTATACTTTCTTCCAAATTCTTATGGATAAAGTATTTTAAGAGTGAAAGTAATTTTTTAAGGAAATTTAAAATGATTCGATCAAAATTTATTGTTTGAATAAAAAATATAGAGAATTGTTAAAATGATATAAATTTATAAAGTATATTATTCAAGTCAAATTTAAGGAATTTCAAATGACATTAAAATGTAAAGAATTTGAGATTGTTCCATAATTTAAAGTTATTTAATTAATTTTTTAAATTTTGTAAAATAGTCCTTATATTTTATAAAAATTACAAATTTATCTTCAAAAAATTACAAATAAATCCCTAAGTAATTTTCAAAATTTTAAAAATTGATCCTTGAAATTTTCCAAAATTGTAAATTAGTCTCTATTTTTTATATTTTAAATTTGGTCCAATAATTTTAAAATTTATGAAAATGACCCAAAAAATTTAATAATAAATCATTTTAATGTTTCATGCAAACCAAAAAATTTAAAATTGAATGAATTTCAATTGAATCATTTAAATTGTTTAGAATTTTCAAAAATACATATCTAGACGTACTCATTTCTCACAAAAAAATTATTATACTTAATTTCAGATATACATATCTGAATAAATCTTATTTTTTATGAAAAAAATATATTTTTAAATATATATCTATATATCTGAAAGCTTATTTTTTAAGACTCATCAAATTTTCAAGTTAATTAATTATTTCGTTATCGAAATATTATTAATTATGTTGATTATTTATACATTATGTAATAAATATTAATTACTCCCTCCATTCCTATTTATAAGCAAACTTTGACTTTTTAGATTTATTAAATAATTGATGTATTTAACCTATATATGGACCAAATATATCATTTATTCAATGAATCTAAAAATTTAAAATTTTCTTATAAATAGGAATGGAGGGAGTACTTATCTTTTTAAAAGTAAATTTGTAGGACAATAAATTATCAAATTTAACGTAACAATCATCTTTTTAAATTCCATGACTTATTAAGGGAATAGGCCGTTGTTGTTTTCTTAAATGCAAATGCTCCGTAGAAATCCTTTTAAAAGAGTTGTTAATATCAATCAATGTTGCAGTTAATCCTAACCATGGCATGAATTTTTATTGCAATCCTAGTGGGTAACCCTTGCTATCGCATGGATTTCGTATGGTTTTCATATCATATGATTTAATATTGATTTATAAAATTTTATCTTGTGTCAAAATTAAACTAATAAAATTAATTAAAATACAATCAATTATGAACGTAATATTAAATTATACAACAAAACTGACATGACTTGCAAAAATAATATCCAAATATTTAATCATTATAAGTCCAAATGAAAACTTCGTAATATTATAAATTTCATAGTTGAACTTGTCAATGAATGAATCAACCAACAACAACGACTCGCATCACACACTTGCATGGAAAAATATATCAAATAAGACATTCAATATTAAGCATTTTTTTAAAACTAATGTAAATATGTAGAATGTAAACACATAAATTAAATATTGGGATTTAATTTGTATCACAAAGGATAAGGTGAAAAGGATTATCAACTAACAAAGTTTTTGGAAGACTTCTTTGTATACAACATTCGTAGTAGTCGAACACGGTACATTCTGCTTGTCATGTATTAAGATTTTAAGACCACTTTTGGTTGTGACCCTCGAAATTGCAATATACAATTATCCATGACTAAAAACAGGTGTAGGCAAATATAATCCGACATTATCAAGCGATTGAACTTGGGATTTATTAATTGTCATTTCATATGAGACAATGATTGGAAATTGTCTCCTAATCAACTTGAATGGCCAAGGTGACTCGGAAGGTGACATGGACATTCGAGGAATGTAAAAAATGTTACCTATGTTTTTTCCAAACATAATTTTTGCCTCAATGACGTAGTTTGCTAACCTTGTAACAATTAATCTTGTTCCATTGCATAATCCATCAGTTTGATCCAAATTTCTCATTAGCATGATGGGGGTACCAACCTTCAATTTGATCCTATGATTTGGAAGGCCCGGTGTTCTTAGTTTAGTTAGGAATTTTGGGGTTAGAACTTCATATGCTTCAGTATAACTTGTATCGGTTCTATCAATTGAATTGAAACTTAGATACTCTTTCTCTTCTCCTAAAAAATGCCATGAAGTGTAAATATTAATACATTAATAGAACCAACATGATAAGAATTTGTTGTTGGAAGTTGTGTGCATATATATAGATTAAAGTAAAAAATTATATTACATGGTATCATGTCCAGTACATAGTGGTTGATTTTGTCCACAACTTTAATTGTTGATGCAAGAATAGCTTTACCTTGTAGGTATCCAACATTCTAAAAATTGTCATACAAATTGGGATATGTGTTATCAACAATAGCTTTTATAGGATCCCCAAATTTGGATATCAATAATTCTTGAGGAATCTCTATCTCAACCAATCCATCATTTGGTTCACATATCTTACCATCCCCAACATTTAAGATCCATTTAGAAAACTCAGCTAATTCATTTGAACTTGTATTATCTCTTCCCTGCTGCAACCTCATATTTTTTGTTAGTGTTAGAACTTGACAATAGTCTCATACATATGATGAGCATATTGATGCATGGACAATATCAGAACGCCCCACTCTTGGAACAACTGGAAGTATCTGCCTAAAATCTCCTCCAAAAACAACAACTTTGCCACCAAAAATTTTATTCGCAATACCGTATTTGCTCATGACATCTTTGAGTGTCTTATCCAATGCCTCAAAACAGTACTTATGAGACATAGGAGCTTCGTCCCATATTATAACATCGGTTACTTCAAATAACTGTGAATGTTCGTCGTTTTTGTCAATATTGCAAGTAGAGTTGTCAAGTGTTGGCACTAGTATTTTGAACTTTGAGTGAGCAGTTCTTCCACCTGGAAATAATAAAGAATCTATGCCACTCGAAGCAACGGTAAGAACAATTTTTTACTACGAACGAAGTGCACTTGATAATGCTCTCCACATGAAAGTTTTACCGGTCCCTCCGTAACCATGTAGAAAAAACAACCCCCCTCTTTGTTTGTCTATAACTTCCATAATCGTGTCAAATATTGAACGTTGTTCATCTGTTAATTAAAATTGAAAAATTACTATGTGTATAACAAAAATAAACCAATTTCAATAATCCAGCTTATGAATACAAATTAAATTCCTAACTTGTAAGTGCGTGATAGAGAGTTTGGTAATTTTGTCGTTTCGTTTGGGAATTGTAATTATGTTCGTCCCAAATTAGTCTATTTCCCAGGTGGCGTGTGACATATGAATATGGATACGGCATATATTTAAATTCATGCAAACTTCTTCGGTTTGATTGCAGCATATTCTCAATCTCAATTAGTGTCAAATTCCTCAATTTTGTTATTGACAACTGCATATCTATAAAAAAAATATACAATCAACACATCACATACAGATTAATGACAATAATCAAATAAATGTTCAAATTATATGAATGAACGGAAAAGTAAAATTTATGGCAACATTGAGTTTATCATTGATAATGTTGTATTTCAATGAAATTATAACAGCACCATAAAATACAAAATGGCAGCAACAAATTAAATGTATCAATGGAAGCAACATGTACATCAATATGAAATTTTACACGGCTGCATTAAGACCTACATCAGTATTATCCATATGTAGATTTTTTCATTAGCAGCATTGTTCAAATAAATGGGAAGCCTATTACAAAATACAATTGTGTCCATGGTTTTTAAATAATACCTATCATAATGTTTATAAATAATTTGTATCCAATATCTTGTTGATATATAAATGTAACAGCAACACCGATCAGTCGTCTATTAAAATATATATTAATATACTAAAAAAAATTAAAAAACTGGAATGTACCTCTTATATTTGTTGCTTGTCTTTGTTGATAAAGAATACCATCAGATAACGTGCTCCAAGTTTTTTCCCAAACATGACGTGGTCTATTAATTGTTTGAGACAGTAGCATAGTAACAAATAAATTTCTCAGAAAGTGTCCAGAACCCCAATCCTTCGCCTCATTTATGGCTGCAACATACTCCTTGTCATCATTAAGAAAGCCCATTTCGAAGCATGCGTCCCGAAAAGTATCCCGAATTATTCCACCCACTTTTTTAATATCGTCATAACATGTTGGCCCCTTGACAATTGTAAGCATCATTCTTAGTTAATACAGCTCACCGGTACTTGGAGGAACCCAAATTAGTCTTCCAATTGTGTGGCCTCTCTTATGTGGTCTCCATTGTCGATATCTTTTATCATAAATAAACTTGGTCAAAAAATTAGAGTATGTCAGATTTCTTGCCTCTGCATATGTCTTGTTTGCTTCCATTCAAGTGGTAAACATTGATTCTTTCACACTCGGTTTGTCAAGGACTTCATCTATCAGTTTATATTCAGTATAGTAAACCGATTGTCGCCCTGAAGATGAAAATACAACCTTTCAACTGAAGGAGATCTCCCATGAATAGGAAATGAAAAGACCCTCTAACATGCTTCACTTGGTGAGACATATCTACAATCAAGATATTGCTTGATTTCGTCGACATTTCTAGTATATGAAGATCCGTCTGTCTCATTATCGACAACAGTCGGGGTAATTCTGTCACACCCCTTGTTAATATACTTGAATAAGTACTTAACTGAAGTACCCTGATTACACCACTCCATATTGATGTGTCCCTAAAATTTCTTCAACAGAAATGAGTTATAAGGAACAACATATCTGTTATCGAGCACTACATTCTTCTTCATCACTGTAATTCCAGTTTCCCTTCTTCTGTACATAGGATATCCATCATGATCAACAACTATTTGAGGCTGATATTGTTTGGGAAAGAATTTAGAGCACTTTCTGTTTTTCATGCAAGGTGAAGACCGATTTGCTAAACCACATGGCCCATGAATCATATGTGTCTTGACCAAATGGTACAATTGTCTATCATCATTTCCAGATGGTGTCTCTGCTGAAATGATATTGTCTATGTCATATGGAGTGGGATACTTGCTTGAGGGATGCATGAATAGAAGAATATGTGCATGTGGTATTTCGCGCTTTTGGAACTCAATTGTGTATATATCTGAAAATATTGATATTAGTAACAAAACATGTATATAAAATATATTCCTTTTATATAAATAAAGTCATATAATGAGAACTTGATGATTATTTAGTAAATACAACTTACATGCAACCATCCTCCCTAAGACATGCTTCTTTGTTAGATCACACAACAACTCACCTAACTTAATTTTAAACACTCTTGATATAATATTTGGACGATCATGAGGTTGAAGATTAACTTTGTTAAGTAACCTTTGAATTTTTGGCCAATTTGGATTGCATGTAAAAGTGATAAAAAGGTCCAGAAAACCAATATGGTTACATATTGCCATCCCATCAAAATACAGTTGTTCCATGTATCTACAGCTTCCAACTTAGGTTGACGGTAAAACGACTCTTTTACCTTTGTTTGCCCCTTGAGTGTTTTCCCTTTGTTCGGGAGCAGACAAATTGGAGTACTTAGACACTCTAAGTTTTTTCTGATGCTTGCGGATATAATTCAATCTTTGGTACTCCATCATAGTAAATACATCAACCAAAAATTGCTGAAACAACCGCTTTGACCTCAAAAGAATATGTGCTTCATTATGACGACTTTGAATCCTAAAAGCTAGCCATTCTCTAATGGTAAACTTATTTTGCTTACCTTTTTTTAATTGAACTTATATCTCTGTGTAGAACACCAATTCTAAAATCATCTGTTGTACCCCAAAATTTGTCCTCTCATTTATCAAGTAATTTCTCACAAGATCTCCTTTGGTTCAAGACTGCACCGGGGTTGATCAGCTCAAGACACCTCCTCAAACTCTTATGACTGAAAATTAGGGTTTGAGATTGCACAAGGATAATTGAACTTTTAATGCCTCATATGACTTTCATGGATCATTATGGACCCTGAAGATTGCTCATGTCAAGTTTCAAGTCTTGGATCACATTTTTGCTCAGATAATTGATCAGTTGACCTAAAAATCAGTTGTATTTGGGAAAAAAGTCAATTGTAGTCAATTTACAGTCAAACTTTATAATTTTTTATCCATATCAACATTTTGACCTCCTATATGTCATTTTATCAAGTTTGGACCACAATTCCTCAAGAAATTTGATCAGATCATAAAAAGGGCAAAATGATCAAAATTAGGGTTTTGATTGAGAAAGGGCAATTTATGATTTTTGACCTAGCAAATGGTTAATTGGTTTGAGACATGATCTCAAGGTTTCAAATGCATAATTTTTAACTAATGGTATAACTCAAAACTTCCCTCAAGATCAATTGATTGATAGTTGATTTTCAATCAACTGATCAAAAGTCAACTGTACACTGAAAAGTCAAACTTTGACTTTTTGGTCAAAATCAAGTGTCAAAGATCACAATTCATCAAAACATGTCAAAATATGAAACTTGTTCATCAAGAAATCAAAAAGTCAAGATTTCATTTTGAAAAGTCAAAGTTTCCAAACTTAGAAATTTTTCTAAGTGTTGAAAACTTCATATTTTTTCACAACTTTGAGCCAATTTTTCACCATGATGCAAGATGATTCAAAGGAAACTTTCAACATAAAAGTTGTAGATCACAATGAGATCTAAAACATTTCTGAACACGACTCCTCCTAAAAATGTATTTTTTTCAAGTTATTAATCCATGAAATCATGTTCATGAAACTAAAACACTTAGTGAAATTTTGAGCACTTTGGTCAGGATTTTGACCTAACTTCTGGGCCAGGTTTCACATAGTTCCATTTGGATTTTGCAAAAGTGATTCAAATAGGGATTGTAGATAACATTACAAGCTTTCCAAAATGTCCAAGAACACATCAAGACCATACTTGAGCTAAGAGAATCGAAGGCAAGAAGTTAGGGTTTCAAACTTGTTTTGCAAGACATATTTTGTGATAAACATGAACCAAATCCATAGCCATGCTACATAATCCCACTTTTAAGGACCTCTAACTTGTGTATTTATCCTTAATCAGAAGATTACATAAACTTTATGGCTATTATCCATTAAATCCAAGCTTTGTCTAAGTTAACTTGCCATTTTTGGAAGAAAGGCAAGACTTCCATTTTGGAAAAGTATGCTTTCGCAAATGTAAACCCTTCTTGAGCCTCCCAATGGATCCTTCTGCACACACAACATCTACAAGTCAGAAGCAAGCTTGTTTAAAGTCCAACCACTCTACAATAGCATGGTACAAGCTTTGGGAAGATGTTTGTCATGTTTGCTTCAAAAACAAGTAAAGGTTTTACAACATGTAAAATTCAAATTCTGACTTATTGTAGAACACAAAACCTCTTGCCTATAAATACATACACTATTTTCAAGATAACTCACACATGCTTAAGCCCTCAAACTCCCTAGAACTCAGAATCACACAAAAAAACTCCATTGTTACATAATCTGACCAAAAACTTGAAACTCACATCTCCCTCGTGCGTTTCCAAGACTTTTGGTTCCTAAAGCTTCTAAACATCAAATACAAACCATCCAAAGTTCTTTTTCCCAACTGTAACACTTCCATCATCAAGTTCCATTTTCAAAAACAGGGGTCTGCAACTTGACTTCTTCAGAACTCCTTAGCCACTTTCAGCTCAAGCCAAGCATCACATTAGCTTCCTGGGAACTTGAGGAAGCTAACCCAATCACTAGAACTCATTGAAAGCTGCTCCAACTCAAAACACGATACCCTCTTGCAAGGTGAGTTTTCTGATTTTTGAACTCCTCATATAGGCATTGTTAAGCTTTCATTTTCAAATATAAAATGTAGACCTCATTGCCACGAAGCTGTACAATTCCAAAGATTCCCCTGTTCAATCTTCTTAAACCTGAAGAGTTAGATTGGCAGATCTGCCATTCGTGACTTGAAGGTGGAAAATGATTGAACACTAGAGTGCCCAGAAATTGGCACTCGAAGATGAATTGTGAATGGGCTTATAGATGCCATTTGGAGGAATGGGGGAGATTTGTCGGAGATGGGCTTGTAGATGCCATCCAAAGATGACTATTGACAAAAAATGGACTAAGTCTGAACTTGATTTCAACTGGAAAAGAATCAGAATAAATCTTTGGAGCGATTTATCTGAAACTAGCAGAAGTCTTGTATGTTGTTTGACTAGGAAGAATCAGAATAAATCTTGGAGCGATTTATCTGAACTAGAAATATTCATTTGGAAAGTATCGGGATAAATCATTGAGAGGTTTAAACCGAACCAAAAGAGGTCTCGAATATTCTTTAACTGGAGAGAAATCAGAGTAGATCTTTGAGCGATTTATCTGAACCAGAGAAAGTGCCTACTAGGAAAGAATCAGAATAAATCATTGAGAGATTTATCTGAACCAGCATGGATTTGGAGAAGAAACAGAATAACTCGTTGAGAGATTTATCTGAACCAGAGAAGACGTCTGCGGGAAAGCATCAGAATAAACCGTTGAGAGATCTAAACTAAACCGGTAGGGATCTGGAGAAGAATCAGAATAAATCATTGAGAGATTTATCTGAACCAGAGAAGACGTCTGCGGGAAAGCATCAGAATAAACCATTGAGAGATCTAAACTGAACCGATAGGGATCTGGAGAAGAATCAGAACAAATCATTGAGAGATTTATCTGAAGCAGAGAAGACGTATGCGGGAAAGCATCAGAATAAACCATTGAGAGATCTAAACTGAACCGAAAGGGATATGGAGAAGAATCAGAACAAATCATTAAGAGATTCATCTGAACTAGAGAAAACATCTGAACCAAGAAAGCGTCTGTGGGAAAGAATCAGAATAAGCCATTGAGAGATTTAAACTGAACCAGCAGGGGTCTGAAGGAAATATCTGTTATGTAGATGGTCGACCAGTCCTTTCTCGGGAATTGATCTATAATTGATTTGTTGAAAATTTGACGATAATTTTCTATTGATTGATCTTTCCTGAAAAGGTGAAGGGTTAGTTGCATGAAATGCCATGATGTATGAAATGCACAGTATAATGTTGTTTCTCAAAATAAATGAGATCGTGTTGTATGCATTTGTGTTGTCAATGCTATGATGTATGGATGTAATGTATGGACACATTAATTGTTATGTCGCAGTGTTGTTGGAGTTGGGGAAAATAAATCCCTGAGTACTGCTAGGAATAAGGAGTGTAAGTCTTTGTATTTTGAAGTTGAGGTGTTGACCGATGAGTTTCCATTTATTAGAGAAATAAACCCTGTTGTGGAAGGGAAACGCCGTGCATTATTTGTGGACCTCGTGAAATCCTGCTGGGGAATCTTGAGAAACTGGGCGACTTTCACTGGGGAATCTTTGGAGCGGTAACTGAAAATTTTGTTCCATCGAGGATGTGGGAGCACTTGATACCATTAGGATGCATACTGGAGATACATTAGTGATCCTGTAAAAAGTACCTGCGGGGAATTTCATGGAATGGTCTATAGATATTATCCTATTTCTTAAAGCCATTAGTGATTGTCTTTCTATTTTCTGTTCCCCTTATTTTTGCTCATTTGTAAATAGTAATCAAGTTCAAATGCATATGTTCAAAAATAATCATTGGACGTTTTTGCAAACAAAACACGGAAATAAAAGAAAAATAGATAGTTTTGCACTTTCAAAGGAATATCTTTGCATTAACTTGAATAAGTATTTTTTATACAACGATATGAACATCCTAGTAAGGGAGTGTCGTCGTAGAAAATGAAAATTGATACAAATAAAAGATATCTATGTGAAATAATCCCATGGGGTTCCCATTCTGCTATAGCCTTCATGTCTCTGAGCGTATCATCCACTTGTTGCTTTGTCCGAAGCTGATTAGATTGATTAGAACCGTTTGAGTTTGTCAGTCGATACTGAAGGTTGTCTGTAAGGTGATTCAACAGGACATAGTCATACACTTTAATTCCCTAACTTTTTCCTGGACCTCCCTTTCGGGTTTTCAGTCCACCGGGATACCCTTTTTTACCCAAGCCGCCCTTTCGGGTTTTCAGCTTGTCGGGTGTATAGATTTTTTTTGTATTTTATCCCTAATTTTTTTCCTAGGCCATTCGACCTAGCGGGTCTTTATTCATGCGTAGCATCTTTTGACTATGTCCGCATTTACAGGATGCGGAAGGTCGTCGCCATCCATAGTGGTTAAGATCATTGCTCCACCAGAGAATATGCTTTTGATCACAAATGGTCCTTCGTATGTAGGAGTCCATTTGCCCCTGGGATCACCGTGTGGCAATATGATACACTTGATTACCAAGTCACCAACCCAATATACCTGACGTTTGACCTTCTTGTTAAAAGCTTTGATCATACATTTTTGGTATATCTGACCATGACTGACAGACGTAAGCCTCTTCTCATCAATCAAGTTCAACTGGTCAAGTCGAGTTTGAATCCATTCATCTTCATTCAGCCCTGCATCTTTTATGATTCTTAGAGAAAGTATTTGGACTTCAATTGGTAGGACGGCTTCCATACCGTATACCAAAGAGAAAGGAGTTGCCCATGTTGACTTGCGCGCCGTGGTATGGTAACCATGGAGAGCAACTGGTAACATCTCATACCAGTCCTTGTAGGTCACTGTCATTTTTTATATGATCTTCTTGATGTTTTTATTTGCGACTTCGATAGCGCCATTCATCTTAGGCCAGTAAGGAGAAGATTTATGGTGCTGGATCTTGAATTGCGCGCATAGTGCGGTAATCATAGTATTGTTGAGATTGGTACCATTATCCGTAATGATTCTCTCCGGATACCATACCGACAGATGAGATTCTGTTTGATGAATCGAGCCATAACGTTCTTGGTAACAGAAGCGAAAGAAGCCGCCTCAACCCACTTCGTGAAGTAGTCAATGGAAACCAAGATGAAGCGGTGTCCATTAGTTGTAGGTTTGACTTCTCCAATCATGTTGATGCCCCACATCGTGAATGGCCAGGGAGCAGTCAGGACATTTAGAGGAACTGGAGGCACATGTACTTTGTCAGAAGATATCTGACACTTGTGACAGGTTCGTGAATGCTGATGGCAATCTACTTCTATGGTAGACCAGTAGTACCCCGTCCGTAGGATCTTTTTAGCCATCGTGTGCCCACTAGAATGGGTGCCAAAAGTTCCTTCATGTAGATTAGACATGATCTTGTCTGCCTTACTCTTGTCTATGCAACGAAGCAAAGTAGAGTCGTGGTTGCGCTTGTAGAGAATACCATTGCTAAGGAAGAACTTAGCAGAGAATCTTCTCAAGAACTTCTTATCATTGACTGAAGCTCCCTCCGGATACTCTTGGGCCTCGAGATACCTCTTAACTTCATGGAACCAAGGCCTGTCCACTACTTCTTCAGTATCGATCTCGTGACAGTAAGCTGGTTCATCCATTCGCTCAATGGTGACCTGGGGAGCCTCGTTATCCCACTTGATTTTAAACACGGATGAGATAGTGGCTAACGTGTTCGCTAGTTGAGTTTCCTCTCGTGGAAAATGCTCAAAGGTAATTTCCTTAAAATGTGGGATTAATGTCAACACATGTTCTTTGTAGGGGATGAGATTAGGGTGCTTCGTGTCCCATTCTCCTTTGATCTGACTGATGACTAAGGCTGAATCTCCAAATACCCTTAAGGACTTGATTCCCAAGTCTATGGCGGCTTTGAGACCCATAATACACACTTCATATTCTGCCATATTATTGGTACAGTTGAAACAAAGTCTTGCAGTGAAGGGAGTATTACTTCCTTCAGGGGATATGATCACTGCACCTATGCCATTGTCGAGTGTGTTGGAAGCTCCGTCAAAAACCAAGGTCCATCGGGATCCTTGTTCACGTTCGTCATATGGTCTGAGTTCTTCAAAATTGTTTACCAACATGATGTCTTCAAATGGGAACTCGAATTTCATGGACTGGTAGTCATCCACAACCTGATGAGCAAGATGATCAGCTAGCACACTGCCCTTTATTGCTTTTTGGGTAGTGTATTGAATGTCGTATTCAGTCAGGATCATCTGCCATCTTGCTATTCTTCCAGAGAGGGCGGGCTTCTCGAATATGTATTTAATTAGATCCATCTTGGATATCAATAAGGTAGTATGGGTCAACATATACTGTCTTAGCCGGCGTGCAGCCCATGCCAGAGCGCAACAAGTTTTCTCGAGCAGTGAATATTTGGTTTCCCAGTCGGTAAACTTTTTGCTCAGGTAGTATATTGCATGCTCTTTTCGGCCAGACTGGTCATGTTGCCCCAGCACACACCCTATTGAATTTTCTAAGACAGTTAGATACATGATCAAAGGTCTTCCCTCGACTGGCGGCATCAAAATAGGAGGCTCTTTAAGGTACTCTTTGATCATGTCGAAGGCAGCCTGGCAGTCGTTGTTCCAATCCAACACTTGATCTTTCTTCAGTAATTTGAAGATTGGTTCACAAGTAGCGGTTAAGTGAGAAATGAATTTGGCTATGTAGTTTAGCCATCCTAAGAATTCTCTGACTTCCTTCTCGGTGCAAGGAGCAGGAATTTCTTGTATTGCTTTTATATTTGCAGGGTCCACTTTGATACCTTTACCGTTGATGATGAATCCTAGGAGTTTACCGGACCTCACTCCAAATGTGCATTTACTCAAGTTCAACTTTAGCTTGTATTTCTTCATTCTTCAAACAGTTTCCACAGATGGTCCAGATGCTCCCCTTCAGTTTGAGATCTGGCTATCATGTCATCCATATAGACCTCTATTTCGTGATGGATCATGTCGTGAAATAGAGCTACCATGGCACGCTGATAAGTTGCCCCATCGTTTTTCAACCCGAATGGCATAACTTTGTAACAGAACGTGCCCCACTGTGTGACGAAGGTCGTTTTCTCCATGTCCTCAGGTGCCATTTTGATTTGATTATAGCCTGAGAAACCATCCATAAATGAGAACACTTTATGCTGTGCGGTATTGTCAACTAGAATATCGATATGGGGAAGCTGGAAATCATCCTTAGGGCTTGCCCTATTCAAATCTCTGTAATCCACACACATGCGTACTTTACCATCCTTTTTAGGAACTGGAACAACATTGGCGACCCATTTTGGATAGGAGGTGACGACTAAGAATCCGATGTTGAATTGTTTCATGACTTCAGTCTTGATCTTCTGTGACATTTCTGGCCGCATGTGATGGAATTTCTGTTTTACTAGAGGGAGGTCTTCTTTTGTCGGTAGACGGTGGACCATGATATCAACGTCAAGTCCTGGCATGTCTTCGTATGACCAGGCAAAGACCTCAACATAGTCATATAGTAACTGAGTTAAGCGCTTCTTGACACTGGGTTCCAGATTAGCACCTACCTTGACTTCTTTCTTGTCCTCTTCGGTACCTAAGTTAACTGTGTCAACTGGTTCTTCATGGGGTTGTATGGTTTTTTCTTCCTGTTGTAGTAACCTGGCTAGTTCCCCTGGTACCTCACAATCTTCCTCACCTTCGTCTTCGGCTTGGTAGATTGGATTTTCAAAGTCACAATAGGCCATAGCAGAATCGTTACCCATGGGATCCTGAGTGGATGTGGATGTGGATCTGCATTTTGATATTGTGTAAGAGCATAGCTATCTTTGAAAAAAATAAAAATGTAGAAAAAAGAAGAACAAAGAGCGTAAAATTTGCATGCAAAAACGTCCATAATTCATTGATGACATATCAAAATGAAGTAACAACCCTTACAAATGGACCGTTGTGCCTCGGGTAAGACACAAGGTTTTAAAAGTCTAAATTGTTTAATCATTACAAGTCCGACAAAAATTTAAAGACAATTAATGTTGGATAAAAGTAATAGGGACAAATTCTTTGGCTTCCTAGTTGTTGAGTCCTCCGCTGATGGTTGGAAAAATCCATTCTTCCAAGTCACAGCTGTCATCACTATCCTCCACTGCATTGACTCCATGGTTGCTGATCCGCAAAGGCGGTTCCCCGACACGAGCACGACGAACAGCTTTCTGGACTCCTGAAGTAAAACCCAAATCAAATTTGTCAGATTTATAGGGAATATCTGGGAGTTGGCCCCAAATGGTACACCCACCTTCTTCGACTACTTCCTTGGCATATTTCAGAGAAGCCATCTTCAGCGGAGGTCTGGTAATCTTCGGAACTTTGGAAACAGTCTTGGTTGCCGCAACTGTTTGTGGGACTTCCTCAAAATGCTGACACAGAGTTTTGATGATTTCACCATCCATTTTCAAATATCTGAAGGAGTTCAGGTGACTGACCATATATTCCTCCTCTCCATGGACAGTGATGATTTTTGCCTTGATTGGGTACTTCAACATCTGATGTAATGTAGAGGTGACGGCACCAACGTCATGAATCCAAGGTCGGCCCAATAAACAGGAATAGGAAGGGTGAATATCCATCATCACATAGAAAGTTGAATTAAAGGTCTGAATTCCAACTTTAATGGGGATTTCCACCTCCCCGTGCACCATTATCTTCGAACCGTCGAAGGCCCTTACCACTATGTTGCTGGGTATTAAGGTCAAACCTTCACAGTCTAGTCTATCCAGAGCCTTCTTAGGAAGCACATTCAATAATGGACTAGTATCTACCAGGACATGGGCCAAAGTAGTGCCCTTGCATTCGACAGAGACATGAAACGCCTTATTGTGTCTCTTCCCTCTAGGTGTGAGATCAGCATCAGAAAAGCCCAAACCGTTATCAGCTGTCAAACTGGCCACACAATCTTCGAATTGGTCAGCAGAGGTTTCCTGTGGCACATGGGCAGTTTTAAGAAATTTCACCAGGGCCTTCGCATGAGCTTCGGAGCACAACAGTAAAGCTAGCATATAAATCTTTGAAGGGGTCTGCCCTAGCTGTTCGACTACATTGTAGTCGCTTCTCTTTTTAATTTTCAAAATTTCTTCCATCTCCTTCTTGGAAGCCTCTGGGATAGATATTGATTGCGCCTTCATCCGGACAGGTTCAACCAAAATGCCTTTGCCCCGAGTCTCGGTCGACTCGGCGATAGGGGTGTCACCAGGGGTAACCACAAGAATTATAGTAGTAGTATCAACAGGAACAAAATAAGGGATGGTCACAGGACTGGTAACAGTTTTCAGAGGAGCAATCTCAGGGGAGAACACTCTTCCACTTCTGGTTATTTTACTGGTTCCCACAAAGTTGTCGATGTCGGGGTCAGTCCTCTCAAAAACCGGGTCTTCAACAGCCAATCGTTCTTGCTTAACATCGTGGTAGTAGACGTCACCCCCATAGTTCCAGGGAACAGTTTTGTCTGAGGAGTACGGGATCGGTCATGGCATAGTAATTATCATTGGAGTCACCTTCAGAACAGATGTAATCCTAACGGGTCTTTTGGTGGAGACCCTGGGAGGATTGGCAGAAATTGTTACTATTGGAACATCCTTGTAAGCAATGGTTGGAACAAGAGTCTTTTCAAACAAAACCTCTTTGTCATCCATCAGGCGCTGGACACCTACCTTCAATAAATGGCAACCATTCGGTAAGGATAAACAGAGGTGGCAGCCTTCGCCATAGCCCAGAAATAAACCGGCCTTCAACAGGTTCCTTTTGACGGTTAGGAGAGGAGTAACAAGTTCATCAATAATAGCAACAAACATATCATCTTCAACAGCGTTAACACCATGGTCGTGCTTAGGCATAGGAGCGGTGATAACATCTGGGATCTTAGGAGCGTCAAATTATATTTCCTCTGCCTCGAGAAGTTCTCATACCATGTTTTTCAAAGCCTAATAATCGTTTATATCATGACCTGGACTTTCTGAATGGTAAGCACAATGGGCATTTGGTTATAACGGGGAGAGGCAGTGTTGGGATTCTTCGGAGCTTCCCGCAAGGTCACCAGATTAGATTTCGACAAATGCGGAAAGACTTGAGACAACGTCATATTTATCCAGGTAAACTGTCTTACCGACCTTTATGTTCTAGGCTGGTTGTTCCTTTGTTGAATAGGTGCAGGCTTAGAGATCATGACAGCCCCTACCGCTGGACGGCGTTCAATTCTGTCCTGATTTCTATGGTCATATGCAACACTTACCTCCTTCTTTCTGATAAAGGGATTCTTTATCGCGCTCGAGTATGCATCTTTTTGAATTTTTCCACTTTTTATACCCGTTTCTACCCGTTCATCGGTCATGATTAATTTGGTAAATCCAGCCGAGGAGCTTCCGATCAAGTGTTTGAAGAATGGACCAGATAGCGTGCCTAAGAACATATCCACCAATTATCTGTCAGATAGAGGGGGTTGGACTCTTCCCGCGAGATCCAGTCATTTTTTAGCATAGGTCTTGAAACCTTCACTTGTACCCATAGGCATGCCTTGCAACTATGTCCGTGTTGGAGCTAAGTCAGCATTATGCTGGTATTGCTTGTAAAAAGAGGCTACCAAATCTTCCCAATTGAGGATGTTGGTCCCTTCCAACTGATAGAACCAATCCAACTGCATTCCTGAAAGCTTTCTTGGAATAAATGCACCCATAGATTCCTATCCGCAGTATGAGGTTAAATTTTCCTGACGTATGATCTCAAATGCAGCTTTGGACAAGAGACATCGTCATATTTAGAGAAAGTGGGGACCTTAAATTTCCGCGGTATGACAACCCCTGATACAAGTCCTAGCTCCTCAAAATCCAACCCGGTTACTTTCTGGATCTCCATAGCATTTAAGCGATCTTCCAACTGTTTGTATTTGTCATCAGCTGGAGGATACTGCTCTTCAGAGTAATCAAACTCTTCTTTCTCTTCAGATTCTGGACGATCAGTAACTTCCTTGTTTTTCCCTTCTTGATTGTCCCCTTCACCCGATGATGTTGTGAAGTCCATGGTTCGCCTAGCTGGTCCTTTGAACCTTCTTCCATGGTTCAAAACACCGGCAGATTTCTTTGCTTTCTTCTTCTTTTCTTTGATCAGCAGAGTTTTCAGCTCCTCTTGTCCTTTTGCCAGAGTCAAAAACATTTGTTGAAATTGAGCGTTTTGCGCCTGAAGATCTTTTATTGTCTGTTCCATATCCATCTCAATGAAATAAACAGTAGAAAGATAAGGAGACCTGTTGTAAGAAACATGTTTGTGTTATGATGAATGAAGATGCATATGCAAATGATTTCAAGGAAATTAGAGATTTAAATTTACTTTAGACAAAAAGGAACACATGTTATATTAATAAATCAAAGTTTGAGTACATCATGCCTCTTTGGGCTTACAAAGAAATAAAATACAAAACTTTAAGACAAAAAAGTTGAACGCATCCTCTTTGGTGCGATGTAGGCGTTTAGACTCCGCTCTTCATGAAGCTGCTTGGTGAGTTCCATAACTTTCTTCTCGCTGGCGTAGAATTGGGCCTCGAAAGTGTCTCTCTACCCCTTAAGTTGTATCCAATCCCTTTGCAAGTCTTTGAGAGAAGTGGGCATGTTAGGATTAAGGATAGTGTATGGGACATCTCCTTCTACAACAGGTTCTATGATAACTGGTAAGATGGAAGGATAAGGCATCATAAGTTTCTGAGCACGAGCTCGCACCCACTTAAGGTAAGGCTCAAGGGGGATGGAATTATTGTGCCCCAGCGTCTTGCTATCTACCTTGTTCAACATCCTCCAAGCTCGAACAAACCTATGGCGGTAACCTTGATCATCATTCTCGTAATCAAATACCAACCCTTGAATAAGCATCTCATGTGGACCATCCCTTCAGGCGTAACCAAACTGTCATAAGGCCAAGCAGGGGTTGTAAGTAATACCTCCTCTAATGCCAAGTAGGGGGCATTAGAGAATTCTCCATAACGGTCGATGATAGTAACACTCTCCACAGATCGGGAACACCAATGAATATCTGAATGTCTGAGCGTCATCAACCTATGGGACCACCTTGAACCTTGCTCGTTCTTCAATACAGATTGGGGAAGATGCGAAATAAACCATCTTGCCAAGAAAGGAGTACAACACATGAGGATACCTCTTTTCCTCATAGTGCGAGAGTGAAAAGAATGTAGGATGTCTCCTAACAAAGTAGGCACCGGGTTACGAGACATGAAGATTTTGACGGTGTTTACATCTATGAGTTGGTCAGGATTTGGAAACAAAACCATCCCATAGATGAGGAGGGCCACAATTTCCTAAAAATCTTGCAAGTCCAAGGAGTTCCAACAGTCTTGAGCTTTCTCAAACAAGAACTTAGCTAAGAAACCTTTGACACCACTCCTTGTTTCCCAATTAGTTGTGACATCAGATTGTTGCAAGTGTAGGGCTTGAGAAATATCTTCTGGTTTTGGATCTCTTTCCATACCGTTGAAGGGTAGTTTATTGAGAATGGGAATCTTCAAGAGTTGGGAGAATTCTTCCAAATTTTGCACAAGTTGATAATCGAGAAATGTGAAGCAATGGTGTAGAGGATCAAAGAATTGGAAGAGCACCGTCATCATATCTTCATCAGTGTTGGAGGTAACCAAGTTTAGGAGGTGACCATGTCTTTCGGTAAATGGAGAATTCTCAGGAACCCTTGATGCTAACTCTTTAAGTTGAGGAGGGATCCCTACGAGATTGACTTGAATGGTTTTCCTGCGAATAGAATCCATGTCCTATAAAACAAAACAAAAAAGATAAATCCCAAAAATCCTTGAAATGGTTAGTGAGTATGAGTATGATGTTTTGATGTTTATGATGTTATGTACAAGTAAATATATGCAAACAAAACAAACAAGTCCTTAGGTTTAGGCTTGCATGGAGTCTCATAGGTAAGTACCCTCTTGAAGTTTAGTTGGCTCAAACTTGTCCTAGCAATAGTAACCGGGTTCTAAAGGAGCTCAATATCACTGGTTTGTCTTCTCGGGCATTGTTTCAGCGCAAGCCTCTTTAATGGCAACTGAAATTTCCCAAAAAACCAAACATTGATGAGTGTAGTATCGAGTATCTACCAACTTCAGAATGCACCAAAGTCGGTCATCTCACTACGTCCTAATGGCCAAGTTGGTCAAGTAAAGGTTCTAGAAGTCAGTTAGTGCTTCATGATATCACTCAGCGGCCCCGTATTCTCCTTGACTACTCAAGGGCTACCGGTACCCATAAATATATCACACTAACGTAGCTATTGCTTAGACCATGTCGGTATACCCCGCACAGTTTCCACAACGTATTGCTACTTACCTATAAGGTATCCCAAATCCGGGTAGAGGATTTAAACCCAAACAAAGAACCAAAATGTAAAGAAAACAAATCAAACAATGAAAGCAAGTAAATGTGATCTAGCCCTAAGGTAACCCCACTTTTAAAATTCTCCCCAGCAGAGTCGCCAGTTCTGTAACATAGTGGGAGAACTGACTTGGTTGTTTTGCGTTTTATCGCAATTGTTGTGATTAGAAAGAGTCGCCACCGACTTTTCTTTTATCCAAAAGGAAAGGCTGAAAAGAACAAGAAAGACCTTTAGAGATGTTTTCTTGAGTTCAGGAGGTATATTATGAAAAGGGAAGGTGTTAGCACCCTTTTCATCCATAGTTATCTATGATCTCTTAGTTGCTTGCTAGATCACTTGCTTTTGTATGAAAATATGCTTTGTGTAGTTTTTGAAAGTATTTTGAAAAGGCGTCATCGTTTAGGCAAACTTTGTAATAGTTCTCGTTCGTAAGAACGTATACAAAGTATTGATCTTTTGAAAATGTTTCAAGTTTTGAAAGATGTTTTGAAAGTGTTGGTGTTTGTTTTGAAAATAGCAAGGATGTTTTGATTTGAAAATGAGCAAGAAACTAGGAACATTCTACCTACTCAAAAGTCTTTCTTGTTTATTTCCTCTTTTCTTTGACATTGTTATTTTACCATGGATTGGTAAGTAGCCTTATCTTTGGATGTAAAAGGGACGGGCAAGGGTCATCGTATAGTCATGAATAGCAATGTTGTAATATATCTTAGCATTTTATTTAAGGGACTAAGATCATTCGTAAGGAAACATTTGTAGCGTCATCGAGGGACTATGATCTTGTATTTTTGTTTGTTTTTTCTAAGACGTCTTACATGTGTATTATGACCATTTATTTCTCAAGGCAACAAGTGGAGTTAACCCTAGAGGTGCAAAGTGTGCAAGTGTATCTTTTTCATGCTTGATTTGTCTTGTATTAGGGTTTTCTAAGCATTGATTTTATCTTTCCATACAAACCCTAATTACTAGCATTTATATAAAGCATTAAATTGCGGAAAGTAAATATTCTACGCTATTACATCATTTGGGGGATGGGGTATACATTTTTACAAATGAGGATTGCAAGCATTTAAATCTAATTAACTATTACAACCATATTGAACAATGTACAAGAATTTAAATAATAATGTACAAGCATGAATAAATGGGAAAGAGTATGAATTTGTTTGGATTTTTGTTAAGAAAGGTTTTGTTTGTTTTAACTTAAATAAACTAGAAGAAAATATTTAACCTAAAGAAATATCCAACAGGAAATATGTGGAAATGTACTTGGGAAAAGGGTGGTATTCATATGCTAAGGGGAAAAAACTAAAGGTGGGAGATACTCTTGCATGCACCTACAATTCAAATAAGGAAATCCTGTTTGTGAGGTTGTACCGAAAAGGTGAAATTCAGATAAAAGAGTGAAGTGGATATTATGTATGTTTTGGCTGGAAAAAAATAGGAGTTTTGTACCAAGTTGGGAACAATGTTATGTTCTATGTTTAGTTATGGGAATGATATCATGTTTATGTTTAACTTTGTTATTTCATTTTGTTAACACTTTGCTATTAGGGATGCACCGTTTATGTAATGTGTTACTTTAATTTGCTCTTAGCATCTAAGTGGATAAGTCAACTAAGTATCATAGTGTATCAGTGCTTTTGCAAAATGTATTTCACAAGTTTGGTGTTCTTGTAGTTAATATTATAAACGAAATATGTTTCCAACAATTTCTTGCTTCATATAGTTTAATCATCTTCTTACCATATACCACATAAGACATCTAAATATGTAACAATTACATTAACGGAATATTGTGGAAGATATAGAAACATATTATATTTGGAGGCAAATTATTGTATGTACCTGCTTCTTCATCGAATTGCATGAAGTCAAATAAATGACTATTCATTTTAAAGGTTTTGTAGTGAAGTATAAGATTTAAAGGTTTTAGACTTGTAATAAACGAAAAAATGAAAATTTTATTGATCCTGACATATCAAGATATTACTGAAACCACATAGACATAGTGTATATGAAAAATAGAATAATACATTTAGTTTAAACAATGTAGAAACTAAATGTTTGCTGACACCATTAACAACATGATATAAACAATGAATTCACATATATTGAAGTTGATGAAAAACATCGGTAATTGAGTATATTTAAAACAGGTTTTGCATTGGTTCGGGAAACATACAACTAAAATTATGTGACAGTAATAGACTCATATATACTCGGTGCACATTGCGGTATCACATTCAAACCAATTAACCAAAATATAAGATGGAGTTAGAAAATCCTCATTCAAGGATATTAAAGAGATCAAACTGAAAACTTTTGAAACAGATCCAAAGTATTCAAGGCAAAAAACTACAAACAATCGGATTGGTTTCTTCAAAACTAACAATAACTTAAATAACATAAATGTGAATATAACTACTTCTCCTTCTTTATATCCTTAATTAACTTGGTTGCAGAAAATTGGACACTCTCAATATCTTCAACAACATCAGGTAAAGTTCTTGTTGGTCGAGTCAGGGTTGAATTTCTAACAGCAGGGTCATTATCGGCACCAGCATATAAAGGTTCCTGATGGCAATGTGGATATAATATATCAGCATTAGACAATATATGTAGATATCTGTTTTATATAGAGGGCTCAAATTTGAATTAATAACTTACAGTAAAGGATATTGATTCATCTTGGGATGAAGGCTCAGTTGGTAGAAGCTTTAAAATAGGCTGCTAAATACAAAATCATATCAGTCCAAATAAATAAGTAGTGATCAGCCATGATATTTTTGTGTTTACACTGAGATTACCTCTTCCGAGCTGAAACTTCCTCTAACTCTCTTGCGGAAATCTTCATCAATTTTGTAACTAATGACGGAAAGTTTGCCTTTGTTAGGCTGAAAAACTGCCCTAATAGTCAATTCCTGCTTTAGAATTGCATCAAGTGCACAAGGGAATTCAAGAGGATCATCTTCACCGGCATACATCAGCATAATGAACTATATTACACAGTTTTTAAAAAAGAATCAAACTTAATAAGGTGTCATTATATACCTCTTTCAATTCATTTTTAATTTGAAGAGCAGACATCTCAATCAACTTGACGCAATCTCCTTCCCAAAAAATGAATCTGGTCTTGTATTTACCGTCAACAACCAAGACTTCAAGTTTATATCTATAAGATAATCATAAACCATGATTGTAATGCCACCAAAAATTAAACAACATGAATCGTAAATATCGATACAGACAATACCTTGGTACAGGCACTGGACTAATGTGTTTGGAATAACATACCAGTTTTCTATCCTGCAGTGACACACTTTTTGTGCAACCAACACATCCATCACAATACCAGCCTGACTGTCCAACCACAAATTTGTCCAAAGTCGCAACAGTAACACATGTAGTCTCATGGTAAAACGATGAAACCCGTAGTTAGTTTGATATGATGTATAATCCCAATGTAATTATACAATGAAACATGTATTACGTGTTGTAGAGTTGTTATTTCCGTAAGACTTAGAATTTCTACCTTCCAAACAAACTTATCGAAATCAGAATAGTATGAGTTTTGTGTTGTGCCCACTTGAAGACTTGATGAAGACAATAATGGCAATTCAGACTGCAGACTGCATGAAATATAAGACAAATGTTCATAACCCGTTTGACGCGTAATGCGTTAACAAAAATATATGATACAACGCGATAAATAAAATGATATCAATCATCACCTGTCTCTGAGCTTGATAATGTCCTCAAGGGTAACATCATTAATTAACAACTTTGTGCCATTCCAAGCGTTGGAGGTGTTCAAAGGACACCCTCCTACAAGTTTCTGTCATTCTTTAGAACATACAGATGTATTGAAGCAAGGATTAAATTTCATGTTACATCATTTTGGATTCGCATTTGGACAAAAAACTCAAAATTTGTATGTGTCAAACCTTTAGCCTCCTTAATCCTGGAATTAATAAACAAAACAACTATACTTCCATCTTCCTTATGACTTTTATAATAATCGTGAAATTGTATGGCAAGTTGATCCCAAAGAGTATATTGTACTTCAGATCTGCTGCTTTGTCAACCATATTAACATTATTAATATGATGATGTTGGTTAACTTAATATAATAATATTATACAAAAAATAACATGAAGCATACCTATTATCAGTAATTGAAAACACAACCTTGCTCTTCTTGTTATCAGCATTGATTTGAGTTTGAGAAATCTCGGTCACTCCTCCAAGAATATCTATAATAATTCATGTGTTATATACTATATAGATTTATAGACGTGGGAAAATAAATATTCTATGAATTAAACTAAAATCCACTCATAACATACCAACCAAAATATTAGACTGGAATTTTCCTTCAACAATGGCATCCAAATGAAGAATGTTCAGGTAATTCATAGGAATATCAGGAAGTTCGGCCTTCTTAACAGAAGTTGAGCCACATAACACCAACTTGAAACTACGATTAGTCGACTTAAAAGAGAAATCATTGTTTGACACTTTGAAATTCTGCATTATATATGAACATCCAGCCGCGAGTTACTCCTTGAATTTTAAAACCAAGAAGGGTGGCACAATGACTTGAATCGTATCTAACTACAATAAACGAACATACAAAGTTAGTTTTATCGACACCAATATTGCAAATACAAATTCATAACGGCCAGACTGACAAAATACCTCAGAATCAACCAAAATCATCTTGATGTGTTCCTTTTTCGATGCACTCGTCACAATCCACAAATGCTTGCACCTAACAACAAGTTTCCATAAATCCTTTGACTCATTAATATCCTTCACAACTTCAATTGGGCGAGCCATAGAGATGATGTTCCTGTAACAACAACACGACAAAATTGGATGGATGAAAAGTTGAAACAATAGAAAAAACTGTAACAACATGAAATCATTTGCCCTCATCAGGATAAAAGAACCGTATCCTAAATCCTAAACAGAAATTCCCAATCTTCGAATGAGTCGCATCCAAATACTCTTTAACCATGTTCTAAAATTTACAGATGCTTCAACATGAATTTAACCTAATCTGTCAAATTGGGGTTGAAAGAATCATCTTAAAAAAACAAAAGCCAGGGATTTGGGATTGAATGCGACCGGATTTATGTCACAAACAGAATTAGGTAAAACGAAATATGTAATATGTGTTGTGTTCACTACTTGGATATTGAGAACAATTGAAGATTGGGGAAAGGATATACTGGAGTATTGAAGAAATACATTGGATATTTATGGTTGAGTCGCTTGCAAACGAAAACTGTAAGGGTGGAGTTATCCATTGTTAGGAGTTGTCGTTTTGGAAGATGCTATCTTTACTGCATCGTTGGAAATAGAAGAATGGTTCAATGATGGCTCCTCGTATGCAAGACACCCCTAACTGTACACAAATGATACTATTGCGCTATAATTAGGATTAATTATAAAAGAGATAAGTATTATTAAATAATTATTAGCATTAGTTATAGTTATAAAAAAATTAAAAACAATGAAAAAATCTATTGTGCTGACACATCTGCGACATTAAATATCAAAATAATATGGTGATAGGAGTACATCAAAAAGACTAATTTACCCTTAAAAATAAATTAAAAAATCATTTAAAATCAGAGGAAATATAGTAAATTTCTAAAGTTTATATATCAATAATAGATTTGATGTTTGATTATAATGAAAGCAACGTGGCTTGCTTGTACTCAAACAACGAGTAATCGAGATATTACAGGACCACATTTATAAACCAAAAGCGACAGGTTTAACACGTAATACACCTCAAAAGTCCTTTTATCATGAGTATGCACATGCACATGACCATTGTACCTTAACAACATTAAATTACTCTAAACAAGACATGTGAGAGAGCAGAAAAACAACAAAAGGTAGCAATAGTTGCAAGGAAAAAAACATGCACAAAAAGTTGGAGAAATGGTATATACCATAGCCTCGACATTATATTATTGAATCATATCATATGGTCAATAACACATAATGAATGGACTATATACCAATAACATCTAATATAGCAAATAAAAATGCAGCTATAACATAGATGATGATGCTGCTGCTGCTATTGCTTACTTCTAATATTCAAATATTTTAGAATTCTGAATAGCTCAATATACATTTGGAATCCCGTATCCATCGCGATGAGATTTCTGCCATCTCCATGCAGTTTGTAAACTCTCTTCAAGATTCGTGCGTTGTGCAGACCATTTCAGTTCATGGTTGATCTTCGTTGGGTTACTATACACTTCGGCGTAATCACCGGGTCGACGAGGGAGGTATTCTACTTTAATGTTCACCCCTGTAGCCTTTTTGCAAGCTTCAACAAACTCCTTCACTGAGCTACCTGAAAAACAGAACCGATACAATAACCTTGAGACAACAACTACTGAGAAAATCGAAAAAGATTGTATTCGTATTCCAAAGTGTTTAATTAACCTACCCTTTCCTGTGCCAACATTGTAGATACCAACTTTGGCAGGTTGTGCTTTTTCGAGAGCTTTCACGTGAGCATCAACCAGGTCTGTTACATCTATATAATCTCGTACGCAAGTTCCATCGGCTGTCTTATAGTCTGTTCCTCTAACCTGCAAAGTAACAGCAAATGCAACAGCAACATACTCAGTTTCAGGAACTTCATTAATGAGTTCTTTAAATGACTCGGAAAATATCATCATAATACCTTTAAGCCAGGTATAATACCACGAGCTGCATCAAAGCAGGCACCGGATATTCGACCTTGCTCTCGCAATTCAGGTCTTGGAGCCTCGCCCAATCTTCCTTCAGGATCCGATCCAATCACATTGAAGTATCTAATTCAAAAGTATAGCCACAACATTAAAGAGAAGAAAAAACTGAATATAGCTTAAGCAACAAAGGAAAGATGAAAACACGGGGAAATGCAAATGTAAAATACAAACCTGAGAATCATTATCGCCATCTCTGAATTTTTAGAAAAATCAAGAATGATATCCTCTGCCATCTTCTTGGCTTTCCCATATGGATTAATCGGAACCTAATATATAGAACAACATCGTTAACACTAAACTTTATCTTCACAAGCATTAAAGCAATTGAGGATGCAATGAGAAAACAAAAATTCTCAACAAAGTTAGATTTCCCACCTGCGGTGTTACTTCTGTAATAGGCATCTTTTCGGGTTCCCCATACGTTGCACATGTACTAGAATATATCAATGTCTTCACATCATGTTTAGCCATAGATTCCAATACCAACAAGGTATTTGAAGTTATATTGTGATAATACCTGACAAACATAAAAGTTAGAAACCGAAAAGAAAGTGCCAATTTCAATGTCTTCAACAGAGATTAATGTGCCTGAAAAGAAACCAAACCAGAAGTGCTTACTTAAGAGGATCCACAGTGCTTTCCCCTACGTATGCAACAGCAGCAAAGTGCATTACGGCATCGAATTTGTTCTCCAAAAATATTTTATCAACCTGATAATGAGTTAATAAAACAAACTATCATGACATTTCCCTACATATGCACCAAAAGTAATAAAGTACTGCAACAAAATATTTCTTGCGATAAAAGAGTGTAATTACCGATATTGGGTCTCCCAGGTCAGCATATATAAATTGAAGCCTTCCGGGTTCTGGAAATAAGTCTTGAAGAACCTTGACGGCACCCAAATTTCCTCGTGACAGATTGTCCTGCAATAAAGAGAAAAATTCATGTTTGTAGCGACCAAATTGATAGGTGCATTTGGCTTTTATTAGAGAACCATTCCGTTTTATGAATAGAGAGACATACTACTATGGTCACACGATGATTATCCTTCAGAAGCCGAAGAGTGGCATGTGAGCCAATAAAGCCGGCTCCTCCTGTTACTAAAACATGAATGATCCCAGGTTCATGGACGGCAAACTGAAAAAAGGAGGAAAATGCAGAAATGAAAGAGATTAATTAGCAAATAACAGAGTAAAGTTACAATAGATGGATAAATAACAAAAACAAGAAAGGAAAATTTTGACTGAATAATCAATAAACATGACCCTTCAATAGGTAATGATAGAAAAGACAGAAACTAGGCTAAAAAATAGACCTCTCAAATCTCAAAGGCCTAACTAATTTCTCCTCTATGAGCATGATTCTACATGATCGAATAAAATTTGACATATTATTCTAGTCAAGAAAAAATGTTTCAAATACACAACAGGGTTTATGCCTACATTTTCCAAGTACAGTAAACAATGTAATATACAAATGCAACAAACATAACAAATGCACACACATGGTATAAGATATTTCAAAGGTATCGAATGGATATGAGGATTACCGGATTAGGGGAATTCAAAGACGGAGTTCGCTTGATCATGATAATACATATTGTCGTTAACGCAGCAGCAAGAAAAACTTTTCCAACAAAATTTCCCTTCCTTTTTGGGTCTGCATAATCCATACCTAAAAATAGAGGAAATCATAATAAACTGCATTTTCAAACACAAATTACAATCTTTAGTCAATGGTTATTGAAAGGGGTCATGCAAAGCTTTCCAATCCCATTTTTAAATTGATTAATACTTTTTTTTATCTAGGTGTTTGCGTCCAACCTAACTATCGGTCTTTGCCAGTTGAGTTAGAATTTGTGGAGAAATTGATTACTGCTTTAGTTAAAAATACTTGAAATATCAAGGACAGAATCTTACTTCCCATTGTTGTAGGTCTGGTTGTCCTTGCCTGAGTTCTAGACCTAACAAAATTTAGCATTTGAAAAATCCCTACCACTAAGTATCAAGAATGAACTCTTATTCCTTGATACCAATGATCAAATCAAACTCCACTCCTACACAGATCTTGAGAGACATTCTGCAGTAAAACACACATATAACACTGAATTCAAATGAAACTACCATAAAGCTATAAAGCTAGTGCAAGGTACCAACAGAAAGAGAAACCAGTGATGATGAATGAGTAATTGAAAAGGCAAAATTTCATAATTTGCAAGACTAGTACACCAAAAGACATGAAAATCAATTACTATGATCCATGGCATTTAAAGCAAAGTATATAAATCAAGAAAAGAAACAAAGAAAACCGAATCCCTAGCCTCTCCCATACTTAACAAAAGGACCACATTCCAAAGTAAGGTGCAAGAATCGATAAATGAAAACAACAAAACATACGCAGAACATAACAAACACAGAAAACTACACAGTTTCAAGATCCAACACACATGATAAAACAAAACACCATATAGAGATATAGTTCATGCGAAGCAAACCCAAAAATTGACGTGGTGGCAGTGACGAGATCTTAATGGATAAAGATGGTGTGATTGAAAGGTTTTGAATGTGTGACAGAAAACGGGAAGTTGATGTGGAAGAAGGAGAGAAACGAGATAACGAATGGACGATGTGGAGAGAGAAAGAAGAGAGAGATGGAGAGAGAGAAACGGGGAATCAGTTCTGTGCGTGGAGTCCATGTTGTTTTTGTGAAAGGCGTTAGAGAAAGAGAAAACGCATAATGCACGAATGAGAATGCAACAACAAACTAAAACAACATCGTCATAGCATGATTCATTTCTTTTTGTATTTTTTTATATTTTTATTTTGTTGTTTAAATTTATTTGTAATTATTATCAAATAAATATTTTAATTTTTTTTTAACTTATGTCTATATTGTTAAACATTAATTAATGATAAATAAAAGTGTTTCAATTGCTAGTGACTTTACTAACTTTTTTTTTTAAAAGAGAATTATTTTAATTTGTTATGAATGGTAATGTAAAATGTTGATGTGATTTTTTTGTTATTGTATTTGTTGAAATATGAGAGTTATTTAGAAAAAATATATATTTATTTTTTATTATATTCACTTTGATAAAAATGAGCTAGTTGATTTGTTTGACATGATATGAGTAATATAGAATAAAAAGAATCTAAAAATTATTTTAGAGACACTATATTAAAATGATCAAAATTTCCTCTCTTTCATTTTTAGAATGCACGCTTCTAATTTAATATATTATAATAGATATTTTATAAATAGTCTCGACTCATCAAAATTTCCTCTGAAATTGCCATTGTTTCTCTTTTCTTAAACTATTTGAAATATCATACATGGTCTTGATCCATTAAAGTATTCCTTTATTCTAAAAATAAATTAGGATTTTTTGATGGAACCCTAGCTTATCCTAAAAGCTCCAGAAGAATCTCTCTTGCTTGGGACTGATGCAATATTATGGTGATGCAATTAAGAAAAATAATCAAACAATGAAGTCGCCATCGAATGTTATTTATCCCACTGAAGAGAAAGGAAAACATCGAAGAAACCTGAAAAGGAAAAGATCAAGGTCTCACAACCAAGAGAAGGGTAAGGGAGTCGATTACACAAGAGGGAGGTATTAGCACTCTTAACGACTGTGGTACTCCACGAAATTCACCTCTGTTATTCAAATCAAAGGATGTGTTATATCTAATGCTTACAAGCTAAGGAAATGCATGAATGAATTGTTAACAATAAAAAAAGTTTTAAATTAGGGTGCTCGCCTCGGTCGTGAAACCTCGTGCCTACGTATCCCGAAAGAATCAGAGCGTCATAGTTCGGCTTAAAAGTTTTTGTTTGTTTGTGTTTTTATGAATGATGTTAATTTCGCATTCTACTGTCGCTCGACCTTTGGAGACTCACGCACTTGTCGTAGAAAGGAATTAACATGTTCTTACCTGAAAATATTTTCAAAAGAAAAGCCCAAAGGCAAAAGAAGTTTGAATTGGTTGAGTGTTTTTGGTAGGAGAATACATCAAGTAGCTCCCTTAGACAAGGGGTACTTGAGTACTTCTCCTTTAGATTTTGAAAATGTTTGAGACATGTATCATGCTAAAGTCTATGACATAAATACCCTTGGATGATCGAGTCAGATGCCTCGGATTCTGTTGGTACAAGGTGATGAAATTAAGGAAGAAGAGAGAAAATGATGAATGATAAAAAACTGCTACAAATGATTGAAAAAGGATTGTATTAATTAATGAAACCTAGTACACCTATTTATACACAAAAATAGTAAAGATAAGAATGCCACATAGGCCCTAAGAGAGAATATTCCAAATATAGAAGATACTAAATTACCCCTTTAATACCATCCCTTAATTTAGTATCTATCATAAACTAACAACACCAATTTCATTCCTCAAATGAAGAAATTTGTCTGTTTTGATTGCCTTTGTCAGAACATCTGCCAGTTGTTTCTGGGTGCTATAGTGCAGAACTTCTAACACTCCTTTCTGCACTTGACTTCTCAGAAAATGATACTTCGTCTCAATATGCTTTCTTCTTCAATGCAACACTAGATTCTTGGCAATATTGATTGCATACTTGTTATCAATCAACAGCTTCAGAGGTTTCTCTATCTCAATCTTCAAATCCTCCAAAAGATTCAGGAGCAAAACAGCTTGACATGCAGCTACAGCGCCGGCAATGTACTCAGCTTCACGCGTTGACAGAGCCACAACAGGATGTTTCTTGGAACTCCAAGAAATAGGACCTCCCAGAAACTTAAACAAGTAACCAGAAGTACTTCTTATGTCAACTCTATATCCACACCAGTCAGAATCAGAATAACTCACTAATTTTGGTTATGTCTTTCTTCCAGAAGGAAATAGCACTCCATATTTCAGAGTTTTCTTGATATACATTAGAATCCTGACAGCATCTTGGTAACGAGACCACTTTGGTTTACTCATGAATCTGCTAACCATTCCAACTGCATAGCAAATGTCAGGTCTGGTATTGCACAAGTACCTGAGAGAACCAACCAATTGTTTAAAGGTCGTAGCATCCATAGAATCACCATCAGAATCAAAATTCAATTTATGATTAGTTTCTGATGGTGTCACAGCAACTTTACAATTATGCAGCTTAAATCTCTTCAGAAGTTCAAGTTCATACTTCAGCTGATGTAGAATGATACCCTTCTTTGAGTACAGAATCTCCATTCCTAGAAAATATACCATATTTCCCAGATATGTCATCTCAAATTCATTTATCAAAACTTCTTTGAACTTGATTATATCTTTTGGACAACTTCCTGTTAGCAATATGTCATCAACATATAGACACACCGAAATCATATTGCCACTAGAATGTTGCACATACACGCCATATTCCATCTCACATTTCTGAAACTTCTGCCTCTTGAAAAATAAATCAATTTTCAGATTCCAAGCTTTGGGCGCTTGTTTCAGTCCATACAAGGCTTTATGTAACTTGTATACCATCACTTCCTGATTCTTTTTTACAAATCCAGGAGGTTGTGACACATATACCTCTTCTTGTAACGGACCATTCAGAAATGCAGACTTCACATCCAGATGAATCAAAGGCCAGTTTCTGTTTGCAGCTAAAGCAATCACCGGTCTAATTGTTTCATGTCTAGATACAGGCGCAAACACCTCAAAGTAATCTAGCCCAGGTTTCTGAAGAAAACCTCTAGCCACTAGTCTCGCTTTGTGTTTGCCAATTGATCCATCCGGCTTAAGCTTCACCTTGAAAACCCATCTGACGCTGATGGCTTTCTTCTTTTCTGGAAGCTTTGTCAACTTCCAAGTTTTGTTTCTTTCAATAGCCTTAAGTTCTTCCTTCATGGCATTCAACCATACTTTCTTCTTAAGAGCTTCTTCAATACCTTCTGGTTCAGAATCTACTAACATGGCACATTGAACGACCTCTCCTTCAGAATCTACTTCAGTATCATGCAACGTGCTAAAATCTGAAAACCTACTTGGTATTTGTATGATTCTCTGTGGCCTCTGAACTTGTTCTGAAGCTTATCCAAAACTTAGAACAGTGCTAGCTTATGGACCTTGTCCTAAACTACTTCCTTCGGAATTACCACCTTCAGAGTTCCTTCTGGAAGCTTGTTCTCCAGACCCTATGTCTTCAGAGTTTTCCCTTCCAGAAATATAATCACCACCAGATTCTAGATCATCATCAGAATCTAGATCAGAATCAAATCCACTATCAGAATCTCCCTGAGATTCTGACTCATCTTCAGAGTCTTCAGAATCAGATTCATCTTCTGACTCTGACTCGTCTTCAGAACTTTCTGAAGAATCTTCAGAAACTAACTCTGGTGTTGAGGCTTGTTCCAATACAATGTTTTTGACTCTTTCACAATAACGTCTCTACTGATTTCAACTTTGTTGGTTTCTGGATAATAAAGCTTATAGGCACCTGTATTGTGGTACCCCACCAGTAACATTACTTTGCTTTTATCATCCAGTTTCCGTCTTCTAGCTTCTGGAACGTGTTTGTAGCATACAGAACCAAACACCCTCAGATGACTAACACTTTGCTTATCTCTAATCCACTTTTCTAAAAGAACAATTTCCTTCAGCTTCTTCGTTGGACACCTATTCAGAACATATGTTGATGTGGCAATAACTTCTCCCCATAACATGTGAGGTAGCTTCTTCTCTTTCAGCATACTTCTGGTCATATCAAGAAAAGTTATGTTTCTTCTTTCAGCAAGACCATTGTGTTGAGGAGTATATGGAGCAGTAACCTCATGTTCTATTTCATTCTCCTCACATAACTTTTGGGACTCTGTAGATTTATACTCACCTCCACCATCCGTTCTCAGAATCTTCAACTTTTGACCACTTTGCTTCTCAGCCTTCACCTTGAACTTCTGGAACTCAATAAACACTTCATGCTTGAACTTAATGAGTTTTACCCATGTCATTCTTGTAAACTCATCCACAAAAGACACAAAATATTTGTTTCCTCCAAGTGAAGATACTAAAAATGGTCCACACATCAAAATGTACTACTTCTGAAGCATGCTTCACTCTGGGGGCTACTTCTGATGCAAATGGCAATCTGGGTTGCTTGCCTTTCATACATATCTCACATGACTTCTCAGACTTCACAATCTTCAAAATGCCATGTACAAGCTTCTTAGAACTTAGATGCTCTAAGCTTCTATAGTTCAAGTGCCCCAACCTCTTGTGCCACAGCTTACTGTCACCTTCAGTGCCTTCTTCACTAAGACACTCTGCTTCAGCTATTTCTACATTCACCTTGAATGTTTTGTTGCTTCCCTACTCAGAATTCATAATCAACTTCTGATTTGAATCATATAACGTCAAGAGGTTGTCCTTCATAATAACTGAGAACCCTTTCTCAATGAGTTGACCCACACTCATCAGATTGCTTTTAATTCCATAAACATACCGAACATCTTGATCAGAATGTTTTTTCCATTCTTCACTCTGACTCTGACATTTCCCGTACCTTCTGTATTAAGATACTTATCATCAGCACGTCTAATCTTTGTTCTCCTCCCGGAGTCAAAGTTTATCAGCCATTATTTGTTCCCAGTCAAGTGGTTTGAACAACCAGTGTCCATATACCACTAATCTTCTGAACACTTTCCATCAGAATCAGAAGCCATCAGTAGCACATGTTCATCATCAGAATCTCCTCTGGCTATATTTGCTTCTTCTGATTTCCTTCCTCTGTTTCTACAATCTATGGCAAAATGGCCAAACTGTTTACAACAGTAACATTGAACCTTCTTCTTGCCATACATTTCCTTTCCCTTCTGATATTTCTTTTCATCAGAAGTTGAGGTTTCTGACTTCTGGAATTTATCACCACGTCTATTCTGCTTCTGGTCCTTCTTGACAAAAGAAGCCTTCGGAGCTTGCTCAACTTCCCTCTCAGAAGTTCTTTCAGTCAAACGCAACTCCTGTGCTTCTAGACTGCTTTGCAACTCTTTTATTCTCATGGTTTCCATATTTTTAGAATGTTAAATGGAAACAACAGTGTAATCAAACCGAGGAGTAAGTGACCTCAGAATCTTCTCCATGATTACCTGTTCAGAAAGTGTTTCTCCACAAGCTTTCATCTCATTAGTGATCAGAATCATTCTGGAGATGTACTCAGAAACTTTCTCACTGTTCTTCATGTTGAGATTCTCATATTGCTTTCGCATGGACTGAAGCTTCACCTTCTTCACTGATGTGTCACCATCGTAACATCTGACCAGTATATCCCATGCCTCTTTCTACGTCGCCGAATCAGTAATCTTCTCAAACACACTTTCATCCATACACTGATGGATATAGAACAGATCTTTCTGATCCCTCTTCCTCATAGCTTTTTCTGCATATCTTTGTTCTTCAGTAGCATCTACTGCAACTGGAATATAACCATTGGTAACAAGATCCAGAAAATCCTGAGCACCAAAAATCACACGCATCTGGAAGTTTAGTGTTCAAACTAATACCTTCACTCATCTTAAACCTTGCACAAATCTCAGATCTCAGATCTCACTCAGTGTTTCCCAAACCCACAAAAACAGTGTGATTCTGTTCAGATTTTGTTGAAGATTCAACAGAAATCAAACACGCAGCTCACTTTTCACTCGTGTTTCCCATTATTTCAGAAGAACCAAGTGCTCTAGATACCAATTTTGTTGGTGCAAGATGGTGAAATTGAGGAAGAAGAGAGAAAATGATGAATGATAAAAAGCTTCTACAAATGATTGAAAAAGGATTGTATTAATTAATGAAACCTAGTACACCTATTTATACACAAAAATAGTAAAGATAAGAATGCCACATAGGCCCTAAGAGAGAATATTCCAAATATAGCAAATACTAAATTACCCCTTTAATATATTCGAATTCCTCTTCATGTACTTAAGACTCATGGCGCATTACACGTATCTTTATCGTTAAGTGTTTTTTAGTTTTATAACAAGAAAAGGTTTTAGTTTTACATGCAAATGCAAAATGGAAACAAAAGGACTAAGGGAATCTAAGCCTAATGTTGTCATTTACAATGGTCTTAAAGTTGATTTCAAGGGAAATTCTATCTAGAGTTCTCATGCTTGGTTTACAAACCTAGGGTCTACTCAATTCTTCTTAACCAAGATTGAATCGAGAATCCTACAGGAGCATGACATAAAACACAAAGGTAACACTCAAAAGTAAGTCTCAAATCGATGAAGATTTGATTTGATTCAGAGTGAGATCTTTTCTGGAATTCTCTATGATTCTCCTCAAGTTTAAAGAATGAATGTGATGGTGATGAAGAGAGCAAAGAGATGGATGAGAGATTTTTGGTGATTCTCCTCAGATTGTGAAGAATGACCAGATTATGCAGGTAATTTTTGTTATATATTTTTGTTGGATTAGGAAAAGTTTGTTATAGATGATTAGATCCTAGCCTTTGATTCAACAGTTAGTTACAAAAACTGAATGGTGAGATTTGAATCCGCTTTCTACTTTTATGAGTTTCCTCTCTATTTCCTTTTTATATTTTCCCGATTTTCCTTCTAGTTTGGATTTTTGAAGCTGAGCTGGCTTTCTCTGTTTATTCATGGTTTAATGTTTATCCGGGTTTTATTGTGTGAAACCATAGGTTCATGGTTGGTTTTGAATTGGCTTAAAGGTGTCTTAAAGGTGTCTTAAAGGTGTGGCTGATATTTGATTTATTTTTATGAGGCGAGTTTTGGTTTATGGCCTAGTTTTGATGTTGGATATTGAATTGTTTCTTTTTTGTAGGTTTTGAGTTGTGATATGGCTTTGGTTATTTGTGAAGTTCATAAATGGAGAAAGAATGGAGATGCTAATAGAAACAAAATTTGCATAAAAGATTTGATGAAGCATGAAGATTTGGTCGCGAATGGAAAATTAAAATAGGTTATTTTATGTAATTATTTCTATGTAGTTTAGGATGTAGATGGCCTTTATTGATGTATTTTAAATGGTTTATGATGTAGTGGTTTTTCTATCTTGTGATATTTGAACGAACCAAGACTATTTAATTAATTCCTTGAAGGATATCTCTTTTGTAGCTTATGACTTGAATTCCAAGAAATCCCCATACATAGCCCTTCCAATTTTAAATTGAATCAATTCTTGATATTATGACCACTCTTAAATAATTTGAACTCAAGGCATCAATGAATCCATCCAAATCCATCAATTCTTAATTAAAACCTCTATTCAACCCAATCTTCCAATCCAAACCAAACTTGCATTATAATCAAAAATTATTTGAAAGAATGATAATGAATCCACAAATCATATCGTGTACCATGGGTCACCCTTTTAACAATTCAAACCACAAGTCCTTCAATTGATAACCAATGATGTTAACACAAAAGGAAATCCCTGAATTATCTTTGAAGATGTGTAAGATTTTCCATAAAAACGCTAACCAATCTTCCATTGATAAACATCAACCAAATCATACACGAACGATAAGAAACCTTAATCTTCTGATAAACAAAGGGAAATAAACCCTACCACTTATCTTCGATGAATAAAACCATGTAACTTGATCTTGAGAATAAAATAATAGCCTTGAAGCTTGATGAAGAAGAAATTCATGGATTGAAACCCTAATTCCATTTCAATGCTTAAAGAAATAAAAGAATTGGGATTTAATATATACACCTCAAACCAAGAGAAAACCCTAGCTCGCACATCCACTGAACTTTTGAACCTCAGGTGCCTTATTCGATGAATGAATGTTATGCAACTATCCTAATGAAAATATGCAAATAAATGCGAAGCCTAAGCCAGATAAAAGAAAATTAGGAGGGCAGATTTTGGGGTGCAGCATATAGTAATGGCTAGGCTTACAAATACCGTTGAATCATAGATTTCTTAAAGTGTTCTTTGGATGGACACACGCGCATGAAATTTGGCAAGAACTTCAAGGCAGGTATCACCAAGATGATACCTTTCAGATATATGATCTATAAGAGTATATTTATTCATTTAAGAAATGAAATCAAAATAATTACACATTTTTTTACCACTCTGAAGAAAATTTTAAAGTTACTTGATAACTTATGGCCTATACCTACATGAAATTACACAATAAAGTGTTATTGTATTATTCTTCCAATATTCAAGTACAGAGAGAATAATTATGTCATTTATTTTCTTAAGGGCTTAAATGAATAGTATGCCCATGTCTGATCCTAAATCTGGCTTATGAAATCCTAACCACGCATTAACAAGGTTTTTTCCTCATCATTCAACAAGAAAGATAAGAAACAACACACATTAAAGAATACAAAACCATTGATCATCACTCATCATCTCAATACCTTATTCAAATCACCATTAGGGCGTCTATCTGTAATGGTCCCATTATATCCATATGAAGAAGTTCCAAAACTTTGGTAGTAGTCTGGTGTTACAACATTGGGTGTGACATCATAGTATGCTTCATACTTTCACACGCATAACAAATATATCTTTCTTCAATCTTGAGATCTGTTATATCTCTAATGACTCCTTTAGATATGATTTCCTTCATTTTTTTGAAATTAAGATGTCTAAGTTTTTGGTGTCATAGCTTCACTCTATCCTCCTTGGTTGTTGGGCAAGTTTAAGAATAAGCAATTATTTGAGATTCCCATAAATAGAAGTTGTCTTTGGACCTGACCCCTTTCATTAGAACAACTTCTTTCTCATTTTTGACTAGACATTCTGATTTTGAGAAGTTGGCTAACAAACCTTGATCACACAATTGACTTACCTAATAAGATTAGTAGTCAATCCTTTGACAAACAACACATCTTCCAACCTGGGACAACCATCATATGTTAGCTTTCCCACTCCTTTGATTTCTCCATTAAAACCATCACCAAGTCTAACAAATCCTATAGGATGAGGCTTAACATCCACCAACATCTTCTGGAGCCCTATCGTATGTCTAGAGCACCCATTGTCAAAGTATCAGTCTTTACTTGTTGAGTATCTCACAGAAATATGAGCTATAAGGTTAATGTCCCTATTTTCAATACTCTTCTTCTTGCTAACTTTTTTAGTCTTGGGATGAACTGGAGAGTTTTTAACTCCATATAATTTAAAACAAAAGGGCTTTATGTGACCAGTCTCACCACAGTAGTGACATCTCCAAGTAGATTGAGATTGATTTTGAAATTCATTGTTTCTACCAGGATGTTGTAACATGTTCCTGGACATGTTGATCTCTTTCTTCTTCTCAGCAGGAAAAACCTTCTCCTCTGACATTCTTTTAAGTTTATTATCAGATTGATATTGATCTTTGGTATCTTAATTTTCTTTCACCATATTAATTGAATCAGTAAAGTTATCAATCTTGGAATTTAAAAGAGTTACCTCAGTTTGAAGATGAGAGACAATACTAATAAGTTGCTTCCTTTTATTCTCTAACTCACTAATGATTTCCCTCTGTTCTTCCTCTTTCTTGAAGCTTTCTTCACACTGCCATATAAGTTCCCCTGCCATATAAGTTCGCCCCAATGCCAGGGGAGCAACTTATATTTAACCCTAATATAATTAAAATTTTATTTTTCAGACTTTTTGAGATGCAAAATCGTTTATTAAATTATCATAATCAATTTCTTGTAAACAAAAATTCAATAGATAATAAAGTCAAACCATTTAATTTTATTGAGACATTTTTTTATCTTAGATATAATTTTATTAATTTTAATTTTGAAAAACTATATTCCATAAAAGTAACGACTTATAGAAATTGTTAACATTATTCTATAAGCAATTTATGCATTTGGGAAAGAATAAATTATTTTTATATAATTAAATATGTTAATTGGTGTATCATTTTCTAAATGTATAATATCTTTTAAGGTATTTAGTTATGTAAATATACCCAATCCATCAAAATTTGAGTTTTCATTATGTTTTAATGAACGTTCAAGATTAAATAATATTCTTTTAAATTTTTATTATTTAATGACCTTATTTTCTCAATGCCAAAAAATTAAATCCAAAAATATCATTATATAGTTTAAATTAGGGGTGGAAAAATGGACCGTCCGCCCTGCCTCACTCCGCCTTAAGCCTGCTAAAAAAAGAGCAGAGCGGGCAAGCCCGCCAAGTGAAAATGGACATACAGATCTAGCTCACCCCGCTAAGGAGGCGGGCTTGCCCATTTACTTTTTTATTATTTTTTTTCTTCTTTTTTTTTAATATATTAAAGGTTAAATGCCTTCTACCCCCTGTAATAGAAGCGAGATTTGATTTACTCCCCTTTTAATTTTTTTTCTTTTCCCCCCTCAACAAACATAGATTCCATAACCAAAAACCTTTTAGCCCAAGATTCCATTTGAAATGAAGACATGGCAAGATTTGTTTGTTGACTGGGCCTCCCATGCCATCGTGGATTGGTGCATATGTTTCTTTCTCTTCATAAAAGCCATCATCTTCCTCATGTTTTCCTCTGAAACTCAACCTTCCACCCCCATGAGCTTGTTCTTATGGATGCTTATGGAAATTCTCTCCTCACCACGCGTCGCCACAGGGTATAGCATCACTTCCACTTCATTTTATTTAATATAATTTCATGACATTTAAAAGCTTATGTTGTTATGCTTTAGTTGCAGAAGTTTGGTTTGGTAGACAATTGGTGTATGCTTGAAGGAGACTTGGGGAACCATGGTACGAGGAGAGCAAGAACATGTAGAACAAGGAAGAGTCCAGTTTGTAGTGTAACCAAGAGTCTAAATATTCTAAACGATAATTTTAATGTTCAAGCATATGTGTATCGTGTAGCTTCTGGCTCGGATAAACGACACAAAGAACGTGTAAATTGTTGGATGAGTGCAAGAAAGCGGTAGCTGAAATCAACAGAAAAGATTTTTCAGTTAGTTGTTCATCCAGGGTTTGATCCTAGTTTTGCTATGGCACTTGTTTTAGTACTAGATCAAATGTTTTCCTAACATACTTCGTAGAGTATTAATAGTATTACATTTTTAATTTCGATTTCCATGTTCAATGAAAACTTATTATGATTCCATATGAAATAGCACAAAGAAAGCAATGAATTTTGCTATTTTATACACTCGTGTTTAAATGTTACAACATATGAATCATGTTTTGCCCTTGGAAAAAACACTGGCAATAAATTCATTGCACTCACAACATAATAATACTCTCTCTTGCAATAACAACAAGGATTCTAATGGGAAGAAGCAAGTCTACGATGTTTGAATATCGTCAACAAATCAATCAAGCATATGAGTTAAACTCAATGTCTTTCTTCCTCTTCTATTCTATAAATTCTCAATTGCAAGCTTTGAGTTTGTGTCGATGTCGCAAAATCGGTGTGAAGTTTAAAGAATGACATTGTTGTGATGTTTTTTATTTCCGCATGTTATAAATGTTGTGAATCAATGAATTTGATGGTGTAAGTTTGAATGCTACATTGATGCATTTTATGCTATGTAGTTGCGTTTTGTGTTTGAGTGAATGCAGAGCCTGCGGTTTTGTTGTAGACAGTAGGAAAAGTGTATGGAAAAGAGTGTTGTAGGGAGATTATTATTGTAACAAGTTTTCGATCTAATGATTTTTTGTAGGCTTATGTTTAAGGTATGTGTAAAGGTTGTGATGGAATTGAGAGGAGTATGAGTTACGGTTGGATGGTGAGGTTCGAAATAATGGTGCTCGTGTGTTGTTGTGGAGCTTGAGTTATGATGAAGGTAGGGAGGCGCCAAGGTGGATGTTTTGGTGTGGGTGGAGGGTTGAGTTGTAGAGGAAAAAAGAAGAGGAAGATGATGGCTTTTATGAAGAGAGAGAAACATATGCACCAGTCCACGGTGGCATAGGAGGCCCAGTCAACAAACAGATCTTACCACGTCTGAATTTCAAATGGAATCTTGGGCTAAAGGGTTTTTGGTTATGGAATCTATGTTTGTTGAGGGGCGAAAAGATTTTTCTTTAAAAGGGAGGTAAATCAAATCTCACTACTATTGTAGGGGGTATAAGACATTTAATCCTATATTAAAAGGTTTTTATTTTTATTTTTACATTTCAATTAGATTTTTCACTTACTTTTTAGAATAATTTTTTGTAAAGCATCTTTTAAACAAAATTTACTTAAAAAAATACTACACATATTCACAAATAAATATATAAAATAAAACCATCAAGAATTGAACCTACTAGAATTAACTAAAAAAGATGGACTTAAGGTGGGACAAGCTAAATGAATAGGCGCGGCGGGTCCAAAATCCCAACCCAACCCACCATTTTTTGGCGGGTGCGCGGGCCGGTCTGGCAGGCCACAACCTATTTTTCTACCCCTAATTTAAATTGTTCAAACCTGTTTTTGGGCATAAACTAGATATCATATGCGCGCAACTGTAGAGATTAATCCCTCGAGCTGGATATGACCATATAAACAGTAAAACTCTCCCTTAAGAGATTTAACCCGGTTGCATGCCCAGGACAAAAATCAAACCCAAGACCTCTAGTTAAGCTGGAAAAAATCCTTGCCATATCATCCAAGTGTTCTTGGATTGTTCAAACCTGGTTTGAAATGAAGTAATTGCTTTATTTACAATGTATAAAGAATAATTAGTTTTAAATGATTCTTCGGGAGATTTAACAACTTTATTATCAATATTCTCATTAAATTATTTCTTTCTACCAATTTATGAGAAACAATTTGATCAAGTGTTGATTTTGAGGAATAGAATGATGATACATTATATAGATAGTGAGTGTTTGAGAGAGTGGTGATATGATAAGAATAATCTTTTTTTAACAGAGAATGAGTGTTTGAGGAAAGAGGAATGCTAAGAACACTCTCTTTATCACATATCATAATTCTAATTCTCCATATCAATAATAGAGATCGGGTGTGAGTCTTTTCCTTAACTAGCACATTTTTCTTCCTTTTTTTTGATGAATTGATTGACGTGTGCTGCTGAAATTTGACCTTTTTAAAAGTGAATAAGAGGGATGTTACGGGTTTCTCACTCCTGTATCTGATGTCTTTACACAGCTACCAACTGAGTTGATTGAACGAGATCAATTATTTTCTCTTTTAGTTGTGAATGCATTTCATTGAGATTCATTTATGCATATTCAACATTAAAAAGTTGGCCTAAATATTTTATTAATATTTTTTTAACCTCTTAGCAAAATCAATCTTTGATTGCTTCACCTGATATTTTATAATCATCCTAATTACTTTCGTTATTTGAAGCGGAAGTGATCACCATAAATATAAAGGAAAAATAATAAGTTAAATTGAAATTGATGCACACAACCAATATTTTAAAAATCAAATCAACTCAGTCGGTTAAACTAGTTGGACTAAGAACCAAAGATGAATTCGGTTGAGTCAACCTTTCAAAACCGCTAGTGGGTTAAAACCGGAGTAAAACTGAAAAAAAATCAGATTGAACCGTCGAAAATCATTCAAAACAAAGAACCGGAGCCGGTTTTGTAAAACCGTATGGTTCAAAGAAAAAGCATTAAATTGACACATTTTTAATTTTTTTTAAAGTTTAATATATCAATATAAAAACTAATCTTACTGGTTGATCAGAACCTGCAAACTGGATGGAGGATGATCTTTGATCGGCTGGAGAGTTAAGGATAAAGGGCGGGGTTGTATTTGCAAGGCACTCTGATAATCAAGTAAGTGTGGGAGCAAAGAGATACAAGCGGAATATTAGGGTTTAAGGTGTAAGATTGTGAATACCATAATCATTGGTTCCTACTTTTGGGCCTAGATATGTGAGCCCGTAAAAATAGGTAACTACCAAGACTGGGTCAAAATGGAAAGGTATGCTCGTATGTATCCACTTGTTCTGAGAAGGAGGATTACATGCATATGGCCGTTTTGGTCATTTCCTGGGTGTTTGCTCGACTTGTGTCGGGCTGACAGAAGGAAACTGCTAATTGGGTTAGATGTGCGTGTCGGACATAGCTGGTCATGTGCTCAGGGGTGTGTCAAAGATGGAAACAAATTGGGCTAATTCTAGTCATTGAGCCAGTCCAGAACAGGAGCCCCCTAAGTCGTTGCTTCTGGTCATAGGAGTGATGAATTAGAATCAGCCCATGAAAACGGGGGTGCTTCTTGGTTTACTTGTACGAGTGATGCTCTTCGTGTTCATCTTGTAGGGAGAGGAACAATTAAGTGGTTTCGAGGAGTTATCATATCTCGAGGGGAAATTTCGTACGAGGAGTCTGAAAACTGCTTGGTGTTTTTTTTGCTGGGAGAGGAACGATTGGTTGATCTGGGGAGATTGCGTGCCATGCTTGTATCGAGCCACGTGATGTCAGAGAGGTATAATGATGGATAGCCTAGGGACTAAGGCGTGATAATGATGCCTTTTAGGGTTCCCTAGGTGCGTGCTCTCCTATGCACTGGTGAGTCCGGTCTTTAAAAAGAGGGGAGAAAGCTCCATACATACTTTTTGCTCGTCTTTCAACTGTTCGATACCTTTGTTCTTGCTCGACTTCATCTGTATCTACTCAACTTTATCCGTCTCCAATATTTTTGTTCGTCCCTCTGTTCGTCGCCGTCTATCTCTGTCGTTTCTTCACTTAATTCAGTAAGTTTTACTTGATTCCCTTTGTTTTTTCCATCAACACTTTCATTATAGTTTAGATTTTAAGGTTTTTCCTTAGAAAATGCATGCAGTTAAGGTTTAGGGTTATTGATTTCTTAGAAATTATGGTGAAATATTGGCTATAGACGGTGGTTCTGGAGGATGATGCCGCTGAGGATACCAAGTGTCCTCCCCAAGGGAATTTTTGGAACCTCAGTGGTGTCAGGCGAACATATGACATTTTTATATAAATCCAGCTGGCTTGGTCAGGGAAAGGAGATCGTCTAGTGGTCGTTCAAGTAAGGGCTCTGTTCGGGGACAAGATCCTCGTTCCTTGGCGCCCTTTCACTTGATTAGTGATGGAAGGGTGAATTTGACGTTGACGTCGAACTCACTTTTATCCTCTGCTTTTCAGGCACGGTGACTACTAGCTCTGTCGATAGTGGTTCTTACCAAAGTTCTGGAGAGAGTACGTCCGGAGAGGCAAGCACTTTGTGGGCGTATGAGTCCTCGTCGGAAGCATTGGAGCCAGAGATTCCTGGTAATCAGGATGCTAAGGGGGACATGGAGGTGGATCCCGTCGATCAAGAGGGTCCCAGCATGACTGTGGCCGAAGAAGGTCCACTGGATTGGGTTGCGTCGGGCCCGTTGAGGTATGTCTCTCACTTTATTGGGCATCCTGATGAGATATTCACCTTGTTAGAACCAAAGATGGACCGAGAGGGTGTTGAAGAGCAATGGGAAATCTATATCCCCTACAAGAAGATCCAGATTTGCTCGTGGTTCGAATCTTATTGATTCCCTATATACGAGTTTGTGTTCAGAGAGATGGGTTTGCAGCTCCTTTTTTTGGACTTCCAAGTGGCGGTTTTCAGGCATCTTCATCTGGCTCCGTCCCAGCTGCACCTGAACTCGATCGCCTTCCTTCGGGCTTTCAAGATCGTGTGCAAATATTTGGGCGTTGGGGCCACTCTCCCTTTGTTCTTCTACTGTTTCCATTTTCAAAGGAAGTTGTTTGGTAGCTAATATGGCTGAGTTTCTTTGAAGCAGGCGAATGGCAAGCTATTTAAGGCGTACCTGGAGTCAGTCTGCTTCTTTAAGGAAAAATTTATGCTCGTTCAGCCCGTCTCAGAGAGGGCGCTGCTGAGTGTCTTCTAGGTTGCCCTTATGTACGACGAGGAGGGGGCTCCCGTTTTGAACAAGGAGGGAAAACATGCGAACAAGTTGATGCCTAAGTTTCCTTTTCACTGGACGAACAAGCATTATGAAAGGGGGACTGACGTCTATATCTGGAAGAAAGATCAGCTCAGTGTCGAGGAAGCCAACTTTGATCATCTATGCGTGTTTGTTGTGGGGTCCCCTCCCGTCAGACATGTGGGCAGAAGGGGTGTTGTACCTCAAAATTTTCCCTCTCATTTTACTCAAAACATACTCCTAGAGATCCTCAATTTGCTCAAGTTTGCCTAAGAGTTGACTAGACAAACTCTCTCCTAAGGCAGTGTGTCTCAAATTAGGGTTTCCACTTTCATCAAGATGTGTGGATCATAAAGGCCCAAAATGCTCTCCAAGGCCCTAATATGTTCCCAAGATTCTTCATGTCAAGTCTCATGCCTTGCACAAGAAGTTTGCTCAGTCAACTGCTCAGATGCTTGAGAATCGACTGTATTAGGTCAAAAGTCAATTGTGACCCACATATAGTCAAACTTCAATATTTTTGGTCAACATCAATATTTTGAAGAGATATCCATCATTTTATCAAGGGTGGATCATGATTCCTCAAGGGATGCCCCAAATTCATCGAAACCCAAAAGTTGCTAAATTAGGGTTTCATAGGAAAAGTCAACCAAACTTTGACCATGCATAACTTCTTCATACTTTATTAGAAATTTTCCATCCAAGGCTCATTTTGAAGAGGATGCAATTCCCTACAACTCATATTCATATCACAAGTTCAAAATATGCACTCATCAAAAGATATGATTTTCTACATTATAGGTCCTTTTGAAAAGTCAACAAAAACACCTTTTGGGTCAAAGCTTCTTACATGAACATGGAAGACCCAATTGAGATGAAACCAAAAGGGTTGTTTAGGGGACATCCTAAGCTTTCTAAAAAGTAAAAGAACACCCTCTTAGGGTTAAAATTAAGGGAGATATGTATTGTCAAAATTGACCAATTTTTGAAAATGTGCATGAAGTCAATATTGATCAAAATGACTTTTTTTCCAAATGGGCCCATGTTTTCTTGTTTGAAACTTGTTCCTAAGATGGCCCACGACATCTGAGCTTATCCACCTATTATTTTATTATTTTTATTATTTATTTTTATTTTTTATCCATTTAAATCAAAATAAATCAATTTAAATAGTAGAATAATCAAATAAAATCAAAGATTTGATTTTATGAGCATATTATGAGTCCATGAACAGCTAGCAAATCAAAAAATTCGTGCAAGAGCTAATTGATTGGAAAAGATCTTAATTTGGTCTATTTTGGAAACAAATCATACAAGGCAAAGAATGAAATCAAATCTCCATAATTTGCAAAGATATGATCAGTTTTTGTTGACCTAAATCATTTTATCATATATACCTAACATCTCTAAAGCATAAAAAAGGGTTTTGGGGTCGTGAAAACAAGGGGAAGAAATTGCAAATTTTGGAAGAAAAAGTACAGATCGTATTCTCTTCCATAGGCCGTTTCAAGTAATTCCAAAGCCAACAATTTGTTCCTGGACGTGTTCTGAAGCCATTCCAATCATCCTCAAGCCTTAAAACCTTCAGAAATCACGCCTCATAGTGCCACAGTTTGCATCTTTTTTCAAGATTCGTTTTCAATGATTTATCCATCATAAACATGTTTTGATCATATATCCATGCTTGCTATCATATTTGTAATGTTTTTGATTGGTTTGATTGAAGTTTAAGTGCAGGAATGACACGATGCCATTGTTAGGGTTTTGAGGTCCCAAATTGGGAATTCTATATAAAGGCAAAATTGGACAAAATTAGGGATACTATCATGCTCCGGAGATGATTTACAGTTGATCCATGTCTTTGGTTTGAATTTATTCTGCTTGTGCTGTGGTTTTTTGAATTTTACAGGTTTATGGCTACGAACAAAATCCGTCACTATAGCCTTTAGTGACGGAAACGACTGTAGGTAAAAGTGTGACCAAAAACAACAGTTATGGGGAAGAAGACAATTAGGTGGCAAAATCATATTGGGTGATTTGAATCACGCGCGCGTTTGGGAAAGACCACTTTATTTCCTTTATATTTTATTTATGTTATTATATATACAACTAACCATCCCAGCAAATTTTGTTTTCTTACTTTGTTTCTACAGATTCAATGCATCATCATCCAAAATGCCTACCATGCGCTACCACCATTTGGCCATTGGATGTATCAATAATTCAGATCCAACGCCTCAAACAATGAAGGACTGTGGTGCACTCTCAGGCTGGCACAACACATGCCCATTCTTTTCTTTTCTATTTTATTTTTTTTTAATTGTTTTACTAATTATTTTCCTTTATTAAAATAACACCAAAAAATTATTATTTTTTATTTAATCAAAAAATCATCAAAAGAAACATAAAAATCATTTTTTTCATAAAAATATTTTATTTCCTTAATTAATTAGTTTAATTTAATTTAGGGAAAATTTAATTCCTTTTTTATAATTTAAATTAATAAGAAATTAGGGTTTTAATTTGTACATAACCTACTTAATTTTTCTCAAAAAAAACTAACCTAAATCTTTTTTCAATTAGATTTTTTAGGTTTCCTAAATTATTCTCGCATTTAATTCGCTGCGCGCATTTTTTAATTTCCTTTTATTATTATTGTAACTGTTTCAAGGTTGTAATAGTAATTAGAGTTTAAATTCTGCCTTTTTATTTTCAGTCCAAAATAATTATGTATCTGTAAAAGCCTTGTAATAGTTAGGACTTTAAATTTTCTTGATTTTAATTGTGCAAACTATAAACTGCTTAGATGTATGTTAATAGGATTGTATGGAAAGATAAATTGAAAATTAATACGGTAGAAAACCCTAAATGTGTAAGATTAATATAACTGAAAAAACACACTGTTGCACACTTGCACCCCTAGGGTACTCCCCACTTGGTTGCCTCGGAAAACAATGGTCATGTCCCTCGAACGTAGGGATATTTTAGCAAAAGACCCTCAATCTAAAAATCATCATAAAAATCATAGTCACTTAACGTCCCTCGAGTTGCCTACGAGAAATCATCTTGTCCCTCGATGTTGCCTACGAATATATGATGACAGTCCCTTCGAAATGCTAAGGTATCCTTACATGTTGCCTTCAATGACCATTTCGTCCCTTTCGATAGTCCCTCAAACTCCAACGGCGGTGCTAACTATTCCTTAATAATGGGATATCGCTGTCTAAAAGGAAAACAAACAGAGCTTTTTTCGAGTAGGTAGAAAATCTTAAGTACTTGCTCAAAACAATAAAAACTCTTTTACACAAACACTTTCAAAATAGTTTTCAAAAACAACTTCGTCACACTCTTGAAGACAAAAACAAGGGTTAAAACGAAGTAAAACAAAACTTTTCAAAGCAAAGCACACACAAGAAATTTCAAAATGAGCAAGTACCTAAGAGCCCGTGGAAAACCACAGATAGAAAGGGTGCTAACACCTTCCCTTTCTATAATCTACCCCCCGTACTCAGAAACATCTCGAAAAAGTTTTTTTTTGTTCTTTTTCCTTTTCCTGTTTAGATAAAATAAAAGTCAGTGGCGACTCTTGCTTACCGCGACATTTTGCAAATAAAAAACGCAAAATGCAAACCAGTAAAAATAGTCGGTTCTGCCACCGTATCACAAGGGGAAGCCAAATGTTGGTAAAAATGGATAGGAGGTCTACGACCATGGTTTGATAAGTATTAAGAAGCTCCTCTAGAATGAGGACCATGTGGCGTATCTTGTATTCATATTATGATTTGATTTTATTTGTTTGCACGACACATATATTCTTCTGTTTTATTGATCGTTCTTTGTTATTTCCTCGCAAATAAGATGAATCCCGCTCAGGAGCGCTTGGCCAGGACGACCGCTTCCAACCTGAAAAAGGCACAGAAGGGCGTCAAGGCTTCCACGCCTGACGCGGGCCCTATGTCAGGATTGGGCGCTTCGTCGATAGGGCAGTCGGTCGGGGATTTTTCTCCTCTTAGGTGTCCTTAAGGTATAAGAAACAATGCAACAAGGGTACTGTGGATCTGACTGGGGAGAGGGAGAAGGGAAAATATGAGCTACCCCCTTGCTGGAATGACATGTCCTTCTTCGAGGGTTCTTCTCTGTATCTTCTTCGGGGCGAATCCCTTTTGCTCGAAGAGTTAGATCGCCCGACGAAGAGGATAACATTAGCTCAGAATGCCGGGGATGTCATGAGGGTCTTGGAGATGGTTATGGAATACACTGAGGGGGGAACTTCTCTGGAGGTGGAGGTGAGGAAGCTGCAAACGAAACTGGCCGAAGTGGAAAAGGAGTGTGCTGATGAGAAGACTGCCCGAAAGGTAGCCGAGGACAGGCTGGGGAAACTGTCCAAGGATCATAAGGAACTTTTACTTGAGAAGAAGGCTTCTGACAAGCATGTGACAGCCTTGACTACTGAAGTTGCTCCTACCGAGGATGAGCCGGAAGAGGCTAAAGGTTTGAAGACCCGGGCTGATCTGGTTGCTCGCCTACAACTGACTTTGGATGATGCTCTGGCCGTTCCGAGGGGAACTTTGATAACACAGTGAAGCAGCTTCGGGTTCTGAACCCTGCGGTCGAGTTGAATGTGGCTGGGATGGGTCTCCACTATTACGTGATAGATGGCCAGATCGTAATCCCTGAGTATCTCAGAGGTGTCGGGGATGTGCCCGTTGGAGAGTCATCGTGTGAAGAGCCTGTTACCGAGGAGGAGCCTTATCCAAATACTTAATTGATTTTAATTATTTCTTTTTTCTGACCTACGTGCTGTATTGATGTAACCCCATTCTTCGAATCCTATTTCGTTTTGCTTAAATTTCGAACATCTGTGATCTTTGTGACCATAAAATTTTTGTTGGAGGGTAGAACAAATATAAATGTGAGATATTGATAAATTTTTCTATTAACCCTTTTCTTTAAGAAAAAATTATCTTTATACTTTAAAATGAATTTTACTAACCATTTTCTAATTAAAAAAAAAGAATTCATATTTTATGTTAAATACATTATTATTTTAAATTTACTATTTATATTGTTATTAATAATTTACTGAATTTTCCCCTCAAAATAAACTAAGTAAATTCTTTTTTTTATAAATAAAAAACAACCTCTAAGTTTGTTGAAATTAATTTAAATAAATTTTGTTCTTTTTCTAATTACATTATTTAATTTCTTTTTTGTAGAATTAAAAAAGTTATATTTATGTTTAATCGTTAACGTTTATTAAAATTATATATATATATATATATATATATATATATATATATATATATATATATATATATATATATATATATATATATATATATATATATATATATATATATATATATATATATATATATATATATATATATATATATATATATATATATATATATATATATATATATATATATATATATATATATATATATATATATATATATATATATATATATATATATATATATATATATATATATATATATATATATATATATATATATATATATATATATATATATATATATATATATATATATATATATATATATATATATATATATATATATATATATATATATATTTGTTAGAATAAAGAAATTACGTTTAAATTTCCGTAGATATTTACTATTTAAATTATTTATTTAGATAAATTTTTTGAAGTTCTTTTTTGGTTTTAAGTTTAGAAAATTAACATTAAGAATTTTTGTTGCATTTAATTATTTAAATTTCTTTTTTAGAATAATTTATTGATGTTCTTTATCTGTTTGTATTTTAAAAAAACATTTGATTTTTTGAAATTTATTTAATCTCTTAAAAAATAAAATTTAAATTGAGTTGATCAGAAATCTAAATTATAAAAAATGCTACAAGTACATAACTTGGAAAAAAGTTATAAGTAGATGACTTGGAAAAAACGAGAAAATCATTCAAATATAATTGCATGTCAACTTTCCACAAATAGTTAGGTGGAGATATACTACTATCAACTAAACAATATGCTTTTTTACTAAACAATTTTTTTTTTTTCATCTTGTGCGAATCACCTTCCATACGATACACATACCCATATGGTCTGCCTACATATGAACATATGAGTTTCTTACATGTTCTTGAAATACGTATAATGTATGAATAAAGTGTTAACATAACAAAATAACATGAAGAATAAGGTAATGTAGTCAATATCATACTAAAATTAACAACATCTTTCAAATAATCGCTCTATTATTAAATACTAACTTTTTTATCTTGTGCGAATCACTTTCCATAAGATACACATAACCACACGTATATATAAGAGAGAAAGAGAAATGAATTAAGGAGGGTATAAGAAATATATATGAGGATAGAACTAATATAATGTGAGATACTGGAAAAAATTTCTATTAACCATTTCCTTTAAGAAAAAAATCATCTTTATACTTTAAAATAAATTTTACTAACCATTTCCTAATTTAAAAAAAGACTTCATATTTTATGTTAAATACATTATTATTTTAATTTTACTATTTATATTGTTATTAATAATTTACTGAATTTTTTCCCATAAATAAACTAAGTAAATTCTATGTTTTTTATAAATAAAAAACTACCTTCTAAGTTTGTTGAAATTAATTTAAATAAATTTTGTTCTTTTTCTAATTACATTATTTAATTTATTTTTTGTGGAATTAAAAAAAATTATGTTTATGTTTAGTTGTTAATAGTTTATTAAAATTCTGTGTTTGGAACTTTTATATATATATATATATATATATATATATATATATATATATATATATATATATATATATATATATATATATATATATATATATATATATATATATATATATATATTGATTTTACTGGATCAGAATTGGACCGTCACAGCTGACTCGAACTGGATTTGAATGAGATGGGGGGAGGATACCTGCAAGACACTTTGATGATAAAATGAGAGACAGAATGAGCAGGCAAATAGTATGTAGGTGCGTAACAAATGAATACCTGACCCTCTTGAAACAAAGGGTATTTATAGCCTCCAGCGCTGGGCCAAGGTCCCTTTATTGGGCCGACCAAAATTGGCCCAACAAAGAGACTGCCAGGTTCTACGTGTGTAGTGGGGACCCACACGTGGTCCCCATCCCGAATGATGCTCTGTGAAGAATGAGGAAGAACGAAGACGCGGTCTTCCCGGAGCTCTAAGGATTCCGTAGCATCCGGACGGACTGAGTCTGCCCTACAGGGAGGATGCTCGAGCAAGGCTCGAGTTGGAGTATCCTCGGTCGGGGACGCTTCTCGTTGCGGGAAGCGGCGGGCATAGTCGTTGTGGCCCGTGATTGGGTATGCTCGGGTGGTCTGATTCCGAGCATAACTCGAGGCATGGCTTGGATCTGGGCCTTTACTTATGTTTTGGGCCACGGGCAGGCCCAGTCCAGAACAGGAGCCCCTCAAGTCGTTGTTCCTGGCACAGGAGTTATGACTTGATCTCAATTTGTTCTTTTGCGGGGACCTCGTGCCCGACGCAGGGCTTTCCGTGTCGAGGTGTGCTCGAGGATTGCTCGCGGGGATGCGTCAGCTGCGTTCGTTGGACACGTGGCGTAATCCTTGGAAATCGCAATGCCGCCCTAGTGAATAGGACCATTATTGTCTATGTGAGTAGGTGTCGAGGATGGGGGCGGTTCGTGGTTCTCCGGTGCGACGTTTCATATTCCACGTCATCTCTATAAATAGGATCCCAGAGCCCATAGTCCATTTCACCTCTTCACGCTTCTCCTACTTTCTCTGTTACTACTGTCGTGAGCTCCCGTAACGCCGTTGAGACTGTCGCGCCGTTCGTCGTCCGATTACTTCCACCACCGTTGTTTCTACGCATCTTCTTCCAAGTAAGTATCCTTTCTCTTTGCTTTCATGTGTTGTAGATGGTTTTGATGACGTTTTGCTAGTAGAAACTTGTATCTGGAAGTTATGCCCGGTAGATTTAAGCACGCTGGGCGCCTGACTCATGGCTGTGCCCGAGACATTTATAGGTTTAGGCATATGATTCATGATCTTGTCCGCGACACTCATGCGTTTTGGTCGGTAGAGTCATGAACTTGACCGGGATATTCATCCTTTCGGTAGTATGTAGGCTAGTCTCCCCAAAGTGTTCTAGCATCGGGTAAGCGAAATTATGAACTTGGTCGCGTAATTCAAGATTCGTCCGGGGTGCTCATGTTACGCTTGTGTCGTTCATGATTCATGCGTGGTTGGCGCCGGGGTGTCGGTGTTTGGTTGAGATCCGCTTGTTTCTCGTTTCTCTCGCGAATGGATGTAGTTTTGATTTGAGCGTTGCTTACTTCTCCCCACCTTTGTGGCGGGCACGCGGATTTGCTGTCAAATTCACCGGTTTCCTGTACTTTGCAGGCAAATGGCCGACAATCCCGAGTCCTCAGGGCATAATGACGTCGACGATACAAGCACGGCAAAAGAGAACATTACCCTGGTCGACACTGTCGACGACCCCACGCTGGACTGGGTGGGCGTTGAGCCCCGGGGAATTGCTTCGGTGTATAGTCATCGCAGCAGACAAGCTTATACCGTCGTGGAGTACGACAGTAATCAAGAAGGATTTCAACGGAACTTTAAAATAATGAGGCTGATGAGGGATGCTCGGATCTGCTCGGAGTACACCCAGGATACGTTCCCCATGTACGAGATCGTGTTCCGGGATCTTGGTCTTCGGTTGCCTTTCAACGACTTCCAGGTCGGGGTTTTCAACCACCTGAACCTGGCACCCTCCTAGCTTCACCCCAACGCGGTTGCCTTTCTTCGGGAATTCGAGCTAACCTGTCGTTTCCTGAGAATTGGGGCGACGATTCCCATGTTCTTCAGGGTTTTCCATCTTCAACGACAATCACGAGGAGGGAAACATAGCTGGGTATCCCTTAAACAGTCGAAGAGACTGTTTAGGATGTACATGGACTCGGTGAGGGATTTTAAAGACAAATGGTATATACTGCATCCGTCCACCCAGACGGCCCTAGATTCTTTGTTTGAACCGGCCACTGTGGTCGACGAGAACGGGGAGCCCTGTTTGCATGCTGAGGGTAATCCCGAAGTCGGGCGGGTTTCCAGGTTTCCCATTCATTGGTGCTCGGGTCATTATGACCATGGTCCCGGGCACTATCATACTCCTACTGGGGTATGAGTGTCGAGGATGAGGAGGCTTATGTTTTCCTTTGTAAGTTTGTTGATGGCTTTCTTCCCGCTCGATGGGTCACGAGGGAAGGGGACGACATTCTTGACGAGGATGGCTACCTGACGTTCGAGGCGCGTCCTATCAATACCAAGGCGCTCGTTGAATGCCAATCCTACGGGAAGGCCATAGATCTCCTAGGTTTCTTGCTTTTGCTCTTATTGTTATTCCTTTTTAATTACCTTTAATCGTACGTAGCTAACCCTGGTTCACTCTCCTCGCAGGTCACATGGCGGAACATCGAGACAGGTTGCTAAACTTGACCCAGGATAAAAAGATAAGTAAGAGACTGGTGAGACCGTAGCAGGCCACGCAGATGGGCTCGCCTGCTGATTCGGGCAGAGACAGATCCAGTGGGTCCTCGGGTTCTCCCGACACCGAGCGATAAACTGAGCTGATCAGCAGGAAGAGGAGCCGGCCAGAGGGAGGAGCGGAAACTACTGATGAGCCTGTAGCTGCCCGGGATTTTGGCTTACCGCCTTGCTTTGCGGAGAAGGATTTCTTTGAGGGGTTTCCCCTGCCCGTGTCTGACAACGAGGCCGACATTATCAAGCGGCTCGACAAGGAAGGTCGGAGGAAACACCTCGCCGCTAGCATGGTCGGAGTGGTGAAAATGGTCGAGATGGTTGTGGTCCTTGCAGGGGAAGGATCAGATTCTATGGACCGGGTTAGGGAGCTGGAATTGGAGAAGGCGGCTTTTGCGGCCAAATCTCGCAATTTGAAGGCGGCCCTCGAGCGGTTCGAGGAGATGTTCCGTGAACAGGCTGACTTGCTGTCTGGGGAGAAGGAGAAGGTCGACAAGGCCCTTGAGGAGAGGGATTGCCTCCAACTCGACAAGGAACGGCTGGAGAGCGACAACCAACGATTGTCCAGGGAGATTAAGGAGCTGAAAGTTTCTATGCTTCCCGCTGATGACGAGCCAGAGGAGATATCCGCTTTGCGTACACGCTCGGATTTGGTCGCTCGCATCCACCTCCTCGAGTCAGATTGCGTTGGTGCTTTAGCTGACGGGTTCGAGACTACGGTGAGTCAGCTGTCTGTGCTAAATCCGGGCCTGAACACCGAAGGGGTTGGATTTCTGTCTCAGATTATTGACGGCCAGGTTGTGCCTCCTCCTGACTCTCCTGATGTAGACACCAGTAATCTGGGGAATGCTTAACATCTAGTTATTGTTTGGGTCTGTGTGCCCGTATATTGATTTTTATTTGTTTTGGGGGCCTGCGTGCCCGTGTTCGTTTTTGGGGCCTGCGCGCCCGTGTTTATTCTTGATTTATTTTGGTCGTCGTGCCATGGATTGTGATTTTGAACATCGTCGACCTTCTCGCTTGGTTCACCATTAATCTGTTTTATGCATGTTTTTTCGATGGACGCTTTTGTTTGTAATTATCTGCTAGTATCTAGGCATATGTTCGACTGTTATTTTCGTAACGAACATTTTGATAAAGTTTTGTGCTCGAGCGGAGATATCCTCTCGACCCCTTTGATGGTTCGATGCACTTCGAAATGTGTCGATTGTGTGGAGTGGAGTCCGTATGTCGGGCGTATGACCCAGATCGGGGTCCTACGCTCACGGCGTAAACTGCCCATCGCGAGCTGAGTGTTCTGCCATGTGGGTACTTCGACAGTGGAGCTCGATCGAGATGTCCCTGCCGGGCATTAGCGTTCGGCTTATTGGGTGAACGACGGTATGCCCCTCGGTGTTTAGTAGGTCGGGTTCGTACCTCGACTCGCCTACGTGGTCGACACTTTCCCTCTGTTGGCTAAGGGTGAATGTTCGACGGCAAAAGTCCATAGTGGTTGAGGTCTTTAGTTATAGTACTGTTTCAGCTTAGCAGCATTCCAGGGTCGTGGTAGTGGTTCTCTGTTTAACTGCTCGAGGTAATATGATATGGTGCCTGTAGTGCCTTGGACGCGGTAGGGTCCTTCCAAGTTTGCGGCCAATTTCCCTTCGCGGGAGTCTTTCTGGTTTCTTCGTAAGACTAGGTTGCCGATCTGGAACTCGCGTCTGATGACCTTGTCGTCGTGACGCAGGGCTACTCGTTGTTTCAAAGTGGCCTCGCGCAAGGCTGCCCTCGATGGAATTTCCTCGACCAGGTCGAGCTCGTCCCTAAGGGCTTCGTCGTTCATTTCTTCGTCAAGAGGCATCTATGTCCGCCTGGAGGGTTCCCTGATCTCCACGGTGATAACGACCTCGATACCATATGTTAGTCAAAATAGGGTGTGGTGCGGTAAGCCCATATGACGCTATGTAGTTCCTCGACCCACCCCTTTTTTGCTTCGCCCAGTCTGCGCTTAAGTCCTTGCAGGATGACCTAGTTGGCGGCCTCGGCTTTCCCGTTGGTTTGGGGATGCTCGACTAAGATGAAATGTTGTTTGGTCCCGAGTTTGGCGACGAAGCTTCGAAAGCCTTGGTCGGTGAATTGGGTACCGTTGTCTATGATCAGCGCCTGCAGGATTCCAAATCGGGCGAGGATGTTTCGTTTGTAGAAGCGGAGGATGTTGTGGGAAGTGATTTTTGCAAGGGCCTCGGCCTCTATCCATTTCGTAAATTAATCCACGACCACAGTAAGGAACTTGTTTTGGTATGTCCCTTGTACGAATGGTCCGAGGATATCCATCCCCCACCAGGCAAATGGCCACGGGGATGACAGTATGTTCAGCTCGTGTGGGGGAGCGAGATGCATGTCGGCGTGTTTCTGGAACTTGTCGCATCTCTTGACGTGGTCTTTGGCGTCCTATTGCATCGTCGGCCAGTAGTACCCTACTCGCAGAGCCTTCCTTGCTAGGGACTTGCCGCCCATGTGCTGGGCGTTAATACCCTCGTGTATTTCCCGTAGTACCTCGGGGGTTGTGGATTCGTCGATTCACTTTAAGAGTGGGATAGAAAATCCCCTGCGATACAGTTTGTGCTCGATCACCACATAGGAGCACGCTCGTCGTTTGGTCGTGGCCTCCTCTGTTCGGTCTGGAGGGAGTTCGCCCTTTGTCAAGAAGTTGAACACTGGGGTCATCCAGCACGAAGTGTCTCTGATGGCGTTCACCTTGAGCGGGATTGAGGTTTTTTCGATGCTTGGGCGGGATAGGGATTCTTGTATGACGAATTTGTTCCCGCCCTTCTTTCTCGTGCTTGCGAGCTTTGAAAGTATATCGGCCCTTGTGTTTTGCTCGCGTGGGACATGCGATATTTCTGCTCGGTCAAACTTCTTCATGTATTCTCTGACTAGGTTCAGGTATTCAATGAAGCTGTTGTTTTTAGCCTGGTAACTTCCTTGGACTTAGGAAGCGACAAGTTGAGAGTCGGTGAAAATTTGTACTTCACGTGCCCCTAGGTCCTCGGCTAGCCTCAGTCCTGCGAGCATGGCCTTGTATTCTGCTTGGTTGTTTGAATTTGGGAAGGAGAGGGTGAGCGAGTGCTCGATCACCACACCTTCCTTGTTTTCTAAGAGGATCCACGCGCCGCTTCCGGATGAGCTGGATGCTCCATCGACGAAGATGGTCCACTTGTGCTCTTTCCCCGCGGGGGGATTATGAGCGGTCATTTCTGCGATGAAATCGGCCAGAGCTTGTGCCTTTAGGGCTTTCCTGCTCTCGTATTGAATGTTGAACTCAGAGAGTTCCAAGGACCACTTCAACATTCGACCTGCCATGTCTGGTCGACCTAAGAGATGTTTCACTGGCTGGTCAGTTCGTACTATGATCGTGTGCGCGAGGAAATAGTGTCTGAGTCTCCTCGCCGCATTGACGAGGGCTAGAGCTACTTTCTCTATCTGTTGGTATCTGACCTCGGGCCCTTACAACGCTTTGCTCGTGAAATTGACGGGCTTTTGTCCGTCGGACGTCTCGCGAATGAGAGCCACACTGATGGCTTCGATCAAGATGGCCAGGTACAAGAACAAAGGTTCCCCGTCAACGGGTCGTGATAACACGGGCGGTTGGGATAAACTTTGTTTGAGATGGAGCAACGCCTGTTCACATTCCCCGGTCCATTCGAATGCTGCTTCTTTGCGAAGGAGCTTGAAGAAGGGGAGGGCGTGTTGAGCGGATCTCGCAACGAAACAGGATAACGACGTGAGCATGCCGTTCATGACCTGTATGGATTTTTTCGATGTGGGTGTGGGGAGGTCGGAGAAAGCCTGACATTTGTCGGGATTGGCTTCAATTCATCGTTCCGTCAGGTAGAAGCCGAGGAATTTTCTCGCCTTGACCCTGAATGTGCACTTCTCGGGGTTAAATCTCATCTTGCATCGCCTTGCTTGAGCAAAGACTTCTTTGAGGTGAGCGGAATGGTCGGTGTCTGCTCGGGATTTGATGATCATGTCGTCCATATACACCTCGAGCATGTCCCCGATTTGGTTGTGGAATACTTTGTTCATCATACGTTGGTATGTTTCTCCTGGTTTTTTTAGACCAAAGGGCATCACGTTGTAGTAATAGTTGTCCGAGCTGGTCATGAAAGCAGTGCAATGCTTGTCACTTACAACCATTGGGATTTGGTTATAGCCTGAATAGGCATCCATAAACGACAGTATTTTATAACCGGCCAAGTTGTCGACCAACATATCTATGTTAGGTAAAGGAAATGCATCTTTTAAGCATTCCCGATTGAGATCAGTATAATCAACACACATTCGCCACTTTCCATTATTCTTTTTGACTAGTACAACATTTGACAGTCAGGTTAAATACCGGGCTTCGGAAATAAAATTTGCCTCTAGGAGGTCTTTTACAGCTTTTTCAGCAGCCTTTGTTTTCTCCAGAGACTGCCTACGTCTACATTATACTACTGCCGTAGCGGCTGGGTCTATGGCGAGGCGGTGACAGGCGACCTCGGGGTCGAGTCAGGGCATCTCTACGGCGCTCCACGCGAATAGGTCTGCATTCTCGCGCAAGCAGGCTTTGATTTGCTTCCTCTCCAAGTCAGGGAGGCCGGTGCCGATCTTCACTCCTTTGCTTGCGTCCTCGCCAAGAGGGACGAGTTCGAAGTCCCCGTCCGGAATTGGTCTAAGGGGGACTTGTTCACCACTAGGAGGCTCATCCTGGTCAAAACGGGTGTCCAGGGCTATCGAGTCGACCTCTGGAGGAGCTCTCTGCTCTTCTACCTTGATGGGCTCTGTCTTATGAGGCTCTGGTTGTATCGTTGCATCTCTCTTGGCGGGCCTTGTACCGGTGTCGACTGTATCGCGTCCCTTGGATGCCGCGTTGAAACACCTTTGGGCAGCTGCCAAGTCCCCTTGGATGGTGGCGACCCGTGCCCTCTTGGTGTAAAACTTCATCTTCAAGTGGACGGTAGAGGGTACTGCGGTCAGTTCTGCCAATGTCGGCCTTCCCAGAATGCAGTTGTAGAGGGAAGGGCAGTCAATGACGAGGAAGCACACCTTGACCTGCCTCGTTGTTGTATCCTCGCCAAACATGACCATGAGCTCGACGTATCTGCAAGGTTTGGAATTCGAGCCGTTAAAGCCCTGCAGGTCTGACCCCACATAAGGTGAGAGGTGCGAGTCGTCGAGCTGCAGGGTTCAAAATAGTTGGCTGTACATTACATCGATGGAACTCCCTTCATCGACGAGGACGTGATGTACGTCAAAGTTGGCCATTATCGCTCTTATCAGTAGAGGAATGACCGCGTTGGGGGCCCCTCCGGGGAGCTCTTCGAGATAAAAGGTGATAGGTTCCAACCTACCCTTCACCCTTTCAAAGGTCATCGTCTGAGGAGGTGTCGTGTCGACCAATTCATCCAGCTTCCTCTTGGCTAAATTTATGGTCAGGTCGTTGAACCCTCCACCATTGATGACCATGGCGGAGGGAAAGTGCTCCCACCTGCTGTGCGTTGACAGTGGTTCTTGCAAGTGTTCAGGGACGTAGAAGTCCTCGGGTCTGGTGACGGAGAAGGCGGTCTGGATGGGGACCGACTCCTCAGATGGTAGGGCATCCTCCTCTATTTCTCTTGTCTCACGGGCATCGCGACGAGGAGCGTCGTTTCTCCGGTACTGGGCCAGTCTCCCCCCTTTTATGAGGGTCTCAATGGCGTCCTTGAGGTGGACACAGTCTTCAGTCAGATGGCCATGACTCCTATGGTACTGACAGTATTTACTCCTGTCCACCCCGGGCTTGGCAGGAGCTGGTCGGGGGCGCTTGACACTGCTACCTTTGAAATTTGTATTGGCACACTCCGCCAAGTTGCGCTCGCGGGAAGTTGTGAGCAGAGTGTACTCTGTGAAATGCCCCGAAGGCCCCCTCTGTTCTCGGACGTCCCGGGGTTTGTCGTCTTTCCTTTTTTCCCCGGTTCGTCTAGGAGGGATGGCTTCCTGGCGCGGGTTGCTGCTGGATCCACGAGTCCTGGGATCACGGGCTCTGTTGGCCGCTTCCCTTTCCTCGTAGTCCATGTAGGCCCTGGCCTTCTCGAGGAGAGCATCGAACGTTCGGGGTGGTTCGATGCCCACAGCCTTCCTGAATTCTGTGCCAGGGAGGAGGCCCCTCTCCAACAGGTATCTTTTCATGTGGTCCACGCAGGGGACCTGGATAGCTTCGCGGTTGAAGCGGTTGATGAATTCTCTCAAAGTCTCATCCTGCCTCTGGACGATGGCCTCGAGCGCCGCTTCGGTCTTTGGATGTCGCCGTGATGCAGTGAACGAGCTTATGAATTGGTTTTTCAAATTTCACCACGAGGTGATCGCCCCCAGGGCAAGACCCTTGTACCAATCCATTGCCGCTTTCCTGAGGGTCATGGGGAACAACCGGCATTTGATTGGTCCCCCGATGTTATGGTAGTGCAGCATAGCCTCGAACCTATCTATGTGATCGACCGGGTCGGTGACACTATCATATTCTTTCAGGTGTGGAGGCTTCTCCATGCCCGGGGGAATGGGCGCCTCCATGATGGCTTGTGATAGGGGACCGTGGGGGTCGTCCTCATCACTTCGCTCCGGGGAGAGGGACGGGGACCTGAGGTATTGTCGGTCACGACGGCCCTGATCGTGCTGGGCGTTCCTCAAGCGGTGCGTCCATTGACACGTCCCTCCGTGTCTGTCTCCAGGATGCCTTTGCTCTTGCCGTGAGGGGCCGTGGTCTCGCCCTCCAGCTTCAATGATTGGCTCTCTCTCCAAGGTGGGTCGCCTCCCTGGTGGTCGGGGAGACGGTCTTCGGGAGATGCCCCAGTCTTGTCTCCGCGGGGGAGATCAGAGACGTTCCTCCATTCTTCAAGGAGGTGGGGATTGAGGCCTCATGTGTCTCCTCGAGGGCCTTCTGTCCTCCTATAGTGCTCTCAGTCTTTCCCCTTGGGCAATGATGAGGTAGTTGGTCTGGTTGATTTCTGTGAACAGTGCCCTGGTCGTGGCTATAACGCCCGTAATTTAATTAATTATTTAATTAAATTATTTTTGGAATAATTGTGAAGGTGTGTTATAATTGAATTGGATCTATTATTTTATTAAGTGGAGAAATAATAATATATTAGAGGTATTATATTATTATGTGGTGAAATAATATTAGAAGCGTAATATTATCAAGGTGGGCTTAAATTGAGATAGTAGATGTAATAAAGGGGTGTAGGTTTTGAGCCCAATAAGGAATAATATAATAATATTAGGTTATTTTATTATTTGTGAGAAGAATAGAAGGAGGAAGCAGTAAGAAGAGAAATAAGGATTGTGAAGAACGTGAAGCTGCTGGAAATAGAAGGAAACGGCAAGAACGAAGATTCAACCCGGAATTGTAGAGCGACCTTCAATCCAAGGTAAGGATGGGGTTCTGACTTTATAATTGGGTTCATGATGTTTGATATGTGGGGTTAGAGGATTGCTGTTTTTGTTCTTGAATTGGATGATGTATGATGGAAATTTGATGCATTTGAATGAATAATGACGTTATGATATCGTTTGATCGATGTAGTATTATAGGTTAATGTTAGGTGATAATTTATTATGTTTATAATAAGGTTTGTAGGGCTGTAATATGAATTCCCGTAGTGAAAATACATAGGAAATCGCAGAATTATGCAGGAGGAACCAGGATGTGTCGACCTCAAGCTGGATGAGTCGATACATGGGCGAGGTTAGACTCAGGATGAGTCGATGCATGTAGGGCTTGCGTCGATACATGTTAGTTGTAAGACTCAGGATGAGTCAATCAGTAAGGTGCATGTGTCGATACATGTTGTGATTTGAAGCAGGATGAGTCGATCCATGAGGAGGATGTGTCGACTCATGCTGTGTAGGAGAAGCATTACGCGTCGATCCATAGAGTTTCGTGTCGACCCATACTAACTAATTTTGACAGAATTAGTTTTTAAATTGCTGTAACTTGAGTTGTAGGATGTTGTTTGAGATGTCGTTCGAAGCGTTAATTAGCTAACGCGATGAACTTTATTCTAGATGATTTAAATGATGATGAAGAGGTGTAATCCTAGTAACCAATCTAAGATTTAGAATTAATTCCCGTGATTGATCGTTATTGCTGGATTTTGGACAGAATGATGAACATGAGATGTTTAGAGGTTACTGTTAGGAATTATGACAGTGGGATTAGTGACAACAACGATATAAATTAGCAGAATAACAGGATGGCTTACTGTATTATTAATATACAGCTGAGTATTAGTGAGATGTTATTAATAAAGTGGTGTTTGATAATTTATGATGAACAAATGACGTTTGATAAATAAGTGATGTTTAATAAATTATTTTGAGATGCTTATGAGATGCTGTAATTGAGATGTTTTGAGATGTTTATGAGATATTGTTATTTTGAGATGATTGAGATGTTGTTGTTCTGAGATGTTTATGAGATGTTGTTGTTCTGAGATGTTTATGAGATGTTGTGTTTTGAGATGATTGAGATGTTGATATTACATTCATGAAGAGTCGCATACATTGCATTTTTGAGATAGAGCTTATGCTCGTTGAGATGGCCTGGATTGGAAAATTTTGAGATGAAGGCTATGCCTTGTTGATGCCTCTATTAATTGGCAGATTTTTGAGATGGGAGTTCTGCTCCAATGGTACCACATGCATTTGCATAGTTTTGAGTCGCATTATATGATTGAGTAATGAAGTGTATTTGATGTTGATGAATGAGTATATATGTTGTAATTATTGTTAATTATGAGATGAGGAGTGGTGACATTATTGATCTGATTTAATATATTAATTATCATGCGCTTTATTATACTGTTAGATATCTCACCCCTTCTGTTTGAATGTTGCCCTTATGTTGGTAACGTGCAGGTAATCGAGAGTGGATGCTGTATACCTTCAATAGTTCGAGTCGGTGTCATTGCTCTGATATGTAACACTCGGGGGGATGAACGCTTTCTAATTTTTGATTGTTGATTTTCAGTTGTTGACTTCTAAATTGAATTATTATTAATTACGAGATGTTTCGAAGTTGTTGTTTTATTTAGAGATGTTATTGAAGAATTCTGCTGCGTAGTTGTTGAATTATTTTATTAAGGATGCTATGTTGATGGTTCATCCGATGTTTTATTATAAGTGTTATATATCCATGATGAATGCAATGAATTTGTTAGAAGAATTTGTGACGTCCCGATTCGTTTGTATGAATGAAATTTTATAACTCTGATTTATCTCGCATAATTTGCTTGGGGTAGAATTGGGGTGTTACAAAGTTGGTATCAGAGCAAAAGGTTAGTCCGGCCTTGTCATTGAGTTTTAGTTGTCTAACAATCGAGTATTGTTATTTTGAGTTCTAATAGTTGTTTGTGTTGTAGTAAGAAGTTGAGATGACTGGAAGGAACAATGCTGCTCTTGCTGCTGCTCTAGAAGCAATGGCTCATGCGATGGAAAATCAGCCGAATGCTGACGGGAAGGCTGGATCTCGTAGCTTGGCGACTTTCCAGAGAGAGAATCCACCTACGTTCAAGGGAAAATATGATCCTGACGGAGCATTGGAATGGTTGAAAGAGATAGAGAGAATCTTTCGCGTGATGGACTGCACTTCAGCGCATAAGGTTCGTTATGGGACTCATATGCTAGCAGTCGAGGCTGATGACTGGTGGCTAGAGACTTGCCAGAAGTTAGAAGTTGCAGGTGAGAATGTCACTTGGGCTGTGTTCCATAGGGAATTCCTGAGAAATTATTTTCCTGAAGATGTCCGTGGTAAGAAGGAAATTGAGTTCCTTGGGCTGAAGTAAGGAAGTATGTCTGTTGTTGAGTATGCTGTCAAGTTTGCTGAGTTGGCCAAGTTTTATCCGCATTACGCTGAGGAAAATGCTGAGTTTTCGAAGTGTATTAAGTTTGAGAATGGGTTGCACCCGGAAATTAAGAAGGCAGTTGGATATCAGAAGATCTGTGTCTTTGCTGATTTGGTTGATAGCTGTAGAATTTATGAGGAAGATAATAATGCTCATTACAAGATTATCAGTGAGAAGAGGGGTAAGCACCCGCAGAGTCGTGGTAAACCTTATGATGCCCCAGCTGGTAAGGGTAAGCAGAGAGTTGCTCATGGTCAGAGGACTAGTGGGAGAGATGCTCCTGCTGGTGTGGTTTGTTTTAAGTGTGGGAAACCTGGGCACAAGAGTAACGTGTGCACTACTGAAGTGAAGAGGTGTTTCCGTTGTGGCAAGAACAGACATGTTGTATCTGAGTGTGAGCACAAGAGTGTGGTTTGTTTCAACTGTAAAGAAGAAGGGCACATTGGTAGCCAGTGTCCGAAACCGAAGAAGGCTCAGTCAAGTGGTAAAGTGTTTGCTTTGGTTGAGGATCAGACAGCTGCCGAGGACGGACTTATTATAGGTACATTGTTGTACCCCAAAATTTGCCCTCCCATATTTCTCAAGACATTGCAAGAATAATCTCCAAGTGGCTCAAGATTACTCAAGAGTTGGACAGTCAAGCTATCTCCTAAGGCAGTCAATCTCAAATTAGGGTTTTGTGTTGCATCAAGTTCCTTGCATCCAAATTACCTCAAGTTATCCCCAATGTCCTAATATGTTCTCAAGCCCATCCATGTCAAATTTCAAGCCTTGCAGAGGAAGTTTGGTTAGTAAATTGCTTAAGAGGTCCAAAAATCGATTGTGCTAGGGCAAAAGTCAACTGTGACCTACAAATAGTCAAACTTCAAGATTTTTTGTCAACATTCTCATTTTGAAGGATATTTCATCATTTTATCAAGGGTTGATCATGATTCATCAAGGATTGCTCAAGATTCATCAAGATTCAAAAGTTGCTAAATTAGGGTTTTGTAGGAAAAGTCAACTCAACTTTGACCAAGCATAACTTTCTCATACTTTATGAGAAATGACCCATCTAAAGCTCATTTTGAATAGGATGAAATTTCCTACAATCCATCTCCATACCCCAAGATCAAGAAATGCACTCACAAGAAGTTACAAATTTGGACATTATAGGTCATTTTTGAAAGTCAACAAAAACACTTTTTTTTTCCAAAGCTTATAACTTGAGCATGGAATATCAAAATGCGATGATACCAAAAGGGTTGGTTAGAGGACATCTCAAGCTTTATAAAAAGTCCAAGAACACTTCTAAAAGTTCAAAATTGAAGAAGTTATGCATTGTTGAAGTTGGGCATTTTTCCAAAATTGCCAAAAGTCAACTATCCCTAAAACTTCAAATTTTGTCAAATGGCCCCACTTTTTTCCACTTGATTTGATCTTATCACACTACACACGTGTCCTATCTTCAGTCTTGTATCCATTTATTGATTTTTCTATTTTTATTTGATTTTTATTGAATTAATTCATTTTAAATCAATTTAAATCCAAATAAAATCCAAATATTGATCACTTGGAATCTTTTTGATTGATATAGGTCTTAAATATCATCATGGATATAATCAAATCCGAATCAAGCCATATCATGAACAAAAAGGTGGTTTTTGGACAAATTTGGTAGCTTTTTCATGGAGGATCAAATCAAATCCTAAATCATCAATGCATAAGGATTCAAAGCCCAAAACATGACCTAATTCACTCCATGTTACTTATACAAGGCAAAGGCACGAGCAAAAGGACCTAGAGGCTGCATAAACATCAAAACCAAACTTGAGAAAAACTTGAAAAAGCTTGAAACTGAAATTGCATATAGAGGTGTTTTCAAAGCCAAATCTCCACACTATTCTCTTGCTGGACATCCACTGAGTGAGAGGCAATCAAAAGCAAGCTCCTAGACCCCCTGAATCGCGTTGTAAGTCTCTCTAAACATTGCTCTGTATTTGAAATCCCATACTCATATTCTTGCACTTTCTTGGCAAAATCTTTACACAACCATGCTTATCATTCCATTTAGAAACTTTCTGCATTAACCAATTGTGTTTTCATGAGCCATAGCCCTATACCCGAACCTAGGGTTTTGGAAGTTCGTTTTTGGGCATTTTCTTTGCAGGAAAAATTGGAACCAATAATGGACATAGGCGTGTTCAGGAGGAAGAGACGATCATGGCTATGGTCTTGGAATCAATTTCCATGGTCTAGAACTCGTTTTAGGATGAACCCATGGATTTAGCTGCGGATAAAAATCCGCAGGTAAATAACCAGGGCTGGGCGAAGAAGATGACTACGTGCACCCTCCCCATTCGTCCATTCATAATTTCGCGCTTTTATTTTTTATAATTCTGGCATTTGTTGTTTTTTCTAATATTATATTTGATACTTATTCCACTAACAAAAGAAACACATTGGCTTAGTGGCAAAGGCATTAGTGTGAGATCCAACAGGACCTGGGTTTGAATCCCAGGTCCCCATATTTGCATATTATTATTTTTCTCCAGGAAATCCAATGCGCTTCAGCAAGTGTGGTCCATCATACTCCTTCAAATATCATCTGCCATATGGCCTCCAGGCCAAATCTGATGGCCCAAAGGTGATGCCTACCATATGCCAAGGTCAACGTGTCACATGGAATAACAAAGGTCAACCAGGCTTGCATACAAATGGGCCTTGAATTTGCTGATCTCACCTCCAATCTGGGCCCAAACCCTCCCTTTGGTTATTTCTATTTCTTTTTTATTTCATTTGTTTATTTGTTTTGATTATTTATTTTATTTTCTAACTGACCAATTAAATTATTTTCCTCATAAAAATCAAAAAAACCAAAAAATATATTTTATTTATTAAAATTAAATTCATCATTTTGTTTTTTTAAATAAATTAATTCAATTAATTTAGTTTAATTAGGTTTAACTTTTAATATTTTTTGCAATATTTAAAATCAATGTAGATAATTAGGTTTTATTAACTTTAAATCAAATTTATTTTATTTCTTTAAATACTCAAAAATCCAAAAATATCTTTTTTAATTAATTAATTTAATTTAATTTAATTGTTAACTTAATTTAATTTCTTTTAATTCAAAAATAACCAAAAAAATGCTTTCTTTTCAAAAAGGGTCAAAACCCTAAAAATTTGCATCCGATTTAATTTCTTGCACGCGAGCTATTTTACCATATTGATGTAATTATTTCCCGGAATGTAATAGCTTTTAACTAGGACTTTATTTTATTGCAGGTCCCCATATTTGCATATTATTATTTTTCTCCAGGAAATCCAATGCGCTTCAGCAAGTGTGGTCCATCATACTCCTTCAAATATCATTTGCCAGATGGCCTCCAGGCCAAATCTGATGGCCCAAAGGTGATGCCTACCATATGCCAAGGTCAACGTGTCACATGGAATTGCAAAGGTCAACCAGGCTTGCATACAAATGGGCCTTGAATTTGCTGATCTCACCTCCAATCTGGGCCCAAACCCTCCCTTTGGTTATTTCTATTTCTTTTTTATTTCATTTGTTTATTTGTTTTGATTATTTATTTTATTTTCTAACTGACCAATTAAATTATTTTCCTCATAAAAATAAAAAAAACCAAAAAATATATTTTATTTATTAAAATTAAATTCATCATTTTGTTTTTGTAAATAAATTAATTCAATTAATTTAGTTTAATTAGGTTTAACTTTTAATATTTTTTGCAATATTTAAAATCAATGTAGATAATTAGGTTTTATTAACTTTAAATCAAATTTATTTTATTTCTTTAAATACTCAAAAATCCAAAAATATCTTTTTTAATTAATTAATTTAATTTAATTTAATTGTTAACTTAATTTAATTTCTTTTAATTAAAAAATAACCAAAAAATGCTTTCTTTTCAAAAAGGGTCAAAACCCTAAAAATTTGCATCTGATTTAATTTCTTGCACGCGAGCTATTTTACCATATTGATGTAATTATTTCCCGGAATGTAATAGCTTTTAACTAGGACTTTATTTTATCGCTTTATTTTATTTTCCGCATTTTAATTTCAAGGGTTGTTTTTGGCGATGTAAATACCCGACGCCTTGTAATAGTTTAGATTTAATTTCCGCAAATTTAATTTCCGTAACTCATAAACTGTTAGATGTTTGGTAATAGGGAATGCATGACAAGATCGAATGTATGAACTTAAAATCAACATAGCTCACCCATGACATGCACAAACATAAAATTAACCGAAATAACACACTCGCACATGCGCACTCTTAGGGTACACCTCACTTGGTTGCCTTCGAACATGGTCATTGAGTATATGAAGTTTTAGAGGTTGTCCTTTTGTCCAAAGATCATAGTTGCCTCGAAACGGTTGCCTCGGAAAAATGATCTAAGACATTAGGGTTACCGCTAAGGCGTCCTATCATTGCTTTAGTGACCACACATCCCTTAATCGAATTAACCCTCAAACTCCAACGACGATGCTACCTTCTCATCAATAGTGGGATAGCATCATCTAAAAGACATTAGCACAAATTGATTCCTTTTTCGAGTAGGTAGATGGTTCTTAAGTACTTGCTCTTTTCAAAACAAAATAAAATTTTTCGCACTTACACTCCTTTCAAACAAAAAACTCCTTTCAAACCCACAAACACAAAGAAAAGCAAATTTTGAAAACACTATGAGCAAGTACCTAAGAGCCCGTGGATAACCACGAATAGAAAGGGTGCTAACACCTTCCCTTTCTATAATCTACCCCCCGAACCCGAGAAATATCTCGAAAAAGGAATTTTTCTGTGCTTTTTTCCTTTCCTTGTTGGATAAAATAAAAGTCGGTGGAGAATCTTGCTTACCGCGACATTTTGCAAAAACAAACGCAAAACGCGAACCAGCATTCCAAAAACAGTCAGTTCTCTCCCACCGTATCACAGAACTGGCAACTCTGCTGGGGAATTATAAGTGGGGTTTACCTTAGGATTAGATCATTGTGTTTTCAATTGTTTGCTCTATATGCTTTATATTTGTGGGCTTGTATCGGAGTTACTATAGATCCTAACCCGGATTTGGGGGATACCCTTTAGGTAAGTAGAAATAAATTGTGAGGGAACTGTACGGTGCAGACTGATACGGTTGAAGCAGTAGCTACGTTGGTGTGGCACTTTAGATTGTACCGATATCCCTTGTGTTGGAACGAGGAGAATATGGGTCATCTAAGGGGTCATTAAGCACCAACTGACCTTATAACCTTTAAATTGACCAACTTGGCCATAGAACAGTAGCAGTATGCTACACTCATTGAGACTAAACTCTCGCGATGATTCCGGCCGCAAGTAAAGGTTGCTAAACTGGAATTATGACCGATTGAGGGTAGTCAGTGATATTGAGATCCTCTAGAACCCGGTTACTATTTTTAGGACATGTTTAAACCAACTGAACTGAAAGAGGGTAGTACCTAAGCTCCTTGCCAGCCTGAAATTTAAGGGCTCTCTATATGACTTGTGTGCCTTTACCATGTTTGCTATTTGTGGATACCTGTGGTGTGCTTACTATCATGACATCATGACATCATAACATTGCATACATCTTGCATTGGGATAACCTATTTCAAAGAGAGGAGGGATTCATCTTTGTTCTGTTTTGTAGGTCATCATGATGCCCATGCGTAGGAATACCATCCGGATCAACTTTGTCCAGGTTCTCACCTTGCTCAAAGAATTTATTGCAAAGATGCCTGATACTACTTCCTTCCTCATAAGACATGGTTATCTTCTCAGTTTGGTCACCTCTAAATTGGACGAGCAGATGATGAGTGTCCTGGTTCAATTCTATGATCCGTTGTACTATTGCTTTACTTTCCAGGACTACCAGTTGGTTCCCACCTTAGAAGAGTTCTCTGATCTACTCGGTATCTCTATTCTGGAGCAGACCCCGTTTACTGGTTGGGAGAAGATCCTTAGGCCCGAAGAGATTGTTGCAGCCCTTCATTTGACCAAATAAGAGGTAATGGCTAATTGGGAGACTAGAAGTGGAGCAAAGGACTTTCTGACTAAGTTTTTGGTTGGTAAGGCTAACTATTTCTGGGATAGTCTAGACTTCAAGGCATTCGAAGATATTCTGGCTCTTCTGATATATGGCTTGGTGTTGTTTCCGAACTCTGACTCCTTTGTTGATGTAAATGCGGTGAAAATCTTCATCTCTCGTAATCCTGTACCCACTCTCTTGGGTGACATCCTTCATCAGCTTTATGCTCGTACTGCTCGAAAGTGGGGAACCTTGATGTGTTGTGCTCCTTTATTGGCGAGGTGGTTTATTTCGCACCTTCCCAAATCAGTGCTGAAGAACAAAGAAGGCTTGGGCTGGGCTTATAGGGTTATGTCTCTTTCTCATAATGACATTATTTGGACTCTCAAGGGTATGGATGAGGAGGCTATCATTGATCGCTGTGGGGAGTATCCTAATGTTCCATTGTTAGGAACCCATGGAGGAATTTCTTACAATCCGTGCTTGGCCTTATGTTAGTTTGGGAGAGCCAGAAGAGAAGGACCTCATGAAATGCTAATGCCTAGTATCATCTTTGATTTTCAAGGAGATAGCGACGAGCAACGTCGCAGATTCATAAAGGCATGGGATAGAGTTCACAGATCTGATCCACACGAGCTGGGTCTAAAGACTTCACTTCCAATGGAGCCATATCTCAGATGGGTTCGTATCCGTGCCCAAAAGCTGGGTATGCCATATGAAGCCGTTCGGCCTATCATTGTTGAAGTTGCTAATTAAGAGGGGGTTCTTCCTACCATCCTCCACCCTTACATGCCCACTGACATTAGGGCACTGAAAAGGTCTTGGATGCAGCTGAGGGAAGAACGGGATTACCGAGAGAAGTTCAACGAGCAAGAGCAGAAGATCCAGAGGTTGACTAGGCAGCTGGAGAATGAGCGGATTCTCAATGATTATGTCCGCACCGACAAGAAGAGACCATGGGAGCATTGATTGTCCTTTGTTTATTCCCTTTCCAGTTTTATTTACTTTTTAGTATTTCCATTCTTGTAAACGCCTTAATGGCATCAGTTGAACAATTTGAATTCCAAAGTTTATCTAATAAAGTGTGTTTTCCTTTCTTGTTTACAAATTTGAATCTCCCGATTGTCTTTGAAATCATAAATCATACGCATTTCATCCCATGCACTTCATAAACAGGTACCCATTACAGGGCTCTTATCTTCTTCGCTTTTTATTTCAGCACTCATCATGTCTGCTGAACCTTGAACTGAGCAAGCAATCAAGGCCCTCCAGGCCCATAATGCCCAATTTCAAGAGCTGTTCATGAATCTAGCTAAGGGTCAACAAGACCTGAAGACCCTGATTTTGAAAGAGAAGAAGAAGAAAAAGAAGAGGACAATCCTGTTTAACACAGGGAACCGGTTTAGAAACAGGCTTCAGAATGAAGTTGATTTGACTACCTCATCTGTAGGGAAAGATAGTCAGGAAGAAAGGAGGGCTCCTAGCCCTGTGGTCTTCGACAACGAGACAGACTTCGATGAGAACAATATCCTCCTGCTGAGGATAGATACAAACAACTGGAAGACCGGTTGAGTGCTATGGAAGTCCAAAAAGTGTCTGGTCTGGACTTTGGTGATCTGGGTCTATCATCTGGGGTAGTGATTCCCCACAAATTCAAAGCACCATCCTTTGCTAAGTATGACAGAGTTTCTTGTCCGAAGCTGCACCTCCGGTCATATGTAAGGAAGATTCAGCCGTACACCGCTGATAAGAACTTATGGATCCATTTCTTTCAAGACAGTCTCTCAGGGACTCAGCTTGAGTGGTTCTACCAGTTGGACGGAGCCAGTATCCGCAGTTGGGAAGATTTGGCTACTGCTTTCTATAGGCAGTACCAGTACAACTCCGACCTCGCTCCTACGCGTACCTAACTCCAGGGTATGTCAATGGGAACGGGTGAAGGATTCAAAGATTATGCTCAGAAGTGGAGGGACCTCGCCGGAAGAGTACAACCACCCTTGGCTGATCAGGAGCTTGTGGACATGTTTCTGGGGACCCTGTCTGGTCCATTCTTTAACCATCTGATCGGAAGCTCCTCGTCTGGGTTTACAGAGCTTATTTTGATCGGTGAGAGGATTGAGGCTGGTATTAAGGCTGGTAAGATACAGAAGGGTGCCTCATCAAGCACCGAGAAGAAGCCCTTTAAGAAAGAGTCAAGTGTTGTCTATAGTTCGAGAAGACAAAATAGACCTAAACACCACCAAGCTGTTAATACGGTTGTTATTTCAAAACCTGCTGGTGCTCCTCAGTACAACAATCAACAAAAAGACGAGAGACCTCAAAGGCAATTCACCCGTCTCAACATGACCTTATCTCAGATTCTGCCACAATTGCTGAAGACCAATCTAGTGATTCCAAAGGAAGCCACAAAGAATCTAAATACAACATCGCCGAAGTATAACCCTAATGCCCGCTGTGCTTTTCACTCTGATAGCCCGGGGCATAATACGGATGATTGTTGGGTTTTGAAGAACAAGGTACAAAACTTGATTGATGCAAAAGAGATCGAGTTCGGAGCACCAGAGAAGCCTAAACAAGATGCAGGGGTGAATGCTATCGGGGATGACGAGGATGAAGAGTTTGATATCGACAGTTGGATCTACCCGACTGCCAATGGTGGATTAAGCAACTGGACAGCGAAGGATTCTATGCCCGTTTCTGTTATCACCCAGTAATGAAACTTTTTGTTTTGAATTTGTAACAGACAATGTTTTAAACTTTATGGCCCGGTGTCTTACCCGGGGCACCGTGGCTTTATTTGTGAGGGACTTATGTGTGTCATTTTCATATATCATTAATAAAAGCATTGGACTTTCTTGCATTTCAAATTTTGCGCTCCTTGTTTTTCTTTATTATATATTGCAAAACAGCTATTTTACACACACTCACATATACAGGTCCACATCCACTCTGGATCTCACTGGTAACGACTCTGCTACTGCCAGTTATGACTTCGAAAATCCGATCAACTTAGCCGAAGACGAAGGTGAAGATGATTGCGAAGTGCCTAGTGAGCTTGCAATATTGTTACTTCAAGAAGAGAGGGCTATACAGCTGCACGAAGAGTCGGTGGAATCAGTGAATCTGGGTACTGAGATAAACAAGAAGGAAGTCAAGATCGGTGCAAATCTGGAGCTTAATGTGAAGCAACGGTTGATTTAGATGCTGCATGACTATGTTGAGATCTTTGCCTGGTCTTATGAAGACATGCCTGGTTTGGATACTGATATCGTGGTTCATCGCCTGCCTACCAAGGAAGACTATCCTCCAGTAAAACAGAAGGTCCGCCGAATGCGCCCAGAGATGTCTGAGAAGATCAAGGCTGAGGTTATGAAACAGTTTGACGCCGGTTTTCTAGCAGTTACTTCTTACCCTCAGTGGGTGGCCAACGTGGTTCCTGTGCCAAAGAAGGATGGTAAGGTTCGAATGTGTGTTGACTATAAGGATCTGAACAGGGCGAGCCCCAAGGATGATTTCCCTCTACCTCATATCGACGTTCTGGTTGACAACACCGCTCAACACAAGGTATTATCCTTTATGGATGGTTTCTCCGGTTATAATCGGATTAAAATGGCTCCCGAAGACAGGGAGAAAACTACCTTTGTTACTCAGTGGGGTACCTTTTGCTATAAGGTCATGCCTTTTGGGCTGAAGAATGCTGGGGAAACATATCAGTATGCCATGGTTGCTTTGTTTCATGACATGATCCATCATGAGATTGAAGTATACGTCGACGATATGATTGCAAGGTCCCAGACTGAGGAGGAACACCTTGACCATCTCCAGAAACTATTTGACAGGTTGAAGTTGTACAAGCTGAGGTTAAACCCGAACAAGTGCACCTTCCGGGTGAGATCCGGTAAGCTACTGGGTTTCGTCGTAAGCGACAAAGGTATTCAAGTGGATCCTGCGAAGGTGAAAGCTATACAAGAGATGCCAGCTCCCAGAACAGAGAAAGAAGTCAGAGGCTTTCTGGGACGTCTGAACTACATTGCCCGATTCATCTCGCACCTAACTGCTACTTGTGAGCCAATCCTCAAGCTACTGAAGAAAGATCAAGTAGTACGTTGGAACGATGAATGCCAGGCCGCTTTCGAAAGGATCAAAGAGTATCTCCAAGATCCACCTATTCTGATGCCACCAGTTGAAGGGAGACCTTTGATCTTATACTTGACAGTACTCGACAACTCAATGGGGTGTGTGCTGGGTCAGCATGACGAGTCTGGCCGAAAAGAGCATGCTATTTATTACCTTAGCAAAAAGTTTACTGATTGTGAGAACCGATACTCGTTGTTCGAGAAAACTTGCTGTGCTTTGGCATGGGCTGCTCGCCGGCTGAGACAGTATATGATGACTCACACTACTTTATTGATATCAAAGATGGATCCAATCAAGTATATCTTCGAAAAGCCTGCCTTGTCCGGAAGAATAGCGAGATGGCAAATGACATTGACTGAGTATGACATCCAGTACACGACCCAAAAGGCAATCAAAGGAAGTGTGTTGGCAGACCATTTTGCACATCAGGCAGTGGATGATTACCAGTCTATGAACTTCGAATTCCCGGACGAGAATATCATGCTAGTAACTGATTGTGAGACACCTGGACCGGATGAAGGACCTGAGGAAGGATCCCGATGGTCTATGTACTTTGATGGAGCTTCGAACGCTTTGGGTAATGGCGTTGGCGCTGTGATCATATCTCCTAAAGGCTCTCATACTCCGTTTATCGCCCGATTATGTTTCAAATGCACCAACAATATGGCGGAGTATGAGGCATGCATCATGGGTCTTCGAGCAGCAATTGACCTAAGGATTAAGTTTCTAAGTGTCTTTGGAGATTCCGCTCTCGTGATCAGTCATATCAAAGGCGAGTGGGATACGAAACACCCAAACCTTATCCCTTACAAGGAGTATGTATTGACGTTGCTTCCCCATTTCGAGGATATAACCTTTGAACACTTCCCTAGAGAGGAGAATCAGTTGGCGGACGCGCTAGCTACAATGTCTTCTATGTTCAAAGTTAATTGGGACAACGAAGCTCCCTAGATCATCATCGAAAGATTGGACGAACCTGCACATTGCTGTGATCTTAAGGCTGTAGAGGTAACAGAAAAGCCCTGGTATCATGAGGTGAAGAGGTATCTTGAAGCTCAGGAACACCCCGAGGGTGCATCTATTAATGACAAGAAGTTTCTGAGGAGGTTCACATCAAAGTTCTTCATCAGCAATGGCATCCTTTACAAGCGTAACCATGATTCGACCTTACTGCATTGTGTGGATAAGAATGAAGCAGAAAGAATCATGACGGAGTTACATGAAGGTACTTTTGGAACTCATTCCAGTGGACACACCGTGGCAAAGAAAATCCTTCGGGCAGGATATTATTGGTCCACAATGGAAGCTGACTGTTATCAGCATTCTCGGACATGTCACAAGTTCCAGGTTTATGCTGATAAGGTGCACATACCTCCAGTTCCTCTGAACGTCTTGACCGCTCCTTGGCCTTTTGCAATGTGGGGTATTGACATGATCGGCGAGATCAGACCTACAACATCCAACGAGCATTGTTTCATCCTGGTAGCTATTGATTACTTTACGGAGTGGGTTGAAGCAGCTTCCTTTGCTACGGTAATCAAGAACGTCGTGGCACGGTTCATTCGGCACAATCTGATCTGTCGATATGGTATACCAGAGAGGATCATTACGGACGATGGTACCAATCTCAACAACAAGATGATCACTGAGCTTTGCGAGCAATTCAAGATACATCATCATAATTCTTCTCCCTACCGGCCGAAGATGAATGGGGTTGTCGAAGCAGCTAATAAGAACATTAAGAAGATTATGCAGAAGATGACAGTGACATACAAAGACTGGCACAAGATGTTACCATTTTCTCTTCATGGGTACCGTACCTCAGCACAAACGTCAACAAGGGCAACACCCCATTCCTTGGTATATGGCATGGAGGCAGTCTTGCCCATCGAAGTACAAATACCCTCTCTTCGGATCATGAAAGATGCGGGTTTGAGTGAAGATGACTGGATTCAGACTCGGCTTGATCAACTAAACTTAATCGACGAAAAGAGACTTACTGCTATTTGTCATGGTCAGACGTACCAAAAACGGATGATCAAGGCATTTAACAAGAAAGTTAGACGACAAGAGTATCAAGTTGGGGATCTGGTAATCAAGCGCATTATTCTACCTCAAGGTGATCCCAGGGGCAAATGGACCTCTACTTACGAAGGGCCATTTATGGTTAAGAACATTTTCTCAGGAGGAGCCATGATTCTAACCACCATGGATGGTGACAACCTTCCTCACCCCGTCAATGCAGACATAGTGAAAAGATACTACGCATAATTAAAGACCCGCTAGGTTGACTGGCCTAGGAAAAAATAAGGGCTTCCCGGCGAACCAAAAGGGTTCGGGCAAAAATAAGGGATGAAAAGGAAAAATCTGTACACCCGACAAGTCGAAAACCTGAAAAGGCGGCTTGGGCAAAAAAGGGTATCCCGGTGGACTGAAAACCCAAAAGGGCGGTCCAGGCAAAAATTAGGGATCAAAGCGTAACACTATGTCTCATTGGATCACCTTGCATCCCGATTTCGGTATCGACTATCAAGCTCGGACGACACTAATCAATCTGATCTACCTTCAACCAAGTAGCAAAGTGATGAGATGCTCGAGGACATAAGGGCAATAACAGAGTTGGAACCCAGTGGGATCATTCACATAGTTGTTTTGTTTAGTTTTTCACAAATTGTGTAAATTCTATTATTCGGCGGCATTCTCTTACTAGGACGTCAGCCTCTTGTACAAAAACGCCTATTTACAGGCCAAACTTCAAAATCAATACAAATTCATTTTCAGACAAATTTCAAATTGTTTTTTTTCTTTATCTGTTTTGTTTTGCAAAGAACGTTCAAAGTTCATTTTTGATATATGCATTTGACATTAATTGCTGATCATAAATATTTACATGCGAAACGAAAGATGAATTACTGGTAATATCAGAAACAGGGGCAGTAATAATTGTCCGAGCCGTATAGTTGCTTTGTCCACCAGGTACCAAGGTATATTCAGCTGAAGAATATGACTAAGATGTCTTCACTCCCCGCAGAGTAGGACAGTAATAGTAGCTCTCCCCCAGTTGAGACTTGCAACTATGAATGAATCAGTAATACTCTCCCCAAGCAGAGTTGATCTACCATCAGCACTAAGAAGACAGGGATATCCCCATCAAGTTACAACTGAAAGATCATCCCCAGCGAAGTTCTTTCCTTTCACAAACGGGTATTTAATCCTCAACAAATCCAATATCACCAACAACAGTAATCCATCCCCAGTAGAGTTTATCAGTGGAATCCTTAGTAGAGCATCTCTTCCCCACGGAGTAGTCTCCTCATCAGTTTATTCCCCAACGGAGTTCTCCTCTCCTGCAGGTTTATCATCTTCGTTCATCATCCCCAGCGGAAACGAAGAATTCAACTCTATTCTCCAGCAGCTCTGGGATTTATTTTCCCCAGCTAAAACATTACATTTCCATACATCATGATACATGCATAAACGCATCATACCGCACAATCTCATTTATGTTGAGAACATCATTGCTTGATCCATATCATGCATTGCATATGACTGACCTTTACCTTTCAGGAAAGATGCAGTTAAATTCTCAGCTATATCAAAAGACCTTGTCTGGTCTAGTTAAATCGATTCCTAAAGATTTTTCTGATGTCAATCCAGTCAAAGGCCTTCTCTAGTCCAGTAAAGTCGATTCCTAAAGATTTTTCTGATGCCGATCCAGTTGAAGTTATTCCAAGACCTTGCCTGGTCCAATTAAATCGATTCCTAAAGATTTTTCTGATGCCGATCTAGTCAAAGGCCTTCTCTGGTCCAGTAAAGTCGATTCCTAAAGATTTTCCAGATGCCGATCCAGTTGAAGTTATTCCAAGACCTTGCCTGGTCCAGTTAAATCGATTCCTAAAGATTTTTCTGATGCCGATCCAGTCAAAGGCCTTCTCTGGTCCAGTAAAGTCGATTCCTAAAGATTTTCCTGATGCCAATCCAGTTGAAGTTATTCCAAGACCTTGCCTAGTCCAGTTAAATCGATTCCTAAAGATTTTTCTGATGCCGATCCAGTCAAAGGCCTTCTCTGGTCCATTAAAGTCGATTCCTAAAGATTTTTCTGATGCCGATCCAGTTGAAGTTATTCCAAGACCTTGCCTGATCCAGTTAAATCGATTCCTAAAGATTTTTCTGATGCCGATCCAGTCAAAGGCCTTCTCTGGTCCAGTAAAGTCAATTCCTAAAGATTTTCCTGATGCCGATCCAGTTGAAGTTATTCCAAAACCTTGCCTGGTCTAGTTAAATCGATTGCTAAAGATTTTTCTGATGCCGATCCAGTCAAAGGCCTTCTCTGGTCCAGTAAAGTTGATTCCTAAAGATTTTCCTGATGCCGATCCAGTTGAAGTTATTCCAAGACCTTGCCTGGTCCAGTTAAATCGATTCCTAAAGATTTTTCTGATGCCGATCCAGTCAAAGGCCTTCTCTGGTCCAGTAAAGTCGATTCCTAAAGATTTTCCTGACGCCGATCCAGTTGAATTTATTCCAAGACCTTGCCTGGTCCAATTAAATCGATTCCTAAAGATTTTTCTGATGCCGATCCAGTCAAAGGCCTTCTCTGGTCCAGTAAAGTCGATTCCTAAAGATTTTCCTGATGCCGATCCAGTTGAAGTTATTCCAAGACCTCGTCTGGTCCAGTTAAATCGATTCCTAAAGATTTTTATGATGCCGATCCAGTCAAAGGCCTTCTCTGGTCCAGTAAAGTCGATTCCTAAAGATTTTTCTGATGCCGATCCAGTTGAAGTTATTCCAAGACCTTGCCTGGTCCAGTTAAATCGATTCCTAAATATTTTTCTGATGCCGATCCAGTCAAAGGCCTTCTCTGGTCCAATAAAGTCGATTCCTAAAGATTTTCCTGATGCCGATCCAGTTGAAGTTATTCCAACACCTTGCCTGGTCCAGTTAAATCGATTCCTAAAGATTTTTCTGATGCCGATCCAGTCAAAGGCCTTCTCTGGTCCAGTAAAGTCGATTCCTAAAGATTTTCCTGATGCCGATCCAATTGAAGTTATTCCAAGACCTTGCCTGGTCCAGTTAAATCGATTCCTAAAGATTTTTCTGATGCCGATCCAGTCAAAGGCCTTCTCTGGTCCAGTAAAGTCGATTCCTAAAGATTTTCCTGACGCCTATCCAGTTAAAGTTATTCCAAGACCTTGCCTGGTCCAGTTAAATCGATTCCTAAAGATTTTTCTGATGCCGATCCAGTCAAAGGCCTTCTCTGGTCCAGTAAAGTCGATTCCTAAAGATTTTCCTGATGCCGATCCAGTTGAAGTTATTCCAAGACCTCGTCTGGTCCAGTTAAATCGATTCCTGAAGATTTTTCTGATGCCGATCCAGTCAAAGGCCTTCTCTGGTCCAGTAAAGTCGATTCCTAAAGATTTTTCTGATGCCGATCCAGTTGAAGTTATCCCAATACCTTGTCTGGTCCAGTTAAATTGATTCCTAAAGATTTTTCTGATGCCGATCCAACCAAAGGCGCCAAGACCTTCTCTGGTCCAGTTAAATCGATTCCTAAAGATTTTTCTGACGCCGATCCAGTCAAAGTTAATCCAAGATCTCCTCTGGTTCAGTTAGATCACCGATAAGATCTCCCTGATTCGTATTCTAGTAGAAGTTCAGACCACCTACCAACAGTCTCCAAATGGCATATGTAAGCCCATTCCCGACATCACAATGCTGATACCACTTCATGCGAGTGCAAATTTCTGGGCACTCTAGTGTTCAATCATCTTCCACCTTCGGATCACGAAAGGCCCGAAAGCCAATCTACATCCTCAGGTTTAAGAAAATTGAACAGGGGCAGCTGTTGTACCCCAAAATTTTCCCTCCCATATTTCTCAAGACATTGCAAGAATAATCTCCAAGTGGCTCAAGATTGCTCAAGAGTTGGACAGTCAAGCTATCTGCTAAGGCAGTCAATCTCAAATTAGAGTTTTGTGTTGCATCAAGGTACTTGCATCCAAATGACCTCAAGTGCTCCCCAATGTCCTAATATGTTCTCAAGCCCATCCATGTCAAATTTCAAGCCTTGCAGAGGAAGTTTGGTCAGTCAATTGCTCAAGAGGTCCAAAAATCGACTATGCTAGGGCAAAATTCAACTGTGACCTACAAATAGTCAAACTTCCAGATTTTTTGTCAAAATTATCATTTTAAAGGATATTTCATCATTTGATCAAGGGTTGATCATGATTCATCAAGGATTGTTCAAGATTCATCAAGATTCAAAAGTTGCTAAATTAGGGTTTTGTAGGAAAAGTCAACTCAACTTTGACCAAGCATAACTTTCTCATACTTTATGAGAAATGACCCATCCAAAGCTCATTTTTAAGAGTATGCAATTTCCTACAATCAATCTTCATACCCCAAGATCAAGAAATGCACTCACAAGAAGTTACAAATTTGGACATTATAGGTCATTTTTTAAAGTCAACAAAAACACCTTTTTTTTCAAAAGCTTATAAATTGATCATGGAATATCAAAATGAGATGATACCAAAAGGGTTGGTTAGAGGACATATCAAGCTTTCTAAAAAGTCCAAGAACACTTCCAAAAGTTCAAAGTTGAAGAAGTTATGCATTGTTGAAGTTGGGCATTTTTCCAAAATTGCCAAAAGTCAACTATCCCCAAAACTTCAAATTTTGTCAAATAGGCCCACTTTTTCCCACTTGATTTGATGTTGTCACACTACACACGTGTCCTATCTTCAGTCTTGTATCCATTTATTGATTTTTCTATTTTTATTTGATTTTTATTGAATTAATTCATTTTAAATCAATTTAAATCCAAATAAAATCCAAATATTGATCACTTGGAATCTTTTTGATTGATATAGGTCTTAAATATCATCATGGATATAATCAAATCCGAATCAAGCCATATCATGAACAAAAAGGTGGTTTTTGGACAAATTTGGAAGCTTTTTCATGGAGGATCAAATCAAATCCTAAATCATCAATGCATAAGGATTCAAGCCCAAAACTTAACCTAATTCACTCCATGTTACTTATACAAGGAAAAGGCATGAGCAAAAGGACCTAAAGGCTGCATAAACATCAAAACCAAACTTGAGAAAAACTTGAAAAAGCTTGAAACTGAAATTGCATATAGAGGCGTTTTCAAAGCCAAATCTCCACACTATTCTCTTGCTGGACATCCACTGAGTGAGAGGCAATCAAAAGCAAGCTCCTAGACCCCCTGAATCGTGCTATAAGTCTCTCTAAACCTTGCCCTGTATTTGAAATCACATACTCATATTCTTGCACTTTCTTGGCAAAATCTTTACACAACCATGCTTATCGTTCCATTTAGAAACTTTCTGCATTAACCAATTGTGTTTTAATGAGCCATAGCCCCATACCCGAACCTAGGGTTTTGGAAGTTCGTTTTTGGGCATTTTCTTTGCAGGAAAAATTGGAACCAATAATGGACATAGGCGTGTTCAGGAAGAAGAGACGATCATGGCTATGGTCTTGGAATCAATTTCCATGGTCTAGAACTCGTTTTAGGATGAACCCATGGATTTAGCTGCGGATAAAAATCCGCAGGTAAATAACCAGGGCTGGGCGAAGAAGATGACTATGTGCCCCCTCCCCATTCGTCCATTCATAATTTCGCGCTTTTATTTTTTATAATTCTGGCATTTGTTGTTTTTTCCAATATTATATTTGATGCTTATTCCACTAACAAAAGAAACACATTGGCTTAGTGGCGAAGGCATTAGTGTGAGATCCAACAGGACCTGGGTTCGAATCCCAGGTCCCCATATTTGCATATTATTATTTTTCTCCAGGAAATCTAATGCGCTTCAGCAAGTGTGGTCCATCATACTCCTTCAAATATCATCTGCCAGATGGCCTCCATGCCAAATCTGATGGCCCAAAGGTGATGCCTACCATATGCCAAGGTCAACGTGTCACATGGAATTGCAAAGGTCAACCAGGCTTGCATACAAATGGGCCTTGAATTTGCTGATCTCACCTCCAATCTGGGCCCAAACCCTCCCTTTGGTTATTTCTATTTCTTTTTTATTTCATTTGTTTATTTGTTTTGATTATTTATTTTATTTTCTAACTGACCAATTAAATTATTTTCCTCATAAAAATCAAAAAAACCAAAAAATATATTTTATTTATTAAAATTAAATTCATCATTTTGTTTTTGTAAATAAATTAATTCAATTAATTTAGTTTAATTAGGTTTAACTTTTAATATTTTTTGCAATATTTAAAATCAATGTAGATAATTAGGTTTTACTAACTTTAAATCAAATTTATTTTATTTCTTTAAATACTCAAAAATCCAAAAATATCTCTTTTAATTAATTTAATTTAATTTAATTGTTAACTTAATTTAATTTCTTTTAATTCAAAAATAACCAAAAAATGCTTTCTTTTCAAAAAGGGTCAAAACCCTAAAAATTTCGCATCCGATTTAATTTCTTGCACGCGAGCTATTTTACCATATTGATATAATTGTTTCCCGGAATGTAATAGCTTTTAACTAGGACTTTATTTTATCGCTTTATATTATTTTCCGCATTTTAATTTCAAGGGTTGTTTTTGACGATGTAAATACCCGACGCCTTGTAATAGTTTAGATTTAATTTCCGCAAATTTAATTTCTGCAACTCATAAATTGTTAGATGTTTGGTAATAGGGAATGCATGACAAGATCGAATGTATAAACTTAAAATCAACATAGCTCACCCATGACATGTACAAAGATAAAATTAACTGAAATAACACACTCGCACAAGCACACTCTTAGGGTACACCTCACTTGGTTTCCTTCGAACGTGGTCATTGAGTATAGGAAGTTTTAGAGGTCGTCCTTTTGTCCAAAGATCATAGTTGCCTCGAAACGGTTGCCTCGGAAAAATGATCTAAGACATTAGGGTTACCGCTAAGGCGTCCTAACATTACTTTAGTGACCACACGTCCCTTAATCGAATTGACCCTCAAACTCCAACGACGATGCTACCTTCTCATCAATAGTGGGATAGCATTATCTAAAGGACATTAGCACAGATTGATTCCTTTTTTCGAGTAGGTAGATGGTTCTTAAGTACTTGCTCTTTTCAAAACAAAATAAAACTTTTCGCACTTACACTCCTTTCGAACAAAAAACTCCTTTCAAACCCACAAACACAAAGAAAAGCAAATTTTGAAAACACTATGAGCAAGTACCTAAGAGCCCGTGGATAACCACGGATATAAAGGGTGCTAACACCTTCCCTTTCTATAATCTACCCCCCGAACCCGAGAAGTATCTCGAAAAAGGAATTTTTCTGTGCTTTTTTCCTTTCCTTGTTGGATAAAATAAAAGTCGGTGGTGACTCTTGCTTACCGCGACATTTTGCGAAAACAAACGCAAAACGCGAACCAACATTCCAAAAACAGTCAGTTCCCTCCCACCGTATCACATACATGTTTCATTAATAGTACTCCTTTAATCACTATTATTGATACTGGTGCTACACATTTTTTATTGTTGCTGATTATGTTGAAAGATTGGGCCTTGTGTTGTCTTCTCTGGATGGAGAAATGATCGTCGATACTCCAGCCAAGGGGTCGATGACTACTTCTTTTGTGTGTGCTAAATGTACCTTGTCGATCTTCAACAGAGACTTTGTTATTGATTTGGTTTGTTTACCGTTAAGAGGTTTGGATGTGATTTTGGGCATGAACTGGTTAGAGCATAACTGTGTTCATATTAACTGTTATGACAAGTCTGTGAAGTTTTCTACTCCTGAAGAAGAGGAAGACGGTTTGTTGTCTGCTAGGCAGTTGAGATATTTGATGCAAGAAGAGGCACATATGTTCTCGTTGATGGCGTCGCTATCTGTAGAGACTCGAGCTATAATTGAGGAATTGCAGGTGGTGTGTGAATTTCTTGAAGTTTTCCCTGATGAGATTCTTGATGTACCGCCAGAGAGGGAAGTTGAATTTGCAATTGATCTTGTACCTGGTACCAGACCTGTGTCTATGGCACCATACAGGATGTCTGCATCTGAATTGTCAGAGTTGAAGAAGCAATTGGAAAGTTACTTGAGAAGAGGTTTGTAAGACCAAGTGTATCGCCGTGGGGAGCTCCAGTGTTATTAGTGAAGAAGAAAGATGGAAGTATGAGGCTTTGTGTTGATTATAGACAGTTGAACAAGGTGACAATTAAGAACAAGTATATGCTTCTAAGAATGGATGACTTGATGGACCAATTAGTGGATGCTCGTGTGTTTAGTAAGATTGATCTGAGGCCGGGTTACCATCAGATTAAAGTGAAGGATGAAGACATTCAGAAGACGACTTTCAGAACATGTTATGGACATTATGAGTATTCGGTGATGCCTTTCGGTGTTACTAATGCGCCGGGAGTATTCATGAAATATATGAATCGTATCTTTCATACTTATTTCGATCGGTTTGTAATGGTGTTCATTGATGATATTTTGATTTACTCTAAGTCAGAAGAAGAGCATGCTGAACATTTAAGAGTAGTATTGCAGATTCTGAAAGAGAAGAAGTTGCATGCAAAGCTTCCGAAGTGTGAATTTTGGTTAAAAGAGGTTAGTTTTCTTGGTCATGTGATTTCAGGTAGTGGAATTGCTGTAGATCCATCGAAGGTTGATACTGTGTTGCAATGGGAAACTCCAAAGTTAGTGTGATCGGTGGATCTGGAACTGACTGTTTAACGCTGGTTTCGCGAAATGTCGCGGAAGCAAGAGTCGCCACCGTCTTTTATTTTCTCCAAATGGAAAGGACAAAAGCACAGAAAAATTCCTTAAAGAGATTGCTCTCGGTTCGGGAGGTAGGTTATAGAAAGGGAAGGTGTTAGCACCCTTTCTATCCATGGTTATCCATGGGCTCTTAGATACTTGCTCAATGTGTTTTCAAAAATGTTTTGTTTGCTTTTCAACTGTGGGTTTTAAAAAAAGTTTCTTTGAAAATTCCAGTTCGACTCTTGTGTCAGAGTGTTTGAAAAATTGCTTTGAAAAATTTTGAAAAGTGTCGGTGTGAAAAGATTTTTGTTTGTTTTTGAAGAGAGCAAGTATCTACGAGAACCTACCTACCCTAAGGAATTCGTCTGTGTAAATGTCCTTTAAAGTAGTGCCATCCCACCATTGAGAGGTAGGTAGCACCACCATTGGAGGTATTCGGGTCAATTCGAGGTTCGGGACATGGTGATCACCAGAGCAATGGGAAGACACCTTAGAAGCTACCCTCATGCCAGGTTCCCGGATCATGAGGACTTACTAAGACGTCCTCTACTCGACGATCACCTTTCGAGGCAAGGCAACAGTGAGGCGTACCCTAGGGGTGGTGTGTGCGATTTGTGTGTCGTTTTCATTTGCATTTATCTTGTCATGTTATTGGTGTTCTACGCTTGATTTTATTTAAGGCCATTCATTCTTGCATGCTTTGTTTAACAGTTAAAAGTTGCGAGGAAAAGTAAATCTAAAGCTATTACAAATGGCGCGGGTCCACATCGCCAAAATTAAACCGGACCCGATTTGACAGAAAGTAAATAAAGCAAATAAAGTAAAATGCAAGAAGTAATTACAAGGCTTCGGGAGAGGTACATAATTATTTAACGACATAAAATAAATATGCGGAATTAAATCGAAACGAGGGCGTTGGACCCTTTTGCAAAATTAAATTAATAAGGAATTAACATTAAAATTAAAAGAAGATGTTTTTGGTATTTTAATATTTTTTAAGATTTAATAGAAAAAATTAATTAAAATAAAATACTAAACCTAATTCTAATTATTTTTTAAGTTATTAAGAAAAATATTGGAGTTTTTTAACCTAAATGAAACCCTAATTAATTTACAAGTTTAATTATAAAAAATAAATAAAATAAATATTATTATAAGAAAGAAAAAAAATTAAAAAGGAATGAAACATTAATTAAACCTATTTCTACATTTTTAGATTTTTTATGAAAAAGAATTAATATTGCAAACCCTAATTTAAACTAAATTTATTTACATGCATTTATTTATGAAAATATTAGAAATAAAAATTATTTATTATATTTTTGTCTTTTCTGATTTTTAGGCATTTTTTGTATTTTGTAAAAATAATTAATTAAATTAAAGCAATAAAGCAAAATAAAACAATAATTGAAAATAAAACATAAAGAAAAAATATAGAATTTGCAAACCAGGGGGGGTGGAAGTCCCAATTTAGGAGGTATGGGCTCAGCAATCTGGCCCATTTAGCTTTGGCCTCGTTGGACTTTTTAGAATCACGTGTGGTGCGTTGACTAGGGCGTAGCGTGTTCTTTGAATCCATGCCCTTGATTTGATCTCCCAGGACGCGTGGCTTGTGATTCTTGAGGATGCATGGTACGTCTTGACCTTGGGCGCTGCATAGGAAGATAATTGGAAAAATAATATGGGCATAATGCAGACCTGGGGCTCGAACCCAGGTCATGTGTATTACCAGCACCATCGCCTGCCACTAGACCAATTCAACGCGTTTGATTAATAAATAAACAACAATTAATAAAAAGGAAAACGTGGGTTAGTGCTTGGAAACGCGCGCGAACATTCAAACCAGCGTATCACTTGTTGACAACACATCATCTTCTTCGCGTGTTTTTTTTCTTCTGAAACAAGAACATAAAGCAACGGTTTTAAACGTGTTCTATTAGGTAGCTTTAGAGAAAATAGCGATTAGCTCTCCTTGGCACATAAATTCAGCGCGATGGTCCTATCTTCTTCGTCCAGACGTGCTAAATCCAATGATGGTAGTTTGGAGTCTCAATTTTTCCTCGTTTGAAAATCCCCAAATTTACATCCTGCAAACCCTAGAAAATAGACATGGCAAAATCGCGTATACAGCATAATAATCCAATTAAGGCATATGGTTAGCTTCAAAACTTCACAAGGAATATGAATCTATGAATAAAATGCTGTAAAAATGCTTAAATCATGATGCACGATTATGAGTTTTTCTCTTCACAGTTCATGTTCGTTTTTACCAATTCTTGGCGTGTTGATGGATGTTTGTGATTGGAATGCGTTCAGAGCAACCTTGGCAAGCCAATGGGACAAGAATTGTGCCTTGAATCCACCTAAAAAATGCTTTTCAGATTTGAGTTCTTAGAGAAAATATTCAAGTTTGCAATGGTGTATTCTGAGCAGCTGCGCCTCTCCTATGATTAGGTTTAGGTTTATGCTTATGTAGTGAATGTATTAGGTTAAAAAATTCAATCAAATCTCTTGTAATCATGGTTTTGAATATTTGATTTCTTAAGGATCTTTTTTCAATCTTTTTCAAGTGTTCTTTGTTCTCAATCATGCCAATCAATCCAAATCTTTCCTAATTTGCATATGCACGAAATATTGATGATATAATGTGCACAAAAAGATTGAAAAAACTTAGGTTAGCATTTTTCATGTATTTATTTTAATTTAAATGAATTATTATTAATAAAAATCCAAATAAATAAATAAAAAATGAAATAAGACTTCCCTTTGGGCCAAGTAGTCGTGCATATGTCATGGATGATGAATCATGGAAGAAAAATGGGCCCATTAGCAATTTAGGTCATTTGAATCAATGTTGACTTTTCAAAATATCCAAAAATTTCCCAACTTCCACAAGGCATAACTTGCTCAATTTTTAAGCTTTTCTCAGGTTCTTGGACATTTTGGAAAGGTCTTTGAGTCCTCTAACCAATGCCTTTGGTCCCATGTCATTTTGATTTACCAATCTCAAGTTATGGCCTTTGACTTAAAGTCCCTTTTTGTTGACTTTTGAAAATGACCTATAATGTTGAAATTGATAACTTTTTGTGAGAGCATTTCTTGGACTTGAAGTATGAAGATAAGTTGTAGGAAATGTCTTTCTCTTTAAAATGAGCTTTGGATGGGATTTTTCTGATAATCCATGTGAAAGTTATGCCCTGGTCAATTTCAGTTGACTTTTTCAGCTGTCCAAATAAGGGAACTTTTGCATCTTTATGATTTTCTGAGCCAAATTTTGAGAATCATGATCAAGCATTGATCAAATGATGTTTGTGGCTTCAAAATGATATGTTGACCAAAAATTTGAACTTTTGACTGGCAAATGACCATTTTGCCCCTACAGTTGACTGTAGTGCAATTTAGGGTTTTGACTGTGCAATTTTGAGCTGAATGCCTTGAAACTTGATATGAGGATACTTGACCACATTTGTAGGTATGTGAGACTTGATTGGACCTTTGAAAACTTCATTCTCTTGATCATCACACAAACCCTAATCTTGACTGTATAGGAGTCCTTTGCATTGTGCAACCCTTGGGGAATTTTGCAGCTTGACTTGGCAATTTCTTGGAGAATATGGGAGGGCAAATTTTGGGTTACAACAGTTGCCCCTGTTCAATCTTCTTAAACCTGAGGATGCAGATTGGCTGACGTGCCTTTCGTAATCCGAGGGTAGAAGATGATTGAACACTAGAGTGCCCAGAAATTTGCGCTCACATGTTAGCAGTGTGATGGTGGAAATGGGCTTATAGATGCCATTTAGAGATTGGTGAATAGGATGATGGGCTTATAGATGCCACCTGGATGTTGATCGCGTACGAGATTCCTTAGCGAGAACCTGCATACCTGCAAAAGAAAAAATGAGTACCTGACACGCTGCAAGAGCTGATTTTCAGGTGCTTTGTATAGATGTGTCCTGACTGGTTACAGGAGTTGGATCTTTGAACTCTTCATACGTGCCCTGGCAAGATACATGAATCGAGTCTGGTAATGTTAGGTTGGTGAGTTGTCTCTACTGACAGGTTATCCTCATGTACGAGTGGTCTTTAACGACGAGTATCTATAACGACGAGTGTCTATCACGACGAGTGTCTATCACGACGAGTGTCTATCACGACGAGTGTCTATCACGACGAGTGTCTATCACGACGAGTGTTTATCACGACGAGTGTCTATCACGACGAGTGTCTATCACGACGAGTGTCTATCACGACGGGTGTCTATCACGACGAGTGTCTATCACGACGGGTGTCTATCACGACGAGTGTCTATCACGACGAGTGTCTATCACGACGAGTGTCTATCACGATGGGTGTCTATCACGACGAGTGTCTATCACGACGAGTGTCTATCACGACGAGTGTCTATAACGAAGAGTGTCTATGACGACGAGTGTCTATCACGACGAGTGTCTATCACGACGAGTGTCTATAACGAAGAGTGTCTATGACGACGAGTGTCTATAACGACGAGTGTCTATCACGACGAGTGTCTATAACGACGAGTGTCTATAACGACGAGTGTCTATCACGACGAGTGTCTATAACGACGAGTGTCTATCACGACGAGTGTCTATAACGACGAGTGTCTATAACGACGAGTGTCTATAACGACGAGTGTCTATCACGACGAGTATCTATCACGACGAGTGTCTATTACGACGAGTGTCTATGACGACGAGTGTCTATGACGACGGGTGTCTCTGATGACGAGTGTTTATGACGACGAGTGTCTATGACGACGAGTGTCTATGACGATGGGTGTCTCTGACGACGGGTGTCTATGACGACGAGTGTCTATGACGACGGGTGTCTCTGACGACGGGTGGAAGTAATTTTAACTGGATTTGTCTTCTTTGACGAGCTTTCTTTAATGACAAGATGTCTTCAACGACGGGTGTCTATACTGACGAGATGTCTTCAATGACGCGTGTCTATACTGACGAGATGTCTTCAATGACGGGTGTTTTCTTTGACTTTAGGAAGTAATTTAACTGGACATGTCTTCTTTGACTGGATGAACATCAGAAAAACCTTTGGGATTTCACTGGGCTTGTCTTCTTTGACTGGATTTGTCTACTTTGACTGAATTTGTCTCTTTGACTGAATTGGTCTCTTTTGGCTATGTTTGTCTACTCTGACATAGCTGATCATTTAACTGTATCCTTCCTGAAAGGTAAAGGTCAATCATATGCAATGCATGATATGGATCAAGCAACGACATAAATGCGATTGTATGACATGACGCACATATGCATGTATCATGATGTGTGAAAATGTGATGTTTATGCATGTATTTTTTTCGTCTAGGAAAATGAATCCTTGACGGGTGCCGGGAAGTCATATCCTGGGCTGATATTGAAGAATAAAGCTCTTCGTCTCCGCTGGGGATGATAGTTGCAAGAATACCGATAGGAGAAGATGACTCCGTTGGGGAACAAACTTGGCGAATGAATTTACTCTGCAGGGAGAAAAGTGCTCTAACGATCTTGCTGGGAAGCAATACTCTGTGGGGAGAGAGGTACTTTGTTGAGTTGTTGACAACCTTGCTGGGGATATCTCTGTTGTATTGGAAGTGCTGATAGACTTCGCTGGGGATAGGGAGAACTGTGTCGACGACGATCTTTCCGTGGCTTTTGGCTGAGGATAACCCAGTTATATCCTGGTAAGGAAATAACTCTTTGAATAAAGCCGGGCGACGCGTTTGCTCTTGGTCGCATTCTTCAGCTGAACTTACCTTGGTACCTTAGAGGATAGAACAGTTAGATCGCTTAGACAACTCATTATTGCCCCTGTTTCTGAGGTATGAGAGGAAGACCTGTGAATGTGTTTGATGATTGCCGATTGACAAATCTTCTTCTGGTAGGCAAGTGACGAGATGCCGGGACATAGTCGTACGCTTTGATCCCTAATTTTTGCCTGGACCGCCCTTTCGGGTTTTCAGTCCACCGGGATACCCATTTTTGCCCAAGCCGCCTTTTCAGGTTTTCGACTTACCGGGTATACAGATTTTTTTTCATTTCATCCCTCATTTTTGCCCGAACCCTTTTGGTTCGCCGGGAAGCCCTTATTTTTGCCTAGGTGTGTCAACCTAGCGGGTCTTTGATTACACGTAGTATTTTTCCGACTATGTCCATGCTCTCAGGATGTAGGAAGGTGCCCCTGTTATTGTGTTGCCACGCTACCAGAAGATGTTTGGTCATGCAAGATTTGTTGCTGGGAATTCATGTCCAATGCCCCAAGTGGCTCAGGCGGAGGTTTGCCTCTGGCTGTTTGGCATCTTGAGAGATTCCTTGAATCTTGACTGGACTGCCCCAGATGATGGACAATGATCAGGCCATGCCCCTTGATTGGAAGTGCTTTTGTTCACTAGGTATTCATCGTGCGAATTTCCCTGCTGTTCAAACAAAAAGTCATATGCAACCAAAGTTATGTTAAAAATGCAAAGCTTATGTCTGTCTTGAAGATTTTGAAAATGAATTCTTTTTCATAAAACAAGTGAATGTTTGTAAAACATGATGTCAACTCCGTATTTACCGTAAGCCTTAAGGAGTCAGGATACCTTTCGTAACAGTATGCTTTCGAACTAACCCATGCTTCAGCTAGGACTTTTAAGGGTTATAACGTGGCCTGGTTCACGGTTTAAGAAACAAAGGATAAAGGCTCAAATTTTATTTGTACCCACCCGCTCTTCGTGATGTTCTCCAAACCTAAACTCAGTTGATCATACGTTAGACCTTGTTTGAGTCTTTGCTCTGATTTTCCGGTGATGGTTCGGATGTTGGTGATTTCTTTTGAATAGGCAGTCATTCCTTTTTCGTTGAGGGTTTGTAAGACCTTTTTTTTTTTGATTTCGTTATCCCTATTTTTTGCCTGAACTGTTTCCTTTTTTGGAATTACAGTCAGTGGGATGCCCCAGTTTTGTAAGTCTCCTCCATGGGTTTTGACTTAATGGGTTTTATTTTTTTTAGATAATGACTGCCTTTCTTTATTGATTATTCGGAACCATCACGGTTTTTTTTTGTTTTGTAAAGACCTCTTTGGTGCCATTCGTTATGCACTTGGATCAACTGAGAGACTACCCTGCCCCAGGTTATGATTAAGGGTTTTAAATTTCGAAAAGAAAAACTCCTACTTCTTTGGCTCAGAGGGGTTGACGAGGGATTATCATCCTTATAACTCCAGTGTTTAGGGATTGAAACAATGTCTGTACCTCATCAGCGGGGTTTGTTCAAAAGCATACTGTCAAGATCGCGGTATCGTTTTCGTCATCCTCCCTCAAGAGACTTAGAATTATTAATCGAGAGTTGACATCAGAAAAAATATGAAAATAATTTGCACATAGTGAATACGAAATAATTACTTCAAAACAGACATGTGTAGTGCATTAATGAAATAACAATGTTTGACATGAAACAAAATGTTTGAACAATTGAAAGAAGATTACAAATTGAACATTCGAATGAACAAAAAATCCAATCCTAGCCATGTCTTGGCAAGGGAGCAGTTGTCACATTGGGAGTCTCTGGAGAGTCAAGCTGGACTTCCTTTGCATCAATCAGATCTTGAAGCCTATTCCTCAAAGTCCAACAGTCATCTGTAGCATGCCCCGGGCTGTCGGAATGATAGGCGCATCGAGCATTGGGATTGTACCTTGAAGGTGTCCTGTTAGGATTCTTCGGGGGATCCATGAGAGTTACCAACTTGGTTTCCAGCAGTTGTGGCAATATCTGTGACAAGGTCATGCCGAGGGGAGTAAATTGCCTCTTAGGTCTTTCTTCCCTTTGTTGATTGTGACGCTGAGGAGCACCGGCCGGCTTTGCAATAGTTACTGCGTTGACAACACTAGATTCTCTCTTGGATGGTTTCTTCTCAGTGTTCGAAGAGTCACCATTCTGTATTTTCCCTGACTTGATGCCAGCTTCTATTCTTTCCCCGGTCAAGATCAGATCTGTAAACCCAGCAGCAGAATTCCCAATCAGGTGGTTGAAGAATGGACCAGACAGGGTCCCCAAGAACATGTCGACGAGCTCGCGGCCAGTCAGAGGTGGTTGTACCCTTCCAGCAAGGTCCCTCCATTTTTGGGCATATTCTTTGAAACCTTCATCTGCACCCATAGACATTCCCTGAAGCTGAGTGCGCGTGGGAGCAAGGTCGGCATTGTACTGGTACTGTTTGTAGAATGCAGTGGCTAAGTCTTCCCAGGTACGGATGTTGGCTCCATTCAGTTGATAGAACCAGTCAAGCTGAGTCCCTGAAAGACTCTCCTGGAAAAAGTGGATCCATAAGTTCTTGTCGGCTGTGTAGGGTTGGATCCTCCTCATGTATGACCTGAGGTGCAGCTTTGGACAGGATGCCCCGTCGTACTTTGCAAAGGCAGGTGCCTTGAATTTGTGCGGGATCACTACCCCAGAAGACAGACCTAGATCCTCGAAGTCCAGGCCAGACACTTTTTGTATCTCCATAGCATTTAGCCGGTCTTCCAACTGTTTGTACCTATCCTCAGCCGGAGGGTACTGTTCGTCATTGAAATCTGTCTCATTGTCAGAGACCACTGGACTGGGAACCCTTTCCTCTTGATGACTGCCTTTCCCCACAGATGGAGTTGTCCTCTCCGCTTCATCCTGCAGGGTGTTCCCAGATCTGCGTCTAGGGCTGAACAAAACAGTCCTCTTCTTCTTCTTTTCCTTCTTCATGAGCAGAGCCTTCAGATCTTGTTGCCCCTGGGTCAAATTCATGATCAGCCCTTGGAACTGGGCGTTCTGAGCCTGGAGGGCCTTGATAGTGTGCTCGGTTGAGGATTCGGGATTCATGACGAGACTGCTGAAATAAACAGCGAAGAGGGTAAGCAACCTGTAGAGAAAGGGTACCTGTTATGCAATGATATGTATGATATGCATGCCATGATTTCAAGGACCTCGCGGGGTAAATAGAGAAACTTGTTAGAGTTGGAAACTGGTGACTTGATTGAAGGTACTTCATGTTGTTGAGAGTCCTTCTTCAAGGGTCAAAGGCTCACCATATCAAGTGGGTCATAGCCCCTGACCACTTTGGCTAGAGGAAAATAAATCCTCTTTGCCCCTTGCTAGATGTTTGATTCATCATGACCTGCATCACAGACCCTTGAGATCCTTGAAATGGGTTAGTCCTTATGCAGGATGTATGCAATGGTATGATGTTATGCTATGCATGGGGGTAATGTAAGTAACCCTGTTATGAGTCCCAATTAAGGACTGCAAACCAAAACCTGCAAGAAACTCAAGTAAAACCTGTCATGAGTCCCAATTAAGGACTATAAACAGAACCTGCAAGTAGTTAGTACACCCTGTTATGAGTCCCAATTAAGGACTATAAACAAAACCTGCAAGAGACTTAGTAAACCCTGTTACGAGTCCCAATTAAGGACTATAAACAAAACCTGCAAGTAGTTCATGTGTCAGATAGATAACAAGCATGCAAGTAGTCAAGTACGAAGGCACGCAAGTCACACAAGAGAAGCCCTTAGAGTTTAAGGCCAGCATGAGGTCTGGGTATTACCCTCTTGAAGTTGGTGGGTTCATACCTGTCCTATCAAAGTAACCGGGTTCTTAGAGGATCCCAATATCATTGACTACCCTCGATCGGTCATAACTCCAGCATCACAATCTTTTCTTGCGGCCAGAACCATTACGAGAGTTTAGCCTCAATGGGCGTAGCATACTGCTACTGTTCTAATGGCCAAGTTGTGTCATTTAAGGTTCTAAGGTTGTTGGTGCTTAATGACTCCTCAGAAGACCCATATTCTCCTCGTTACAACACAAGAGATATCAGTACAGACCAAGGTGCCACACCAACGTAGCCACTGTTTCACCCGTGTCGGTCTACGCCGGACAGGTCCCTCACAGCTTATGCTACCTAAACAGGGTATCCCCAGATCCGGGTTAGGATCTATGTAACTCCCATGCAACCCACAAATTTAAAGCAGACAAGTCAATACAATTGAAAACACAGTTATGAACTATCCCTAAGGTACACCTCACTTTAAGAGTATCAATCCCCAGCAGAGTCGCCAGTTCTGTGATCGGTGGATCTGGAACTGACTGTTTAACGCTGGTTTCGCGAAATGTCGCGGAAGCAAGAGTCGCCACCGTCTTTTATTTTCTCCAAATGGAAAGGACAAAAGCACAGAAAAATTCCTTAAAGAGATTGCTCTCGATTCGGGAGGTAGGTTATAGAAAGGGAAGGTGTTAGCACCCTTTCTATCCATGGTTATCCATGGGCTCTTAGATACTTGCTCAATGTGTTTTCAAAAATGTTTTGTTTGCTTTTCAACTGTGGGTTTTAAAAAAAGTTTCTTTGAAAATTCCAGTTCGACTCTTGTGTCAGAGTGTTTGAAAAATTGCTTTGAAAACTTTTGAAAAGTGTCGGTGTGAAAAGATTTTTGTTTGTTTTTGAAGAGAGCAAGTATCTACGAGAACCTACCTACCCTAAGGAATTCGTCTGTGTAAATGTCCTTTAAAGTAGTGCCATCCCACCATTGAGAGGTAGGTAGCACCACCATTGGAGGTATTCGGGTCAATTCGAGGTTCGGGACATGGTGATCACCAGAGCAATGGGAAGACACCTTAGAAGCTACCCTCATGCCAGGTTCCCGGATCATGAGGACTTACTAAGACGTCCTCTACTCGACGATCACCTTTCGAGGCAAGGCAACAGTGAGGCGTACCCTAGGGGTGGTGTGTGCGATTTGTGTGTCGTTTTCATTTGCATTTATCTTGTCATGTTATTGGTGTTCTACGCTTGATTTTATTTAAGGCCATTCATTCTTGCATGCTTTGTTTAACAGTTAAAAGTTGCGAGGAAAAGTAAATCTAAAGCTATTACAAATGGCGCGGGTCCACATCGCCAAAATTAAACCGGACCCGATTTGACAGAAAGTAAATAAAGCAAATAAAGTAAAATGCAAGAAGTAATTACAAGGCTTCGGGAGAGGTACATAATTATTTAACGACATAAAATAAATATGCGGAATTAAATCGAAACGAGGGCGTTGGACCCTTTTGCAAAATTAAATTAATAAGGAATTAACATTAAAATTAAAAGAAGATGTTTTTGGTATTTTAATATTTTTTAAGATTTAATAGAAAAAATTAATTAAAATAAAATACTAAACCTAATTCTAATTATTTTTTAAGTTATTAAGAAAAATATTGGAGTTTTTTAACCTAAATGAAACCCTAATTAATTTACAAGTTTAATTATAAAAAATAAATAAAATAAATATTATTATAAGAAAGAAAAAAAATTAAAAAGGAATGAAACATTAATTAAACCTATTTCTACATTTTTAGATTTTTTATGAAAAAGAATTAATATTGCAAACCCTAATTTAAACTAAATTTATTTACATGCATTTATTTATGAAAATATTAGAAATAAAAATTATTTATTATATTTTTGTCTTTTCTGATTTTTAGGCATTTTTTGTATTTTGTAAAAATAATTAATTAAATTAAAGCAATAAAGCAAAATAAAACAATAATTGAAAATAAAACATAAAGAAAAAATATAGAATTTGCAAACCAGGGGGGGTGGAAGTCCCAATTTAGGAGGTATGGGCTCAGCAATCTGGCCCATTTAGCTTTGGCCTCGTTGGACTTTTTAGAATCACGTGTGGTGCGTTGACTAGGGCGTAGCGTGTTCTTTGAATCCATGCCCTTGATTTGATCTCCCAGGACGCGTGGCTTGTGATTCTTGAGGATGCATGGTACGTCTTGACCTTGGGCGCTGCATAGGAAGATAATTGGAAAAATAATATGGGCATAATGCAGACCTGGGGCTCGAACCCAGGTCATGTGTATTACCAGCACCATCGCCTGCCACTAGACCAATTCAACGCGTTTGATTAATAAATAAACAACAATTAATAAAAAGGAAAACGTGGGTTACTGCTTGGAAACGCGCGCGAACATTCAAACCAGCGTATCACTTGTTGACAACACATCATCTTCTTCGCGTGTTTTTTTTTTCTCTGAAACAAGAACATAAAGCAACGGTTTTAAACGTGTTCTATTAGGTAGCTTTAGAGAAAATAGCGATTAGCTCTCCTTGGCACATAAATTCAGCGCGATGGTCCTATCTTCTTCGTCGAGACGTGCTAAATCCAATGATGGTAGTTTGGAGTCTCAATTTTTCCTCGTTTGAAAATCCCCAAATTTACATCCTGCAAACCCTAGAAAATAGACATGGCAAAATCGAGTATACAGCATAATAATCCAATTAAGGCATATGGTTAGCTTCAAAACTTCACAAGGAACATGAATCTATGAATAAAATGCTGTAAAAATGCTTAAATCATGATGCACGATTATGAGTTTTTCTCTTCACAGTTCATGTTCGTTTTTACCAATTCTTGGCGTGTTGATGGATGTTTGTGATTGGAATGCGTTCAGAGCAACCTTGGCAAGCCAATGGGACAAGAGTTGTGCCTTGAATCCACCTAAAAAATGCTTTTCAGATTTGAGTTCTTAGAGAAAATATTCAAGTTTGCAATGGTGTATTCTGAGCAGCTGCGCCTCTCCTATGATTAGGTTTAGGTTTATGCTTATGTAGTGAATGTATTAGGTTAAAAAATTCAATCAAATCTCTTGTAATCATGGTTTTGAATATTTGATTTCTTAAGGATCTTTTTTCAATCTTTTTCAAGTGTTCTTTGTTCTCAATCATGCCAATCAATCCAAATCTTTCCTAATTTGCATATGCACGAAATATTGATGATATAATGTGCACAAAAAGATTGAAAAAACTTAGGTTAGCATTTTTCATGTATTTATTTTAATTTAAATGAATTATTATTAATAAAAATCCAAATAAATAAATAAAAAATGAAATAAGACTTCCCTTTGGGCCAAGTAGTCGTGCATATGTCATGGATGATGAATCATGGAAGAAAAATGGGCCCATTAGCAATTTAGGTCATTTGAATCAATGTTGACTTTTCAAAATATCCAAAAATTTCCCAACTTCCACAAGGCATAACTTGCTCAATTTTTAAGCTTTTCTCAAGTTCTTGGACATTTTGGAAAGGTCTTTGAGTCCTCTAACCAATGCCTTTGGTCCCATGTCATTTTGATTTACCAGTATCAAGTTATGGCCTTTGACTTAAAGTCCCTTTTTGTTGACTTTTGAAAATGACCTATAATGTTGAAATTGATAACTTTTTGTGAGAGCATTTCTTGGACTTGAAGTATGATGATAAGTTGTAGGAAATGTCTTTCTCTTCAAAATGAGCTTTGGATGGGATTTTTCTGATAATCCATGTGAAAGTTATGCCCTGGTCAATTTCAGTTGACTTTTTCAGCTGTCCAAATAAGGGAACTTTTGCATCTTGATGATTTTCTGAGCCAAATTTTGAGAATCATGATCAAGAATTGATCAAATGATGTTTGTGGCTTCAAAATGATATGTTGACCAAAAATTTGAACTTTTGACTGCCAAATGACCATTTTGCCCCTACAGTTGACTGTAGTGCAATTTAGGGTTTTGACTGTGCAATTTTGAGCTGAATGCCTTGAAACTTGATATGAGGATACTTGACCACATTTGTAGGTATGTGAGACTTGATTGGACCTTTGAAAACTTCATTCTCTTGATCAGCACACAAACCCTAATCTTGACTGTATAGGAGCCCTTTGCATTGTGCAACCCTTGGGGAATTTTGCAGCTTGACTTGGCAATTTCTTGGAGAATATGGGAGGGCAAATTTTGGGGTACAACAGTCAGCTACTGAGATTAGAAGCTTCTTGGGATTAGCTGGTTATTATAGAAGGTTTATCGAAGGGTTTTCTAAGTTGTCACTTCCGTTGACTAAGTTAACTTGTAAAGGTAGAGCATTTGTTTGGGATGTTCAGTGCGAAGAAAGTTTTACGGAATTGAAGAAGAGGTTGACATCGGCTCCGATTTTGACGTTGCCTAATCCAGGAGAGTCTTTTGTGGTGTATTGTGATGCTTCTAAGATGGGTTTAGGAGGTGTGCTTATGCAGAATGGTAAGGTAGTTTCTTATGCGTCAAGGAAGTTAAGGAATCATGAGAAGAACTATCCTATGCATGATTTAGAGCTTGCTGCAGTTGTTTTTGTGTTGAAGATTTTGAGGCATTATCTTTATGGTTCTAGATTTGAAGTGTTTAGTGACCATAAGAGCTTAAAGTATTTATTTTATTAGAAGGAGTTGAATATGAGGCAACGAAGATGGTTAGAATTGTTAAAGGATTATGATTTTGGTTTGAATTATCATCCAGGAAAGGCGAATGTGGTAGCTGATGCATTGAGTTGAAAGACTTTACATATGTTAGCAATGATGATTAAAGAGTTGGAATTGATTGAGCAGTTCAAAGATATGAGCTTAGTTTGCGAGGTTACTCCGCAGAGTGTTATGTTGGGTATGTTGAAGATTAATAATGAATTTCTAGACAGTATCAGAGAAGCTCAGAAGTTGGATGTGAAATTGGTAGATTTGATGGTTGGGATTGATCAATCTGAGAATATTGATTTCAAGTTAGATGAGCAAGTTGTGTTGAGGTTTCATAATCGGATTTGTATTCCTGATGATGCTGAGATGAAGAAAGTGATACTTGAAGAGAGTCATAGAAGTAAGTTGAGTATTCATCCAGGAGCTACGAAGATGTACCAAGATTTGAAAGGTTTGTTTTGGTGGCATGGGATGAAGAGTGATGTGGCTCGGTTTATGTATGCATGTTTGACTTGTCAGAAGTCGAACGTTGAACATCAGAAGCCTGCAGGATTGATGCAACCGTTGGAAGTTCCTGAATGGAAATGGTATGGCATTTCAATGGACTTTATGACGGGGTTGCCTAGTACTTCAAGAGGACATGATTCGATTTGGGTGATTGTTGATAGGCTTACGAAGTCAGCTCATTTTATTCCTATTAACATTAGTTTTCCAGTGTCGAAGTTGGCTGAGATTTATGTTAGTGTGATTATGAAACTGCATGGTGTTCCTTTGTGCATTGTGTCAGATAGAGATCCAAGATTTACTTATGATTTTTGGAAGAGTTTGCAAGAAGCGTTGGGTTCTAAGTTGAGGTTGAGTTCAGCGTATCATCCTCAGACGGATGGTTAGAGTGAGTGGACGATTCAATCGTTGGAAGACTTGTTGAGGTCATGTGTTCTTGAGAAGGGAGGTTCGTGGGATACTTATCTTCCGTTGATAGAGTTCACATATAACAACAGTTACCATTCTAGTATTGGAATGGCACCTTTTGAAGCGTTGTATGGTCGAAGATGTAGAACTCTGTTATGTTGGCATGAATCTGGTGAGAGTGTAGTACTTGGACCTGAAATTGTTCGTGAGACTACCGAGAAGGTGAAGTTGATTCGGGAAAAGATGAAAGCTTCACAAAGTAGACAGAAGAGTTATCATGACAAGCGAAGGAAGGATTTAGAATTTCAAGCCGATGATCATGTGTTTTTGAGAGTTACACCTGTGACTGGTGTTGGGCGAGCATTGAAGTCTAAGAAGCTCACTTCTCGTTTTATTGGACCGTATCAGATTTCAGAGAGAATGGGGAATGTTGCTTATAGAGTGGCTTTACCGCCTAATCTTTTGAATTTGCATGATGTGTTTCATGTGTCGCAACTTCAGAAGTATATTTCAGATGTATCTCATGTGATTCATATGGACGATGTGCAAGTACAGGATAATCTTACGGTGGAGACGATTCCTGTACGGATCGCGGATCGTGAAAAGAAGACTTTGAGGGGCAAAGAGATTGCCTTGGTTAAAGTGGTTTGGCTAGGAGCTGCTGGAGAAAGCATGACTTGGGAATTGGAAAGTAAGATGCGAGACTCCTATCCTGAATTGTTTGATTGAGGTAAATTTTCGAGGACGAAAATATTCTAAGTGGGGGAGAGTTGTAACGCCCGTAATTTAATTAATTATTTAATTAAATTATTTTTGGAATAATTGTGAAGGTGTGTTATAATTGAATTGGATCTATTATTTTATTAAGTGGAGAAATAATAATATATTAGAGGTATTATATTATTATGTGGTGAAATAATATTAGAAGTGTAATATTATCAAGGTGGGCTTAAATTGAGATAGTAGATGTAATAAGAGGGTGTAGGTTTTGAGTCCAATAAGGAATAATATAATAATATTAGGTTATTTTATTATTTGTGAGAAGAATAGAAGGAGGAAGCAGTAAGAAGAGAAATAAGGATTGTGAAGAACGTGAAGCTGCTGGAAATAGAAGGAAACGGCAAGAACGAAGATTCAACCCGGAATTGTAGAGCGACCTTCACTCCAAGGTAAGGGTGGAGTTCTGACTTTATAATTGGGTTCATGATGTTTGATATGTGGGGTTAGAGGATTGCTGTTTTTGTTCTTGAATTGGATGATGTATGATGAAGATTTGATGCATTTGAATGAATAATGACGTTATGATATCGTTTGATCGATGTAGTATTATAGGTTAATGTTAGGTGATGATTTATTATGTTTATAATAAGGTTTGTAGGGATGTAATATGAATTCCCGTAGTGAAAATACAGAGGAAATCGCATAATTATGTAGGAGGAACCAGGATGTGTCGACCTCAAGCTGGATGAGTCGATACATGGGCGAGGTTAGACTCAGGATGAGTCGATGCATGTAGGGCTTACGTCGATACATGTTAGTTGCAAGACTCAGAATGAGTCGATCGGTAAGGTGCATGTGTCGATACATGCTGTGATTTGAAGCAGGATGAGTCGATCCATGAGGAGGATGTGTCGACTCATGCTGTGCAGGAGAAGCATTACGCGTCGATCCATAGAGTTTCGTGTCGACCCATACTGACTAATTTTGACAGAATCAGTTTTTAAATTGCTGTAACTTGAGTTGTAGGATGTTGTTTGAGATGCCGTTCGAAGCGTTGATTAGCTAACACAATGAAATTTATTCTAGATGATTTAAATGATGGTGAAGAGGTGTAATCCTAGTAACCAATCTAAGATTTAGAATTAATTCCCGTGATTGATCGTTATTGCTGGATTTTGGACAGAATGATGAACATGAGATGTTTAGAGGTTGCTGTTAGGAATTATGACAGTAGCATTAGTGACAACAACGATATAAATTAGCAGAATAACAGGATGGCTTACTGTATTATTAATATACAACTGAGTATTAGTGATATGTTATTAATAAAGTGGTGTTTGATAATTTATGATGAACAAATGACGTTTGATAAATAAGTGATGTTTAATAAATTATTTTGAGATGTTTATGAGATGCTGTAATTGAGATGTTTTGAGATGTTTATGAGATGTTGTTATTTTGAGATGATTGAGATGTTGTTGTTCTGAGATGTTTATGAGATGTTGTGTTTTGAGATGATTGAGATGTTGATATTACATTCATGAAGAGTCGCATACGTTGCATTTTTGAGATAGAGCTTATGCTCGTTGAGATGGCCTGGATTGGCAAATTTTGAGATGAAGGCTATGCCTTGTTGATGCCTCTATTAATTGGCAGATTTTTGAGATGGGAGTTCTGCTCCAATGGTACCACATGCATTTGCATAGTTTTGAGTCGCATTATATGATTGAGTAATGAAGTGTATTTGATGTTGATGAATGAGTATATATGCTGTAATTATTGTTGATTATGAGATGAGAAGTGGTGACATTATTGATCTGATTTAATATATTAATTATCATGCGCTTTATTATACTGTTAGATATCTCACTCCTTCTGTTTGAATGTTGCCCTTATGTTGGTAACGTGCAGGTAATCGAGAGTGAAGGTTGTATACCTTCAATAGTTTGAGTCGGTGTCATTGCTCTGATATGTAACACTCGGGGGGATGGACGCTTGCTGATTTTTGATTGTTGATTTTCAGTTGTTGACTTTTAAATTGAATTATTATTAATTACGAGATGTTTCGAAGTTGCTGTTTCATTTAGAGATGTTATTGAAGAATTCCGCTGCGTAGTTGTTGAATTATTTTATTAAGGATGCTATGTTGATGGTTCATCCGATGTTTTATTATAAGTGTTATATATCCATGATGAATGCAATGAATTTGTTAGAAGAATTTGTGACGTCCCGATTCGTTTGTATGAATGAAATTTTATAACTCAGATTTATCTCGCATAATTTGCTTGGGATAGAATTGGGGTGTTACACTGGCGTCTGCCCCGGTGGGGACAGGAACCTCATGGAATTGAGTGGCTTGATGGTTCGGGAGAACCAGATTATCTTCTTCGAGTCGAGGGGGGACTGATGAAGATGAAGCCGTGGCTCCATCCCGGTAGTTGGAGATTCCGGGGATGTTGTTGCCGGGAGCAGTGATATGGGCTGTGACGTCGGCGTTGTTATCGACGAGGTTATTGCTGGCCTCGACGACACGGGCGTTCTGATTGTCCTGAATTTGGTCAGCCATGACGGTGAAAGATGGTTTTAGCTTTGGTCTTTAAAAGTTTGTAAGACGGGGAAGCTTCGTTTCCCACAGATGGCGCCACTGATCTTACTGAATCAGAATTGGACCGTCACAGCTGGCTCGAACTGGATTTGAATGAGATAGGGAGGTACCTGCAAGACACTCTGATGATAAAATGAGAGACAGAATGAGCAGGCAAATAATATGTAGGTGCGTAATAAATGAATACCTGACCCTCTTGAAACAAAGGGTATTTATAGCCCCCAGCGCTGGGCAAGGTCCCTTTATTGGGCCGACCAAAATTGGCCCAACAAAGGGACTTCCAGGTTTTACGTGTGTAGTGGGGATCCGCACGTGGTCCCCTTCCCGGATGATACTCTGCGAAGAATGAGGAAGAACGAATACGCGATCTTCCCGGAGCTCTAAGGATTCCGTAGCATCCGGAGGGACTGAGTCTGGCCTACGGGGAGGATGCTCGAGCAAGGCTCGAGTTGGAGTATCCTCGGTCGGGGACGCTTCTCGTTGCAGGCAGCGGCGGGTATAGCCGTTGTGGCCCGTGACTGAGTATGCTCGGGTGGTCTGATTCCGAGCATAACTCGAGGCATGACTTGGATCTGGGCGTTTACTTGTATTTTGGGCCACGGACAGGCACAATCCAGAAAAAAAAACACACACACACACATATATATATATATATATATATATATATATATATATATATATATATATATATATATATATATATATATATATATATATATATATATATATATATATATATATATATATATATATATATATATATATATATATATATATATATATATATATATATTCTATTTTGTTAGAATAAAGAAATTACTTTTAAATTTCCTAGATATTTACTATTGAAATTATTTATTTAGATAAAGTTATTGAAGTTTTTTTTTTGGTTTTGAATTTAGAAAATATACATTAAGAATTTTTTTTTTGCATTTAATTATTTAAATTCCTTTTTTAGAATAATTTATTGATGTTCTTTATCGGTTGGTATTTAAAAAAAACATATTGATTTTTGGAAATTTATTTAAACTCTTAAAATATAAAATTTAAATTGAGTTGAACAGAAATCTAAATTTTAAAAAAAGCTACAAGTACATAACTTGGAAAAAAACTATAAGTAGATGTACTTGGAAAAAACGAGGAAATCATTTAAATATGATTGCATCTCAACGTTTCACAAATAGTTTGTTGGAGATATATTACTACCAACTAAACAATATATATATATATATATATATATATATATATATATATATATATATATATATATATATATATATATATATATATATATATATATATATATATATATATATATATATATATATTTAATTTACGCTTAATATTGTTTGAATGATTTATCGAATTTGTTTTTCAAAATAAAACTAAGTAAACACCCCATATTTATTGAAAAAAAGATTGTGATTTTGAGAGGGCGAGGGAGGCCGAAAAAGACGACGCATTCACCATCAAAGAAGCACGACAACACTGAAACACCATCGGAGACGAGAGACAAAGAAGAGGAAGAAACAGCTCTGGGCAAGGAAACCGACAAGGATGAGGAGATGAAAGCTAATGGCACAAATGATTTGGAACAAAATTCCTCAATTCGAGAAACCCTAACTGTTACTAAGATGGGAGATTTGCAGGATGATCCTAAAGATGACCAAAAATTATGGATTGATGTTTTGAGAGACAACAAGAATCCAACAAAAGGAATGCCAATTGAATATGTGCCCCCAACAATGGTGGATGGGGAGATTGAAATTGAGATTGACGATGGAGATGTAGAGTCAACGATAAAATTATGGGAGTCTTCATTGATCATGTATGTTTTGGGTGGTGAGCTAAGTATGAATGTGGTTAAGCAATTCATGATAAGGGTATGGAATTTTGTCCAGCTTCCTCATATGTATTATCATAATGATGGATATTTTATCCAGCGACTCAGTTCACATAAGGACATGGAAGATATCATGCTGAGAGGCCCATACACAATCAGAAACATGCCACTGTTACTTAGAGAGTGGAAACCTGAGTTTAATCTGAAGCAAGATATGTTACGAACTTTGCCGATTTAGGACAAATTGCCTCACTTGACTCTTCATTTTTGGGGAGCTAAGAGTCTAGGTAAGATTGCTAGTGCTATCGGGAAACTGGTTATGACAGATGAGTGTACTGCCAACAAAGCGTGTATCGTATGCTCGGGTCTTGGTCGAAGTTGATGTCACTCAAAAGCTTGCTACTGATATTACAATCAAGGAAAGTGATGGAAAGAAATTGAAGCAGCCTATCGAATACGAGTGGAAGCCGCATTTCTGTGATAAATGTCAAACATTTGGTCATAAATGTGAGGTACCTAAAGCAAAACAAGTTTGGAAGCCGAAAATTACTCAGCCTGTTGAGAAGAAGAACCAACATGAAGACTTGCTGCAGAATATTGAAGAGCTGCAGCAGAACCAAGAAGCTAATGCAATTACTCCACTGAAAACTCGAAGTCTCATATATGTAGATGAAAGTAGGAGTGAAAGATTTCCAGTAGCTGATGAAGGTTCGATTAGTGGCAATCGAATTGCAAAACATCGTGGAAAACAGATTGTTACTGGTTGTACATCATCAAAAATTCATTGTGTTAATAGTTTTGGACCACCGGAGGTTTTGAAAGATTCTCTGGTGACTAAACGGGTGACTCATGTTAGGCTCGTGGAATGTACGGGGGCTCAACAATTGTGCTAAGCTTAGGGAGATCAGCTCCCATCTCCTAGAGCTTAGGTCGGATGTTTTTGTTCTAGTAGAAATACGAGTGAAACAAGAAAAAGCGCAAAGTGTTCGAAGCAAGCTTAAACTACATGGTAAGTATGTAGATAATTATCAATTCCATCGAAATGGTAGAATCTGGATCTATTGGAGTCATGATAAAGTTGACATCAAAACTGTCATTACCTCGAGTCAAATGATTCATCGCGGGGTTTTCGATCTCAGTAGTAAATTTTGTTAACGTTAATGTCCTAGTTTGTAGGAATTATTTTCTAATTTGTAGGAGTTATTTTCTGTGTTGTTAATAAGTTGCCTAGTCTTTAGGAAGTCCTATTTTTTAGGCTAGTTCTCTGATTCTGTTATGTAAGGCTTTTAAATAGCCAACTTCTCAAATGAAATAAACAAGCTTTTCAGTTTATCATTTGGTATCAGAGCCCAACGATTAGGGCCTGATAAAAAGCTTCAGTAAAGAGTGAAACACTGTGTGAGAGCAGAGATGGCTGAGAATAGTAGTACCAACGGGAAATTCGTGCAACCGGCAATTCCAAGATTCGATGGGTACTATGAGCACTGGGCAAAACTTATGGAGAATTTCCTTCGTGCAAAGGAATATTGGACTCTAATTGAGAAGGGACTCGATACGGTTCCAGAGGGCACTCAAGCGACAGAAGCACAAACGAAGGTGATAGAGGAGCAACGATTGAAAGATATGAAGATAAAGAATTATCTCTATCAAGCAATTGATAGAGAAATCTTGGAGACCATACTCAATGATGATACTTCCAAGCAGATTTGCGATTCTATGAAACAAAAGTTCAAGGGTTCCTCAAGGGTGAAGAGGGCTCAATTGCAAACATTGAAGTCTGAGTTTGAAATACTCAGAATGAAGGAGGGAGAGACTGTTAATGCCTATTTCGGGCGAACTCTTTCCATTGCCAAACGGATGAAAGCGTGTGGAGAAATTGTACAAGAAAGGGATATTACAGGGAAGATTCTCAGATCCCTGGTACCAAAATTTAATTATGTCATTTTCTCCATTGAAGAATCCAACAACGTCGACACTCTCACAGTTGATGAACTTCAAAGCAGCTTGTTGATCCATGAGCAGAGAATGAAGAATGTTGACGGAGAAGAACAAGTATTGCTGAAGGTGACTCATGAAGGGAGATCAGAAAGAGGGAGAGGAGGCAGAGGAAGAGGAGAAATTAGAGGAGGTCGAGGAAGAGGGAGGACATATCTAAACAAAGCTAATGTGGAATGTTACCGATGTCACAATTTTGGCCACTTCCAATATGAATGCCCTACATTAGGAAAGCATTCAAATTACGCCGAACTAGACGAGAAGGAGGAGATGTTGTTGATGGCCTATGTCGATGAAATTGGAGCAAAGCGAGAAGACATTTGGTTCTTGGATTCAGGCTGTAGTAATCACATGTGTGGTAACAAAGCTCTATTTTATGAGTTTGGAAGTGTCTCTCAACAAACTGTGAAGCTGGGCAACGATACTAGAATGCAAGTTTCTGGCAAAGGAAGCATCAAAATGGAGGTTGATGGTGCTAATTTCATCGTCGGTGATGTTTTGTGTGTCCCTGAACTCAAAAATAATCTTCTAAGCATTGGGCAACTCTAGGAAAGAGGTCTTTCCATCCTTATAGAAGCTGAAATGTGCAAAATCTTTCATCCACAGAAAGGTTTGATTATTCAAACCAAAATGACGGCAAATCGGATGTTCATCTTGGTAGCCAAGATGCTATCAATGTCAATCCAACCAAAACAGGAAGTATGTTTCATTGCAGCACGTGAGGACCACACACACCTCTGGCACTGCAGATTGGGACATATCAGCAACACAAATCTCCAAATTTTGCAGCGTAAGAAAATGGTGCATGGTTTGCCTCAATTGACAATCTCAGATGAAGTCTGTGTAGACTGTTTGAAAGGAAAGCAACACAGGGAGCCCATTCCAAAAAGAAGCACATGGAGAGCAACACAAAGGTTATAACTCATTCATGCCGACTTGTGTGGTCCAATTTCACCTATTTCTAATAGTGAAAGAAAATATGTGCTATGCTTAATTGATGATTATAGCCGGAAAGTCTGGTCCTATATTTTGCATGCAAAGTCAGATACATTTGCTGTATTCAAAATATTTAAGACATTTGTTGAGAAAGAAACCGGTCTTTCTATCAAATGCCTACGAACAGATCGAGGGGGGGAGTTCACCTCTATTGAGTTCAACGATTTCTGTAAAGACAATGGAATTAAAAGACAACTGACGACGACATACACTCCTCAACAAAACGGAGTCGCTGAAAGGAAAAACCGTACAGTGATGAACTGTGTAAGAAGCATGTTGTCTGAAAAAGGTATTCCAAAACCTTTTTGGCCTGAAGCAGTGAAGTGGGCAGTTTATGTTCTCAATCGATGCCCCACAGTAGCCTTAAAAGATACAACCCCAGAAGAAGTTTGGAGTGGAGAAAAGCCATCAGTTGAACACCTCAGGGTCTTTGGGTGTGTGTGTCACATACATGTACCAGATGCAAAAAGAACGAAGTTGGAAAGCAAAAGTATAAGTGGCATTCTGTTGGGAATTAGCGATGAATCAAAAGGATACAAAGTATATGATCCCGTGTCAAAGAAGGTAGTAATCAATAGGGATGTTGTGTTTGAAGAGAAGGAAAAATGGGATTGGGATAATAGCTATAAGCAGCAGATACTTGATGAGCTTGAATGGGGAGAAAGCGAAGATAAATTAACTGTAGAAGAGGAAATTGATGGTGACTTGGAGGCTACAAATACAAATGTTGATGATAATGTTGTTGTTTTTGAAGATGAAATTGAGACAAGTGATGCAACAACACATCCCATAATTTTCAGCACTTCCTCACACTCTGGTACAGAAGTACGAAACAGGAGGCCCTCTGTCTGGATGAATGATTATGTGAGCGGAGAAGGTTTTTCAGATAATGAAATTAATTTTGCTGTAGGTACAAATTCAGACCCTGATAATTTTGAAGAAGCTATGAAAAGTGAACATTGGAAGAAAGCTATGGAGGTTGAAATCAAGAGCATAGAAAAGAACAATACATGGTTTCTCACTGATTTACCAAAAGGGGCAAAGCGGATTGGAGTAAAGTGGGTTTTCAAAACGAAACTGAATGAGCACGGTGAAGTGGAGAAATTTAAAGCCCGATTGGTCGCCAAAGGGTATGTGCAGCGATATGGAATTGATTATGCTGAAGTCTTCGCACCGGTGGCTCGAATGGACATTGTCAGAATTATTCTGGCACTAGCTGCTCAGAAGGAATGGAAGGTATATCAACTCGATGTCAAATCTGCATTTTTACATGGCGAGTTAATGGAGGATGTCTATGTAGAGCAGCCCCTTGGTTTTGTGAAGAAAGACGAACCTCACAAAGTGTTCAAGCTTAAAAAAAGCTCTCTATGGACTCAAACAAGCTCCTCGAGCTTGGTTTAGTCGCATCGAATCTTATTTCTTAAGGGAGGGATTTGAGAAGTGTTCTAGCGAGCAGACTCTGTTCGTTAAAACCAGCATTCAAGGTAAACTTCTGATTGTAAGTTTATATGTTGATGATTTAATATATTCCGGTAATGATGAATCAATGATGGGGGAATTTAAGAAGTCAATGATGAAGGAATTCAATATGTCGGACTTAGGAAAGATGAGGTATTTCCTTGGTATTGAGGTGCAACAATTAGAAAATGGAATATTCATTAGCCAAAAGAAGTATGCAGGAGATATACTTAAAAGGTTTCAAATGGAAGATTGCAATGCTGTTTTAAATCCTATAGTTCCTGGTTTCAAAATTTCGAAAGATGAGAATGGAGTTATGGTTGAGAGCACTTTCTACAAGCAGCTAGTTGGGAGCTTGATTTACTTAACATCAACTCGTCCAGATTTGATGTATGCAGTGAGCTTAATTAGTAGGTACATGTCTCAACCTACAGAACTTCATCTTATGGCTGCAAAAAGGGTGCTAAGGTATGTGAAGGGAACTACCAGCTTTGGCATTTTATATCAGAAAGGAGCAAGTAGCATGTTGACTGCCTACAGCGACAACGATTACGCAGGATGTTTGGAGGATAGAAAGAGCACTTCAGGATATGCTTTCATGATCAGTTCAGGAGCAGTAGCTTGGTCTTCTAGAAAGCTACCAATTGTAACATTGTCAACAACGGAGGCTGAATACGTAGCAGCAGCGGCATGTGCTTGTCAAGCGTTGTGGATGAAAATGGTTCTTAAAAGGCTTGGCTGTGATAATAATGAGTGCACAACCATTTTTTGTGATAATAGTTCAACAATAAAATTATCCAAAAATCCGGTTCTGCATAAAAGGAGCAAGCATATTGCAGTTCGGTTTCATTTTCTAAGAGATTTATGCAAGGAAGGAGCAATTTGTTTAGTTCATTGTGACTCACAGGATCAAGTTGCTGATATCCTAACAAAGCCTCTCAAGTTAGAACAGTTTCAGAAGCTTAGAGATTTACTTGGAGTATGTGAAGTAAACTAAGTAATCTACTTAGTTTAAGGGAGAATTTGTTAACGTTAATGTCCTAGTTTGTAGGAATTATTTTCTAATTTGTAGGAGTTATTTTTTGTGTTGTTAATAAGTTGCCTAGTCTTTAGGAAGTCCTATTTTTTAGGCTAGTTCTCTGATTCTGTTATGTAAGGCTTTTAAATAGCCAACTTCTCAAATGAAATAAACAAGCTTTTCAGTTTATCAAATTTTTGTACTGGCTAACATCTATTTATGCAGATAACAAACTTGAACATAGAAGATTATTATGGACTGATATTGAGATTCATGATCAGCAGCAGGGTCCCTGGGTTCTCCTAGGGGATTTTAACAATGTACTGCATGCCAAAGACCGTATTGGAGGAAAAATGGTTACGGAGTTTGAATATGTTGATTTGGAAAACATGATGAAAAATACTGGACTATATGAGAAGGAGAGTGCGGGCAACTATTACACGTGGTCCAATAAACAAATAGCTGGGATTATTTACTCGCAAATTGACAGGGTGTTGGGGAATGTAGTGTGGCTGCAAGCTAATGCTGATATGAACCTAAAAATATGCCTCCCGGTGTTTCTGATCACTCTCTACTTTGGTTAACAAACTGTCATAGTGCTAGTGGCCGTAAATTCAATTTCAAATTCATAAATTGTACGGTAGAATTGGATGGATATGATGTTGTTGTTATAAGAAGTTGGAATGAACATATTAGTGGAAGACCCATGTATGTATTATGGGAAAAACTAACAAAGAATCAAGTAGGTTTTGATTAGCCTCAACAGGCCCCTGAACCACATACACCAGAATGTCATAAAAGCAATACATGATCTTCTAATTGCACAACAAACCCTTAGTGCAGATAGGATGAATACTATGAAGATTGAGAAGACCAAAAAAATATACTGAAGAGGTTCTTAAATTGAACGAGCTTGGAGAAAAAATTCTTAGGCAAAAGTAAAAAATTGAGTGACTTCGTTTGGAAGGTGGTAATAATTCCTATTTCCATGCCTCAATAAAGACGAAGCACAATTCTTGGTACCTGAGAATATTGTACAAAACGGGTAACACGGTTATTACATCCTAGAGCAACATTGAGGCTGAAGTCCTAAACTACTATGCAGACCTAACAGGGCGATTGAAAACATCGTGCAACATATTAACATCATAGCTATGAGAGAGGGACCACAATTAAATATTGATCAAAGGTAGAGCTTAGTGGCACCTATCACTGAGCAGGAGATCCTATAAGCCCTGAATGGTATAGGTGATCTAAAAAGCCCATATATTGATGGATTTGGAGCTCGTTTCTTCAAATCTAGTTGGAATGTTGTTAAGCAAGATGTAGTTGTTGTTGTCAAGGATTTCTTTGAGAATGAGAGACTTTATAGGCCTTTTAATTGCACTTTGGCGACTCTCATTCCAAAAAATGAGAAGGCAAAAACCATTAGAGGTTATAGACCGATTACTGGATATACTACCATGTATAAAATTATATCTAAAATCATCACTACTAGGTTAAGTAGGGTGATTGGTAGTATTGTTAGTCAGAATCAGGTTGTGTTTGTTCCAGGCCAACATATTCATAATCACATCCTAATGGCTTATGAGTTAATTACGGGTTATTCTCGAAAAGGATAGACTCCTCGGTGTATGATGCAAATTGATCTTCAGAAGGCGTATGATATGGTCAATTGGAATGCTCTTGAGTGTATATTAAAAGAGATTGGTATGCCACCCCAATTTATCAATTGGATTATGTTGGCTACCACCACAGTATCTTACAGGTTCAACATCAATTGTTATTACTCTGATCTTCTATAGGCCAGGCGGGGGGTCAGACATGGGGATCCCATGTCTCCACTTATTTTCTTTATTGTAATGGAGTATTTCAATAGACTCCTTTATAATATGCAGAAGAATCCTAATTTCAACCACCATGCCAAATGTGAAAAACTCCATATTACTAATTTGGATTTTGTAGATGACCTATTCCTTTTTTTAGGGGGATTAATGAGTGCTAAATTATTATGAATTTGAGTGTGAATAATTTGCACTCATCGCCTTAATTTGTTTTCTTTTTGTCAATAAACCTCAATTTTAGTTTATATTCGGTATAGTTTATGTTATAGTGTATTTATTGCGTTATTGTGTAAATATCATTGAGTTTAATTGATTTTATCTCATTTTTGTAGGTATTTAAGCATTGATATTTATGTATTGTTAGATAGAGCATTAAATAAGCTTTCAACGCTTCCGACCGTGCGTGAATCGGAGTTACAGTTCAAAACTTATGGCTGAGTCTGTGTTAGTTTTTCAACTTTCTGTCATCTGTCGCCGGGCGACGCTTTTTGGTCGCCGGGCGATTCTGGAGCGACTTGAAGCACGGGAAAAACGCAGTTTTGATCATCGGGCGATGCTTTTTGGTCGTCGGGCGATGTAGGACAATTAGAAATGCATATTTAGGGGTAAAAACACATTTTTTGGATATGGTTTTGGGTATTTTTGACCCCAACTCCATCATCCTTCATATTTTGATAGTTAGAGCTTAAAAAACAACATTGAAGCTTGCATACGGATGATCCAGGGTGGACTTCTTTTCAATTGGCGCTGACAAATCGGTAGATTTGTGGTCCATTTCTCTTCTTCTTTGTGTATTCTTTATGTGTTGAGTTTGTATATGTATTTACTTTTAACTCATGTATATTTGTCGTCCATGGCGTTATATTAAATTTGCTTTACAAATATGTGTCGATTATTATCTTAGATTTTTGCTTTGTGCTAGGGATTTGAGTTGTTATAGACATATATTGCTTAGATTCTTATCTAGGATGATTATCTGTTAGTTTCTGAACTCTAGAGATAGATTTAGAGTTGACATTTACTTGGGTATCAGAGCTTAATGCCTGTGTGGTTGTGATATACCGAGAGACCGTCAGTGCGATTACATAGTTCTCTTCTGTGTTATTGAGGAGGTAGAGATATTATTTCCTTGGTGATATAGTCGGTCTCTCAATTTGGGTTAGAAATGACTTAGGTTGTAAGTGATACGTAGTGACATTGATGAGTATTGTTAGCTTGAGTGTAACTGGTCAATAAATTTAAGTCTGTGATGAGTAGATTATATACAGGCTTGATAAGTTCTTCCTTAGTTTTTACTTTTGTTTACATTTATTTTCTGTTGATAACATTTTCTTTACAAACCCATTTATCCCCAAACTCATTACGAGAGATTTGTTGAACGACAATTCAATAACCAATCTCTGTGGACACGATAAATTCTCGGATAAATATTTCCAAAACTTTTGTTGCTTGCTGCTACACCGCTTCAACAAAATGGCGCCGTTGCTGGGGATTGATTCTATTGTCTTTGCATTGTGATAATTCTTTTATTTTTGAGTTTTGTAATTAATGTATATGTTGTATAGAAATTGTATATTAATTTATATATGATATTTGTGCATATATGTGTTTTTCTTTGTTTTCACGTATTATTGTGAATTGTTTCATTTTCGTAACGTTTGTTGTGTGATTGTTAGGATACTTTCTTTAGGTTTGCGCGATGTAACAATACCATGGCATGATGAGAGGAGGTTATTAGCTCGCATAATAAAGGCGTCGAGTTTACGACGTAAAACAATCATGTTTTTTGTATTTGTGTATGTATGTGGTGATTTGTGCTTTAACAAGTTGAAACAAGGAAATGTTCTGAATTTCAAATCTTCACTTTTCAACTTTTTAATTTATTTTCACCCGGTTTTCATATCGTTATTTGTATTTGTTTTGTTATGCCAATTTGTGTTTTTCGAAAGCTTATTGTGTTTAGGTTGAGGAGTTTTGTTTGTTGTATATATTGTAAATTTTGTACATTGAAATTTTGTAGGAGTATTATTTTTCTAATTATTTTGTTGTTGTTTGCACTCAAGTTTTGGTCTGATAACTTGTAGAATATTGAGGTGATTTGTCAAGTTTGATCGTTTGGACTTGCGAATGCATGATAATGATTTTGTTAAAGTTTTGTACACATTTGAGGTATGTGTTTATCGCTTTCTATAATTTAGCATATTCATGATACTTATACTTCTTACAATTTTTATGCCATTCATTCTTTTGTATACTTGTTCGTTTGTGAATCACTTTAGTTCCTACCCTCTTTGTGAAGTAGCTTTCCATTGTTCACATATGCCGGAGACCACAATTCTTATTTTAACTGGATTTTATTATGCTTAATATTTTGTTTATGTTGATTGTATGAAAGCTTAAACATGATCAATGCATTTTTTTGTTTCATTTTGAGCACAACTACCTTGGCCAAATAAGTCAATTCACATTGTGAGTGTGTGATCATTAGTAACCCCTTTGATCTTTTTGTCGATATCCATGTTGTATTTTCTAAATGCTTGTCTATGAGTGTTTAGTTCCACTTTTTGCATGGATGTTGATTCATTGTTTTCTTGAACCCTCAACCATTGTTTTGGTTTGAATTTTTACCTTGCCTTAGAAAGTAGGGAGTATTCACTAAGATGTTGGTTGAATTCAAGTTGGGAGAAAAATGATTGTGTCTTTATTGGTTGATTGCTACGAGGTTGAAAAGAAAAAGAAAAGAAAGAAAAAAAATGAAAAAAAGTGATAGAAAAATAAAGGAAAAAAATAGAAAATCTTTGAAAAAGAAAAACAAAAAGAGTATGGAATAATGTTGTATTGAATAAGTGATGTGTGTTGGTTTGAAATTCGGGATGAAGAAGAAGTTTGATTGAAATTCTATTGTTTGAAACTTTGTGGAAGTAATTGCTCCCTTAGGTTTAGACAAGTTTTTGTTTTGATTAGCTTTAGGACTTATCACTTGTTTGTTAACCAAGCCACATTACAACCTTGAAAAATCCTTGAGATTCATGCTTTTATATTTTCAATGTAAATTTTTGGATGAATGCATACTTTAGTCTATTGTTTGTAAGATTGTTGGATGAGTGAAAATACCTTATTTTTGTGTGTTTTTCATCTAGCGATGATTGTGTTTGCTAGGTGTGATTCATTTGTGAACTAGTATTTTTTTAGAATGTTTGGCATGATTTTTGTATTTAGCATTTGTTTCGTGTTTATGTTATAGTCGTAGTTTAGTGATAAGTGTTTACTTTGTGTGTACTATTTTTCATTTGAACCATTGCATTTGTTTTTTGTTTTCAAAACCTGTGGATTCGTGATTCTTTGATTATCGTCTTTTGCTTCTTTAAGTTTATTTGACTTTGTTTGAGGATAAACAATGTTTTAATTTGGGGAGAGTTTAATGAGTGCTAAATTGTTGTGAGTTTGAGTGTGAATAATTAGCACTCATCGGCTTAATTAGTTTGCTTTTTGTCAATAAACCTCAACTTTACTGTATATTCGGTATAGTTTACGTTATAGTGTATTTATTGCGTTATTGTATAAATATCATTGAGTTTAACTGATTTTATATCATTTTTGTAGGTATTTAAGAATTGATAATTATGCATTGTTAGATAGATCATTGAATAAACTTTCCAACGCTTCCGAACGTGAGCGAATCAGAGTTACGGTTTAAAACTTATGGCTGAGTCTGTGCTGGTTTTTCAACTTTCTATCATCTGTTGTCGGGCGACGCTTTTTGGTCGTCGGGCGATTCTGAAGCGACTTGAAGCATGGGAAAATGCAGTTTTGGTCTCCGGGCGACGCTTTTTGGTCGTCGGGTGATACAGGACAATCAGAAATGCGTATTTAGGGGTAAAAACACATTTTTGGGTATGGTTTTGGGTATTTTTGACCCCAACTCCATCATCCTTCATTTTTTGATAGTTAGAGGTTAGAAAACATTTAAGCTTGCATACGGATGATCCGGGGTAGATTGCTCTTCAATCGGAGCTGACAAACCGGTAGATTTGTGGTTCATTTTTCTTCTTCTTTGTGTATTCTTTATGTGTTGAGTTTGTATATATATTTACTTTGAACTCATGTATATTTGTCGCCCATGGCGTTATATTAAACTTGCTTTACAAATATGTGTCGATTATTATCTTAGATTTTTGCTCTTTTCTAGGGATTTGAATTGCTATAGACATATACTGCTTAGATTCTTATCTAGGATGATTATCTGTTAGTTTCTGAACTCTAGAGATAGAATTAGAGCTGATATCTACTTGAGTATCAGAGCTTAATGCCTCTGTGTGGTTGTGATATACTGAGATATCGTCAATGCGATTACATAGTTGTCTTCTGTTTTGTTGAGGAGGAAGAGAGATCATTTCCTTGGTGATACAGTCGGTCTCTCAATTTGGGTTAGAAATGACTTAGGTTGTGAGTGATACGTAGTGATATTGATGAGTATTGTTAGGTTGAATGTAACTGGTTGATAGATTTAAGTCTGTGATGAGTAGATTATATGCAGGCTTGATAAGTTCTTTCTTAGTTTTTACTTTTGTTTATATTTATTTTCTATTGATAACATTTTCTTTACAAACCCATTTATCCCCAAACTCATTACGAGAGATTTATCGAATGACAATTCAATAACCAATCTCTGTGAACACGATAAATTCCCGGATAAACATTTCCAAAATTTTTATTGCTTGCCGCTGCACCGCTTCAACAAGGATTACATGTTTGTAGAGATTATGATGAATGCCTTCAACTTGTTCTCCACGTCAATCAGACTTGTATCTAATCCCACTAAGTGAAAAATCTATTTTGGTGGAGTTGAGGGTAACGCGAAAAAGGAAATTCTCAACCTAACAAGATTCACAGGAGGCCCTTTCCCTTTTAGGTACTTGGGTGTTCCACTCAGTTGTAAAAAGTTGTCAATCCACCATTACATGCCCTTGGTGGATAAGATTGTAGGGAGAAAAATCACTGGAGTACTAATATTTTGAGCTATGCAGGGAGGGTATAAATTATTAGGAGTGTTACCTTTTCCATTGCGAATTATTGGATGCAATATTTTCCTATTCTAAAATAAGTTATTTGTAAAATTGATATTGTGTGCATGTCTTTCTTATGGACTAGCGGGTCAGGTATTAGTAGGAAAGTCCTATTGTCTGGAGCATGGTGTGCGAACCACGTGATTATGGGGGACTGAGTATTATTGATCTCCAGGTGTGGAATAAAGTGACTGTGCTAAAGCTTCTCTGAAACCTTTGTGGTAAGTCTGATAGCCTATGGGTAAAATGGGCGCATATCTATTATATGAAACATCAAGATTTGATGAATGCTTGTATAAAAACTCATAACTCTTGGATCATGAAATCAATCCTTAACCATAGAGAGGGAATCACAGGGATACAACCCCTTTGGGATGACATGCTGAATAAAAGCCATTTGGTATGAAAGAAATATATGATAAACTCTGTCTGAATGTGCCTAAAGTCAGATGGAGGCACCTTTTCCGGTCCAACCCCGCTAGACCTAGAGCGTTGATGACACTTTGACTTTCCTTCCATGGTAGGTTAGCCATTAAACACCGTCTAAAGAGATTTGGTATGATTAATGATGATTGTTGCTACTTTTGCTCCTAGGAGGAAACAATTGATCATTTGTTTTATGGTTGCTTTGAGTTGAAAAATATTTGGTCGAAGGTTCTTGAGTGGATCCAAATTAAGAGGATTCCGCATGAATGGAGTGAAGAATTGGAATGGCTGATCCAATCTACTAAAGGTAAAGGATGGATAGCATCTATCTTGAAATTGGCAGCTGCTGAAACTATCTTTGGAGTTTGGAAATATCGTAATGATAAATGTTACGGTAATACGGTGGACGAAACCAAAATAATAGATAATATAATAGATATGATAGTTTATAAAGGGTAGTATAATAGAAAACTTAAGAATCATATAACACATCTGATGGTGATATAATTTTTGTTTCGTTTTGTCTTTTTTTTTTTAGGGCTGAATCCCATTGATCGCCATTGTATCTTTCTAATATTTTTGAATTAATATAGTTTGTTTATTAAAAAAAAATACCTTTTGCATTTTGTTAAAATTAAATTAAAAAATTATTTTCTTTATCTAATTCTATTATTTAATTTCTTTTTATGTTGTAATTAAAAAAAAAACTTTTATGTTTAGAATTTTTTGTTAATCATTTATGAAAATTCTTTGTTTGAAACTAATATATTAAAATTCTATTTTGGTTGAATAAGGAAATTGAGATTAAATTTCTTGGATGTTGATTATTAAAATTACCTTTTTAGGCAAAGTTATTGAATTTCCTTTTTCATTGGAATTTATAAAAAATAGATTTTAAATATTCCTTGAATTTAATTTTTGAAAATCCCTTTTTGGAGAAATTTATTGATGTTCTTTTTGTGTTGGAATTTTAAAGTACTACAATTTTATTTTGCCAAAATTATTTAAAATCTTACATTTAAATTTGAAGTAAAGTTGAACAGAAATCTAAATTTTAAATAAAAAAAAAAGCTATAAATACATGAACTTGGAAAAACCAAGGCAACCGTTCACATATATTTGCATCCCAAATTATGACTTACATTTGGATATATATTACTATCAACTAAACAATTCGTTTTTCTAATTTGTAAGATTGATGTGTTATTTTGGAGTATCGTGTTTACCAAAACAAACATATTTTTTGTAAATCTATTTTTATATTTAGATACATTTTCAATTATTAAACTAATATTTAAATGATATAATATCCAAATAAATCATATAAATTAAAAATTCATCGAATACATAATTAATTTTTTTATAATTTATCAAAATATAATAAAATGTCCTAAAACCACTTCTAAAAATCAATCTATAAAAAATTTATTTCTACCAACAAAATAAAATAAATATTCTAATAAGAGAGTAAGAAAAAGTCTTGCAAATATATATATTAAAATTTTGTTGGTCATTCATTATACTATATCATATTCAATCCGTTTTAAAAAGGTTTTAAAAAATATTATGTTTATCAATATGCACATGTGTTTTGTTGTTCTTTTGTGTCTGTAGTCTATCTTAGAGGTGTTCAAATCCAAATCAATTCAAATAAAAAATCGAAAACTGATCCAAAAAACCGAAAATTATAAAATATCGAAAGTTATTGGTTGTGTTTGGATGTTATTTTATGAAAATCGATCGGTTCAGATTGGATTTCGGATGAATTTTTCAAAACCGATCCAAACCAAACCGAACCGCATAAATATATTTTGATACTTATTTACTTTTTATTAGTATGACATGTTATGTGAATTTATTATTAGATGATAATAATTTTTTTAATAATATTTATTAGTTTGGTATAATCTATTTATTTTTATTATTTCAAGCATAATCAATCACTCTCATTTTGTAATATTAACTTTTAATATACTATATGTTATATATTATATCAAATCTATGATTTATTAGTAGTTTTATAATATTAATAAAAATATAATGTGTAATTTGGATATCCAAAAACTGATCCAAATTAAACCGCATAAAATTGGATCGGATCAGATTGGATTTTTTTAAATATATCATCCAAAACTGAACCGAACCTTAAGTGAATTAATCTTTGGATCGGATGAGTTTTTGCTTTAAAACCGATCCAAACCGAACCGCGAACACCCCTAGTCTATCTTATCTAATGCTATTACATCCTCTTTTCTTACTTTGATACCAAAGTCTACTGACGCGATTTTTTTTTTTATGATTACGGACCTATTTTCCCGGTGGAATGTTTGTACAATACTGTTGACTTTGAGATTGAAAAAGGTTTTTCATTCTCTCTTTTCGGAGTGTCAATGAACTTTTGTTCCGGAGCGTCAGATGTTAGACGTGATTCTTGTGGCAAACAAATTAGTTGATTATGCGACAAAATCTAAGGAGTGTCTTCTTTTTAAAGTAGACTTAGAAAAAGCATACGACAAAGTTGTTGGGACTTTCTCAGATACATGATGAAGAGGATATGATTCGGGGGTGTTTGGATGCAGTGGATGGAGGCCATCGTTTTCACGAGTCACATGTCAATTTTAATTAACGGTAGTCCGTCGAAAGACTTTTCGGTTGAAAGAGGCTTGAGACAAGGAGATCTACTATCTCCTTCCTTTTTGTTATAATGGCTGAAGGGTTGGCATGACTAATGAGAAACGCCGTGGAAACAAGAGATTTTAGGAGCTTTTTCGTTAAGAATCATTTCAAAGTGGATTTATTATAATTCGCGGACGGCACACTTATCATTGGGGAAGGAAGTTGGGATAATCTTTGGACGATCAAATTTGTTCTGAGAGGTTTTGAGATCGTTTCGGGTATGGGAGTCAATTTCTAGAAAAGTAGAGTTATAAGTATTAATATCAATTCTCACTTTTTGTCGGTGGCTGCAAATTTCTTAACATGCAGAACTGAAGATAAGGAATTCAAATTTTTGGGAATTCCGATGGGTTCAAATCCTAGAAGGTTGAAGATGTGGAAGCCATTGTTGAACAATATCAAAGAGAAACTATCGAGCTGGAAACAGAGGGTTCTGTCTATAGGGGGAAGGATCACTCTGACTAAGTCAGTTCTTAGCAGCTTGTCAATTTTTCTGCTATCTTTTTACAAAGCTCCTATGAAGATATGGAGAGAGATCGAAAGGAATCAACAAAGATTTTTATGGGGTAACAAGGAAGACAGAAGAAAAATCCATTGGGTGGGATGGAAGCTTATATGCAAACCGTTTAACTCAGGCGGCCTCTAGATTAAAAGAATAGAAGAATTTAATAACACTTTATTGTATAGATGGAGGTGGAGAATAATCAAAGAGAAAGAGTCGATTTGGAAGGGAATTCTATTGGTTAGGTATGGAAACATGAACCATTATGTTCTGAGTAACGATAGCTTCAGTTCCCGTAAATCTAGTTCCAATTGGTGAAAAGATTTAATCTTTGTCTTAAAAAATATTTCTGGATCTGTTTGCGAATTTGCAGGTAACATAACAACAAAGGTGGGAAACGGAAGGAGGATTCCTTTTTGGAAGGCTCGATGGATCAACAACAACTCTCTTCGCCTGGCGTTCCAGGATTTGTTCCAGTCGAGTTCTAAGGACACAATATTGAGGATATGAGGGATTGGAATGGGATCAATTGGAGATGGGGGAATTTCGGATTGCCTCAGGATCTCGACGAAGACTTATACTGTCGTGTTCTGCAGTTGCTATCTAATCTGCTTCAGGCGCAATCCCTTTCTCCGGAGGAGGACGACTTTTGCTGGGAACCAAGTCTTCTATTGGTTATTCGGCTAGAGAAGGTTATGAATGCTTCTGTTCTGATCAGAATGAAGCTGTTGTTCTTGATGAAGCAGGTGAAGCTTATGAATCCCTCTAGAGTCTGCATGTTCCCTTCCGCTTTAAATGTTTCGGATGGAGAGATTTTCTAGATAGATTGTCGTTGAAGGTTCAGTTGAGGAAGAGAAACATCAAGGTGTAGTAGTAGAAATGTTGAGACTAAGCCATTAAGTTGACTTGACTCGCACAAATCAAATAAAAATCACCACCACACTTTATTGTTTCCATAGGAAATGACAAAAGAGCGAATAAAACCAAAAGAGAGGGTGAGATAATCTAGGTACGGGGGTTGGTTATGCAAAGGGAAGGTATTAGCACCCTAAACATCTATGGTACTCCGTAGAAACCTCTTTAAAAATTTGTGTATTTGGCTATAAATGATGTATACAAAAATAGATGGTGGAGATTAGAAAAAGAAGTATTTTTTTACAATTTTGCACCCGCCGCGGTTGCACTCTTTAGTGCCTAAGTACCACCTTCTGTGCAATAGGGGATCAGGATACTCGTAGTTCTCCTTAAAAATTTTAAAACACGTGTGTGTTGGTTAATTTTAAGAGAGGGGACATCATCGTCATATCTGAGTGGAAAATATATTTACTATCCACGACTATGAGAAAGAAGAATTTGCATCATCTTAAAGTGGAGGATGTGGCTTGGATTTTAAAATCAACAAAGCCTCACTCAACACCCAAGTGGTGAATATCTCACCTCACTACATATCGTAGAAGTATAATAGCTCGCATCACTACAAGAATGACAAGAGTCTAATCTTTTTGAGAAAAAAAGTTTTAAAGTAAAAAGCCAAAGTGGAAAAATGGTTTGAATAAGGTTAATTGACTTTTAGTCTTCTCACAAAAATGTCAAAGTATGATTAAATTGATTAAAGTTTAATTAAGAAAAGATTTTTGAAAATACATGGACATAAGTCCAAGTTTACTATGAAAGTGGTTAAAGTTAGAAAATAAGAAGAGTTTTGAAAAGGAGGGAGAATTTTTTTGAAATAAAAGAAGATGTGAGGAGATGAAGGGACTACCCTAAAACATAAGGTAAAAGCTAAGTAAGAGAACGATCTAACCAATAAGAAGCCACCACTTGACATCAAGAGTCAATATAGAATTCTCATCCTTTGGATTGAAAGCAAAAATACTAAAACTCTGAGAAACCAAGCTTCAGATGAATTAAGTTTTTGCAAAAATTGGGGCAGAGTAACAATTGTATACAAAGGAATTTTCAATCGCAGACAAAACACATAATCAGAATAACCCGCACACAAGGAAAAACAACCCAATATCTTGGAGTAAACCCCAAGAACTCCAGAAAAATAACAATAGAGTCACAAGGTCCCAAGAGTATCAAGGCTTCTAATCCTAAGTCTAAGAGGTCCACACCTCCAAAATGCCAAGGATAGTAACCAAATAGTCCAAGTAATCTTAAAGTTTTTTAATGTTCAATTTGATTATTAAGTGTCTTCAAAAAGGGCATAAAGTAAAATGCTCAAATGCTCAAATGACATAAATGAAAAATGACATAAAGGTAAAATGACATAAAGATAAATGCTCAAATGAGCAAAGATGAAAAATAACATGAAATGTAAATGCTAAAGTAAATGGTGTATAAAAGTAAAGGGCATAAAGTAAAAGCACAAAATAAATTCAATTGTTAGTGAATTAGAAGTTAGAGGTTAGTTGAATGACCATCTAGAAACTTGCTTTTGAAAACTCATTAGAAGATTGATAAAATCAAAGCTTCTCAACAACAAGTTTCATTTTCTTTTTATAAAGTATGTCATTTATTTCAAGTACTCAAGGCAAGCATATATGATCAACGATGCTTAAATGACTCACTTAGACCAAAATTCATGAAAGTTCATTAGAGGATTGATAAGATCAAAGCCTCATAACAATGAACCTCAAGGTTATTGGATCAAAGGTTTCAAATTAAACATACTTGGCCTTGCAAACATAGGTTTGGGCCACGAATGATCATTTTCGAATCAGGATAAATTTAGCGCTATGTTAAGTAATCATAAGTGGACTTATATAGAAGTCACACCTATTTTGAGGTTGGTCAATAACAATCTATGTACCACTGTAATATGGTGGGAGAACTTACTTTTGGGTTTTGCGTTTTATCGCAAATGTTGCAGATAGTAAGAGTCGCCACCGACTTTTCTTTTATCCAATAAAGAAAAGGGTGAAAAGAACAGAAAAGACCTTTTGAGAATTTTCTGAGTAAGGGGGGTAGGTTATGAAAAGGGAAGGTGTTATCACCCTTTTCATCCGTAGTTTTCTACGGGCTCTTAATTGCTAGCTCATTTTTGGAAATGCTTTATGCTTGTGTATGTTTGAAAATATTTTGAAAATGCCTAAGTGCAATAATTTTGTAATGATTCTCGTATCGTTAATGTTTGTTTTGAAAATATTTTGAAAGAAAGTGTTGTTTTGTGAAAAGATGTTTTTATTTTGAAAAGTTTGTGAGCAAGCGACTACGAGCGATCTACCCACTCAAAGAAGTCTTTGTTCTTTTCCTCCTCCTTTAGATAGTGCTACCCTACCATTAGTTAGTAGGAAGCCTTATCATTGGACGTGAGAGACGGGCGTGGGTCATCGTACAGTCATAGAAGGCAACTTGTAGGACGATTTAGCAATTGTCGTAAGGGACTAAGGTTGTTTACCGAAGGCAACATTGAAGGGTCATCGAGGGACTACGATCTTTTGACCGAGAGTCTTTGCTAAAGCATTCCATGTTCGAGGGACATGACTATTTTTTTATCCGAGGTAACAAGTGAGGGTCACCCTAGAGGTGTGCGTGTGCGAAGTGATTTGAATTCAAGTATTTGTCTTGAGATTAGGTTTTCTAAAGTTTGTTTTTTATGTCTTGCCATGCACGCCTAATTAATCTAGCAGTTAAATATATACAAGTGCAGAAAATAAAAATACGGGAAATAATTTACGTTATTACATTGCTTCGGGGATGGGGAGTACAAACCATAAATGGGGAGAAGGTGAAGAAACCCTAATTATCTATTGCATACCATTGATATTTACAATATTGAAAAATAATGCGAAAAAGTAAATGAGCGTGCAGAGATTGAAAAGGGAAAAGATGTTTAAAAAAAACCCTAAAATATTTCTAAGCATTTAAGAAAAATATTTTTGATGTTTTTTTATAGAAAAATATTCAAAATGTAAAATAAAGAATAAAACCTAATTCTAATTAATTCACCAGTTAATTGTTTAAAATAAAACAAAGTGTGATTAAATTAATTAATTTATATTAAATAAAAAATTAAATTAATTTATTAAAACCTAAATCTAATTTGTTTATGATTTTTTTATTTAGATAGAATTAATTTAAAAGAGAATAAATGATTAAAATAAAAAAGGAAAAAAAAGTAAAATGGGCCTGAGTTGTAAAGAAATTTGGGGGGTGTGAAAAAATTAAAACATCCAGGCCCAAATTCAAAAGCCTAGGCGCCTATGAGATTCAGTGTGGACAGCTCAATGGGATGCACCGTGGGGAAAATCTCCAGTAGCATCAAATCTGGATTGATTAAGATCAAGTGGTTGAGGGTTGAAGATATATGGTATGCGCGCTAGATTGTTTGTATAGGATCTGTAAACACAAAATGTTAGCAAATAAAATACCAGAGGCAGGGTTCGAACCCTTGCCCTGGAACACCAAAGCCTTACTCATACACGCGCTTGCCACTGGGGTGGCTGTTTCACACGGTTATGAAATAACACCCAATAAATATATTATAAAACGAATTTTGAAAATTTGAAATGTTATCTTCTTCTTCCTCGCGCGCGCAGATAACAACGACACTATTGATGATTTTCGAAAACTCTCTTCTCATCCATTTTGAAAACTTCCAAAACCATACTTGCTTGAAATTTAACCATGAATTCAACCATGTAATTTACTCAAGTTAAAACTCAAAGATTAAAGAGAATTTATGTTGGTACAAAAAACAAACCCTAACGGTTCAGAGTCAAAATTCTCATCACATAGTTAATTTAAATGAGAACTAAAGATATGGTTAGCTTTAGAGGCATGATATCTACATTTTTTATTTATAATGTATTTGCAAATGATGCTTGTATCAAGATATCACAGTTTGAAAACTTACCTCTTGAAGTGAAAACTCAGAACACGTATGGATGCTTCCAGGTGTAAATAAATGATGTCAAAAGCTTCATTGGACCTTGGTGATTATTGTGCAATCTTTACTTTGCCTTGAAAGTGTATGGATTGGTATACTCAAGTCAAGTTGCAAAGTTGGATTTTGAAAATGGTGGATTTTGATAATGGAGTTACAGTGGAAAAATAGGTGTTTGGATCACTTATACATGATGTATATGAGGTGTTTGGATGATTTGTTTGGACAAAAGTTGCAAGGTTTGAGAGATTCAAAGATTTGGACTTCAAAACTCAAAAATGGAGTTTTTGAATCCAATTCGAATTTGGGAGGGTTTGAGGGCTTGTCAATTCCTCCTTTGGAGTGAAAATGAGCCTCCTATTTATAGGGAAAGCTCATATGTAATGAGATGGTCAGGATTTCAAGTGATAGAGTTTTGGTTTGGTTGAGATGAAAAAACCAAGTTTGTGTGAAAATTATTATTCTAATGCATAGTACAAAAGGGATCTGAAGTGGTTAGGAGCTTTAGACATGTTGCTTCTTGCTTTAGTGCTTGAGTGTGATCAGAGGAAGCAATGTATGGTCTCAAGGAGTTGACATTTTGATCAAAGTTAGCTTTACAAGAGTGGAAGTGTTAACTTTGTGCCAAAAATGGAATGATGCATTGGACAAAGCTTCTAATCCTTATGTAATGACTCAAGATTCCGTGTAATATTATGGTTATGGATAGATTTAGGATTTTAGAGGCCTGCAAAGTAAGATTGTGTAGCATGGTGTGAGATTTGGCCATAAGGTTTATCACAAAAATGACCTATAATTCAAGAAAGAAATGCCAACTTCATGTCTTCGAAAATCTCAGCTCAAACATGATATTTTCATGATCTTGGACATTTTGGAAAGCTTGAAACATGATCTTCAACTTTCATGTTGACCACTTTTGCTAGATCAAAAGGGAAATTTTTGAAAATTGGCCAAGAAGTTGAGATGGAAAACTGATCAAAAATATTTCTAAGTGTTAGATAAAAAATATCAGAACTTCATGGACCCATATCTCTTAATCCAATCACTTTTTGAGGATCATCCCACATTAACAAAGTTGTAGAATTCATTAATACCTACAACTTTCATGTTTAAAGTTTTTCTTGAATCAATTTGGATCTTAATTAAAAAATGGCCATAAAGTAGTGACTTTGTTAAGAACAAAAACACTTGGAATTTTTTCTAAGTGTTGGAAAATTTTCCAACTTTTGACTTTTGTTGATTTTTTCTTGATTTTCTTGACTTTGTTTATTCTTGATGATCAAACTTGATAATTTTGAATGTTTTTATGATTCTTGATTTTTGAATTCCAATGTTGACCAAAAAGTCAAAGTTTGACTTTTGTGTGACTATTGACTTTTTATCAATTGATTCAATTCTTCAACTATCAATCACTTGTATCTTTGGAAATGTATTGAGCCATGTAATTAGGTCAAGATGTTGTATTTGAGCCCTTGAGATCATGCTTTAAGCCATTAGGTCACGCACTAGGCCAAAAGTCAATGATCAGTCATCCTCAATCAAAACCCTAATTTGGCAATTTTTGACCTTTGATGATTTGAGGACTTTCCTTGAGGAATCATGATCAATCTTTGACCAAATGATGAATATCACCTCAAAATGTTGATGTTGACAAAAAATCTTGAAGTTTGACTATATGTTGACCATAGTTGACTTTTTACCCAATAGAATTGACTTTCAATCTTCTGATCCATTGACTGAGCAAACATGTGATGAAAGACTTGAAACTTGACATAAGCATTATTGAGGACCTATGATGAACGATGAAAGTCATTTGAGACCCTTGCAGTACAATCTTCTTTGATAAAAACCAAACCCTAGTTGAAGACCCTTGCTTAGGAGGAGGTTTGACCAGTCAACTCTTGAGTAACTTTGAGTATTTGAGACCTTTGTGAGCATGTTTTGAAGAAAATTGGAGGGAAAATTTTGGGGTACAACAGCTGCCCCTGTTCAATATTCTTAGACCTGAAGAGTTAGACTTACATGTCCGCCATTCTTGACTTGAAGGTAGAAGATAATTGAACACTTAAGTGCCTAAAAATTTGCACTCGCCTGTGTACGAAGTAATGCTGTTGGTTGATTATACTGGGAATGGGCTTGAAGATGCCATTTGGAGAGGTAATGACGAGTCATTAGAGATAGGCTTATAGATGCCATCCAAAGTAACTGTTGATATAGATTAGACTAAGTCTACACTCGGCTTCAACTGGAAGAAGTATCAGAATAAATCTACGCTTGATTTAATCTGAGCCAGAAGATGTCTACGTCTGTCTTTAACTGGGAGAAGTATTAGAATGAATCTATGGTTGATTTAATCTGAGCCAAAAAATGTCTATGTCCGTCTTTAACTGAGGGAAGTATCAGAATGAATCTATGGTCGATTTAATCTGAGCCAGAAAATGTCTACTGGAAGAAGTATCAGAATAAATCTATGATTGATTTAATCTGAGCCAGAAAATGTCTTTTGGAAGAAGTATCAGAATAAATCTACGCTTGATTTAATCTAAGCCAGAAGATGTATTTTTGTCTTTAATTGGAAGAAGTATCAGAATAAACCTATGGTTGATTTAATCTGAGCCAGAAAGTGTCTACTAGAAGAAGTATCAGAATAAATCTGCGCTTGATTTAATTTGAGCCAGAAAATGTCTATGCATGTCTTTAACTAGAAAAAGTATAAGAATAAATCTATGGTTGATTTAATATGAGCCAAAAAAGTATTTTGGAAGAAGTATCAAAATAAATCTACGCTTGATTTAACCTGAGCCATAAGATGTCTTTTTTGAGAATGATCCTCTGAAGAAATTGCTGAAATAGCCCTTTGTTAGATGTAGCCTTGGAGAAGATTATCGGGTCATATAAGTAGTTGATAATGTTCGTCTGTTGATTGATCTTTCCTGAAAAGGTAAAGAGTTAGCTGTATGCAATGTCATGATGTATGAAATGCATTGCGTAATGATGTTCTCAAAATAAATGAGACTGTGCTATATGTGTTTCGTATGCATATGCTATGATATTGGTAAATGATGTATGAATGTGAAATGTTGTTGGAAGTGTATTAACAGTTCCGTATGACATCTTGCTGGGTAAAATGAATCCCTGACTGGTGTTGGGGATGAAGAACATGTGTAATCTTCAAACTTGTCTAGAATACTTCCGCTGGGGATTCCTCCTTCCCGTTTGAGGAAACTCCGTTGGGGAATGTTGACTTCTGTTTGGGGAGAAGAGTTTGGGAACATTAGTCGTTCATCGCTCTAATGGGGAGTTTAATTCTTATATACCCTTAATGGGGATAAAAGAGATGGATAACTTTCCGACTCGTCTGGGGAGGATAAAGTTGACCGATATCTGGTATGGTTCCAGGTTTCGTAGAAACTTTCTGAGGATAGTGGCGACTTCATTGGGGAGAGGAATTTTACCGGTGAATCGTAGCCATCTGAGGAATAGACTCAAGCTGGGGAGACTGTAACATATTGGGGAAATAAACCATGTTAGGGGGAATCAATTCTGTTTACAGAGAAATACTCTGTTGAGGAAACACCCTTGCTGAGGAAATGAACTTTGCTGGAGAGAAGAAATCTGCATGGGGTTTAATAGTTTCGGAGGAATAAACTCAGTTGAGGAAGAGAACTTCCATGAGTTGTACTAATTGGAACTCCGTAGGTTGGTGATATTGTCTGGAATAAAGATCATACTCTTTTATTCGTTGGGGGAATCTGCCGGGAAAATTGCGGGGAATGTATCTTCATTGAAGATGAATTTGTGAAGATTACTCTGTGGGGATAATCTCATGGAAGTGGCTCTGTAGGGATTTGTGGATGGCTCGGACGTTATTCTAACTCCTAGAGTCTTGAGTAAATGCTTATTCCTGATCTTATACATATATTTGTTAACAGTTAATCGTGTTCATATGCATATGTTCATTCAATTTTAGTCATTTGGACGTTTTTGCAAACAAAATAGAAAAATTAAAAAACAAAAAGTTTGAATTTTAGGGTGTATTTGTATTGATAGTTTGCCTATAAACAGATGATTTTGTACAAAGAGACATAAATCCTAGTAAGAGAAAATTGTCATGAAATGAAAAGAGTACAAAATGAAAACAAAACATATAGCTATGTGGAAATGATCTCGTTGGTTTCCAACTCCTCTATTGCCTCTATGTCTTCGAACATCTCATCCCTTGTTGTCGGAAGAAGTTGATTGAACTAATTTATACCATTTGAACTTTTGACTTTGGTAATAAAACTTATTGTAAGTGATCCAATGGGACATAGTTGTACGCTTTTAATCCCTAACTTTTTCTTGGACATCCCTTTCGGGTTTTCAGTCCACCGAGATACCCTTTTTTGCCCAAGTCGCCTATTCAAGTTTTCGACTTGCCGGGTGTAAAATCTTTTATATATCCCTAATTTTTTCCCGAACCCTTTTGGTTCGTTGGGATGCCCTTATTTTTTCCTAGGGCAGTCAACCTAGAGGGTCGTTTTCATGCTTAGTATCTTTTAACTATGTCCACGTTCACAGGGTGTGGAAAATATTTGCCGTCCATGGTGGTTAGTATCATAGCACCGCCCGAAAAAATCCTCTTAATTACAAAGGGCCCTTCATAGGTGGGAGTCCATTTTCCCCTGGGATCACCTTACGGTAGAATGATGCGCTTTATTACCAAGTCACCAGCCGGATATACCCGATGCTTTATTTTCTTTTTGAATTCCTTTATCATACGTTTCTGATACATCTGACCGTGACAGATAACCGCAAGCCTGTTTTCATCAATCAGATTCAATTGGTCTAGCCTGGTCTGCATCCACTCTTCTTCGTCTAAGTCTGCATCTTTCATAATCCTCAGAGAAGGAATCTGAACTTCGATAGGTAGGACAACTTCCATGCCATAGACCAGAGAGAATGGGGTTTCCCCAGTTGATGTTCGAACTGAAGTGAGATAGCCATGAAGAACAAATGGTAACATCTTGTGCCAATATTTGTAAGTCAGAACCATCTTCTGTATGATCTTCTTAATATTCTTGTTGGCGGCTTCCACCGTGCCATTCATCTTTGGTCGATATAGAGAAGAGTTGTGGTGCTTGATCTTGAACCGCGTGCAGAGTTTAGTGATCATAGTGTTGTTGAGGTTGGTGCCATTTTCCATTATGATTCTCTTGGGGATGCCATACCGGCAGATAAGACTATGTTTTATAAACCAAGCGACCACATTCTTAGTAATAGAGGCGGACGGGGCTGCTTCAACCCATTTTGTAAAGTAGTCAATGGCGACGAGAATGAAGTGGTGTTCGTTAGAAGCAGTAGGCTTGATTTCTTCGATCATATCAATGCCCTACATTGCAAATGGCGAAGGAGAAGTCATGACGTTCAAAGGTCCTGGGGGCACATGAACTTTATCAGCATAAATTTGGCACTTATTACAAGTTCTCGGGTGGTGGTGACAATCAAATTCTATAGTCGACCAATATTAACCCGCTCTCAGAATATTTTTAGACATAGTATGCCCGCTGGAGTGAGTACCAAATACGCCTTCATGCATATCCTCCATAATTTTCTCTACTTCCTTCTTGTCTACACAACAAAGTAGAGTTAAATCATGATTATGCTTGTACAAAATTACATTTCTCAAGAAGAACTTAGCTGAGAACCTCCGTAGGAATTTCTTGTCATTGATCGATGCCCCTTCAGGGTATTATTGAGCTTCAAGTTACCTTTTTACTTCATGAAACCAAGGTTTTTCTTCTACTCCATCAGTATCAATTTCATAGAAATATGCTAGTTCGTCGAATCTTTCAATGGTAACTCTGGGAGCCTCATTGTCCCATCTGACCTTGAACATGAATGACATGGTAGATAATGCATCTGTCAACTGATTCTCTTCTCTTGGGATATGCTCAAAAGTAATCTCTTCGGAGTACGGAATCAAGGTTAGCACATGTTGTCAGTAAGGGATAAGATTCAGATGCTTCATATCCCATTCTCTCTTGACCTGACTGATTACCAAGGCTGAATCTTCATATACGCTTAGGAACTTGACTCCCAGGTCCATGGCAGCTTTAATACCCATGACGCACACTTTATATTCAGCCATATTATTGGTGCAGTTAAAGAAAAGTCTGGTAGTGAAGGGCGTATGACAACCCTGAGGAGAGATAATTACAGCATCGATCCCGTTGCCAAGTTCTTTAGAAGCTCCATCGAAAACCATAATCCATAGGGATCTTGACTCAGGTCCTTCATATGGTCCAGGTTTTTCACAATCCATAACTAGCATAATATTCTCATCCGGGAATTCGAAATTCATAGACTGATAGTCGTCTGCAACTTGATGTGCCAAATGATCTGCCAATACACTTTCTTTGATTGCTTTTTGAGTGGTGTATTGAATGTCATATTATGTTAAGAGCATTTTCCATTTGGGCTATTCTTCCAGAGAGAGCTGGCTTCTCAAATATGTATTTGATGGGATCCATTTTAGAGATTAAAAGAGTAGTATGCGTCAACATGTATTGTCTTAGTCGGCGAGCAGCCCATGCCAAAGTGCAACAAGTTTTCTCAAGCAGTGAATATCTTGTTTCACAATCTGTAAACTTTTTGCTAAGGTAGTATATTGCATTCCCTTTTCGACCAAACTCATCATGCTGCCCCAATACACACCCCATTGAATTCTCTAGCACTGTTAGGTACAGGATTAAAGGTCTTCCTTCAACTGGTGGCATCAGAATCAGAGGTTCTTGTAAGTACTCCTTGATTTTATCAAAGGCTATTTGACAGTCGTCATTCCATTTTACTACTTGATCTGTCTTCAGCAGTTTGAAGATTGGCTCACATGTAGCAGTCAAATGAGAAATGAACTGGGCAATGTAATTCAGTCATCCTAAGAAACCTCTGACTTCCTTCTAGGTGTGGGGAGCCGACTTTTCTTAAATAGATTTAACTTTTGCAGGATCAACTTCAATACCTTTACCGCTGACGACGAAACCTAGGAGTTTTCCAGACCTCACCCCAAAGGTGCATTTGTTTGGATTCAACCTTAGCTTGTATTTCTTCAATCTCTCAAATAATTTATGTAAATGATCAAGATGTTCTTCTTCAGTCTGTGACCTTGCTATCATATTGTCACGTAAACTTCTATCTCGTGATGAATCATGTCATGGAATAAAGCTACCATGGCACGCTGATATGTTGCCCCGACGTTCTTAAACTCAAAATGCATGACCTTGTAACAGAAAGTTCCACACTGTTTGACGAAGGTAGTTTTCTCCATGTTTTCAGGCGCCATCTTGATTTGATTATAACCCGAGAAACCATCCATGAAGGATAATACCTTGTGTTGAGCGCTATTGTCAACCAAAACATCAATATGTGAAAGCGGGAAGTCATCTTTGGGGCTTGTCCTGTTCAAATCCCTGTAATCTACACACATACGTACCTTGCCATCTTTCTTTGCTACCAAAACAACATTAGCGACCCATTGAGGATATGACATCACTACTAAGAAACCTACATTGAATTGTTTCATAACCTCAGCCTCGATTTTCTCTGACATCTCAGGACGCATGTGGTGAACCTTCTATTTAATCATAGAATAACCCTCTTTCATAGGCAGACGATGAACCACAATATCAGTATCAAGCCCTGGCATGTCTTCGTATGACCAAGCAAAGATGTCAACATATTCGCGTAACATCTGAATTAATCTGTTCTTGACATTATCCTCCAGGTTGGCGCCTATCTTGACCTCTTTTATGTTTGTCTAGGTACCCAAATTTACAACTTCTATTGGCTCTTCATGTGGTTGGATGGCCTTTTCTTCTTGTATTAAGAGTCTAGAAAGTTCTCTAGGTATTTCACAATCCTCCTCACCTCCGTCCTCGACTTGGTAGATCGGATTTTCAAAGTCATAAAGTGGCAATAGCAGAATCGTTATTGTGTTACGGTGGGAGAATTAACTTGAGGGTTTTGCGTTTTATCGCAAATGTCACGGTTAGCAAGAGTCGCCACCAAATTTTCTTTTATCCAAAAAGGAAAGGAGAAAAAGCACAGGAAAGACCTTTAGAGATGTTTTTTTTTTAGTTCGGGGGGTAGATTATGAAAAGGGAAGGTATTAGAACCCTTTTCATCCATGGTTTTCCATGGGCTCTTAGTTAATTTCTAGATCACTTGCTTTTGTTTGAATGTGTGCTTGTGGTGGTGATTTTTGAAAGTATTTTGAAAATGAAACTTCGTAATGGTTCTCGTTTCTATGAGAACGTCTACAAAGTGTTTGTTTCGAGAATAGTTCAAAGTGTGTTTGTGAGATGTGTTTTTGAAAGTATTTTGAAAATGGAACATCGTAATGGTTCTCGTTTCTATAAGAACGCCTACGAAGTGTTTGTTTCGAAAATAGTTCAAAGGTGAGAGTGTGGGTATATAAAATGTTTTTGTCGTGAGCAAGCGAGTAACTGAGAGCGAACCTACCTACTCGAAAGGTCTTAAATATGCTTTTCCTCCTCCTTTAGATGTTGCTATCTTACCATTGATTTGATAAGAAGCCCTATCGTTGGATGTGAATGGACGGGCGTTTGGGACGTTTGTATAGTCATAGAAGGCAACATATGGGACGTTTTAGCAATGTCGTTTTAGGGACTAGATCGTTTACCGAAGGCAACATCGAGGGTCGTCGAGGGACTACGATCTTTTATCGAGGGTCTTTTGCTAAAACGCCCATGTTCGAGGGACATGACTATTTTCCGAAAGGGGGAAAAGTGAGATTACTCTAGAGGTGTTAGTGTGCGAGTGTGTTAGTTTGCATGCATTTGTCTTTGATTTTTGGTGAGCTACTTGTTAGTTTTTTTATCTTGTCATACATCTTATTTTACTAACCATATATGAAAAGCAAGTAAAAATGAGGAAAATAAAATCTAAGCTATTACATCATTTTAGAGGGATGGAGGGTACAAATTAACAATGGGGATGAAGTGGAGACTGGAATATTACAACCATATCAAATGATAATGAAAACAATGTAAAAACAGTGTAAAATAAGAGGAAAACTGCATAATGGGATGTGTCGACCCATGCTGCTATGCCTCGACACATAGCTCTTCCCTGCCCCTGTAAAACAAATCGATTCAGTATGGGTTGACACATAATGGGATGTGTCGACTCATGCACCTTCTTGTATCGACGCGAAATGCGTATGTATTGACTCATAGGCTTTTCCCTGCTCCCGTAAAACAAAATCTGCACAGTATGAGTCAACACATAATGGGATGTGTCGACTCATGCACCTTCTTGCATCGATACGAAACGCGTATGTGTCGACTCATAGTCTTTTCCCACTTCTGTTTTGTAACCTGAAATCAATATGAGTCGATGTATGGGGGTTATGTGTCGACTCATACCCTGTTTTTTCACTAGGATGAGTCGACACATGAGGATATGTGTCGATACATGCTGCATTTTCCTGCCTTAAACATTACTTTACTGAATATACATGTTAGTTTATGGCATATGATGGATAAACATGAATAATAAATGATTGAATAAACCCAAACCTTAAGCAAATGACTAGTTCAACAGGATAATAAAGTACTACATCTTGTCTTTAAAGAACAACAACTTGTTAATGATGTAATGACAAGATATCGAGTCAAGAGGACTTACCTTTGGGCTGCACTGGTTGTTTTAGATCTGAATGCTTTTCCAAATGATGTGATAACCTTGTGAGTCTTCAGGAAGCTGCTCTGAACTGCTAGAACTGAGTTGGACTGTACTGTAATGTTTTTGGTGTTTTAAAGATGGAGATGAATAGCAACACAGGAGCTATTTTTGTGATGTTTTGGACCACCTTTGTATGTGATGAGTTGTTTGGTTCAAAGGAAAGTTTGTATGGTGGAGCAATGGGTTGGATTTCTATTTTGAACAAGAGCAGTTTTTTTTTGTTTTAAAAATGAGTTAAGGTTGCACAAAATATTGTTTTTCTGCTCAATGAGACTCTCTATTCTCTCTCTCTTTATGCCTCTTCCAAAATCCAACTCCTTTGTCTTATGAGACAATCCTCTTTTGTAGACCCCTTGACTATGGTTTAGGGGGGAAAACAAATAAGTCATTTTGAATTGTTTTGGCATACTGCTTTGATACTTTCTGCACACAAATTTCCTTTGCCATTTTGGTGCAATTTTGGGGCTGTTGTGGTGCAGGTTTGGGCAGACTGCATAGAACATTTTTGGACTGTAATGGCAGCATGTATCCTTGGGGTGCAACATAGTTGTAGCATGTGATATATCATATTTTCTTCAATTTTGGACAGCATAGTTGTAGCATGTCACAAATTTAGTTTTGTGCACATTATGTCAAAGGCAAGAATATTGTGACAAGGTTTTAATCAAGACATAGTTTTAGAATATGTAATTTTGCAGAAATGTCACTTTGTAATAACTTGAATTACTTGCATCATCTTGAATTATTTGGAGTTATAGTAAAATTCCATGAAGCAAATGAAATTAACCAAGTATAGAAAATACTTAGAAAAATCTCAAAGTCTTGCAAAGTTGGATTTTTGATTCTCTTGACTTCTTAATGATCAAGCTTGATATTTTTGAATGTCTTGATGAAATTTGATTTTTGGGACTCAAATTTGGTCAAAAAGTCAAAGTTTGACTTTTTGGCTTCCGGTTGACTTTTTCCAGCTGAAACTCTGATTTTGCTCATTTTTCCCTTCTGACAGTTTGAATGATTCTTCTTAAAAAAAAGTGATCTGAGGCTTACAACTTGACGGAAGTAATTCTAAGAGTCCTTGAGACATGAGAGGGCAAAATTTTGGGTACAACAGTTATCAACGAGATCTAGAGTGGATGGGGATCTACAATATAGTGTGTGGGTGTATGTAAGAACACACAGCTATTTGAAAATGCAGTAAAGTAAAAGAAAGACAGAGAGCGTAAAATTTGAATGCAAAATGTCCAATACTTTTATTGAATGAAAATATGACTTATGAAATGACAACCCTTAACAAATGGACCATTGTGTCGCGGGCAAGACACAAGGTTTAAAGTCATTGTTTTAAAAGAAATTACATAACCAAACTTCTTAAAGTAATAAAACAGAAATAGCTATTACTCATGACTAAAGGAGATAGAGATAATGTCATCTGCGTTCCAATTGTTGAGTCAGTTGCCCATGGAAGGAAATATGTAGCTGTCGAAATAACAATCACTATCAGAGTCTTCTATAACATTGATTCCGTTGTTGCTGATACGGAACAGAGGTCTTCCAGCTCGAGCGCGAAGAACAACCCTTTGATCCTCTATAGTAAAGCCCAAACCAAACTTATTAGACTTATAGGGGATATCAGGAAGCTGAGCCCAAATAGTGCAACCACCTTCTTCTATAGTAGCTTTGGCATCCTTCAAGGAAGCCAACATGTACAGAAACCTGGTAGTCTTTGGAATGGTAGAAACATCTTTAATAGCATCAGGGGATATTACTTCAAAAGCTTTACAGGGAGTCTCGATAAATTCTCTGTCCATCTCCATGTACCAGAATGAATTCAAGTGGATGACCATGTACTCCTCATCTCCACACGCAGTAACAACCTTCCCTTTTACAGGATACTTTAATTTCTGGTGTAAAGTGAAGGTGACGGAACCTGCCCCATGGATCCATGGGCGTCCTAATAGACAAGAATAAGTTGGCCGGATGTCCATTACATAATGTGATACGGTGGAATAACTGACTCGGATGTTTGTGTTTGATCGCAATTATGCAGATAGCAAGAGTCACCACCTACTTTTCTTATATCCAAAAGGAAAGGTAAAAAAGCACAGGAAAGACCTTTCGAGATTATTTCTCGGGTTAGGGGGGTAGATCATGAAAAGGGAAGGTATTAGAACCCTTTTCATCCGTAGTTATCTACGAGATTTTAGTTACTCGCTAGATCACTTGCTTTTGTTTGACAGTGTGCTTGTGGTGTGGTTCTTGAAAGTATTTTGAAAATGTCTTTGTAATGGTTCTCGTTTCTATAAGAACGCGTACAAAGTGTTGTTTCAAAAAATAGTTCAAAGAAGTGTTTGTGTAGTGTGTTTTTGAAAGTGATTTTGAAAAGATGTTTTGTAATGGTTCTCATCTCTATAAGAACGTATACAAAGTGTTTTGTCTTTTGAAAATGTTTCAAGATGAAAGTGTTGGTGTAAATTTTTTTTCGTGAGCAAGCGAACAACTAGGAGCGAATCTACCTACTCGAAAGGTCTTAGATGTTCTTTTCTTCCTCCTTTAGATGTTGCTATCTTACCATTGATTTGGTAATAAGCTCCATCGTTGGATATGAAGGGACAGGCGCGAGACGTTTGTACAGTCGTAGAAGGCAACTTATGAGACGCTTTAGCAATTTTTCGTAAGGGACTATATCGTTTTACCGAAGGCAACATCGAGGGTCATTGAGGGACTACAATCCTTTTTTTTATCGAATGGTCTTTGCTAAAGCGTCCCCTATTCGAGGGACATGACTATTTTCCGAGGCAACAAAGCGAGATTACCCTAGAGGTGCATGTGTGAATGGTGTGTTTGATTGCATGCGTTTAGTCTTTGATTAGGGTGGTCTACTTGTTAGTTTTATCTTACCATACACTCTAATTACTAACATTTATGAAAGCAAAAAATGCGGAAAATAAAGGTCCTACGCTATTACATGCTTTTTGAGGGATGGGGAATATAAGTGAACAAGTGGGGGTTGCAAAAAATAAAATTCCTAATTATAACAACCAAATTGAATGAAAATAAAAGCAAAAGATCAAAAGAAAAATCAAAATTTATGCTGTCTGGTCTGACACGGGCCGTGTCCTATGACACAGGCACTCGTATCAGCTTCTGTAATGGTCCATGCGAATTTTTTCCTTTTCTGTACCAGCTAAACTGACACGGGCCGTGTCTAGTGACATGGGCACCCGTGTCAGCTCCTGACCTGCATTTTTGTTAGCGTAAAGTTCCAGTATGGCTGACACGCCCGTGTCCTGTGACACGGGCACCCGTGTCAGCCCCTGACCTACATTTTTGTGAGATTTTTTCAAACAGAGAAGCTGACACGGCCCTGTCGTGTGACACAGGCACCCGTGTCAGCCCCTGTCTTGGCTCTTTTTTACTGAGTTTTCCCTTTTTGATTTATCTTTTACATATCTTTTGGACACCAACAGAAAATGATGTATAGAAAAAGATATTACAGTTTGAAGAAAAATATACCTCTTGAAGCGAAACTTTAGAATACGTATGGATATCTCCGGATGCAAAGTGATGAATGACCGAACTCCTCTTCAGAGCTACTCCAATCCTTGCTCTGTGTGACCAAGTTCCAGAATCGCTCCAACCCAGTCAAAGGTGTAAAGAACTATTTTTTTTGTTTATGCTTGGAAGGTGATGATAAAGGTGTTACAGAAACTGTTCTTATGTTAGAATAATCTCCATGTGATGTATATGAGGTGTTTGGGTAGTTGGTTTATGGGAAAGTTTGCAAGGTTGTACAACAATGGATTGAGGATTTTTATGTTTTTGTGAGTGAAAAAAGAGTTGAAGATGAGCAAAGATTTTATGGATGAACTGAGTTTTATGAAATGAGCTGGGTTTTATGAATGAGCAGAGTTTAACAAAAGTTCTATTTTTTCTCTGCTCTCTTTTTCTCTCCCCAAAAAAATTCCCCTATGTCTTATGAAACAATCCCTTTTGTAGCTTCTTGACTGAGGTTTAAGAGGGAAACAAAATAAGTTATTTTGAATTGTTTTTGCCTACTGCTTTGATACTTTTTCACACAATTTTCTTTTGCCATTTTGGTGCAATTTTGTGGCTATTATGATGCAGGTTGGAGCAGACTGCATCGAGTAGTTTTTGACTGGTTTTGTGGACATATTTTGGATTGTATAGGACAACAATGTAGGTTTTGTGACAGGTTTGCGGTGCAACATGGCACAAGGTTTTGTAGGACAACAAATGAGCAGGGGTTTGGAGTGTTGTGGCAATGTATAGAAGTAGCATATCATTTTTTGTTCAGCAATAACTTGGACAACATAGTTTGTAGCATGAAACAAGTTTGGTTTATGGAGCAATTTATGCATATTGTATCAAAGACAAAGCATTGCAGCAAGGTTTTAAATCAAAGGAAAAAGTCCAAACAATACAAAGTTTAGGATTTGTAAACTTGCAAAAATGCCACTTTGTAATAACTTGAATTATTTGTAACATCTTGAAATATTTTGAATTGTAATGACAAGGTGTCATGAAGCAATAAACTTAACTTAGAAAAACTTCCAAGTCTTGCAAAAATTAGATTTTTGACTTTCTTGATTTTTGATGATCAAATTTCATATTTTGGATGTCTTGATGAAATATGATTTTTGGGACTCAACTTTGGTCAAAAAGTCAAAGTTCGACTTTTTAGTGTACAATTAACTTTTCTCACCAGTTGACTGAATTTGTCTATCAATCCACTAATCTCAGGAGATGAATTGAAATACGCAATTAGGTCAAAATGACGCGCTCGGATCCTTGAGATCATGCTTCCAACCAATGAGCCAAGTATTAGGTCAAAAATCAAAGTTCGGTCATTTTTCAGTAAAAACCCTAATTTTGCCCATTTTGCCCCTTTTGGTAATTTGAATGACTTTCTTGGAAAATTGTGATCCCAAACTTGAAACTTGACAAAAATAATCCTGAGGGTCCATAATGATTCATGAAAGTCATTCGAAACATTAGAAATCCAACTGCCTTTGTACAAACCCAAACCCTAATTTGAGGTATCAGTGTTGGGAAAATTGTTTGACCTAGTCGATACTTGCGCAAACTTGAGGCATTGAAGATCTTTATAGGAAATATCTTGAGAAATGAGAGCGCAAATTTTGGGGTACAACAGCTGCCCCTGTTCAATCTTCTTAAGCCCGAAGAGTTAGATTGGCATGTTTTGCCATTCGTGACTCGAAGGTGGAAGATGATTGGACACTAGAGTGTCCAGAAATTTGCACTCGGTGATGTGATGGTAGAGGGAATGGGATTGAAGATGCCTCTGGAGAGGTGCTAGAAATTTGTTGGAGATGGGCTTGTAGATGCCATCCAGGAGCGATTGTTGAATTGTAATTTGTAAGCTGAAAGAATGAGTATCAGAACAATGTTCGTGTCTGGAGCGTATCTGTACTATATTTGAAAGTTGAATTTTGAATGAGTGTCAGGATGGCATCCGTGTATGGAGCGTATCTAAACTGTATCTTGAGAATTGCGTCTAAATGAGTATCAGAATGGCATCCGTATCTAGAGCATATCTGAATTGTATCTGAGAGCTGAATCAGAATGAGCATCAGAATGGCATCCATGTCGGGAGCGTATCTGAACTGTATCTAAAAGCTGAATCTGAATGAGTATCATAATGGCATCCGTGTATGGAGCGTATCTGAACTGTATCTTGAGAATTGCGTCTGAATGAGTATCAAAATGGAATCCGTGTCTGGAGCATATCTGAAGTGTATCTGAGAGCTGAATCGGAATGAGAATCAGAATGGCATCCATGTCGGGAGCGTATATGAACTGTATCTGAAAGCTGAATCTAAATGAGTATCAGAATGGCATATGTATCTGGAGCGTATCTGAACTGTATCTGAAAACTTTGAACATTGTCAATGGTAACTGTTAACCTTATTCTGAAAAGGGTAAAATGTTAGCTAAAATGCAAAGTCATGTTGTATGAAATGCATGGTATGATGCATTTGTGTTATCAATGTTTATGATATATGGATGCAATGCATGCGCATGTGAGCTAATATGTTGCAATGTTTGTTGGATTTGGGAAAAATAAATCTCTGACTACTGCTGAGAATATGTGTGTGAGTCTTCATGTTGTGAAGTTAAAGTATTGATGAATCTCCACTTAGAGAAATAAATTTTGTTGTAAGGGGAATACCGTGTACTGCTTGAAAAAATCTGCTTGGGGAATTTGGAGAAATTGGATGATTTCTATCGGGGATTGATAGCTGGAAGCCTTGTTCCGCTGGGGATTAAACTGCATACTGCGAGGATTTAGAGTATAAAGAGATTTCCCTACCCCTTAAAGCCATCAGTGATTGTCTTTCTATTTTTTTTATTTGTAAACAGTAATTGTGTTCAAATGCATATGTTCAACAATGAATCATTGGACGTTTTTGTAAACAACAAAATAGAGTAAAGAAAAGCAGATAGTTTTGCAATTTCAAAGGGATATCTTTGTATTGACTTTGAGTAAGTATTTTTGTACAATGAGACAAACATTCTAGTAATAGAATGCCGTCGTAAAAAAATGAAAATTTTAATACAAATAAAAGATAGCTATGTGTAATAATCCCAAGGGGTTCCCATTCTGCTATAGCCTTCGTGTCTCTGAGCATCTTGTCTATTTGTTGCCTTGTCTGAAGCTGATTGAATTGATCAAAACCGTCGAGTTTGCAGGCTGTCCATAAGGTGATCCAACGGGACATAGTCATACGCTTTAATTCCCTAACTTTTGCCTGGACCGCCCTTTCGGGTTTTCAGTCCACCAGGATACCCTTTTTTGCCCAAGCCGCCCTTTCGGGTTTTCAGCTTTCCGGGTGTACAAATTTTTTTTATCCCTAATTTTTGCCCGAACCTCTTTGGTTCGCAGGGATGCCCTTGTTTTGCCTAGGTATGTCAACCTAACGGGTCTCTTATGCGTAGTATCTTTTGACTATGTCTGCGTTTGCAGGGTGTGGTAGGTCATCACCATCCATGGTGGTCAAGATCATTGCGCCACCAGAGAATATGTTTTTAATTAAAAATGGTCCTTCGTATGTAGGAGTCCATTTGCCTCTGGGATCACCTTGCGGCAATATGATACGTTTGATCACCAGATCCCCAACTTGATACACTTGGCGTCTGACTTTTTTGTTGAAAGCTTTGATCATCCGTTTTTGATACATCTGACCACGGTAGACAACAATAAGCCTTTTCTCATCAATAAAGTTTAGTTGATCAAGTCGAGTCTGGATCCAATCTTCTTCATTCAGCCCCGCATCCTTCATAATTCTTAGAGAGGGGATCTGAATCTCAATAGGCAAGACATCCTCCATGCAGTATACCAGAGAATAGGGTGTTTCCCCAGTTGATGTGCGTGTTGTGGTACGATACCCGTGGAGAGCGAATGGTAACATCTCATGCCATTCTTTGTATGTGACTGTCATTTTCTGTATGATCTTTTTAATGTTCTTATTTGCGGCTTCGACAACACCATTCATCTTCGGCCGGTAAGAAGAAGAATTATGATGCTGGATCTTGAACTACTCGTATAGGGCAGTGATCATAGTATTGTTCAGGTTCATACCATTGTCTGTAATGATCCTCTCCGGGATACCGAAGCGACATATGAGATTCTGCTTGATGAACCGAGCCACAAAATTCTTGGTAACGGAAGCAAAAGAAGCTGCCTCCACTCACTTTGTAAAATAGTCAATGGCCACTAAGATGAAGAGGTGTCCATTGGAGGCCGTTGGTTTTATTTCCCCAATCATATCAATTCCCCACATAGCAAAGGGCCAAGGAGCCGTCAAGAAATTCAGAGGAACCGGAGGTACGTGCATGTTGTCAGCATAGATCTGACACTTACGGCAAGTTCGAGAGTGTTGATAGCAGTCTGCTTCCATGGTAGACCAGTAATAGCCTGCCCGTAAGATTTTTCTTTGCCATCGTATGCCCACTGGAATGGGTGCCAAAAGTGCCTTCATGTAATTCAGCCATGATCCTTTCAGCTTCAACCTTTTCTACACACCAAAGTAACACAGAGTCATGGTTGCGTTTGTAAAGAATGCCATTACTAAGGAAGAATTTAGCAGAGAATCTCCTTAAGAACTTCTTATCTTTGACTGAAGCTTCTTCTGGATATTCTTGAGTCTCGATATACCTCTTGACTTTGTGAAACCAAGGCTGGTCCACTACTTCTTCAGTGTTAATCTCGTGACAGTGTGCTGGTTCATCCATTCGTTCAATGGTGATCTAGGGAGCCTCATTATCCCATTTAAGTTTAAACATAGATGACATTGTGGCTAGTGCGTCTTCTAGCTGATTTTCTTCTCACGAGAAGTGCTCGAAGGTAATCTCCTCAAAATGTGGGAGCAATGTCAAAACATGTTCTTTGTAAGGGATAAGGTTAGGGTGTTTGGTGTCCCATTCCCCTTTGATCTGGCTGATAACTAAAGCTAAATCTCCGAATACATTCAAAGATTTGACCCCCAAGTCTATGGCAGCTTTGAGACCAAAGATGCATGCTTCGTATTCCGCCATGTTATTTGTACAATTGAAGCAGAGTCTTGCCGTAAAAGGAGTATGACATCCTTCAGGATATATGAGTACAACACCAATACCATTGCCGAGAGCATTAGATGCCCCATCAAAAACCAGGGTCCATCGGGATCCTTGTTCAGGTCCGTCATATGGCCTGAATTCTTCACAGTTGTTTACCATCATGATGTCCTCATCTGGGAATTCTAACTTCATGGACTAGTAGTCTTCCACAGCTTGGTGAGCAAGGTGATCAACTAGTACACCGCCCTTTATTGCTTTTTGGGTAGTATACTGTATGCCATGTTTTGTCAGGATCATCTGCCATCTTGCTATCCTCCCAGAGAGAGCAGGTTTCTCAAAGATGTATTTTATTGGATCCATCTTAGATATCAACAAGGTAGTATGGGTCAACATATATTGTCTTAGCCGGCGAGCAGCCCATGCCAGAGCGCAACAAGTATTCTCGAGCAGTGAATATCTTGTTTCACAGTCGATAAACTTTTTGCTTAAGTAATAAATAGCGTGCTCTTTTTGGCCAGACTCGTCATGCTGCCCCAACACACACCCCATTGAATTTTCCAAAACAGTCAGATACATGATCAATGGTCTTCCCTCGACTGGTGGCATTAAAATAGGAGGCTCCTGCAGGTACTCTTTGATTTTGTCGAAAGCAGTTTGGCATTCGTCATTCCATTTGACTACTTGATCTTTCTTTAGTAGTCTGAAGATTGGTTAACAAGTAGATGTCAGGTGAGAAATGAATCTGGAAATGTAGTTCAAATGTCCCAAGAATCCTCTGACTTCCTTCTCAGTACAAGGAACAGTCATCTCTTGTATTTCTTTTACCTTGGCGGGGTCTACCTTAATACCTTTATTGCTGACGACAAAGCCTAGGAGTTTTCTAGACCTTACTCCAAACGTGCATTTATTGGGATTCAACCTCAGCTTGTACTTCTTTAGTCTCTCAAACAGTTTTTGTAAATGATCAAGATGCTCTTCTTCTGTTTGAGATCTAGCTATCATGTCGTCTACATAGACCTCTATTTCGTGATGTATCATGTCGTGAAATAGAGCTACCATGGCACGCTGATAGGTTGCCCCTGCATTCTTCAGTCCGAATGGCATAACCTTGTAGCAGAATGTGCCCCATTGGGTGACAAAGGTTGTTTTCTCCATGTCCTCAAGCGCCATTTTGATTTGGTTGTAACCTGAGAAACCGTCCATGAAGGAAAACACTTTGTGCTGTGCCATATTGTCAACTAGGATGTCAATGTGGGGAAGTGGGAAATCATCCTTAGGGCTTTCCCTATTCAAACTCTATAGTCCATGCACATTCGTACCTTGCCGTCCTTTTTGGGCACGGGAACAACATTGGTAACCCATTGCGGATAAGAGGTGACGGCCAAGAATCCATCATTAAATTGTTACATGACTTCTGCTTTAATCTTCTCTGACATATCTAGTCGCATTCGACAGACCTTTTGTTTTACTGGTGGACAATCCTCTTTTGTAGGAAGACGATGTACCACAATATCTGCATCAAGTCCTGGCATGTCTTTGTACGACCAAGCAAAGACCTTGACATAATTGTGCAACAACTGAACTAGACTCTCTTTGACACTGAGTTCCAGGTTGGCACCCACCTTGACTTCTCTTTTGTCTTCCTCGATACCTAGGTTGATTGTATCCACGGGTTCCTCGTGGGGTTGAATGGTTCTCTCTTCTAGCTGTAGTAGTCTAGCAAGTCCCCCTGGTACTTCACAATCTTCCTCACCTTCATCTCCGGATTGCTAGATTAGATTTTTAGAGTCACAAAAGGCCATAGCAGAACCGTTACCCATGGGATCCAGAATGGATGTAGACCTGCATTATGAGTGTGAATGTGTGTAAGGGTATAACTATCTTTGAAAGAAATGAAAATGTAAAAAGAAAAACAATGAGCACAAAGTTTTTATGCAAAACGCCCACGATTCATTGATGTCATATGGAAATGAGATAATAACCCTTAAAAATGGACCATTGTGCTTCGGGTAAGACACAAGGTTTTAAGAGTCTGAATTGTTTTAATATTACAGATCCAACAAAATGTAAAGACAAATTACTGTGGGATAAAAGTGATCGGGACAAAATCTCTAGCCTCCCAGTTGCTGAGCCCTCCACTGACAGTTGGGAAGATCCAATCTTCCAGGTTGCAACCATCTTCATCATCCTCTACCGCGTTGACTTTGCGGTTGCTGATCTTCAGGGGTGGTCCTCCAGCATGAGCGCGGCGTACAGTCTTTTGAGCACCTGAAGTGAAACCCAGGCCAAACTTGTCAAACTTGTATGGGATGTCTGGGAGTTGTCCCCAAATAGTGCACCCACCTTCTTCTATCACTGCTTTTGCATCCTTCAAAGATGACATCCTCAGTGGGGGCCTTGTGATCTTGGGAACAGCCTTGGTCACTGCCACATCTTGTGGGACTTCTTCAAAGTGTTGGAATGGAGTTTCAATGAATTCACCATCTAATTCCACATATTTGAAGGAATTGAGATGGCTGATCATATACTCTTCTTCTCCGTGAATGGTGATAATCTTACCTTGAATTGGATACTTCAGCATTTGGTGCAACGTAGAAGTAATAGCGCCAGCATTGTGAATCCATGGTCGGCCTAACAAGCAGGAGTATGAAGGGCGAATATCTATTACATAAAAAGTTGAATCAAATATTTGGGTTCCAACCTTTATGGGAATATCCACTTCCCCATGCACCATCCTTTTCGAGCCGTCAAAATCTCTCACTACTATATTGCTTGGTTTAAATGTCAATCCTTCACAATCAAGCCTATCAAGAGCCTTTTTAGGCAATACATTCAGAGATGATCCAGTGTCCACCAAGACATGAGCCAAGGTTGTGCCCCTGCATTCCACTGAGACATGCAATGCCTCATTATGCTTCCTTCCTTTTGGCGTTAAATCAGCATCCGAAAAATCTAGACCATTATCTGCAATCAAGCTGTCTACGCAGTCTTGGAACTGATTGGTAGATGTTTCTTAGGGACATGGGCAGTTTTCAGGAATTTTACCAAGGCCTTTGCATGCGCCTCATAACACAGTAGTAAAGCCAACATGGAAATTTTGGATGGAGTTTGCCACAGTTTCTCAACTACATCATAGTCGCTTCTTTTTGTGATTCATAGGATTTCCTCCATCTCTTTCCGGGAGGTCTCAAGGATAGAAAATGATTGTGTCTTTGTCTTGACAGGCTCAATCAAAATACTTTTACCTCGAGTCTCGGTTAACCCGGTAGCAGGAATGTCAGTAGGAGTGATAGCAGGGATTGTAACAACTTTGTGAGTTGGAGTATTGGTGGATATGATTGTAGGCTGGGAATAGCCTTTGGAGGAGCAACAACAACAAGAATGATTACGGGTCCAAAAACTACTTTTGGGGGAGCAATTTCTGGAGAGAATATCCTTCTGCTTCGGGTAATCTTGCTAGTCCCTACAATATTACTGATATCAGAGTTAACTTTCTCGGAACTGGAATCTTTGGCAACTGGCCAATCTTTCTTGATACCGTGGTAGTAGACATCCCCTCCATAATTCCATGGTATGGTTTTGTCTGAGGAATACGGGACTGGTCCATGAATTATAATTATCAAAGGGGTTACTTTTGGAACTGATGTAATTCTAACGGGTCTTTTGGTGGAGACCCTGGAAGAATGGGAGGAAATGGTAATGATAGAAACATCATTAAAAGGAACAAGTGGAACAGAAGTCTTTTCAAACAAAATTTCCTTGTTATCTATTAGGCACTGAACTCCTACTTTCAACAAAGGACAACTGGTTGGTGAGGACAAACAGAAATGACAGCCTTCTTCACAGCCCGGGAAAACACCGACATTCAACAAGTTCACTTTAATAGTCTAGAGTGGGGTCATAAGCTCATTAACTGAAGTAACAAACATATCTTCCTCAATAGCGTTGGTATTATGGCCATGTTTGGGCATAGGGGCAGAAATGACATTTGGCTTTTCGGACGCATCGAATTCAATCTCTTTGGCTTCAATGAGGTCTTGTACTTTGTCTTTAGAGCCCAACAATTATTAGTGTCGGGGCCGGGTCTTTCAGAGTGGTATGCACAGCGAGCATTGGGATGATAGTGAGGAGATGTTGTGTTAGGGTTCTTTGGAGCTTCTTTCAAAGTCACCAGATTGGATCTTAACATATGTGGCAATACTTGAGATAGGGTCATGTTAATTCTGGTGAATTGTCTGACTGGTCTTTCCATCCTTGGTTGGTTGTTTCTTTGCTGATCAGGCGCAGGTTTAGGGATCATAGCAGCCCCCACCATTGGACGTAGTTCAGACCTATCTTAATTTCTCTGAGGATATACAACAACCACTTCCTTCTTTCCTATGAATGGCTTCCTTACAGCAGAAGAGGATGCATCTTTTTGAATCTTTCCACTTTTTATCCCGGATTCTACCCTTTCTTCGGTCAATATCAGTTCGGTAAAACCTACCAATGGACTTCCAATTAAGTAATTAAAGAAAGGTTCGGACAAGGTGCCCAAGAACATATCAACTAACTCTCTTTCAGATAGGGGAGGTTGAACTCTTCCAGCCAAGTCTCTCCATTTTTGCACATAGTCCTTGAAGCCTTCATTTGAAACCATGGCCATACTCTAGAGTTGAGTACAGGTAGGTGTCAGATCAACATTGTATTGGTATTGTTTGTAAAAGGCTGCAGCAAGATCTTCCCAGTTATGAACATTGGCTCTTCCTAACTAATAAAACCAATCAAGTTGAGTTCCAGACAGACTATCTTGGAAGAAGTGTACCCATAAGTCTTTATCAGCGGTATGAGGCTGGATCTTCCTCACATAGGACCGAAGATGCATTTTAGGGCATGAAACTCCGTCATATTTTGCAAACACACGTGCTTTGAATTTTGGAGGAATGACAATTCCCAATACTAACCCCAACTCCTCAAAGTCCAAGCCAGGCACTTTTTGGATTTCCATTGCACTCAACCGCTCTTCGAGATGTTTATACTTGTCATCAGTTAGAGGGTATTGTTCTTCAGAATAGTCTTCTTCTTCCTCTTCCTCTTCTGATTCTGACTGGACAACTGTTTCTTTCCCTTTCCCATCTTGGTTTTCTTTCTCACCGGATGTCGTTGCAAAGTCTAAGGCCCTTCTTGTCTGCCCTTGGAATCTTCTTCCCATGTTTAGAACTCCGATTATCTTCTTCGTCTTCTTTTTCTTCTCCTCAACCTGCAAGGTCTTCAACTCTTCTTCCCCTTTGGCTAGAGTTAAAAACATCTGTTGAAACTGTGTATTCTGAGCTCAGAGGTCCTTCACCGTTTGCTCAAGATCCATCTTACTGAAATAATCAGTAGAGAGATGAGGAGACTTGTTGCAAGAAACCTGCTTATGTTATGATGAATGGTAAATGCGTATGCAATGATTTCAAGGATCTTAAAGATTCAAATTCATTTTAAACACAAAGGAAACACATGTGTGATACGGTGGGAGAACTGACTAGTGTTTTGCGTTCGTATTCGCACTTGTGCGGTTGAGCAAGAGTCGCCACCGACTTTTTATTTTATCCTAAAGGAAAGGTCAAAAAAAGCACAGCAAAAACCTTTTGAGATATTTCGTGGGTTCGGGGGGTAGATTATGAAAAGGGAAGGTATTAGCACCCTTTTCATCCATGGTTATCCATGGGCTCTTAGTTACTTGGTTTTTTAGATCACTTGCCTTGATTTTTTTGATTGCTTGAAAATGGTGTGTGTGTGGGTGCTTTTGAAAATGTTTTGGAAGAAGATGCCTTGTCTTAGGCAACTAATGTATTTGACTCGTGATTGAGTGTTTTACAAAAGTGTGGATCTTTTCGAAAAGATGTTTCAAATGTTTTTGAGAGTTTGTTTGAAAGTGTTGTGGATTGTGGTTTTTGAAAAGAAGGCAAGTGTTTTTGCAAGTTGATCTCAAGTAACTAAGAGTTTTGTCTACCCTATTGTACTCAAAGGTTTTTGTTATGTTTTGATCCCTTTTAACAATTTTGTTCCACCATTGAACTTGGTGGACAATCTTGCATTTAGGAAGCTTATTCAGGACGGGCGCGGGTCATCGTATGGACCATGAATGCAATGGTGCCAAGTGTCTTTGGCAATTTTGCTTTGAAGGGACTTGATCATTCTGTTTAGGCAACACTTTGAGAGACTTATGATCATTTGATTTTGTTTTGCCAAAGAAACTCGACGTGCAAGCATGGCCCATTTTGGAAGGCAACATGTGGGATTACCCTAGGGAGTGCAAGTGTGATTGTGTATTGATTACATGTATTTGTCTTGTATTAGGTTATCTAGCGTTTGATTTTATGTACATGCAAACCCTAGGTCTAACCATGGTATAATTGAAAACAGTAAATTGCGAAATGTAAAAGCTACGCTATTACAAATAGTATCCGGGAGTGGGGGTATAAATGTACAAAAGGGGATGAGACTTATAGTATCCAATAAGTTACAACCAAATCGAATTTGCGATCAAAATGTAAATATCGAATATACAAATATAAGATAAACAAATGTGTATAGGACAATGTGAATGTATTTGTATCGTGTAAGTGTGAGATGTATATGTATGTGATTATTTACATAGGCGAAATGTGAAATTGAAGTGTATTAGGGTATTTGACCTAGATATGTGTTTTAATGAATCTTTGATTTGTGTATTTTTAATATGTATAAAAGAAAAATGTTTTAAATTAAATGCTCAAGTTTTAATTAAATTGTGAAAATGATATTTTGAGAAAAAAGAGTATATTTCCATGTGTTATGTACAAAATGTTTTAAGATTAAAAGAATGGAAAAAGTTTTCAATTTTAATTACATGGTGTAAAAATGTATTTTTATTATTATATACAAAAAGTATTAAATGTCAAGAATTGAATTATGTATGTTTAAAAAAGGTATTTTTTATTGTTATGTACAAAATATATTTTAATTAAAAGAGTAAATAAATAAAAAGAAGAAAGTATTTTCAATTTTTTAATATATGACAAAAATGTATTTTAATTATGAATAGGATTTTGCAAAGAATAAATAAAAAGAAAGTATTGTTTATATAATATAAAAAGGGTTAGTATTAATGTTTTTGTTAAAAGAAGAGGAGGCATTTTAATGGGCTTAGGCGTGTAGAGTGGGCAAGGCCCATGTTGAACTTAGAACAAAATTTTTTAGGGTTGTTGAATTGTTATTCAGTTAAGACGAAGGCGTAGGGTTTGCAGCGGCGCGTTCATACTTTTCGTTCAACTTCATCTTCCGGTTACAGTTCCTCCGTCTAGCCACCAGCGCCGCTCCTCCAAGTCTCTCTTCCCTCTATGGCATGAGCCCTGTGGTCTTGTGATTCAAGGTTCGATTTCAATGTTTTTGTTCTTTTTACGAATCGCGTGCTTCATTTCGATTTGAATCTTAACCTTAATCTTTTATTATTATGAGGTGAAGGAGAAAAAGAGAGGGAGAAGATTGTACTACCTTCGTTCTTTGGAGATGGAGGAGAGGTAGAGTTGGTGGAGGCGCTTCAGGCAGCCGGAACAAGGGAGTTGAGGCGGAGATACGTGATGCTTGCTCCTTGGTAACTCTGTATCTGTATCTTTCTTCTTCTTGTTTTGAATTTGCCTTAGATTTCTCTCTTTTCCTTCTGGCCTGTGTTACCTTGAGCTTGCCTCTCCTGTATGCTTGCTTGGAATGTTTGTTGCTGGCCCTCTGAGATTGATATGCTTTTAGTGCTTGACCTTCTACCCTGTGATGAATGTTCTGAGGGTTGTCGTGGGTTTGGAATATGGTATGCCTTGATGAATTTCTGATAGCTTTTATTGCCCTTCTGAATGTTTTGGTCTCAGTATATTTCTGGATGCTGGTTTCATGCCCGATGATGTGTCTACTGAGGGCTTTTATGCTTGAAATGCTATGGCTTTGAGCTGGTTTCTGTGTTGGCAGTAGGCTTGGTGTTTGACAGGTGAATGGTTGTTGGGTATAGACATATGTTGGTATGTTTAGGCTAGTGAGAACACAGGTTAGGCTGGTGATGGTTCAGGTTAATACCATGTTGGTTTCTGAGTTTTAGCAGGTTAATGGTTGTTTGACAGGGGTTCAACAGGTTTGTACCTTAGTATGGCTTTTGAGGTTATGGCAGCAGGCTGGATGCCTAGCAGGTTTTGTGTATGTTGAGGCAGGGTATGCTTCAGGTTTGAACTTGGTGTGCTTCTGGTAGCAGGTTCTGTTTAGGCTTTGTTGGTTTTTGACAGTTCTTGCTGAGGCAGTTTTTTTGAGTTTGAGGTGTTTGACAGGATGCAGGTTAAGCTTCAGCAGGTTATGCTTGGCCTCAGATTTGAACTTGGTTTATCAGGTTTTTTTTTTGGTTGGTTTGCTTCAGGCCAGGACCTTGTAGTTTGTATCTCTCCCCTTGTTTTTATGCAGTGGGGAGTCTTTGTATATTTTCTTTCTATCTCCTGAACTGTGTTTTGTTCTTTGTGTTATATCTTTTTCTTCCTATCTCCCCTGCCTATCCTGCCTAAGCCTGAAAAAAACCTGCTTCTATCTCTTCTTCTTCTCTCTCTATAGTACAGTAGGATATTATAATATGATTTATTCTGTACTATTTTTCTGAAAGGGCTATTGATGGGAAATGATGATAAAGAGTTAGCTTGCATAAAAGATTTTTCTGCATATATATCTCTTCTTGACAGTTTGTGTGCTTTTTGATATCTTCCATATCTTTGCCAAATCTTCTTTTGACAGCTTGAGTGGACTTTGTTCTTTGACAGTAAATTGCACTTTTTGATCTTTGATAGAAAGTTGGAATTGGATTTTCAGTTTGGTTTGAACTTACTTTTAAAAATATGCAATTTGACATTTTGCGTTTATGATAAACTTCTTCCCTCTTTGTGAACCGGGAGAAATCCCGTGATTTGTAGAGAGGGTCAACTGATCCCAATCAGTGGCCCTTAATGATGATTGCAAATTTTATCTGTCTTTAATTAATTCAACTGCTTTTGACTTTTCCTTTTCTTTTTGCAGATGAATAATGGAGCACCGGAGCAAAGTGAAGAATGAAGAATTAGAAATAGATAGGATAGTTTTCTTTTTTATTTAAATTTAAATCAATGTAAGACCAATGTTTGTAATTTAAATTCCAAACATCAATTGTACATTTAATTTAAAGATAAATAAAAGTTTCCATTATCCAATTTAATTCTATTTTCTCTTTATTGTTTATTTATTTATTTAAAACTCTTTGAATAAAAACAATTGAAAAATAAATTTCAATCACTCAATTTAGAATAATAAATAACTTAAATAAAACAATGTCTTTAGTAATATTGATCAATTAAACCTGTCTTTTCCAATATCCAAAACAAAGCAGCAGTTAACCAAAATAAACTGATCAAGCGCATTCCTTTTTTCTTTTTTCACTGATTCTTTGCCAAGCACTGTAATTCCAAACTGCACATCTTCTTTGACTGGCTCAAACAAAACAACATGAATTCAACCCAACTGCCTCTTTTACTGATTAAGTCAAAACAATGCGAATCCAACCCGAATCTTGAAAAATCTTGCAAAGTGCTGTGGAATTTTAATTTTGCTGAGAATATGCCCATAAAACCTTAATTGATTAAATGCCAAATAACGCTCGCCTGATCAAAATTGAACCAAAAATCATCCAAAACCCTAAGCCAACTGTGAAACAATCCAGAGTCCTGAAAATCAGTAAAAACCCTAATTTCGCTTGACTGACAAGAAAAGTCCGTTTGTCCGATTCTTGAGCCAGTTTGAAAAATCAGGAAATGCCTGAAGCTGAGATTTCTTGTGGAAAAATGCGAGGGCAAATTTTGGGGTACAACAGTTGCCCCTGTTCAATCTTCTTGGACCTGAAGAGTTAGATTGGCAAGTTTGCCTTTCGCGACTTGAAGGTAAAAGAAGATTGGACACTAAAGTGCTCAGAAAATTTGCACTCGGCGATATGATGGTGGAGGTGAATGGGCTTAAAGATGCCATTTGGTGATGTGACAGAACCTTGTCGGGAATGGGCTTATAGATGCCATTTGGAAGTGTTGATCGCACAAGAGATTCCTTAGCGAGAACTTGTGTATTTGAGAAAGACAGATGTTTTCCTGGCTTGTTATAGGTGTTTGATCTTCAATCTCCTTATGTAGATATTCCCTGGCTAGATACAGGTATCGAATCTACAATCGGTTGTTCACAGAGGTGCCCTGGCTGGATACAGGAATCGAATCTTCGAACTCTTCAGACGTGCCCTGGCTAGATACAGGAATCGAGTCTGGAAATGTGGTCAACAGATATGCCCTGGCTGGATACATGAATCGAATCTGGAAATGTTGTAGTTGATAGATGTGCCCTGGCTAGATACATGTATCGAATCTACAATCGGTTGTTCACAGATGTGCCCTGGCTGGATACAGGAATCGAGTCTGGAAATGTGGTCAACAGATATGCCCTGGCTGGATACAGGAATCGAATCTGGAAATGTTGTAGTTGATAGATGTGCCCTGGCTGGATACAGGAATCGAATCTTTGAACTCTTCAGACGTGCCCTGGCTAGATACAGGAGTCGAGTCTGGAAATGTGGCAGTTGAAGGTAGTTGTCTTCGGGATTGTCTTTTTTCTGAAAAGGCAAAAACATAAGTTGTATGCAATGTCATGATGTATGATATGCATGATGTCAGGATGTTCAACATGGGATAGTGTTGTATGCACTTTATCATGTATGTAAGCAAGATGTATGAAAATGTGAAATGTTTATGAATGTAATTTCGTCTTAGGAAAATAAATCCTTGACGACCGGCCGGGGAATTGCTCTGTGGAAGAGATACTTTGCCGAAGTTTTGATGAGAGGCCTGCTGAGGAGTTTAGTGATGGATTCCGCTGGGGATAATGGTGATAAACTCCGCTGGGGATAACCGAGGATAGACTCTTGCCGGGGAATGAAAGAACTTTGCCGAGGGCGATCTTCCGTGGCAATTGGCTGAGGATAACCCAGTTATAAGTCTTCGTGAGGAAATAACTCTGAATAAAACTCGGGAGAGACGTCCGTACCCTGCAGGGAACAAGCTTCCAGAGTCTACTGGGGATAAGCTTTAAGACCTGTCGGGGAATGTTGTGCCTTTTCAGGGTTGACGGGGAACCAACTCTGCTTGGGGAAAGTATTGATGAATCTTGCCTTACTCAGCGGGGAATTGAGATGATTTGGTCACAATCTCCAGTCGAACCTACCTTGGCACCTTGGTGGACAAAGCAACCAGACTGCATCGGACAATTTTACATTGCCCCTGTCTCTGATGTCACTTGTAATTAATCTCTTGTTTTATATGCAAATATTTATGAATCAGCAATTTAATGTCAAATGCATATATCAAAAATGAACATTGGACGTTCTTCGCAAAACAAAACAGAAAAGAGAAAAACAATGGCAATTTGTATAGACAAGTGAATTTGTATTGATTTGAATTTTGCCTGTGAATAGGCGTTTTTGTACAAGAGGCTGACATCCTAGTAAGAGGACACCGCCAAACAACATAGAGTTTACAATTTTGAAAAGGAAACAAAACAGCTATGTGAACAATCCCACTGGGTTCCAACTCTGCTATCGCCTTTATGTCTCCGAGCGTCTCATTGCTTTGCTGCCTAGTTGAAGATGAAGGTGATTGGTTGATGCCGAAGTCTGAGCCAGATAATTGATGCCGAATTCCGGATGCGAAGTGATCCAATGAGACATAGTGTTACGCTTTATCCCTAACTTTTGCCTGGACCGCCCTTTTGGGTTTTCAGTCCACCGGGATACCCATTTTTGCCCAAGCCGCCTTTTCAGGTTTTCGACTTGCCGGGTGTACAGATTTTTTTTCATTTCATCCCTTATTTTTGCCCGAACCCTTTTGGTTCGCCGGGAAGCCCTTATTTTTGCCTAGGTATGTCAACCTAGCGGGTCTTTTATTTATGCGTAGTATCTTTTCACTATGTCTGCATTGGCGGGGTGAGGAAGATCGTCACCGTCCATGGTGGTTAGGATCATGGCTCCTCCTGAGAACACATGTTTAACCACAAATGGCCCTTCGTATGTAGGGTTCCATTTGCCCCGAGGATCACTTTGAGGAAGAATGATGCGTTTGATTACCAGGTCCCCAACTTGATACTCTTGCGGTCTGACTTTCTTGTTAAATGCCCTGATCATCCGTTTTTGATACGTCTGACCATGACAGATAGCAGTGAGCCTCTTTTCGTCAATCAGATTTAATTGATCAAGTCGAGTCTGGATCCAATCATCTTCACTCAAGTCTGCATCCTTCATTATCCGGAGAGAGGGTATATGGACTTCAATTGGCAAGACTGCCTCCATGCCATAGACCAAGGAGAAAGGAGTTGCCCCGGTCGACGTCCTTGCAGAGGTACGGTACCCATGAAGAGCGAACGGTAACATCTCGTGCCAATATTTATAGGTCACTGTCATCTTCTGTACAATTTTCTTGATATTCTTATTAGCTGCCTCTACAGCCCCATTCATCTTCGGCCGGTAGGGAGAAGAATTGTGGTGCTGTATCTTGAACTGTTCACAGAGTTCAGTGATCATCGTGTTATTGAGATTGGTGCCATTGTCCGTAATGATTCTTTCTGGGACGCCGTACCGACAAATCAGATTATGCCGGATGAAAAGTGCCACGACGCTCTTGGTTACTGTGGCGTAGGAAGCTGCCTCAACCCACTTCGTGAAATAATCGATCGCCACCAGGATGAAGCGATGCCCATTGGATGCCGTCGGTCGGATCTCACCGATCATATCAATCCCCCACATTGCAAAAGGCCAAGGTGCCGTCAGGACGTTCATAGGAACTGGAGGAGTATGCACCTTGTCAGCATAGATCTGGCATTTGTGACAAGTTCGGGAGTGTTGGTAACAATCAGCTTCCATTGTGGACCAGAAATATCCTGCCTGAAGGATTTTCTTAGCCATGGTGTGTCCACTGGAATGTGTTCCGAATGTACCTTCATGCAGTTCTATCATGATCTTCTCTGCTTCAGCCTTATCCACACAACATAGTAGGGTTGAATCATGATTCCGTTTGTAGAGAATACCGTTACTGAGGAAGAATTTTGCCGCAAACCTCCTCATGAACTTCTTGTCATTGACAGACGCGCCTTCAGGGTATTCCTGAGCTTCCAAGTACCTCTTCACCTCATGATACCAGGGTTTCTCAGTCACTTTTTCAGCCTCAAGCTCGCAGCAGTATGCCGGTTCATCCAACTTCCAGATAATGATCCGGGGAGCCTCGTTATCCCATTTAACTTTGAACATTGAAGACATCGTAGCTAGTGCGTCTGCTAGCTGATTCTCCTCTCTTGGGAAGTGCTCAAAAGTTATTTCTTCAAAGTGGGGAAGCAAGGTCAACACATACTCCTTGTAAGGAATAAGATTTGGGTGTTTCGTATCCCACTCGCCGTTGATCTGATTGATCACGAGAGCGGAATCTCCGAAGACACTCAGAAACTTGATCCTTAAGTCGATTGCAGCTTGCAGACCCATGATACATGCCTCATATTCTGCCATGTTGTTGGTGCAGCTGAAACATAATCGGGCGGTGAGCGGAGTATGAGTTCCTTTGGGAGATATAATTACAGCGCCGACGCCGTTACCCAAAGCATTGGAGGCTCCATCAAAATGCATAGACCATCGGGATCCTTCCTCAGGTCCTTCATCCGGTCCAGGTACTTCACAGTCGGTTACCACCATGATGTCTTCGTCCGGAAAATCAAAGTTCAATGATTGGTAATCGTCCACAGGTTGGTGTGCCAAATGATCTGCCAGTACACTTCCCTTAATAGCTTTCTGAGTTGTATACTGGATATCATATTCTGTCAAGATCATTTGCCATCTTGCTATTCTCCCAGACAAAGCAGGCTTTTCAAATATGTACTTGATGGGATCCATTTTTGAAATCAACAAGGTAGTGTGAGTCAGCATATACTGTCTCAGCCGGCGAGCAGCGCATACAAGAGCGCAGCAAGTTTTCTCAAGCAGTGAGTAACGAGACTCACAGTCGGTAAACTTTTTGCTCAAGTAATAAATAGCGTGCTCTTTTCGGCCAGACTCGTCATGCTGCCCCAGCACACACCCCATTGAATTATCAAGCACTGTCAAGTATAGTATCAGAGGTCTTCCTTCCACTGGTGGCATAAGAATGGGCGGCTCTTGGAGATATTCTTTTATCTTTTCAAAGGCAGCCTGACATTCATCGTTCCAGTGTACTACTTGATCTTTCTTCAGTAATTTGAAGATTGGCTCACAAGTAGCAGTCAGATGTGAGATGAATCGGGCAATGTAATTCAGTCGTCCCAGGAAGCCTCTGACTTCTTTCTCTGTTTTTGGAGTCGGCATCTCTTGAATGGCTTTAACCTTGGCAGGGTCCACCTGGATACCTTTATCACTTACAATGAAACCTAGCAATTTTCCGGATCTTACCCCAAAGGTGCATTTGTTGGGATTCAACCTCAGCTTGTACAACTTGAGTCGGTCGAACAATTTCCTCAGATGGTCAAGGTGCTCTTCCTCAGTTTGAGACCTTGCAATCATGTCATCAACGTATACCTCAATCTCATGATGGATCATATCATGAAATAAAGCAACCATGGCACGTTGATAGGTTGCCCCAGCATTTTTCAATCCGAATGGCATGACCTTATAACAGAAGGTGCCCCACTGAGTCACAAAGGTAGTTTTTTCCATGTCCTCCGGAGCCATCTTGATCTGATTATACCCTGAAAAACCATCCATGAAGGAGAAAACCTTGTGTTGAGCAGTATTGTCAACGAGAACATCAATGTGAGGTAAGGGGAAGTCATCCTTGGGGCTGGCCCTGTTCAAATCCCTGTAGTCGACACACATTCTGACTTTACCGTCCTTCTTCGGCACTGGCACCACATTGGCGACCCACTGAGGGTAAGAAGTTACTGCTAGAAACCCGACGTCGAATTGCTTCATAACTTCGGCCTTGATCTTTTCAGACATCTCTGGGCGCATACGTTGGACCTTTTGCTTTACCGGAGGGAAATCTTCCTTGGTTGGTAGGTGATGAACTACAATGTCGGCATCCAAACCAGGCATGTCTTCATAGGACCAAGCAAATATCTCCATGTAATCCTGTAGCATCTGGATCAATCGTTGCTTCACGCTGAGCTCTATATTAGCCCCAATCTTGACCTCTTTCCTATCTGTCTCAGTACCCAGATTAATCGTCTCTACCGGCTCTTCATGTGGTTGAATAGCCCTCTCTTCCTGGAGTAGCAGTCTTGCGAGTTCACCAGGCACTTCGCAGTCATCTTCACCTTCGTCTTCGGCCAAGTTGATCGGATTCTCGAAGTCATAACTGGCAGTAGCGGAGCTGTTACCAGTGGGATCCAGAGTGGATTGGAACCTGTATAAGTGAGTGTGTGTAAATATAGCTGTTTTGCAATATATATAACACAAAGAAAAAGAGCACAAGATTTGAGATGCAACAAACGTCCAATGTTTTGATTGATGATATATGGAAATGTCATACAAAAAGCCCTCACAAATGGAGCTACGATGCCCCGGGTAGGACATCGAGCCAACAAAGTTTTAACATATTGTTTGTTACAAATTGGAAATCAAAAGAAATTAATTACTGCGTGACAAATGTGATAGGTGTAAAATCCTTTGCCGTCCAGTTGCTCGGTCTGTTGCTGGTAGTCGGGTAGATCCAACTGTCAAACTCTGCTTCCTCCACATCCTCCTCGATGGCATTCACCCTTGGGTGGGAGATAAACACCGGAGCCTTTCTGATCTTTTCCTTGCGCACAGCCCTCTGAGCCTCTGCAGTAAAGCCCAGCCCAAACTTGTCGTTCTTTTGAGTGAAGTCAGGAAGCTGACCCCAGTTTGCACAATCGCCTTTCTCGATTACAGCCTGGGCATCCTTCAAGGACGCCATCTTCAACGGAAAATCTTCTTCCATCACTGCCTCAGCTGATGCTAACACTGGAGGTACTTCCTCAAAATGTTGAAAGGGGGTTTCAATAAACTCCCCGTCCATCTCGATATACCGGAATGAATTCAAGTGGCTCACCATGTACTCCTCCTCGCCCTGCACAGTGACAATCTTCCCTTTGACAGGGTATTTGAGCTTTTGGTGTAGAGTGGATGTTACTGCCCCAGCTTTGTGAATCCAGGGTCGCCCCAACAAGCAAGAGTAAGATGGACGAATATCCATTACATAGAATGTTGAGTCGAAAACTTGGGAACCCACACGAATGGGGATGTCTACTTCACCGTGCACCATCCTCTTAGAACCGTCGAAGGCTCTAACAATGATGTTACTAGGTTTCAACTCCAGTCCCTCACAATCCAGGCGATCCAATGCTTTCTTGGGAAAAACATTCAGGGAAGAACCGGTATCCACTAACACGTGTGCGAGAGTAGTGCCCCTGCATTCTATGGAAACATGCAGGGCATCATTGTGATTTTTCCCTTTGGCGGTAAGGTCAGCATCTGAGAACCCCAAACCATTGTCAGCCGTCAAATTAGCCACACAGTCGGTGAATTGATCCGCGGAGGTCTCTTGCGGCACATGGGCCGTTTTCAGAAATGAAATCAGGGCTTTTGCATGGGCCTCTGAGCATAGCAGCAATGATAACATAGAGATTTTGGAGGGAGTATGCCCCAACTGTTCAACGACGTTAAAATCACTCTTTTTGATAATTTTAAGAATTTCCTCCATTTCTTGTTGGGAGGCTTCCACAGCAGTCTTCTTTTTTGGTGCCTCCGTCCTGGCAGGCGAATCAGTAGCAACTTCTTTGCCCCGAGTATCAGAGGACTCGGCGGCAGTAGTAGACACAGGAACTTGAATTGGAACATGCACACTTGCGGGTGTGATGGTGAGAGGTTTTCGGATAACAGGCGGTGCAATGTCAGGCGAGAAGAGCCTGCCACTGCGGGTAATCTTTGCGGGACCAGTGATATTACTGATATTGGTATTGGTGTTGAACTCCTGCTTCACCCCAAGCACATACACGTCGGCTCCATAATGCCATGGGACCGCTTTATCAGACTCATACGGGAGAGGCCCCGGGACAGTAATAGTGATGGGTGCAACAGACATAATCTGGACTGGTTTCTTTACGGGAGCTTTGGCAGGATTGTAGATTGTGACAACGGATATTTCTTCAATGGAAACAGACGGAACAACAATTTTCTTGAACATAATCTCCTTGCTGTCCATCAGGCCTTGGATGCCTGATTTTAGCAGTGGACAACCGGTAGGGATAACAGCACACAGGAGGCAACCCTTACTACAACCCGGAAATAAACCGGCTAGTAGCAAGTTCCTCTTAACAGTCAACAGAGGGGTAACAACTTCATTCACCGAAACAGCATACAACTCTTCCTCAATGGCATTTACTCTATGCTGGGGCATAGGAGCAGTTACAACATTCGGTCTCTCAGGCGCTTCAAACTGAATTTCCTTTGCGTCGATAAGATCTTGCACTTTGTTTCTCAAGGCCCAACAATCATCAGTAGTGTGCCCGGGACTATCAGAATGATAAGCACACCGGGCATTTGGGTTATACTTAGGAGACGCAGTGTTGACGACCTTAGGAGCTTCTTTGAGGGTCACCAAGTTGGTTGATAAAAGTTGGGGTAAAATTTGAGATAATGTCATACTCAGCCGAGTATACTGCCTCTTGGGCCTTTCACTTCTTTGTTGATTGTACTGCTGAGGAGCAGCAACAGGTTTTGAGATGACCAAAGCGTTGACGGCTTGGCGATTTTCGGGCTTGACTTGTCTTCTAGGACCATAGACGGCACTTGCTTCTTTCTTAAACGGCCTCTTCTCAGTACTTGTAGAGGCAGCCTTTTGTATCTTGCCTGACCTGATGCCAACTTCAATTCTTTCTCCCGTTGGAATCAAATCCGTAAACCCAGCGGAGGAGTTACCAACCAAATGATTGAAAAACGGACCAGACAAAGTCCCGAGGAACATATCAACCAGCTCACGATCAGTCAACGGAGGCTGCACCCTGCCAGCCAAATCTCTCCATTTTTGTGCGTACTCTTTGAACCCTTCACCCGTTCCTAGAGACATACCCTGAAGTTGGGTACGCGTAGGAGCGAGATCAGAATTGTATTGGTATTGTCTGTAGAATGCGGTTGCCAAATCTTCCCAGTGTCGGATGCTAGTTCCATCTAATTGGTAGAACCATTCAAGCTGTGACCCCGAGAGGCTATCTTGGAAGAAGTGAATCCAGAGGTTCTTATCTGCCGTGTAAGGTTGGATCTTCCTTACGTACGACCTCAGATGCAGCTTTGGGCAGGAGACCCCATCATACTTGGCGAAGGCAGGCACCTTAAACTTGTGTGGAATTACTACCCCAGAAGATAACCCCAGATCTCCGAAATCCAATCCCGGCACATTCTGAATTTCCATGGCGCTCAAGCGGTCTTCCAATTGCTTGTATCTGTCAGCAGCAGGTGGGTATTGTTCTTCGTTATAGTCCGTCTCATTGTCGGAGACTGCGGGACTAGGAGCCCCTCCCCCTTGGGGACTGTTTTTCTTAGCAGAAGAAGTAGTTGGCTCAGCTTCATTATGGAGTGTGTTCCCAAATCTGCGTCCGGCGTTGAACAACGCAATTCTCTTTTTCTTCTTCTTCTTCAGGAGTAGAGTCTTCAACTCTTGCTGACCTTGGGCTAGGCTTAAGACCATCTCTTGAAACTGTGCACTTTGGGCCTGAAGGGCCTTGATTGCTTGCTCACTGGAGGAGTCTGGATTCATGATGACTGTTCAAAATAAACAGCGAAGGAGATTAAGCAACCTGTGAAATAGGGTACCTGCTATGCATATGTTGCAATGGAATGCGTATGTTTTATGTTTTCAAAGACAAACAAGATTCAACTTTGTAGACAAAAGGGAAACACACTTCATTAGATTAAAATTTTTCAATTGTTTAACAATTTGCCCTTGGGCATTACAGGAATGAAAAATACTGGAAAGGAAATAAAACTACAAAAGGAAATATCCAAAGCTCATCAATGCTCCCATGGCCTCCTTTTTTCAGTGCTGATGTAGTTGTTCAGGACCCGTTCTTCCTCCAATTGCTTAGTCAGCCTCTGGATCTTCCGTTCCTGCTCGTTGAACTTCTCCCGATAGAAATCCCGTTCTTCCTTTAGCTGTGCCCAAGATCTCTTCATCGTGTCAAAATCAGTAGGTATCTGAGGAGGGAGGACAGTCGGAGGAACCCCATCTTCATCAGGAGATTCAAGAATGATTGGTCTGACAGCTTCGTATGGCATACCTAACCTCTGAGCACGGATGCGGACCCATTTGCAATAGGGTTCCAATGGTAGAGAAGTCTTTGGTCCTAACTCATGTGGGTCAGCTTTGTGAATTCTGTCCCAAGCTCTAATGAATCCATGGCGTAGTTTGTCACTATCTGCCTGAAATTCAAAATGGAAGTGAGGAACCAACATTTCATGAGGCCCATCTCCTCTGGCTCTTCCAAACTAACGGAGAGCTAAGCATGGATTGTAAGAGATTCCTCCTTGGATACCAATCAACGGAACATTAGGGTATTCTCCGCAACGGTCAATAACAGCTACCTCATCCAAACCTCTGAGAGTCCAAGTGACATCCTTATCTGTGAGAGACATTAACCTCCGAGCCCAACCTTTTCCTTCTTCATTCTTCAGCACGAACTTAGGAAGGTGCGAAATAAACCACCTCGCTAGCAAAGGAGCACAACACCACGGAGTTCCCCGTTTTCGAGCAGTACGAGCATAGAGTTGTTGCAAGATATCGCCCAAAAGAATGGGCACAGGATTCCGAGACATGAAGATCCTTATGGCATGGATACTGATAAAGGTGTCAGGATTGGGAAACAATACCAGACCATAGATCAAAAGAGCCAGAATATCTTTGTACGCCTTGAAGTCCAAGTCATTCCAGAAACCATTAGCCTTGCCAACCAGAAATTTGACCAAAAACCCCTCAACTCCATTTCTAGTTTCCCAGTTAGCTAATACCTCTTCTTTGGTCAAAGGGAGAATTGCAGCAATCTCTTCAGGCCTAGGAGTCTTTTCCAAACCAGTGAATGGAATTTGTTCCAAGACAGGGATCCCAAGCAGATAAGAGAATTCTTCCAGGGTAGGAACCAGCTGGAAGTCTTGAAAGGTGAAACAATGATACAGAGGGTCATAAAACTGGGTCAGAACACTTATCAGTTGTTGGTCCCATTTTGCAGTGACCAAGCCAAGGAGAGAACCATGTCTGTTGATGAAGGAAGAAGTGTTTGGAATCCTGCCAACCAAATCCTTGAGTAAAGCTGGTGGTTGAACAAAGTTGAGCCGGACAGTATTCCTACGCACGGGCATCATGATGTCCTACAAAACAGAGCAAAGATGAAACTCTTTTGTCTTTGAAATGGGTTAGTCCTTTATACAGGATGCATGCAATGGTATGATGGCATGATGCTATGATGAAGCACACCACAAGTATTCACACAGGCAAACATGATAAGGCACACAAGTCACACAAGACACCCTTAGGTTTCAGGCCAGCATGAATTTCAGGTATTACCCTCTTTTGGTTTTTGTTGGTTAAAACCTGTCCTATCAAAAGTAACCGGGTTCTAGAGGATCTCAAATCATTGGCTACCCTCAATCGGTCATAATTCCAGCATCGCAATCTTTTCTCGCGGCCAGAACCATCTCGAGAGTTTAGCCTCAATGAGTGTAGCATACTGCTACTGTCCTAATAGCCAAGTTGGTCAATTTAGGGTTCTAAGGTTGGTTGGTGTTTAATGACTCCTTAGAAGACCTATATTCTCCCCGTTACAACACAGGGGATATAGGTACAGACTAAGATGCCACACCAACGTAGCCACTGCTTCACCCATGTCGGTCTACGCCGGACAGGTCCCTCACAGATTATGCTACCTAAAAGGGTATTTCCCAGATCCGGGTTAGGATCTATGAAACTCCGATGCAAAGCCCACAAATATAAAAGCAAGCAAAGCAAACAATTGAAAACAAAGTTGATCTAAGCCCTAAGGTTACTCCACTTTTAAATAATCCCCAGCAGAGTCGCCAGTTCTGTGATACGGTGGGAGAACTGACTAGTGTTTTGCGTTCGTATTCGCACTTGTGCGGTTGAGCAAGAGTCGCCACCGACTTTTTATTTTATCCTAAAGGAAAGGTCAAAAAAAGCACAGCAAAAACCTTTTGAGATATTTCGTGGGTTCGGGGGGTAGATTATGAAAAGGGAAGGTATTAGCACCCTTTTCATCCATGGTTATCCATGGGCTCTTAGTTACTTGGTTTTTTAGATCACTTGCCTTGATTTTTTTGATTGCTTGAAAATGGTGTGTGTGTGGGTGCTTTTGAAAATGTTTTGGAAGAAGATGCCTTGTCTTAGGCAACTAATGTATTTGACTCGTGATTGAGTGTTTTACAAAAGTGTGGATCTTTTCGAAAAGATGTTTCAAATGTTTTTGAGAGTTTGTTTGAAAGTGTTGTGGATTGTGGTTTTTGAAAAGAAGGCAAGTGTTTTTGCAAGTTGATCTCAAGTAACTAAGAGTTTTGTCTACCCTATTGTACTCAAAGGTTTTTGTTATGTTTTGACCCCTTTTAACAATTTTGTTCCACCATTGAACTTGGTGGAGAATCTTGCATTTAGGAAGCTTATTCGGGACGGGCGCGGGTCATCGTATGGACCATGAATGCAATGGTGCCAAGTGTCTTTGGCAATTTTTCTTTGAAGGGACTTGATCATTCTGTTTAGGCAACACTTTGAGAGACTTATGATCATTTGATTTTGTTTTGCCAAAGAAACTCGACGTGCAAGCATGGCCCATTTTGGAAGGCAACATGTGGGATTACCCTAGGGAGTGCAAGTGTGATTGTGTATTGATTACATGTATTTGTCTTGTATTAGGTTATCTAGCGTTTGATTTTATGTACATGCAAACCCTAGGTCTAACCATGGTATAATTGAAAACAGTAAATTGCGAAATGTAAAATCTACGCTATTACAAATAGTATCCGGGAGTGGGGGTATAAATGTACAAAAGGGGATGAGACTTATAGTATCCAATAAGTTACAACCAAATCGAATTTGCGATCAAAATGTAAATATCGAATATATAAATATAAGATAAACAAATGTGTATAGGACAATGTGAATGTATTTGTATCGTGTAAGTGTGAGATGTATATGTATGTGATTATTTACATAGGCGAAATGTGAAATTGAAGTGTATTAGGGTATTTGACCTAGATATGTGTTTTAATGAATCTTTGATTTGTGTATTTTTAATATGTATAAAAGAAAAATGTTTTAAATTAAATGCTCAAGTTTTAATTAAATTGTGAAAATGATATTTTGAGAAAAAAGAGTATATTTCCATGTGTTATGTACAAAATGTTTTAAGATTAAAAGAATGGAAAAAGTTTTCAATTTTAATTACATGGTGTAAAAATGTATTTTTATTATTATATACAAAAAGTATTAAATGTCAAGAATTGAATTATGTATGTTTAAAAAAGGTATTTTTTATTGTTATGTACAAAATATATTTTAATTAAAAGAGTAAATAAATAAAAAGAAGAAAGTATTTTCAATTTTTTAATATATGACAAAAATGTATTTTAATTATGAATAGGATTTTGCAAAGAATAAATAAAAAGAAAGTATTGTTTATATAATATAAAAAGGGTTAGTATTAATGTTTTTGTTAAAAGAAGAGGAGGCATTTTAATGGGCTTAGGCGTGTAGAGTGGGCAAGGCCCATGTTGAACTTAGAACAAAATTTTTTAGGGTTGTTGAATTGTTATTCAGTTAAGACGAAGGCGTAGGGTTTGCAGCGGCGCGTTCATACTTTTCGTTCAACTTCATCTTCCGGTTACAGTTCCTCCGTCTAGCCACCAGCGCCGCTCCTCCAAGTCTCTCTTCCCTCTATGGCATGAGCCCTGTGGTCTTGTGATTCAAGGTTCGATTTCAATGTTTTTGTTCTTTTTACGAATCGCGTGCTTCATTTCGATTTGAATCTTAACCTTAATCTTTTATTATTATAAGGTGAAGGAGAAAAAGAGAGGGAGAAGATTGTACTACCTTCGTTCTTTGGAGATGGAGGAGAGGTAGAGTTTGTGGAGGCGCTTCAGGCGGCCGGAACAAGGGAGTTGAGGCGGAGATACGTGATGCTTGCTCCTTGGTAACTCTGTATCTGTATCTTTCTTCTTCTTGTTTTGAATTTGCCTTAGATTTCTCTCTTTTCCTTCTGGCCTGTGTTACCTTGAGCTTGCCTCTCCTGTATGCTTGCTTGGAATGTTTGTTGCTGGCCCTCTGAGATTGATATGCTTTTAGTGCTTGACCTTCTACCCTGTGATGAATGTTCTGAGGGTTGTCGTGGGTTTGGAATATGGTATGCCTTGATGAATTTCTGATAGCTTTTATTGCCCTTCTGAATGTTTTGGTCTCAGTATATTTCTGGATGCTGGTTTCATGCCCGATGATGTGTCTACTGAGGGCTTTTATGCTTGAAATGCTATGGCTTTGAGCTGGTTTCTGTGTTGGCAGTAGGCTTGGTGTTTGACAGGTGAATGGTTGTTGGGTATAGACATATGTTGGTATGTTTAGGCTAGTGAGAACACAGGTTAGGCTGGTGATGGTTCAGGTTAATACCATGTTGGTTTCTGAGTTTTAGCAGGTTAATGGTTGTTTGACAGGGGTTCAACAGGTTTGTACCTTAGTATGGCTTTTGAGGTTATGGCAGCAGGCTGGATGCCTAGCAGGTTTTGTGTATGTTGAGGCAGGGTATGCTTCAGGTTTGAACTTGGTGTGCTTCTGGTAGCAGGTTCTGTTTAGGCTTTGTTGGTTTTTGACAGTTCTTGCTGAGGCAGTTTTTTTGAGTTTGAGGTGTTTGACAGGATGCAGGTTAAGCTTCAGCAGGTTATGCTTGGCCTCATATTTGAACTTGGTTTATCAGGTTTTTTTTTTTGGTTGGTTTGCTTCAGGCCAGGACCTTGTAGTTTGTATCTCTCCCCTTGTTTTTATGCAGTGGGGAGTCTTTGTATATTTTCTTTCTATCTCCTGAACTGTGTTTTGTTCTTTGTGTTATATCTTTTTCTTCCTATCTCCCCTGCCTATCCTGCCTAAGCCTGAAAAAAACCTGCTTCTATCTCTTCTTCTTCTCTCTCTATAGTACAGTAGGATATTATAATATGATTTATTCTGTACTATTTTTCTGAAAGGGCTATTGATGGGAAATGATGATAAAGAGTTATCTTGCATAAAAGATTTTTCTGCATATATATCTCTTCTTGACAGTTTGTGTGCTTTTTGATATCTTCCATATCTTTGCCAAATCTTCTTTTGACAGCTTGAGTGGACTTTGTTCTTTGACAGTAAATTGCACTTTTTGAGCTTTGATAGAAAGTTGGAATTGGATTTTCAGTTTGGTTTGAACTTACTTTTAAAAATATGCAATTTGACATTTTGCATTTATGATAAACTTCTTCCCTCTTTGTGAACCGGGAGAAATCCCGTGATTTGCAGAGAGGGTCAACTGATCCCAATCAGTGGCCCTTAATGATGATTGCAAATTTTATCTGTCTTTAATTAATTCAACTGCTTTTGACTTTTCCTTTTCTTTTTGCAGATGAATAATGGAGCACCGGAGCAAAGTGAAGAATGAAGAATTAGAAATAGATAGGATAGTTTTCTTTTTTATTTAAATTTAAATCAATGTAAGACCAATGTTTGTAATTTAAATTCCAAACATCAATTGTACATTTAATTTAAAGATAAATAAAAGTTTCCATTATCCAATTTAATTCTATTTTCTCTTTATTGTTTATTTATTTATTTAAAACTCTTTGAATTAAAACAATTGAAAAATAAATTTCAATCACTCAATTTAGAATAATAAATAACTTAAATAAAACAATGTCTTTAGTAATATTGATCAATTAAACCTGTCTTTTCCAATATCCAAAACAAAGCAGCAGTTAACCAAAATAAATTGATCAAGCGCATTCCTTTTTTCTTTTTTCACTGATTCTTTGCCAAGCACTGTAATTCCAAACTGCACATCTTCTTTGACTGGCTCAAACAAAACAACATGAATTCAACCCAACTGCCTCTTTTACTGATTAAGTCAAAACAATGCGAATCCAACCCGAATCTTGAAAAATCTTGCAAAGTGCTATGGAATTTTAATTTTGCTGAGAATATGCCCATAAAACCTTAATTCTTGATTAAATGCCAAATAACGCTCGCCTGATCAAAATTGAACCAAAAATCATCCAAAACCCTAAGCCAACTGTGAAACAATCCAGAGTCCTGAAAATCAGTAAAAACCCTAATTTCGCTTGACTGACAAGAAAAGTCCGTTTGTCCGATTCTTGAGCCAGTTTGAAAAATCAGGAAATGCCTGAAGCTGAGATTTCTTGTGGAAAAATGCGAGGGCAAATTTTGGGGTACAACAACATGTTATATTAATAAATTAAGGCTTTGAGTACATCAATGCCTTCTTGGGAAAAATAATACAAAAACTCTAAGATAAAAAGGTAGTACGCATCCTTTTTGGTGTGATGTAGACATTCAAGTTCCTCTCCTCATGAAGTAGCCTAGTGAGTTCCAAAACATTCTTCTCGCTTGCGTAGAATTGGGCTTCGAAGGTATCTCGCTCCCCCTTGAGTTGTATCCAATCTCTTTGTAGGTCTTCAAGAGAGGTGGGCATGTCAGGATGTAGGATTGTGTATGGAACATCTCCTTCCATAACAGGCTCAATGATTACTGGGAGAATAGAGGGATAAGGCATCATAAGACTCTGAGCACGAGTTCGTACCCATTTGAGGTAAGGCTCAAGAGGCATGGAATTTTTATGCCTCAAAGTCTTGCTATCTACCTTATTCAACATCCTCCAAGCTCAGATAAATCTCTGGCAAAGACCTTGATCGTCGTTGTCGTAGTCAAATACCAAACCTTGAATCAACATCTCGTGCGGGCCATCCCTTCGGGCATAACCAAACTGTCTTAAGGCTAAGCAGGGGTTGTAAGTGATACCTCCCCTAATTCCAAGTAAAGGGACATTAGGAAATTCTCCACAACGGTCGACAATAGTAATATTCTCTATGGATAGGGAGCACCAATGAATGTCTGAATGTTTGAGTGCCATCAACCTTTGTGACCACCTTGAACCTTGCTCATTCTTTAATATAGATTGGGGAAGATATGAAATAAACCATCTTTCCAAGAGAGGAGTGAAACACATAAGGACACCTCTTTTCCTCATTGTGCGAGTGTGAAAAGTGTGTAGGATATCTCCTAGCAATGTAGGCACCAGGTTGTGGGATATGAAGATTTTTACGGCATTTATATCTATGAGTTGGTCCGGGTTTGGAAACAAAACCATCCCATAGATGAGGAGAGCCACAATTTCCTAAAAGGCTTGCAGATCCAAGGAATTCCAACAGCTTTGGACCTTATCAAACAAGAACTTTGACAGGAAACCTTTGACACCACTCCTTGTTTCCCAATGAGTTGTGATATCAGATGAATGCAAGTGTAGAGCTTGAGCAATCTCTTCTGGCTTTGGGTCTCTTTCCGTACTGTTGAAAGGTAGTTGATTGAGAATGGGAATCCTCAAGATTTGGGAGAATTCTTCCAAAGGTGGCACAAGTTGATAATCGGGAAACGTGAAGCAATGGTGTAGAGGATCAAAGAACTGAAATAACACCTTCATCATGTCCTCATCTGTGTTGGATGTGACCAAGTTGAGTAGGAGACCATGTCTCTCGGTGAATGGAGAATTCTCAGGAATCCTTGAAGCTAGCTCCTTAAGTTGTGGAGGGATCCTTACAAGATTGACTTGAATGGTTTTCCTGCGAAGAGAATCCATATCCTACAAAACAGAATAACGATAAATCCCAAGATCCTTGAAATGGTAAGTGAATGAGTATGATGTTATGATGTTCATGATGTTATGTACAAGTAAAATATACACAAACAAAGAAAACAATTCCTTAGGTTTAGGATTGCATGGAGTCTCATAGGTAAGTACCCTCTTGAAGTTTAGTTGGCTTAAAACCTATCCTAGTAATAGTAACCGGGTTCTAAGGAGCTCAATATCACTGGTTTGTTTCCTTGGGCATTGTTTCAGCACAAACCTCTTTAATGGCGACCGAAATATCCTAAGAAACTAAACCTCAATGAGTACAATATCGAGTATCTACCAACTTCGGACTGCACCAAAGCCGGTCATCTCACTACATCCTAAAGGCCAAGTTGGTCAAGTAAAGGTTCTAAAAGTTCATTAGTGCTTCATGACATCACTCAGCGGCCCCATATTCTCTTTGATTAACTCAAAGGCTACCGGTACCCACAAATATGTTGCACTAACGTAGCTATTTCTTAGACCATGTCGGTATACCCAACACAGTTCCCACAACGTATTGCTACTTACCTATAATGCATCCCAAATCCGGGTAGTGGATTCAAACCCAAATAAAGAACCATAATGTAAAGCAAACAAGTGAAACAATGTAAGCAAGTAAATATGATCTAACCCTAAGGTAACCCCACTTTTAGAATTTTCCCCAGCAGAGTCGCCAGTTCTGTGATACGGTGGAAGAACTGACTCGGATGTTTGCGTTTGATCGCAATTGTGCGAATAGCAAGAATCGCCACCTACTTTTATTTTATCCAAAAGGAAAGGTAAAAAAGCACAGGAAAGACCTTTCGAGATTATTTCTCGGGTTCGGGGGGTAGATTATGAAAAGGGAAGGTATTAGCACCCTTTTCATCCGTAGTTATCTACGGGCTCTTAGTTACTCGCTAGATCACTTGCTTTTGTTTGACAGTGTGCTTGTGGTGTGGTTCTTGAAATTATTTTGAAAATGTCTTTGTAATGGTTCTAGTTTATATAAGAACGCGTACAAAGTGTTGTTTCAAAAAATAGTTCAAAGAAGTGTTTGTGTAGTGTGTTTTTGAAATTGATTTTGAAAATATGTTTTGTAATGGTTCTTGTTTCTATAAGAATGTATACAAAGTGTTTTGTCTTTTGAAAATGTTTCAAGATGAAAGTGTTGGTGTAAAAATGTTTTTGTCGTGAGCAAGCGAACAACTAGGAGCGAATCTGCGTACTCGAAAGGTCTTAGATGTTCTTTTCTTCCTCCTTTAGATGTTTCTATCTTACCATTGATTTGGTAAGAAGCCCCATCATTGGATGTGAAGGGACAGGTGCGGGACGTTTGTACAGTCATAGAAGGCAACTTATGAGACGCTTTAGCAATTTTTCATAAGGGACTAGATCGTTTTACCGAAGGCAACATCGAGGGTCATCGAGGGACTACGATCCTTTTTTTATCGGATGGCCTTTGCTAAAGCGTCCCCTATTCGAGGGACATGACTATTTTCCGAGGCAACAAAGCGAGATTACCCTAGAGGTGCATGTGTGAATGGTGTGTTTGATTGCATGCGTTTAGTATTTGATTAGGGTGGTCTACTTGTTAGTTTTATCTTACCATACACTCTAATTACTAACATTTATGAAAGCAAAAAATGAGGAAAATAAAGGTCCTACGCTATTACATACTTTTTGAGGGATGGGGTATATAAGTGTACAAGTGGGGGTTGCAAAAAATAAAATTCCTAATTATTACAACCAAATTGAATGAAAATAAAAGCAAAAGATCAAAAGAAAAATCAAAATTTATGCTGTCTGGTCTGACATGGGACGTATCCTATGACACAGGCACCCGTGTCAGCTTCTCTAAGGGTCCATGCACATTTTTTCCTTTTCTGTACCAGCTAAACTGACACGGGCCGTGTCCAGTGACACGGGCACCCGTGTCAGCTCCTAACCTGCATTTTTGTTAGCGTAAAGTTTCAGTATGGCTGACACGGGCACCCGTGTCAGCCCCTGACCTGCATTTTTGTGAGATTTTTTCAAACAGAGGAGCTGACACGGGCACCCGTGTCAGCCCCTGTCTTGGCTCTTTTTTACTGAGTTTTCCCTTTTTGATTTATCTTTTACATATCTTTTGGACACAAACAGAAAATGATGTATGGAAAAAGATATTACAGTTTGAAGAAAAATATACCTCTTGAAGCGAAACTTTAGAATACGTATGGATATCTCCGGATGCAAATTGATGAATGACCGAACTCCTCTTTAGAGCTACTCCAATCCTTGCTCTGTGTGACCAAGTTCTAGAATCGCTCCAACCCAGTCAAAGGTGTAAAGTACTGTTTTTTTGTTTATGCTTGGAAGGTGATGATAAAGGTGTTACAAAGACTGTTCTTATGTTAGAATAATCTCCATGTGATGTATATGAGGTGTTTGGGTAGTTGGTTTAGGGGAAAGTTTGCAAGGTTGTACAACAAGGGATTGAGGATTTTTCTGTTTTTGTGAGTGAAAACAGAGTTGAAGATGAGCAAAGTTTTTATGGACGAACTGAGTTTTATGAAATGAGCTGGATTTTATGAATGAGCAGAGTTTAAAAAAAGTTCTCTTTTTTCTACTCTCTCTTTTTCTCTCCCCAAAAAAATTCCCCTATGTCTTATGAAACAGTCCCTTTTGTAGCTTCTTGACTGAGGTTTAGGAGGGAAACAAAATAAGTTATTTTGAACTGTTTTTGCCTACTACTTTGATACTTTTTCCACACAATTTTCTTTTGCCATTTTGGTGCAATTTTGTGGCTGTTATGATGCAAGTTGGAGCAGACTGCATAGAGAAGTTTTTGACTGGTTTTGTGGACATATTTTGGATTGTATAGGACAACAATGCAGGTTTTGTGACAGGTTTGTGGTGCAGCATGGCACAAGGTTTTGTAGTATTGCAAATGAGCAGGGGTTTGGAGTGTTGTGGCAATGTATAGAAGTAGCATATTGTTTTTTGTTCAGCAATAACTTGGACATCATAGTTTATAGCATAAAACAAGTTTGGTTTGTGGAGCAATTTATGTATATTGTATCAAAGACAAAGCATTGTGGCAAGGTTTTGAATCAAAGGAAAAAGTCCAAGCAATACAAAGTTTAGGATTTGTAAACTTGCAAAAATGCCAGTTTGTAATAACTTAAATTATTTGTAACATCTTGAACTATTTTGAATTATAATGACAAGGTGTCATGAAGCAATGAACTTAACTTAGAAAAATTTCAAAGTCTTGCAAAAATTGGATTTCTGACTTTCTTGATTTTTGATGATCAAATTTCATATTTTGGATGTCTTGATGAAATGTGATTTTTGGGACTCAACTTTGGTCAAAAAGTCAAAGTTTGACTTTTTAGTGTACCGTTGACTTTTCTCACCAGTTGACTGAATTTGTCTATCAATCAACTGATCTCAGGAGATGAATTGAAATATGCAATTAGGTCAAAATGATGCGCTCAGATCCATGAGATCATGCTTCCAACCAATAAGCCAGGTATTGGGTCAAAAATCAAAGTTCGGTTTTTTATCAGTCAAAACCCTAATTTTGCCCATTTTGCCCCTTTTGGTAATTTGAATGACTTTCTTGGAAAATTGTGATCCCAAACTTGAAACTTGACAAAATAATCCTGAGGGTCCATAATGATTCATGAAAATCATTCGAAACATTAGAAATCCAACTGCCTTTATACAAACCCAAACCCTAATTTGAGGTATCAGTGTTGGGAAAATTGTTTGACCTAGTCGATACTTGCGCAAACTTGAGGCATTAAAGATCTTTATAGGAAATATCTTGAGAAATGAGAGGGCAAGTTTTGGGGTACAACACATAGAAAGTGGATTCAAAGATCTGTGAACCCACTTTGATTGGGAGGTCCACTTCTCCATGCACCATTCTTTTGGACCCGTCAAAGGCCCGAACTATAATGTCACTGGGTTTCAGCATAACCCGTTTGCAATCCAGTCTGTCGAGAGCTCCCTTTGGCAGAACATTCAGAGAAGAATCAATATCAATTAACACATGAGCCAACGTAGTTCCCCTACATTCAATGGATACATACATAGCCCTATTACGATTTCTCCCCTCTAGAGTCAGGTCAGCATCAGAGAAGCCTAATCCATTATCAGTTGTTAAAATCGCTACATAACTTCCAAATTGATCAGCCAAAATTTCTTGCAGAACATGAGCAGTCTTCAAGAATTTTACTAAAGCCTGTGCATGGGCTTCAGAACATAGTAGTAAAGATAACATGAAGATTTTGGACGGGATTCGCCCTAACTGTTCAACAATTTTATAGTCGCTCTTGCAGATGATTTTCAAAATCTCTTCCAACTCTTGTCCAGAGGTGTCCTTGACTGTAGCTTCTTTTGGCACCTCTATGTGGATAGGCTCTATCATTGGCTCTTTACCCCGAGCCTCGGTAGTTATCTTGGTAACTATGACTTGAACAAGTGGAGAGATTTCCGGAGAGAAAATCCTTCTGCTTCTAGTAATTTTGATGGTCTCCGTAATATTGTCAATATTGGGATCAACCTCTTCATCATCTTCGTCAGACAACTCTTATTTAACGCCGTGGTAATAGACGTCATACCCATAATTCCATGGAATGACCTTCTCCGAGGAATATAGGATGGGCCCAGGTGTTGTAATGATTAAAGGAGCGGCTTTTGGATTGACAGTAATCCTTATAGGACCCTTGGAAGTGACCCTGAAAGGAGTGCCAGATATGACAGACAAATCTCAACATAAATTCTCAGCATACAAAACTTTCTCAAACAAAATTACATGTTCACCCATCAGGCGCTGAACGCCTTCCTTCAGTAACTCGCAACCATTGGGTTAAACTGCACAATAATAATATTCTTTAACACATCCCGTAAATAATCCGACTTGTAGTAAATTCTTCTTGACTGTTGAGATAGGAGTAACAACATCACTTACGGAGGCAACATACAAAATATCTTCAATAGCACTTATGCCTTTGTCATGTTTAGGCATAGGTGCAGTAATCACATTCGGAGTCTCTGGAGGATCAAACTCAATTTCCTTATTATCGATCATATCCTAAATCTTTCTTTTCAGGGCCCAGCAATTGTTGGTGTCGTGCCCAGGATTGTTCGAATGATACGCACACCTCGCATTTGGATTATACTTTGGAGAGAATGTGTTGGGATTCTAAGGAGGATCCCTAAGTGAAATGAGTTCAGCTTTAACAAATGTTGCAATGCCTGAGATAAAGGCATCCCGATCTTGGTAAATTTTCTCAATGGAGCGTCTGGCCTTCGTTGATTACCCTGTTGTTATTGTTGAACAGACGCCAAATTGGAAATCAACACCGCTCCTACAGACTGATGACAGTCGTTTTTACTATAGCTCTTCTGGACATAGACAACACTGGTTTCTCTTTTACTTCCAAATGGCTTCTTCATAGAATTAGAAGATGCATCCAACATGATCTTCCCACTCTTAATACCACTTTCAACTCTTTCTCCTGTCAGAATTAGCTCAGTAAAGCCAGATGAAGAACTCCCAATCATATGATTAAAGAATGGGTCTGTCAGAGTACCCATGAACATATTAACTAATTCTCGGTCAGACAAGGGAGGTTAGACCCTTCTGGCTAAGTCTCTCCAGTTCTGGGCATACTCCTTGAACCCTTCATTCGAGCCCATGGACAAGTTTTGCAATTGTACACGAGTCAGCGCCAGGTCAACATTATATTTATACTGCTAGTAAAAAGCAGTATCCAAGTCTTCCCACGTGTGAATGTTGGTTCCTTCCAGCTGGTAGAACCATTCAAGTTGAGTACCGGACAAAATTTCTAGAACGAAATGGACCCTTAATTTCCTGTCAGTAGTATGAGGTTGGATTTTTCGAACATACAACCTCAGATGAAGTTTTGGATAAGAGACCTCATCATATTTAGCAAAGATAAGGACCTTGAATTTGTGAGGGATGACCACCCCCGGGATCATACCTATCTCTCCAAAATCCAATCCAGGCACTTTCTGGGTTTCCATAGCTTTGAGACGATCTTCTAACTGCTTATACTTGTCATCTGCCGGAAGGTACTTTTCATCGGAGTAGTCTTCATCTTCAGGAATATTCTCAGAACCCTGGTTATTTCTACCTTCACCCCTGACACTTCTACCATCCTCCTCTTGGTTTTCATCTTCCTCAGAGGAAACATCATCCACTTGAATCATTTGAGCGGGACCATTGAATCTTCTCCTCATATTGAGGATGAAAATTAGGTTTCTAGTCTTCTTTTTCTTGGCGAGGAGAGCCATCATCTCTTGTTGCCCTTTGGCCAGATTCAGAAGAGTCTCTTGAAAGTGTGCATGCTGAGCCTGGATATCCTTGACAGTTTGTTCAAGGGCCACCTTATACTAAAATAAACAATAAATAGATGAGGAAACCTGTATTGGAAAACCTGTTTATGAAATGATGCACGGTATGTGGATGCAATGTTTTCAAGGACCTTAGGAGATTTAAATTTGCTAACCGAGAGGAAACAAAAACAAAGATTTTTATTAGTAAGTTAAAGATTGCAATTGCCTCTTAGGCTTACAATGAAAACAAAAGGGTCTCAAGGAGACAACAATATGAACTTCTAAAACCTAAGACTCAAGTCTCCCATGGACGCTTCCTCTTCGTGTCGATGTATGCATTAAGGATTTGCTCCTCGTGAAGTTGCTTTGTGAGCTCCAAAACTTTCTTTTCATTTGCATATAATTAAGTTTCAAAGGTGTCCCGTTCTTCCTTGAGTTGAATCTAGAACTTCTGCAATTCTTCGAGGTCAGTGGGCATGTCTAGATGGAGGATTGTGCGAGAAACGTCTCCTTCGACAACAGGCTCTATGATCACTGATAGAATAACTGGATATGGCATCATGAGGTTTTGAGAGCGAGCTCATACCCATTTGAGGTAGGGCTCCAAAGGGATGGAATTATTTTGTCCTAAAGTCTTGCTATCAATCTTATTTACCATGCCCTATGCACATATAAACCTTTGAAGATAACCTTGAAAATCATTCTCGTAATCGAACACAATACTCTTGATCAGTGTGTCATGAGGAGCATCTCTTAGAGCATAACAAAATTGATGTAGAGCCAAATAAGGGTTGTAAGTAATACCTCCCCTAATGCCAAGGAGTGGAACATTAGGGAATTCTTCGCAACGGTCAATTATAGTAACATCTTTCAGAGATCGGGAACACCAATAGATATCTAAATAAGAGAGCGACACCATCATTTGAGACCACCTCAAACCTTGTTCATTCTTCACTGCTGATCAGGGAAGGTGAGAAATAAACCACCTGGATAACAAAGGCATGCAACACATAAGAGTCCCTCGCTTCCTCATAGTACAAGTGTGAAGAAAATGCAAAATATCTCCAAGAAAAGTAGGTACAGGGTTATGAGTGAGGAAAATTTTGACAATATTCATATCTATGAGTTGGTCTGGATTAGGGAATAGAACCAAACCATAGACCAACAAAGCCAAGATTTCCTTGAAATCATGAAAACTCATAGCATCCAGAAACATCTGAACCTTCTCTAACAAAAATTTAGCAAGAAAACCCTTAACTCCACTTCTCGTTTCCCAATTAGATACAATGTCGGACCGCTTCAGATGTAAGGCTGCTGTAATATCTTTAGGTCTCGGAGCTTCCTTTAAACCGGTGAAGGGTGTCTGATCAAGAACGAGTACCCCCAGTAATTGAGAGAACTCCTCATTATGGGTACCAACTGATAATCTGGAAATGTGAAGCAGTGATGTACATGGTCAAAGAACTGGAATAGAACACTCATCGTGTCTTCGTCGAAACTTGGGGTAACCAGACTGAGTAGTCGACCATGCCTTTTGAGGAATGGAGAAATTTCGGGAACCCTTGAGATTAACTCTTTAAGTTAAGGAGGCACCATTATAAAGTTGATCCGGATAGTGTTTCTGTGAGCGGAGGCCATAACCTACAAAAACAACAAAGATAAATCTCTTGGTCTTTGTAATGGTTAGTGAGAATGATATGGTATGATGTCATGGTGTTATAATGTCATGTTCGAACAATTAATCATACACAAACAAAACACACAAGGCCTTAGGTTTAAGCTTGCATGTAGTTTATAGGTAAGTACCCTCTTGAGTTTAGTTGGCTCAACCTACCCTAAAAGAAGTAACTGGGTTCTAGGAGTCTCAATATCACTGATCTTTCTGTGAGGCATTATTTCAGCACAAGCATCTTATTTGCGATGGAAATATTCTGAGAGTCCAATCTCAATGACTGTAGCATCCAGTATCAACCAACTTCAGTCTGCACTAAATCCGTCCATCTCACTACTTTCTAATGGCTAAATTGTGTAAACTAAGGTTCTAAGGTCAGTTAGTGGTTTATGACACCACGCGGTAGCACAACATTCTCCTTGACTGACTCAAGAGACACTGGCACCAACTAGTGTATCACACTAATGTAGCCATCGTTTCAACCATATCGGTCTACACCGTATAATTTTCACGATCTATTGCTACTTACCTAAAATGCCCCCAGATCTGGGTATAGGATCTAAATAAGAAATAAACCCAATCATATCCCGAAATATAAAGCATACAAAGCAAGAAAGTAAAGAAATAAAGGTGAAGTAGCTCTAAATGTAACCCCACTTTTGCTTATTTCCCCGATAGAGTCGCCAGTTCTATAATACGGTGGGAGAACTGACTTTTGGGTTTTGCATTTTATTGCAAATGTTGCGGATAGCAAGAGTCGCCACCGACTTTTCTTTTATCCAATAAAGGAAAGAGTGAAAAGAACATGAAAGAACTTTTGAGAATTTTTTGAGTAAGAGGGGTAGGTTATGAAAAGGGAAGGTGTTAGCACCCTTTTCATCTGTAGTTTTCTACAGGATCTTAATCGCTAGCTCACTTTTGGAAATGCTTTGTGCCTGTGTATGTTTGAAAATATTTTGAAAATGCCTAAATGAAATAATTTTGTAATGATTCTCGTATCGTTGAGAATGTATACAAAATGTTTGTTTTTAAAATATTTTGATAGAAAGTATTCTTTTGTGAAAAGATGTTTTTGTTTTGAAAAGTTTGTGAGCAAGCGACTACGAGCGGTCTACCTACTGAAAAAAGTCTTTGTCCTTTTACTCCTCCTTTAGATAGTACTAACCTATCATTAGTTAGTAGGAAGCCTTATAATTGGATGTGAGGGATGGGCGTGGGTCATCGTACAATCATAGAAGGCAACTTGTAGGACGCTTTAACAATTGTCGTAAGGGACTAAGGTCGTTTACCGAAGGCAACAACGAAGGGTCATCGAGGGACTACGGTATTTTGAAAGAGGGTATTTTCTAAAGCATTCCATGTTAGAGGGTGTTGTACCCCAATTCCCTCCCTTTTTCTCAATACAAACTTCACAAGATTTTCAGTGGCTCAAGCTTGCACGAGGGTTGACTAGGTTAAGCCATTTCCTCAACATTGATACCTCAAATTAGGGTTTGAGTTTGCACAAAGACAATTGGACTTCTAATACTCCAAATTACTTTCATGGATCATTATGGACCTTAAAGAATGCTCATGTCAAGTTTCAAGTCTTGTATCACAAATGTTTCTCAGTCAATTGAACAGATGACCTAACATCAGTTGTATTGGTGAAAAAGTCAATTGTAGCACCAAAAGTCAAACTTTGACTTTTGGTCAATATCAAGTTTCAAAAATCACAATTCACCAATACATTCAAGAATATCAAGCTTGACCATCAAGAAGTCAATAAAGTCAAAAGTCAATGTAAAAGGTCAAGATTTCCAAGACTTAGAAATTTTCTAAGTGTTTTATACATGATAATTTCATTACTTCATGCCAATATTTCACCAAGATGCAAGATGATTCAAAGAAAACTTTCAACATGAAAGTTGTAGATCTTGATGAGATCTATAACTTTTCTTTGCTAATCAATCCCTAGAAGTTCTTGGATTTTGAGTTATAAATTCATGAAGTCATGACATTTTCATCTACCACTTAGAGAAATTTTCAACAGATTTTAGTCAGGATTTTATCCAATTCTTGGCATTTTTTCATATAGTTCTAAGATGATTTTGTCAAAATGGCCAGTATGAAAATTATAGAGGATGTTTCAAGCTTTCCAAAACATCCAAGAACATAAATTTATCATACTTGAGCTATGAGATTCAAGGGCATGAAGTTGCGCATCCATTCTTGAATTGCAAGTCACTTTGTTGAAGAACACATAACAAAACCCTTATGTTATGCTGCATAATCTTGTGTTACAGGTCTTCTTGCTTTCAAATCTCATCATAATTTAATGCTTACACCCACTCTTGAGCTATTACCTAAGTGTTTGAGCCATTATCCAAAAGATCTTTCCATTTATAGCATAAAGGCACCATTGCTATTCTTGAAAAGCAAGCTTGTTGGCACAAAACTTGTATTGAGCCCATATCTTGTTTGCTTCTAATTTTACTCCACCATAAATCATAGAAAGTAACCCCTCTAAACCAGCGACTGTGGTACTTCATCTTGGGACCATGACATAACTTGATATTTGCAATCCAACCTATCCATAACTCCATAGTTTGTATACCAAATCAGCTTGTTCACAAACCTCTTGCCTATAAATAGGAGAAGCATTTTCAAGAGAAAGAGGTCAAAAAAATAGAGAGAAAAGCCAGAAACTTTGTTGATAAACCCTCAAAACCTCATATTCACAAAAGCCATAACAGTCCACAAAGCTTCCACTCTTGAGTTTCGAAGTCCAAACCTTTGAACCTCTCATACTTTGCAAGTTCTGTCCAAACATCTAAGCACCCCACATAAATCATAAAGAAGTTGTTCAAACTCAAGAACAAGATTCTATAACACCTCTGTTTTTCCAAGTTTAAGAATACTCAAGGCAGCAACTCAAGCTCAAAATACAAATTCCAGCTTCAAGGTAAGTCTCCTTGACTTTAAACCCTTCATTTCAAGCATCATTAGTTGATTCATCTTTGAAGATAAAATGTAATAACCATCCCCCTTGAAGCTAACCTTTGTTTTTCTTCTATTCTTGTCATTTATGTGTTGAGAACTAACCCCTGCGTGCAGTAAAACAATGATAGAGTGAAAAAAATACAGCATGAGTCGACACATACTCACATGAGTCGACTAATTTTAGTGATAGAACACGCTACGAGTCGACACAAAGCCTCATAAGTCGACACATACTGCTATAACATGCACAAAACAGAAAGAAAAAAGACACATGAGTCGACACAAAATGCGTATGTGTCGATACAAACAAGGAATGAGTCGACACATACCATTATGAATTGACTCATACTGAGTTAATTTGGTTTTATAGGGGCAAGGAATGGTTATGTGTCAATGCATAGAAGCATGTGTCGACACATAATGTTAAAAAAATTATTTTTACTCTCTTTTACACTGTTTTTACATATTTCACACATTTCCTTCATAGATATTCAATATGGTTGTAATATTTAAGCTCCTATTCCATCCCCATTCATAAATTGTATCCCCATCCCCCTATGGATGTAATAGCGTAGGATTTTAATTTCCGTAAATTTATCGTTTTCATATAATTGTTAGTAATTAGGGTGTGTATGGCAAGATAAAATCGATGCTTAGAAAAACTCTAATCTCAAGACAAAAATGCATGCAATCAAACACACTTTTCACCTTGCACCTCTAGGGTTAACTCCACTTGTTGCCTTAAAAATGGTCATGTTATGCATGTGAGACATCTTATCAAAAACAAACAAAATACAAGATCAAAGTCCCCCGATGACGCTGGGAATGTTTCCTTACAAATGATCTTAGTCCTTTAATAAAAATGCTAAGATATCTCACAACATTGCATCTTATGACTATAGGATGACCCACGCCCGTCCCTTTACCTCCAAATATAGGGCTTCTTACCAATCAATGGTAAGATAGCAATGTCAAAAGGAAGAGAGAAATGAACAAAAGATTTTTGAGTAGGTAGAACGTTCTTAGTTGCTTGCTCACAATCCATCTTCAAAACAAACATCTTTTCAAATACACCAAACACTTTCAAAAACACGAAATATTTTCAAAAAGTCCAACACTTTGTATGCATTCTTATAGAGACGAGAATCATTACAAAGCTTGCCTAAATGAAGGCTCTTTTCAAAAATACTTTCAAAACCCAACACAAACACATTTCAAACAAAGAAATTTCAAAAGTGATCTAGCAAGCAACTAAGAGCCCATAGATAACTATGGATGAAAAGGGTGCTAACACCCTCCCTTTTCATAATCTACCCCCCGAACTCAATAAAATATCTCAAAGGTATTTCCTATTCTTTTCACCTTTTCCTTATTGGATAAAAGAAAAGTCGGTGGCAACTCTTGCTATCCGCAATAATTGCGATAAAACTCAAAACAACCAAGCCAGTTCTCCCACCGTATTACAGAGGGACATGACTATTTTTTATCCGAGGCAACAAGTGAGGGTCACCCTAGAGGTGTGCGTGTGCGAAGTGTTTTGATTTCAAGTATTTGTCTTGAGATTAGGTTTTCTAACGTTTGTTTTTTATGTCTTGCCATGCACACCAAGTTAATCTAGCAGTTAAATATATACAAGTGCGGAAAATAAAAATACGGGAAATAATCTACGCTATTACATCGCTTCAGGGATGGGGAGTACAAACCATAAATGGGGAGAAGGTGAAGAAACCCTAATTATCTATTACATACCATTGATATTTACAATATTGAAAAATAATGTGAAAAAGTAAATGAGCGCGCGGAGATTGAAAAGGGAAAAGGTGTTTAAAAAAAACCCTAAAATATTTTAAGCATTTAAGAAAATACTTTTGATGTTTTTGTTTAGAAAAATATTCGAAATGTAAAATAAATAATAAAACCTAATTCTAATTAATTCATTAGTTAATCATTTAAAATAAAACAAAGTGTGATTAAATTAATTAATTTCTATTTAATAAAAAATTAAATTAATTTATTAAAACCTAAATCTAATTTGTTTATGATTTTATGATTTTTTTATTTAAATAAAATTAATTTAAAAGAGAATAAATGATTACAACAAAAAAGGAAAAAAAGTAAAATGGGCCTGAGTTATAAAGAAATTTGGGGGGTGTGAAAAAAGTAAAACATCCCGGCCCAAATCCAAAAGCCTAAGCGCCTGTGAGATTCAGTGTGGACAGCTCAATGGGGTGCACCATGGGGGAAATCTCTAGTAGCATCAAATCTGGATTGATTGAGATCAAGTGGTTGAGGGTTAAAGATGTATGGTATGCGCGCTAGATTGTTTGTATAGGATCTGTAAACAGAAAATGTTAGAAAATAAAATGCCAGAGGTAGGGATCGAACCCCTGCCCTGGAACACTAAAGCCTTACTCACACATGCGCTTGCCACTAGGGTGGTTGTTTCACCAAGGTCCAAGGAAGCTTTTGGCATCATTTATTTACACCTAGAAGCATCCATACGTGTTCTGAGTTTTCACTTCAAGAAGTAAGTTTTCCAAACTGTGATATCTTGATACAAGCGTTATTTGAAAATACATTCTAAAGCAAAAATGTAGATATCATGACTCTAAATCTAACTATATCTTTAGTTCTCATTTAAATTAACTGTGTGATGAGAATTTTGACTATAAACCATTAGGGTTTATTTTTGGTACCAACATAAATTCTCTTTAATCTTTGAGTTTTAGCTTGAGTAAATTACATGGTTGAATTCGTGATTAAATTTCAAGCAAGTTTTGTTTTGGAAGTTTTCAAAATGGATGAGAAATGAGAGTTTTTGAAAATCATCAATGGTGAGTGTGTTGCAACCTTTACTTTTCCTTGAAAGTGTATGAATTGGTCTACTCAAGTCAAATTGAAAAGTTGGATTTTGAAAATGGTGGATGTTGATAATGGAGTTACAGTGGCAAAAAAGGTGTTTGGATCACTTATACATGATGTATAAGAGGTGTTTAAATGATTTGTTTTGACAAAAGTTGTAAGGTTTGAGAGATTTGAAGATTTGGACTTCAAAGCTCAAAAATGGAGTTTTTAAGGCCAATTAGGATTTGGGAGAGTTTTAGAGGGTTTGAGGGCTTGTCAATTCCTCCTCTGGAGTGAAAATGAGCCTCCTATTTATAGCGAAAGCTCAGAGGTAATGAGATGGACAGGTTTGCAAATGATAGAGTTTTGGTTTGGTTGAGATGAAACAACCAAGTTTGTGTGAAAACTATTTTTCCAATGCATAGTACAAAAGGGATCTGAAGTGGTTAGGAGATTTATACATGTTGCTTCTTGCTTTAGTTCTTGAGTCTGATCATAGGAAGCAATGTATAGTCTCAAGGAGTTGACATTTTGATTAAAGTTTGCTTTATAAGAGTGGAAGTGTTAACTTTGTGCCAAAAATGGAATGATGCATTGGACAAAGCTTCTAATCCTTGTGTAATGACTTAAGATTTCGTGTAATCTTCTAATTATGGATAGATTTAGGAGATTAGAGGCCTGAAAATTAAGATTATGTAGAATGGTGTGAGATTTGGCCATAAGGTTTATCACAAAAATGACCTATAATTCAAGAATGAAATGCCAACTTCATGTCTTTGAAACTCTTATCTCAAACATGATCTTTTCATGCTCTTGGAAATTTTGGAAAGCTTGAAACATGATCTTCAACTTTCATGTTGGCCACTTTGGCTATATAAAAAGGGAAATTGGTGAAAATTGGCCAAGAAGTTGAGATGAAAAACTAATCAAAAATATTTCTAAGTGTTAGATAAAAAATATCAAAACTTCATGGGCCCATATCTCTTGATCCAAGCACTTTTTAAGGATCATACCACATTAACAAAGTTGTAGAATTCTTTAATCCCTAAAAATTTCATGTTGAAAGTTTTCCATGAATCAGTTTGGATCTTAGTGAAAAAATGGCCATAAAGTAGTGACTTTGTTAAAAACAAAACACTTAGAAATTTTTCTAAGTGTTGGAAAATTTTCCAACTTTTGACTTTTGCTGACTTTTTCTTGATTTTATTGACTTTGTTGATTCTTGATGATCAAACTCGATAATTTTGAATATTTTGGTGATTCTTTATTTTTGAATTTCAATGTTGACCAAAAAGTCAAAGTTTAACTTTTGCGTGACTGTTGACTTTTTATCAATTGATTCAATTCTTCAACTATCAATCACTTGTATCTTTTGAAATGTATTGAGCCATGTAATTAGGTAAAGTTATTATATTTGAGACCTTGAGATCATGCTTTAAGCCATTAGGTCATGCACTAGGCCAAAAGTCAATGATCAGTCATCCTCAATCAAAACCCTAATTTGGCAATTTTTGACATTTGATGATTTTAGGGCTTTCCTTGAGGAATCATGATCAACCCTTGATAAAATGATGAATATCACCTCAAAATATTTATGTTGACAAAAAATCTTGAAGTTTGACTGTATGTTGACCATAATTGACTTTTTACCCAATACAATTGACTTTCAATCTTTTGAGCCATTGAATGAGCAAACATGTGATGCAAGACTTGAAACTTGACATAAGCATTATTGAGGACCTATGATGAACCATGAAAGTCATTTGAGACCCTTGTAGTACAATATTATTTGAGAATCACCAAGCCCTAGTTGAAGACCCTTGCTTATGAGAAGGTTTGACCAGTTAACTCTTGAGTAGCTTTGAGTATTTGAGACCTTTATGAGCATGTTTTAAAGAAAATGCGAGGGAAAATTTTAGGGTACAACAACTTCCACTATTCAATCTTATTATAAAAGTATTTTTAAGCAATTAAAACAATTCAAGTAAAGTGAAAAATTACAAAAAATACCAAATCATAAAATAAAATTGTGAAAAATTAAGAATCAGAAAGAGAAAAATCAAAAGTGTTTTTGAGAATTTTTTTAGAATTTTAGAAGTTGAAATGAATTTTTTTTCAGAAAATAAACTAAAAAGGATGATGAATCAACAAAGAAATTGGATCGAAAGATGCTTTAAAATTGAATTCGAAGTTGCAGAATTATGAGTTATAGAGGAAGTTCAACAAAGGTTCTTAGGCTCTATAAACTTATCAAATGAGTGGGATATTGCCCTCTATTTATAAGGAAGTGAATGGAATCGAGAGGAGGGTGGATGGTGTAATTTGAGCTGAAATCATGCACACCTGCATCATTAGCAAATTTTGACTAGCAAGTTATCAAAACTCAACCATTCCTTGCGTTTTGATGTGCTAAAACTTTCAAGCAATGTAGTTAATCATGTTTAAACATCAAACACGTGACAAAATTGTGTTTAGAGGTCACACTAATAAATTTGCAACCTGACTGTAAAGGAAACTTCATTTCCAAGGTACCAACTTTGAATTCATGGTGCACACAACTGAAGAGGCTTTAGGGAATAATTCTTGAAGCACTTGAAATATGACGCCATAATCTTTACAATGTGACAAGAAGGACTCCATTTGGATGCTTAAGCAAATATTTATGTCCAATTGAATTTTTGAAAAACATACAGATGTTTTGTACTTAGAAAAATTCTAAGTGTTGAACTTCAAAATGACCTATAATGTTCTTCAAAAATAAATGAACTTCCACTCAAAATTTGGTCTTGATATCCAAAGATGACATGAAGTAGACCTCTTGTATTGAAGTTTGGAATTGAGATCACTCAAAAATCATAGAAATTGAAAGAGTTATGGTCTTTGGAAGATGATGAAAATTTTGGGGAAAATAACAAAAGACCTATAATATTTTAAATTCTTTACCCACTTTCCAAGCATTATCAAGTCTTACACATAAAAACAAAGCTGTAGTAGACATTCCAAATATTATTATGGAAAAGGAATGGACTCAAGGAGATAAAAGTTGACCAAGTTATGATCATTTGAAGTCAAACCATATAATTCAAAGGCTTTTCAAGGAGACTTGTAATCTTTCTCAACTTTTAGTGATCTTCCATTCAAAATTAGCCTTATACTTATGAAGAGAGCTTGTTAAGGACCATTTCAAGATAACATGGCTTTTGAGAGTCAACAAACCCTAGCTCAGAGATTGTCAAAATGACTTGAAACCCCTTTCAACTTTTGATGATTTTTCTTGCAAAATTAGATCTTGTCATGTGAAGAGAGGTTGTTGCCGATGATGATAAAAATCCATAGCAAAAAGAACCAACTTCAAATGTTGAAAATTGGGAGATTTATGCACTTGTGATCACTGAATCTAGTATTTTCTCAATTAGGTCAAACGTGTTGAGTCAACCTTGAATCTTTTTGAACTTTCTTGGAAAAATAAGCATGATGAATCATAAGAAGCCTTGAAATGATTTTATCTTGAAGCACACTCAAGGATGGAGCTTAAGTCTCAATGAAGCTTGTTGAAGAAGGAATGGAAATAAAAACATGAACCTATGAACCTTCTTGATGAATTCCACCACCAACTTTGAGGATATCTTGACTTAAATAAAGTGAGAGAGCTCCTTGAACCAGAAATATTTGATTTTATAGACATGACCTTAAAGATTTAACTATTGCAATCCATTACAAAGCCATTTGATTGAGAATCACCCCTCAAACCCTAGATTAGATGGTGAGATGAATGAAATTGTGATCACCTATAATTTGAACATTCAAAGGAACATATATACACATATTAATGTTAGTTAAAAGAACGCATATACAAGATACACAATTCAAGGTGCTTAGTAATACCTCAAGAGAAAACTTAAAGATAGGATAAAGAGAGAAACAACCCTAATATGTGTGTCTTGATGCATTGTGACATGAGATGATGAGAAATCTTAGGGGGAAAATTGGGGTATAACAATTGCCCTTATTTAAGTGTCTTCTATCCGGAGATACGAATGTTAAAATCTTCATCTCGACGCGATTGAAGATACTTAAATAGAAGACAAACCCTATTTTTGGCCCTAAGATGCCATGAAATGCTTATGATCATGAATGAAAAAACTCCAAAGGTGACACAGAACACCACTGGGTAAGTAGAAGATAAAACAATAGATCAAAAAGAGAGTCTGACAAGGAAAATAAATTGCTAGGGAACATAATACTTAACTCTATTGGGGTAAAGGCCAAAGAGGAGATAAGGCATCACTACCTCAATAAATGAGTAAAAAGTAATGGATAACAACGATCGATAGATAACTGCAAACTACCCACTCCTAAAGGGGATAGCAAAAAAAAAGTAACATCGACTCATAGTGAATCAAAAATTAATGACCCGAAGGATGCAAATAGAAGCGGTAAGATAATACCGGTAAATACCAATATTAGGGAGGATAACAAATGATTGGAATCAGTACTTATGACTGGATACATATGATCGACATCAACACTAATGGTTGGGAACAAATCAACTCTTTCAGAGTAAAGTGATTCTCAATGACGAACTATCTCCCATAATAATGAGACTACCATCCATCGGAGTACAAACATCCCAACAACGAACTATCTCCCATAATGAAGAGACTACCATACATTGGAGTACATACCTCAACAATGAACTATCTCCCATAATGAAGAGACTACCATCCATCGGAGTAAAACATCTCAACAACGAACTATCTCCCATAAAGAAGAGACTACCATCCATCAGAGTAAAACATCTCAACAACAAACTATCTCCCATAATGATGAGACTACCATCCATCAGAGTAAAACCTCAACAATGAACTATCTCCCTTAATGACAAGACTACCATTCATCGGAGTAAAACATCTCAACAATGAACTATCTCCCATAATGATGAGACTACCATCCATTGGAGTACAATCTCAACAAAGAACTATCTACCATAATGACGAGACTACCATCTATCAAAGTAAACCATCTCAACAAGAAACTATCTCCCATAATGACGAGACTACCATCCATTGGAGTATAATCTCATCAACAAAATATCTCCCATAATGATGAGACTATCATCCATTGGAGTAAAATCTCAACAACGAACTATCTCCCTTAATGATGAGACTACCATCCATTGGAGTACAATCTCAACAACAAACTATCTCCCATAATGACGAGACTACCATCCATTAGAGTACAACCTCAACAATGAACTATCTCCCATAATTAAGAGACTACCATCCATCAGAGTAAAACATATCAACAATGAAATATGTCTTATAATGAAGAGACTACCATCCATTGGAGTACAATATCAACAATGAACTATCTCCCATAATGAAGAGTCTGCCATCCATTGGAGTAAAATATCTCAACAATGAATTATATCCCTTAATGACGAGACTACCATTCATCGGAGTAAAACATCTTAACAATGAATTATCTCCCTTAATGATGAGACTACAATCCTTTGGAGTAAAACATCTTCTCTGGCATTGATAAACTTACTGGGAAGAACAAGTATTTCAAATAAAGATACCTTCCACTTGCTGTTTACAAAGAGGATTATGGTAATGCTACTGAGAAATAAATATTGACTTCCTGGGGAAGTGCCAATACATTCCCGTTGAGGAGATAAAGTCTCCATGGGAAAAATAAATGCACATTCTCAATCCAGGGCTCAAAGCCTACAAAAATTAAAATAACAATGTTGACAGGGACCACAGATTCAAACCAGGAACAAACTGGAGTGAAACAGTCAACCAAGACAACACCCAATGTGGAATAAGCTCAAATGGGGATCATATTGCATACGGATAATGAACTGGGTAGGAAGGCCAAAGAAATTTTTTTCCACGTGGGATAACTCAGTGGGGAAATTGAAAGTATATACACTTTCTGCTTAAGGTTGACAATCTATTAGAGTGAGGGTAACATAACTCTGCAAAAAGGGTAATATGCCAAACAAAACATCAATGAATGAAAATGAGCAATGGCTTTTAATTAAGCTATGCATGATGTGTGTATGAATGTTATCATGTATATACTTGACAAAACAGACATACAACAATGGGAATAACCAGACAAAACCAACTTAGGTAAAGTTAACACTCGACTAAATGACATCCAGGATGAAGATTCCACAAGAGAGTAAGCACTAACTGGGGAAACGAATTCCTACTTCACTAATTAACTCCACTGGGAAGAAACATGGCTTGAAAATAATCACAGCATACTTTGATAGCAATAAAACAATATAATTGCAGGGAAATAACACCCTCCTCCGGGCTTCACCGGGGAATAACATACATACTTCACTAGGGAAAACAATATCATATCGTCTAGACTTTAACTAGGGATTCCAAACTGACTTCACTAGGGAAAACAATGCCACATAGTCGAGGGGATCCCAAATACATTCTTCAATATCAAGGGTAACGGTTATGTAAACCTCTTTGGGGAGAAATTATGAAACTTCATAGGGATAAAAACTTTTAGAGAGAAGCATCATATTTTCTTCATTTGGGGATCTAAGAATTTAACAATGCAATAGGAAGTCAAAGTTATGGGGATTTTAAATCAAACTCAACACTTGGCGAGAGAAAACCCAAAAATTTGACAGTTGTCTCAACACTTCTTAGAAAAGATACTTCCCTTGTCTGACTACTTAGTTGGAAAAAAATATGTGTCAAGTCCTGACTGGAGAATCTGGGGTAAAGGTATAAAACCACACAAATCCAACACCATATAATCAATCTGGAGAAAAATTTGGACCAAGACTTAACTGGGGAAATGGGATTATAGGCCCAACATCGCATCATATATCAATTGGTATGAAATACAACTATCAAAGGGATGAAACACAAGAGGATCATGCGCATATCAACAAGAGTAATCCCAGGATACCTCTTGGGGAATCTTTTCAAAACTTCGGAGTTCGTCCATCCTTGGAATCACTACTTTTGTTCCACTTGAATCACAAAACATGAAGTAAAAAGTAATATGCGAATTCTTTTCAATTTTTTATTATTATTAAGTCCTTTTGTTTTGAAAATCACTATCAATAATAAATGAATTTTTTGTAAACAGAATAAAATAAGAACTACAAAGAATTGGATAAATGCTCAAAATTTATTAATAGAATGGTAGTCCCCAATGGCGGGACTCCATGGATGATTACAAAGTTTGGAAAATGGTAAATATATGGAAAAGATACATTGAAATACAATGACAACTATTTTACCTAACAACTTTGAACTCCTGAGCAGAGGCTTCAGTTGAAGTGTGATGAGAATCCAAGAAGATTGTTGCTTCAATGATCAAATCTTGTCTGACGCAATTACTTTCTAGAAAATCCTTACCTTTTTCCTAGGTTGTCCTCGTGGGTTTCTAACCTACCGGGAATTTTTTTTTGTGTCTCTAACTTTTCCCTAGACCTCCCTTTCGGGTTTTCATCCTACCGAGACACTCTTTTTTGCCTAAGCTGCCCTTTCAAGTTTTCAACTTAGCGAGTTGTTCTTTTACTTATTTAAGCAAAGTATTTCTTGACCACGTCAACATTCATGGGATGTGGTAACTCCTTACCATCCATAGTTTTAAGAATCAATGCATATACAGAGAAGGCTTTCTTGACAACATATGGGCCTTCATGATTAGGAGTCCACTTGCCACTAGAATCAGTGTTAAAAGACATGACCTTTTTGAGCATGAGGTCACCTTCTCTGAATTCACGAGGCTTGACATTCTTATCAAAATCTTTCTTCTTTCTCTTCTGATATAACTTACCATGAAACAAGGCTATCATTCTCTTTTCTTTAATTAAATTCAACTGGTCAAACCTGTTCTGGACCCATTCAGCCTCTGACAACTTGGTTTCCATTATTACACGCAAAGAGGGAATCTCAACCTCGACGGGGAGCACTGCTTCCATTCCATACACAAGAGAGAACATGTTTTCCCTTGTTGAAGTATGTACGGATGTACGATACCCATGCAAAGCAAAAGAGAGAATCTCATGCCAATCCTTATAGGTAACGACCATCTTTCGGATGATCTTCTTAATATTTTTATTAGCAGTTTCAACAACCCCATTCGTCTTGGGTCTGTAAGGAGACAAATTATGATGGACAACCTTAAATTCTTCACAAAGTTCTGTCATCATTTTGTTATTTAAATTTGAGTCGTTATTAGTGATAATCTTGCTTGGCACACCATACCAACATATAAGATTGTTCTTGATAAAGCATACTACCACCTGCTTGGTGACATTAGCATAGGAAGCTTCTTCCACCCACTTGGTGAAGTAGTAAATTGCCACTAATATGAAACGATGTCCATTCGAGGCCTTGGGTTCGATCATTCCAATCATATCAATAACCACATAGAAAAAGGCCACAAGGAAGAAATAACATTGAGGAGCGTCAGAGGCATGTGAATCTTGTCAGCATAAATATGACATTTGTGGCACTTCTTCACAAATTTATATTAGTCAGATTCCATTGTCATCCAATAGTAACCTGCCCTAAGTATCTTCTTTGCCATGGAATGTCCATTGGCATGGGTACCAAAGGAACCTTCATGGATCTCATGCATTAACATGTCCGCTTCATGTCTATCCACGCATCTGAGCAAGACCATGTTATAATTTCTCTTGTATAACACATCTTTATTGAGAAAAAAGCTACAAGCCAACCTTCTCAATGTCTTCTGATCTTTGTTTGAAGCATCAATCGGGTATTCTTGGGTCTGAAGTTAGTGTTTGATATCATAACACTAAGGTTTTTCATATGACTTCCCCTCTATAGAAAACACATGAGCTGGTCTATCCAGACGTCGAACTGTAACTTGAGGTACATCATTCCAAGCATTTACTTGGTAAATGGAAGCTAAAGTGGCTAAAGCATCTGCCATCTGATTCTCATCTCTGGGAATGTGATGAAGTTCAACTTTATCGAAGAAAGATAATAATCTTCTTGCGTAATCTTTGTAGGGAATGAAGCCAATGTGACGAGTCTCCCATTCTCCTTTGATCTGATTTATTACCAAAGTTGAATCGCCATTATTGTACCCCAAAATTTTCCCTCTCAATTCTCAAGGATTTTCTCACAAAAGATTCTCAGGATTCAAGCTTCCACAAGTGCATTAGGATTTCGCAATACCAAAATTAAAAGGAAACTGTAAAAAAGGGAGAAAACAGATAAAAATAACTGTTTGACAAATTTTGGGGAAAACATGTCTCCTTCGATTCAGCACCCTTCGATTGACTCTTGGCCTCCTTCGATTGCTCAAAATGGCTGCTAGCGTGCCTCTTTCGCCTGAGCATGTGTCTTCTTGTTGCAGACTTCGTTTGTGTCTTTTGTTGCCTGCTTACTTTGAAAACCAATTTTTGCTACCACAAGTACCCCATGCAGGGCAAGCCTTTCGATTGGACAAGTATGCTGCCTGTATGCTTGCAATCGAAGGCCATGACCTGCTGGCCATATGTACCCCCTGAAAGGCAAAGTCTTTGTTTATACACAAGTGCCTGCTTGCAAGTCTTTGTTTGGGCACTCACCTTCTGCGTGCCTGCATGCAAACTTCAGTTGAGCAAGAGCCTCCTTCGAATGCAACTTGGATCACATCCTTCGTTTTGAGCAATAGCCTCCTTCGAATGCAACTTGGGTATGTCCTTCATTTTGAACTTAAAGCCTCCTTCGAATGCAAGTTTAGGTACATCCTTCATTTGGATTTGAAACCTCTTTCGAATGCAACTTGGGTACATCCTTCGTTTGGATTTGAAACCTCCTTCGAATCCACTTGCACCAAGGGCCTCTTGCAGACTCTGCTTTATACAAGCTTCGTTTGAGACAAGAGGTATCTTCATACAAGATTTGACTAAGTTCTTGCTTCCCTTGAAATAGCGCCCTTCGATTCAGAAGCCAGGAACTTCCCTCATTCTAAACAGTCACAAGAAAGGGACCCCCCACGTACACTTTTTTGTTTGGCCACATATGACCATGGGAAGGAAAACCTTCAATTGGACAGAAGCAACCTACATACAAAGCTTCGATTGGAGCTTTGATTCCCTTCATATCAGCTTCCTTCGAATCCAAGTTGAACCATTCGAAGCAATTTTCGTTTGAAGCAAATCTGAGGAAAATCTCATGACCAGCTACTTGACAGGCTATGTTGCTTCCGAATCTTTAAATGATCAAAGGTTTGTACAAGGGTTTTAAACTTTGTATTATGGAGAATACTATCTTTGGTTAAAGGCTACATACCCTTTATTTTCATAGAAAGTACTTTTATCACAAAAGCAACTTTCCACCTGAATTTCGTCTGAACGAAAAGCAGGGCCAGAGGCACAAGTCTAATCAACTGCCAACAGGCCCCACACTTGTACCTTTCAAGTTACCTATTATTTAATTGTTTTTGCATGGCTGGCTACTTTAACGTCTCCCAAGCATTTCCTCTATAAACAGAGGAACCAAGAACAAGGGAGGGAGGATTTTTTGGATGGTAGAAAACAATCTCCAAATTTTTCTCAAACACAAACACAAAACTCTCAAGTTCATCAACACTTGAGAAATCAAAGAATACCAAACATTTCTCTCTTTCGATTCTGAAAAGTCCCCACACTTTATATCCATTAGAATCCAGTAGAAAGAAACATAACACTTGTTTTTCCCCCTCCTTCGAATCTAGCATCCAAGGCCCAACTTCGGGACCCTCCCTTTGAATCCAAGAGAACCCAGGGTCACCACTCAAGGTCCAGTTCACCTTCAAGGCTGCAGCAAGGTAAGTTACTCTTAACCTTGCATCTTTCATTTCCAGCACATGTAAATACAACTCCTTTTCATTTCAAGCATGTACATATTATTATTTTTCCTTTTTCGTTTACAGCCTTATAGTTTTGTTCTATTGCCTTTTGGTTTTTGCTTTTAGTTTCTTATAAATATTTTAAGAATTAACTTGGCCCTAAGGCAGTGCTAGCATGGCTTTAGGCCATGTTGCTATTTAACATCTCAAACGAAAAGAACAGGAAACAGAAAATAGGAAACAAAGCTTCTGGCTTCTACCCCATTTCTCCAGGTCAAACGAAAGAGGCAACCAGGAGGAAAACCATGTTGACTTCCAGGCCCAGACGAAAAGCATGCCTACATTGATTCCAGGCCCAATCGAAAGGCACAACCTACTGCTTCCAGGCCCCAGTCGAAGGATACCACATGCTGACTTCCAAGCCCCAAAAAGCCAGAATCAAAGGCCATGACCTTACTGGCGCAAACTCCCAATCGAAAGAGATGACTTTGCTGACTCCATGCCCCAATCTAAGGAGGCCAAGAAATGCAAATCAAAGAATGCTCCAGCCTGGATCAAAAGAACTCATTTTTCTTGCTTTTATCTTATTTTTGCCTTTATATTTTCATGCAATTCGATATGGTTGTAATAGTGTAGGATTTTATCTTTCTGCATTTTATTGCTTTTGTATGCTTACTAGTAAAATATGGAATGTATGGCAAGATAAAAACAACAAGTAGACAACCCCTAATCAAAGACTAAATGCATGCAAATCAAACACACCATTCACACATGCACCCTTAGGGTAATCTCACTTGTTTCCTCGGAAAATAGTCATGTCCCTTGAACATGGGCATTTTAGAAAAGACCCTCGATAAAAGATCGTAGTCCCTCGATGACCCTCAATGTTGCCTTCAGTAAACGATCTAGTCCCTAAAACAACATTGCTAAAATGTCCCATAGGTTGCTTTCTATGACTATACAAATGTCCCATGCCCGTCCCTTCACATCCAACGACGGGGCTTCTTACCAAAACAATGGTAAGATAGCAACATCTAAAGGAGAAGGAAAATAATATCTAAGACCTTTTGAGTAGGTAGATTGCTCCTAGTTGCTCGCTTTCTCACAATAAAAACATTTTATACACCAACACTCTCATCTTGAAACATTTTTAAAAGACAAACATTTTGTACGCATTCTTATAGAAACGAGAGCCATTACAAAGACACTTTTTCAAAATCACTTTCAAAAACACATTCCACAAACACCTCTTTGAACTATTTTCAAAACAACACTTTGTACGCGTTCTTATAGAAACGAGAACCATTACAAAGCCATTTTCAAAATACTTTCAAAGCCCACACCACAAGCATATTTTCAAATAAAGCAAGTGATCTAGCAAGCAACTAAGAGCCCATAGATAAATAAGGATGAAAAGGGTGCTAATACCTTCCCTTTTCACAATCTACCCCTCGAACTCAGAAAATCATCTCTAAAGGTCTTTGTTGTTCTTTTCAGCCTTTCCTTTTGGATAAAAGAAAAGCCAGTGGCTACTCTTGCTAACCACAACAATTGCGATCAAATGCAAAACACCAAAGTCAGTTCTCCCACCATGTTACAGAACTGGCGACTCTGCTGGGGATAAAACTTAAAAAAGTGGGGTTACCTTAGGGCTAGATCACATTTAATTTCTTTCCTTGTGTGAATTGCTTGCTTTACATTTTGGGTCCTTGTTTGGGTTACTGTTAAAGATCTTACACCCGGATCTGGGGCACCTTTTTAGCTAAGTAGCAATAAATCATGGAAGCTGTACGGGGTATACCGATATGGACAAAGTGATAGCTACATTAGCATGATACTTTGGGTTGTACTAATGTTCCTTGAGTCAGTCAAGGATAACATTAGGCTTCCTTAGTGTCATTAAGCGCTAACTGACCTTTAGAACCTTTTAATTGACTCATCCTTGGCCATTTGGAAGTAGTGAGATAGTCGGCTTTAGTTTTGACCGAAGATTGGTTGATAATCGATGCTACACTCATTGAGATTTGACTCTTGAGTTTTGTTTGGTTGCGAGTCAGTCGCCTATCAGAATGAAACTTGTTGGAAAGATCAGTGATATTGAGATCCCTTAGAACCCGGTTACTATTACTAGGACAGGTTGAGCCAACTAAACTTCAAGAGGGTACTTACCTACAAACTCCATGCAAGCCTAAACCTAAGGACTTGTCTGCTTTGTGTGTATATGATTATTTGTACATAACAACTTGCTTGCTTTGAATACTTGTACATAACATCATGACATCATACTATAGCATTTTCAATAACAATTTCAACGATCTCGAGGGTCTACGATGCAGGGTCACGTTGAACCAGACATCTATCATGGGGCAAGAGGATTTATTTTCCTCTAAAGAAACACCGTCAAAGATCAAGTACAACAAACTTGAGTCAAGGGCTACAACCCACTTGGCATGGTGAGCTTAATTCTCGTGGAAAGACATCCACCGATACAAAGTTCTCCAATCAAAGCTGTAAGTGACTACTAACATTTACCCCACGAGATCCTTGAAAACATGTATCCACATATCATGCATCATATCATGACAGGTTTCTCCCATACATGTCTTCTTATCTTCCTACTGCTTATTTCAGTAGAGATGGCTCTAGAGCATACTATCAAGAGCATCCAGATTCAAAACGCTCAACTTCAAGAGATGTTCTTGAACCTATCCAAGGGACAAGAAGAGGTGAAGGCACTCCTCACCAAGGGCATGATCATAGGAAATTCTAGGGACAACAGAGATGACCAGTTGGAGCGGCTACAAACCGAGATAGCCATAATGAAGGTCCAAATGATGGGACAACTGGTGGGCCAGATGGATCTCATCCAAAACTTAGCTCAGGGACAAGAAGATCTGAGGACTCTCATCAACAAACTTCATCAAGACGGTTGCAAATGTATGAAACAATCGGTCAAGATTGGGGATCAGGTCACTACTCAACCTCCCATGAGACATGAATCCAGTTTGGTAGAAAGTAGACCGTTCAAAATTGCTACCGCGTCTCGAGTACAACAACAACCTCACCACCAACAACAAGGGAATCAACACAAGAAGGTCGCACCTAAGAGACAATTTACCAGAATTGGCATGTCGCTAGCTCAGGTGCTACAACACATGTTAAAGGCAGAGTTAATTACATTAAAGGCTCCTCCCTGGAATCCTAACACTGCTGCTCCTAGTTACCATCCCAATGAGAGGTGTGCATACCATTCTGATAGTCCTGGGCATGATACGAAAAATTGTTGGGCTCTGAAGAACAAGATTTATGACCTAATCAATGAAGGAGTTTTGGAATTTACACAAGACGATCAATTGGAACTCTTTTATCACCTCTCAAGGACATCCACATGAAGCGATAATCTGGGCGAAGAAATTTTCTGTTTATTTGAATTCTCAGCTGTAATTTCTTTGTTATTTAAACAATTATCTATTAATGTTAAACTCTGTTTCATTAATGCATTGCATATGTTTGTCTTGAATTCATCCATTCGTTTTCTCTATATTTAAACTATTCTTTTTACTCTCAACTCTTGCTAAAAGTTATAAGCCATTAGAGGGAGGATGACGAAAACAATGCCATAATCGCATACAATATGCTTTTGGACAGACCTTGCTGATGATGTACATGCGTTCTTTCAAATCCTAAACACTGGAGTTATAAGGAAGATAATCCCTAATCAACCCCTTCGAGCCAAAGAAGTAGAAGTTTTCTTTTACACAAATTGAAACCTTTAAATCAAAACTTGGGGCAGGATAGTCTCTCAGTTAATTCAAACGCGCATTTAGCCCCAAACTCTCATCTCGTAATATAACGAATGACATCAAAAACATTCCTCTGGAATCAAAAGACAGTGATGGTTCCCTATCACACAGGAAGTCATTATCTCTCAAAAAGAAAAGCCCACTAAGTCAAAACCTACAAAGGAGACTTAAGAAAACTGGGGCATCCCGCTGACCGTAATCTCAAAACAAGAACAATAAGACAAAAATTAGGGATAACAAATCAAAAGAAAGAGGTCACTACAAATCCTCAACAACATGAAAAATGTTACAAAAAAAGTGATTGCCTTCCAACAAACTTAACTTGTCTGAACCATCACCAAAACGTCATTCCAGACTCAATTAGAGTTCAAACGCACAATTAACTGAGTTTAGAACTGAAGAACATCACAAAGAAAGGGCGGGTACAAATACACTTTGAGCCTTTATCCTTTGTTTCTTAAACCGTGAACCAAGCCACGTTACAACCCTTCAAAAGTCCTAATTGAAGCATGGGTTAGTTCGAAAGCATACTGTTACAAAAGGTATCTTACTCCTGTAAGGCTTTACTCTAAATCCTAAGTTGAATTTTCTTACAAAATTACTTGCTAAAATGCATTTTCAAAACTTCAAGACAAGCATAAAATTTGCATTATTTGAATATTGCTATTTGCATATGGCTATTTGTTTGACAGCGGAGAAATTCACACAACGAATATCCGATGAACGAAAGCTCTCTCAGTGAACAAAATCACTTCAAGTGGGATGAAACTTCCAATGACAAATATCCTATAAACAAGGGGGCATGACATGTCACTATCCAACACACCTGGGGAAGTCCAGTCAAGATTCCAAGAAATTTCTCAAGAAATGCTGAATAACCAGGGGCAAGTCTCCATCTAAATCATTTAGGGCATTGAACGCAAATCCTAACAAAGGGTTACGTACAGTCAATACATTTACTGGCAGTGCCACAAACACTCGCTACTAAAGGCAGTGACAGGTCTCCCCAAAATCCTTCTCATAAGATGAATCCCGGCCAGAGTTTAATCTCTGAAAACCTTTTCCCAAACGGAGTCGACCTCAAGAATCCTAGAGGATTTTCCCCAATGAAGTCGCCACCTCTCCAACAGACTGACAACAAGGTTTATTTCCCCAACAAACGGCAGGATTCCCCAGCTTGAGTTTGCCTCTCCGACTACTACAAATCAAAGGACCACAAATCCTCTTCCCCAGTGGACTACTCTACAATCCCCAACAAGTTATTGTGAAGCCTGGACCCGACCAAACATCAATTCAACTTCGACTCTCCAGTAGAGCAACGGACAACTGAGACTCCTGAACTCTTTTCCCCAACCAGGAATCAACACTCTCTATAGAGATTTCAACATTCCCCAGTTGATTTCTACTCAAACAATAAAACAGGAATCCCCGAAGGAAACATTCTAAGCAAAGTTTGAAGATACACCTACTCTTCAACAATAATCCGGGATTTAATAACTCCCCAACACTTGTCAAGGATTTATTTTCCAAGACAAAATTACATTTAAACAACATTCATAACATATGCATACAAAATACATATAACACAAATCTCATTTATTTTGAGAACATCATTACGCAATGCATACATCATGACATTGCATACAACTAACTCTTTACCTTTTTAGGAAAAGGTCAACAAATAAAGGTCATCATCTGTTTGGAGTAGCAATCGTCCAAGATTCCTTCATCATCTTTTTGGAGTAGTAATCATCCAGGATTCCTTCATTATATTTCTGAGGTAGTAATTGTCCAAGATTCCTTCATTACATATCATTATCAAAAAAGACCTCCTCTAGTTAGATTTATTTCTTCAAGTTAATGACAGGCGACCAAAGATTCTCTTCTAGAAACAGTTCAGATGCGATCCAGATATGGATGACCTTCTGATACTTACTATAGATTCCTTCAAATACAGTCCAGATACGATCCAGATTCAGATGTCATTTGGTCACTCATTCAAATACAGTCCAGATACGATCCAGATACGAATGTCATTCTGACGCTCATTCAGTACATCTCTCAGATACGAGTTAGATACAATTCATTTATGAATATTATTCTGATACTCATCCAGACCTCTGCTGGTTTAGTTTAAATCTCTCAATGTTTTATCCTGATTCTTTCTGGTAGACATTTTCTATGGTTCAGATAAATCGCTCCAAGATTTATTCTGATTCTTTCCAGACCTTGACTGGTTCAGTTTAAATCTCTCAATAGTTTATCCTGATTCTTTCCGGTGGACATTTTCTCTGGTTCAGATAAATTGCTCTAAGATTTATTCTGATTCTTTCCATACATCTGCTGGTTCAATTTAAATCTCTCAATGGTTTATCCCAATTCTTTCTGGTAGACACTTTCTATGGTTCAGATAAATCACTCCAAGATTTATTTTGATTCTTTCCAGCTAAAGAAAATTCAAGACCCCTACTGGTTCAGTTTAAATCTCTCAACAATTTATCCTGATTCTTTCTTGTAGACGATTTCTCTGGTTTAGATAAGTCGCACCAAGATTTATTTTGATTCTTTCCAAACCTCTACTGGTTCAGTTTACATCTCTCAACGGTTTATCTTGATTCTTTCCGGTAGACATTTTCTCTATTTCAGATAAATCGCTCCAAGATTTACTCTGATTCTTCTCTAGGCCACTGGTGGTTCAGTTTAAATCTCTCATTGGTTTATCCTGATTCTTTCCCGCAGACAACTTCTCTGGTTCAGATAAATCGCTCCAAGATTTATTCTGATTCTTCTCCAAACCACTACTGGTTTAGTTTAAATCCCTCAACGATTTATTCCAATTCTTTCCAGCAAACATCTTTCTCTGGTTCAGATAAATCACCCCAAGATTCATTCTGATTCTTCTCCAGTTGAAGTCAAAATTTAGACTTAGTCTAATTTCTGTCAACAATCACCTTTGGATGACATCTATAAGCCCATCTCCAACAACTATCCATCATTTCTCCAAATGTCATCTTTAAGCCCATTCCCTATATAATCAACCACCACATCATCAAGTGCAAATTTCTGGGCACTCTAGTGTTCAATCATCTTCCACCTTCAAGTCACGGATGACAGATTTGCCAATCTAACTCTTCAGATGTAAGAAGATTGAACAGGGGCAACTGTTGTACCCCAAAATTTTCCCTCTCAATTCTCAAGGCTTTTCTCACAAAAGATTCTCAGAATTCAAGCTTGCACAAGTGCATTGGGATTTTCCAATACCAAAATTAAAAGGAAATTGTCAAAAAGGGAGAAAACAGATAAAAATAACAATTTGACAAATTTGGAGGAAAACAAGTCTCCTTCGATTTAGCACCCTTCGATTGACTCTTGGCCTCCTTCGATTGCTCAAAATGGCTGCTAGCGTGCCTCTTTCGCCTGGGCACGTGACTTCTTGTTACAAGCTTCATTTGTGTCTTTTGCTTCCTGCATGCTTGCTTTGAAAACCAATTTTTGCTGCCACAAGTGCCCCATGTAGGGCAAGCCTTTCGATTAGACAAGTATGCTGCCTGCATGCTTGCAATCGAAGGCCATGACCTGCTGGTCATATGTACCCCCCTACAAGGCAAAGTCTTCGTTTAGACACAAGTTCCTGCATGCAAGTCTTTGTTTGGGCACTCACCTTTTGCGTGCCTTCATGCAAACTTCAGTTGAGCAAGAGCCTCATTCGAATGCAACTTAGGTTACATCTTTTATTTTGGGCAAGAGCTTCCTTCGAATTCAACTTGGGTATGTCCTTCATTTTGAACTTAAAGCCCACTTCGAATGAAAGTTGAAGTACATCCTTCGTTTGGATTTGAAACCTCCTTCGAATGCAACTTGGGTACATCCTTCGTTTGGATTTGAAACCTCCTTCGAATCCACTTGCACCAAGGGCCTCTTGCAGACTCTGATTCATACAAGCTTCATTTGAGCCAAGAGGTATCTTCATACAAGATTTGACCAAGTTCTTGCTTCCCTTTAAAAAGCGCCCTTGGATTTAGAAGTCAAGAACTTCCCTCATGCTAAACAGTCACAAGACAGGGTCCCCCCACGTACACTCTTTCATTTGGCCATATATGACCATGAGAAGGTAAACCTTCGATTGGATAGAAGCAACCTATATACAAAGCTTCGATTGGAGCTTTGATTCCCTTTGAATCATCTTCCTTCGAATCCAAGCTAAACCATTCGAAGCAGTTTTTGTTTGAAGTAAATCTGACGAAAATCTCATGACCATCTACTTGCAGGCTATGTTACTTCTGAATCTTTACATAATCAGAGGTTTGTACAAGCGTTTTAAACTTTGTCTTTTGGATAATACTATCCTTGGTTAAAGGCTACATACCCTTTCTTTTCATAGAAAGTACTTTTATCACAAAAGCAGCTTTCCACCTGAATTTCGTTTGAACGAAAAGTAGGGCCAGAGGCACAAGTATAATCAACTTCCAACAAGCCCCACGCTTGTACCTTTCATGTTACCTATTATTTTATTGTTTTTGCAAGGCTGGCTACTTCAACGTCTCCCAAGCATTTCCTCTATAAATAGAGGAACCATGAACAAGGAAGGGAGGATTTTTTGGACGAAAGAAAATAATCTCCAAATTTTTCTCAAACACAAACACAAAACTCTCAAGTTCATCAACACTTGAGAAATCAAAGAATCCCAAACATTTCTCTCTTTCGATTCTGAAAAGTCCCCACACTTTACATCCATTCGAATCCAATAGAAAGAAACATAACACTTGTTTCTTCCCTCCTTCGAATCTAGTATCCAAGGCCCAACTTCTGGCCCCTCCCTTCGAATCCAGGTAAACCCAGGGTCACCACTCAAGGTCCAGTTCACCTTCAAGGCTGCAGCAAGGTAAGTTACTCTTACCCTTGCATCTTTCGTTTCCGGACATGTAAATACAACTTGTGATACGGTGGGAGAACTGACTTGAGGTTTTGCGTTTGTGTTTGCAAATGTTTCGGTTTAGCAAGAGTCGCACCGACTTTTTATTTTATCCTAAGGAAAGGTAAAAAAGCACAGGAAAGACCTTTGAGATGTTTTCTTGGGTTCGGGGAGTAGATTATAGAAAGGGAAGGTATTAGCACCCTTTCTATCCATGGTTATCCATGGGCTCTTATTTACTTGTTTAGATCACTTGCTTTGCTTTTCAATTGTTTGAAATGGTGCTCTTCAATTGTTTGAAATGGTGCTTTGCGTGTGGTTTTGAAAGATGTTTTGAAAGGAGGCCATTGTTGTGGAAACCTTTGTAATGATTCTTGTTTGAATGTATACAAAGGTGTTTTTGTCTTTTTGAAAAGATATTTCAATGTTTTGAAAGTTTGTTTGAAATTGTGTTGTGAGGTGTGTTTGAAAGTGGCAAGGATGTTTTGCAAGCTTTTGATCAAGTAACTAAGAGTTGTCCACCCTATTTTACTCAAAGATCTTTCTTATGTTTTTAACCCTTTTAACAATGTTGTTTCACCATTGTATTTGGTGAACAACCTTGTGTTAGGATGTTAAACGGGACAGCCGCGGGTCATCGTATACAATCATTGAAAGCAACTTGTGGGACGCTCTAGCAATTTTGTAAGGGACGGGATCATTTTATCGAAGGCAACATCGAGGGTCATCGAGGGACTACGATCTTTGTTTATCGAAGGGGAATTTGCTAGAGTGTCTCATACTCGAGGGACATGATTGTATTTTCCAAGGCAATAAGCGAGGTTACCCTAGAGGTGCAAGTGTGAATTGTGTATTGATTTTCACGCATATATTCTTGTATTAGCTTATCTAGCGATTGATTTTAGATCTTCGCATACAAACCCTAATTACTATACAGTATATTGAAAGCAATAAATTGTGGGAATTTAAAGTCTAAGTTATTACAAAAAAGTATCCGGGGCTGGGGGTACAATTATTTACAAATGGGGATGAGTCTTATCAGAATAATAATGTCCAAATATATGTTACAACCAAATCGAACTGTCGCCATTCAACATAAGATTTTAACAATTTATAAGATAAAGAAAGTCAAAGAATTATGAGATGCATGTATTTGTTTACAAATAAAATTTAAACTAAGTATTATTGTTATTTTTTGTGTTTTATGATTTATGAAAAGAAAAAAAGTTTTAAAGAAAGAAAATTCATTTTGAACTAAATCCCTATTATTTATGTATTTTTATTAATTGATAACTAGGTTTAAAGAAAACCAAAATTTACTTAAATTAAACTAAATATTCTTTTTTTTTTGTATTTTTATTATATTAAACAAGATTAATAAAGAAAAATAAAATTAAATTAAAAGAAAGTAAAACAAAATTTAATTAGTATTTATTAACTAAAAGAAAGGAAATAAATTAGTTTAAAGTATTAGTTTTAAAAATGGGCTTAGGATTATGGCCCAAATAAAAAAATGAAGAAGAACAAGAATCAGGATGAAGGGGGGGGGGTACGCGTTCAGTAAGAATATGTGGGCTTATGGTTTTGTTTGGGGCGAAGGCCCAACTGAAGTGTTGTGACAATTTTTTTTAGGGTTTGCTCATTGTAGGGTTTGCAAGTTTGGGTTTAGCGGCGCCGCTCTTGCTTTTCTTCTTCGTTTGTCTCATCTCTCTCAGGCGAAGCGTCTGATACTCCCTCCACGAGCCTAGCTACCGGAGCACCGCCCTCATCCACTCTCTATCTTCTTACAGTGACCCTGACACTTGCTTGAACGGTACAGTTTTATCTTGTTAGGGTTTTTTTCGGTTTCAATGTTTGTTTATTGATTGCTTGCATGTTTTAATCTATGGCTTTTGTGTTTGATACGCAGTAAAAGGGGTTGATAAAAAGCTTACCTTGAGCATTTTACTTCTGAAAAGTGAGAGAGGGAGGGTGAGCCAGCCGGTGGCGCTCCTTGGGAGCTAGGGGGCAGAGGAAGACGAGATGAACGCGCTTCTGGTATTTTTTGTTGTTCTTTTGACTTGAATGTTGTTTGATGATGATGATACTCTGAGATTTGTTTGTATTTGTTAGTGATGAATATTTTGAAACTTGCTTGCTTATTTGTTTTGAATATTGGTGATGATGATACTTTGTTGGAATTTCTGAAAACCTCTGAACCTCTTCCTTGTTAATGATGAGCTTAGATCTGAAACTTGTTGTTGCTTTGATTTCGTTGATGATGAAATAAATTCTGAAACTATGCTTTTTCTGTCACTTCTGAATCTCTCTTCTGTACATTGATGAAGAATATGAAACTTGTTGGTTAGTGTGATATTCTCTTCTTTTCTCTTTGTATGTTAATGATGAGAGACCTCTGAAACTACTGTATTTTGTGGATATTATCTTCCTCTTTCTGAATGTTCATGGTTGATGGTTGATGGTTTAGTTTGCAGCTTTGCAGTTTGAAATGTTTGCAGGTTATTTTGTTTGTCCTGTGAGCAGGTTTTGCTATAGCTTGCAGTTTGAAATACAGGCTTGGTTTGTTGGTGACAGGTTTGTTACTGTGAGTTGTTTTTCTGAGTTTGTGTTTAGGCTTCTGTAGGTTTGCAGTTTGTTTTTGGGCAAGCTGCAGGTTTGCTTTTGCTTGTGTTTTGAGTATTTTATGCAGGTTGGGGAGTTGCAATTATGCATGCTTGCTTGTGTTTGAGTAAGCAGGTTTGAGCTTGTTTTTGGGCAAGCAGGCTTGCAGGTCTGTGTTTGGTCTGAGTGTGTATAGTTTTGACAGGTTTGAGTTTGTAATGCAGGCTTGTGATTGTTGGTGTTGGAAGCCGGTTTGTAATACAGGCTTGCAGTTTCTAATGCAGGCTTGCAAGTTTTTGTGGTTTTTTGCCAGCAGGTCCGTTGAGCTTGAGTTTGCTTAAGCTTGGCTTTTGGAACTATGATTTGCAGTTTATGCAGATTTTTTGCTCTCTTTTTTCTCCCTCCTCCCTGGACTGTTATATATCTTTTTGTTATATTTTCTGCCTTTTACAGCCTGCATTAGCCAAAACTGCAAACCTCTTCACTAGGTCTTCTCTTTCTCTCTCTCTCTAAGCACTTTTGCTTATTATATTTAATCTTTCTGAAAAGTTTGCTGGCTAGAAAGTGATGATGGCTAGGACAAGCTTTTGCTTGTGAATTGGTTTTTCTCTGCATTGTGTACTTTGTTTACATATTTTCTGCATTGTGTACTTTGTTGCTTTTGCTAGTTGCTATGCTTCTTGACAACTCTGCATTCAGTTTGGTTAATGCATTGTTTAGTTAGCTTGACATGCTTTCTTTGCTGACTTGTTGACTACTGCAGTTTGGCTTAGTTTGCAGTACACTTTGCTTCTAGTTGACTTGTTTATGTATTTGAACCAAAAGTATACTTATATTTATATCTTTTATTTTTCTATCTGTGAACCGAGAAGAGCGATCTTCTTGTGATTTGCAGAGGGGAAAATAAAATATGATGAACATAGCATTCTGATTCCGGCCGGCAAACTTTAATGATGATTTCTTTTCTTCTGCTTGAAAATTCTTTTCAGTTAATTGTGCTGATTTCTTTTTCTTCTGTCTTTTGTAGGTAAGTACCAGTTGGATGATAGAGGAAGCAGTAGAAGTCAAAGATCTCAAGAGATTAGGCTTAGATTTATATAGATTTTTTCATTTGTTGTAAACCAAAATTATTGTAAATACTGTAAGTTGTAAATTTACAATATTCAGATAAATTTTGTAACAACATTTGAAACGAATAAAAAAAAAGTCTTTGTCAAATATCTTCTAATCTTTCCTTGCATGTTTATTTAATTATTTAAGACTCTCAAATCAAAATAATTGGAACTGTATCCCAATAATTTTAATCTAGATAAAATAAATAATCAACAAACTTTGCAGTCTCGTAACCTTGCCTTACTCACAATACGCATGGTATTCCAATTAACACACGCATTGTACAGTTAAACAAACAAAGCATTCCATTTAAACGGTAAACCTTTCACTCCACTTAATCAAGAAGATGCCTTAATGTTCCAAACAAAAGTCTCAGCTTTTATCCCAGATAATCAGGCCTTGAGAAACAACCAGTAAACTTGAACAAGCGTGAAAACAATGTAACAGTTAACTGAATTTATGAGGATTCAATTTTCTTCTGAGAAATGCGAGCGAAAACCCTAATCCCAGATTTGTTGCCAAAGAAAGGTCTGCTTAATCAATTCCTGAGCCAATCTTATAAATCAGAGAGAACCCTGGGTTTGTGATTTTCTTGTGAAAAAGGGAGGGAAAATTTTGGGGTACAACAGTTGCCCCTATTCAATCTTCTTGAACCTGAAGAGTTAGATTGGAAATTTTTCCATTCGTCACTCGAAGGTAAAAGATGATTGGACACTAGAGTGCCCATAAATTTGCACTCGTCAAAGCATAGTTGAGGGAATGGGCTTAAAGATGCCATTTGGACATGTGACAGAATCTTGTCAGAGATGGGCTTAAAGATGCCATCCAAGAATGTTTGTTGAACTGTATGTTGTAGGTGAAAGAATGAGTATCAGAAAGGTATCCGTGTTTGGAACATCTCTGAGCTGGGGGTCTGAATAAGCAATAGATTAGCATCCGTGTCGGGAGGCATTCGTAAACTGTTTTCAGAAATCCTTGAAGTTTGAAACTTGCTAAACTTATCCTGCGACGGGTAAAATATTAGCTGAAACACAAAGTTATGATGTATGATGAAATGTATGTGTTATATCAATGCTTATGATATATGAATGCAAATGAATGCGCATGTAAGCTGATTAGGTCGTCTTGCGGAGGAAGATAAATCCTGGATAGCTGGAGATAATAAAATCTTTGGCTGCTGTCGGGGAAAATAAATCCTTGACAGTTGCTGGGGATTGAAAACCCTTTGATCATTGAAAATGAGAAGTCCTGGGACCACCGTTGAAGAGTATGCGTGTCTTCAAACTTTTTGACAACCTCCGCGGGGAGAAGTTATACTGCTTGGGGAAAGTCAGGAGTTTGGGTTGTATGCCAATCTACTGGGGATTCCTGTTTTGAGGAGAACTTCACCGGGGAATATATGAAAACTCTGGAGAATCGAGAATGAGAATCTTCATTCTGCTAGGGGAATTTGTACTGAGGAGCCGAGAACGAGAATCTTCGATCTGCAGGGGGTTTAAAAATTCTGACAAATTCATGCTGAGAGTAAAGAAAACTTTGGAGAATCAAGGATGAGAATCTTGATTTTGTTGGGGAGTAAGAACTTTTGTGGGGAATAGCCATACTGTTGCGGAGTGGCTATCCTGCTGGAGAAGCTTATTTCTGTTTGGAAGAAGTTCAGGTTTAGGTTGTACGCCACTTTGAGAATGAGAATCTTCATTCTGTCGGGAATATTAGAAATTCAGGTGTTATACCACTTTGATAATGAGAATCTTCATTCTGTCGGGAATATCAGGAATTCAGGTTATATGCCACTTTGAGAATGAGAATCTTCATTCTGTCGGGAATGTCAGGAATTCAGGTTATATGCCACTTTGAGAATGAGAATCTTCATTCTGTCGGGAATATCAGGAATTCAGGTTATATGCCACTTTACTGGGGAAGCAAGAATGAGAATCTTCATTCAGGCGTTTGGGTCAGAAGGTTGGGTGTATGCCAATCTACCGAGGAAGCAAAAAATGAGAATCTTCATTCTGTTGACGGTATCAGGAGCTTGGGAGTATACCAATCTTCTGAGGTTCCAAGGGTGAGAATCTTCATTCTTGAGAGAAACAGAATTTTAGGAGCTCCATTTGTCCATTATTCTGCTGGGGCATCATCTCCATTGAATTTTGGGAACCTCGATCGTCCGTTATTCTGTTGAGAAATCGTCTCGGTTGAATTTTGGGAATCTCGATCGTCCGTTATTCTGTTGGTGGGTTGTTTCTGCTGAGATTTTAGGAACTCGTCTGTAAATCAACTAAAGTAAAGGCTTTGTCGAGATTTAGGAACTCGTCCGGAACTCGACTGAAGTAAAGCTTTGTCGCTTGAATTTGATTGTACCTTTCCTGAAAGGCAAAGGTTATTGGCATATATCAAACAATGATGTTCTCAAACTAAATGAGGTTGCGTTGCATGATGTCCTGATGCACGGAGGTGTAATGTTTTTCAAGACGACCTTTCGCTGGGGAAATAAAATCCCGAGCTGGTAAAGGAGAAAAGAGTTGGATTCTTCATCTCTGATAGTGAAGAAAATCAGAATAAATTGCTGATAGATTTATCTGAAATATCAAAAACCCGGAATATCTTCCACGAGCATAAGAAACGGGGAGATCTTAGTGTCGATCTGACCAAAACAGAGAGGGTCTTGGATTAACTTTGATTCAACCGGATGATGGAGGAAACTTTGACGACTGTAACTCCAATAGGTGATAAAGGAATCTTCGACGACCGTAACTTCCAACAGGTGATGAAGGAATCTTCGACAACCGTAACTTCCAACAGGTGATGAAGGAATCTTCGAAGACTGTAACTTCCAACAGGTGATGAAGGAATCTTCGACGACCGTAACTTCCAACAGGTGATGAAGGAATCTTCGACGACCGTAACTTCCAACAGGTGATGGAGGAATCTTTGACGACCTATCAATCTGTGTATGTTATGAATGTTGTTGAAATGTAATTTCATTTTGGAGAATAAATCCTTGACAAGTGTTGGGGAAATAAACCCATGACTGTTGGTCTGCTAGAGAGGTGATGAACTTCTCGAGGATGCTTGAATTCCTTTTCAGAAGGACTTTGGAGAGATTCGTCACTGCCCCTAGTATCAGATGTTTATGGTATTGCAAGGAAACTTGGACTGTACGTAACCCTTTGATGAGATTGACGTTTTAAATGCCCCAAGTGATGGTGAGGGAGACTTGCCCCAGGTTAATATGCAATTGAGAGATTTCTTGAAATCTTGACTGGACTTCCCCAGGTTTAATGGACTTTGAAAGATTTGTTGAAATCTTGATTGGACTGCCCCAGGTTTGCCATGTCAGGTCCCCTTTTGTTGATAGGAGTTTTTTGCAATGGGAGTGTGTTGTACCCCAAAATTTTCTCTCACATTTTTTCACAAAAGATAACAATTTCAAGCATTTCCTGACTTTTCAAAACTGACTCAAGAATCGGACAAACGGACTTTTCTCGTCAGTCAAACAAAAATTAGGGTTTTATTGATTTTTAGGACTCTGGATTGCTTCAAATAATTGGCTTAGGGTTTTGGTTGATTCTGGCTCAATTTTGATCAGGGGGACGTTCTTTGGCATTGAATCAGGAATTAAGGTTTTATGGGCATATTCTCAACAAATTAAAGTTCCACAACACTTTGCAGGTTATTCCGAGATTCGGGTTAAATTCGCATTGTTTTGATTTAATCAGTAAAAGAGGCAGTTGGGTTGAATTCATGTTGTTTTATTTGAGCCAGTCAAAAGAAATATGCAGTTTGGATCTACAGTACTTGGCAAGAAATCAATAAGAAAGGATTGCGTCTGATCAGTTATTGTGTTCGACTGTGCGTTGCTTTGAATAATGGAGACGTCAAGTTCATTTATTTTGATCGACGAAGAATCAATGTTTAACTGATTATTTATTGTTCTAAGGATTAAATATCTGAAATTTAACTTTCATTTATTTTAATTTAAGGAACCATGAATAATAAGTAAATAATTGAAAAGGAATTGAAAAGAATTAAATGAATCAATAAGAATTTTTATTTCATATTTAATATTTGTTACAATTATTATTTGGATACAAGTATTTATTTACGAAGTATTTAAAATAATAATGGTTTACAATAATTAAATTGAAAATAAAAACTATCCTATTTTTTCTAAACATTTTCTAAGTCCCTAATCTCTTCATTCTTCACTTCGCTCCGGTATTCCATTTTTCATCTGCAAAAGAAAAAGAGAAAAGTCAAAAAGCAGTTAAATCGAAAAGGCAGATAAAGTTTGCAGTCATCATTAAGGGCCACTGATTGGGATCAGTTAACCCTCTCTGCAAATCACGGGATTTCTCCCGGTTCACAAAGAGGGAAGAATTTTATCATGAATGCAAAATGTCAAAATGCATAATTTTAATGTCAAACTGCATAGTTCAGAAGTAAGTTCAAACCAAACTGAAAATCCAATTACAACTTTCTATCAAAGATCAAAAAGTGCAATTTACTGTCAAAGTATCAAAGAGTCTACACAAAAGCTGTCAAGAGAAGATTTTGAAAGAAATCAAAAAGTACAAAAGCTGTCAAAGAAGAGATCAAATATGCAGAGGAAAGCATGATTTGCAAGCAAACTTTCTTTCATCATTTCCCATCAGAATGGCCACTTTCAGAAAAAGTACAGGAAAGAAGCATATTAAAATATCCAACTGTACTAAGAGAGAAGAGAAATAAGAAGCAGGGTCAGGCTTTAGGCTTAGGCAGGATAGATAGGAAGAAAAAATATACAAAAGAACAACACAGTTCAGCAAAGGGGAGAGGCAAAACTCTTTACCAAAGAAAAAGAAATATACAAACTGTCAACATTCAACCCAAAGCCTGAAACACAGCTTGCCTACTACTTAACCGAAAACCTGGCCAAGGCCATCAACAAGAAACACCAAGCCTGTACCTTTAAGCTTTAAAACCTGATAAGTATCAAAACCAGGCCAAGCTCACCTGCTGAAACCATACAAACCAACATAGCCTACTGCATATACAAAACCTGCTGAAACCATCAGAACCCAAACCTGCCTAAAAAGCATACAAACACCAAGCACCCCAACTTGCCTAAAACAAGCCTGAAGTCTTACCTGCATATTCAAAACCAGTTACCAGGCCAAACCTGTCACCACAAAACGCAAATAAAACACATAACCAGCATAACCTCCATACCAACCTGTCCAGCCCTTAAGGCCTAAACATCAAAAAACCAGAAACAAAACCTGTCCTGAACCAAGTCCAATACCACCCTGCCTGTCAAAGAAACCTAAACCAAGTCCTTAGCCTAACAACAAACTGGTCAAAGCCATCACCAAGCCTAAGGAACCAGAGATAACATCAAAACGCAAAAGCCCACATGAGAACCCTCAGAGGAGTACTCATCATTGGGCCATGAACAAACATTCAGAAACACATTTTCAGCAAGCATTTCAACAAAGCGTTTAAGGCAACACAAGGCATACTCAAGCATTCAGGACCAACCCTAGGCCCTCAATAGACGCATCATCGGGCAACCAGCTCAGCATATTCAAAAGCATACGAAAGTTCTAGGCAACTGTAAGAGAAGAAGAAAGAAGCATACTAATTCCCAAACCCACGAGTCCTTCAGAATCCTAGATTCATCATTAGGCAACAAAGAAGATACAGAAGCAAGCATATTCAAACACATTCAAAAGCAAGCGTTTAAGGCAACCAGCAGTTCAAAGGCAAAGAGAAGAGATAAAGAAGTGAATCTTTTTAAGAGGGTTTTTCAGGGCAACTCATCATTAAACCCAATAAAAAAAAGAAATATACAAAGATACCAGGGTCTCAAAGCAAGCTAGCGTCTTCACCGTCCCTCCATCGTCAAAGGCCCTCCAAACGCCTCCTAATCACCCCCTCCAACGAAGGTAACTCGTTCTATCTTTCTCCTCGTCCCTCAAACAAAAAGAACGAATAATCAGAATCCATGACACAAAGCTAAGCATGCAAGACAAATTATAGAAACCTTAAAAAGAAAAGAGATAACGAAATTTGAACCTTGAATGAATCGCGCCACGCTTAACCTTGGAGAGAAGGTGTTGATGGCGTTGGTGGCCTGAGCGAGTGAGACTCAAGAGCATCTGGGCATGAGAAAGACGCACAAAGAAGACGAAGAAGAAAAGTACGAACGGCGCGCTGTACCAACCCTAAGCATGTTTCCAATTGATACAAAAACCTCTAACCCTAAAACGCTGCTTCAGAACCATGGGCCTGACCCGTTTTAAATTTCTCTGAAGCCCAACAAAAGCCCTAACCTTCATATATAAAATAACTCCCTTTTCAATTAATTATTTAACCTATTAAGTTAAAACATTTAATGTTTTTAAACACCATATAGTTCTTTTTTTTTCTAATTTAATAGATTTATTATGCTAATACATTAATACATAAAATGCCTAAAAATATGTTTATTTAAAAACACTTCCCTTTTTTTATCTAATTTGTACATAAGCAATAAGGATATACTTTTTTCTTCTTCTTATAATTAAAGTTAAAAATACTTTTTAATATATATTTGTACATAATAAATAAAATACATTTTTTTAATATTAAACTCTTAAACACTTAATTAAGGCATTTTTGTATATAATAAACAATGGTACATTTTTTAATTAAAACTTGAACATACAATTAAAATATTTTCTTTTTGTGCATATTAAAAGAAATACCAGATCAATAATTAAATAAACGCTTAATTATTCTTTAGGTTAAATAAATACCCTAATATACATTAATTTCGCATTGTCATACCTGTAAATAATCACATACTCATATACTTGTACACTTACACAATACATTCACGTTGCTCCTACATACTTGTTTATCTTATACATTGATATTCGATATTTACATTTGATCGCAAATTCGATTTGGTTGTAACTTATTGGATACTATAAGTCTCATCCCCATTCATACACATGTACCCCCACTCCCGGATACCATTTTTTAATAGCGTAGACTTTACATTTTCGCAATTTACCGCTTTCAACTATACCATGGTTAGACCTAGGGTTTGCATGTACATAAAATCAAACGCTAGATAACCTAATACAAGACAAATACATGTAATCAATACACAATCACACTTGCACCCTCTAAGGTAATCCCACATGTTGCCTTCAAAAATGGGCCATGCTTGCACGTAGAATATCATTGGCAAAACAAATTCAAATGATCATAAGTCCCTCAAAATGTTGCCTAAACGGAATGATCATAGTCCCCTCAAAGCAAATTGCCAAAGACACTTGGCACCATTGCATTCATGGTCCATACGATGACCCACGCCCGTCCCGAATAAACTTCCTAAACGCAAGATTGTCCATCAAATTCAATGGTGAAACAAAATTGTTAAAAGGGGTTAAAACATAACAAAAACCTTTGAGTACAATAGGGTAGACAAAACTCTTAGTTACTTGAGATCAACTTGCAAAAACACTTGCCTTCCTTTCAAAAACCACCTTCCACAAACACTTTCAAAACAAACTCTCAAAACATTTTGAAACATCTTTTCGAAAAGATACACGCCTTTGTAAAATATTCGAGTAAAGAATTGTTACAAGGTTAGCCTAAGACAAGGCATCTTCTTCCAAAACATTTTCAAAAGCACTCACACACACACCATTTTCAAGCAATCGAAAATCAAGGCAAGTGATCTAAAAAACCAAGTAACTAAGAGCCCATGGATAACCATGGATGAAAAGGGTGCTAATACCTTCCCTTTTCATAATCTACCCCCCGAACCCAAGAAAAATCTCAAAGGTTTTTGCTGTGCTTTTTAAACCTTTCCTTAGGATAAAATAAAAAGTCGGTGGCGACTCTTGCTCAACCGAAACATTTGCGAAAACAAACGCAAAACCATAGTCTGTTCTCCTACCGTACCACAGAGTGTCATCCCACTTGAAGTGATTTTGGTTCACTGGGAGAGCTTTCGTTCACCCGATCATTCATTGTGTGAATTTCTTCGTTGTCAAACAAATAACCATGTGCAAACAACGATATTCAAATAATACAGAGTTCATGCTTGTCTCGAAGTTTTGAAAAATGCATTTTTTAGCAGAAAACTTTTTATAAGACAAATTCAACACAAGATTTAGAGCAAAGCCTTACAGGAGTCAGGATACCTTTTGTAACAGTATGCTTTCGAACGAACCCATGCTTCAATTAGGACTTTTGAAGGGTTGTAACGTGGCTTGGTTCACGGTTTTAAGAAACAAAGGATAAAGGCTCAAAGTATATTTGTACCCACCCTCTCTTCGTAATGTTCTTCAATCCTAACTCAGTTAATTGTGCGTCGAACTCTATTAGAATTTGGAACGATGTTTTGGTGATGGTTCACACAAGTTGGATTTTGGAAGGCAGTCATAATTTTTTGCAACATATTTCATGTTGTTGAGGATTTGTAATGACCTCTTTCTTTTGATTCATTATCCCTAATTTTTGCCTGACCGTTCCTGTTTTCGAGATTACAGTCAGCGGGATGCCCCAGCTTTCTTAAGCCTCCTTTGTAGGTTTTGGCTCAGTGGGCTTTTCTATTTTGAGAGATAATGACTGCCTATGAGATAAGGAACCATCACTGTCTTTTGGTTCCAAAGGAATGTTTTTGATGTTATTCGTTGTATTACGAACTGAGAGTTTGCGACTTCAATGCGCATCTTTTGAATTAACTGAGAGACTACCCTGCCCCAGGTTTGATTAAAGGTTTCAATTTGTGTTTAAAACAGAAAACTTCTACCTCTTTGGCTCGAAAGGGTTGACTAGGGATTATCTTCCTTATAACTCCAGTGTTTAGGATTTGAAAGAAATGTCTGTACATCGTCAGCAAGGTCTGTTCAAAAGCATACCGTATGAGATTATGGCATTGTTTTCGTCATCCTCCCTCTAAAGGCTTGTAGCTTTCTGCAAGAGTTAAATGTCATAAATAAAGTAGAAAGCATAGTTCAAGAATAGTGAAAACGAATGGATGAATTCAAGACAAACATATGCAATGCATTAATGAAACAGAGTTTGACATCAACAGATAATTGTTTGAATAACAAAAGAAATTACAACTTGAAAATTCAAATGAAACAAAAGTCTCTTAGTTCGAACTAGTCATTTCAGGTGGAGAACCCTCAGCGGAGGATTTTCATCTCGCCATCCGACATGAATTCCAGCACTCCTCTGTCAATCAAGTCTTAAATTTTGTTTTTCAAAGCCCAACAGTCGTCAGTGTCATGTCCAGGACTATAGGAGTGGTATACACAAAATGCGTCGGGGTGATAGCCAGGAGCAGAGGTATTGGGATTCCGAAGAGGATCCTTTAAAGCAAGCAGATTGACCTTCAACAAGTGTTTCAGTATTAGAGATGATGGTATGTCAGTCTCAGTGAAATGTCTTCCAGATGTATTTTGCTTACGCCGATTACCCTGTTGACGCTGGCGAGGTTGTTGTTGGGTCTGTGACCCTAAAGCAAGTTGGGGAGCCTTTCCCTTGTCTTCCTGTCTCAAAGGAGGTTGAATGATGACTTGATCTTCAGCCCTAGTTGTTTGCCTCACTTGGTTATCTTGAAGCAGTTTGTTGATGAGGACCTTGAGCTCCTCTTGTCTTTGAGCCAGGTCTTGAATGAGAGCCATCTGGCCCACTAGTTGTCCCATCATCTGGATCTTCATTGTTGCCAACTGAATCTGTAGCCCTTCCAACTGATCATTCTTGATGTCCTCTGGATTCCCTGGGACCATGCCCCTTGTGAGGAGAGCTTTCAATTCTTCTTGCCCCTGGGACAGGTTCAAGAACATTTCTTGAAGTTGAGCGTTTTGAGCCTGGATCTCTTTGACAGTCCTCTCTAGAGCCATCCCTACTGAAATAAACAGTAGGAGAATAAGGAAACCTGAAAGGGAAAACCTGTCATGATACAATGCATGATATGTGGATGCATGTTTTCAAGGATCGGGGTAAACACAAGAAAATGTTAGAGATTGAACTTCAATTTACATCTTTGATCGGTGAACTTTGTATCGGGGGATGTCTTTCCACGAGAGTCAAGATCACCATGTCGAGTGGGTCATAGCCCTCGATTCAAGTTGTTGCACTTGATCTTTGACGAAGTTTGTTTATAGGAAAATGAAACTTCTTGCCCTTTGGTAGACGTCTGGTTCAACGTGACCCTGCATCAAAGACCCTTGAGATCCTTGAAATGGTTATTGAGAATGTTATGGTATGATGTTATGATGTTATGTACAGGTATGCAAAAGTAAGCAAGTGTATATACAAATAATCACATTCACACAAAGCAGATAAGTCCTTAGGTTTAGGCTTGTATGGGGTTTGTAGGTAAGTACCCTCTTTGAAGTTAGTTGGCTCAACCTGTCCTATAAATAGAAACCGGGTTCTAAGGAGCTCAATATCACTGGATTATTTTCTGTGTTCATTGTTTTGGTTTAGCCACTTAACTGGCGACCAAGATATTCCAAAAAAACAACCCTCAATGAGTGTATTATCGAGTATCTACCGACTTCGGACTGCACCAAAGCCGGTCACCTCAGTACCCCTAAAAAGGCCAAGATGGTCAAGTAAGGTTCTAAGAGTTCATTAGTGCTTCATGACATCACTCAGCGGCCCCATATTCTCTTTGATTGACTCAAAGGCTACCTGTACTCACAAATATGTCGCACCAACGTAGCCACTGCTTCAACCATGTCGGTATACCCTGCACAATTCCCTCACAGTTTATTGCTGCTTACCTAAAAGGTGTCCCCAAATCCGGGTGTAGGATTTAAAATAAACCCAAACAAGGAACCCAAAAAGTAAAGCAATCAAAGCAATCAAGGTAAGCATGTAAAGGTGATCTAAAACCCTAAGGTAACCCCACTTTTAGAATTATTCCCCAGCAGAGTCGCCAGTTCTGTGATACGGTGGGAAAACTGACTTGAGGTTTTGCGTTTGTGTTCGCAAATGTTTCGGTTTAGCAAGAGTTGCCACCGGCTTTTTATTTTATCCTAAGGAAAGGTCAAAAAGCACAGGAAAGACCTTTGAGATGTTTTCTTGGGTTCGGGGAGTAGATTATAAAAAGGGAAGGTATTAGCACCCTTTCTATCCATGGTTATCCATGGGCTCTTAGTTACTTGTTTAGATCACTTTCTTTGCTTTTCAATTATTTAAAATGGTGCTCTTCAATTGTTTGAAATGGTTCTTTGCGTGTGGTTTTGAAAGATGTTTTGAAAGGAGGCCATTGTTGTGGCAACCTTTGTAATGATTCTTGTTTGAATGTATACAAAGGTGTTTTTGTCTTTTTGAAAAGATATTTCAATGTTTTGAAAGTTTGTTTTTGAAATTGTGTTGTGAGGTGTGTTTGAAAGTGGCAAGGATGTTTTGCAAGCTTTTGATCAAGTAACTAAGAGTTGTCTACCCTATTTTACTCAAAGATATTTCTTATGTTTTTAACCCTTTTAACTGTGTTGTTTCGCCATTGTATTTGGTGAACAACCTTGTGTTAGGATGTTAAACGGGACATGCGCAGGTCATCGTATACAATCATTGAAAGCAACTTGTGGGACGCTCTAGCAATTTTGTAAGGGACGAGATTGTTTTATCGAAGGCAACATCGAGGGTCATCGAGGGACTACGATATTTGTTTATCGAAGGGGCATTTTCTAGAGTGTCTCATACTCGAGGGACATGATTGTATTTTCCGAGGCAATAAGCGAGGTTACCCTAGAGGTGCAAGTGTTAATTGTGTATTGATTTTCACGCATTTATTCTTGTATTGGGTTATCTAGCGATTGATTTTAGATCTTCGCATACAAACCCTAATTACTATACAGTATATTGAAAGCAATAAATTGCGGGAATTTAAAGTCTAAGTTATTACCAAAAAGTATCCGGGGATGGGGGTACAATTATTTACAAATGGGGATGAGTCTTATCAGAATAATAATGTCCAAATATATGTTACAACCAAATCGAACTGTCGCCATTAAACATAAGATTTTAACAATTTATAAGATAAAGAAAGTCAAAGAATTATGAGATGCATGTATTTGTTTACAAATAAAATTTAAACTAAGTATTATTGTTATTTTTTGTTTTTTATGATTTATGAAAAGAAAAAAAAGTTTTAAAGAAAGAAAATTCATTTTGAACTAAATCCCTATTATTTATGTATTTTTATTAATTGATAACTAGGTTTAAAGAAAACAAAATTTACTTAAATTAAACTAAATATTCTTTTTTTTTGTATTTTTATTATATTAAACAAGATTAATAAAGAAAAATAAAATTAACTTAAAAGAAAGTAAAACAAAATTTAATTAGTATTCATTAACTAAAAGAAAGGAAATAAATTAGTTTAAAGTATTAGTTTTAAAAATGGGCTTAGGATTATGGCCCAAATAAAAAAATGAAGAAGAACAAGAATCAGGATGAAGGGGGGGGGGGTGCGCGTTCAGTAAGAATATGTGGGCTTATGGTTTTGTTTGGGGCGAAGGCCCAGCTGAAGTGTTGTGACAAATTTTTTTAGGGTTTGCTCATTGTAGGGTTTGCAAGTTTGGGTTTAGCGGCGCCACTCTTGCTTTTCTTCTTCGTTTGTCTCATCTCTCTCAGGCGAAGCGTCTGATACTCCCTCCACGAGCCTAGCTACCGGAGCACCGCCCTCATCCACTCTCTATCTTCTTACAGTGACCCCGACACTTGCTTGAACGGTACAGTTTTATCTTGTTACGGTTTTTTCGATTTCAATGTTTGTTTATTGTTTGCTTGCATGTTTTAATCTATGGCTTTTGTGTTTGATACGCAGTAAAAGGGGTTGATAAAAAGCTTACCTTGAGCATTTTGCTTCTGAAAAGTGAGAGAGGGAGGGTGAGCCGGCCGGTGGCGCTCCTCGGGAGCTAGGGGGCGGAGGAAGACGAGATGAACGCGCTTCTGGTATTTTTTGTTGTTCTTTTGACTTGAATGTTGTTTAATGATGATGATACCCTGAGATTTGTTTGTATTTGTTAGTGATGAATATTCTGAAACTTGCTTGCTTCTTTGTTTTGAATATTGGTGATGATAATACTTTGTTGGAATTTCTGAAAACCTCTGAACCTCTTCCTTGTTAATGATGAGCTTAGATCTGAAGCTTGTTGTTGCTTTGATTTTGTTGATGATGAAATAAATTCTGAAACTATGCTTTTTCTGTCACTTCTGAATCTCTCTTCTTTACATTGATGAAGAATATGAAACTTGTTGGTTAGTGTGATATTCTCTTCTTTTCTCTTTGTATGTTAATGATGAGAGACCTCTTAAACTACTCTGTTTTGTGGATATTATCTTCCTCTTTCTGAATGTTCATGGTTGATGGTTGATGGTTTAGTTTGCAGCTTTGCAGTTTGAAATGTTTGCAGGTTATTTTGTTTGTCCTGTGAGCAGGTTTTTCTATAGCTTGCAGTTTGAAATGCAGGCTTGGTTTGTTGGTGACAGGTTTGTTACTGTGAGTTGTTTTTCTGAGTTTGTGTTTAGGCTTCTGTAGGTTTGCAGTTTGTTTTTGGGCAAGCTGCAGGTTTGCTTTTTCTTGTGTTTTGAGCAGTTTATGTAGGTTGGGGAGTTGCAATTATGCATGCTTGCTTGTGTTTGAGTAAGCAGGTTTGAGCTTGTTTTTGGTCAAGCAGGCTTGCATGTCTGTGTTTGGCCTGAGTGTCTATAGTTTTTACAGGTTTGAGTTTGTAATGCAGGCTTGTGATTGTTGGTGTTGGAAGCAGGTTTGCAATACAGGCTTGCAGTTTCTAATGCAGGCTTGCAAGTTTTTGTGGTTTTTTTCCATCAGGTCCGTTGAGCTTGAGTTTGTTAAAGCTTGGCTTTTGGAACTATGATTTGCAGTTTATGCAGATTTTTTTGCTCTCTTTTTTCTCCCTCCTCCCTGGACTGTTATATATCTTTTTGTTATATTTTCTGCCTTTTACAGCCTGCCTTAGCCAAAATTGCAAACCTCTTCACTAGGTATTCTCTTTCTCTCTCTCTAAGCACTTTTGCTTATTATATTTAATCTTTCTGAAAAGTTTGCTGGCTAGAAAGTGATGATGGCTAGGACAAGCTTTTGCTTGTGAATTGGTTTTTCTCTGCATTGTGTACTTTGTTTACATATTTTCTGCATTGTGTACTTTGTTGCTTTTTCTAGTTGCTATGTGTTGTACCCCAAAATTTGCCCTCCCATATTCTCCAAGAAATTGCCAAGCCCAGTCACAAAATTCCCCAAGGGTTGTACAGTGCAAAGATCTCCTATACAGTCAAAATTAGGGTTTTGAGTCTGATCAGTAGAATGAAGTTTTCAAAGGCCCAATCAAGTCTCATATGCCTACAAACATGGTCAAGCATCCTCATATCAAGTTGCAAGTCATTCAGCTCAAAATTGCACAGTCAAAACCCTAAATTGCACTACAGTCAACTGTAGGGGCAAAATGGTCATTTGACAGTCAAAAGTTCAAATTTTTGGTCAACATATCATTTTGAAGCCACAAACATCATTTGATCAATGCTTGATCATGATTCTCAAAATTTGGCTCAGAAAATCATCAAGATGCAAAAGTTTCCTTATTTGGACAGCTGAAAAAGTCAACTGAAATTGACCAAGGCATAACTTTCATATGGATTATCAGAAAAATTCCATCCAAAGCTCATTTTGAAGAGAAATACATTTCCTACAACTCATCTTCATATTTCAAGTCCAAGAAATGCTCTCACAAAAAGTTATCAATTTCAACATTATAGGTCATTTTCAAAAGTCAACAAAAAGGGACTTTAAGTCAAAGGCCATAACTTGAGATTGGTAAATCAAAACGACATGGGACCAAAGACATTGGTTAGAGGACTCAAATACCTTTCCAAAATGTCCAAGAACATGAGAAAATATTAAAAATTGAGCAAGTTATGCCTTGTAGAAGTTGGGAAATGTTTGGATATTTTGAAAAGTCAACTTTGATCCAAATGACCTAAAATTGCTAATGGGCCCATTTTTCTTCCATAATTCATCATTCCAAGCATGTGCACGACCACTTGGCCCAAAGGGAAGTATTTTCTCATTTTTTATTTATTTATTTGAATTATTATTTATATTAATTCATTTAAATCATTTAAATATATGAAAAATATTTAATTCACCCTAACCAATCTTTTTATACATGTTTTATGCTCAATATTTCGTGCCTAGCCAAATAAGGAAAGAATTGGAGCAATTGGATATGATTTGAATCAAATGCACATGGAAAAAGATATGAAAAGATCCTTAGAAAATCAATTATCAAAAACAATGAATGCCATGGATTTGATTGGTTTTTCTTGACCTAATAGACTCCATACAAATACCTGATGATAACCCTAATCACAAGAGGGACACAAAGCTGCGCAGAAGAGCTAAGAACAAACTTGGAAATTTCTCTCAAAAAGTCAATTCTGAAAACAAGGTTAGAGAGCGATTCAAGACCTAATTTTCATTCCAATAGCTTCCTTGGAGACCATTGATCACATTCCAATCAAAAACAACAATCCAGACGCGAGGAATTGATATACAGAATGCAAGATGTTTCGTGAAAAATTCATAATCATACTTTGAAATTTAGGCATTTTTATGGCATTTCAATTATTGATTCTTATTCCTTGAATGATTATGAAGCTAACCAAACTATTTGATTGTATTTTTATGCGCCCTACGTGAATCCACCATTAGCGTTTTTTAGGGTTCAAGAAGCTTGGAATTGGGGCTTCTGAAATTAAGAAAAAATTAGCCCTTCAGACCCATGCCATTCTAATCAATGCATCTGGACGAAGAAGATACCACACTCGCGATTAATTTATGGACACCATAGCTCTAGTCGCTATTTTCTTGAAACCGGCCTAAAAGAACATTCAGAAAACCGTTTCCTCATGTTTTTGTTTCAGGGATAGTGAAGAAGACGAACTCGTGGCATGGAGCGATTGGATCATTCAAAAATGCGCGCGCGTTTCCAAGGCCACTAACCATTTTCTTTTATAATATTTAGTTGCTTATTATATAACAAATTCATTGTGTGGCTCAGCTGGCAAGTGTTGATTGTATTGACGTCCAAGACCTGGGTTCGAGCCCCAGGTCTGTATAATTTCTCATATTATTTTGCAATAACAATTCCTATGCAGCGCTAACGTTCAAGGCGCACCATGCACCTCATCATCTATCCATCCACGTGCATGTTAGAACCAGATCAAAGGCGTGGATTCAAAGAACACGCTATGCCCAGGTCAACGTCGCTACACGCTAGTGGCAAAGGTCAAACAGATCAATGTCCTGTTGGGCTTGGATTTCTAAAGGAAACCTCTATATTGGGACTGATACCCCCCCTGGTTTGCAAATCTCTACATTTTCTTTATATTTTATTTTCAATTATTGTTTTATTTGCTTTATTGTTTTGATTTAATTAATTATTTTTACAAAATATAAAAAATGCCTAAAAATCAAAAAAGACAAAAAATATAATAAACACTTTATTTTAATTATTTTCATAAACAAATTGCATGTAAATAAATTAATTTAAATTAGGGTTTTAATGTTAATTCTTTTCATAAAAAAATCTAAAAAGAAGTAGAATTAGGTTTAATTAATGTTTTTATTCCTTTTTAATTTTTCTTTCTCATAATAATATTTATTTATTTATGTATTTTTATAATCAAATTCGCATGTAAATTAATTAGGGCTTAAATTAGGTTAAAGTTTTATGTTTTCTTAATAAATTAAAATAATTAGAATTAGGGTTTGCATCTCATTTAAATTTTAATTAATTCTTTCTTTTATTAAATCTTAAAATACATAAAAATACCAAAAAAAAACAAAGGCAATTTCTTTTCTTAATTAATTAATTTTAATATTTTGCAAAAGGGTCCAACGCCCTCCTTTCGACTTAATTGTTTAATCTCGCATATTTATTTTATTTCGCTTGAATAATTATGTATCTCTCCCAAAGCCTTGTAATTACTTCTCGCACTTTTACTTTCTTTATTTTCCGTCAAATCGGGTCCTGGATTAATTTTGGCGATGTGGACTCGCGCCATTTGTAATAGCTTAGGAACTTTACTTTTTCCTCGCAATTTTTAACTGTTAACAAAGCATGCAAGAATGAATGGACAAATAAAATCAAGCGTAGATCACTTTAACATGACAAGACAAATACAAATGAAAACGACACACGAATCACACACACCACCTCTAGGGTACGCCTCACTGTTGCCTTGCCTCGAAAGGTGATCGTCGAGTAGAGGATGTCTTAGTAAGTCCTCATGATCCGGGAACCTGGCATGAGGGTAGCTTCTAAGGTGTCTTCCTATTGCTCCGGTGATCACCATGTCCCGAACCTCGAATTGACCCGAACACCTCCAACGGTGGTGCTACCTACCTCTCAATGGTGGGATGGCACTACTTTAAAGGACATTTACACAGACGAATTCCTTAGGGTAGGTAGACGACTCGTAGATACTTGCTCTAATTTCAAAACAATCAAAAAATATTTTTCACACCAACACATTTTCAAAAAGCTTTCGAAAGCAATTTTTCAAACACTCTTGAGGACTGATACAAGAGTCGAACTGAAATTTTCAAAGAAACTTTTTTTAAAACCCACAGTTGAAAAGCAAACAAACAATTTTGAAAACACAAATGAGCAAGTATCTAAGAGCCCATGGATAACCATGGATAGAAAGGGTGCTAACACCTTCCCTTTCTATAATCTACCTCCCGAACCGAGAGCAATCTCTTTAAGGAATTTTTCTGTGCTTTTGTCCTTTCCATTTGGAGAAAATAAAAGACGGTGGCGACTCTTGCTTCCGCGACATTTCGCGAACCAGCGTTAAACAGTCAGTTCCAGATCCACCGATCACAGAACTGGCGACTCTGCTGGGGAAAACACTCTTTATAAAGTGAGGTGTACCTTAGGGATAGTTCATAACTGTGTTCTCAATTGCTTTCTTTGCTTGCTTTAAATTGTGGGACTGTTTTGGGAGTTCTATAGATCCTAACCCGGATCTGGGGGATACCTTCTTAGAAAGTAGCAACAAGGCTGTGAGGGAACTGTGCGGGGTATACCGACATGGTTGAAACAGTCTGCTACGTTGATGTGGCACTTTGGTGTGTACCGGTAACCCTTGAGTTCAGTCAAGGAGAGTACGGGGCCTCCGCGTGGTGTCGTGAAGCATCAACAGACCTTAGGAACCTTAATTGAACTATCTTGGCCTCTTTAGGGTAGTGAGATAACTGACTTTGGTGCAGTCCGAGGTTGGTTGATACTCGATACTACACTCAATTGAGGGTTGCTTTCCTGGAATATTTCGGTTGCCAGTTCAGTGGCTAAATCGAAACGATGAACAATGAAAGCAATCCAGTGATATTGGGACCCTTAGAACCCGGTTACTTCTAATAGGACAGGTTGAGCCCACCAACTTCAAGAGGGTAATACCCAGACCCCATGCTGGCCTAAACTCTAAGGGTTTCTCTTGTGTGACTTGTGTGCCTTCCAACTTGACTATTTGCATGCTTGTTGTCTGACACTTGAGCTTCTTGCAGGTTTTGTTTGTAGTCCTTAATTAGGACTCATAACAAGAGTGTACTAAGTTTCTTGCAGGTTTTGTTTATAGTCCTTAATTGGGACTCATAACAAGAGTGTACTAAGTTTCTTGCAGGTTTTGTTTATAGTCCTTAATTGGGACTCATAACAGGGTTACTAAGTTTCTTGCAGGTTTTGTTTACAGTCCTTAGTTGGGACTCATAACAGGGTTTACCTACATTACCCCCATGCATAGCATAACATCATACCATTGCATACATCTTAACCCATTTCAAGGATCTCAAGGGCTTGTGATGCAGGTCATGATAAATCAAACATCTAGCAAGGGGCAAAGAGGATTTATCTTCCTCTAGCCAAGGTTGTCAGAGGCTATGACCCACTTGATATGGTGAGCTTTGACACTTGAAGAAGATTCCCCTAGCCAAGGTTGTCAGAGGCTATGACCCACTGGATATGGTGAGCCTTTGACCCTTGAAGAAGAATTCTCAACAACATGGGTTTCCTTCAATCAAGCTATAAATTCCAATGCTAACAATTTTCTTGTTTACCCTGCGAGGTCCTTGAAAACATTGCATGCATATCATACATATCATTGCATTACAGGTACCCTTGTTGCAGGTCACTTACCCTTGTTCGCTGTTTATTTCAGCAATGGCTTCTCAACAAGATAACCAGGGACCTCATGCTCAAGAGACTCAGTTCCAAGAGATCTTCCTAAGCCTATCCAAGGGGCAGGAAGAGTTGAGGACACTCCTCATGGGGAATCCGATCAGAAAGAGTCCTGAAGATGACAAGGACGAACAGCTGAAACGTCTACAAGCTGAGGTAGACACATTGAAAACCCAGATGCTGGGGCAAAGGGCCCTCATTCAAGGTTTAGCTCAGGAGCAAGGAGAGCTGAGGGCCATGATCAATCAGCTTCATCGAGACATGAAGCCACCAGCCCAAGTCAAGGACCCAGTCATTAATCAACTTCCAAGAAGTCAAAGGTTTGGGCCTTTCCAAGCTGCTATTACTTCACAGGTCCAACAACGACCTCGCCCAGAACAACGGGCTGATCAGAGCAAACCAGACAAGCCTAAAAGACATTTCACCAAGATTAACATGTCGCTGGATCAAGCACTGCAACAAATGTTGAAGGCAGGGCTGATCACCTTAAGGGCTCCTCTTCGGAATCCGAACACTTCTGCTCCCAACTATCATCCCAATGATAGGTGCGCATATCATTCTGATAGCCCGGGGCATACTACGGACAACTGCTGGCCTCTCAAGAACAAGATTCAAGACATGATCGACGCCGGGGAGATTCAGTTTGAAGTGCCTGAGACTCCGAACATAATCACTGCTCCGTTGCCCAATCATTGAAGCCTTTTGTTTATTTGAATCTTTGAGTTGTATTTTTCTTTGCTTATATAAACAATTAATGTCATAGCAAACTCTTTTATTCTATCAATGCATCGCATACGTCTGTTTTGGGAATTAATACAATTGTTTTCATTATGTTCAAATTTCTTGTCGTATTTTTTCTGATGTCAACTCTGGATCTAAAATTCTAAGCCTCTTGAGGGAGGATGACGAAAACGATACCACGATCCTTACAGTATGCTTTTGAACAGACCCCGCTGATGAGGTACAGGCATTGTTTCAATCCCTAAACACCAGAGTTATAAGGATGATAATCCCTCGTCAACCCCTCTGAGCCAAAGAAGTAGGAGTTTTTCTTTTCGAAATTTAAAACCCTTTATCATAACCTGGGGCAGGGTAGTTCTCTCAGTTGATCCAAGTGCATAACAAATGGCACCAAAGGAGTCCTTACAAAACAAAAGACACAGTGATGGTTTTGAATAAATCATAAGGACAGGCAGTCATTATCTCAAAAAATGAAAAACCCATTAAGTCAAAACCCATGAAGGAGACTTACAAAACTGGGGCATCCCGCTGACTGTAATTCCAAAAAAGGGAAACAGTTCAGGCAAAAAAAGAAAGGGATAACAAAATCAAGAAAGAGAAAGAGGTCATACAAACCCTCAACCAAAAAAAAAAGAAAGGGAAATGACCGCCTATTCCAAATAAATCATCAATATCTGAACCATCACCGGAAAATCAGAGCAAAGACTCAAACAAGGTCTAACGTATGATCAACTGAGTTTAGGTTTGGAGAACATCACGAAGAGTGGGTGGGTACAAATAATTTGAGCCTTTATCCTTTGTTTCTTAAACCATGAACCAGGCCACGTTATAACCCTCAAAAGTCCTAGCTGAAGCATGGGTTAGCTCGAAAGCATACTGTCACGAAAGGTATCCTGACTCCTTAAGGCTCGCGGTAAAATACGGAGTTGACATCACATTTTACAAACATTCACTTGTTTTATGAAAAAAGAATGCATTTTCAAAATCTTCAAGACAGACATAAGCTTTGCATTTTTAACATAACTTTTGTTTGCATATGACTTTTTGTTTGAACAGCAGGGAAATTCGCACGATGAATACCTAATGAACAGAAGCACTTCCAATCAAGGGGCAGACATGATCACGGTCCATTGTCTGGGGCAGTCCAGTCAAGATTCGGAGAATCTCTCAAAGGCCAAATAGCCTGGGGCAAATCTCCGTCCGAGTCACTTGGGGCATTCCAACAACGAATCTTTCCTGATCAAACACCTTCTGGTGGCATGGCAAAACACTTCTAACAGGGGCAACTCCCTACATCCTGAGAACATGGACATAGTCGAAAAAAAAATACTATGCAAAATCAAAGACCCGCTAGGTTGACACACCTAGGCCAAAATAAGGGCTTCCCGACGAACCAAAAGGGTTCGGGCAAAAATAAGGGATGAAATGAAAAAGATCTGTACACCCGGCAAGTCGAAAACCTGAAAAGGCGGCTTGGGCAAAAATGGGTATCCCGGTGGACTGAAAACCCGAAAGGGCGGTCCAGGCAAAAGTTAGGGATCAAAGCGTACGACTATGTCCCGACATCTCGTCACCTGCCTACCAGAAGAAGGTTTGTCCATCAACGACTATCAGCATCCCACAGGTGCCTCCCCCATAGAAACAGGGGCAATAACAGGTGGTCTAAGCAATCTGATTGTGTCTGTCCTCCAAGGTATCAAGGCGAGTTCAGTTGAAGAACATAACCAGTATATCTTGTTTCCCCAGAGAGTGAGCCAGCAAGTCAGTACACTCTCCTCAAGCAAAGTTACTATCAAGCCTTAAGGAAGTTGGGTATTCTCCAGCAGATCTCAACATTCCCCAGCACATCATACAGACATTCTTAACAAACATCCTCGGCAGTCTTGACCTAAAGATTGTTCCCCGGCGGTATACCAACATTCAAAGGAATCACTCCCCCGCAGTCCCAAAACCCCCCAGGAGAGTCCAATCTAGTTTCCCCAGGAAAATTGGAATCCATCTCCCCAAGCAGCGAGCTTATCCCCAGTAGGTTCTGGAAGCTTATCCCTCGCAGCGCACGAACGCGTCTCCCGGCTTGATTTAAAAAGTCATTTCCTTAATCAGATATAACTGGGTTATCCTCAGCCAAAAGCCATGGAAAGATCGTCATCGACAGAGTCTTCTTACCCCAGCGAAGTCTATCAACACTTTCAGTACAACAAGGATATCGCCAGCAAATTACTACTAACAACACTCAGCAAAGCATCCCTCTTCCCACAGAGTATTGCTTCCCAGCATGGTCGCTAGAGTATCTTTTCTCCCCGCAGAATCTTCCATTTGCCAAGTTTATTCTGCAACGGAGTCATCTTCTCCTACCGGTATTCTTGCAGTTATCCTCCCCAGCGGAAGCAAAACCTATTCTTCAACATCAGCCCAGGATACGACTTCCCGGCACCCGTCAAGGATTTGCTTTCCTAGACAAAAACATACATAAAACATCACATACATCATTATAACATGCATAGACACATCATATCATACAAGTCTCATTTATATTGAGAACATCATTGCTTGATCCATATCATGCATTGCATATGACTGACCTTTACCTTTCAGGGAAGATCCAGTTAAGTTCTCAAGCTACATTTCAAGACCTAGACCGGTTCAGTTAAATCGACCCTAAGATTTTCCTGATGCTTATCCAGTCAAAGGCCTTCTCTGGTTCAGTCAGATCGACCCTAAGATCTCCCTGATGCTTATCCAGTTGAAGAGATTCCAAGACCTTGTCCGGTTCAGTTAAATCGACCCTAAGATTTTCCTGATGCTTATCCAGTCAAAGGCCTTCTCTGGTTCAGTCAGATCGACCCTAAGATCTCCCTGATGCTTATCCAGTTGAAGATATTCCAAGACCTTGTCCGGTTCAGTTAAATCGACCCTAAGATTTTCCTGATGCTTATCCAGTCAAAGGCCTTCTCTGGTTCAGTCAGATCGACCCTAAGATCTCCCTGATGCTTATCCAGTTGAAGATATTCCAAGACCTAGACCGGTTCAGTTAAATCGACCCTAAGATTTTCCTGATGCTTATCCAGTCTAAGGCCTTCTCTGGTTCAGTCAGATCGACCCTAAGATCTCCCTGATGCTTATCCAGTTGAAGATATTCCAAGACCTTGTCCGGTTCAGTTAAATCGACCCTAAGATTTTCCTGATGCTTATCCAGTCAAAGGCCTTCTCTGGTTCAGTCAGATCGACCCTAAGATCTCCCTGATGCTTATCCAGTTGAAGATATTCCAAGACCTTGTCCGGTTCAGTTAAATCGACCCTAAGATTTTCCTGATGCTTATCCAGTCAAAGGCCTTCTCTGGTTCAGTCAGATCGACCCTAAGATCTCCCTGATGCTTATCCAGTTGAAGATATTCCAAGACCTAGACCGGTTCAGTTAAATCGACCCTAATATTTTCCTGATGCTTATCCAGTCTAAGGCCTTCTCTGGTTCAGTCAGATCGACCCTAAGATCTCCCTGATGCTTATCCAGTTGAAGATATTCCAAGACCTTGTCCGGTTCAGTTAAATCGACCCTAAGATTTTCCTGATTCTTATCCAGTCAAAGGCCTTCTCTGGTTCAGTCAGATCGACCCTAAGATCTCCCTGATTCTTATCCCAGTAGAAGACACCCAAGATTTTTCTCAACGAGCGTTGTTGAAGTTAAAGTCGCCCAAGGTTCTCTTACCATTCATGCTAAGGCAGTAACCATCCCTGGTTCATTCATCACCGTTTGAAGCTCCAGACTCAGCTCCTGTAACCATTCAGGACACATCTATACCAAGCATCTGAAGACCAACTCCTGCAACATGTCAGGTACTCATTTTTTCTTTTGCAGGTATGCAGGTTCTCGCTAAGGAATCTCCTACGCGATCAACATCCAGATGGCATCTATAAGCCCATCATCCTATCCAGCAATCTCTAAATGGCATCTATAAGCCCATTCCCATCCCACTGCTAACATGTGAGCGCAAATTTCTGGGCACTTTAGTGTTCAATCATCTTCCACCCTCGGATTACGAAAGGCACGTCAGCCAATCTGCATCCTCAGGTCTAAGAAGATTGAACAGGGGCAACTGTTGTACCCCAAAATTTGCCCTCCCATATTCTCCAAGAAATTGCCAAGCCCAGTCACAAAATTCCCCAAGGGTTGTATAGTGCAAAGATCTCCTATACAGTCAAAATTAGGGTTTTGAGTCTGATCAGTAGAATGAAGTTTTCAAAGGCCCAATCAAGTCTCATATGCCTACAAACATGGTCAAGCATCCTCATATCAAGTTGCAAGTCATTCAGCTCAAAATTGCACAGTCAAAACCCTAAATTGCACTACAGTCAACTGTAGGGGCAAAATGGTCATTTGACAGTCAAAAGTTCAAATTTTTGGTCAACATATCATTTTGAAGCCACAAACATCATTTGATCAATGCTTGATCATGATTCTCAAAATTTGGCTCAGAAAATCATCAAGATGCAAAAGTTTCCTTATTTGGACAACTGAAAAAGTCAACTGAAATTGACCAAGGCATAACTTTCATATGGATTATCAGAAAAATTCCATCCAAAGCTCATTTTGAAGAGAAAGACATTTCCTACAACTCATCTTCATATTTCAAGTCCAAGAAATGCTCTCACAAAAAGTTATCAATTTCAACATTATAGGTCATTTTCAAAAGTCAACAAAAAGGGACTTTAAGTCAAAGGCCATAACTTGAGATTGGTAAATCAAAACGACATGGGACCAAAGACATTGGTTAGAGGACTCAAAGACCTTTCCAAAATGTCCAAGAACATGAGAAAAGCTTAAAAATTGAGCAAGTTATGCCTTGTATAAGTTGGGAAATGTTTGGATATTTTGAAAAGTCAACTTTGATCCAAATGACCTAAAATTGCTAATGGGCCCATTTTTCTTCCATAATTCATCATTCCAAGCATGTGCACGACCACTTGGCCCAAAGGGAAGTATTTTATCATTTTTTATTTATTTATTTGAATTATTATTTATATTAATTCATTTAAATCATTTAAATATATGAAAAATATTTAATTCACCCTAACCAATCTTTTTATACATGTTTTATGCTCAATATTTCGTGCCTAGCCAAATAAGGAAAGAATTGGAGCAATTGGATATGATTTGAATCAAATGCACATGGAAAAAGATATGAAAAGATCCTTAGAAAATCAATTATCAAAAACAATGAATGCCATGGATTTGATTGGTTTTTCTTGACCTAATAGACTCCATACAAATACCTGATGATAACCCTAATCACAAGAGGGACACAAAGCTGCGCAGAAGAGCTAAGAACAAACTTGGAAATTTCTCTCAAAAAGTCAATTCTGAAAACAAGGTTAGAGAGCGATTCAAGACCTAATTTTCATTCCAATAGCTTCCTTGGAGACCATTGATCACATTCCAATCAAAAACAACAATCCAGATGCGAGGAATTGGTATACAGAATGCAAGATGTTTCGTGAAAAATTCATAATCATACTTTGAAATTTAGGCATTTTTATGGCATTTCAATTATTGATTCTTATTCCTTGAATGATTATGAAGCTAACCAAACTATTTGATTGTATTTTTATGCGCCCTACGTGAATCCACCATTAGCGTTTTTTAGGGTTCAAGAAGCTTGGAATTGGGGCTTCTGAAATTAAGAAAAAATTAGCCCTTCAGACACATGCCATTCTAATCAATGCATCTGGACGAAGAAGATACCACACTCGCGATTAATTTATGGACACCATAGCTCTAGTCGCTATTTTCTTGAAACCGGCCTAAAAGAACATTCAGAAAATCGTTGCCTCATGTTTTTGTTTCAGGGATAGTGAAGAAGACGAACTCGTGGCATGGAGCGATTGGATCATTCAAAAATGCGCGCGCGTTTCCAAGGCCACTAACCATTTTCTTTTATAATATTTAGTTGCTTATTATATAACAAATTCATTGTGTGGCTCAGCTGGCAAGTGTTGATTGTATTGACGTCCAAGACCTGGGTTCGAGCCCCAGGTCTGTATAATTTCTCATATTATTTTGCAATAACAATTCCTATGCAGCGCTAACGTTCAAGGCGCACCATGCACCTCATCATCTATCCATCCACGTGCACGTTAGAACCAGATCAAAGGCGTGGATTCAAAGAACACGCTATGCCCAGGTCAACGTTGCTACACACTAGTGGCAAATGTCAAACGGATCAATGTCCTGTTGGGCTTGGATTTCTAAAGGAAACCTCTATATTGGGACTGATACCCCCCCTGGTTTGCAAATCTCTACATTTTCTTTATATTTTATTTTCAATTATTGTTTTATTTGCTTTATTGTTTTGATTTAATTAATTATTTTTACAAAATATAAAAAATGCCTAAAAATAAAAAAAAGACAAAAAATATAATAAACACTTTATTTTAATTATTTTCATAAACAAATTGCATGTAAATAAATTAATTTAAATTAGGGTTTTAATGTTAATTCTTTTCATAAAAAAATCTAAAAAGAAGTAGAATTAGGTTTAATTAATGTTTTTATTCCTTTTTAATTTTTCTTTCTCATAATAATATTTATTTATTTATGTATTTTTATAATCAAATTCGCATGTAAATTAATTAGGGCTTAAATTAGGTTAAAGTTTCATGTTTTCTTAATAAATTAAAATAATTAGAATTAGGGTTTGCATCTCATTTAAATTTTAATTAATTCTTTCTTTTATTAAATCTTAAAATACATAAAAATACCAAAAAAAAACAAAGGCAATTTCTTTTCTTAATTAATTAATTTTAATATTTTGCAAAAGGGTCCAACGCCCTCCTTTCGACTTAATTGTTTAATCTCGCATATTTATTTTATTTCGCTTGAATAATTATGTATCTCTCCCAAAGCCTTGTAATTACTTCTCGCACTTTTACTTTCTTTATTTTCCGTCAAATCGGGTCCTGGATTAATTTTGGCGATGTGGACCCGCGCCATTTGTAATAGCTTAGGAACTTTACTTTTTCCTCGCAATTTTTAACTGTTAACAAAGCATGCAAGAATGAATGGACAAATAAAATCAAGCGTAAATCACTTTAACATGACAAGACAAATACAAATGAAAACGACACACAAATCGCACACACCACCTCTAGGGTACGCCTCACTGTTGCCTTGCCTCGAAAGGTGATCGTCGAGTAGAGGATGTCTTAGTAAGTCCTCATGATCCGGGAACCTGGCATGAGGGTAGCTTCTAAGGTGTCTTCCTATTGCTCCGGTGATCACCATGTCCCGAACCTCGAATTGACCCGAACACCTCCAACGGTGGTGCTACCTACCTCTCAATGGTGGGATGGCACTACTTTAAAGGACATTTACACAGACGAATTCCTTAGGGTAGGTAGACGACTCGTAGATACTTGCTCTAATTTCAAAACAATCAAAAAATATTTTTCACACCAACACATTTTCAAAAAGCTTTCGAAAGCAATTTTTCAAACACTCTTGAGGACTGATACAAGAGTCGAACTGAAATTTTCAAAGAAACTTTTTTTAAAACCCACAGTTGAAAAGCAAACAAACAATTTTGAAAACACAAATGAGCAAGTATCTAAGAGCCCATGGATAACCATGGATAGAAAGGGTGCTAACACCTTCCCTTTCTATAATCTACCTCCCGAACCGAGAGCAATCTCTTTAAGGAATTTTTCTGTGCTTTTGTCCTTTCCATTTGGAGAAAATAAAAGACGGTGGCGACTCTTGCTTCCGCGACATTTCGCGAACCAGCGTTAAACAGTCAGTTCCAGATCCACCGATCACACTATGCTTCTTGACAACTATGCATTCAGTTTGGTTAATGCATTGTTTAGTTAGCTTGCCATGCTTGCTTTGCTGACTTGTTGACTACTGTAGTTTGGCTTAGTTTGCAGTACACTTTGCTTCTAGTTGACTTGTTTATGTATTTGAACCAAAAGTATGCTTATATTTATATCTTTTATTTTTCTATCTGTGAACCGAGAAGAGCGATCTTCTTGTGATTTGTAGAAGGGAAAATAAAATATGATGAACATAGCATTCTGATTCCGGTCGGCAAACTTTAATGATGATTTCTTTTCTTCTGCTTGAAAATTCTTTTCAGTTAATTGTGCTGATTTCTTTTTCTTCTGTCTTTTGCAGGTAAGTACCAGTTGGATGATAGAGGAAGCAGTAGAAGTCAAAGATCTCAAGAGATTAGGCTTAGATTTATATAGATTTTTTCATTTGTCGTAAACCAAAATTATTGTAAATAATGTAAGTTGTAAATTTACAATATTCAGATAAATTTTGTAACAACATTTGAAACGAATAAAAAAAAAGTCTTTGTCAAATATCTTCCAATCTTTCCTTGCATGTTTATTTAATTATTTAAGACTCTCAAATCAAAATAATTGGAACTGTATCCCAATAATTTTAATCCAGATAAAATAAATAATCAACAAACTTTGCAGTCTCGTAACCTTGCATTACTCACAATACACATGGTATTCCAATTAACACACACATTGTATAGTTAAACAAACAAAGTATTCCATTTAAACGGTAAACCTTTCACTCCACTTAATCAAGCAGATGCCTTAATGTTACAAACAAAAGTCTCAGCTTTTATCCCAGATAATCAGGCCTTGAGAAACAACCAGTAAACTTGAACAAGCGTGAAAACAATGTAACAGTTAACTGGATTTATGAGGATTTAGTTTTCTTCTGAGAAATGCGAGCGAAAACCCTAATCCCGGATTTGTTGCCAAAGAAAGGTCTTCTTAATCAATTCTTGAGCCAATCTTATAAATCAGAGAGAACCTTGGGTTTGTGATTTTCTTGTGAAAAAGGGAGGGCAAATTTTGGGGTACAACACAACTCCTTTTCATTTCAAGCATGTACATATTGTTGTTTTTCCTTTATCGTTTACACCCTTATAGTGTTTTTTATTGCCTTTTGGTTTCTTATAAATATTTTAAGAATTAACTTGGCCCTAAGGCAGTACTAGCATGGATTTAGGCCATGTTGCTATTTAACATATCAAATGAAAAGAACAGGAAAAAGGAAATAGGAAACGAAGCTTTTGGCTTCTACCCCATTTCTCCAGGTCAAACAAAAGAGGAAACTAGGAGGCAAACCATGTTGACTTCTAGGCCCAGACCAAAAGTTTGCTACACTGATTCCAGGCCCAATCAAAAGGCATAACCTTCTGCTTCTAGGCCCCAATCGAAGGATACCACATGCTGACTTCCAAGCCACAGAAATCCAGAATTGAAGGCCATGACCTCACTGGCGTAAACTCCCAATCAAAAGACATGACTTTGCTGTCTCCATGCCCCAATCGAAGGAGGCCAAGAAATGAAAATCGAAGAATGCCCCAGCCTGGATCGAAAGAACTCATTTTTCTTGTTTTTATCTTATTTTTGCCTTTATATTTTTATGCAATTCGATATGGTTGTAATAGTGTAGGATTTTATCTTTCTGTATTTTATTGCTTTTGTATGCTTGCTAGTAAAATAGGGAGTGTATGGCAAGATAAAAACAACAAGTAGACAACCCCTAATAAAAGACTAAATGCATGTAAATCAAACACACCATCCACACATGCACCCTTAGGGTAATCTCACTTGTTTCCTCAGAAAATAGTCATGTCCCTCGAACATGGGAGTTTTAGCAAAAACCCTCGATAAAAGATCGTAGTCCCTCGATGACCCTCGATGTTGCCTTCGGTAAACGATCTAGTCCCTAAAACGACATTGCTAAAATGTCCCATAGGTTTCTTTTTATGACTATACAAACGTCCCACGTTCTTCCCATCACATCTGTGATCGGTGGATTTAGAACTGACTGTTTAACGCTGGATCGCGAAATGTCGCGGAAGCAAGAGTCGCCACCATCTTTTATTTTCTCCAACATGGACAGGACAAAAGCACAGCAAAATTCCTTATGAGATAGTTTCTCGGTTCGGGAGGTAGATTTATAGAAAGGGAAGGTGTTAGCACCCTTTCTATCCATGGTTATCCATGGGCTCTTAGATACTTGCTCATTGTGTTTTCAAAAGTGTTTTCTTTTCAAATGTGAGTGGGTTTGAAAAAGTTTCGTTTGAAGATTTCAGAATGACTCTTGTGTCAGTCCTCAAGAGTGTTTGAAAAATTGTTTTGAAAGCTTTTTGAAAGTGTCGGTGTGAAAAGAGTTTTGATTTGTTTTTTGAATATAGAGCAAGTATCTATGAGTCATCTACCTACCCTAAGGAATTAAGCTGTGTAGAAGTCCTTAAGGTAGTGCCTTCCCACCATTGAGAGGTAGGTAGCACCACCGTTGGAGGTGTTCGGGTCAATTCGATTGTAGGGACAGTGTGGTCACCAAAGCAACAGTAGGACACCTTAGAAGCTACCCTTATGCCATTGATCCTTTTTTAATCCGAGGCAACCGTTTCGAGGCAACTGGATCATGGATATAAGGACTTACTAAAACGTCCTATACTCGACGACCACGTTTCGAAGGTAAGGCAACAGGTGAGGCGTACCCTAGAAGTGGTGTGTGAATTTGTGTGTTATTTTCAGTTTAGCAGTTATCTTTGATCATGGCATTGTGAGCTACACTTGTTTTTAATTAGCCATACATTCTTTCATGCAATTAGAATTTAAAAGTGCGGAAATTTAAATGCGGAAAGATAAATCCTACGCTATTACAAGGCGCGGGTCTATACATCGCCAAATTACAAAGACTCGTTTGATAAAAATGCGGAAAGTAAAAAGACCTAATTACTATTACAAGCCTTGAGCAGTTACATAATATTCGAAAAGAAAAATAAATGTGCGAAATAGAAATTAAAACTGACAGTCCGAGGGTTTTGACCCTTTTTGAAATTAAATTGAATTAAAAAGTCTAATTAATTATCTAATTAAAGAAAAGAAATTTTTTTTTAGGTTTTTGTATTTATGAAAATAAAGAAAATTGAAAATCAAGAGAAACCCTAATTCTAAGTTATTTTTAATTATTTAAGAAAATATTCAAGTTAATCTAATTTATACTAATTAATTAAATTACATGTTTATTTACAAAAATATTTAGTAATTAATAATAATAATAATGAGAGAAAATTATTAAAAAAAAATGAAAAGGTCAAAAACCCTAATTCTACTTATTTTATTTATTAAGAGAAGATTAAAGTTTAAAACCTAATTTACTAAATTAATGGTTAGAGTTTTTTTTACAAAATAAATTAATAGTGAATTAAATATTAATTAAACACATTTTAGTTTCTGATTTTTTATTATGAAAATTATTTTAGGTGAATTAAATAAAACAATTAAAACAATTAAAACAAATTAAAACAAAAAAGAAAAGAAAAGGAAATTAAAATAGAATACAAACATTGGGGGTATCAGGCCCATTTTGGAGGTTTTTGAAGTAATTTTGGGCCCATTTGCATAGAGCCTCGTTGACTCTTAGGAATCACATGCTTGATGGTTGACCCAGGTGTATGATGGTCCTCCTTCTGTGGCCACTAGATTTATCTCAAGTCCACCTGGCAGGCACATGTATGAGCGTGCATGGTAGGCCTTTGGTTGAACGCTGCGCTAGAACACATTGCAACAAAAATTATTAAGCATATGGGGGGACCTGGGAATCGAACCCAGGTCCCTATACCTGCAAGACACCTCATCAACCAACTGAGCTATGGCGTGCGTTTGTTATTTGGATAGATAAAAAACATAATATACAAAAACATTAGTTAGTGATGTAAACAAAAAATTACGCGCCAACATTTGAATCCCCCTATCATGTAATGACACGCTGGCCTTCTTCTTCATTTATCTGCAAATAGAAAAACAAGTAGCGGGGGTTTTAAACCCCCACTAAATACAACCATGGAAAATAGCGAATAGCAGATGTCTAAATATAAAAAGGGCGCGAGGTATTGGTTTGCTTCGTCTTGATGTCACGAATTCAGCTCTACAGGTTTTAAGGGCCAATTTTTCCATATATGAGAACCCCTAATTTGGAGCTTCTGAAACCCTAGGTTTCATCAATGGTGAATTTTGTTTCAAGCATTTTTAGGACAATTAAACTATGCCAAAAGTTTCAGAAGATCATTAGTAGCAAGAATCAACAATTAAAACATATGAATAATGCATGGAAATCAAAAATCGACTATGGACATATTCATGAAAAGGGTGATTCTGTTCTACCGATTCTTGGAGTATGTGGACTTGTTCTTGATTGCAATCGACTCCTAGCAATGTCAGGAACGTATTAGAATGCTTTTAAAGCTTTGAATTGTGCTCTAACTGTGATTTCAGATCTCAAGTTTTTGGTGAAAATTTGCAATTTTGTTCTATCCTTCTGAGCAGCTTTTCGTGTATGTTTGAATAGGGTTGAGTTGTGCATAAGTAAGTGAATGAAACTAGGTCAAAAACAAGCCCAAAGATCCATGCATTTATGTTTTGAATATTTGATTTTTATCACATCTTTTTCAATCTTTTTTCCATGCCAATCTTGCCAAATAGGGATGATCTTATCCCCTTGAGATGGTGCACGAAATCTCTTGCATATAATGAACATATTTGCTGCACAAAAAAGATTTAAAACCATTATTTGATATTTTTCTCATAATTAAATCTAATTAAATGAATTAATAATAATAGAAATTCAATTAATTAAGTAAAAATAAGAAAATAAATCATTTTTAGCTCAATGGGTCGTGAATATGCTTTGGGTAATGATTCAAGGAAGAATTTGAGGCCCATTAGCATTTTTGAAGCTTTTGAAGCAAAGTTGACTTTTCAAAGTTCCCAAAAATTTCCCAACTTCTCCAATGCATATCTTGCTCAATTTTTAAGCTATGATCATGTTCTTGGACATTTTGGAAAGGTCTTGAAGTCCTCTAACCAATGCCTTTGGTCCCATGTCATTTTGATTTACCAATCTCAAGTTATGGTCTTTGACTTAAAGTGCCTTTTTGTTGACTTTTGAAAATGACCTATAATGTTGAAATTGATAACTTTTTGTGAGAGCATTTCTTGGACTTGGAGTGTGAAGATGAATTGTAGGAAATGTCATTCTCTTCAAAATGAGCTTTGGATGGAATTTTTCTGATAAACCATGAAGAAGTTATGCCTTGGTCAATTTGCAGTTGACTTTTCAGCTGTCCAAAAATAGAAACTTTTGCATCTTGAGACTTTTTGAGCCATGCTTTGAGAAATCATGCTCAAGAATTGATCAAATGATGTTTGTGGCTTCAAAATAAGATGTTGACCAAATTTTTTGACTTTTGACTGTCAAATGACCATTTTGCCCCTACAGTTGACTGTGAAGCATTTAGGGTTTTTTGACTGTGCAACTTGATGCTGTGAGTCCTGAAACTTGACATATGGATGCTTGACAATGTATGTAGGCATATGGGAATTGATTGGACCCTTGGAAACCTCAATTTCTTTGCCAGAACCAAAACCCTAATTTTGACTGTGCAACCCTTGAGAGATTTTGAAGCTTGATCTTGGCAAATCTTGAAGAATATGGGAGGGCAAATTTTGGGGTACAAAAACATCCAACGATGGGGCTTCTTACCAAAACAATGGTAAGATAGAAACATCTAAAGGAGGAGGAAAAGAATATCTAAGACCTTTTGAGTAGGTAGATTGCTCCTAGTTGCTCGCTTGCTCACAATAAAAACATTTTATACACCAACACTCTCATCTCGAAACATTTTCAAAAGACAAACACTTTGTACACGTTCTTATAGAAACGAGAGCCATTACAAAGACACATTTTCAAAATCACTTTCAAAAACACATTTCACAAACAACTCTTTGAACTATTTTCGAAATAACACTTTGTACGTGTTCTTATAGAAATGAGAACCATTACAAATACATTTTCAAAATACTTTCAAAACCCACACCACAAGAACATTTTCAAACAAAACAAGTGATCTAGCAAGCAACTAAGAGCCCATAGATAACTACGGATGAAAAGGGTGTTAATACTTCCCTTTTCATAATCTACCCCACGAACTCAGAAAATCATCTCTAAAGGTCTTTCCTATTCTTTTCAGCCTTTCCTTTTGGATAAAAGAAAAGTCAGTGGGGACTCTTACTAACCGCAACAATTGTGATCAAACAAAAAACACCCAAGTCAGTTCCCCCACCGTGTTACAGCCATATACATCAAGAATTTAATTATGAGATCTATAGCCACTTCAAGGCCCATGTTACAAGCTTGATACTCCGCTATGTTATTGGTATAATAAAATGCCAACCTTGCAATAAAAGGGATATGTGACCCATGGGGAGTGATAATCACAACACTAATTCCTTTTCGATAAGCATTTATAGCTCTATCAAACACCATACCCCACCGGGATTCAGGATCAGGACCCTCCCCAAGCAAAGGTTCATCACAATCTTTTACTTTCTAAAACATCACATCCTCATCAGGGAAATCATATTTAACAGACTGATAATCATCAACTGGTTAGTGAGCAAGGTACTCTGGCAACACACCGCCTTTAATAGCCTTCTGAGTATGGTATTAAATATCATATTCAGACAACAACATCTGCCAACGGGAAATTCTTCCAGTAAGAGCAAACGTTTCAAAGATATACTTAATTGGGTCCATTTTGGAAGTCAACCAAGTAGTATGATTCAATATATATTGCCGCAATCACTTTGCTGCCCAGGCCGAAGCACAACATGTTTTTTATAGCATAGAATACCGTTACTCATAGTCAGTGAACTTCTTGTTCAGATAGTAAATGGCATATTCCTTTCTTCCTGTTTCATCTTGTTGTCCCAAAATACAGCCCATGGAATTATCTAACACAGTCAGATACATAATCAATGGTCTTCCTTCAACAGAAGGGAGCAATATAGGAGGTTCAAGAAAATATTCTTTAATGCTTTCAAATGCCCTTTGACAATGGTCCATCCACACACAACCTTAATATTTCTTTAACAGCTTGAAGATTGACTCACACGTTGTAGTCATATGGGAAATAAATATGGAAATGTAATTGAAACGTCCAAGGAAGCCTCTAACTTGCTATTCAGTTCTTGGTGCATGCATTTCTTGAAAATCCTTAAATTTATTAGGATCAACTTCAATTCCTTTTTGGATGACAACGAAACCTAGCAACTTTCCTGAACGAACACCAAAAGTACACTTATTTGGATTCAAACGGAGATGATACTTTCTCAAATGCTGAAACAATTTCGAGAAATCTTCTATATGCCCTTCCTCAGTCTGAGATTTGGAGATCATATCATCAACATATACCTCAATTTCCTTATGCATCAGATTATGAAATAGGGTTGTCATAGACCTCTGGTACGTTGCACCAGCGTTCTTCAACCCGAAGGGCATCACTCGATAACAGAATGTTCCCTAGTGTGTGATAAACGTTGTTTTTTCTATGTCCTCAGGAGCCATATTAATTTAATTGTATCCGGAAAATTCATCCATGAACAAAAACACTTTGAATATTGTTGTATTATCTACCAACATATCAATATGCAGTAATGGGAAGTCATCTTTCAGACTTGCTTTATTTAAATCTCTATAATCAACGCACATGCAGACTTTTCCGTCTTTCTTGGTACTGGAACAATATTGGCAATCCAATGAGGGTACACTGATGTCACAATAAAACCAACATCAATATGCTTCAAAACCTCTTCTTTAATCTTCACTTCCATGTCAGGATGAGTTCTTCACAGCTCCTGCTTGACTGGTGAACATTCTGGCTTAAGTGGCAAATATTGTTCCATAATATCGGTATCCAAACCATGCATATCTTGATAAGACCAAGAAAATATATACACATACTCTTTCAACAATTCAATCAACCCACTCTTCACATCGGAATGAAGAAGTGCCCTAATCTTGACTTTTTTCAGATCTTCTTCTAAACCCAAGTTAATAGTTTCCAATGGCTCTTTAAACGACTGTATAATATTTTCCTCGTGCTCAAGAAACCGTGAAACCTCTTCTAGGATTTAATCATAATCCTCTTCTTTAGCCATATACATATGATATTCAAAGTTGGAAGAGGGTGTAGGGTCATTGCACTCAACGGGTTTTTTAATTAATCTGCACATATGATTTATGATTGATTTTAGAAACTGACACATCTAACAAGTGATTATGCAGATTTATTTACAATTATTATTTATTTCAAAAGGGTTTTTTATTACCATTTTACAATAAAAAGTAGAAAATAAAGACATAATTTGGGAATCAAAAACAACTTTTATTAATGATCTTAAAAGTTAAAACAAAAGACACGCTCATACAATCATTACTTCCACCTTGGGCAGAGTGAAAGGATTTTGAAAAGACAAACAAAAAACAAATTACTTTGAAATATGAATGCAAGAAGGAACATCAATAGTGATAGAATTATGGACTCTGACTCCATGTGTCACGAAGTTCAGCATCTCTTGTTCTGATTCATCTTTGAGAATAGTGTTGATCCTTGGGTTAGTCAGATGAAGATATCCTACACTGTGAAAGATGTCTTAATATTTACTCAAAGCAAACTCTGGCTTCACAACTTACTTCTTTATGGAGAAACCTAAACCAGTCCCATTATTGTTCACATGTGGATTAATAACTTGCCCTCACACATTGCTAGGGCCTTTCTGCACTACCTGCTACACATCCTTAAATGAGGCGATGGAATCTTAATTCTTCCTTATATCATCATTGGACAAAACTTGGAACTGAGTTCCAATAGCGGCTTCACCAGATTCTACAATTCTAAAGGAAGAAAAATGAGATATCAATAGAGCTTGCTCACCGTTCACAATGACTACCTTTCCTTCACGAATAAATTTCAGCTTTTGATGCAAGGTTGAAGTAACAACTTCTGCTTCATGGATCCATGGTCATCACAATAAACAACTATAGGAAGGGAAAATATCTATAACCTGAAAGGTGATTTGTAATAGGTGTGGACCTATATGAATAGGTAACTCTACTTCTCCAATGATGGACTTTCTCGAACCATTAAAAGCTTTCACTATAATGCCACTAGGACGCATATGAGTTCCCTGGTACTTCAGTTTCATGAGAGTACTTCTAGATATGAAATTCAAAGAAGATCCATTGTCAATCCACACATTGGACAAAGATTCATTCTTACAATTCATAGAAATATACAGAGCCAGGTAATGGTTTCTTCCTTCATCAGACAACTCGTCCTCACAAAAGCTCAAATTTTTACAAGATGTAATATTCCCCACAACACCATTGAACTGATTCAAGGGCATATCACTTTCAACAAAAGCTTGATCCAACACCCTCACCAGAGTTTCCTGATGAGCAGAGGAGTTCATCAACAAGGATAAAATGGAAATCTTAGAGGGAGTATGCAACAATTGATCCATAATCATGTAATCACTCATCTTGATGATTTTTAACAGATCATCAACATCCTTTACCAAGGCAGCGCCACTAGATTCTCCGTCCACTTTCTTATGCTCAACATAAGTCTCAACAATCTTTTTTCCAGAATTAATATCTCCTCTAAAGGTAGGGTAAGACATAACCTGCAAGTTACCTGACTAGCTTCAACAATATTCTCAACATGGGATAAAGGTTGGATAGGAATTTCCACACCATCTTCTAAAATAGTTGCGTTGTACTTATAAGGCACATCTTTGTTTGATTCATATGGGATAAGATCAGGCACACAAATAACCATGGGAGAAATAACATGCTTGCTATGGTACTCAATTTATACAGGAGAGGGGTCACTAAAACATGGTACAATAACATTCACCCCCACTTCTTCAGAATATTCAGTCATCACAGAATCCTTATCAGAAAACATACCTTCATCTGAGGAAAAGAACTCATCAGCAGAAAAATATTCATTATCTGACATGGCCTTAACTGAGTAATATTCAATCATATTAACTCCATTATAATCATCTATTTTTCCTGCGACCCTGATAGTACCATTATCTAACAGCAATTGAATACCTCTTCTTACAACAGAGCAACAACGAGAATCCCTACAACAGATCTGACAGGATCCATAATAATGTATCTCCTGGCCATCCACATGAAAAAATGTGGCATGCAACTACACCAGATCCTCATTCATGTAATTCACATAAAAAATCTGGAATTCACCATGACATCCATAAACCATATTCACATCTTCTTCATATTCATCCCTTTATGATTATATGGATGAGACCTTCACCCATCATCTCTTGAAGATCAACCCTCACTTTATCACATCTATGGATATTTGAGCTGCAAATACTATAGCCAACACGGTCATGTGTATAATAGCTGAATTCACAGAGATCATCATACATCTTCACTAAATCACCTCTCACCAGGTTGATATCAAAAATCCGGAAATCTCTAGGACATCTAGCAACCATATTATTAGAACTTCCATCTCCATGTTTAGGTAGTGGATTATCCTTCACATTAGGACTAACATCTTTAAAAGACAAGAGACCAGATCTTACCATCTTCTGCACTTCAGACTTAAATGGATATCAGTTTTCAATGTTGTGCCTAGGGGCTCCTTAATGTAAAGCACATGTCTGATCCGCCTTGTAATACCTTGAGTCATTGCACTTACAACCATCCTTTCATAATAAAATGATCCAAGGGTTTTCAGGAAGAACTTGGTCATTTGTTGCTCTCTCATCAGGGATACCACTTGAGCAACAACCTCGTGACAACGCTGCATATACTCTTTAAACGACTCTTTATCCTTCTGAGCCATCGCCCTTAATTGATCGCGATCAGGCGCCATAAACATGTTGTACTTATACTGTTTGACAAAAGCTTCACCCAAATCATTAAAGGTGCAAATGTTGCTACTATCCAATCCCATATACGATTTCAAAGCAGCACCAGTTAAACTATCCTGGAAGAAATGAATAAGCAAATGTTGGTCATAAGTATGAGTGGACATCCTTCAGATATACATCACCAGGTGGTTACGAGGACAAGATTTTCCATTGTACTTCTCAAATTCTGGCACCTTAAACTTTGCTGGCACTTTCACATTAAGGACCAAACAGAGGTCACTAACATTCTGCCCAAATAACTCTTTCCCTCGAAGAGCCTTCACTTATTTCTTTATTTCATTGAATTAATCCTGAAAGTCATTCAGTTGGTCATAGAAGCCCAAACTTTCACTCAGTGGAGGAAAAAGATGATAAACCTCATCATTCATAACATGCATAGCATTCACTATAGGAGACGTAACATGATGAATCTCATTATTGGAAACAGGAGTGGCATGCACCACATGAGGTGCTGAAATAACAACAGTTTAAGTAAATGGAGCAACTTGAGCAGTAATATTGTAATCTTCTGGCACCAAATTCTCAGGCATTTCCCATAGGTAACCTCGAGGCATACGATATTGAGCAGCAGTAACTGGAGTAACAGAGATGGGAACTGATAGAACTTCCAAAGCAACAATCGTCTGTTGTGGCTGAGTAGCATGGGGAGACAGGGGAGGAGGTGGTGACTGATTCTGATCAACCACCAACAATACCACCAAAGTAGTCAGATTGGCCATACCAACTCTCAAAGCAGTAACTTTTTGCACAAATCGCGATTCTCTTGTTCAAGATTTTCCATCTTCTTCCAAGAATTAGCCCGAGTATTATAGTGATGAAGCAGCTTGCCGACTGTTGAAGTAGAGAAACAAGTAAGACATCTGGGTATGAACATGAATGCAAAAAAAGTGCAAAAATGATGTATGATATGTAATGCATATGATTTATTTGTGTTTATCCAAGAAAACCAAATAATGATAAACAATTTCAAATATTAAAGTACTAACACATTTAGAAATACTGAAAATTCTCATAATAATTTTGGAATGGATTACAACTTTTAGTAAAAGTTTCAACAATCCTAAGTACAAGATAATAAAGATAGAATTTAAAAATCTTAAGGATCCAAAGCTGATGAAGATCTCTCCACACACCGATGCTTTCCTATAAGTCTTGCAATCTGAGCCTTCAACTATTTATTCTCTTATGCATACTTGTCAGCGACTTCTTTCCAACCACCAGAATTAGAAGACGAGTGACCGGGACCTGGCTGAGCTCTAGAGGAAAATAAATCCTCTTGCTTCTCCATCATCTCCACAACACAATTCTCAAGAATCTCGATCAAGTCATCCTTCTCTTTCAATTTTGTTGAGTAGGACACCTCCAAAGTTTGATACTTGTTCTTCCATGCTTCCTTCTCTTGCTTCATCCTAACCAGGGAAAGCTCAAGTTCTTCCATATCATCTAAGAGAGGAGGGGTAGTCCTCACAAAGCTCCTCTTGGTCCCAAATCTTTTCTATTCTTCCTATGAATATGGTGCCAAGCCTTCTCAATCTCTTTCTTAGCTTCCTTATGATCTTCTCCTTCTTTAAGAAAGAAACCACTTAGATGAATGATATTTGGCTTGTCTCTCATTGGATATCCAAGTTGATGACGCGCAAGAATTGGATTGTAGTTAATTCCTCCAATTGTACCAAGAAGAGGCACATCGGGGAAACTACCACAACTATTAATAATCTCCACATCAAAATAAGTCTGATGATACCAAACAATGTCAAAATGAATGATCAGTGCATTTTGATACACATTATTCTATTTTTTTACTTAGGCATTTCCATGGTTTGTTTTGTTTATTTTTCTATTTTATGATGTTTTTATAATTTAGTTTATTTTTGCCTTTATTTGATTTTCGTATTTTATTTTTAGCATTAGAAGCTTTCAATAAAAATTCATAACTGGAGCTACATGAATCATATTGATGCGTTATAATATTCGTTGGAAAGTGTGATCGATGGATCTGGAACTGACTGTTTAACGCTGGTTCGCGAAATGTCGCGGAAGCAAGAGTCGCCACCGTCTTTTATTTTCTCCAAATGGAAAGGACAAAAGCACAGAAAAATTCCTTATAGAGATTGCTCTCGGTTCGGGAGGTAGGTTATAGAAAGGGAAGGTGTTAGCACCCTTTCTATCCATGGTTATCCATGGGCTCTTAGATACTTGCTCAATGTGTTTTCAAAATTGTTTGCTTGCTTTTCAATGTGGGTTTTAACAAGTTTCTTTGAAAAATTTCAGTTCGACTCATACGTCAGAGTGTTTGAAAAATTTGCTTTGAAAGCTTTTGAAAAGTGTCAGTGTGAAAAGTCTTTTTGAGTTTGTTTTGAGATTAGAGCAAGTATCCTTGAGAACCTATCTACCCTAAGGAATTCGTCTGTATAAATGTCCTTTAAAGTAGTGCCATCCCACCATTGAGAGGTAGGTAGCACCACCGTTGGAGGTGTTCGGGTCAATTCGAGGTTCGGGACATGGTGATCACCAGAGCAATGGGAAGACACCTTAGAAGCTACCCTCATGCCAGGTTCCCGGATCATGAGGACTTACTAAGACGTCCTCTACTCGACGACCACCTTTCGAAAGGCAACAGTGAGGCGTACCCTAGGGGTGGTGTGTGATTTGTGTGTCGTTTTCATTTATTTTTATCTTGTTCATGTCAAAGTGATCTATGCGTTTGTTTTTTATTTTTGTCATTCATTCTTGCATGCATTTGTTAACAGTTAAAAAGTTGCGGAAATTAAAAGTTCTAAACTATTACAAAGGCGCGGGTCCACATCGCCAAATTAAAATCCAGGACCCGATTTGACAAAAAATAAAGAAAGCGAATAAAAGTGCGAGAAATTAAAATTGTTACAAGGCTTTGGGACATGTACATAATTATAATAAGCGACAAAGTAAAATGCGCGAAACAAAAGAATTAGAGCGACGGGCGTTGGACCCTTTTGCAAAATATTAAATTAATAAGGAATTGAAATAAAAAATGAAAAATTAAATGTTTTTGGTATTTTTGTATTTTTTAAGACTTAAAAGAAAAAGAATTTATTGAAAATAAAAATAAAATGCTAAACCCTAGTTCTAATGTTTTTTAAGTTTATTATGAAAATGTTATATTAATCTAAATTAAACCCTAATTTATTTATATACAATTTAATTATGAAAATAAATAAATAATAATATTATGATAAAAAGGAAAAATTAAAAGGAGTGGAAATTATTAATTAACCTAATTCTAATTATTTTTTTTATTTAATATGAAAAGAATTAAATTGCAAACATCCTAATTAAAACTAAATTCACTATATGGTAACTTATTTACAATAAAATAATTAAAATAAAATAATTATTAAATTTTGTCTTTTCTGAATTTTTGATGTTTTTTGTATTTTGTTAGAAAAAATAATTAAGTAAATAAACAGTAATTAAAATAAAAATAACAATTAAAACAAGAATAAAAAATAAATAAGAAAAATTAAATAGTAAAGTCAAACCAGGGGGGGGGGGGGTAGCCCCAAAATTGGAGGTATAGGCCTAGCATTCTGGCCCATCAACACTTTGGTCCATTGACTTTTTGCGTAGCATGTAGCAAGGCTGGCCAACGTTTACCATATGCCTTGAATTTGAACCCTCTGATTGATCTCCAGGACGCGTGGCTGGTTGATCCTTGAACGTGCATGGTGAGTCTTAACGTTATGCCTGCATGTAATTACTAATGGAAAAATAATATGGAAATTACTCAGACCTGGGACTCGAACCCAGGTCTTGGAGGTTGAAACAATAAGCGCTTGCCATCTGTGCCACTTAACCTGTTTGATATATTAAGAACAAATAAAGATTTTGAAAAGAAAATGGAGAATTAGTGGATCCAACGCGCGAAAGTTTGAACCAACGAATCAGAACTTGCCACGATATCTTCGTCTTCACGTCCCCTGTAAACAAAAGCGTATGGCCACGGTTTTCATGGCGTTGCAGAAAGTGGGCTATGGAAAAATAGCGATTAGCGCTATAAGCTTCATAAATTGTTCGCGAAGGTTGGTTTATGTCCGTCTCAATGCACTGAATTCAATGGCCATGGTCTGAAGCTTTGATTTTTCTTCTTTGCAAAAGCCCTAATTTTAAAAACCTGTAACCCTAATATTCAAACATGGTAGAATCGCATATGTGGCACAAAAATGTAATTGAATGTATTGGTTAGCTTAGAAACATCACCCTGAATAAGAATACATAAACAAAAACGCAAAAGGATGCATGAATTATGCCATACGATTTCAAAAATTTCTTGGTACAGTTAGAGTTCAAACTACCAATTCCTGAAGCTTTTGTGGTTGTTAGGGATTGGCACACGTTCAGAGATAGTCAAGGAAGCTATTGGAATAAGACTTAGGGCTTCAATCGTCCTCCAAGGTTGATTTCAGATTTGAGTTTTTATGGAAAAATTTCAATGTTGTGTATGGCTTCTGAGCGCAGCCTCTAGTCTCATGCCATTAGGTTTTGATTCAAGCATATGTAGTGAATAATTTAGGTCAACAAAACTGGCCAAAATCTCTTGCATTCAAGGATTCCAATATTTGATTTTCCTTAAGGATCTTCCATATCTTTTCATGTGTATTTTGTGCAAATCATATCCCAATGCTCCAAATCTTTCCAAATTGGCTTAGGCACGAATTATTGAGCCTAAAATGTGTACAAAAAGATTCATTAGGTCAAGTTAGATATTTTCTATATATTTAAATAATTTAAATGAATTAATATTAATATAAATTCAAATAAATAAATAAAAAATGAGAAAATACTTCCCTTTGGGCCCAATGGTCGTGCATAGGCTTGGAATGATGAATCATGGAAGAAAAGTAGGCCCATTGGCAATTTTAGACCATTTGAATCAAAGTTGACTTTTCAAAATTCCCAAAAATTTCCCAACTTCCACAAGGCATAACTTGCTCAAGTTTTAAGCTTTTCACATGTTCTTGGACATTTTGGAAAGGTCTATGAGTCCTCTAACCAATGCCTTTGGTCCCATGTCATTTTGATTTACCAATCTCAAGTTATGGCCTTTGACTTAAAGTCCCTTTTTGTTGACTTTTGAAAATGACCTATAATGTTGAAATTGATAACTTTTTGTGAGAGCATTTCTTGGACTTGGAATATGAATATGAGTTGTAGGAAATGTCTTTCTCTTCAAAATGAGCTTTGGATGGAATTTTTCTGATAATCCATGTGAAAGTTATGCCCTGGTCAATTTCAGTTGACTTTTTCAGCTGTCCAAATATAGCAACTTTTGCATCTTTGATGATTTCTGAGCCAAATTTTGAGAATCATGATCAAGCATTGATCAAATGATGTTTGTGGCTTCAAAATGATATGTTGACCAAAAATTTGAACTTTTGACTGTCAAATGACCATTTTGCCCCTACAGTTGACTGTAGTGCAATCTAGGGTTTTGACTGGGCAATTTTGAGCTGAATGCCTTGAAACTTGATATGAAGATGCTTGACCACATTTGTAGGCATGTGAGACTTGATTGGGCCTTTGAAAACTTCATTTTCTTGATCAGAATCCAAACCCTAGTTTTGACTGCATAGGAGACCTTTGCATTGTGCAACCCTTGGGGAATTTTGTGACTTTGACTTGACAAATCTTGGAGAATATGGGAGGGCAAATTTTGGGGTGCACAGAAAGCTAAGAGAAAAAGCTACAAATTCCATGTTGGAGTAAAAATCTGTTTCGGCGTGCATAAGTCCCAGTAATTCGTTGACGTTTCAGACGTTAGAGAATAATTTGTTTTTGAGTCTTTTTAGTGGGTCTGAGTTATGTTTTTGACCCGTTTCGTTTTGTAAGTGGAAATCCTTATTTTGTTTTATAAGGCTTGCAGCCGCTAAAGTAGGTTGTAACCTTCTATTCACGATAAAAAATTAATTTTGCTTGTACCCTTGGATGAAGAACTGATCATCCAGATTTGATCAACTGTAATCGCGTTCCGACACTTTGAGGTTTTTAATTTATCAATTCAATTTTTTTTCTCTTTTAATTATATTTTATGAAATTGCATTTTCTTAATATATTATTTCATATAATATCTTGATAAAATTTTTATGATTGTATTCCTAATCTTTAATCGCTATTTACGTCACTTAGTGGTTAAATCGCATTTTATATCGTGTTTGCTTAATTTACGATTGTATTAATCCGTTTGCTTAATTCGGAATGGGAATTCAATCTGTTTATATCTATTGCACTTGTCAATTGGTATTGAAATCGAATAGAGGTCGAAGCCGCTTAGGGAATTGGTAAGGTGAAAACCAATGATTAACAGAAACCTGAAAATAATAGGTCGACTTATTTTTATAATCACTCATTTCAATCGCTTATTTGCTCAACTCTTTAAAAATTGATCCTAAATTAAATCTCCCATAATCATTTCTGTTGGTTAATAACAATACAAGAATCCTCGCGATATGATACTCGAGTCACTGTCGCTAAACTATATTTTTCAAAATAACTCATTTTTTGATCTGTGCGTGACAGCGGATTAAAATTGCACCGTTGCCGGTGATTCTTGTTGTTATTAACCGATATTAGAGTCATAGGTTTAGTATTATTGCTTGTTTTTTTTTTCTTTTTTTGTTGTGTTTGTTGGTTTTCAGAGTTATAATACAGGTTGCAGTACAATGGTAAGTATTTCAGCCTACCAGGTAAGTTTGAAAGCTACTTTTTTGATTTGCTCCAAAATATTTCCAGATGTTAAGAAAAAAATCGAAGAACACTACTCCTTTAGAGTAGAATTCTAAACAAGTTCGACCCTGAAAATTGCAAGTTCTTCTTTTTTTCCATTTTATTTGATTTAATTTCTATTTTCACAGTTTCAAAAAAATCCAAAAAAGTTCTCAAAATTCTTTTTTTACTTCATTAGATTAAATTTGGTGTTTTTGTGTTTTTTTGAATTCATTTTAATTGTTTTCCTTCTTTCTATTTGTTTATACCTGTTAGGGACATAGTTGGTATTTATGTGTTTATTGATAACATGGATGAACAAAGAGCTTTGAGGCAGTTGGTTGTCCCTGATGTGAAATATAATGGTTTATATATTGACTATCCTACAGCTGATGCACCTTTTGAATTGAAATATAATTTAATACACTTGTTGTCAAAGTTTAATGGATTTGTAGGTGAGGATCCGCATAAGCATATGATGGAATTCCAGGCTGTGTGCTCTCACCTTCTACGCCTTCACTAGAGGACATTGTCAAACAATTGGCTGCAAATAATCTCCAGTTTCAACAACAAATAGATTATACTCTCTAGACTTTGGAAACTCAGATTGAACAACTTTCCTCTTTGATGAATGCCACGCAACAAGCTCAAGGATATCACCAACAATCCTTGAAAGAGAATTCTATTTTTCTAATAAAGTTTCTTTCTGAGACTGTTGATGATACTTGTACTGATTTGTTTGCAGTTGATTTTCCATCATTATCTGGATTTGATGATGTTTACTCTTGTGATGTTTGTACTGATAGTAAAATTTACTCTGTTTGTGCTGAAATTTAGGCTGCCTTGCAAGTTGATATTCTTAGTATATATGAGGTTGCAAATGAAGTTATTCATGTGGATGAAGCTCTCGACACCCCGGCTGCCCGAAACAAATAATCCATCAAACAACCACCTTCTCGAGAGTTGAAACCAATTTCTGAAAATCTTAAATATGCTTATTTAGAGATGAATGAAAAACTTCTGGTTATAATTTCTTCTAAACTTTATTTTGATCAAGAAAGTAAATTTTTACAGGTTTTGAAGAAGCATAAGAAAGGAATTGAATTGACCTTGGATGATATTTATGATATTAGTCTGTCCATGTATATGCATAGGATCTCACTTGAAGATGTAGTAAAAGCAGTGAGGCAGCCCCGTAACCTTCTGAGCCTTGATGTTGTGAAAGATGAGATCACGTTCACGTGCCCATTTGACACTTTTACTTTTAGAAGAACATTATTTGATCCAGGAATAAAAAGTGAATGTACTGATAAAAATTGCAAAGTCAAAGGACACCGCCTCAAGCTATTCCATGAGAGTCCTACGTAGGAAGAGGAAACTATAGAAGAGCTCTCGTTGAGAAAGGCTACTTATGCTGTCATCTATCCGTGTTGACTCCTCGGGTGTGATCTTTCCTCTCTCTCCTCTCTCTTATTTTATGCTTGTTTCTTTCATTGAGGATAATGTGTGTTTTAAGTGTGGGGGAGAGAATCATCTATTTATTTTATTTTTCTTTGCTTTTTTTCGTTGTTTTGTTTTCAATTATTTAAAAAAATGCATCTTTTTGAAAGTTTTAGGCTATAGATTAATCTGAGGTTAGTTGTAGAGTCTTGGGAAAAGTGCACAAGATTGGTATCGTCTTAACACCTTAAGTCTCCTGAATATGGAAATCAATTTGAATACTTCTCATCCTTTAATAGCTCTTTAGTAGTTTATCTTAGCAGTCGTCACCATCTCACACACGTTCTACGTAGGGAAGCCGATGAAAATAAGTGAGTGATCCAAAACTTTAATTGAAAAAAATTGGGAATGCATCTTCTAATGGTTGTGGAACCTACAAAAAACATAATAATAAGACCCGTTGTTGGTTTGTTCAGAGGTTTCTTGTACTAAACTTGGTAGAACGAATTACGGTCTGATCCCCCGCAACTACAATTGGGAAAATAAGGGGTTATGCCACTTAGTTATCAGAACCCTGTGCAAAAAGGATCAGAGTTACTAACTGTTCTCCTTACTATGATTGTATGGAGATAACGGGCTTAATGTGATTGCGCCTGAATGAAAGAGAGCAAAAAGGAGGATAAGTAAGTTAGGCTAAGGCATAATAATATGATTCAGATTGGTTTGTATAGGAGGGAGGATTATGATTGCACAATTGCAGATTTATGTTCTTACGATATCCTTAGTTTGCAAGATTAGTATCCATCGATGCAATCTTAACCAAAGAAGAGTTTGTAGTCTAGAATGAGTATCTGAATACTGTTGTGTTTCTTGAGTTTTGATTTTATTTTGCCCGGAATGCAAAAGTTCACGTGTGGGGGAATTTGATCAGTGCATTTTGATACAAATTCTTCTATATTTGTACTTAGGAATTTCCATGGTTTGTTTTGTTTATTTTTCTATTTTATGATGTTTTAATAATTTAGTTTATTTTTGCCTTTATTTGATTTTTGTATTTTATTTTCAGCATTAACAAATTTCAATAAAAAATTCATAACTAGAGCTACGGGAATCAGATTGACAAGTTCTAATATTTGTTGGAAAGCTAAGAGAAAGAGCTACAACTTTCATGTTGGAGTCAAAAGCTGATTCGATGTGCATAAGTCCCAGTAATTCGTTGAAGTTTTAGACGTTAGAGAATAATTTTTTTTTGGATCTTTTAGTGGGCCTGGGTTATGTTTTTGACCCGTTTCGTTTTATAAGTTGAAACCCTTATTTTGTTTTATAAGGATTGAAACCACTAAAGTAGGTGGTAACCTTCTATTCACGATAAAAATTACTTTTACTTGTACGTTTGGATGAAGAGCTGATCATCCAGAGTTGATCTACTATAATCGCATTCCGACGCTTTGAGGTTGTTAATTTATCAATTCAATTTCGTTTCTCTTTCAATTATATTTTATGAAATTGCATTTACTTAATCTGTTATTTCATGGAATGTCTTGATTAAATTCGAATGATTGTATTCCTAATCTTTAATCGTTGTTTACGTCGCTTAGTCGTTAAATCGCGTTCTATATCGTGTTTGCTTAATTCACGATTGTGTTAATCTGTTTGCTTAATTCGGAATGGTAATTCAATTTGTTTTATATCTATTGCGCTTGTCAATTGGTATTGAAATGGAATAGAGGTCGAAGCCGCTTAGGGAATTAGTAAGGTAAATACCAATGTTTAGCAGGAACCTGAAAATAGTAGATCGACTTGTTTTTATAATCACTTATTTCAATCGCTTATTTGCTCAGCTATTTAAAAATTGATCCTGAATTAAATCCCCTATAATCATTTCTATTGGTTAATAATAATACAATAATCCTCGCGATACGATACTCGTGTCACTGTCGCTAAACTACATTTTTCAAAATAACTCATTTTATGATTCGCGCACGACAACATATCAATGAGTGAGAGCTGTAATCTTTGGGTTCCAACAAGGTTCCTTCTTGGTATCCCAATAAGCAACAGACTGAGGTAAGTGAGAAATAAACCACTGATATAACAACAGGGTGCAACAAATGATCATCGCTCCCTGATAAAAAAATGTGAAGATGGATAGAATAATAAGTATCTCCTAGCAATGTAGGGATTGGATTCCCAATCAGAAAGATCCTAATGGAATTAACATCCACAAATTTGCCAACATTAGGAAATAAGAACAACCCATAGGTAAGCAAAGCAAAGATAGCCTCAAAATCAACTGTACTCTTCATCTTGACAAAGTAACAAGCTTTTTCAAATAAAAACTGAGCTGGTAAGCCCTCGATTCCTCCTTTGGTAGTCATGTTAGCCTTAATCTCAGACTTCTTCAAATGAGTCATGGCAGCAATCTCATGAGACTTAGGCTCTCCTTCTAAGTCGGTGAAAGGAACACGATAAGTAATAGGTAATTCAAGTAATTAAGAATACTCCTCCAATGGGGGCATCAACTGATAATCAGGGTAAGTAAAACATCAACACAATAGATTATAGAACTGAACCAATGTAGAAACAATACCCCCTTCATATTGAGCTTTATAAGAGGCACGACGGATCCATACTTTTTTGCGGAAATCTGTAGAGCTCTCAATCTCAGGAATCAAACTCATCAGTTCCTCTATCTTAGGATTCTTGAAACTGTACTTCCGAGTCTTTCTTTTTCCAGAATCCATGGTCAAAAAAGTACCTGATATATTTCCAAAAGTCAATTTTAAGTTCCTTGATTCAACTGTTTTAAAGAATGCTCATGGATGCATGAATGCATGATGAAACAATTACACACAAGATCACAAATATGGGGGGTTCATAGGTTCGATGTCACGAGCATGAAGTCAAAGGTACTACCCACAAGGTAAGGACTAATAGTTTATCACTTGCCGAGAAAGGTTCTAAAAGTTTCCCATAGTCTACATCCTTCCTTCAGATATTACCAACGTTCTATCTAACTCGATAATTAGTAATATTCTTAGAAAAAACTCGTCTGAGTGTAGCATCGCGTGACAACCACTTTCAGATTGCTCTGTCATAGTCTCCGCACTACACCTAAAAGGCCAATATGGGTTAAGGATTCTACGGTCCTCAGCTTCAGAAGGCTCCCAGGTCAAAAGTAGCACGTCTTCTGGATTGCTCGGTAAATGAATACTACAGTCAAAGGGGCCTCCACTGAGTGAGGGATCTCATGTCTCCTTTTTTGGGATTCCTCTATAAAAGTTAACATGATTATATCGCACGTCCTATCTTAAGTTTTCCCAAGTCCAGGTAGAGGACTTATGAGAAATCTCCAAGCATCCTGAAAACCAGGAAAATCCAGACAAACATATATACAAAACATAATATACAACAAATAGTTAGCACATACACAATATAAATAAAGATAGGTTCAACCCACTTAGAGATGAACCAACATTTGGTCGATCTGTCCCCAGTGAAATCACCATTTTTCTGTAGCGGTAGAAATGTTTAGACTAAGCCATTAAGTTAACTTGACTCATACAGATCAAATAAAAATCATCATCGCGCTTTATTATTTCTAAAGGAAATGAGAAAAGAGCGAATAAAACCAAAAGAGAGAGAGAGAGAGGAATAAAATCTAGGTACGGGGGTTGGTTATGCAAAGGGAAGGTATTAGAACCATAAACATCTACGGTACTCTGGAGGAACCTCTTTGAATTTTTTTTGTATTTTGGCTATAAATGGTGTATACAAAAATATATGATGGAGATGAGAAAAGAAGTATTTTTTTACAATTTTTCATCCGCTGCGGTTGCGAACCTTTAGTGTCTACATACCACCTTCCGTGCAATAGGGGATCAGGGTATTCGTAGTTCTCCTTAAAAAATTTAAAACACATGTGTGTTGGTTAACTTTAAGAGAGGAGACATCATCATTATATCCGAGTGGAAAACATACTTACTACCCACGACTATGAGAAGGGAGAATTTGCATCATCTCAAAGTCGAGGATATGGCTTGGATATTAAAATCAACAAAGCCTCACTTAGCATCCAAGTGGATAATATCTCACTTCACTATATATCATAGAATTATAGTAGCTCACATCACTATAAAAATTGACAAGTGTCTAATCTTTTTGAGAAAAAAAGTTTTAAATGAAAAGCCAAAGTGGCAAAATAGTTTGAATGAGGTTAATTAACTTTTAGTCTTCTCACAAAAAAATGTCAAAGTATGATTAAATTGATTAAAGTTTAATTAAGAAAAGATTTTTGAAAATGCATGGACCTAAATCCGAGTTTATTATGAAAGCAGTTCAAGTTAGAAAACAAGAAGAGTTTTGAAAAGGAAGGAGAAGATTTTTGAAATTAAAGAAGATGAGAGGAGATGAAAGGACTATACTAAAGCATAAGGTAAAAGGTAAGGAAGATAACTATCTAAATAATAAGAAGCCAACACTTGAGATCAAAAGTAAATGTAGAATTCCCATTCTTTGGATTCAAACCAAGCAAGAAAAAAAATACTAAACCTCTGAGAAACCAAGCTTATGATGAATTAAGTCTTCGCAAAAATTGGGTAGAGTAACAACTGTATACAGAGGAATTCTCAAACACAAACAAAGCATATAATCAAAATAACTTGCACATAAGGAAAAACAACCCAATATCTTGGATTAAACCCCAATAACTCTAGACAAAATAACAACAGAGTCACATGGTCCCAAGGGTATCGAGGCTTCTAATCCTAAGTCTAAGAGGTACACAACTCCAAAATGCCAAGGATAGTAACCAATTAGTCTAAGTAACCTTAAATTTTTTTAATGTTCAAGTTGGTTATTAAGTGTCTTCAAAAAGAAAAGAAAGCTCAAGTGAGCAAAATAAAAAGAAAATAAAGATAAATGCTCAAATGAGAAAAGATAATATGACATAAAGATAAAGTCTCAAATGATTAAAGATGAAAAATAGTATGAAATTTAAATGCTAAAGTAAATGGTGCATAAAATTAAAGGCATAAAATAAAGGGCATAAAGTAAAAACACAAAGTAAAGTCAATTTTTAGTGAATTAGAAGTTAGAGGTTAGTTGAAAATTGCATTTGAAAACTCATTAGAAGATTGATAAAATCAAAGCTTCTCAACAACAAGTTTCATTTACTTTTTATCAAGTATATCATTCATTTCAAGTACTCAGGCAAGCATATATGATCAACGATGTTTAAATGACTCACTTGGACCAAAATTCGTGAAAGTTAATTAGAGGATTGATAAGATCAAAGCCTCCTAATAATGAACCTCAAGGTTATTGGATCAAAGGTTTCAAATTAAATATACTTAGGCTTACAAACATAGGTTTGGGCCACGAATGATCATTTTCGAATCGGGACAAATTTAGCTCTATGTTAAGCAATTGTAAGTGGACTTATGTAGAAGTTACACCTATTTTGAGGCCGGTCAATAGAAATCTATGTACCACATTATAATACAATGGGGGAAGTGACTTTTGCATTTTTTTAGCAAATGTGCGGATAACTAGAGTCGCCACCGACTTTTCTTTTATCCAATAAGGAAAGGGTGAAAAGAACAGGAAAGACCTTGAAGATTTTGAGTTTGGGGGGTAAGTTATGAAAAAGGAAGGTGTTATCACCCTTTTCATTCGTAGTTATCTACAGACTCTTAATCGCTAGCTCACTTTTGAAAATGTGGTTTGTGTGTGTGTGTTATTTGTTTGAAAATATTTTGAAAAAGCTAACTTTTTTAATGATTCTTGTATCAGTCCTCAAGAATGCGTACAAAGTGTTTGAAATATTTTATTTGAAAAGTGTGATATGTAAAACATTTTATTTAGAAAATATTGTGAGCGAGCGATTAACAGTTTTTTACCCACTCAAGGTCGCTCTTGTTATTTTCCTTCTCCTTTAGAGATAGTGATATCCATACCATTAGTTGGTAGGCAGCCCTATCTATTGGATGTGAAGGGACAATTGAAGGGTCATCGTATAGTCATTGAAGGCAACAGATAAAGATAATTTAGCAATTTATCGGAGGGACTAGATCATGAAGAATGGAAAAACACAAGGGGGAGGGGGTTGAATTGGGGTTTTTAAAACTTAAAAACAAAAGACACGTTGGTTATCCTGGTTTGTTCGAACTAAAACTACTCCAATCTAACAAAAAAGTATCACACAAGTGATGTATTACACAAATGAAATTCAATAGATTAAAGGTGATGATATTTCTTGTTTGTAGTGGACAGAAAAATCATAAGTGATTTCTCCTTCAAGTCTTGATTATATAGGCAACGCATGAGAGGTCCTTTTGGAATGTTGATAAATAGTAGTTAATGACTTTCCAAACATAGAGATTCTTGTCCTCTTTCATCCGTTACTTTTGAATAGCCATGAATGAAATGTAACACTTCAGAACATGCTTGCTAAAGATTACATCAGAAGATGAATGTTACCGTTGGGACTCCTTTACTTATTTTTAGAACTGTACGAAACAAAATAACTGAGTTCTTGTTTGCAGCGTTTAATGCACTCAGAAATTGTAGCTTTAGAACTTCTTTATATAAGCGTGTTACGCAGATTTTGCTTTCTATGTAAGATATGTTTAATCATAGTTTAAAAAACGATCTATCTCATCTTCTTTTCTTCTTACATCAGAACTTCTCTGCAAAAAAAAAAACTTATTTAGGGAGCATAATTGCTCTTTGAGTGTTTGTTATCATCAAAACTCTTACAAGGGTTGTAGAATCAAACTATGTTATAAGAATCTCCCCCTTTTTGATGATGACAAAAACTTGGATATTTTGATCAAATACGTAAAGAACATAAAGCATTAAAGTCTCCCCCTGAGTTGGATACTCAGATAGAGAAGAAATACTTCCCTGAAGATTATTCTGATCAAAGTTTTTGAGAAGAAGATTTTTTATATGTCCAAAACTGTCCTCAACAGAGGTTGTTCTTGTTTTAGTTTCAGATGAAAAATAATATAAGTTATGATATTTAAAATGTTTGAGACTGAGTCTCGATACTGTTATATTCGAAATATCTTAAGTTCTCCCACTTTATTTGTCAAGAATAAAAAATAAATAAAAACACTTTGTGACAATAAAAGGCATTTTGTATTCAAAAATATTTCAAGGAAACAAATAAAAAAACAACGAAGAAAACAAATTTCAGAACTAACTTTGAGGAGGTGGAAGTCGTGTGAACAGGGCTTCCAATAAACTCTTAATCTGATTGTTTGATTCCTCTTATTTTCCAAGCACCCCATTAATTTCATTGTAAGTTTCATCCTGCTTGTTTAGCCTTTCCTTAAACACAACATTTTCTTTCTTCAGCTCCTCTAGATTTTGTAGCACAATAGAAGAAGAGGATATTTCAGAAAAAGGGACCACTTTTTTAGAGCAGACTGCAGTCGATTCTGACTCAAGAGTTTCTTCAACTTCCTCGCCTTTGTCTTGAATTATGACCAGAGGAAGAGGATCAGAGGATGGTTCATTACATTCTAATGGTTGATGAGATACCCAAGGGATATTGTCCAACAGAAGGTGTGGCTTCTTTTCCCAGTGCCACAAAACTTGATCCTTGAAGATATTCAGGCGATCATAGAAGTTCCGTTGAGAGATTTCATAAGTTAGGTCCTCTAATTTAAGAGATTCAGAGTTGAACCATTTTCTAAACTGGTTCTATGAGAATCAGAAGCAGCTGGATTAAGATTCTCTGTGCAAGCTAGCTTCAGAGAGTTAACTCATTCCTGTATTTGTTTCAAAAAATAGCAAGGATTTACCAACATCTGCTTTGGAGATTTATGGTTTTGGTTTTGGAACGGCAATTTTATGAGAGCTTGTGACGATATTTTCCAAAGCTTCTAAGTCTATAACAGTTCTAAGAGGATCTTATGGGATGTTTTTTTGGAGAGGGAGAGTCAGAAATGATAATGGGCGAATTTGGTGAGTTGGGTGGAGTGGAATGATAAGGAGATGGAAGATCTGGAATGGAGAGGTTCTGTGAAGATGTTGAGGGAATTGTAGGTGGTTGAGAGACAATGGGAGGGCATGTGATTCCAGGGTTGGATGTTATGGTATCAGAGTCAAGAATTGGATTTTTGGTGTGGGGAGCTTCAAACAGCGGATCAAATTGATCAATATCAGAGAGAACTTATGCAAGTTCGGGCTGATTTTGGTCAAGATGGGTAGAAGGTGGATTATTCAGAAGGTTATCTAGAGATAATGAGGTGTCAAAGTCTATGTCAAAGTCATCAAAGGTTTGAGGAGAAGGATCTTCTATGGGCTTTGGAGAGGAAGGGTTTTCAGATGTTGATAGCAGTATTGATTCGATAACAGAAATAAAAGATGGATTGATTACCTTTCTTTTTGGCAGCTTTAGGAGTCTTATGAGAAGTTCCTTCTGCAGTTGCTTTCCTTTTCCTTGAATTTTTGGGAGCAATTTCCAGAGGTTGTTGCACTAAATCACGGATGTTCACATCTGGATTTGTACTGTCCCTCTCGCATGCTTCCAAATATAGAAGAACAATATCTAGAGAAGAATCTGCTCGAGTGAAGAGAGGAAAATAATTCAGAGGCACTCTTCTGGTGGTAATGAATTCCTTGGTGGTGATTGTTGGATCCTTCTTAATGGTTTAAATAATCTTCATCTTCTTCAAATTTTTGGCATTGAGAGGTTTACCAGCACAAGCTTCCAGAGTGCTAGCTTGTTGAGTCTCAGTCAGATGTTCTATCAATTTATTTTCTATTAGAATATCTGAGATGAATATTCCCAGAGGGATCCAATATCTCTTTATTCTTTCTTCTTCTCTTGTTTCTTTAACGCTGGTCTTCAGATGATTGAACAGAAGATGTGGAAGATTAACCTTTGCTTTGGTGGCGATGGAGTACAGAAGGTACTGCTGGTCAATGTTTATGTAATCTGGAGAACTTGTAGGCTTCCTGTGATTGATGCAACCCAAAATAATTTTAGACCAAATTCTGATGTAATCCTTTAGGTCTTTGATTTTGTTTGGCGGTTGACCAGAAGTAAAGATTTCCTTTGAGATCTTGGTTAGGTCAGAGCCTTTGTCAGCCAGATCACTGCAACGAATACCACCGCCATCGTGACCTATTAGTCGCCCAATGAGATCTTTAGAGATGACAATTTTCTTTCCCATAATGAAAGAAGCAACCTGACAATTTGAAGCTGAAGTGTGAATCCATAGTTCTTTAATAAGTCTTAGAAAAAATGGACCTAGGAGGCGATCAAAGTACTTAGTCAATCTTTGGAACTCAACATCATGGGTTAAATCGTATCCGTTTTCCTTCATGTTGACGAAATCTACAATGAGCTCACACAGAACTTCCAGTGAATCAATGGGTGTGAGGAGAGTTCTTGAGGGTTCTTCGTACCTTTCTGTTGTTGAGGAAGAAGAGCCATGAATCCTTTGAGAGCCTTGAGCAAGTTGTTGAGAGGAAGCTATTTGTTCAAACAAACTCTTTTTAGGGTTTTGGAAAGATTGAACAAACTTAAGAGAGAAAGAGGGATTGTGAGTGAAAATGTGATAGTGAATGTGAACGAAGTAAATATATATAATAAAATAGAAGACTTAATTAACAATAAAAATATTTAAAGAAAATGATTACATGCATTAATGATTCTTGAAAAGAGGGATAGCGTAAAGATATGAAACAATTACCGATATGACACGAGCCTCAATGCATCAACTCAATGTTTCAGTCTCTTCAGAATTTGAACACGTGTTCAGCCTTAGAGGAAAACCTTGCGAGAGTTGACAAATGTTGATATTGTGAACTGCATGCTTCTATCTTTGAAATAAACCGTTTGGAGAATGTTCAGATCTTCTTAGATTGATCCTGATACAACTTTCCTTCTTACTTCTGAAGAACTATTGATCAGATGTTCACACAAAAAAATAAAGGCATAAAATTTTGAGGGTTAAAGTATGCATAAACAAAACTATCATTCGGGGCGTAATTTCATGTTAAGCTGTTTTAGAATGAAGTTAACCCTATCTTCAGAAAGGGGTTTAGTGAAAACATCAGCCCATTGATAGTCACTGTCTATAAATTTAAATGAAAGAATTCCTTTCTAAATATAGTCCCTAATAAAATGATGTTTAATTTTTATATGCTTAGCCCAAGAATGTAAAATGCGATTCTTTGAAAGACTTAGCAGAAGTATTTTCACAAAGAATAGGAATATTACTCTCATATATGTTGAAGTCTTCAAGTTGGCTTTTCATCTAGAGAATCTGTGTGCTACATCCAAATACTGCTATATATTCAGCTTCAGCATTTGACAATGCAATGGTGGATAGCCTCTTGCTGGACCACGAGATTAGATCGTCTCCCAAAAATTGGCAGCTTCCAGAAGCACTTTTTCTTTCTATTCAGTCTCCAGCAAAGTCAGCATCACAATACCCTACTAATTTGTATTCTTTGGTTTTTCTACAGCAAAGTACAACAGTAGTAGTACCTTTCAGATACTTAAAAATTCACTTAACAACTGTTAAGTGAGATTCTCTAGGATCTGATTGGAATCTAGCACACAGAAAAACACTATACAGAATATCAGGTCTTGAAGCTGTTAAATATAAGAGAGAACCAATCATACCTCTGTAGAGCTTCAATTCTGCCTTCTTACTTACCTCTTCTTTTTCCAAAATGCATGTGGGATGCATATGAGTTTTGGCTGGCTTACATTCTGACAAGTCAAATTTCTTCAGAAGTTCTTTGACATACTTGCTTTAATGTATATAGGTTCCTTCCGAAGTTTGATTGATTTGGATACCCAGAAAGAACTTGAGTTCTCCCATCAAGCTCATTTCAAACTCTTCATACATAGACTTAGCAATTTCTCTTCCCAAAGAGGCTTTAGTACATCCAAAAATAATATAATCTACGTAAACTTGACAAACCAAAATGTCATTTTTAAATAGTTTACAGAATAAGGTTGTGTCCACCTTCCCTCTGGTAAAATCATTTTCTAACAGAAAATTAGTTAGTCTTTCATACCAAGTTCTTAGAGCTTGTTTCAAACCATATAGTGATTTCTTAAGTTTATAAACACATTCTGAATGTTTTGAGTTTTCAAAAGCAGGGGGTTGGTGCACATAAACTTCTTCATCAATGTAACCATTTAAAAACACACTTTTAACATCCATCTAATAAAGAGTGACACCATTATTTACTGCAAAAGAAATTAAAAGTCTGATAGATTCTAACTTGGAGACTGGAGCAAAGGTTTCTGTATAGTCTATCCCTTCTTGCTGACTATAACCTTGTGCCACCAGCCGTGCTTTGTTTCTGACGACTTCTCCTTGTTCATTTAGCTTGTTTCTGAAGACCCATTTGGTTCCAATGATGTTAAACCCTTTTGGTTTAGGAACTAGATCCCACACTTCGTTTCTGGTGAACTGGTTTAATTCTTCCTGCATTGCTAGTATCTAGTCATTGTCTAGAAAAGCTTCGTCAATGGAAGTTGGCTCAATCAGAGACACTAATACCATGAGAGATTCTTCATAATTTCTAAATGTAGATCATGTTCTGATTGGGTCTTATTTCTTTACCAGAATATTGTTTTCCGGATGAGCTAAACTACTTCTAGATTGTCTTTTCTAGATGGGCTCTTCAGATGTTGCTGTAATGTTTGTGACATCTTCTTATGGATTTGATTGAGATTCTTTGTGAGGAAATTCTGATGCAGTGTCTTCAGTACCTGTAAATTGAACTTCTATATCTGCAAAAATTTTACCTTGCTTTGACTTTTGAGCCAAGCTTATCATCAAATCTGACATTAATAGACTCTTCCACCATCTGTGTTTCTGTGTTATATACTCTATAACCTTTTGAACATTCAGAGTATCCTAACATGAGACACTTTTGTGCTCTAGAGTCAAACTTGTTCAGATGTTCTTTAGTGTTTAGAATAAAACAAGTACATCCGAATGGATGAAAATAAGAAATGTTGGGCTTTCTGTTCTTCCATAGTTCATATGGAGTCTTATCCATAATAGGTCTTATGGTGATTCTATTCTAAATATAACACGCTGTTTTAATTTCTTCTGCTAAAAGTTCTTAGCAATGTTAGTCTCGTTGATCATGGTTTTGGCCATTTCTTGTAAAGTTCTATTCTTTCATTCTACAACTCTGTTTTGTTGAGGAGTTTTAGGACAAGAGAAATCCTGAGAGATGCCATTCTCATTAAAAAATAATTCAAAATTTTTTGTTTTCAAATTCCCCATAATGATCACTTCTGACTTTAACAATTCTAAGATCTTTTTCGTTTTGGACTTGGTTACAGAAAGCAAAGAACACAGAATGTGACTCGTCCTTGTGTCTTAAAAACTTTACCCATGTCCATATGCTATAGTCATTAACGATCACTAATCCATACTTCTTTCCACTAATGGATGCAGTTTTCACTGGTCCAAATAGATCTATATGCAGAAGTTCTAATTGAAGTTTTCACCATCAAAGATTGGAGGTTTGTCGCTGATTCTGTCTTTCTCATCATGATAATCATTGTTGATGGTCTTACTTGGTCCCGCCATAGTGTTTTTCTTGCTTGGATCTTTTTCTGACACAGTTAAGTGTTTGCACTCAGAACCAGGCGCTCTGATGCCAATTGAAGAATGGAAAAACACAAGAAGGGGGGTTTGAATTGGGGGTTTTTTAAAACATAAAAACAAAAGACACGTTGGTTGTTCTGGTTCGTTTAAACTCAAACTACTCTAGTCCACTCGCCAAGGTAATTTCGCCTCTCTCAACGAGGTCTTAATCCACTAATCAAACTTGATTACACAGATACGATGAAAACGATCAAAGTCTTCTTGAGTTTAAACCACAACCCGGTTTTCTCAAGGTATTACACAATACAATATTTAAAAGCGTGTACAATATGTGCTTTCTAACAAAACAGTATCACATAAGTGATGTATTACACAAATGGAATTCAATAGATTGAAGGTGATGATATTTCTCGTTTGTAGTGCACAGCAAAATCGTAAACAGTTTCTCCTTCAAGTCTTGATTATATAGGCAACGCATGAGAGGTCCCTTTGAAATGTTGATAAATAGTAGTTAATGACTTTTCAAACATAGAGATTCATGTCCTCTTTCAGCCGTTACTTTTGAATAGCCATGAATGAAATGTAACGCTTCAGAACATGCTTGCTAAAGATTACATGAGAAGATGAATGTTACCGTTGGGACTCCTTTACTTCTTTCTAGAACTGTACGAAACAGAATAACATAGTTCTTGTTCACAGCTTTTAGCGCACTCAGAAGTTGTAGCTTTAGAACTTCTTTATATAAGCGTGTTACGCAGATTTTGCTTTCTATGTAAGATGTGTTGAATCAGAGTTTAAACAACGATCTAACTCATCTTCTATGCTTCTTACATCAAAACTTCCCTGCAAAACAAAATACTTATTTAGGGAGCATAATTGTTCTTTGAGTGTTTGTTATCATCAAGACTCTTACAAGTGTTGTAGAATCAAACTATGGTCTAACAAATCATTTTTTCATAGGCAACAGCGAAGAGTCATTGAGGGACTATGATTTTTATTGGAAGGGACTTTGCTAAAGTCCTATTTTTGAGGGACATGACCATGTTTCCGAAGGAAACAAAGAGAGGTTACCTTAGAGGTGCGAGTGTGAATAGTGTGTTAAATTCAATTATTTATCTTGTATTAGGGTTTACTAACAATTGTTTTTATCTTGCCATACACGCCTAATTACTAACACAAAAAATATAGCAGAAATATAAATGCGCGAAAAGTAAAACTTGTACGCTATTACAAGGATTTGGGGAAGTTACATAATGGATGAGTGCGTGAATTTAAATCTATAACTATTACAACCTCGGAGCAAATACAAAATAGGAAAAAATGCGGGAAGTAAACCTAAGTTATTACAATATGAATAATGCGACCTATACATTTTTATCTAAGAATTAAAATAGCAAAAAGAAAAGAAAATATTTTGGTATTTTAGAAAATAATTTTAATAAAACCTAAATCTCTAATTAATTTTAATATTAAAAAATGTTTAACTAAAAAATAAAAGTCAAAATTTCAATTGTTAAAAAAACCTAATCCTAAATCAATAGTATTAGAAAAATATCATTAGGTTAATTAATTGTTTTTAAAAAGATAATTATGTTTTAAATAAAGTTAGGGTTTAATTAAAAGAAAGGGAAAATAAATGAAAAGTAGAGAAAATAGGGTTAGTGAAAAATAGGGAAAAATAGTTGTATGGGGTGGGTGTTGAACCCACACCCTTCAGCACGTTCTACGCATAGCTCACCACCAGACCAAGTGCTGGTTGGTGTTAGAAATACAAGCGCGTTGCATAATATATAAAACCTGCAGAAATTGGAAAATAGCAAGAAAAATTAGAAAAAATCAAGGATCAAATCCACTCCCTTGTGTACCAATGTCTTATCGTGCACGTCCTTGCCACTGGGGTGGCTGTTTCATTCGTGAAAATAATCAAACAAAATAAAGATAACATAAACCAAATCAGAGGGACCGTAGAAGAACCAGATCCCTAGCTCCGATCGTCTTCTCCGGTGAGACATTTTTACAAACCTGCAAAATAACACGCATTAGTGAACAAATAGAACCGTACCCCCATAATTTGAGGGCTACGAATTCAATGGTGGCCTTAGAATTAGCTGAATTGTCCTGTACAAAGAGATATCAAGAAAATAACCCAAAATGACATGATTATGACAATGGAGTATTACGGTATTATCGGACTCATGCGATGGTTCAAACCTATTCTATTACATCTCAGGAACACATTAGTATGGTTAGTTTCAATCAAAACATGATGTGATACGGTGGCAGAACCGACTGTTAATACTGGTTTGTGTTTTTTGTTCGCAAATGTCGCGGTAAGCAAGAGTCGCCACTGAGTTTTCTTTTATCCAATAAAGGAAAGGGTGAAAAGAACAAAAAAAGACCTTTTTCGAGATTTACTGGGTAAGGGGGTAGATTATGGAAAGGGAAGGTGTTAGCACCCTTTCCATCCGTGGTTTTTCACGGGCTCTTAGGTACTTGCTCATTTTTGAAAACTGTTTGTGTTTGTGTATTTTGAAAGATTTTGTTTGCTTTATGGTAACTCTTGTATCAGTCCTCAAGAGTGTGATAAAGCATTTTGAAAAGAAGTTTGAAAGTGTGTAAGTGTAAAAAATTTCAAGTTTGAGCAAGTACTTAAGAACTGTCTACCTACTCGAAAAAAGGACGTTCTTTACCTCCTTTCCTTTAGATAATGCTATCCTACTATTAGGGAGTAGGTAGCCCTATCTCCGGATGTTAAGGGACTATCGAAAGGGACGTTATGGTCATTTAAGGCAACATGTAAGGATATCTTAGCATTTCGAAGGGGCTGTCATCATATAGGCAAAATCGAGGGACAAAATCATTTCTCGTAGGAAACCCGAGGGACGTTAAGGGACCATGATCTTTATGATGACTTTTGAATTGAGGGTCGTTGCTAAGATATCCCTACGTTCGAGGGACATGCGCATTTCCGAAGGCAATAAGTTAGGTATACCCTAAGGGTACAAGTGTGCGACAGTGTGATTTTTTCAGATATTTTATCTTATGTTAGTGATTTAATGATTATTTGATTTAATCTTGTCATGCACGCCTAATTTACTAACAATTTATATACAAGCATATAAGAAATATAAAAAGCGAGAAATAAAGGTCCTACAGCTATTACAAGGCCTTGGTGAAGATACATAAATGATGATTGAAAAAGTAAAATGCAAGAATTGAAAACCCTAATTAACTATTACAAACTGGGCACAGTTACATAAATAATAAAAAATAATCGTATGGACAAAATAATAGCGTGCAAAAACTAAGACGGGAAAAGTTCTAAACCCTAAAAAAATCTAATTTCCTATTATAAATATTTTTGGTATTCTTATGAAAAAAAGATTTGGAACTTAACCTAAGTCTCTAATTAATTTTAAATTAAAGAAAAAAGTTAAAATTTTAATTAAATAAATTTTAAAAATTAATTTTATTAAGAAAATTCTAAATCCTATTTTTTGTGGTTTTTTTGATTTTATGATTTTGAAAAATAAATAAACAAACAAAATATGAACAAAATAAAAAAAATAGAGAAATTAGAAAAAATGGGCCTGAGGGGGTGAGAAAGCAAAATTGGGGTTTGTGCCTGCTGAAATTCCCAAAGCCCAGATCTTCTTGTTGGCCCACAGCCTGCGTGTGATTTGGTGTGGCTGTGTTAGGAAGGTCCACCATGGTGACTGCATGTTGGGCGTTAGATCCATGTCAGCTGAGATCTGATGGTGATGATGATAGAGCGCATGGTATGCGCGCTTGGTGTGGAACCACTGAATCTACAAGGAACAATTTATAAAAATAACATGCAGGAAGCAAGGGTCGAACCCTTGACCTCCCCCATATACAATGCCTTAAACCCTTCACTCTTGCCATCTGCGCTGCTGGATCATTCATATATGTAATCAAAACAAAAATATATAATATAAAACAAAGACAACTGCTGAGTTGTCAAACACGCGCCAACAAGTGGGGTCCCTGTATTTCAAATGATCCAATCAGGCGCAGAGAGAGAGGGGGCATCATTTGAATCCAACCAATGGGATATTGTCCTCCTGCCACGCCTACTGGTTGATTGAAGACTGGCCAGTCCAACCACCGGAGCCGGTGGTTTCCATCGTCTTCTCCGGTGGAGTCACCTGAAAAAGTGGCCCAACAAAAAAACAAAGTATGCCAATTGACTTAAAAAGATCCGTTGATCACGAATCTGACCTAAAAAATGGCTAATTCCTCGTATATCATAGAGTTCGAATCTAAAACCCTAGCGGAGGCCATCCATGGAAATGTGTGATTCCAGGCCCTATGGTCTCATGTAATACGTCAGAAAGCTAGCAAAAATCATTAGCAACGAAAATATAAACTCAAACAAAATTTTTATGGCCTATTGTGAAAGTTTGAGATCAAAGATTTTACCAAAAAAATTGAGATTCGGTTGGGCAATCTCAGGGTGTTTCAGGCGTGTGTGAGGACTGATTTGTCTTCCTGGGAACCTCAAGAGGAAGATGGAGTGCTTGGAATGGATTAAAGATGCTTGGATCGTATGATATAGGTTGACCTCTCTTTGAGAAAATTTGGAAATTTTTTAGGGTTTGTAGAGGCAACTTTCACTTGTTGTTTTGATCTAGGGTTGTTCTCTATATGTAGTGAATCTCATTAGGGTTGCAATTGTGGAAATAATCCAATGCTTTGATGAGAAAATATCCTTCTTTCAATTATTTGATTTTTGGATTTTTTAGAACAAATCCAATCTTTTCTTTCCCTTCACGATTCTTCTTTGATTTTCCAGCATGTTTTGTCCCTCATTTGGATAGAAAAAGATTCTCAATCAAATCTTCCATTATTTCTATTATTTACTTTATTTAATTTTGCATTTTAATGGATAAAATATCAAAATAAATAGTATAAATAATAAAATAATGTATGACTGAGCTCAAGGGTCATGGGCCATGTTAAGAACAAGTTTCAAGCATTAAAACATGGGCCCATTTGGAAAAGATTCAAGTTAGGTCAATATTGGCTTCATGCACATTTCCAAAAATTGGTCAACTTTAGCAATGCATATCTGTCTCTCAATTTTAACCCTAAGAGGGTGTTCTTGGACTTTTTATAGAGCTTAGGATGTCCTCTAAACAACCCTTTTGGTTTCATCTCAATTGGATCTTCCATGTTTGTGTAAGGAGCTTTGACCCAAAAGGTGTTTTTGTTGACTTTTTGAAAGGACCTATAATATATGAACTTGTATCTTTTGATTGGGGAATTTCTTGAACTTGATGGCTGAAGAGAATTTGTAGAGAATTGGATTCTCTTCAAAATGAGCCTTAATGGAAATTTTTTTGATAAAGTATGAGAAGGTTATGCCTAGTCAAAGTTTGGTTGACTTTTCCTATAGAAACCCTAATTTTCCATTTTTGACTTTGATGAGTTAGGAGCATTTCTTGAGGAATCATGATAAACCCTTGATTAAATGATGGATATTACTTCAAAATGTTGATGTTGACCAAAAGTCTTTAAGTTTGACTGTATTTGGGACACAATTGACTTTTGACCTAGTACAATTGATTTCTAGGAATTTGAGCAGTTGACTGAGAAAACTTGTTGTTCAAGGCATGAAATTTGGCATGGATGATCTTGAGGACATATTAGGACAATGGAGAACTTTTAGGATCCTTGGGACTCACACATCATGCTTAAAACTGAAACCCTAGTTGAGGTTCATTGCCTTAGGAGGATAATTTGTCTGGTCAATTCTTAGTCATCCTAGGACAGTTGAGGATCTCTAGAAGCATGTCTTGAGTGAAAATGGGAGGGAAAATTTTGGGGTACAACAACTTCCCCTGTTCAATCTTCTTAAACCTGAAAATGTAGATTGGCTAGTCTTCCTTTCATAATCTGAAGGTGGAAGATGATTGAACACTAGAGTGCCCAGAAATTTGCACTCGTCTGAAATGATACTCGACTGTATAGATAATATAGGGAATGGGCTTATAGATTCCATTCAGAGAATTTGATGGAGAGTCGTCAGAGATGGGCTTAAAGATTCCATCTAGAACAATGTCAATTTCATGAGATATTCCTTTGTGGTAATTCCTATTCCTGTCGTTGAGGAGGACTCCGCTGAGGAACGTCGGTCTCTGTTTGGGTAATAGAGTTTGGGAGCTTCAATTGTCCATTAATCTATTGGGGAATAATCTCTTGATTGAAGAGACGGAAGTGAACTTCTATCTGGTCGGGATCTAGGCTTCACAGTGACTTACTGAGGATAATAAGGCCGACTTATATCCGGTCGTATTCCAGGCTTCACTGCGACTTACTGGGGAAATGAGATTAAACTGTTATCTTGTCGTACTCCAGGATTTACAGTTTCTTAAATGTTATCTGGTCAGAATCCAGACTTCAACTTGAATTTGAGGTATACTACTATCTGGTCAAGTCCAGGCTTTATAGTAATTGACAGAGTAAACTGATATCTTGTCGAATTCCAGGCTTCACAACACCTTATACTATTATCTGGTTGTATTCCAGGCTTCACAGCGGCTTCAACTAGAATATAAATCAGAAAGATCTTAGTATCGATCCAACTGAACCAAAGAAGGTTTCAAATTAACTTCGATTGGAATGGAAATCATAAGAATCTTAGTATCGATTCAACTGAACTAGAAAAAAGTCTTGGATTATCTTCAACTAGAATAGAAATCAGAGAGATCTTAGTATCAATCTAACTAAACCAGAGAAGGTCTTGGATTAACTTTGATTGGAATGGAAATCAGAAGAATCTTAGTATCGATTCGACTGAACCAGACAAAAGTCTTGGAATATCTTCAACTGGAATAGAAATCAGAGAGACCTTAGTATCAGTCTAACTGAACCAGAGAAGGTCTTGGATTAACTTTGACTGGAATGGAAATCAGAAGAATCTTAGTATCGATTCAACTGAACCAGACAAAAGTCTTGGAATATCTTCAACTAGAATAGAAATGAGAGAGACCTTAGTATCGATCTAATTGAACCAGAGAAGGTCTTGGATTAACTTTGACTGGAATGGAAATCAGAAGAATCTTAGTATCGATTAGACTAAACTAGACAAAAGTCTTGGAATGTCTTCAACTGGAATAGAAATCAGAGAGATCTCAGTGTCGATCTAACTGAACCAACGAAGGTCTTTTGAGAACGTCTTTCTGAGGAAAATGCTGTAATAGCCCTTTGTTAGACGTAGCTTTTGAGAAGACTACCAGGTCATGTAAGCAGTCAGCGGTGTTTGTTGAATTGATCTTTCCTGAAAACAGTAAAGAGTTAGTCATATGCAATGTCATGATGTATGAAATGCATTGTCATGATGTACTCAAAATAAATGAGATTATATTGTATGTGTTGTGTATGCGCATGCCATGGTGTATGAATATGGGATGCTATTGCGATATTTTCCAGTATGGGAAAATAAATCCCTACTGCTGCTGAAGAGTATTGGGAAACTGAATACTTCCATTTTTCGCTGGGGATGATGAATGAATATGATTTGCTGGGGATTTCCTCCTTCTATTTGATGATATTCTGCTGGGGATTGACTCTGTGGAGAGATAATGCTTTGTTGAAAGGCTCTTCCGATGTAGAGAAATAAACTTTGTTTGGGCTTGAACTTCCGCAGCTAGAGAAATAAACTCTACCTGGGAGGAGGTTTTATAAACTGTTTGCAATTATAAAACTTGGCCGGGGAATACAAATTTCAGCTTTTTGAAGGAACTTTGCTGGAGGAAGTAATTCCTTCTTGAGGAAGAAGAGATCAAAACTTTGGTTGTTTCTACTCTGTGGGGAACATAGACGTCACGAGGTCGTATGTAGCGGTGACTTCATCTTAAACTGTCCCTGCCCCTGTAACATGCTGGACAGAGTAACTATCGGAACTACAAATGGCTTTTTAGACTTTGCCCCGTTCCTTGAAATCATTAGCAACTATCTTTCTATTTTTTATGCAAGTATTTGTGAATAATGATCACATTTAAATGCATATATAAAAAATAATCATTGGAAGTTTTTGCAAAACAAAATAGAAAAAAGAAAAAACAAATAGTTTTGTACTTTCAAAGAAACGATTTGTATTGATTTTTGAAGTTCGCCTATAACATGCATTTTTGTACGAAGAGGCTGACATTCTAGTAGGAGCACGCCACCGTGAAAATGAAAACTATACAAAATAGTGTACAAAGAGAAAACAACTATGTGTAATAATCCAATTGAGTTTCAATTCTGCTATTTCCCCTATGTCTTCGAGCGTCTCATCACTTTGCTACTTGTCCAAAGCTGACTGGATTAATCGGTATCGTTTGAGCTTGATAGTTGGTACTAAGGTCTAGTTGCAAGGTGATCCAATGGGACATAGTTATACGCTTCAAATCTGTAACTTTTGCCTGGACCATCCTTTCGGGTTTTCGATCCACCGGGATACCCTTTTTTGCCCAAGCCGTCTTTTCAAGTTTTTGACTTGCTTGGTGTACATATTTTTTTTATTCCTAATTTTTGATCGAACCCTTTTGGTTCGCTGGGATGCCCTTATTCTTATCTAAGCCAGTCAACCTAGCGGGTCTTTAGTTATGCGTAGTATCTTTTCACTATGTCCACATTAACAGGGTGAGGAAGGTCATCACTATCCATGGTGGTTAGAATCATGGCTCCACCAGAAAATATGCTTTTGATTACAAATGGACCTTCGTACGTGGGAGTCCACTTTCCCCTAGGATCACCTTGTGGCAATATGATTCGCTTGATTACTAGTTCACCCACTTGATACACTAGACGTCTGACCTTTTTATTGAAAGCCTTGATCATTAGTTTTTGATACATTTGACCATGACAGACAGCAGTAAGCCTTTTCTCATTAATCAGATTCAGTTTATCAAGTTGAGTCTAGATCCAATCGTCTTCGTTCAAACCTGCATCCTTCATGATCCTCAAAGAGGGGATCTAGACTTCAATAGGTAGGACATCCTCCATACCATATACCAGAGAATAAGGTGTTGCCCCTGTCGACGTACGTGCAGAGGTGCGATAACCATGAACAGAAAATGGTAACATCTCGTGTGAGTCTTTGTATGTCACTGTCATCTTCTGTATGATTTTATTAATATTCTTGTTAGCAGCCTCTACAACGCCATTCATCTTCGGCCGGTAAGGGGAAGAGTTATGATGCTGAATCTTGAATTGTTTACAGAGTTCAATAATCATTATATTATTGAGATTTGTACCATTGTCTGTGATGAACCTCTCTGGCACACCATACCGACAAATCAGGTTATGCTTGATAAACCGCTCCACGTCATTCTTGGTAACTATTGTACCCCAAAATTTTCCCTCTCATTTTCACTCAAGACATGCCCATTGAGGTCCCCAACTTGCCCTAGAATGATTAAGAATTTACCATACAAATTCTCCTCCTAAGGCAATCAACCCCAACTAGGGTTTCAATTTTCATCAAGATGGTTGAGCTCCAAGGTCTCAAATGTCTTCCATGGTCCTAATATGTCTTCAAGATTATTCGTGACAAATTTCATGCCTTGCACTACAAGTTTGCTCAGTCAATTGCTCAAATGTCGGAAAATTAACTATACTATCAAAAGTCAATTGTGGCCCATGTACAGTCAAACTTTAAGATTTTTGGTCAAACTCAACATTTTGAAGTAATATCCATCATTTGTTCAAGGGTTGATCATGATTCCTCAAGAAATTCCCCTAATTCATAAAAAGTCAAAATTGCTAAAGTAGGGTTTCTATAGGAAAGGCCAACTAAACTTTGACCAAGCATAACTTTCTCATACTTTATCATAAATTTTCCAACCAAAGCTCATTTTGAAGTGAATCCAATTCCCTACAACTTATCTTCAACCCTAAAGTTCAAGAAATGCACCATTTGAAAGATACAATTTCATACATTACAGGTCATTGTTAGAAAGTCAACAAAAGCCACCTTTTTCCAAGACCTTTTACATTAAGATAACATCTCCAAATGAAAAATTGATCAAAAGAAGGATTGAAGTATATATCTTGGGCTTTCCAAAAAGTGTAAGATCATCTTCATGAGATAATAATTGAGCAAGTTATGGCTTTCCCAATTCGGGAAGATTTTGGAAATTTCAAGAATGGTGCATCGAGCAAATTTGAATTTTTGGATCAATGGCCTAACTTTTTAAGATTCAAATATCTTCCTAAGGTCATAGAGGACCTCTAATATTATTTTGGCATGGTCTTGTATTATCTACCTATGTTTTTACATATTTATTTTAATTTATTTCAAGTAAATATAAAATAAATTGTATAAAATATTTGGAATTGGGCTTAGGCATTTAGGCTATTGTTTTGACTCATCTTGAAGCCCACAATCACGTGCAAATAGTGTCCAGGTTCACTCATCATCAACATGGCATGAAATATCCATTTTTGGCATATTTTCAAATCTTGAATCATGGCCTTAAACACAATATTTATTGTGTGATTTTCTTCCCTTCTTTGCAAGCTCTCTCTTCCTCTATATAAAGCCAGCACAAGGAAATCATAAGGGACGAAAAAAGCTATCTATAGGAAGTTCTCAAAATTCTCCATTTTTCTCAAAGTTAGGGAAATCAGAAAGTTGGTTCTCTAGCCACTTTCAATAGATTCCAAGCGTCCATCCTCCTTCCTGACTCTACCAGGAGCAGATCCATACTAATTACATTCCTTGTTGTGCCCAGAAGCAGCCAAACGCCCACTCTCCAATTGGTAAAATTCTTATTCTCAAAACCTTAAGTTTATGCATTTGTTATTGATGTTTTATGCTTAGATGTGATCAAGATGATGATTAGATCTGAAAAGGAGCCTTATACGCTAGCTTGGACGTGTACATGACCATTTTCCATTTTGACCGTGTTTCTCACATTTGCGTCGTAGCTCCGTTTGTAGCTCGTTTCAGGCCAATCTAAGGCCACCATTGAACTCAGGGGCATCAATTTGCGGGGGTAGAGTCCCTACCACCCATTAACATTTGCGTTTTTTGTAGGTCAAAATTTGGGGCTGCTGGAGAAAACGACCGGAGTTGGCTCCAGCGTCTTTGACTTCAACTGACTCCAGCAGCGACTGACATGGCCAGACTGTGGTCATTGATTCTCCCGTTTGAAATACAAGGACCCACAGTGAAGGCGCGCGTTGATGAGCTGGCGTTAGTGCATGTTTTATGTTATATTGCTTGCTTGTCATTATACTAACAATTGAACAGATTTGGCCTAGTCGTGAAGCGTGCGTGTGTGAAGTTCAGGAACTTAGGTGCAATCCCTAGGTTTTGACATTTCTTATCATACTTTTCCCTCCAAGATCCAGTGCTGATACATCCTACATGCGCATCATGGACCACCCATCTGATGCCATCAGATCACCATTGGACCCAGATCTAGCGCCTCCAATGTACAGACCACCATGCACCCCTTCAGCTTGGACGCACAAGATCCTTGACAAAGGTTGTAGGTTCTGAGTTATTGGGCCTAGAGTTTTCAGATCAACACCCCCTGTTTAATATTTAACCCCAAGCCCATTCATTTGTTTTAATTTTTTTATTTTTTATTTTTGCTTTTGTTTTATTTAATTAACCATAAAAATCAGAAAAGTCACCAAAATATTAGATTAGTATTTTTTTAATTAAACTAGTTTTGTAAATAATTTAGATAAATGTTTTAACTATTTTCTTTAATTAAAAATGAAGTAGAATTTAGGATTTAATTAGATTTAATTATGTTATTTTCATAATAAAAAACAAAAAAACATAGATTATTTTTCTTAATTAATTTTTTATTTTTTTAAATAGACTTTAGGATGTTTAATTTAATTATTTTTCTTAATTAAAACAAAAAAATCAAACAAATAAGTTTTTTTACTTAGACATTTTTTAGGTTGTTAGACGCTCCTTTCCATTTTCACACGCGTTTATCTTATTCTCGCATCTTTTATAATAATGTAACTGATTATGGGATGTAATAGTCTAGATTTAAAATTCCGCACTTTACATTTTAAGTCAGATATAACTGTAACTGTCCCGAAGCCCTGTAATAGCTGTTGGACTTTATTTATTGCTTTTACATTTCTTATATGCCTGTATATAAATTGTTAGTAACTTAAGCGTGTATGGAAAGACTAATAATCAAACGTTAGCTAACCTAACAAAAAGACAAAAAATAACTGAATCTCAACACACTTGCACATGCACACCTCTAAGGTATCTCCCACTTTGGTTTCCTTTAAATAAAACAATCACGAGGCAGTAATGCTTTAGTAAAGACCCATAAATCAAAAAAGATCATAGTCCCTCGACGACCCTACAGTTGCCTTTCAGTAAATGATCTAGTCCCTAAAATAAAATTGCTAAAGCGTCTCCACAAGTTACCTTCGTGATTGTAAAACGTCCTTTCGATAGTCCCTCAACATCCGACGATAGGGCTACCTACTCACTAATAGTAGGATAGCACTATCTAAAGGAAAGGAGTAAAAGAACATCCTTTTTTGAGTAGGTAGATAACTGTTAGGTACTTGCTCAAACCTAAGTTTTCACACTTACATACTTTTCAAAAATTATTTTCAAAAAAGCTTTATCACACTCTTGAGGACTGATACAAGAGTTACCGTAAAGCAAACAAAAATCATTAAAAACACACAAACACAAACAGTTTTAAAAAATGAGCAAGTACCTAAGAGCCCGTGGAAAACCACGGATGGAAAAGGTGCTAACACCTTCCCTTTCCATAATCTACCCCCTTACTCAGAAAATCTCGAAAAAGGTCTATTTATGTTCTTTTCACCCTTTCCTTTGTTGGATAAAAGAAAAGTCGGTGGCGACTCTTACTTACCGCGACATTTATGAACAAAAAACATAAAACCAATATATAATAGTCGGTTCTGCCACCGTATCACAGAACTGGCGACTCTGCTAGAGAATACAAAAAGTGGGGTTACCTTAGAGTTAGTTCATTATTTAACTGCTTTGTATGCTTTGATTGCTTTACTTTTGAGGGCTTTATTTGGGTTACTATAGATCCTACACCCGGATCTGAGGCACCTTTTAGGTAAGTAGCAATAGATCATGGAAACTGTGCGGCGTATACCGACATGGTTAAAGCGATAGCTACGTTGATGTGACACTTTGGTTGGTATCGGTAGCCCTTGAGTAATCAAGGAGAATACGGGGCCGCTGCATGGTGTCATAAAGCATCAACTTACCTTATAACCTTTAATTGAACAACTTGGCCATTAGGACGTAGTGAGATGGCCGTCTTTGTTGTACTCCCAAAGTCGGCATATACTCGATGCTACACTTATTGAGACTTGACTCCTGAGTTTTGTTTGGTTGCGAGTCAGTCGCCTATCGAACCAAGCTTGTGGGAAAGGTCAGTGATATTGAGTTCCCTTAGAACCTAGTTAATATTTATAGGACATGTTGAACCAATCCAACTTCAAGAGGGTACTACCTTAAAACCCACGCAAGCCTTAAACCTAAGGTCTCTTGTGTGATTTACTTGTGCTTGCTATATCTGTGATTTCTTAGCATAATCATGACATCATGACATGGCATATCATACTAAACATTTCAAGTATTTTCTAGGGCTTATCTTTGTCTTGTTTTGTAGGACATGACATCCGCTCGCAGGAACACTATCCAAATCAACCTTGTGAAAGTGCATCCTCAACTTAAGGAGTTAGCATCAAGGATTCCTAAAATCTCTCCCTTCACAGAAAAACATGGTCGACTTCTCAACTTGGTCACTTCAACCCCTGATGAAGAAATGTTAAAGGTGCTCTTTCAGTTCTTTGACCCGTTGCACCACTACTTCACTTTTCTTGATTACCAGTTAGTGCCTACTATGGAGGATTTTTCTCAGTTATTGGGGGTACCTATCCTTAATTAGATACCATTCAACGGTACAGAAAGAGACCCAAAGCCTGAAGAGATTGCTCAAGCTCTGTCTTTACAACAGTCTGATGTAGTGGCAAATTGGGAAACCAGAAGAAGTGTCCAAGGATTTCCAGTTAAGTTTCTATTTGAGAAAGCTCACTATTTTTAGAATAGCTTGGATTTACAAGCTTTTGAAGAGGTGTTGGCCCTTCTCATCTATAGAACGACACTATTCCCTAACATGGACTAACTCGTAGATGTGAATGCGGTTAAGCCTGAAGAAACACTGGTTTCCCCGATGAAGCCTGAAGAAGGATGTTCTATCCCGGTATCCGTTTATCTCATCACTTTGATTTGTCTACCTCTGGATTATGTTTCTCCCCAATAAAGTTAAAGTAGGAAGTAGGTTTTGTTTCCGCAGTTGGCCTTTACCTTTCTTAGAATGATCATCTTGGATGAAGTTTAGCCGAGTATTGTTAGTGCCTGAGGCGGTTTTTCTTGTTTGTTCCCAATGATTGTGTATCTGTTTTGTCAGCATACGCACGATAGCAATCATACATTCATACATACATAATGCATAGCTAAAATTAGCATATCATTGTTCATTGACATTTAATAATATTTTTGTTGACATATTGCCCTGTTTTGCAGAGTTACGTTACCCTCTTTTCAATAGAGTGTTGGACTTAAGTAGAAAATGTATATTCTTTCAATTTCCCTACTAAGTTGTCCCTCATAGAAGATTTTTGCTTTAAGCCTTCCGGTACAACTCCTTGTTTGGATAAATTTGGTTTTCCTTCTTGAGTTTATTTCTCAAAGGATGAATTCTGGTTGACTGTTTCATTCCAGTTTATTTCTGGTTTGGATCTGTGGTTCCCCGACAATTCTATTCACTTTGGATTGCTGAAAACCACAAGTTTTGGTTGGTGCATTTATTTTGCACAAGAAGACTTTATCCCCTCAGTAGGATTATCATGGCATCTCCCCAGGAAGTCATACCTCCTTCCCAAAAAGTCATCTCTTTTTACAACCCTCTATGACAACAAGTAGCAAGTCTCTTTATTTGAGACAGCTTATATATTATCCTCTCCAGGCGGAGTGCATTGGTTAAAGAAGAATTTGAGACCCATTCTAGGTGAAACACCAGAATCTTGGGGAAACTTGTTATCTTTTTTCTACCCTCAGTGAACGTTGGTAGTTCATCATCAGTGAACGGCGGTGATATGATATATTCTCTTTCTACCTTTAGTGAAAGTTGGTAGACCATCGACAGTGAACGTCGGTGTTTGTTATCTTTTTGCTACCCTCAGTGAACGTTGATAGTTCATCGTCAGTGAACGGCGGTGATATGATATATTCTCTTTCTACCTTCATTGAATGTTGGTAGACCATCGGCAATGAACGTCGATGTTTGTTATCTTTTTGCTTTCCTCAGTGAACGTTGGCAGTTCATCATCAATGAACGACAGTGATATGATATATTCTTAATCTACCTTTAGTGAAAGTTGGTAGACCATCGGCAGTGAACATTGGTGTTTGTTATCTTTTTGCTACCCTTAGTGAACATTGGTAGTTCATCGTCAGTGAACGACGGTGATATGATATATTCTCTTTCTACCTTTAGTGAAAGTTGGTAGACCATCGACAGTGAACGTCGGTGTTTGTTATCTTTTTGCTACCCTCAGTGAAGGTTGGTAGTTCATCATCAGTGAACAACGGTGATATGATATATTTTCTTTTTACCTTCAGTGAAAGTTGGTAGGACATTGGCACTGAACGTCAATGTTTGTTATCTTTCTCTCTGCCTTCAGTAAACGTCGGTAGCTTCGCCTTCAATAGAAGTTGGTGTGTCCTTTGACCATCAGACCATCCTCTCTGATTCAGTTCTCTGGGTCCACCAGTGATTTATTTTTCTGGTGGGTGGTGCTCCTTTGTTTCTATATTATTGTTACATCCCCAATGTTATTTTGGGTCTCTTTGGTCCTGTTCATATGCATTCATAATCATAAGCATTTGCGTCGTATCTTAGGGCCAAAAATAGGGTTTGTTTTATATTGAAGTATCTTCGATCGCGTCGACATGAAGATTTTTAACCTTCGTATCTCCGAATAGAAGAAACTTAAATAAGGGCAGATGTTGTACCCCAATTTTTGCACCTAAGATCCCTTCATCATACCATGTTGATTCACTCACAACAAGATCACACTAGGATTCTTGGTTCCCCTCCCTACATTTAGTTTTTCCCTTTTTGAGGGATTACCAAGCACCTTGACTTATGTTATGAATATTGTTTTGTTTTCTTCATTTAACTAATAAAATGCAATGTTGGTTTATCCTGCTTGTTATCCATGTAGGTGAAGACAATGATATTTAACAAGCTACCCCATGGGTTCATGAGTTTATTTCCATGACCTAGTCAATATAGCTTGAGAAGTTCAAACCTCACCATTGGATTGGTTTTGGGAGAATTGGTGTGGCAAGTTTGCTTTGGTTCATCACATTTCAAGGTTATTAGATTTGACTCAAAAGTACAAGGAGTTGATTGGAGAAGTTGTCATGTTTGGACAAGGCCTTGTTCCTATTGATCACAAGAGCATACTTCTATCAATTTTCAAGATATAAAAGTGGTTTTGGTGGATATGAGTCCATATTATCATCCTTAACAACTTCTATTCACAAAGCAAGAATATTGGTACAAGAAGTTTGTTCAAACTTGTCAAAGTTCCTCAAAGCATTTTCTTGATCTAAGAGCTAGGGTTTTGAACTTCAAAGGAGTACATCTTGCTCAACTTTCGGTATTTTTGAGTGATTCCAAAGATATCCTCCTCTTCAAAGGGTTATCAACAAAACACTTCAAAAGTTCCAAGGAGTTTTCATGTGGAAGGAACTTGGTGAAGAAGAAAGATTATAAGTCATCCAGATGAATCCATAATTTTACATGAGTGACTTCAAATGGTCCTAACTTGGTCAATTTTTATCACCTTGAGTCCATTATTTTTCCATAATGATCTTGAAGATGTGAATTTTATGCCTTCTTTTATGTGCAAAGTGGGAAAATGGATGGAAGTTACCTCAAAGATGCAAAAGATTATAGGTCATTTCATGATTTTTTGCCAACTTCAACAAGTCATAACTTGCTCAAATTTTGGATATTTTGAATGATCCAAGTTTCAAAGTGTCATTCAAGAGGTCTACTTCATTCCTTATTTTTTTGGTCAAGAGAAAATTCCAAGTGGAATGCCATGTTTGGATGAAAGACATTATAGGTCATTTTTGAAGAAGAATGTGAAATATTTTTAAGTATGGAAAGTCAACCTTTTTTCTTCAACTTTTACTCAATGCAAATTTCATCTCAAGCACCCATTTAACTCCATTCTTTTTCCATTGCAAAGCTTGTAACCTCATCTTTCTAAAGCATCAAGAATTACGCCCTAAGACCCCTTGAGTTGAAAATGCAATTGGTTAGAAGTTGGCACTTTGAAATTGAATTTCTCACCAAGTCAGAATTTTGGAATCCATAATGTGGCCTCTAATCACAAGTTTTCCACGCGTTTTTGCCTCTAAACATGTTTAGTGAAGTTCCAGATATTTTTAGCGCATCAAAACGCAAGAATTGGATGAGTTTTGATGATGTTTGTATCACACTTCACTCGTGCAACAGGGGCGCATGATTTCCCTCCAAAACACATCATTTACTCTTCCTTTTGATCCCATCCGCTTCTCCTATAAATACATGAACTATCCCATTCAATTTCCCAAGCTTGGATAGCCGGAATCACCCTGCCAAACTTGCTCCATAACTCAATTTTTTGTAACTTCAAAATTCATTCTCGACCCTTTTTCAATCCAATTTTTCCATTAATTCACCTTCCTTGATCTTCCATGAAGCTAACCATATAATTACATTCAAGAATCGTGCCCTATACTGCTCCATAGAAGTCCAGTTTCAGAGCTCTGCAACTCAACTTTAATAGGTAGATTCCTTCATCAATTCTTCAAAACTCTGATATCATTGTGTTGCTCTCATTGCCCTGGTTCTAGGCGTAACACTTACCTTTTACTGGAAACATGTTTTGACCATGAAATTTCAAATCCCTTTTCAAAACTTTCCTTCCAAATTTCTTGAGCTACAGTTTATATAAATTCGGCGCGAGGGTGTGGTTGTCTTTGTCTTGAAGAGACAAAGAGAATGGCATAGGTCTGAGCTTCTGATTTTACAGTTTGAGAGACCTGCAATTCGTGATGGATGGAGGTTGAAGATGAACAACATGTCATCTTCTAACCAATGAAGGCGCGTCATCTGTATTTTTCATATTCTGATTTAATTAATGATTATGTACAATATTCACTAATGACCATGATATGTACGGCGCGCCATATCTCTTGGATTTGATTACTAACGCATTTTGACTTTCATCAAATGGTCCACATATTTTACTTTTATTTTCTTTTTCTAATTTTTATATTTTAATTATTTTAAATTTCAAAAAATCATAGAAAACTCATTTTTAGTCCAAAAAATCTAAAACAATTATGAAAAATATTTTTGATTATTCTCTTTCTGATTTTCATTTTTTCCCAATTTGATTTTGTGTTTTGGTATTTTTTACAAATTTTACACTTATTTGATTTGTTTTAAATGTTTAAAAATACTTTTATACATTTTTAAATTCTGAAAAAATTATAGAATGATCCAATGATACTGTGATAAATATTGGTGACCTCATTTTATTTTTGTTTCTGACTTTACTATTTTTTACCATTTTTTGTTTATTTGACCCATATATTTTAATTTTAAAAATAGTTTTTGACTTTAAAAAATTACCAAAAAAATTGTAAAATTACTTGGACCTTTTTCTAATTTTTCTATGGTCTTACTTTTCATTTCTTGATTAATTTGAACATAGTTGATATTTTTCTTATTATTTTCTATTTTTAAAACATTTTTAAAAATCCTTTTTTATGTATATTAAATGTGATATTATTTTGTGATTAATTTTTGGCTGATCTTGGGTTAGATTTTGGATCATGAACTTTATTAACATCATTGGATCCATGGTGTTGAGTTTAACTCCACAAAAATGGATGAATGATTTTAATAATAGTTTGATTAAAATTTAATTCAAATGTGGTTTGTATATTTTCCATCCCTCTTCATCTCATCCTTTTCTTATTGCACTAGATGTTGTTGGAGCATGATCTATATATCATGTCTCAAAAAAAATGGTGCATATATTGCTATTGACCGGCCTCAAAATAGGTGCGACTTCTATATAAGTCCACTTACGATTGCTTAACATAGCACTAAATTTTGTCCCAATTCGAATAAATGATCATTCGTGGCCCAAACTTATGATTGCAAGCCCAAGTATGTTAATTTGATCTCTTTGATCCAATAGCCTTGCGATTCATTGTGTGGAGGCTTTGGTTCTACCAATCCTCTAATGGATCTACAACACCTTTGGTCAACGCGGATCACTTAAACATCGTTGATCATTAAATGGTACTTATGAGAATTCCAAATGGATGATATACTTGACAAAAAGCAAATGCAACTTGTTGTGTGGAGGCTTTGGTTCTACTAATCCTCTAATGAGTTCCAAATGCAAGCTTCAAGATGGTCATCCAACTAACCATTAATTATTGACTTGTTTACCTTATACTTTTTTTATGCTTTATGTACTATTAACTTTTGGCATTTACATTTCATGCCATTTTCATCTTTGCTCATTTAAGCATTTATTTTATTGCCATTTTTACTTTGCTCACTTGAGCTTTTCTTTTCCTTTCTTAAGACACTTAATAATCAACATAAACCCTAAAGAATCTTTAATGGTGCTTGGACTATTTGGTTACTATCCTTGGCATTATGGAGCATGGGACTTTCCTTGGACTTAGGATTAGAATCCTTGACCTATTTTGGAGATCTTATTGTAATTGCAAGCTTCTCAAGTCATATTTAAAGCATTAGTTTTGATGAAGACAACATGGACATCAACATTCGAAGGAGGTGCAAAAAGCTTATCAATATCATATAAAAGTCTTGAAGATTAGAAGAAGAATTATTGAAGAATCAACAAATTTCAAATGGTATAAATAATTCTTAATCTTGAATATAGATGTTCACAAATTTGCATTCATAATCATATACATATCCCACATGTTTACATTTAAGAAAAACTTTGTTTGAAATATTTTTCAAAAAGTATTTTTGAAAATAAATTTTTAGGAACCGGTTCCTCCCTAACAGGGAACCGGGTTCCAAACTTGTTCAAAAAAAATGTCCCTGGATTTTGTACCAGGAACCGGGTTGTACCAATAGGGGAACCGGTTCCTGCGTGATATTTTTGAATTCTGAATTTTAACGTTCACTAAGAACCGGGTTCTTCCTGTGTCGGAACCGGTTCCTAGCGAACCAGTGCAACTTTTCTTTTGGTTTTTGAACATTTTTCAAGAGGTATCCTTTCATGAATGCATTGCATCTTTTCATATCAAATGGCATGAATGAAGAGGTTCTTGTGACTTTATAAAATGTGCAGATTTTCAGATTTTCAACATCAATCAATAACTTTCATAACAACAATAAACCTTCTTCAAAACAATTTTCATTCATTCAAAATTGCACTTAAACTTTCATGTGTTCATAATTTTGTGAAACTTGCCATATACATTTTCATTAAGAATTCATTACAAGTTTCATACATACATTGTGAACATTTATAATCATTGCTTGAGAATTGTTTTTATCTTGAAGAAGAAGATCAATTGAAGATTGATAGTGCTATCCATCTATTTCAAATTAATCATTGTATTACAAAAGAAATTATTCCCTTACTATCCAGGATTTTTGGAAGTAAGTGTTGTGATTTGAAGAGGATTGTTCTTCATTCACATTAGTGTTTGTTTGATCTTAAAGGTGTTAAGAACCTTTGGTCACCCTATAGGTTAGATAGTAAGCATAGGTTGTACAATCATTCTAACTATAGTGAAATCTCTTTCGTGTTGGAAAGGGGACTGGAGTACTCTCGGATTGTGAGGGGAACCAGGATATATCACCGTGTTCTTTACTTTTCCGCATTTATCGCTTTCATCACCATAATCAGGAAAAGATAAGATATAACAAAAACTTTCAAACACTTAACCAAAAATTACTTCAAGTATTCTCATAAAACCGAATAAACTTTTATATATCTAATTAACCCCCCCCCCCCCCACCCCCCCCTCTTAGGCACTCTGAGACTTACAATTGGCATCAGAGCAAGTTATAGGTAACTTGTTCCTAAAGATCCAGAATGGCTTCCGCAAATCCAAATCCAGTTTTCAAAGATGGTGGTAGTAACAACAAGCCTCCATTGTTTTGTGGTGAATACTTTGACTTTTGGAAAATTCGCATGAAGGCTCATCTTGAAGCGCAAGGAGAAGAAACATGGAATGCTGTTGAGAATGGTCCATTTACTCCCGTGTGTGTTGTCAATGGTGTTGGGTCATCAAAGCCTAAAGCATCATGGGATGACGATGACAAGAAAAAAGTTCTCTTTATCAAAAAGGCAATCAATATTCTCCAAAGTGCTCTTAGTATGGATGAATTTTTCCGAGTATCGGCATGTACAACGACAAAGGAAATTTGGGATACTCTTGTAGAAACTCATGAAGGAACCGCCGAAGTTAAAAGGTCTAGATTGAACACTTTGAGTCAAGAATATGAATTATTCAGAATGCTGCCCGGAGAATCCATCCTTGACTTGCAAAAGAGATTCGTTCACTTGACAAACCATTTGAAGGCACTTGGTAAAACTTTAAATAACAATGAATTAAATCTTAAAGTGCTTAGGTCTTTAACTAGGGAATGGCAACCAAAAGTGATGACAATATCCGAAAAGAAAAGCCTAGCAACTATGACTTCCGCAACACTTTTCGGAAAGCTTCAAGAATATGAGACGGAACTTGGAAGACTTGAAAAACATGAGAATCATGAGAAGAAATCCAAAGGCATTGCTTTGAAAGTTGATTCAAAAGAAAGTCAAGACAAAGATGCATCGGAGGAAGATGAAAATCTCTTGCTTCTTGTAAAAAGGTTAGGAAAATATTTTGGTCATAAAAATAATCTTCATAATGCTAACTTTGTCAAAAGAAAGAAATTCTATAAGCATAAAGATAAAGAAGCCTCCACATCAACACAAGATGTCACATGCTATGAATGTGGAAAGCAAGGTCATATAAAGCCGGATTGTCCAAAACTCTCCAAGAAAAATGGATTCAAAGGAAAAAAGGAGTTCAAGAACAAAAAGGCTTATGTTGCGTGGGAAGATAATGAGATAAGTTCTTCATCCGATTCGGAAAGCGACGAATGTGCAAATCTAGCATTGATGGCTTCACATCACTCCGACGATGAAGAAGAGGTTAGTAATGAATTTAATATTTTTGATGATGATGTTCAAGGTGCTATTGATGAACTCTTGAAGGAATGCAAAAGTTTATACAAAAAGGTGTCAAATCAAGAAAAAGAACTTCTAATTTGTCTAGGAAAAATTGACACCATGACTAAAGATTTTGATCTTCAAAAACAAAATTTTATTAAAGAAAAGGAAAACTTTGCATGCTCCAAGTGTGAATCAAATGTCTTTCGAATTGTTCAATTGAAAAGAGTCATTGAACGATATGAAAAAGTACAAATAGGATTGGAAGGATTACTAAGCCAACAACGTTATCCAAATGATAAAAGAGGTCTGGGTTATGTGAATACTAAGAAACCAAGTAACAATCCCACTGTTTTTGTAAAGGCTAGTAATAGTTCAAATCCCAAGAAAGTAGAAAAGAAGCAAGTTGTTCATAATCATCAAAAGAAAAAGGCTAATATATCCAAAAAGAAAACATTTCCTAAGAAGAAATCTTATCCTCCTAGATATAGAAGTAACTTTGAACCTACTTGTTTTTATTGTGGTATTAAAGGCCATACACCTAATGCTTGCTATGTTAGAAACTTTAGTATAGCAAGTGGGCATTATGTATGGGTGAAAAAGGGAACTAACTATGAAGGACCCAAGGCAACTTGGGTACCTAACAAAGAATAATTTGTTTTTGTAGGTATGCTTGAAATCCACATCAAATGTTTGGTATCTTGATAGTGGATGTTCAAGGCATATGACAGGAGATGTACACCAATTTTCATATCTAGTACATAAAGCCAAAGGGTATGTCACCTATGGAGACAACACTAAAGGAAAGATTCTTGGAATTGGAATAGTTGGCACACCTCCATCCATTCAAATTGAGGATGTTCTCTATGTTGAAGGATTAAAGCACAACCTTCTTAGCATAAGTCAACTTTGTGATAGAGGGTTCAAGATCAAATTCAACAAAGAAGAATGCCTTATTATAGATGTGGCAACCAATGAGGTAAAACTCAAAGGTATAAGAACTAATAATATTTTTATGATTACCTTAGAAGATTTGTCTATGAAGGTACAATGTCTTATGGTAAACAACAATGACGCTTGGTTATGGAACAAGAGGATTGCTCACATTCACATGGAGCACTTGAACAAATTGGTTAAGCATGACTTAGTTATTGGTCTACCAAAGATGAAGTTCATCAAAGACAAATTATGTAATGCATGCCAAAAGGGCAAACAGAACAAATCAACTTTCAAATCTAAGAATGTGGTGTCTACTACAAGTCCACTACAATTGTTACACATGGATCTCTTTGGTCCATCAAGAACAAAAAGCTTCGGAGGTAATGTATACGCTTTAGTCATTATTGATGATTTTTCTAGATATTCTTGGACTTTGTTTCTTGTGCATAAAAGTGATGCTTTTAAAGCTTTTAAGAAGTATGCTAAGCAAATCCAAAATGAAAAATCACTAAAGATTGTATCCATAAGAAGTGATCATGGTGGAGAATTCCAAAATGCAAAATTTGAAGAATTTTGTGAAGAACATGGTATCTCTCATAATTTTTCAGCACCTAGAACTCCACAACAAAATGGAGTAGTTGAAAGAAAGAATAGGTTTCTAGTGGAACTTGCAAGAACAATGCTTAGTGATGCAAATCTTCCTAAATATTTTTGGGCGGATGCGGTTAGTACAACATGTTATGTTGAAAATCGAGTTATCATTAGACCTATATTAAAGAAGACTCCATATGAACTCTTCAAAGGAAGAAAGCCAAATATTGCTCACTTCCACATTTTTGGATGCAAGTGTTTTGTTCTTAACAATGACAAAGACAATCTCGGTAAGTTTGACGAGAAATCCGACGAAGGTATATTTCTTGGTTATTCTCTTTCTAGTAAAGCATATAGAATTTATAATAAAAGAACTCTAACTATTGAAGAATCTATGCATGTATCTTTTGATGAAACTAACACCTCTAAGGAGGAAGTAGTTGTGTGTGATAATGATGATCCTATAGATTTACCCCCAGAAGAACTTTTAAATGATCAAGTTGTGAAATCACCGGAAAATCAAGAAAACATTGTACAACAAGATTCAAACATCAATGATCTACCAAAAGAATGGAGAACTCATAGAGACCATCCTATTGACAAAATTATTGGTGACATTAGCCAAGGAGTATCAACAAGATTGAATCTAAAAGATGCTTGCTTAAACATGGCGTTTGTTTCTCAAATTGAACCTACCAAAGTTGGTGAAGCCTTAGGAGATGATCAATGGATTATTGTTATGCAAGAAGAATTAAATCAATTCGAGAGAAATCAAGTTTGGGAACTTGTTCCTAGACCAAGTGGTAAACACATCATAGGTACCCGATGGGTGTTTAAGAACAAACTTGATGAGAATGGTCTAATTGTTCGAAACAAAGCAAGGTTGGTTTCCCAAGGTTACAATCAAGAGGAAGGAATCGACTTTGAAGAGACATTTGCTCCGATTGCAAGGTTAGAAGCTATACGTCTTTTACTTGCTTATGCTTGTTCATTAAATTTTCAGCTTTTTCAAATGGACGTCAAAAGCGCATTCTTGAATGGATACATCAATGAAGAAGTCTATGTCAAACAACCTCCAGGATTTGAAGACTTCAAACATCCTACACATGTCTTTAAGTTGAGAAAGGCTCTTTATGGCTTAAAGCAAGCACCAAGAGCATGGTATGATAGACTTTGCAATTTTTTGTGTGAAAAAGGTTTCGAAAAGGGTAAGGTTGATAAAACTTTGTTCATTAAGAAAATCCAAAGTAACACTTTATTGGTTCAAGTCTATGTTGATGATATCATTTTTGGATCGACTAACAAAGAAATGTGTGAGGAATTCTCATTGATGATGCAAGGAGAATTCGAGATGTCTATGATGGGAAAGATGAACTACTTTCTTGGACTACAAATCAAGCAACTAGAAGATGGAATCTTCATCAACCAATCTAAGTATTGCAAAGAATTATTGAAAAAGTTTGATATGGACAATTGTAAAGCAATGAATACTCCAATGGGCTCCGGTACATATGTTGATCAAGATGAATCTGGTACTCCAATTGATATTACAAAATACAGAGGTATGATTGGTTCCTAATTTTATTTGACGGCAAGCCGTCCTAACATCATGTTTAGTGTTTGTCTTTGTGCTCGGTTTCAAGCAAATCTAAAGGAATCACACCTCATGGCAGTTAAAAGGATCATGAAGTATCTTAAAGGAACAACCAATGTCGGCTTATGGTATCCTAAAGGTAGTATTTGCACTTTAATTGGTTATTCTGACGCGGATTATACAGGTTGTAAAACTGATCGTAAAATCACAAGTGGTACTTGTCACATTATTGGAAATGCATTAGTATCATGGGCTTGTAAAAAGCAAGCATGTGTTGCTCTTAGCACGGCCGAAGCAGAATACATAACAGCAGGTAGTTGTTGTGCACAAATTCTTTTGCTCAAGCAACAACTCCATGATTACGGACTTGATCTCATATGCATTCCTCTTCGATGCGACAATACAAGTGCTATCAATATTACAAAGAATCCAGTCATGCATTCAAGAACCAAACATATAGATATTCGACATCACTTTCTCCGTGATCATGTACTTAAAGGAGATGTCGAAGTCACTTTTGTGGATACTCATAACCAACTCGCAGATATCTTCACAAAACCGCTTGCTCGAGAACCTTTCTTCAAAATCCGAAGAGAACTTGGTATTTTGAATGAAGGTGATCTCTAAAAATGTTTCTCATAAGGTTCACGTCTTAATTTTTCTTCAAAAGAATTTATGTTTCAGTACTCTCTGCTTCTACTCCTTCTTTTATATGTTTTTATTTGATAAAATATGTGTGTATATATTGTTCGTCTTAATCTTCAAATGTATTTGTTTCACTCCTTTTCCCCATCCTTTTTGATGTTAACAAATGGGGAGAAGAATATGCATATGTGTTGTTTTGTTTCAAAGAATTTGCAGGCCCAAATAACTATCATACTCACTCCAAAATTCAAATAATCATGGACTTAGGGGGAGCATACAATTTAGGGGGAGCTTTGCATTTGCTTAACATGTTTGCTACACAAAACAACATAAACATTTCAAGAATTGTTTTCAAGACTTGGTTGTCATCATCAAAAAGGGGGAGAATGTAATTGCAAGCTTCTCAAGTCATATTTAAAGCATTAGTTTTGATGAAGACAACATGGACATCAACATTCAAGGATGTGCAAAAAGCTTATCAATATCATATAAAAGTCTTGAAGATTAGAAGAAGAATTATTGAAGAATCAACAAATGTCAAATGGCATAAATAATTCTTAATCTTGAATATAGATGTTCACAAATTTGCATTCATAATCATATACATATCCCACATGTTTACATTTAAGAAAAACTTTGTTTGAAATCTTTTTCAAAAAGTATTTTTGAAAATAAATTTTTAGGAACCGGTTCCTCCCTAACAGGGAACCGGGTTCCAAACTTGTTCAAAAAACATGTCCCTGGATTTTGTACCAGGAACCGGGTTGTACCAATAGGGGAACCGGTTCCTGCGTGATATTTTTGAATTCTGAATTTTAACGTTCACTAAGAACCGGGTTCTTCCTGTGTCGGAACCGGTTCCTAGCGAACCAGTGCAACTTTTCTTTTGGTTTTTGAACATTTTTCAAGAGGTATCCTTTCATGAATGCATTGCATCTTTTCATATCAAATGGCATGAATGAAGAGGTTCTTGTGACTTTATAAAATGTGCAGATTTTCAGATTTTCAACATCAATCAATAACTTTCATAACAACAATAAACCTTCTTCAAAACAATTTTCATTCATTCAAAATTGCACTTAAACTTTCATGTGTTCATGATTTTGTGAAACTTGCCATATACATTTTCATTAAGAAATCATTACAAGTTTCATACATACATTGTGAACATTTATAATCATTGCTTGAGAATTGTTTTTATCTTGAAGAAGAAGATCAATTGAAGATTGATAGTGCTATCCATCTATTTCAAATTAATCATTGTATTACAAAAGAAATTATTCCCTTACTATCCAGGATTGTTGGAAGTAAGTGTTGTGATTTGAAGAGGATTGTTCTTCATTCACATTAGTGTTTGTTTGATCTTAAAGGTGTTAAGAACCTTTGGTCACCCTATAAGTTAGATAGTAAGCATAGGCTGTACAATCATTCTAACTATAGTGAAATCTCTTTCGTGTTGGAAAGGGGACTGGAGTACTCTCGGATTGTGAGGGGAACCAGGATATATCACCGTGTTCTTTACTTTTCCGCATTTATCTCTTTCATCACCATAATCAGGAAAAGATAAGATATAACCAAAACTTTCAAACACTTAACCAAAAATTACTTCAAGTATTCTCATAAAACCGAATAAATTTTTATATACCTAATTCACCCCCCTCCCTCTCTTAGGCACTCTGAGACTTACACTTATATGATTATTTTGTCTGGAGTTCTTAAGGTTTACCTCAAGACATTGGGTTGCTTGTTTGTTTTTGTGTGCAGGTTTTTGTGATTACACCCTTTATTTGTAATCTGGAATTCACCCGTATACAGCCGTTACTCTGCCCAATTTTTTTGTGAAGACTTAATACAATTGAAGTTTGGTTCTCTCAAGAGGTCTAGTGTTTCTTTGCTTGATTGGTTTCAATACAAGGAATGGGAATTATATCTTGGCTCATAATGTCAAGTATTGGTTTCTTGTTGGTTAGATGATTCTTATCCCTAGCTTTTACCTTATGCTTTAGGATAGTCCCTTCTTCTCCTCCCATCTTCTTTAATTTCAAAAATCTTCTTTCCCTTTTTGAAAACTCTTCTTGTTTTTGAACTTGAACCACTTTCATAATAAACTTGGACTTATGTCCATGCATTTTCAAAACATTTTTCATAAATAAACTCCAATCAAGTTAATAATACCTTGACATTTTTTGTGAGAAGACTAAAAGTCAATCAATCTCATTTCAAACCATTTTGCCACTTTGGCTTTTATCTTTAAACTTTTCTCAAAAGATTGAACTCTTGTCAATCCTTGTAGTGATACAAACAACTATAATTCTACAATATGTAGTGAAGAGAGATATTTTACACTTGGGTGTTGAGTGAGGCATTGTTGATTTTAAGATCCAGGCCATATCCTCCATTTTGAGATGATGCAAATTTTCCTTTCTCATAATTGTGGGTAGTAGGTATGTTTTCCACATGGACAATGACAATGTTGTTTTATCTCATAAAATTAACCAACGCATTTGTGTTTTAAAATTTTAAAAGAGGAACTATGTGTACCTTAATCCCCTATTGCACGAAAAGGTGGTACATAGGCACTAAAGGTTCGCAACCGCGACGGGTGGAAAAATTATAAAAATAAATATATTTCTTTTCACACCTCACACCATCCATTTTTTTATATATACAACATTTTTTATAGCCAAAATATACAGATTTTACAAAGAGGCTCCTGCGGAGTACAGTAGATGTTTAGGGTGCTAATACCTTCCCTTTGCATAACCAACCCCTTACCTTGAATCTTTCCCCCTCTTTTTGGGTTGTTCGCTCTTTTCCCATTCCTTTGTAAATAATAAAGCACGATGGAGATTTTTATTTTGATTTGTATAAAGTATAGTCAATCCAATGGCTTAGACTTAAACATTTCTACCTCTACAGTACCGATCAATCCAGTTAGCTTCAGACAAGTAGCTAAGTGATGAGACGCTTAAGGACATAGGGGCAATAGCAAAATTGAAACTCAATGGGATTATTAGACATAACTGTTTTCTCTTTGTACACTATTTTGTGTAGTTTTCACTTCTTACTTCGGCGTTCTCCTACTAGAATGTCAACCTCTTTATACAAAATGTCTGTTATAGGCGAACTTCAAAAATCAATACAAATCATTCTTTGAAAGTACAAAACTGTTTTTTTTATTTTTCTATTTTGTTTTGCAAAAACGTCCAATGACTTATTTTTGACACATGCATTTAAATATGATCACTATTCACAAATACTTGCATAAAAAACAGAAAGACAATTACTAATGACTTTAAGAAGCAGGGCAAAGTCTACAAAAGACAATTTACAGTCCCGACAGTTACTCCTTCCAGCAAGTACAGGGTCAGACACAGTTTGAGATGAAGTCGCCATTACAATGCGACCCCGCGATGTCTATGTTCCCCACAGATCAGAAACAACCAAGTTCTGGTCTCCTTCTTCCCCAAGCAGGAACTACTTCCTCCAGTCAAGAGTTGAAATCTGTTTTCCCCAGCTGAGTTTTATAACTTCAAACAGTTTATAAAACCTCCTCCCCGGTCGAATTTATTTCTCAAAATGCAATTGATAGCCAAATCCACCTTGCTAAAAAATCTCTCAATTATCTCCATCTACCATATTCGCTCAAAGCTCCATTTTCAAAAAGTTAGTAAGCTTTGCATTGAAGTTTACTAATCTTTGAGCTAAACCTTCATCCAAACACTTTTTCTTTATCAATTCTCTACATCTAAGTTTGGGCAATTGATTCTTGTGGTTGAATTGAAGCAAATTCTTGAAGTTGTTTTGATAATTCTTTAGATCTACCTTTGGTAAGTTGGATAATTCATCTTTCACAATATGATCTCTTGTTGATCTTTGGGTTTGATTCATTGAGCATTATTTTGTGATTCCAATGGTGTTATTTTCTCATAATTTGATGGAACTTTCGTGCTCAATTGGATCCATGATCATAAGGTATTTGATGGAAAGTTTGAACAAGAATTTGGCCTTTTAAAATGTTGATTTGTTGTCTGTAACAGCGTGCAATTGATTACAGTAACAGTGAAATTAATTGCACAGAAGCAATTTCACGCATATTTTTGAAAATTGTACTGTGTAAATCGATTTACACTTTAGTGCAATCGATTTACACAGAAACAAAATGCATTTTTCCTTGTTTTGGGGAGGTTTTGATCCATAAATGTTTTTCTACTCACTCCTTTTGATTGTTGGTTTGGATTGCAATTTTAAATGTCCAATTTCTGTTTAAACTCAATGGACTTTGTGATGTAGATGAAGTTGGATAAATGTTCTTCAATTAAAATCTACCAAAGAGTGAATTATTTAATTCATTTTTGGTGCTTTGAATTAATGATATGTTTAGTGCTTTAATCCATCTAGAGGAGTGATTGAATTTAAAGATGAAAGAAATTTAAAGTAGTGATTCAAATTAGCTTATCATTCCCCTCCCTCTTCATCTTATCCCTTTCATTTTTAATTGTGCTACATATTAAGGGATGATGATCTCTATATCATTTATCCAAACATGAAGTACATAGATTGCTATTGACCGACCTCAAAATAGGTGTGACTTCTACATAAGCCCACTCACGATTGCTTAACATAGCGCTAAATTTTGTCCCGATTCGAATAAATGATAATTCGTAGCCTAAACCTATGTTTGCAAGCCCAAGTATGTTAATTTGATCTCTTTGATCCAATAACCTTGAGATTCATTGTGTGGAGGCTTTGGTTCTACCAATCCTCTAATGGATCTACATCACTTTTGGTCAACATGGATCACTTAAACATCGTTGATCATTAAATGTTACTTGTGAGGATTCCAAAATGGATGATATACTTGACAAAAAGAAAATGCAACTTGTTGTGTGGAGGCTTTGGTTCTACCAAAATCTCTAATGAATTCTAAATGCAAGTTTCAAGATGGTCATCCAACTAACCACTAATTTCTAACAATTGACTTTACTTTATGCTTTTATTTTTTTTTGCTTTATGTACCATTTACTTTTAGCATTTACATTTCATGCTATTTTAATCTTTGCTCACTTGAGCATTTACTTTTATGTCATTTTTATTTTGCTCACTTGAGATTTTATTTTTCTTTTGAAGACACTTAATAATAAACATGAACCAAAAAAATCTTTAATGGTACTTGGACTATTTGGTTACTATCCTTGGCATTATGGAGTATTGGACTTCTTGGACTTAGGATTAGAGACCTTGGCCTATGTTGGAGACCTTGTGACCTTAATTGATATTTTGTCTGGAGTTCTTGGGGTTTACCTCAAGACATTGGGTTGTCTGTTTGTTTTGTGTGCAGGTTATTGTGATTACATACTTTGTTTGTAATCTGGAATTCACCCGTACACAGTCGTTACTCTGCCCAATTTTTATGAAGACTTAATACACTTGAAGTTTTGTTCTTTCAAGAGGTCTAGTGTCTTTGTTTGATTGGTTTCAATCCAAAGAATGATAATTCTATCTTAGCTCATAATGTCAAATATTGGCTTCTTGTTGGTTAGAGGGTTCTTCTCCCTAGCTTTTACCTTATACTTTAGGATAGTCTCTTCTTCTCCTCCCATCTTCTTTAATTTCAAAAATCTTCTCCCTTCTTTTGATAAATCTTCTTATTTTTTTTAAAACTTGAACCACTTTCATAATAAACTTGGACTTATGTCCATGCATTTCCAAAACATTTTAATAAATAAACTTCAATCAACTTAATAATATCTTGACATTTTTTTGTGAGAAGACTAAAAGTCAATCAATCTCATTTCAAACCATTTTTGCCACTTTGGCTTTTTATTTTAAAATCTTTCTCAAAAGATTAGACTCTTGTCGATCCTTGTACGGATGCAAACAACTATACTTCTATAATATGTAGTGAAGTGAGATATTTTCCACTTCGGTGTTGAGTGAGGCATTGTTGATTTTAAAATCCAAGCTATATCCTCCACTTTGAGATGATGCAAATTCTCCTTTCTCATAAATTGTGGGTAGTAAGTATGTTTTCCACACAGACAATGACGATGATGTCTTATCTCATAAAATTAACCAACACACTTATATTTTAAAATTTTTAAAAGATGAACTACGTGTACCCTGATCCCCTATTGCACGAAAGGTGGTACGTAGGCACTAAAGGTTCGCAACCGTGGAGGGTGAAAAAATCATAAAAAAATACTTCTTTTCTCACCTCCACCGTCTATTTTTATACAACATTTTTTATAGCCAAAATATACAGATTATACAAAGAGGTTCTTGTGGAGTAACATAGATGTTTAGGGTGCTAATACCTTCCCTTTACATAACCAACCCACTTACCTTGAATCTTTCCCCCTCGTTTTGGGTTATTCGCTCTTTTCCCATTCCTTTAGAAACAATAAAGTGCGGTGGCAATTTTTTATTTTGATCTGTATAAGTCTAGTCAATCTAATGGCTTAGCCTTAAGCATTTCTACCGCTACATAAAAAAATGGCGACTTCACTGGGGACAAATTGACCTCTTGCTGGTCTATCCCTAAGTGGGTTGAGCCTATCTTTGTTTATATCTGTATATGTGTTATTTTTGTTTATGTGTTATATGTTATATATATGTTTTTCTGGATTTTCTGGTTTTCAGGGTGCTTGGTGATTACTCATAAGTCCTATACCCGGACTTGGGCAAACTTTAAGATAGGACGGGCGGTATAGTCATGTTAACTTTGAGGGAGTAATCCCAAAAAAGGAGGCATGAGATCCCCCACTCAGTGGAGGTCCCTTTGACTGTAGTGTCGTTTACCGAGTAATTGGGAAGACATACTGCTTTTGACTTGGGAGCCTACTGAAACTGAGGACCGTGGAATACCAAACCCATCTTGGCCTTTTAGGTGTAGTGCGGAAGCTATGATGGAGTAATCCGGAAATAGTTTTCACGAGATACTACGCTCGGACAAGTCTTTCTTGAGAATATTACTAATTACCGAGTTAATCGGTAAGTTGGTAATATTTGAAGGAAGGATGTAAACTCTGGGAACCTCTAGAACCTTGTTTGGCAGGTGATAACTTTTAGACTAACACCCTATGGGTAGTACCTTCGACCTCATGCTCGTGACGTTGAACCTATGAACCCTATATGTGTGATCTTGTGTGTGATTGTTGCATCATGCATCCATGCACTCATAAGCACCTTTTGAAGAAACTATATTTCAAGGGATTTAAAGGTTGACCATTTGTAAATATCCCAGGTACTTTTTAACCATGGATTCTGGAAAGAGAAAGACCGAGAGATATAGTTTCAAGGATCCCAAGATAAATGAGTTGATCAGTCTAATTCCCGAGATTGAGTGTTGCGCATATTTTCGGAAGAAGTATGGATCCATCATTCCTCTCATGAAGCTGAAGATGAAGGAGGGTATTCTATCGACCTTGATCCAGTTCTATGATCTGATGTATCATTGATTTACGTTTCCCAACTATTAGTTGATGCCCATGTTGGAGAAGTATTCTTATCTATTGGATTTACCTGTTATCGATCGTGTTCCTTTTACTGGTTTGGAGGGTGAGCCAAAACCACATGAGATTGCTGCTTTGATTCATCTGGGGAAGTCTGAGGTGGAAGCCCATATGACTACTAAAGGAGGGATTAGAGGATTACCAGCTCAGTTCTTATTGGAGAAAGCTCTTTACTTTGCCAGGATGAAGAGTAAAGTCGCTTTTGAGGCCATCTTTGTCTACTTGCTTACGGGTTGTTCTTATTTCCTAATGTGGACAGGTTTGTTGACATTAGTGCTATCAGGATCTTCATGATTGGAAACCCAATTCCTACATTTATGGGAGATTCTTATTACTCTATTCATCTTTGAAATTCTTATCATGGAGGGATGATTATTTGTTGCACGCCTCTATTATACCAATGGTTTATCTCTCATATGCCTCAGTCTGATGCTTTTTGGGATGTCAAGAAGGAACCCCGGTGGGCTCCTAAGATCATTGCACTTATTCACTTGGATATTGATTCGTATCATCGAGCTTACCAGGATATAGAGATTATTGAGAGTTGTGGTAGTTTCCCCAATGTACCTCTTCTTGGTACAAAGAGAGGAATTAACTATAACCCTGTTCTTGCACGATGACAACTTGGTTATCCGATGAGGGATAAACCAAATGGTATTCATTTGATTAGTTTCTTTCTGAAGGAAGGAGAAGATCATAGGTAAGCTAGGGAGCAGATTGTGAAGGCCTGGCGTCACATTCATAAGAAGAGTAGGAAGGATTTGGGACCTAGGGGTGCTGTGTCTTTGGAGCCATATCTTCAGTGGGTCCGATTGAGAGCCATTCAGTTAAAGACGCCGTATACCCGGGAGATACACATGCCTGATCTATTTGTGAAGACCACTCCTCCCTTATTAGATGATTTGGAAGAGCTGCAACTTGCTTTGGTTAGGATGCAACAGGAATGGGATGTTTGAAAGAACAGGTTCCAAACTTTAGAGAGTTCCAATAAAGTAGACTTGAAGGAGAAAGATGACTTTATTGAGATCCTTGAGAGTCGAGCGGTAGAGTCTATGGAGAGGCAAGGGGATTTATTTTATCCTAAGCCTCAATCAGGTGCTGATTACTCACTTCCTGATTCAGATGATTGGAAGGAGGTTGCCATCAGACATGCGGAAGAAAACCAGAGGTTGAAGGCTCAAATTGCTAGGCTCACGGGAAAGTGCCAGCGTATAGATTGATCTCTATCAATTCTATTTCTCAGGGTTTCAGATTTTATTTTCATCTTGTACCCGGGATCATTGAAACTTGTAATCCATTTTGAAGTTATTATAATAAAAATTTTAGTATTTCAAATGCGTTATTATTTTGATGTTTGCAATATGTCTATAAATCTATAAATCCCTTGAAATATTAAAATAACAAAATAAAATAATCACGTGTATTACATATCATGCATCATATTGCACATATTTCTTGCATTTGTTATGCATATACAGGTGTCTTACCAAGCTTCTTTACTTCGTTCAGCAAGTTGTCTCACCACTACAATACTCGAGCTAACTTCAGAAGGAAGATGGACAACTTAGAACAAGAGAATCACGAGGTACGTGAGGAAGTTTCTGCTCTGAAGGCCGACATGGCCAATCTTACCGCTCTGATGGAATCTTTGTTGGTTACTCAGAATCAGCCACCGATTGCTCAACCTCAACAGACAATAGTTACTACTGAAGCTCCGACTGTTGTTGCGTATCAGAGGGCACCTCAACAAGGAAATCAATGGCAAGGTCATCAGAGGAAAATGAGCTTTGATCTAATTCCAATGACATACACAGAGTTGTATCCTTCTTTGTTGAAGAAGAATCTGGTTCAAACCCGAGCTCGACCAGTTGTTCCTGAAAAACTTCCAAGAGGATATAAGGCTGGCGCTTCTTGTTCCTTTCATCAGGATGTTCCTGGGCACGATTTGGAAGATTTCTTTGCTTTGAAGGTTGAAGTTCAGAGGTTGGTCCGAAGTGGTATCTTGTCATTTAAGGATATTTTTCTTGAGGTTCAAGTCAAATCTTTGACGAAGAATAAATGTGATTGAAGAATGCCCTGGAGTTTAAGGATGATTAGCCTTCTCAGTTTATTAGCATTTTTACTGCTTTCTCATTTGTAAGTTTTCTTGTTTATCATTGCACTGTTTGCATGTAAGAACTTGTTTGCATTTGAATGTTTAATCTTAATACAATGAATATGTTTATCTTGAAGAAATTCATTCGTCTCACTCGTATTTGTTTTCAATTTTAAATTGCTTTATGATACCAACTTGTTACCCATTCTCTTGCCTAGGCAGAGATTGAGAGGAGGATGATAATATTAAAACACAAATTTTCTGGTTGTATGCTTTTAGATAAAACCCTATTGACGATGTACAGGCATTATTTCAAATCCTCAAACACCGGAGATATAAGGGAGTGAAACCCTCGTTAACCCCTTTGAGCCTTGAAGTAGGAGTTTCTTTTTCTATTCATAAAAAACCCTCATTTTTTTAACCCGGGGCAGGGTAGTGTTCAGTTAATCTGATTGAGTATTCAAATCTCATCAAGAGTGCACATCTAAGGTTACAACAATGGTTATCCCTCAAAAGGTTGAGGAAAGTCAAAACCACAATGGTTAATCTTCACTTATTAGGAGCGTGTGTCAATTGACGATATCTTAATGGCTATCTGTCGCACACCAGGAGATCAGCAGATGACGATACAACAATGGTTATCTTTCATCTACCCAGAAATAGGGCAGTCACAATTCTTCCGATAAGTCACAAATGACTCGAAGTCACGCGACATGTTCAAAAGAAAAAAGATGACATGAATAAAAAAAATTATGATGAAAAAGAAAGAGACAAAAAGCCCCGCTAAGTCGGAACTTGAAAAAACAAGTCGCTTAGGCAAAAGTCAGGGCATCCCCCTGCACTTCAGAGTCAAAGTCAAAAGGAATTTGTCCAGAAGGAAAGGAAGAAATGGAAAGCCTAAAATGCGATAAAGGATTACAATGTGAAATCCTGAGCAAAGAACAGAGTCGCGAGACAAGAAACCCAAAAGAAGCAGAAATGAGTGACTTGCATGTCCAAAGAAAACCTTGTTTGATTCCTCAACCATCTCAAAATTTCTTTTGAGAGATGAATGTTCATGTCAAGTTAACTGAAGTTAGGACCAAAGAACATAATGAAGGGGGTGGGCACCAAATATTTTTGAGCCTTAAATCTTTTTTTTCTAAAACCGTGAACCAGGCCACGTTACAACCCTCAAAAGTCCTAATTGAAACAAGGTTTATTTTGAAAGCATACTCCAATGAGATAGTGTTTCCTGAATCCCATTAATTTTGCTAAATTATTCTGATTGGTATCATATTTATTTTTTTATCTTTCATACAAAAAAATCCATGTCGCATCATGGCTAGTGATTCGTTCACAAGGTTTTGCGACATCTTTTCAAATAAAATCTTCAAGACTTACATAATTGTTGCATTAGAATTTTCATTCTTAGAATAAAAATTTTCTACTTGTAAAACAACTGCTTGATATCATGAAAGTTTACATTTGAGTATCAGCAAAAGGCATGTTGCCGAGAAGAGTTGCGGAGCAAATAGGATGCAACATTTAGCCAATCTAGGGCAGTTACGTCAAGATTCGACAAATCTCTAGAAGCCATTTGATCAGAAATGTTATCCTAAAAGCATGCAGCCAAAGGCAAGTTACGAAAGTTACCTTGATCAACATGGTAAGCTTGAGACACCAGATTGGTTTCCAAGGGCATATCCATATTTCGTCAAGATAGCTACTATGTCTACCCCAAGTCGAGAATCTTCCTTAAGCATGATTGTTTCTTATGATCTATTTTATAGATGTGTGTCTGGCTTCCTCTAACAATTAATGATCAATTAAAGGGTTTCCTACAGGTTGTGTTATGGTGTTGGGTTTATAATCCCATTTTTCGAGTCTTGCTGCAGACTTCTCCAGCTGAGTGTGATTCTTTACCCAGCCAGGTGGTAATCAAACGGAGATTAAAAAGAGTTATGAAGCCTTTCTCATTTGATGGAGTTATTTCTCCCTTTTTATTGATATGTAATATCTTGTAGAGCAATGCTTTCTTCTGTTACGACATTATTGTTGTTATGTGCTTTCCAAGTAGCTAGACAAGGGCAGTATATTTTCTAAGAAGTGTTGAGACAATTGTCAATTTTTTGGGTTTTCTCTCACCAAGTGTTGAGTTTGATTTAAAATCCCCATAATTTTGACTTCTTACTGTACTGTTAACTTCTTGGTTCCCCGGGAAGGTTCTCTCAGGTCATTTTCGCTGGTATGCGCGTGATTTTTGTATAATGAAGACGATTCCAATTGGCGTAAGGTGTGGTATTGGGTTTGTGATCCCATTGTCCCCAATCAAGTCTTAGTTCATTTTTTATTTTAGGTTTGCATTGTCTGAGGCCTCTATCCCACATTCCCCAGCAAAGTCTTCCCTCATATGACAAAAGGTCGTGTTCCCTTGGTGTGTTGAGATGGAACTATTTGCAAAATGTCGCTCTTTCTACAGTATTGGCATTATTGTTGGTATTTATTTCCCAGGCAACTAGACCAGGGCAGTATATTTTCTAAGAAGTGTTGAGACAGTTGTCAACCCCTTGGGTTTTCACCCGACGAGTGCTGGGTTTGATTTAAAATCCCCATGAGTTTGACCTCTTTCTATAATGTTAACTTCTTGATTCCCCAGGAAGGCTATATCGAGCATCTTTTGTTGGAATAGGTTTGTATGATATGAAGACTCAATCCAAGATTCTCCAATGAAGGCCTCACTTATTTGATAGAAGTCCTTTCTCCCCAGAGAAGTTGGTGCAATAATTACTCTCGAAGAACACGTATCTCCGATTTCCCCAGTGAAGAACGTATCTTGGGTTCCCCTTGATGATGTGGTGTTGACCTCCCCAATGAAGTCAGCACGAAGTCCCCAGTAGATGTCTCGATGATGAAGCATTGTCTCCCTTAGTGAAGTATGTATGTTTTTCCTCCTTCAAAGTGGGTCTGAATTCCCCAGTGAATGTTTTGATGTTTTGGTGTCAGTATGCTTTACTTAAGACTGGTTTTGAAATCTCCAGTAGAAGTGCTACACATGAAAACATTTATTTCCCTGTTGAAGTCTGAATGCTATTCCCTGGTGAAGCCTAAAGAAGGATGTTTTATCTCTATATATGTACTATTCTGTCACTTTGTTTTGCTTACTTCTGGATTATGTCTCTCCCTAGTAAAGCTAAAGCAGACAGTAGGTTTTGTTCCCTCAGTTGGAATTTCCTTTTTTTGGAATGTTCATCTTGGATAAAGTTCAGCTTAGCGTTGTTTGTGCCCGAGTTGGTTTTGTTTGTTCGTTCCCAGTGTTATATATCTGTCTTGTCAGCATGTACATGATAACACTCATACATTCATATATACATCATTCATAGCTAAAATTGGAAAATCATTGTTCATTGACATTTGTTAATATTTTGTCGACTTATCACCCTGTCTTAGAGAGTTACATTGTCCTCTTTTCAATAGAGTGTTGGCCTTAAGCAGAAAGCGTATATTCTTTCAATTTCCCCACTAAGTTGTCCCTCGTGGAAGATTTTTGCTTTAGCCTTCCTGTACAGCTCTTTGTTTGGATGGATTTGGTTTTCCCTCTTGAGCTTATTTCTCAAAAGGATGTATTTTAGTTGACAGTTTCATTCCAGTTTATTTCTGGTTTGGATCTGTGGTCCCATGACAATATTATTTACTTTGGATTTTTGAAAACTTCAAGTTTTGGTTGGTAAATTTATTTTGCACGAGAAGACTCTATCTCCTCAGCAGGAATATCGTGGCATTTCCCCAGGAAGTCATACCTCTTTCCCCAGGAAGCCATATTTCTATCCCCAGAAAGTCGTTTCTTTTTGTAATCCTCCATGATAACAAGCATCAGGTCTCTTTATTTGAGCAACTCGTGCTTCCCTGTACAAGTCGACGTAACTTTTTTTTCTATTTCCTCTATGAGTGGTTAGTTTGCAGTTCGTCGTCAGTTTACGCCAGTGGATGGAAAGACTTTCAAATTCATAGAAACAGCTCGTCGTGAAATCTTTGCAAGTGGAAGTCTCTTTATTTGAGACAACTTACATATTACCCTTTCCAGGCAGAATGCCTTTGTTAAAGAAGAAGGTGAGACCCGTTCTAGGTGCAATGCCAGAATTTTGGGGAAAAATTTATATATTTTCTCTCTACCTTCAGTGAAAGTTGGTAGGACATCGACAATGAACATCAGTGTTTGTTATCTTTTTGCTACCTTCAGTGAACGTTGGTAGTTCATCGTCAGTGAATGGCGGTGCTATGATATATTTTCTCTCTACCTTCAGCGAAAGTTGGTAGGACATCAGCAGTGAACATCGGTGTTTGTTATCTTTTTGTTGCCTTCAGTGAACGTTGGTAGTTCATCGTTAGTGAACGGCGGTGCTATGATGTATTTTCTCTCTACCTTCAGTGAAAGTTGGTAGGACATCGGCAGTGAACGTCAGTGTTTGTTATCTTTTTGCTACCTTTAGTGAACGTTGGTAGTTCATCGTCAGTGAATGGCGGTACTATGATATATTTTCTCTCTACCTTCAGTGAAAGTTGGTAGGACATCAGCAGTGAATGTCAGTGTTTGTTATCTTTTTGCTACCTTCAGTGAACGTTGGTAGTTCATCGTCAATGAACGGCGGTGCTATGATATATTTTCTCTCTACCTTCAGTGAAAGTTGGTAGGACATCGACAGTGAACGTCGTTGTTTGTTATCTTTTTTCTACCTTCAGTGAACGTTGGTAGTTCATCGTTAGTGAACGGCGGTGCTATAATATATTTTCTCTCTACCTTCAGTGAAAGTTGGTAGGACATCGACAGTGAACGTCGGTGTTTGTTATCTTTTTTCTACCTTCAGTGCATGTTGGTAGTTGATCGTCAGTGAACAGTGGTGCTATGATATATTTTCTCTCTACCTCCAGTGAAAGTTGGTAGGACATTGGCAGTGAACGTCGATGTTTGTTATCTTTTTGCTATTCTTAGTGAATTTTGTTAGTTCATCGTCACTGAATGGCGATGCTACGTTATTTCTTTTCCTTCTACCTTCAGTAAAAGTTGGTAGTTCATCGTCAGTGATCGTCGATGATTATTTCTTCTACCTTCAGTGAACGTTGGTAGCTCACCGTCAGTGAACGTCGGTGTTGTTATTTCTTTCCTCCTTCTACCTTCAATGAATGTCGATAGTTTCTTCTTCAGTAAAAGTTGGTATATCCTTTGATCTCTTACCGTCATTTGTGAGTCAGTATCTATTTGATCTTCTACCTTCAACTATTGATTCGGTAGTTCACAGTTATCTGTCGATCGTTGTTATCCACTTCCTTTCTATCTTTAATTGAGTTGATGCTACCTTATCTCTTATTTGGTTTTTACACCAATAGAGTCAGGTCTTTTACTCACCAGTGATTTATTTTCCTAGTTGCGTTCCTTTTCGATTTTTTTGTTTCCTTTGCTACATCCCCAGTGGTGTCTTGCGTCTCTTTAGATTTGTCCATCTGCATTCATAATCATAAGCATCACATGACATCTTAGGGCCAAAAATAGGGCTTGTTTTATATTTAAGTATCTTCAATCGCGTCGACACAATGGTTTTTAACCTTTGTATCTCTGGATAGAAGACACTTAAATAAGGGCAGCTATTGTACCCCAATTTTCGCCCCTAACATTCCTCTAGCATATCATATCAACTCGATCATAACAAGATCACATTAGGGTTGGTTCTTCCTCTTTTTCTATCTCCTATCTTTAAGTTTACTCTTGGGGAATCTCTAAGCACCTTGGTTGTGTATTCTGTATATGTGTTGTTGACTAACTTCTAATCAAAATACAAAAAATATATGTCTTTGTCTTTGAATATTTGTGTTTTGTAGGTACCGGGTCAAAGCATCTGACAAATAAGGTTTTACGGTATTATTTCCCTAAAATCTCTATTTGCAAAGAAAAATAATTTTAAAAAATTCATTTTTTCACTGATGCAATCAATTGCTCTTAGAGTGCAATCGATTGCACATAGTGCATTTTGCGTAATTTTTGAAAAAATACACTGTGCAAATCGATTTGCACTATAGTGCAATCGATTTGCACAGAACGAAAATTTGAAAAAATCAGCAATTTTAAGCTTGTCAAATTTTGGCTCCAATTTTTCTTCATTTTTGAAAGATACATCATTAATTCAAATTTTAGTACCAATCTTTCTTTTTTAAGAGGAATTATCATTAATTCAAATTTTGGCTCTAATATTTGAAAGAATTGTCATTAATTCAAATTTTGGCTCCAACAATCAATTACCAAATTACCACTAATCCCAATCCTAAAACTCTATAAATAGAGCCCTGATTTCATTCAAATTTGAAGCTTTTGATAGCCAAATCCACCTTACTAAAAAATCTTTCAATTCTCTCCATCTACCAAATTCACTCAAAGCTTCATTTTCATAAAGTTAATAAGTTTTACATTGAACCTTACTAATCTTTGAGCTAAACCTTCATCCAAACACTTTTTATTTATCAATTCTCTAGGTCTAAGTTTGGGCAATTGATTCTTATGGTTGAATTGAAGCAAATTCTTGAAGTTGTTTTGATAATTCTTTAGATCTACCTTTGGTAAGTTGGATAATTCATCTTTTATAATGTGATCTCTTGTTGATCTTTGGGTTTGATTCATAGAGCATTATTTTGTGATTCCAATGGTGTTATTTTCTCATAATTTAATGGGATTTTCGTGCTCAATTGGATCCACGATCATAAGGTATTTGATGGAAAGTTTGAACAAGAATTTGGCCTTTTAAAATGCTGTTTTGCTGTCTGTAACAGCGTGCAATTGATTGCAGTAACAGTGCAATCGATTGGACAGAAGCAATTTCGCGCAAATTTTTGAAAATTGTACTGTGTAAATCGATTTACACTTTAGTGAAATCGATTTACACAGAAAAAAATGCATTTTCCCCTTGTTTTGGGGCTGTTTTGATCCATAAATGTTTTTCTACTCACTCCTTTTGATTGTTGGTTTGGATTGAAATTTTAAATGTCCAATTTCTCTTCAAACTCAATGGACTTTGTGATGTAGATGAAGTTGGATAAATGTTCAATAATTCAAATCTACCAAAGAGTGAATTATTTAATTCATTTTTGGTGCTTTGGATTAATGATATGTTTAGTGCTTTAATCCATCTAGAGGAGGGATTGAATTTAAAGATGAAAGTAATTTAAAGTAGTGATCTAAATTAGCTTATCATTCCCCTCCCTCTTCATCTTATCCCTTTCTTTTTTAATTGTGCTAACGTTAAGGGATGATGATCTCTATATCATTTATCCAAACATGAAGTACATAGATTGATATTGATCGGCCTCAAAATAGGTGCGACTTCTACATAAGTCCACTTACGATTGCTTAACATAGCGTTAAATTTTGTCCCGATTCGGATAAATGATCATTTGTGGCCCAAACCTATGTTTTCAAGCCCAAGTATGTTAACTTGATCTCTTTGATCCAATAACCTTGAGATTCATTGTGTGGAGGCTTTGGTATACCAATCCTCTAATGGATCTACATCACTTTTGGTCAACGCGGATCACTTAAATATCGTTGATCATTAAATGTTACTTTTGAGGATTCCGAAATGGATGATATACTTGACAAAAAGAAAATGCAACTTGTTGGGTGGAAGCTTTGGTTCTACCAATCCTCTAATGAGTTCCAAATTCAAGTTTCAAGATGGTTATGTAACTAACCACTAATTTCTAACAATTGACTTTACTTTATGCTTTTATTTTTATGCTTTATGTACCATTTACTTTTAGCGTTTACATTTCATGCTATTTTCATCTTTGCTCACTTGAGCATTTACTTTTATGTCATTTTTATTTTGCTCACTTGAGCTTTTATTTTTCTTTTGAAGACACTTAATAATCAACATGAACCATAAAAATCTTTATGGTACTTGGACTATTTGGTTACTATCCTTGGCATTATGGAGTATTGGACTACTTGGACTTAGGATTAGATACCTTGGCCTATGTTGGAGACCTTGTGACCTTAATTAATATTTTGTATGGAGTTCTTGGGGTTTACTCAAGAGATTGGGGTGTTTTTTTGTTTTTTGTGCAGGTTATTGTGATTACATGCTTTGTTTGTAATCTGGAATTCACCGGTATACAGTCGTTACTCTGCCCAATTTTTGTGAAGACTCCAAAGAATGGGAATTCTATCTTGGCTCATAATGTCAATTATTGGCTTCTTGTTGGTTTTATGGTTCTTCTCCCTAGATTTTACCTTATGCTTTAGGATAGTCTCTTCTTCTCCTCCCATCTTCTTTAATTTCAAAAATCTTCTCCCTTCTTTTGATAATTCTTCTTGTTTTTTTTTAAAAACTTGAACCACTTTCATAATAAACTTGGACTTATGTCCATGCATTTTCAAAATATTTTCATAAATAAACTTCAATCAACTTAATAATATCTTGACTTTTTTATTTGTGATAAGACTAAAAGTCAATCAATCTCATTTCAAACCATTTTTGCCACTTTGGCTTTTTGTTTTAAAATCTTTCTCAAAATATTAGACTCTTGTCAATCCTTGTAGTGATGCAAATAACTATACTTCTATAATATATAGTGAAGTGAGATATTTTCCACTTGGGTGTTGAGTGAGGCATTGTTGATTTTAAAATCCAAGCCCTATCCTCCACTTTGAGATGATGCAAATTCTTCTTTCTCATAAATTGTGGGTAGTAAGTATGTTTTCCACACGGACAATGACGATGATGTCTTATCTCATAAAATTAACCGACACACATGTGTTTTAAAATTTTTAAAAGATGAACTACGTGTACCCTGATCCCCTATTGCACGAAAGGTGGTACGTAGGCACTAAAGGTTCGCAACCGCAGAGGGTGCAAAAATCATAAAAAAATACTTTTTTTCTCACCTCCACCGTCTATTTTTATAAAACATATTTTATAGCCAAAATATAAAGATTATACAAAGAGGTTCCTGCAGAGTACCATATATGCTTAGGGTGCTAATACCTTCCCTTTGCATAACCACCCCCCTTACCTTGAATCTTTCCCCCTCTTTTTGGGTTATTCGCTCTTTTCCCATTCCTTTGGAAATAATAAAGCGCATTGGTGATTTTTTATTTTGATCTGTATAAGTCTAGTCAATCCAATGGCTTAGTCTTAAACATCTCTACCGCTACACATCCCATATTCATAAATCATGGCATGCGCATGCACATTGCATACATCACAATCTCATTTGTTTTGAGAACATCACCACAATGAATTTCATACATCATAACATTGTATATGACTAACTCTTTGGTTTTTTTTCCAGGGAAAGGATCAAATCAACAAACACCTTGGACTACTTATGAGACCCGATAGTCTTCTCCAAAGCTACGTCTATCGAAAGTCTATTTCAGCATCTTCCTTGGAACGATGTTCTCAGAAGACCTTCTATGGTTCAGTCAGATCGCCACTAAGATATCTCTGATTCCTATTCCAGTTGAATATATTCCAAGACTTTTGTCTGGTTAAGTTGAATCGACCCTAAGATTCTTCTTATTTCTATTCCAGTCAAAGTTAATTAAAAACCTTCTCTGGTTCAGTCAGATCGACACTAAGATCTCTCTGATTCTTATTCCAGTTGAAGATATTCCGACTTTTGTCTAGTTCAGTTGAATCGACCGTAAGATTCTTCTGATTTCCATTCCAATCAAAGCTAATTAAAGACCTTCTCTGGTTCAGTCAGATCGACACTAAGATCTCTCTGATTCCTATTCCAGTTGAAGATATTCCAAGACTTTTGCCTGGTTCAGTTGAATTGACCCTAAGATTCTTCTGATTTCTATTCCAGTCAAAGTTAATTAAAAACCTTCTCTGGTTCAGTCATATCGACACTAAGGTCTCTCTGATTCCTAATCCAATTGAAGATATTCCAAGACTTATATTTGGTTCAGTTGAATCGACCCTAAGATTCTTCTGATTTCCATTCCAGTCAAAGTTAATTAAAGACCTTCTCGGTTCAGTCAGATTGACACTAGGATCTCTCTGATTCCTATTCCAGTTGAAGATGACCCAAGACTTTTGTTTGGTTCAGTTGAATCGATCCTAAGATTCTTCTGATTTCCATTCCAGTCAAAGTTAATTAAAGACCTTCTCTAGTTCATTCAGATCGACATTATGATCTCTCTGATTCCTATTCCAGTTGAAGATATTCCAAGACTTTTTTCTGGTTCAGCTAAATCGACACTAAGATTTTTATGATTCTTATCTAGTCAAATTTAATTCAAGACCTTCTCTGGTTCAGTCAGATCGACACTGAGATCTCTCTGATTCCTATTCCAGTTGAAGATGATCCAAGACTTTTTTCTAGTTCAGTTAAATCGACACTAATATTTTTATGATTCTTATCTAGTCAAAGTTAATTCAAGATTTTCCTCTGGTTCAGTTAGATCGATACTAAGATCTCTCTGATTCCAATTCCAATTGAAGATAATCCAAGACCTTTTTCTGGTTCAGTTAAATAGACACTAAGATTTTTCTGATTCTTATCCAGTCAAAGATAAACCAAGACCTCTGCTGGTTCAGTTCGAATCGACCATTGATTTGTTACTGATTCTTTTTCGGTAAACCTTTTTCTGGTTCAGTTAAATTGACACTAAGATTTTTCTAATTCTTATCGATTCAAAGATAAATCAAGACCTCTGCTTGTTCAGTTCGAATCGACCATTAATTTGTTACTGATTCTTTTCTGGTAGATCCTTTCTCTGGTTCAGTTAATTCGACACTAAGATTTTTTTGACTCCTATCCCAGTTGGAGAAACTGCAAAGCCTGAAGTATGACCAGATAGCAGTTTAATCTCATTCCCCAGTAAGTCATTGTGAAGCCTGGAATACGACCAGATAACAATCAGCCTTATCATCCTCAACAAGTCAATGCGAAGCCTGGATCCTAACCAGATAGCAGTTCACCTCCGTCTCTTCAATCAAGAGATGACTCCCCAGTAGAGTAATGGACAAACAAATCTCCTAGACTTTATTCCCCTAAAAATAATTCCCCAATGGACTCCTCCTCGGACAACAGGAACAAGAATCCCCACAAAGAGACTCCTTACGAAGTCGACATCTTTTTTGGATGGCATCTTTAATCCCATCTCCGACGACTCTCCGTCATATTCCTTGGATGGCATCTTTAAGCCCATCTCTGACAGTCTTTTGTCATCTTTTCCAAATGGCATATGTGAGCCCATTCGCGATATTATTCACCAGCAGTCTCACTTCAGGCGAGTGCAAATTTCTGGGCACTCTAGTGTTCAATCATCTTCCACCTTCAGATCACGAAAGGAAAACAAGCCAATCAAAATCTTCAGGTTTAAGAAGATTGAACAGGGGAAGCTGTTGTACCCCAAAATTTGCCCTCTCATTTTCACTCAAGACATGCCCATTGAGGTCCCCAACTTGCCCTAGGATGACTAAGAATTGACCAGACAAATTCTTCTCCTAAGGCAATGAACCCCCAACTAGGGTTTCAATTTTCATCAAGATGGTTGAGCTCCAAGGTCTCAAATGTCTTCCATAGTCCTAATATGTCTTCAAGATTATCCGTGACAAATTTCATGCCTTGCACTATAAGTTTGCTTAGTCAATTGCTCAAATGATGGAAAATCAATTGTACTAGGTCAAAAGTCAACTGTGGCCCATGTACAGTCAAACTATAAGATTTTTGGTCAACCTCAACATTTTGATGTAATATCCATCATTTGATCAATGGTTGATCATGATTCCTTAAGAAACGCCCCTAATTCATCAAAAGTCAAAAATAGCTAAAGTAAGGTTTCTGTGATACGGTGGGAAGAACTGACTGTTTTTTGGAATGCTGGTTTGCGTTTTGCGTTTTGTATTCGCAAAATGTCGCGGTAAGAAAGAGCCGCCACCGACTTTTATTTTATCCAACAAGGAAAGGAAAAAAGCATAGAAAAGTTCCTTTTTTCGAGTTTTTCTAGGTACGGGGGGTAGATTATAGAAAGGGAAGGTATTAGCACCCTTTCTATCCGTAGTTATCTACGGGCTCTTAGGTACTTGCTCATCATTTTCAAAATGTTTTCTTCGTGCTTGTGGGTTTGAAAAAGTTTTTGTTTTTAACTTCGATTTAACTATTGCTTCTGTCCTCAAGAGTGTAATGAAGTGTTTTTGAAAACTTTGTTTGAAAAAGTGTAAGTGTGAAAAATTTGTTTTGGATGAGCAAGTATCTAAGAGCTATCTACCTACTCGAAAAAGGAATCGTTCTATTCTAATTTCCTTTAGACAATGCTATCCCACTATTAGTGAGTAGGTAGCACCGTTGTTGGAGTTTGAGGGTCAATTCGAATGAGGGATATACGGTCACTAAAGCAATGTTAGGACGCCTTAGCGGTAACCCTAATGTCTTAGATCATTTGTTTGAGGCAACAATATCTGAGGCAACTGTTTCGAGGCAACTAGGATCTTTTAGACAAAAGGGAGATCTCTAAAAAAACCTATACTCAATGACCGTGTACGAAGGCAACCAAGTGGGGTGTACCCTAAGAGTGCGCATGTGCGAGTGTGTCGTTTTCAGTTATTTTTATCTTTGTACATGTTAAGGGTGATCTAATTTGATTTTAGTTTAAGCATTCATTCTTGTCATTCAAGCCCTATTATCAAACATCTAACAGTTGTATAGTTTGCGAAATTTAAATTGCGAAAATTAAATTACAAGGCGTCGAGTATTTACATCGCCAAAAGCAACCCTTTGAAAATAAAATAAAGCGGTAAAATAAATAAAATTTCCTAATTATCTATTACAAACCGGGAGCAGATACATCAATAATTAAATAAAAATAAAGCGCGACGCAAAATTAAATCGGATGCGAATTAGGGTTTTCACCCTTTTAAAAGAACATGCTTTTTTTGTTGTTTTTATTTTAAGAAAAGAAATTAAATCTTAAATTAAATACTAAATTAAATATTAAATAAATTAATTAAGTGAAAAATAATTAATGACATATTTTTGGAGTTTTTGATATTTTAAGAAAAGAAATTAAAATAATTAAGTTAGAATTAAAACCTAATAATTTCTAATTGATTTTATTTATTTACAAAAATAAATTATAGTTTCCTAGAATTAAAGACCTAAATAATTAATTAATGTTTATTAATAAAAATAAAATTCTGATTTAAAAAAAGTATTTTTGTGACTTTTATAATAAAAAGAAAATTAATGATTGGTTAGTAAATTAATTAAAATAAAATAAAATAACTAAATTAATAAAAAGAAAATGTAAGAGAAAGAAGGAATTCAACCTTTTATTTGGAGGGTGTGGGTAGCAACTTTGTTGGCCCAATAATGCTGACCCAATTGACTTTTCCTGATCCAATATGCGTGCATTGACCTGACTTATGGTGGACTTCTAACATTGACCACCAGATCTGGCCCTTTGGCCATCTGGCGCTTGGATAGTGAGGGAGTATGGTTGATTGCAGATTTGCATGTGCACTGGAATACCTGAAAACAAATAATATTGAGAAAGGGGGGGACCTGGGATTCGAACCCAGGTCCTAAAGGGATATCCACTGCCAAGGTTACCACTACGCCATGCTATTTTAATTGCTAGTATAATATGTATTAATAATAATATGATAAACAAACTCAATGACCAGAAAAAGAAAAAAAACACGCACGTGATTTGAATAGCCCAACGGATGGATGCCACGTATTATCCCTGTCCTCCCAACCGTGGCTAAAAATGCAAGCACTTATACCAACAGACAGAGGCTCGTCGCTACAACCTTGCTCATCTCCAAAATCTTGCACAGGCCACAAAAATGGATTCTAAGACCATGGTTGGATAAGTCACAACCTCCTGATCACAACTATGCCCTTCATGTGGACCAATTGTACCTGAAACAAAAGTCCCTAAAACCATGAACCAAACCCTAGCAATGGTGGTTCTCCATACAGAGCACATAAATGAAATTGGCTATTAGAAACAATTGGCAAATGATGTGAGGGTTCAGGATATGTAGTTATTTCATGAAAACAATGCCTAATTTCAGAGATACGAAATCAAGAACAGGGCTAACTCGCGTGAGACTTATAGTGCGTATGGAAGCTTGAAAACGCCTGGTTGTGATTGGTTTTGCCTGTGAGAGTTGCCAGGAAGCGAATGAGACCAATATTAAGCCCTAAAAACGCCTCTAGGGTGGAATTCGAAGTCACGCTTTTTCTTTTTTTTGCAAGTTTTTGTTCTGCCTCCAGACTCGTTCTCTCACCCTGATTTCTGTCTTGCACGCTTGCTTATGTATTGCACATTGGATTAGGGTCCAAACTTTTATCCAAATCTCCCTCTATCAATGATTTTGATGTGGATTTGATTTGCCTTTACAATCTTGCCAAATTTGATCCAAATCATATCTTCTTGTGCATAATGACCTTGACACGAATTTGATTGCAATGCTAGCTGTGATCAAAGCCTAAAACAACCAGAAAATCATTAGTTATCAATGCCTTGGATTTTATGTGATTTTATTTGATTTAAAATGAATTAATTTAAATAAAAATCAAATTAAATAATAAAAATGAGATATGGACACATGGCCAAAGCTAGAGCACGTGGGCAACAATGCAAACTCAAAACAAGTGAAAAAGAATGGGCCCATTTGGTAAATTTGATGTTTTGGGGATAGTTGACTTTTGGCAATTTTGCAAAAAAAGTCCAACTTCAACAATGCATAACTTCTTCAATTTTGAACTTTTGGAGGTGTTCTTGGACGTTTTAGAAATCTTGAGATGTCCTCTAACCAACCCTTTTGGTCACATTTCATTTTGATATTCCATGCTCAAGTTAGAAGCTTTGACAAAAAAGGTGTTTTTGTTGACTTTCAAAAATGACCTATGATGTCACAATTCATAACTTCTTGTGAGTGCATTTTGTGAACTTGGGTTATGAAGATGGATTGTGTGGAATTGCATCCTCTTCAAAATGAGCTTTAGATGGATCATTTCTCATAAAGTATGAGAAAGTTATTCTTGGTAAAAGTTGAGTTGACTTTTCCTGCAAAACCCTAATTTAACAACTTTTGAATCTTGATGAATTGTGAGCAATCCTTGATGAATCATGATCAACCCTTGATCAAATGATGAAATATCCTTCAAAATGATATGTTGACAAAAAATCTTTAAGTTTGACTGTATATAGGCCACAGTTGACTTTTGCCCTAACATAGTCGATATTTGGACCTTTGAACAATTGACTGAGCAAACTTCCTCTGCAAGTCTTGAAATTTAACATGGATGATCTTGAGAACGTTTTAGGAAATTGGGGAGCACTTGAGGTCATTTGGACTCAAGGATCTTGATGCAACACAAAACCCTAGTTTGGGGTAGACTGCCTTAGGAGACAACTTGTCTGGTCAATCTTTGAGCAATCTTGAGCAACTTGGAGATTATTCTTGCAATGTTTTGAGAAATATGGGAGGGAAAATTTTGGGGTACAACAGCTGCCCCTGTTCAATCTTCTTATACCAGAGGATGTAGATTGGCTTTCATGCCTTACGTGATCCGAAGGTGGAAGATATTTGAACACTAGAGTGCCCAGAAATTTGCACTCGCATGAAGGGGTATCAGCCTTGTGATGTCGGGAATGGGCTTACAGATGCCATTTGGAGATTGTTGATGGGAGGATGGGCTTAAAGATGCGATCTGAAGGAGTGTCGATCGTATAAGAGATTCCTTAGCGAGAGCTTGTATATCTGTTGTTTGAGGAAGATTCCGCTGGGGAAGTCTGATTTTTTGTTGAGATTTAAGAACTTGCCTGTACTTCAATTGAGAGAACATCTCTGCTGAGTTTTAAGAACTTGTCCGTAATTCAACTGAGGGGGAAACATCTTCATCAAGATTTAAGAACTTGCCCGTGATTCAACTAAGAAAACTTCTCTGCTGAGATTTAGGAACTGGTCTGTAATTCAACGGAGGAACTTTGTCGAGATTTAGGACCTTGTCTGTAATTCAACTGAGAAAACTCTGTTGAGATTTAAGAACTGATCAGTAATTCGACTTGGAGGGAAACATCTTCATCGGGATTTAAGAACTCGCCCGTAATTCAACTGAGAAAACTCTGCTAAGATTTAGGAACTCGTCTGTAATTTGATGGAGGAATACTTTGTCGAGATTTAGGACCTTGTCTGTAATTCAACTGAGAAAAACTTTGTTGAGATTTAAGAACTTGCCAGTAATTCGACTGGAGGGAAACATCTTCATCGAGATTTAAGAACTCGCCCGTAATTCAACTGAGAAAACTCTGCTGAGATTTAGGAACTCGTCTGTAATTCGACGGAGGAGCTTTGTCGAGATTTAGGACCTTGTCTGTATTTCAACTGAGAGAACATCTCTGCTGAGTTTTAAGAACTTGTCAGTAATTCGACTTGGGGAAACATCTTCGTCGAGATTTAAGAACTTGCCCGTAATTCAACTGAGAAAACTCTGCTGAGATTTAGGAACTCGTCTGCAATTCGACGAAGGAAATTTTGTCAAGATTTAGGACCTTGTCTGTAATTCAACTGAGAAAAAATTTGTTGAGATTTAAGAACTTTCCAGTAATTCGACTGGAGGGAAACATCTTCATCGAGATTTAAGAACTCTCCCATAATTCAACTGAGAAAACTCTGCTGAGATTTAGGAACTCGTCTGTAATTCAACGGAGGAACTTTGTCGAGATTTAGGATCTTGTCTGTACTTTAACTGAGAGAACATCTATGCTGAGTTTGAAGAACTTGTCAGTAATTCGACTTGGGGAAACATCTTCGTCGAGATTTAAGAACTTGCCCGTAATTCAACTGAGAAAACTCTGCTGAGATTTAGGAACTTGTCTGTAATTCGACGGAGGAAATTTTGTCGAGATTTAGGACCTTGTCTGTACTTCAACTGAGAAAACGTCTCTGTTGAGATTTAAGAACTTGTCAGTAATTCGACTTGGGGAAACATCTTCGTCGAGATTTAAGAACTTGCCCGTAATTCAACTGAGAAAACTCTGCTGAGATTTAGGAACTCGTTTATAATTCGACGGAGGAAATTTTGTCGAGATTTAGGACCTTATCTGTACTTCAACTGAGAAAACATATATGTTGAGTTTTAAGAACTCGTCCGTACTTCGACTGAGGTAAAAGCTTCATAGCTCTGAATTTTGTGAGAATTTAACCGCATCCTTCCTGAAAGGTAAAGGTTAGTTGTAAGTAATGCATGATATGTATCAGGCAATGATGTTCTAAAAATAAATGAGATCGTATTGTATGATGTGTATATGCATGTGTCATGATGTATGAAAATGTAATGTTTCTAGCTGGGGAGAATAAATCCCAGATAGCTGCTGGAGAAAAGAGCTGAATTCTTCGTTTCCAGCTAGGGATAGCGAATGAAGATGTCTGTGAGAATAAACCTGCAGGAGAGGATAACTCCGTTGGGGAATAAACTGATGAGGAGATTACTCTGTGGGGAAAGAGATGTTCTGCTTAGGATTCCGCTGATAAATTCTGCTGGGGATGAATTACCGCTGCTGGTGATAGTGAATCCTGTTGGGAATTGAATTCCTGTTGGTGAGAGGAAAGAACTCCTCTGGGGATGATTTTTTTAATAGAGACCTTATTGGGGATAACCTTTTAGGCTCTACTGGGGATGATTCTCCACACTCCACTGGGGATGCTTTTTCAGACTGCACTGGGAAAATTTCCAAACTACACTGGGGATATTTTATACTCCGCTGGGGATGGTAAGACTTTTCAGTGCTGATGGTAGATAAACCCTGCTTGGGGAGAATATCACGGATTCATTCACAGTTGCGAGTCTCAGCTGGGGAGAGTTAACATTATTGTCTTTTCTTACTCTGCGGGGAGTGAATGTACCCTAGCCCTATTCTTCAGCTAAATTTACCTTGTACTTGGTGGACAGAGTAACTGTATAATTTGGACAATTCTTACTTGCCCCTATTTATGATATTATAAGTAATCGTCTTTTGTTTCGCATGTAAATATTCATGAGCAGCAATTAATGTCAAATGTATATATCAAAAATGAACATTGGACGTTCTTTGCAAAACAAAACAGATAAAGGAAAAATCAACAGTTGAAATTTCTTTGAAAATGAATTGTATTGACTTTGAAGTTTGGCCTGTAAAGAGGCGTTTTTGTACAAAAGGCTGACGTCCTAGTAAGAGAACGCCGCCGAACAATAGAGTTTATACAATTTGTGAAAACAAGGAAAAACAACTATGTGAATAATCCCACTTGGTTCCAACTCTGCTATTGCCCTTATGTCCTTGAGCATCTCATCACTTTTCTACTTGGTTGAAGGTAGATCAGATTGTTTAGTGCCATCCGAGCTTGATAATTGATACCGAAGTCTGATTGCGAGGTGATCTATTGAGACATAGTGTTACACTTTAATCCCTAATTTTTGCCTGGACCGCCCTTTCAGGTTTTCAGTCCACCGGGATACCCTTTTTTGCCCAAGCCGCCTTTTCAGGTTTTCGACTTTCCGGGTGTACAGATTTTTTCATTTTCATCCCTTATTTTTGCCTGAACCCTTTTGGTTCGTCGGGAAGCCCTTATTTTTGCCTAGGCCAGTCAACCTAGCGGGTCTATGATTTTGCGTAGTATTTTTTCACTATGTCTGCATTGACGGGGTGAGGAAAGTCGTCATAATCCATGGTGGTTAGAATCATAGCTCCTCTTGAGAAAATGCTCTTAACCACAAATGGCCCTTCGTAAGTAGGGGTCCATTTGCCCCTGGGATCACCTTGAGGTAAGATAATGTGCTTGATTACTAGATCCCCAACTTGATACTCTTGTCGTCTGACTTTCTTGTTAAATGCCTTGATCATCCGCTTTTGATATGTTTGACCATGACAAATAGCAGTAAGTCTCTTCTCGTCGATTAAATTTAGCTGATCAAGCCGGGTCTGAATCCAGTCATCTTCGCTCAAACCTGCGTCCTTCATAATCAGAAGAGAGGGAATCTCAACTTCAATAGGCAAGACTGCCTTCATGCCATAAACCAAGGAATAGGGTGTTGCCCCTGTTGACGTCCGCGCTGAGGTACGGTACCCATGAAGAGAAAATGGTAACATCTCGTGCCAATCTTTGTATGTCACTGTCATCTTCTGCACAATCTTCTTAATGTTCTTATTAGCCGCTTCTACAACCCCATTCATCTTCGGCCGGTAGGGAGAAGAGTTGTCATGCTGTATCTTGAACTGCTTGCAGAGCTCGGTGATCATCTTATTATTGAGATTTGTACCATTGTCCGTAATGATCCTCTCTGGTACACCATATCGACAGATCAGATTATGCCGAATGAACCGTGCCACGACGTTCTTGGTTACTGTAGCAAAGGAAGCTGCCTCAACCCACTTTGTAAAGTAATCAATAGCTACCAGGATGAAATGATGCCTGTTGGACGCAGTAGGTCTGATCTCGCCGATCATGTCGATGCCCCACATTGCAAAAGGCCAAGGAGCTGTCAAGACGTTCAGAGGTACTGGATGTATGTGCATCTTATCAGCATAGACTTGGCACTTGTGACAGGTCCAAGAATGTTGATAACAGTCGGATTCCATTATAGACCAATAATATCATGCCCGAAGGATTTTCTTTGCCATGGTGTGTCCACTGGAATGAGTTCCGAAAGTACCTTCATGTAACTCTATCATGATCCTTTCTGCTTCGTTCTTATCTATATAACGCAATAAGGTGGAATCATGATTACGCTTGTAAAGAATGCCATTGCTGATGTAGAACTTCGCCGCGAACCTCCTCAGAAACTTTTTATCATTAACAAATGCACCCTCAGGGTATTCTTGAGCCTCAAGATACCTTTTCACCTCATGAAACCAGGGTTTATCTACTACCTCTTCAGTCTCAATGTCACAGTAATGTGTGGGTTCATCCAACCTTTCAATTGTAATCTGGGGAGCCTCATTGTCCCATCTGACCTTGAACATAGAAGACATCGTAGCTAGCGCGTCCTCTAACTGATTCTCCTCTCTAGGGAAGTGTTCAAAAGTTATCTCCTCGAAGTGCGGAAGCAACGTCAACACACACTCTTTGTAAGGAATAAAATTTGGGTGTTTCGTATCCCACTCTTCTTTGATCTGACTGATCACGAGAGCGGAATCTCCGAATACACTTAGAAACTTAATCCTTAGGTCAATTGCTGCTCGAAGACCCATAATGCACGCTTCATACTCCGCCATGTTGTTGGTGCAATTGAAACATATTCGGGCGGTGAATGGAGTATGAGAGCCTTCAAGAGATATGATCACGGCGCCAATGTCATTTCCCAAAGAGTTTGAAGCTCCATCAAAGTACATAGACCATCAGGATTCCTCCTCAGGTCCTTCATCCGGTCCAGGTGTCTCACAATCGGTTACCAACATGATGTTCTCATCCGAGAATTCAAAGTTCATAGACTGATAATCGTCCACTTCCTGATGTGCCAGATGATCTACTAACACACTTGCCTTAATTTCCTTTTGGGTCGTATATTGGATGTCATACTCAGTCAAGATCATCTGCCATCTTGCTATTCTTCTGGACAAGGCAGGCTTTTCGAAGATATGCTTGATTGGATCCATCTTTGATATCAATAGAGTAGTGTGAGTCAGCATATACTGTATCATCCGACGAGCAACCCATACCAAAGCGCAGTAAGTTTTCTCAAGCAACGAGTATCGGGTCTCGCAGTTGGTAAACTTTTTGCTAAGGTAGTAAATAGCATGCTCTTTTCGGCCAGACTCGTCATGCTGCCCCAACACGCACCCCATCAAATTGTCGAGCACTGTCAAGTATAAGATTAAAGGTCTCCCTTCAACTGGAGGTATCAGAATAGGTGGCTCTTGGAGATACTCTTTAATCCTTTTGAAAGTGGCCTGACATTCATCGTTCCATCTTACCACTTGATCTTTCTTCAGTAACTTGAATATTGGCTCACAAGTAGCAGTCAGGTGCGAGATGAATCGGGCAATGTAATTCAGACGTCCCAGAAAGCCTCTGACTTCTTTTTCAGTTTGGGGAACTGGCATTTCCTGTATAGCCTTCACCTTTGTAGGATCCACCTGAATACCTTTATAACTTACGATGAAACCCAACAGTTTACCAGATCTCACCCTGAAGGTGCACTTGTTCGGGTTTAACCTCAGCTTGTACAACTTCAACCTGTCAAATAGCTTCCGAACATGGTCAAGATGTTCTTCCTCAGTTTGGGATCTTGCAATCATATCGTCAACATATACCTCAATCTCATGATGGATCATGTCGTGGAACAAAGCGACCATGGCGCGCTGATACGTTGCCCCAGCATTCTTCAATCCAAAAGGCATGACCTTGTAGAAAAAGGTACTCCATTGAGTAACAAAGGTTGTATTCTCCATATCTCCGGGAGCCATTTTAATCTGATTATAACCGTAGAAACCATCCATAAAGGAGAAGACCTTATGTTGTGCGGTGTTGTCAACCAGAACGTCGATATGAGGCAGAGGGAAATCATCCTTGGGACTGGCCCTGTTCAGATCCCTATAGTCAACACACATTCGAACCTTAACATCCTTCTTCGCCAACGGGACCACGTTGGCCACCCACTATGGGTAAGAAGTAACTGCTAGAAAACCGATGTCAAACTGCTTCATCACTTCAGCCTTGTTTTTCTCAGACATCTCTGGGCGCATTCGGCGGACTTTCTATTTTACTGGAGGACAGTCTTCCTTGGTAGGCAATCGGTGAACCACAATATCGATATCCAACCCAGGCATATCTTCATAAGACCAGGCAAAGATCTCAACATAGTCCCGCAGTATCTGAATTAGTCGTTTCTAAACACTAAACTCCAGATTTTCACCAATCTTGACCTCTTTCTTGTCTTCCTCTGTACCCAGATTTACTGTTTCCACTGGCTCTTCATGTGGCTGTATGGCCCTCTCTTCCTGAAGTAACAATCTATCAAGTTCACCAAGCACTTCGCAATCATCTTCACCTTCGTCTTCGGCTAAGTTGATCGGAATTTCGAAGTCATAACCGGCAGTAGCAGAGTCGTTATCAGTGGGATCCTGAGTGGATGTAGACCTGTATATGTGAGTGTGTGTAAAATAGATGTTTTGCAATATATAAAAAAAGAAAAACAAGGAGTGCAAAATTTGAAATGCAAGAAAACGCCCAATGCTTTTATTAATGATATATGGAAATGACACACATCAAACCCTCGCAAACAAAGCCACGGTGCCTCGGGTAAGACATCGGGCCGTAAAGTTTTAAAAAATTGTCTGTTACAAATTCAAAACAAAAGTCTCATTACTGGGTAATAAAAGAAATTGGGACGGAGTCCTTTGCTGTCCAGTTGCTTAGTCCGTCGTAGGTAGTTGGGTAAATCCAATTGTCAAACTCAGACTCTTCAACATCGTCTTCAATGGCATTTACTCCTGAATTACTGATAAACAGGGGAGGTCCTCCGATCTATGCACGACGTACAACCCTTTGAGCTTCTACAGTGAAACCCAAACCAAACTTGTTAGTCTTATGTGCAAAATCAGGGAGTTGGCCCCAATTTGCACACCCACCTTTCTCAACGACAGCCCGGGCATCCTTTTAGGAAGCCATCTTCATTGGAGGATCTTCAGTAACAGTTTCAGTTGATGCCAGCATCTGGGGGACTTCTTCAAAATGCTGAAACGGGGTCTCAATGAACTCCCCATCCATCTCCACATACCGGAAAGAGTTGAGGTGGCTCACCATGTATTCCTCCTCTCCTCGTACCGTAACAATTTTTCCTTTGACTGGGTATTTCAGCATCTGGTGAAGTGTAGAAGTCACTGCCCCAGCTTTATGGATCCACCGGCGACCCAGCAAACAAGAATAAGATGGCCGAATGTCCATCACATAAAATGTAGATGAAAAAACCTGAGAACCAACCTTAACCGGAATATCCACTTCTCCGTGTACCATTCTCTTGGACCCGTCAAAGGCCCTGACCACAATGTTACTCGACTTCAGCTCCAACCCTTCACAGTCTAACCAATCCAAAGCTTTCTTGGGTAAAACGTTTAACGAAGATCCAGTATCCACCAATACATGAGCTAGAGTAGTGCCTCTGCATTCAATTGAGACATGCAGGGCATCATTGTGATTCTTCCCCTTGGCGGTCAAATCAGCGTCGGAGAAACCCAAACCGTTATCTGCTGTCACACTAGCCACACAATCTTTAAACTGATCAGCTGATGTCTCCTGCGGCACGTGCACAATCTTCAGGAAAGAAATCAGAGCCTTAGCATGGGCCTCTAAACACAACAATAAGGATAACATAGAGATCTTTGACGGGGTTTGCCCCAGCTGTTCGACTACATTGTAGTCACTTTTCTTGATAATTTTTAGAATTTCCTCTATCTCCAGTCTAGAGGCCTCAATAATAATCTTCTTTGGTGCCTCCGTCTGGGTAGGTTCACCGATGGTCCCTTTGCCCCGAGTGTCAATTGACTCGGTGACAGGGGTAAGAATTGGAACTTGAGCAGGGACAATAGTAGATGTACTGGCCGGCGTAATGAAAACAGGCTTCCGAACGACTGGTGGAGAGATCTCAGGGGAGAAAAGCCTTCCGCTACGGGTGACTTTACTGGATCCAACAATATTGCTGACGTTAGTATCAGCCTCTTCAGTACTCAAATATTGTTTAACCCCGTGATAATACACGTCAACCCCATAGTGCCATGGGACAGCTTTATCTTATGTATAGGGGATAGGCCCAGGAATGGTGATAATCAACAGAGCGATTCTCAGAACATATGTAATTATAACAGGCTTTCTCGAGGAAGCCTTGGAAGAATTGTCGAAAATGGTGATTATAGCAACTCCTTCAATAGGAACCAAAGGAACAACAGTCTTCTCAAACATAATTTCTTTGTTATCCATCAGGCGTTGGACACCTAACTTCAAAAGATGGAAACCAGTAGGTAGGGCAGAACACAGAAGGCAAACTTCGCCACAACCCGGAAATAAACCGGCTAATAGAAGGTTCTTCTTCACAGTCATTAAGGGAGTAGCAATGTCTTTCACAGAAACCACAAACGAGTCTTCCTCTACAGCATTCACTCCATGCTTGGGCATAGGAGCATTCACAACATTAGGCCTTTCCGGCGCTTCAAACTCAATCTATTTAGCATCAATTAAATCCTGTACCTTATTCTTCAAGACCCAGCAATCATTCGTATCATGCCCCGAGCTATCAGAATGAAAAGCACAACAGGCATTCGGATTGTACAGCGATGATGTTGTATTGGGATTCTTCGGGGCTTCCTTCGAAATCACCAAGTTGGTCTTTAATAACTGCGGAAGAATCTGAGACAGGGTCATATGAAGCTGAGTGAATTGTCTTCACGGCCTCTCGGATCTTGGCTGATTGTTGCGTTGTGCAGCAACAACAGGTCTTGATATAACAACCGCATTGACTTCTTGGCGGCACTCAGGTCTATTATGGCCCTTTGAACTGTAAACAACACTGGACTCCTTCTTAAAAGGCTTCTTTTCGGTACTTGACGAAGCACCCTTCTGTATCTTGCCGCTCTTGATACCGGCTTCAATCCTCTCCCCAATCATAATTAACTCCGTGAGACAATGCGGTTATTTCATGAAAACAATGCTTAATTTCAGAGATACAAAATGAAGAACAGGGCTAACTCACGTGAGACTTACTGTGCGTACGGAAGCTTGAAACGCCTGGTTGTGATTGGTTTTTCTTGTGAGAGTTGCCAGGAAGCGAATGAGACCAATATTAAGCCATGAAAATGCCTCTAGGGTGGAATTCAAAGTCACGCTTTTTCTTGTTTTTGCAAGTTTTTGTTCTGCCTCTAGACTCGTTCTCTCACCCTGATTTCTGTCTTGCACGCTTGCTTATGTATTGCACATTGGATTAGGGTCTAAACTTTTGTCCAAATCTCCCTCTATCAATGATTTTGATGTGGATTTGATTTGCCTTTACAATCTTGCCAAATTTGATCCAAATCATATCTTCTTGTGCATAATGACCTTGACACGAATTTGATTGCAATGCTAGCTGTGATCAAAGCCTAAAACAACCAGAAAATCATTAGTTATCAATGCCTTGGATTTTATGTGATTTTATTTGATTTAAAATGAATTAATTTAAATAAAAATCAAATTAAATAATAAAAATGAGATATGGACACATGGCCAAAGCTAGAGCACGTGGGCAACAATGCAAACTCAAAACAAGTGAAAAAGAATGGGCCCATTTGGTAAATTTGATGTTTTGGGGATAGTTGACTTTTGGCAATTTTGCAAAAAAAGTCCAACTTCAACAATGCATAACTTCTTCAATTTTGAACTTTTGGAGGTGTTATTGGACGTTTTAGAAATCTTGAGATGTCCTCTAACCAACCCTTTTGGTCACATTTCATTTTGATATTCCATGCTCAAGTTAGAAGCTTTGACAAAAAAGGTGTTTTTGTTGACTTTCAAAAATGACCTATGATGTCACAATTCATAACTTCTTGTGAGTGCATTTTGTGAACTTGGGTTATGAAGATGGATTGTAGGTAATTGCATCCTCTTCTAAATGATATTTGGATGTGTCATTTCTCATAAAGTATGAGAAAGTTATGCTTGATCAAAAATTAGTTGACTTTTCCTACAAAACCCTAATTTAGCAACTTTTGAATCTTGATGAATTGTGAGCAATCCTTGATGAATAATGATCAACCCTTGATCAAATGATGAAATATCCTTCAAAATTAGAATGTTTACAAAAAATATTGAAGTTTGACTGTATATATGTCACAATTGACTTTTTCCCTAGCATAGTCGATTTTTGGACCTTTGAGCAATTGACTGAGCAAACTTCCTCTACAAGGCTTGAAATGTGACATGGATGATCTTGAAAACATTTTAGGACATTCGGGAGAACTTGAGGTCATTTAGACTCAAGGATCTTGATGCAACACAAAACCCTAGTTTGGGGTAGACTTCCTTAGGAGACAACTTGTCTGGTCAATCTTTGAGCAACCTTGAGCAACTTGGAGATTATTCTTGCAATGTTTTAAGAAATATGGGAGGGAAAATTTTGGGGTACAACAGTTTCTATAGGAAAAGTCAATTGAACTTTGACCAAGCATAACTTTCTCATACTTTATCAAAATTTTTCCAACCAAATCTCATTTTGAAGACAATCCAATTCCTACAACTTCTCTTCAGCCCTTAAGTTCAATAAATGCACCATTTGAAAGATACAAGTTCATACATTATAGGTCATTTTTAGAAAGTCAACAAAAGCCACTTTTTTCCAAGACCTTTTACATCAAGATAACATCTTCAAATGCAAAATTGATCAAAAGAGGGATTGAAGTAGAAATCTTAAAATTTCCAAAAAGTACAATATAATCATCATGAATTAAAAATTGAGCAAGTTATGGCTTGCCCAAGTTAGGAAAATGTTGGAAATTTCAAGAATGGTGCATCGAGAAAATTTGAATTTTTGGATCAATGGCCTAACTTTGTAAGATTCAAATATCTTCCTAAGGTTATAGAGGACCTCTAATCTTATTTTGGCACGGTCTTGTATTTTCTACCTATTTTTTTACATATTTATTTTAATTTATTTCAAGTAAATATAAAATAAATTGTATAAAATATTTGGAATTGGGCTTAGGCATTTGGGCTATTGTTTTGACTCATCTTGAAGCCCACAATCACGTGCAAATAGTGTCCAGGTTCACTCATCATCAACATGGCATGAAATATCCATTTTGGCATATTTTCAAATCTTGAATCATGGCCTTAAACACAATAGTTATTGTGTGATTTTCTTCCCTTCTTTGCAAGCTCTCTCTTCCTCTATATAAAGCCAGAACAAGGAAAGCATAAGGGATGAAAAAAAGATATCTAGAGGAAGTTCTCAAAATTCTCCAGTTTTCTCAAAGTTAGGGCAATCGAAAAGTTGGTTTTCTAGCCACTTTCAATAGATTCCAAGCGTCCATCCTCCTTCCTGACTCTACCAGGAGCAGATCCATACCAATTACACTCCTCGTTGTGCCCAGAAGCATCCAAACACCCACTCTCCAATTGTAAAATTCTTATTCTTGAAACCTTAAGTTTATGCGTTTGATATTGATGTTTTGTGCTTAGATGTGATCAGGATGATGATTAGATCTGAAAAGGAGCCTTATACGCTAGCTTGGACATGTGCATGACCATTTTCCATTTTGACCGTGTTTCTCACATTTGTGTCATACCTCCGTTTGTAGCTTGTTTCAGGTCAATCTAAGGCCACCATTGAACTCAGGGGAATCAATTTAGGGGGGGTAGAGTACCTAATATTAGATTAGTATTTTTTTAATTAAACTAATTTTGTAAATAATTTAGATAAATATTTTAACTATTTTCTTTAATTAAAAATGAAGTAGAATTTAGGATTTAATTAGATTTAATTATTTTCTTTTCATAATAAAAAACAAAAAAACTTAGACTATTTTTCTTATTTTATTTTTTATTTTTTTAAATAGACTTTAGGATGTTTAATTTAATTATTTTTCTTAATTAAAACAAAAAAATCAAACAAATAAGTTTTTTTACTTAGACTTTTTTTAGGCTGTTAGACGCTCCTTTCCATTTTCACACGCGTTTATCTTATTCTCGCATCTTTTATAATAACGTAACTGATTATGGGATGTAATAGTCCAGATTTAAAATTCCGCACTTTACATTTTAAGTCAAATATAACTGTAACTGTCCTGAAGCCCTGTAATAGTTGTATGACTTTATTTCTCGCTTTTACCTTTCTTATATACCTGTATATAAATTGTAGTAACTTAAGCGTGTATGAAAAGACTAATAATCAAATGTTAGCTAACCTAACAAAAAGACAAAAAATAACTGAATCTCAACACACTTGCACATGCGCACCTCTAAGGTATCTTCCACTTTGGATTCCTTTAAATAAAACAGTCAAGAGGCGGGAACGCTTTAGTAAAGACCCATAAATAAAAAAAGATCATAGTCTCTCGACGACCCTACAGTTGCCTTTCGGTAAATGATCTAGCCCCTAAAATAAAGTTACTAAAGCGTCTCCACAAGTTGCCTTCGTGATTATAAAACGTCCTTTTGATAGTCCTTCAACATTCGACGATAGGGATACCTACTCACTAATAGTAGGATAGTACTATATAAAGGAAAGGAGGAAAAGAACATCCTTTTTTGAGTAGGTAGATAACTGTTAGGTACTTGCTCAAACCTAAGTTTTCACACTTACACACTTTTCAAAAACTATTTTCAAAAACTCTTTATCACACTTTTGATGACTGATACAAGAGTTACCATAAAGCAAACAAAAATCTTTTAAAACACACAAACACAAAAAAATTTCAAAAATGAGCAAGCACCTAAAAGCCCGTGGAAAACCACAGATGGAAAGGGTGCTATTGTACCCCAAAATTTTCCCTCTCATATTTTTCCAAGATTTCCCTCTTGCATAGGTGGTCACAAACCTTGGCCTAAAGACAAAGAAAATTTTCAAATGATTTTTCTAAGTTTCCTTCGATTTGCCTTTTTCTAAGTTTCCTTCGATTGGCCTGTTAAGGAGGCTCTTCGATTGGCAACTACTAAGTGTATTTTGATTGGCATCTCCAAAGTGCCTTTCGATGGACATCTCTAAAGTGCTTTTCGATTGACATCTACATAGCATCCTTCGATTTCCATATACATAGTTTCCTTCGACTGACGGTTGCAAAAGGCCTTTCGATTGGCCTCATGACAAGCCTTTTGATGGGAATGGTGTCAAAGCCTTTTGATTGGCATGGCAAGGGATCCTTCGATTTAACATTGTGTCAAAGCCCTTCGATTGGTACTTGGACAAAGGCCATTCGAAGAACTCCTTCAATGTCATTCTAAGGAGGTCATCAAGAGGGCAATCGGAAAATATGTCCAGGCCAAATTCTTGCCTTGTTTGATCTGATTTGACCAGGGAACTCTCTTCAAAATGGACATGAAATTGAAGCAAAGGGTGCTCCAATCGAAAGAGTCTTAGCATTACTCAGAACCATCAAGGAGAACAAGCTTCTAATAAGAAAAGTCCTGATTAGTTTGAATTGAAGTTCAAGGCTGGCATGGAAGACCTTCGAAGGAATGAAGATGGGATTTGGTCCAAAACAAGCCAGAAAACCCATAATCGAAAGAAGATCGAAACAGGTTGGCAAACCAAAGAAAACGCGTGGGAAAGAACACAAAGATTTATCCATTTTAGAAACAAAAGATACAAGACAAATCAAATCTTTTTTCACTCAATCTTCAAGATTCAGTTCAAACTTGTTAACCTAATTCATTCCACTATATATACATAACAAAGCCTGATCAAGAGAGGAAGGATTTTAGCCGTGTTGAACACTCAAGACTGTTCAGAATTCAAGGCATTTCAAAGACTAAAATCCATTCCTAGGCATATTTGGAAGCTTTATGGACCACTCTCACGCATCAACACATCAAGAGACAGTATATACAGGTATCACGGTTTGCCATGGATGTTGAAATTGGTTTTTGAAATATACGCATGATAGATGATTTTTAAGTATACAATCATGTTTATATGATCATTTAGAACATCTCTGCATAGTTAATTGTGTGTTATGATGCATATTTGACTGAATACCATTGTTAGGGTTTGAAGCTTTGTTTTAGGGTTTTATATTTCAGGAAAAATCAGGACAAACGATGAGTACCATCGTGCTCATGAGACCAAACCCAATTTATCTGCATATTTGATTTGAATTTATATTGTGTAATTATGATTTTTGAGATGTGCATGTTTGTAGCTACAACGTTGTCTGTAGGTAAAACCTTTAGGCTAAAACGACAGTCTCAACGAAGAAGATGATTGCATGTCGAAACCTGAGTGGCCCATTTGAATTCTTGTGCATTTTTATTACAGCGATTGACTTTTCATCACATATAATATATGATGTTTGTGTATGTTAACGATTGAACAATTGGCTCAGTGACAGAGGGAAAGATTTTCAAAGCGCGCGTTTGTAGGAGGTCAGGGGTTCGATCCCTTCCTCCTAGTTGTTATTTTTATTAATATTTTTATGCAGATTCAATGCCTCCTTTCCAAGCGCGCACATCATAGGCTCCCATATCCTCATCCTTGGATCAATCAACGCCTGGATCCAATGCTCCCAACGAAGCTCCCCATGGTGGACACTCCTGGCACAATCACACTGGATCCCACATTGCTATGGGCCAACTGGATTGGGCTTTGAGCAGGAATACATCATGCACCCTTCAACTTGGGTTTACACCCCTCAGGCTTACTCTTTTTCCCTTTAAATTTTGTTTTATTCAAATTAATAAATTTATTTTTGTTTAAATAAAGTTTTTTCCATAAAACCATAAAATCAGAATCACAAAAAATAGGATTTAGTTTTTTTTATAAATAAATTAGTTTTTGTAAATTAATTAATTTCATCAACTTTAATTTGTTTCATTAATTAAAATTAATTAGAAAAACTAGGTCAAACTTTAAATCTTTTTCACAAAAAAATCTCAAAGATATTTTCAATGATCAAATTAGGTTTTTTAGGGTTTCTAACCTATTTCAATTTTTTACTCTCACGCGTAATTATTTTTGCTATACGATTAATTTTTTTTATCAATTATGTAAATGCGCCCGGTTTGTAATAGCTTAATTAGGGTTTTATTTCCGCACTTTATTTCTTCAGTCAAATTTCTTATGTATCTACACCAAAGCCTTGTAATAGCTTAGGGCCTCTATTTCTTTCTTTTATGTTTTATATTATGTATATAATTGTTAGCAACCTAGGCGTGTATGCTCAATTAATCAATAGATCACTAAATTCAAGATAAATATATCTGAAAAAGCACACTTTTGCACACTTGCACCCCTAGGGTATTACCTCACTTGGTTGCCTTCGGAAACAATGGTCATGTCCCTCGAACATAGGGATACTCTTAGCAAAGACCCTCAGTTTAAAATCATCATAAAGATCATAGTCCCTAAATGCCCCTCGAGTTTCCTACAAGAAGTGATCTTATGATATAGTCCCTTCGAAATGCTAAGGTATCCTTACATGTTGCTTTCAATGACCATTACGTCCCTTTCGATAGTCCCTCAACATACAACGACTAGGGTTACCTACTCACTAATAGTAGGATAACACGGTCTAAAGGATAGGAAGAAAAGAAAAGTCTTTTTTCGAGTAGGTAGATAACTGTTAGGTACTTGCTCAAACAATCCTTTTTACACACTTTCAAACACTTTTCAAACAAAAGTTTTCAAAATGCTTTATCACACTCTTGAGGACTGATACAAGAGTTACCATAAAGTGAATCATCACACAAAGGCATTTTTCAAAGATTTTTAAAACACACAAACACAAGAAATTTTAGAAAATGAGCAAGTACCTAAGAGCCCGTGGAAAACCATGGATGGAAAGGGTGCTAACACCTTCCCTTTCCATAATCTACCCCCCTTACTCAGAAATCTCAAAAAAAAGGTCTTTTTCTGTTATTTTCACCCTTTCCTTATTGGATAAAAGAAAAGTCGATGGTGACTCTTGCTTACCGTAACATTTGCAAACAAAAAATGCAAACCAGTATTAAACAGTCGGTTCTGCCACCGTATCATAGAACTAGCGACTCTGCTGAAGAATAATTATAAATTGGGGTTTACCTTAGGGTCTAGATCATTTTAAAATTTCTTTCTTTGTTTGCTTTGATTGCTTTACTTTTAAAGGTTTGTTGGGGTATTCTTGTAAAATCCTATACCTGGATCTGGGGACAGTTTTTAGGTAAACATCAATAGATTGTGGAGACTGTACGGTGTAGACCAATATGGTTGAAGCGGTAGCTGTGTTGGTGTGACACTTTGGTTGGTACCGGTATCCCTTGTGTCGAATCGAGGAGAATACGGGGCCGCCGCATGGTGTCGTGAAGCACTAACTAACCTTAGAACCTTAGTTGAACAAACTTGGCCATTAGAAAGTAGTGAGATAGCCGGTCTCGATGTAAATTTTGGAATTGGTTGATACTCGATACTACACTCATTGAGGTTGGACTTTCGAGATGTTTCAGCTGCAAGAAAAGATTTCTAAGCTGAAATAACTCGATAAAGGAAGATCAGTGATATTGAGATTCCTTAGAACCTGGTTACTATTTCTAAGATAGGTTGAGCCAACTAAACTTCATGAGGGTACTTACCTACAAACCCCATGCAAGCCTAAACCTAAGGCTGCTTGTTTGACTTGTTTGCCTTCATTGAATAACAACTTGAATTCTTTGCAGGGTTGTGTTTGTCACCTTACATTTTTGCTTAACGCATAGCATACACATCATAACATCATGCCACAACATTTCCTTAACCATTTCAAGGATCTCAAGGGTATGTGATGCAGGTTATGATAAATCAGACGTCTAGCAAGGGGCAATGGGATTTATTTTCCTCTAGCCAATACCGTCAAAAGACCAAAACACGACAACTTGAGTCAGGGGCTATGACCCACTTGATATGGTGAGCTTGAATCTCGTAGAAGGACTCTCAACGATACAAAGTTCTTTAATAAAAGCTTCAAAATTCAACTTCTGACATTTTCTTGTTTACCCCACGAGATCCTTGAAAACATTGCATACATATATCATACATATCATTGCATAAGCAGGTTTCAAAGCTGGTCTCTCATGTTCTCGCTGTTTAATTCAACAATGGGTATCAAACAAGACAACAAAGATCTCCAAACTCAAGAAGCTCAGATCATGGAAATGTTCCTGAACCTATCCAAGGGGAAGGAAGAGTTGAAAGCACTCCTCTCTAGGAAACTTGTCCAAGAAAAATCCTGAAGACGATAAGGACGAACGGTTTGAACAACTGCAAGCTGAGGTTAAAGTAATGACAACCCAGATGCTAGGGCAGATGGATCTTATCCAAGGCCTGGCCCGGGGACAAGAAGAGATGACGGCCATTATCAACAAACTTTATTAGGACGGATACAACCGTATGAAGAAAACAGTCAAGGCTGGGGACCGAGTCATTGATCGACCTCCGAGAAGACAAGAGGTTGGTTTGGTGAAGAGTGGACCTTTCTGAATTGCTACTACATCACGGGTCCAACAACAACCTCGCCAAAAACAACGGGTTAATCAGAGTAAGCTGGATACACCCAAGAGGCAGTTTACCAAACTCAACATGCCGTTGTCTCAAGCTTTACAACACATGTTGAGGATGAATCTGGTTACATTGATATGGCCTCATCCGAATCCCAAAACTTCTTCCCCTAACTACAATCCCGATGCAAGGTGTGCATATCACTCCAACAGTCCGGGGCATGATACTAATGATTGTTGGAGGTTGAAATATAAAATTCAAAACTTGATTGATGAAGGAGTATTGGAGGTCACACAAGATGGTCAGCTGGAATTTTTCTGCCATTCCTCCAAGGCTCACCTTTTGAAGTGAGAAGATCAGACAAAGAGGCTTTTCGTTCATTAGAATTTTTTATTTGTAATTTTCTTTTGATTGTTCGAACATTTATTCATGTCAAACTTTGTTACTTTATCAATGCATTGCATATGTCTATTTTGAATCAATTTATTCGTATTAACTTTATCTAAACTTCTTTCCTTTTTGTGATATTCAACTCTCGATTAAAAATTTGTAAGCCTTTTAGAGGGAGGATGACGAAAATGATACCACAATCTCTACATTATGCTTTTGAACAGACCCCGCTAACGATGTACATGCATTGTTTCAAATCCTAAACAGTGGAGTTATAAGTAAGATAATCCCTAGTCAACTCCTTTGATCCAAAGAAGTAGGAGTTTTTCTTTTCACACAAATAAAAACCCTAAATCATAACCTGGGGCAGGGTAGTTTCTCAGTTAATTCAGACTCGCATTCAGTCGCAATCTTCCGCTTCGTACACAATGAATGGCATCGAAGACGTCCTTCCAAATCAAAAGACGGTGATGGTTCCATATAATCGTCGACAGGCAGTCATTATCTCTCGAAATAAAATCCCGTTAAGTCAAAACCTATGAAGGAGACTTAAGAAAAAACTGGGGCATCCCGTTGACTGTAATCACAAAAGAAACAGTTCAGGAAAAAGAAAGGGATAGTAAAATAAAAAAGAAAGAGGTCCTACAAATCCTCGACAAAAAAAGATGACAAAATGACTGCCTCTTTCAAATAAACTTTCAGTATCTGAACCATGATCGGAACATCAAGGACAATATGTCAGACTCAATTGGGAGCTGAACGACTGAAGAACATCACGAAGAACGGGTGGGTACAAATAAATTTTGAGCCTTTATCCTTTGTTTCTTAAACCGTGAACCAGGCCACATTATAACCCTTAAAATTCCTAGCTGAAGCATGGGTTAGTTCGAAAGCATACTGTTACAAAAGGTATCCTGACTCCTATAGGTTTCACTATAAATCCTGAACTGACATCACTCTTTTACAAAATTTGTTTGTTTTACTAAAAATGAATTTCAAACTTCAAGACAGACATAAGCTTTGCATTCTTAAAATACCATTGTTTGCATATAACTATTTGTTTAACAGTAGAGAAATTTGCATGACGAATATCTAGTGAAAAAAAGCATTCTCAAACAAAAAGGATCACCTCAAGTGGAAAAATACTTCCAACCAAGGGGCACGGCAGGATCATTATCTATCATCTGGGGCAGTCAAGTCAAGATTCAAGGAATCTCTCAAAAATGCCAAATAGCCAGAGGCAAATCTCCATCTTAATCAATTGGGACATTGGGCATGAATTCCAGCAACGAATCATGTACGATCAAACAAACATCTTCTGGCAGTATGGCAACACTTACTACTATGGACAATGATAATTTTCCGTACCCAGTGAACATGGACAAAGTCAGAAAACACTATGCATGAACAAAGCCCCGCTAGGTTGACTGGACTAGGAAAAAATAAGGGCATCCCAGCGATTCAAAAGGGTTCGGGAAAAAATTAGGGATAAAAACAAAAAATCTATACACCCGGCAAGTCGAAAACATGAAAAGGCAGCTTGACCAAAAAAAAGGGTATCCCGTTGGACTGAAAATATGAAAAGATAGTCCAGGAAAAAGTTAGGGATTCAAGCGTACGACTATGTCCCGTCATCTCGTCACTTGTCTAATCAGAAGAAGGTTTATTACCCTGATCTGCATTCACCAAGGACTCTAAGAGTTGGGATAATAGTCAAACCATCTACAAAATCCCCGGTTGATATTTTCTATAATAGGTATCGAGACAAGGGCATTCTCCTACAAGGCCATCGCCATATTCTCAGCTTAAAATCTATTGATGTAACGTGTTCTGATACCCTCGGCAGAGAAAAATCTCCAAATTATTGCTCCAATGAAAACTCTCCAGTGAAGTCACCAAGCTTCTCGGGACTCCCCAAGCGGATTACAGAGTTTCCCTTCCCCAACGAAAACATTTTGAATAAAGTAGATTCTCATCTAGCAACGGTTCAGGTATGATCCAGAGATGGATATCATCCTGATACTTATTCCGGACTATCTACTAGCAACAGTTCAGGTACAATCCAGAGATGGATATCATCCTGATATTTATTCAGATCATCTTCTAGAAAAGATTCAGGTATGATCCATAGACGATTGTTATCCTGGTACTTATTCCAGATTTCTCTTCTAGAAACAGTTCAGGTACGATTCAGAGACAAATGTTATCCTGATACTTATTCAGATTCTTTTCAAGTACAGTTCAGATACGATCCAGAGACATATGTTATTCTGACACTCATTTAATACAAGTTCCAAGTACAGTTCAGATACGATCCATAGACGGATGTCATTCTGACACTTATTTCAACACATAGTTCTATCCACAAAGCCTCTGCAGGTACTTTCTCCAACAGGTACAGGGGCAGAAACGTCTTGACGCAAAGTCACCGCTACGTCCTCAGCATATGTCCCAGTGATGTCTATGTCCCCCGCAGAGTAGAGGCAACCAAAAGTTTTGATCTCTTCTTCCCCAAACAGAAGTTACTTTCCCCAGTAAAGTTCCTTCAGATAGCCGATATCTATATTCCCCAACCAAGTTTTATAATCGCAAACGGTTTATAAAGCTTTCTCCTGAGTATAGTTTATTTCTCTGACTGCGGAACCTCCTCCCGAGCAGAGTTTGTTTCTCTGAATGTGGAACTCAATCCTCAACATAGTTTATTCCTCCAGATACGGAAGTTCATCCCCCATCGGAGTTTATTTATCTGAATTTGCAAAATCTTCCAGCAAAGCATCTCCTCTCTCAAATAGAGTTATTCTCCCGCAGAGTTCTTCTCAGGCAGAGTCTCTCCCCAATAAGATATTCGCAAAAAGAAAGGAGTAAATCCATAGCATAGTCATCTCCATTCACCATCCACAGCGGAAATAAAGAATTCAGCTTCCTAATACTTTTCAGCAGCAGTCCTGGATTTATGTTCCCCGACTAAAAAAATACCTTAATAGCATCCCATATTCATACGTCATAGCATGCGCATACATATTTCATACAACACAATCTTATTTATTTTGATAACATTATCACAATGCATTTCATACATCATGAAATTGCATACGAATAACTCTTTACCTTTCAAGGAAAAGATTAAATCAACAAGCTACGTCTAACCAAGGACTATTCCAGGATTTTCCTCAGAAGGATGTCCTCACAAGATTTCCCTTGGGTCAAACAGATCGACACTAAGATCTCTCTGATTATTATGCCAGTGGAAGATGTTCCAAGACTTTCGTCTGGGTCAGTGGAATTGCTACTTAGATTCTCCTGATTATTATGCCAGTCAAAGTTAACCTAAGATTCTCTCTAGATCAGCCAGATCGACATTAAGATCTCTCTGATTACTATTCTAGTTGAAGATACTCCGCGACTTTCGTCTGGATCGGTTGAATCACTACTAAGATTCTCTTTATTACTGTGCCAGTCAAAGTTAACCTAAGATTTTCTCTGGATCAGCTAGATCGACACTAAGATCTCTCTGATTACTATTCCAGTTGAAGATACTCCACGACTTTTGTCTGGGTCATTTTAATCGCAACTAAGATTCTCCTGATTACTATGCCAGTCAAAGTTAACCTAAGATTTTATCTGGATCCTCCAAATCAACACTAAGATCTCTCTGATTACTATTCCAGTTGAAGATACTCCACGACTTTCGTCTGGGTCGGTTGAATCGCTACTAAGATTCTCCTGATTACTATACTAGTCAAAGTTAACCTAAGATTTTCTCTGGATCAGCCAAATCGACACCAAGATATCTCTGATTATTATGCCAGTGGAAGATATTCCAATACTTTCATCTGGGTCGATCGAATCGCTACTAAGATTCTCCTGATTACTATGCCAGTCAAAGTTGATCCGAGACCTTTCTCTGGTTTAGTCAAATCGATACTAAGATTTATATCCCAGTTGAAAACAATCCAAGACCTTTCTCTGGTCCATTCAAATTGATACTAAGATTTTTGTTCCAGTTAAAGAAACTATGAAGCCCGGAAACTGACCGAATAATAGTCAATCAACAATTCAAGACACTGTGAAGCCTGGATCCTGACTAGATAAAAGTTTAATCTCTTCCCCCAGTAATTCCCTGTGAAGCCTGGAGCACGACCAGATAATAGTCAGCCTTATTATCTTCAGCAAGTCGCTGTAAAGTCTGGATTCTGACCAGATAGCAGTTCACTCCCATCTCTTCAATCAAGTGATGACTCCCCAGTAAAGTAACAGACAACTGAAGCTCCTAAAACTTTATGTTTCAAAATAGAGACCAACATTGCTTAGTGGAGTCCTCTCTAACAACAAGATAAGGAATTCCCACAAAGGGATATCTCATTAAATCATCATTGTTCTGCATGGCATCTTTAAGCCCATCTCTGACGACGCTCCATCATATTCTGATGGCATCTTTAAGCCCATCTCCGAAGATCTTCCGTCATCTTTTCCAAATGGCATCTATAAGCCCATTCCCAATACTATCTACACAGTCAAGTATCATGTTAGACGAGTGCAAATTTCTGGGCACTTTAGTGTTCAATCATCTTCCACCTTCCGATCACGAAAGGCAAACCGGCTAATTTACATCCTCAGGTTTAAGAAGATTGAACATGAGCAGCGTTTGTACCCCAAAATTTGCCCTCTCATATTTTTCCATGATTTCCCTCTTGCATAGGTGGTCACAAACCTTGGCCTAAAGACAAGGAAAATTTTCAAATGATTTTTCTAAGTTTCCTTCGATTGGCCTTTTTCTAAGTTTCCTTCGATTGTCCTGTTAAAGAGGCTCTTCGATTGGCAACTACTAAGTGCCTTTCGATTGGCATCTCCAAAGTGCCTTTTTGATGGACATCTCTAAAGTGCTTTTCAATTGACATCTACATAGCGTCCTTCGATTGCCATATACAAAGCGTCCTTTGATTAACAGCTGCAAAAGGCCTTTCAATTGGCCTCATGACAAGCCTTTTGATGAGCATGGTGTCAAAGCCTTTCGATTGGCATGGACAGGGATCCTTCGATTTAACATTGTGTCAAAGCCCTTCGATTGGTACTTGGACAAAGGCCATTCGAAGAACTCCTTCCATGCCATTCGGAGGAGGCCATCAAGAGGGAAATCGAAAAATATGTCCAGGCAAGGTTCTTTCCTTGTTTAAGTTGATTCAACCAGGGAACTCTCTTTAAAATGGACAGGAAATCGAAGCAAAGGGTGCTCCAATTGAAAGAGTCTTAGTATTACTCAGAATCATCAAGGAGAACAGGGTTCTAATAAGGAATGTCTTGATTAGTTCGAATTGGAGTTCAAGGCTGGCACAAAAGGAATTCAAAGGAATGAAGATGGGATTTTTCCAAAACAGGCCAGAAATACCATAATCGAAAGAAGATTGAAACAGGTTGGCAAACCAAAGAAAACACGTGGGAAAGAACAAAAAGATTTAGCCATTTTAGAAACAAAAGATACAAGACAAATCAAATATTTTTTTAATCAAAATTCAAGATTCAGTTACAATTTGTTAACCTAAATCATTCCACCGTATAAACATAACAAACCCTGATCAAGAGAGGAAGGATCTTGGCCGTGTAGAACACTCAAGACTATTTAGAATTTTGACAAAAAGTGTGGAAAGAGTTTTTCTCTAGAGGGAGATTCAAGGCGTTTCAAAGAATGCAATCCATTACTAGGAGTATTTGGAAGCTTTCTGGACCACTCTCACCCATCAACACATCAAGACACAGTATATACAGGTATCACGGTTTTCCATGGTTCTTGAAATTGGTTTTTGAAATTTACGCATGATAAATGATTTTTAAGTATACAATCATGTTTATATGATCATTTAGAACATATCTGCATAGTTAATTGTGTGTTATGATGCATATTTGACTGAATACCATTGTTAGGGTTTGAAGCTTTGTTTTAGGGTTTTATATTTCAGGCAAAATCGGGACAAATGATGAGTACCATCGTGCTCACGAGACCAAACCCAATTGATCTGTATATTTGATTTGAATTTATATTGCATAATTATGATTTTTGAGATGTGCAGGTTTGTAGCTACGTCGTTGTCTGTAGGTAAAACCTTTAGGCTAAAACGACAGTCTCAACGAAGAAGATGATTGCGTGTTGAAACCTGAGTGGCTCGTTTGAATTATTGCACGTTTTATTACAACCACTGACTTTTCATCACATATAATATATGTTGTTTGTGTATGTTAACGATTGAATGATTGACTCAGTGGCAGAGAGAAAGATTTTCAAAGCGCGTGTGTGTAGGAGGTCAGGGGTTCGATCCTTGCCTCCTACATGTTATTTTTCTTAATATTTCTATGCAGATTCAATGCCTCCTTTCCAAGCGCGCACATCATAGGCCCCCAGATCCTCATCCTTGGATCAATCAACGCCTGGATCCAATGCTCCCAACAAAGCTCCCCATGGTGGACACTCCTGGCACAGTCACACTGGATCCCATGTTGCTATGGGCCAACTGGATTGGGCTTTGAGCAGGAATACAACATGCACCCTCCAACTTGGGTTTACACCCCTCAGGCTTACTCTTTTTCCCTTTTAATTTTGTTTTATTTAAGTTTATTTATTTATTTTTGTTTAAATCAATTTTTTTTCTCATAAAACCATAAAATCAACATCACAAAAAATAGGATTTAGTTTTTTTTTTCAATAAATTAATTTTTGTAAATTAATTAATTTCATCAACTTTAATTTATTTCATTAATTAAAATTAATTAGAAAAACTAGGTCAAACTTCAAAGATATTTTCCAACCTATTTCAATTTTTTATTCTCACGCGTAATTATTTTTGCCATACGATTAATTTTTTTTTATCAACTATGTAATTGCGCCCGGTTTTTAATAGCTTAATTAGGGTTTTATTTCCGCACTTTATTTCTTCAGTCAAATTTCTTATGTATCTACACCAAAGCATCGTAATAGCTTAGGGCCTCTATTTCTTGCTTTTAAGTTTTATATTCTATATATAATTGTTAGCAACCTAGGCGTGTATGCTCAATTAATCAATAGATCACTAAATTCAAGATAAATATATCTGAAAAGGCACACTTTTGCACACTTGCACCCCTAGGTTATTATCTCACTTGGTTGCCTTCGGAAACAATGGCCATGTCCCTCAAACGTAGGGATACTCTTAGCAAAGACCCTCAGTTTAAAATCATCATAAAGATCATAGTCCCTTAATGTCCCTCGAGTTGCCTACAAGAAGTGATCTTATCATATAGTCCCTTCGAAATGCTAAGGTATCCTTACATGGTTCCTTCAATGATCATTACGTCCCTTCCGATAGTCCCTCAACATCAAACGACTAGGGTTACCTACTCATTAATAGTAGGATAACATGGTCAAAAGGATAGGAGGAAAAAAATAGTCTTTTTTTGAGTAGGTAGATAATTTTTAGGTACTTGCTCAAGCAATCCTTTTTACATACTTTCAAACACTTTTCAAATAAAAGTTTTAAAAACGCTTTATCACACTCTTGAGGACTGATACAAGAGTTACCATAAATTGAATCGTCGCACTAAGGCATTTTTCAAAACACACAAACACAAGCAATTTTAGAAAATGAGAAAGTACCTTAGAGCCTATGGAAAACCATGGATGGAAAGGGTTCTAACACCTTCCCTTTCCATAATCTACCCCCCTTACTCAGAAATCTCGAAAAAAAAGTCTTTTTCTGCTCTTTTCACCCTTTCTTTATTTGATAAAAGAAAAGTTGGTGGCGACTCTTACTTACCGCGACATTTGTGAACAAAAAATGCAAGCCAGTATTAAACAGTCGGTTCTGCCACCATATCACAGGTGCTAACACCTTCCCTTTCCATAATCTACCCCCCTTACTTAGAAAATCTCGAAAAATGTCTTTTTCTGTTCTTTTCACCCTTTCATTTGTTGGATAAAAGAAAAGGCGATGGTGACTCTAGCTTACCACGACATTTGTGAATAAAAAACGCAAAACTAGTATATAACAGTCGGTTCTGCTACCGTATCACAGTAACAGTAGCAAAAGAGGCAGCCTCTACCCACTTCGTGAAGTAATCAATGGCTACTAGGATGAAGCGATGCCCATTGGAAGAGGTAGGCCTAATCTCTTCGATCATGTCAATTCCCCACATTGCAAAGGGCCAATGAGCCGTCAAGACGTTCAAGAGAACATGAAGTATATGTACTTTATCAGCGTAGATCTGGCATTTGTGACAAGTTAGAGAATGCTGATAACAGTATGCTTCCATAGTGGACCAATAGTATCCTGCCCGTAGGATCTTTTTTGCCATGGTATGTCCACTAGAGTGGGTGCCAAAGGAACATTCGTGTAGATCTGTCATAATCCTCTATGCTTCGTTCTTGTCTATGCACCGGAGTAAAGTAGAGTCATGATTACGCTTGTAGAGGATTCCATTGCTGAGGAAGAACTTTACGGAGAACCTTCTCAAAAAATTCTTATCATTGACAGATGCCCCCTCAAGATATTCTTGAGCCTCGAGATACCTATTCACTTCATAGAACCAAGGTTTGTCTGCTACTTTTTCAGTGTCAATATGATAGCAGTATGCTGGTTCATCCAACCACTCAATAGTAATCCAAGGAGCCTCGTTGTCCCACTTGACCTTGAACATAGATGACATAGTGGCTAGCGCGTCTGCTACCTGGTTCTCTTCTCTTGGAAAATGTTCAAAGGTAACTTGTTCAAAGTGTGGAAGCAATGTCAGCACATATTCTTTGTAAGGGATGAGATTCGGATGCTTCGTTTCCCACTCACCTTTGATTTGACTTATTACTAAGGCTGAATCCCCAAAGACACTCAAGAACTTAATCCTCAGGTCAATAGCAGCTTTGAGACCCATGACGCATGCTTCATGTTCCGCCTTATTATTGGTACATTTGAAACATAATCTGGCCGTGAAGGGAGTGTGACAGCCCTCGGGGGATATGATTACAGCACCTATGACATTTCTGAGTGCATTGGAAGCCCCATAAAAAACCATAGTCCACTGGGATCATTCCTCAGGTCCTTCATCCGGTCCAGGTTCTTCACAGTCAGTCACTAACATAATATTCTCATCCGGGAATTCAAAGTTCATGGACTGGTAGTCATCCACAGCCTGATGAGCCAAATGATCAGCTAGTACACTTCCCTTGATTGCTTTCTGGGTCGTGTATTGGATATCATATTCAGTCAAGATCATTTACCATCTCGCTATTCTTCCGGAGAGAGCGGGCTTCTCGAAGATGTATTTTATCGGATCCATCTTAGATATCAACAAAGTAGTATGGGTCAACATATATTATCTCATTCAGTGAGCAGCCCATGCCAAAGCGCAACAAGTTTTCTCGAGCAGTGAGTATCTTGGTTCACAGTTGGTAAACTTTTTTCTAAGGTAGTATATTGCATGCTCTTTTCTACCGGACTCGTCATGCTGCCCCAGTACACACCCCATTGAATTATCAAGCACTGTTAGGTACATTATCAAAGGTCTTCCTTCAATCAGAGGCATCAGAATTGGAGGCTCTTGAAGGTATTCCTTGATTCTCTCGAAGGCAGTCTGACATTCGTTATTCCACTTTACCACTTGATCTTTCTTTAGGAGTTTGAAGATTGGCTCACAAGTAGCAGTTAAATGGGAAATGAATCTGACAATGTAATTTAGGCGTCCCAAGAAGCCTCTGACCTCATTTTTAGTGCGAGGAGCTGACATCTCTTGTATGGCCTTCACCTTTGCAGGGTCTACCTGAATACCCTTGTCACTGACAATGAAACCTAGAAGCTTACCAGACCTTACCCCAAAGGTGCACTTGTTCGAGTTTAACCTCAGCTTGTACGTCTTCAATCTATCAAACAGCTTTTGTAGATGATCCAGGTGCTCATCTTCAGTTTAAGACCTGGCTATCATGTCATCAACATAGACCTCTATCTCATGGTGAATCATGTCATGGAACAAAGCTACCATAGCCCGCTGATAGGTTGCCGCAACGTTATTCAACCCAATTGACATCACTTTGTAGCAAAAAGTGCCCCATTGTGTGACGAAGGTTGTCTTCTCCATGTATTTGGGTGCCTTCTTGATCTGCATGTAACCAGAGAAATCATCCATGAAGGAAAAGATCTTGTGCTGCGGGGTGTTATCAACCAGAACGTCAATGTGGGGAAGCGGAAAGTCATCCTTGGGGCTTGCCCTGTTCAAATCTCTGTAGTCCACACACATCTGCACCTTGCTATCCTTTTTAGGTACCGGGACTATGTTAGCAACCCATTGGGGATAAGAGGTGACAACTAAGAACCAGGTGTTGAACTGTTTCATAACCTCTACTTTAAACTTCTTTGACATTTTAGGGCACATACGACATACCTATTGCTTTACCGGAGGGCAATCTTCTTTAGTTGGCAGATGATGAATCACAATATCGGTGTCTAATCCAGGTATGTCTTCATATGACCAGGCAAAGATCTCGACATAATCATGCAACATCTGTATAAACCGCTGTTTGACACCAAGCTCCAGATTTGCACCTATCTTGACTTCTTTCCTGTCCTCTTATGTGCCCAAGTTTATGGTCTCTACTAGCTCTTCATGAGTTTGTATAACCCTTTCTTCCTGCTGTAACAGCCTAGCAAGTTCTTCGGGCACCTCACAATCTTTCTCACCTTCGTCCTCGGCTTGGTTGATCGGATTTTCAAAGTCATAACCAGCAATAGCAGAACTGTTATCAATGGGATCTAGAGTGGATATGTGTTATACCCCAAAAATTTCCCTCTCATTTTACTAAAAAAAAACATACTTCTAGAGGTCCTCAAATTCTCAAGTTGACTAAGTATTGACCAGACAAATCCTCCTCCTAAGACAACGAGCCTCAAACTAGGGTTTCACTCCTCATCAAGATGTTTGAGTTCCAAGGGTCCTAAAATGGTTTCCATTTCCCTAATGTGTCCTCAAGATCATCCATGTCAAGTTTCATGCCTTGCACAAGAAGTTTGCTCAGTCAACTGCTTAGATGCCTGAAAATCAACTATACTAGGTCAAAAGTCAATTGTGACCCATATACAGTCAAACTTCAAGATTTTTGGTCAACATCAACATTTTGAAGTAACATCCATCATTTGATCAAGGTTTGATCATGATTCCTCAAGGAATTCTCCTAATTCATCAAAACTCAAAAGTTGCTAAATTAGGGTTTCTATAGGAAAAGTCAACCAAACTTTGACCAGGCATAACTTCCTCATACTTTATCAGAAATTCCTCATCTAAGGCTCATTTTTAAGAGAATCTAATTCCCTACAATTCATCCTCATCCCTCAAGTTTAAGAAATGCACTCATGAAAAGATATAAATTCAGACATTATAGGTCCTTTTCAAAAGTCAACAAAAACACCTTTTAGGTTAAAGCTTCTTACATGAACATGGAAGACCCAACGGAGATGAAAACAAACGGGTTGTTTAAAGGACATCCTAAGCTTTCTAAAAAGTCCAAGAACACTCTCTTAGGGTCAAAATTGAGAGAGATATGCATTGTCAAAGTTGGCCATTTTTGGAAATTTGCACAAAGTCAACAAGGCCCGAAATTGCATTTTTTTTCTCACATGGGCCCATTCTTTCAAGATTAAATCTCAGTCCTAGCATGGTCCACGACCTATGGGACCCTCCATGCCTTATTCATTTAATTTATTTTGATTTTATTTATTTAAAATTCAAATAAAATCAAATAAAATAAAAAATAAATCAAATTAAGGGATTGAGATTTGTTTTACATTGAATTATAGATCATGCAAGTTGTATAACATCAAGCAAGACCGTGCCAAGCCATGAGAGGAAGAAATCTCCAATTTTGGAAAGATTTGAATCAAAATTCAAGACCATTACATATTTGGATTCTTTATAATTCTATTGACCTAATTTGATTTAGTACATATACAGAAGCATTGTGAACCCTAAGAACAAGAATTCATGCGCAACCTGCCCCCCTAAGAGAAAGAACAAAGTGTCAATTTTTGTCAAAAAAGTGCAGATCAGATCTTTCTCCATACGCTGTTTCAAGCCATTTCAGAGATCAAATCACATCCTTGGACACTCATTGTAGCTTTTGTAAGCATTCTCACAGCCTGAAGCATAAAGAATCAAGCGCAAGAACAATCACGGATTGCCTTTTTTTCCAAAACTCGATTCCAATGATTCTGGCATCATAAACATATTTTGATTATATATCTATGCTTGTTATAATATTTACAACGTGCTGGAATACTTTGATTGGAGTTTGAGTGCAGGTATAGGCATCTGCCATGGCTAGGGTTCCGAAGCTCCAATTTGGGGAACCCTAGTTAGAGGTAAAATTAGGCCAAATTAAGGGCCTCTTCGTGTTCAGGGGTTGATTTGCAATAGATCCATGTCTTTGAATGGAATTTGTTCTGCTTGTATTGAATTTGGATGTTTACAGGTTTGTAGCCACGTACATGAACCGTCACTATAGCCTATAGTGACGAATCTGTCTGTAGGTAAAAGCCTAGAACCAAAAACCACAATCCTGGGAAGAAGACAATTAGGTGGCAGACTCCCATTGGGAGATTTGAATCACGCACGTTTTTTTGGGACATAATGGTTTGTTTAAATTATGTTTTTATTTATTTTGTTATATTAACGAATGAGCTCTCCAGTGCAGATGGTCAAGGAACGAACGCATAAGGCAAACGTCCTGGGTTCGATCCCAGGCGTGTTGCTTTTGTATTTTTCTTGATATTTCCTTACAGATCCAGTAGTATCATTCTAGACGCGCTCACCATGCACCTCAACATCTCATCATTAGATCAATCTGTATTCAGATCCCACGCCTCAAGCATGCAGGCGCATGGTGGACTCTCTTGGCAAGCTTCCCACTGGACTAGACGCAGCCTTGGGCCAGCTATTATGGGCCTGGAGAATTTCAGCCATACACCCCCAGAATCACTTTTCATACCAGGCCCACTTTATTTCTTTTTAATTTCTTTATTTAATTTTTAGTTTTAATTATATTATAAAAAAAATCATTGTTTTTTTAATTAAATCAAAAAATCACAAAAAAACCTTAGAATTAGATTTTTCATAAAATATTTTTTTCATTAATTAATTAGGTTAACTAGGATAATTTAAAATCCTTTTTTTCATAATTAAAATTAATTAGAAATTAGGTTAATTTGCAAAATTAATTATTTTTTCTCAAAAATCCAAAAAAATATTTTTCTTTATTTACTAAATTAAATGTCTTTGAATTTAATTTTAATTCCTCGTTTAATTCAATCTCGCTCGCATTTATTTATTTATTTTTCCAATTAATGTAATTGCTTCGAGTTTGTAATAGTTAATTAGGTTTATTACTGCTTTTGTTTACTGTTTCCCCAAAGTTTTTTGATTATGTAATTCCCTTCCCCAAAGCCTTGTAATAGCTAGGTTTAAATTTCTCGCATTTTACTTTCTGTTATTATAAACTATTAGATGATTGACAATAGGATTGTATGCAAAAGATCATAATTTAAAAAGGTAGAAAACCCTAAATGTGCAAAGATTAAATTGACTGAAAAACAAACACTTGCACATGCTCACTCCTAGGGTTTGCCTCACTTCGATTGCCTTCGGTAAACCGTCACGAAGTATATGGAGTTTTAGTGGTTGCCCTCTAGTCTCAAAAGATAAAAAATGACCCATTCGAATGTTGCTTCATAAATATCTTTAGGACTCTAGGGTAACTACTAAGGTTTCCTAATCATTTCTTTAGTGATCATACTCGTCCCTTTCGATTGTCCCTTAAACTCCAATGGAGGAGCTACCTACTCCTTAATAGTAGGATAGTACTGTCTAAAGGAAATAAGAAAACGAACAGTATTTTTCGAGTAGGTAGAAACTCTTAAGTACTTGCTCAAACGAACTTTTACACCATACACTTTCAAACAAACTTTATAAACTAAATTTTTCAAAAATACTTTATCACACCCTTGAGGACTGATACAAGGGTTACCATAAAGTGAAACGCCGCACTAAGGAAATTTCAAAACTTTTTCAAACACAAAAACACACAAAAGCAATTTAAGAATGAGCAAGTACCTAAGAGCCCGTGGAAAACCACAAATAGAAAGGGTGCCAACACCTTCCCTTTCTATAAGCTACCCCCCATACTCAGAAACATCTTGTTGTACCCCAAAATTTTCCCTCCCATATTCTTCAAGAAATTGCCAAGTCAAAGCTTCAAAATTCCCCAAGGGTTGCACAGTGTAAGAGCCTCCTAAACAGTCAAAATTAGGGTTTTGGTTCTGATCAAGAAAATGAAGTTTCCAAAGGCCCAATCAAGTCTCATATGCCAATAAACATGGTCAAGCATCCTCATATCAAGTTTCAAGACTTACAGCTCAAAATTGCACAGTCAAAACCCTAAATTGCACTACAGTCAACTGTAGGGGCAAAATGGTCATTTGACAGTCAAAAGTTCAAATTTTTGGTCAACATATCATTTTGAAGCCACAAACATCATTTTATCAATGCTTGATCATGATTCTCAAAGCTTGGCTCAAAAATCATCAAGATACAAAAGTTTCCTTATTTGGATAGCTGAAAAACTCAACTGTAAATTGACCAGGGCATAACTTTCACATGGATTATCAGAAAAATTCCATCCAAAGCTCATTTTGAAGAGAAAGACATTTACTACAACTCATCTTCATACTTAAAGTCCAAGAAATGCTCTCACAAAAAGTTATCAATTTCAACATTATAGGTCATTTTCAGAAGTCAACAAAAAGGGACTTTAAGTAAAAGGCCATAACTTGAGATTGGTAAATCAAAATGACATGGGACCAAAGGCATTGGTTAGAGGACTCCAAGACCTTTCCAAAATATCCAAGAACATGAGAAAAGATTAAAAATTGAGCAAGTTATGCCTTGTGGAAGTTGGGAAATTTTTGGATATTTTGAAAAGTCAACATTGGTTCAAATGACCTAAAATTGCTAATGGGCCCATTTTTCTTCCATAATTCATCATCCATGGCATGTGCACGTCCACTTGGCCCAAAGGGAAGTATTTCTTCATTTTTTATTTATTTATTTGAATTTTTATTAATAATAATTCATTTAAATCAAATTAAATACATGAAAAATATTTAACCTAAGCTTTACAATCTTTTTGTGCATGAAATCTACTCAATAATTCGTGCATGATCCAATATGGAAAGATTTGGAGAGAATTGATCATGATTTGTACAAAAACACATGGAAAAAGATTGAAAAAGATCTTTGAAAATCAAATTGCAAAAACCATGAATGCCAAGGATTTGGAGTGTTTTATTTGACCTAAATCATTACTACATATACAAGGAACACAACCCTAATGCCATTGACCATTTGAGCTGCGCAGGAACCTGAAGATCATACTCACACTTTTTCTTAAAAAATCTCAATCCTGAAAACACCTTTGCAAGGCGATTCAAGACAAAATAGTGATTCCTTTAGCTTCTTTGAGGATTATAGGACATATTCCAATCATTCCCCAAGCCCCATACTCAAGAAAACGCAAGATCACCATTGAAGTTGGTAAAGAAAATTTCTGAATCGGTTTCTATCATACATGCATTGTTAACATATTTTGTTGTTATTTTTGTGTTTAGAATAATGTTTGCAAGCTAATCGTGTGCTTTGATTGAAGTTTTACGCCCTGTATGCCAAGATGCCATTATTGTTTTCTAGGGTTTACAGGACTTGGAATTAGGGGTTTTTGAATGAGGAAAAATTAGAACCCCTGAGTACCACCATTGACACGAGCGCGTTTGGACGAAGAAGACGGCACCCTCGCGCTCAATTTATGAGCATCCATGGCTTAATCGTTATTTTCTGATATGTTGTGTTAGGAAATGCGTGAAAACCGTTGCCAATGTTTTATATGTTTCAGGAAAAAGAAAACCACGCGAAGAAGATGATATCGTGGCATAAGTTGGTTGGCTAGTTTAAAATTCGCGCGCAAAGTCCACTAACGCTTTTGTTTTCTTTTATAATGTTTATTCGTTATTATATGTTAACAACGCGTGAATTGGTTCAGTGGTAAAGTTGGTGAGTATTAATCTTCATGACCTGGGTTCGAGCCCCAGGTCTTCACAATCTCCATATTATTTTTCAATCAAAGTTCACGTGCAGTTTCACATGCTGGAGACCATCATGCGCCTCTCCATCAAGCCATCCACTTGGTCAATATCAGTCATCCAAGGGTTCAGAGCTAAAGGACAGGGTAGGTCCTAGTCAAAGATGCCACACGGTGTCTGGAAAAGTCAACGGACCTGAAGGTCATTGGGCTCACATTCATGAGCTATACCTCCACATTGGGGACTGATACCCCCCTAGGTTTGCCATTTTTAATATTTTCTTTTGCATTATTTCTATTTTTATTTTAATTATTGTGTTTAATTAATTAATTATTTTCACAAAAAATACATAAAAATCAGAAAAGAGAGAAATAATAATTATTTTTATTTTTAGTGTTTTCCTAAATAAATTATATTAATTCATAAATTGATTAGTTTTAAATTAGGTTTTCAATTTTAATTCTTTTGATAAAAACCTAAAAAATATAGAATTAGGGTTAATTAATTTTTCATCCTTTTTATTTTTTATTTCATAATAATTAAATAATTAAATATTTATTTTTACAATTAAATTTGCATGTAAATTAATTAGGGTTAATATTAGGTTTTAATCTTCTTTTCTTAATAAATTAAAAAACAAATAGAATTAAGGTTAGCATTTAATTTCAATTAATTCTTTTTCATTAAAATCCTAAAATACTAAAAAATACCAAAAGCATCTCCTTTTCTTTTTTTTTTATTAATTAATTCCATGTAATTTTAATTTTGCAAAAAGGGTCCAACGCCCTCGTTTCGATTTAATTCTAATGCGCATATTGTTTTATTTCTTTATAATATTTATGTATCTCTCCCAAGGCCGTGTAACCTTTTAATTTTCTCGCACTTTTCTTTACTTTCTTTACTTTTCTGTCAAAATCGGGTCCTGGTTTAATTTTGGCGATGTGGACCCGCGCCTTTTGTAATAGCTTAGAATTTTTACTTTCCCGCAATATTTTTAACTGTTAACAAATGGCATGAAAGAATGTATGGACAAAAATAAAAACAAGCGTAGAACACCAATAACATGACAAGATAAATGCAAATGAAAACGACACACAAATCGCACACACCACCCCTAGGGTACGCCTCACTGTTGCCTTGCCTCGAAAGGTGATCGTCGAGTAGAGGACCTCTTAGTAAGTCCTCATGATCCGGGAACCTGGCATGAGGGTAGCTTCTAAGGTATCTTCCCATTGCTCTGGTGATCACCATGTCACGAACCTCGAATTGACCCGAACACCTCCAACGGTGGTGCTACCTACCTCTCAATGGTGGGATGGCACTACTTTAAAGGACATTTACACAGACGAATTCCTTAGGGTAGGTAGGTTCTCGTAGATACTTGCTCTAATTTCAAGACAAATAAAAAATACTTTTCACACCGACACCTTTTCAAAAAGCTTTCGAAAGCAACTTTTCAAACACTCTTGAGGACTGATACAAGAGTCGAACTGAAATTTTCAAAGAAACTTTTTTAAAACCCACAGTTGAAAAGCAAACAAACCATTTTTGAAAACACAAGTGAGCAAGTATCTAAGAGCCCATGGATAACCATGGATAGAAAGGGTGCTAACACCTTCCCTTTCTATAACCTACCTCCCGAACCGAGAGCAATCTCTTTAAGGAATTTTTCTGTGCTTTTGTCCTTTCCATTTGGAGAAAATAAAAGACGGTGGCGACTCTTGCTTCCGCGACATTTCGCGAACCAGCATTAAACAGTCAGTTCCAGATCCACCGATCACAGAACTGGCGACTCTGTTGGGGATCTTATAAAGTGAGGTGTACCTTAGGACTAAGATCACTTGTGTTTTCAATTGTCTGAATTGTTTGCTTTAAATTGTGGGAATGTCTCGGGAGTTCTATAGATCCTAACCTGGATCTGGGGGATACCTTCTTAGAAAGTAGCAACAAGGCTGTGAGGGAACTGTGCGGGGTATACCGACATGGTTGAAACAGTCTGCTACGTTGATGTGGCACTTTGGTGTGTACCGGTAACCCTTGAGTTCAGTCAAGGAGAGTACGGGGCCTCCGCGTGGTGTCGTGAAGCATCAACAGACCTTAGGAACCTTAATTGAACTATCTTGGCCTTTTTAGGGTAGTGAGATAACTGACTTTGGTGCAGTCCGAGGTTGGTTGATACTCGATACTACACTCAATTGAGGGCTGCTTTCCTGGAATATTTCGGTCGCCAGTTCAGTGGCTAAATCGAAACGATGAACAATGAAAGCAATCCCGTGATATTGGGACCCTTAGAACCCGGTTACTTCTAATAGGACAGGTTGAACCCACCAACTTCAAGAGGGTAATACCCAGACCCCATGCTGGCCTGAACTCTAAGGGTTTCTCTTGTGTGACTTGTGTGCCTTCCAACTTGACTACTTGCATGCTTGTTATCTGACACCTAAGTTTCTTGCAGGTTTTGTTTATAGTCCTTAATTGGGACTCATAACAGGGTTTACTAAGTTTCTTGCAGGTTTTGTTTAGTCCTTAATTGGGACTCATAACAGGGTTTACCTACATTACCCCATGCATTATGACATCATACCATTGCATACATCCTAACCCATTTCAAGGATCTCAAAGGCTTGTGATGCAGGTCATGATAAATCAAACATCTAGCAAGGGGCAAAGAGGATTTATTTTCCTCTAGCCAAAGTTGTCAGGGGCTATGACCCACTTGATATGGTGAGCCTTTGACCCTTGAAGAAGAATCCTCAACAACATGGGTGTCCTTCAATCAAGCTATAAATTCCAATGCTAACAATCTTCTTGTTTACCCTGCGAGGTCCTTGAAAACATTGCATGCATATCATACGCATCATTGCATAACAAGTACCCTTTCTCTGCAGGTCACTTACCCTTCACGCTGTTTGTTTCAGCCATGGTTTCCCAACAAGATAACCAGGACCTTCACGCTCAAGAGACTCAGTTCAGGGAAATCTTCCTAGGTCTATCCAAGGGGCAGGAAGAGTTGAGGACACTCCTCATGGGGAATCTGATCAGAAAGAGTCCTGGAGATGACAAGGACGAACGGCTGAAACGCCTACAAGCTGAGGTAGATACATTGAAAACCCAAATGCTGGGGCAAAGGGCTCTCATCCAAGGTTTATCCCAGGAGCAAGCAGAGTTGAGGACCATGATCAGTCAACTCCGCCAAGGCAAATCCAACATGAAGCAACCAGTCCGAGTCAGGGGCCAGGTCTTTGATCAGCTTCCAAGAGGACAAGAGTCTGGTATGGGGAAACATAGACCTCTTCAAATTGCTACCACTTCACAGGTCCAACCACAGCCTCGCCCGGAGTAAAGGGTTGATCAGAGTGAGCCAAACAAGCCCAGGAGGTAATTCACTCAGCTCAACATGTCGCTGTCTCAAGCCCTACAACACTTGTTGAGACTGAATTTGATTACATTAAGGGACCCTCCTAAGAATCAGAATACAGCGTCACCAAAGTATAATCCCAACGCCCGTTGCGCTTACCATTCTGACAGCCCGGGGCATAATACAAACGATTGTTGGTCTTTGAAGAACAAGATTCAGGACCTGATTGACGAAGGAGCGGTGGAATTTACCCAAGATGGTCAGGCCGAGTTCTTCTACTACCCCTGCAAGACTCACCATTTGAAGTGACAAATCCTGAGACTGGAAAACTTTTGTTCATTCGAATGTTCAAGTTGCAATTTTCTTTTGTTCAAACATTTACTCATGTTAAACATTGTTATTTCATTAATGCATCGCATATGTCTGTTCTGAAACAATATATTCGTATTCACTAAATGCAAATTATCTTCATATTTTTTCTGATGTCAACTCTCAATTAATAATTCTAAGCCTCTTGAGGGAGGATGACGAAAACGATACCATAATCTACAGTATGCTTTTGAATAGACCCCGCTGATGAGGTACAGGCATTGTTTCAATTCCTAAACACTGGAGTAATAAGGATGATAATCCCTCGTCAACCCCTCTGAGCCAAAGAAGTAGGAGTTTTTCTTTTTGAAATTTAAAACCCTTAATCGTAACCCGGGGCATGGTAGTCTCTCAGTTGATCCAAGTGCATAACGAATGGCACCAAAGAAGGCCTTACAAAACAAAGAGGACAGTGATGATTCCGAATAATCAATAAGGATAGGCAGTCATTATATCTCAAAAATAAAAACCCAATAAGTCAAAACCTATGAAGGAGACTTACAAAACTGGGGGCATCCCGCTGACTGTAATCATAAAAGAAACAGTTCAGGCAAAAAAAAAACAGGGATAACAAAAATCAGAAAAGAAAGAGGTCCTAGCAACCCTCAACGAAAAAAGAGGAAATGACTGCCTATTCAAAATAAACTGTCAAAGTCCGAATCATCACCGGAAAATCAGAGCAAAGACTCAAACAAGGTCTAACGTATGATCAACTGAGTTTAGGTTTGGAGAACATCACGAAGAGCGGGTGGGTACAAATAAAATTTGAGCCTTTATCCTTTGTTTCTTAAACCGTGAACCAGGCCACGTTATAACCCTTAAAAGTCCTAGCTGAAGCAAGGGTTAGTTCGAAAGCATACTGTTACGAAAGGTATCCTGACTCCTTAAGGCCTACGGTAAATACGGAGTTGACATCATGTTTTACAAACATTCATTTGTTTTATGAAAAAGAATGCATTTTTAAAATCTTCAAGACAGACATAAGCTTTGCATTTTTAACATAACTTTGTTTGCATATGACTTTTTGTTTGAACAACATAGAAGTTCGCACGACGGAAGCCTAATGAACAGAAGCACTTCCAATCAAGGGGCATGGCATGACTATTGTCCATCATCTGGGGCAGTTAAGTCAAGATTCGGAGCATCTCTCAAGATGCCAAATAGCTTGGGGCAAATCTCTGCCTGAATCACTTGGGGCATTCCAACAAAGAATCTTGCCTGATTAAACATCTTCTGGTGGCATGACAAAAACACTTCTAAACAGGGGCAACTCCCTACATTCTGAGAACATGGACATACCGAAAAATACTACGCAAAATCAAAGACCCGCTAGGTTGACATACCTAGGCAAAAAGTAGGGCTTCCCGGTGAACCAAAAGGGTTCGGGCAAAATAAGGGATGAAATGAAAAAAAATTGTACACCCGGCAAGTCGAAAACCTGAAAAGGCGGCTTGGGCAAAAATGGGTATCCCGGTGGACTGAAAACCCGAAAGGGCGGTCCAGGCAAAAGTTAGGGATCAAAGCGTATGACTATGTCCTGGCATCTCGTCACCTGTCTACCAGAAGATTTGTCAATTACCCCCCACAGGTGCCTTCTCCCACTGAAACAGGGGCAATGATGAGTTGCCCAAACGATCTAATGGCTCTGTCCACCAAGGTACCAAGGTAGGTTCAGCGGAAGAACATAACCAGATATCTTAATTCCCCAGAGAGTGAGCCAACAAGTCAGTGCACTCTCCCCAAGCAAAGCTACTATCAAACTTAAGGAAGTTGGGTATCCTCCCGCAGATCTCAACATTCCCCAGCAACATGTATATTCTTAACAAGCATCCCCGGCAGTCTTGGTCTAAAGATTGTTCCCCGGAGGCATATCAAATATTCAAAGGAATCACTTCCCCGCAATTCAAAACTCCCCGGGAGAGTCCAATCCAGTTCCCCAGGAAAGTGGAATCCATCTCCCCAAGCAGTAAGCTTATCCCCAGTAGATTCTGGAAGCTTATCCCTCGCAGAGCACGAACGCGTCGCCCGGCTTTATTTAAAGAGTTATTTCCTTAACAGGGTATAACTGGGTTATCCTCAACCAAAAGCCAAAGAAAGGTCTTCGTCAACATAGTGCTTTCTTATCCCCAGCGAAGTCTATTAGCACTTCCAATACAACAAGGGTATCCTCAGCGAGTTACTATCAACAATTCAGCAAAGTATCTCTCTCCCCACAGAGTATCGCTCCCCAGCATGGTCGCTAGAGTATTTTTCTCCCCGCAGAATCTTCCATTTGCCAAGTTTATTCCTCAACGGAGTCATCTTCTCCTACCGGTATTCTTGCAGTTATCATCCCCAGCAGGAGTAAAAGCTTATTCTTCAATATCAGCCCAGGAGTGACTTCCCGGCACCCGTCAAGGATTTACTTTCCTAGACGAAAAAACACATTCATAAAACATCACATACATCATTATAGCATGCATATACGCATCATATCTTACAAATCTCATTTATGTTGAGAACATCATTGCTCGATCCATGTCATGCATTGCATATGACTGACCTTTACCTTTCAGGAAAGATTCAGCTAAATTCTCCATCATATTTCAAGACCTAGACCGGTTCAGTTAATCGACTCCAAAGATTTCTTATCCAGTCCAAGGCCTTCTCCAGTCCAGCTAAATCGACTCCCAGCATATTTTTCTGATAAAGACTCAGTAGAAGCATTTCAGGTTTTTCTCAAACGTTCGCTTTTGAGATTATAATTTCCTATTGGTTCTCTCCCCGACGGTGCGTGAGATGATAATTCCATTTTAGGTTTTTCTTTGAGATTATAATTTCCTATTGGTTCTCTCCCCGACGGTGCGTGAGATGATAATTCCATTTTAGGTTTTTCTTTGAGATTATAATTTCCTATTGGTTCTCTCCCCGACGGTGCGTGAGATGATAATTCCATTTTAGGTTTTTCTTTGAGATTATAATTTCCTATTGGTTCTCTCCCCGACGGTGCGTGAGATGATAATTCCATTTTAGGTTTTTCTTTGAGATTATAATTTCCTATTGGTTCTCTCCCCGACGGTGCGTGAGATGATAATTCCATTTTAGGTTTTTCTTTGAGATTATAATTTCCTATTGGTTCTCTCCCCGACGGTGCGTGAGATGATAATTCCATTTTAGGTTTTTCTTTGAGATTATAATTTCCTATTGGTTCTCTCCCCGACGGTGCGCGAGATGATAATTCCATTTTAGGTTTTTCTTTGAGATTATAATTTCCTATTGGTTCTCTCCCCGACGGTGCGTGAGATGATAATTCCATTTTAGGTTTTTCTTTGAGATTATAATTTCCTATTGGTTCTCTCCCCGACGGTGCGTGAGATGATAATTCCATTTTAGGTTTTTCTTTGAGATTATAATTTTCTATTGGTTCTCTCCCCGACGGTGCGCGAGATGATAATTCCATTTTAGGTTTTTCTTTGAGATTATAATTTCCTATTGGTTCTCTCCCCGAAGGTGCGTGAGATGATAATTCCATTTTAGGTTTTTCTTTGAGATTATAATTTCCTATTGGTTCTCTCCCCGACAGTGCGTGAGATGATAATTCCATTTTAGGTTTTTCTTTGAGATTATAATTTCCTATTGGTTCTCTCCCCAACGGTGCGCGAGATGATAATTCCATTTTAGGTTTTTCTTTGAGATTATAATTTCCTATTGGTTCTCTCCCCGACGGTGCGTGAGATGATAATTCCATTTTAGGTTTTTCTTTGAGATTATAATTTCCTATTGGTTCTCTCCCCGACGGTGCGCGAGATGATAATTCCATTTTAGGTTTTTCTTTGAGATTATAATTTCCTATTGGTTCTCTCCCCGACGGTGCGTGAGATGATAATTCCATTTTAGGTTTTTCTTTGAGATTATAATTTCCTATTGGTTCTCTCCCCGACGGTGCGTGAGATGATAATTCCATTTTAGGTTTTTCTTTGAGATTATAATTTCCTATTGGTTCTCTCCCCGACGGTGCGTGAGATGATAATTCCATTTTAGGTTTTTCTTTGAGATTATAATTTCCTATTGGTTCTCTCCCCGACGGTGCGCGAGATGATAATTCCATTTTAGGTTTTTCTTTGAGATTATAATTTCCTATTGGTTCTCTCCCCGACGGTGCGTGAGATGATAATTCCATTTTAGGTTTTTCTTTGAGATTATAATTTCCTATTGGTTCTCTCCCCGACGGTGCATGAGATGATAATTCCATTTTAGGTTTTTCTTTGAGATTATAATTTCCTATTGGTTCTCTCCCCGACGGTGCGTGAGATGATAATTCCATTTTAGGTTTTTCTTTGAGATTATAATTTCCTATTGGTTCTCTCCCCGACGGTGCGCGAGATGATAATTCCATTTTAGGTTTTTCTTTGAGATTATAATTTCCTATTGGTTCTCTCCCCGACGGTGCGTGAGATGATAATTCCATTTTAGGTTTTTCTTTGAGATTATAATTTCCTATTGGTTCTCTCCCCGACGGTGCATGAGATGATAATTCCATTTTAGGTTTTTCTTTGAGATTATAATTTCCTATTGGTTCTCTCCCCGACGGTGCGCGAGATGATAATTCCATTTTAGGTTTTTCTTTGAGATTATAATTTCCTATTGGTTCTCTCCCCGACGGTGCGTGAGATGATAATTCCATTTTAGGTTTTTCTTTGAGATTATAATTTCCTATTGGTTCTCTCCCCGACGGTGCGTGAGATGATAATTCCATTTTAGGTTTTTCTTTGAGATTATAATTTCCTATTGGTTCTCTCCCCGACGGTGCATGAGATGATAATTCCATTTTAGGTTTTTCTTTGAGATTATAATTTCCTATTGGTTCTCTCCCCGACGGTGCGCGAGATGATAATTCCATTTTAGGTTTTTCTTTGAGGTTATAATTTCCTATGGTTCTCTCCCCGACGGTGCGTGAGATGATAATTCCATTTTAGGTTATAATTTCCTATGGTTCTCTCCCCGACGGTGCGTGAGATGATAATTCCATTTTAGGTTATAATTTCCTATGGTGCTCTCCCCGACGGTGCGTGAGATGATAATTCCATTTCAGATTATGGTTCTCTCCCCGACGGTGCATGAGATGATAATTCCATTCCAGGTTCTTCTCAAACGTCCGCTTTTGAGATTGTAATTGCCTATTGGTTCTCTTCCCGATACTGCGAAGATGGTAATTCCCACCAAGATTTTCTCAACGAGCGTTGTTGAAGTTAAAGTCACCTAAGGTTCTCTCACCGTTCATGATGAGGTAGTAACCACCCCTGGTTCATTCATCACCGTTTGAAACTCCAGATTCAGCTCCTGTAACCAGTCAGGACATATCTATACAAAGCATCTGAAAGCCAGCTCCTGCAACATGTCAGGTACTCATTTTTCTTTTGCAGGTATGCAGGTTCTCGCTAAGGAATCTCTTACGCGATCAACTTCCAGATGGCATCTATAAGCCCATCATCCCCCATCAATCTCCAAATGGCACCTATAAGCCCATCTCCATCATCACATCGCTACTATGTGAGCGCAAATTTCTGGGCACTCTAGTGTTCAATCATCTTCTACCCTCGGATTACGAAAGGCGCGTCAGCCAATCTGCATCCTCAGGTCTAAGAGGATTGAACAGGGGCAACTGTTGTACCCCAAAATTTGCCCTCCCATATTCTTCAAGAAATTTCCAAGTCAAAGCTTCAAAATTCCCCAAGGGTTGCACAGTGTAAGAGCCTCATAAGCAGTCAAAATTAGGGTTTTGGTTCTGATCAAGAAAATGAAGTTTCCAAAGGCCCAATCAAGTCTCATATGCCAATAAACATGGTCAAGCATCCTCATATTAAGTTTCAAGACTTACAGCTCAAAATTGCACAGTCAAAACCCTAAATTGCACTACAGTCAACTGTAGGGGCAAAATGGTCATTTGACAGTCAAAAGTTCAAATTTTTGGTCAACATATCATTTTGAAGCCACAAACATCATTTGATAAATTCTTGATCATGATTCTCAAAGCTTGGCTCAAAAATCATCAAGATACAAAAGTTTCCTTATTTGGACAGCTGAAAAAGTCAACTGTAAATTGACCAGGGCATAACTTTCACATGGATTATCAGAAAAATTCCATCCAAAGCTCATTTTGAAGAGAAAGACATTTCCTACAACTCATCTTCATACTTCAAGTCCAAGAAATGCTCTCACAAAAAGTTATCAATTTCAACATTATAGGTCATTTTCAGAAGTCAACAAAAAGGGACTTTAAGTCAAAGGCCATAACTTGCGATTGGTAAATCAAAATGACATGGGATTAAAGGCATTGGTTAGAGGACTCAAAGACCTTTCCAAAATATCCAAGAACATGAGAAAAGCTTAAGAATTGAGCAAGTTATGCCTTGTGGAAGTTGGGAAATTTTTGGATATTTTGAAAAGTCAACATTGGTTCAAATGACCTAAAATTGCTAATGGGCCCATTTTTCTTCCATAATTCATCATCCATGGCATGTGCACGACCACTTGGCCCAAAGGGAAGTATTTCTTCATTTTTTATTTATTTATTTGAATTTTTATTAATAATAATTCATTTAAATCAAATTAAATACATGAAAAATATTTAACCTAAGCTTTACAATCTTTTTGTGCATGAAATCTACTCAATAATTCGTGCATGATCCAATATGGAAAGATTTGGAGAGAATTGATCATGATTTGTACAAAAACACATGGAAAAAGATTGAAAAAGATCTTTGAAAATCAAATTGCAAAAACCATGAATGCCAAGGATTTGGAGTGTTTTATTTGACCTAAATCATTACTACATATACAAGGAACACAACCCTAATGCCATTGACCATTTGAGCTGCGCAGGAACCTGAAGATCATACTCACACTTTTTCTTAAAAAATCTCAATCCTGAAAACACCTTTGCAAGGCGATTCAAGACAAAATAGTGATTCCTTTAGCTTCTTTGAGGATTATAGGACATATTCCAATCATTCCCCAAGCCCCATACTCAAGAAAACGCAAGATCACCATTGAAGTTGGTAAAGAAATTTTTTGAATCGGTTTCTATCATACATGCATTGTTAACATATTTTGTTGTTATTTTTGTGTTTAGAATAATGTTTGCAAGCTAATCGTGTGCTTTGATTGAAGTTTTACGCCTTGTATGCCAAGATGCCATTATTGTTTTCTAGGGTTTACAGGACTTGGAATTAGGGGTTTTTGAATGAAGAAAAATTAGAACCCCTGAGTACCACCATTGACACGAGCACGTTTGGACGAAGAAGACGGCACCCTCGCGCTCAATTTATGAGCATCCATGGCTTAATCGTTATTTTCTGATATGTTGTCTTAGGCAACGCGTGAAAACCGTTGCCAATGTTTTATATGTTTCAGGAAAAAGAAAACCACGCGAAGAAGATGATATCGTGGCATAAGTTGGTTGGCTAGTTTAAAATTCGCGCGCAAAGTCCACTAACACTTTTGTTTTCTTTTATAATGTTTATTCGTTATTATATGTTAACAACGCGTGAATTGGTTCAGTGGTAAAGTTGGTGAGTATTAATCTTCATGACCTGGGTTCGAGCCCCAGGTCTTCACAATCTCCATATTATTTTTCAATCAAAGTTCACGTGCAGTTTCACATGCTGGAGACCATCATGCGCCTCTCCATCAAGCCATCCACTTGGTCAATATCAGTCATCCAAGGGTTCAGAGCTAAAGGACAGGGTAGGTCCTAGTCAAAGATGCCACACGGTGTCTGGAAAAGTCAACGGACCTGAAGGTCATTGGGCTCACATTCATGGGCTATACCTCCACATTGGGGACTGATACCCCCCTAGGTTTGCCATTTTTAATATTTTCTTTTGCATTATTTCTATTTTTATTTTAATTATTGTGTTTAATTAATTAATTATTTTCACAAAAAATACATAAAAATCAGAAAAGAGAGAAATAATAATTATTTTTATTTTTAGTGTTTTCCTAAATAAATTATATTAATTCATAAATTGATTAGTTTTAAATTAGGTTTTCAATTTTAATTCTTTTGATAAAAACCTAAAAAATATAGAATTAGGGTTAATTAATTTTTCATCCTTTTTATTTTTTATTTCATAATAATTAAATAATTAAATATTTATTTTTACAATTAAATTTGCATGTAAATTAATTAGGGTTAATATTAGGTTTTAATCTTCTTTTCTTAATAAATTAAAAAACAAATAGAATTAGGGTTAGAATTTAATTTCAATTAATTCTTTTTCATTAAAATCCTAAAATACTAAAAAAATACCAAAAGCATCTCCTTTTCTTTTTTTTTTTTATTAATTAATTCCATGTAATTTTAATTTTGCAAAAAGGGTCCAACGCCCTCGTTTCGATTTAATTCTAATGCGCATATTGTTTTATTTCTTTATAATATTTATGTATCTCTCCCAAGGCCGTGTAACCTTTTAATTTTCTCGCACTTTTCTTTACTTTCTTTACTTTTCTGTCAAAATCGGGTCCTGGTTTAATTTTGGCGATGTGGACCCGCGCCTTTTGTAATAGCTTAGAATTTTTACTTTCCCGCAATATTTTTAACTGTTAACAAATGGCATGAAAGAATGTATGGACAAAAATAAAAACAAGCGTAGAACACCAATAACATGACAAGATAAATGCAAATGAAAACGACACACAAATCGCACACACCACCCCTAGGGTACGCCTCACTGTTGCCTTGCCTCGAAAGGTGATCGTCGAGTAGAGGACGTCTTAGTAAGTCCTCATGATCCGGGAACCTGGCATGAGGGTAGCTTCTAAGGTATCTTCCCATTGCTCTGGTGATCACCATGTCCCGAACCTCGAATTGACCCGAACACCTCCAACGGTGGTGCTACCTACCTCTCAATGGTGGGATGGCACTACTTTAAAGGACATTTACACAGACGAATTCCTTAGGGTAGGTAGGTTCTCGTAGATACTTGCTCTAATTTCAAGACAAATCAAAAATACTTTTCACACCGACACCTTTTCAAAAAGCTTTCGAAAGCAACTTTTCAAACACTCTTGAGGACTGATACAAGAGTCGAACTGAAATTTTCAAAGAAACTTTTTTAAAACCCATAGTTGAAAAGCAAACAAACCATTTTTGAAAACACAAGTGAGCAAGTATCTAAGAGCCCATGGATAACCATGGATAGAAAGGGTGCTAACACCTTCCCTTTCTATAACCTACCTCCCGAACCGAGAGCAATCTCTTTAAGGAATTTTTCTGTGCTTTTGTCCTTTCCATTTGGAGAAAATAAAAGACGGTGGCGACTCTTGCTTCCGCGACATTTCGCGAACCAGCGTTAAACAGTCAGTTCCAGATCCACCGATCACACATCTCGAAAAAGGTTATTTTTGTTCTTTTTCCATTTTCCTTTGTTGGATAAAATAAAATACGGTGGCGACTCTTGCTTACGGCAAAATTTACGAACAAAAAAGGCAAAACCAGTAGTAAAAAAAATAGTCGGTTCTGCCACCATATCACAATATAGATCTGTAGTTTGATACGTGATTGTATGTAAGAGCATAGTTCTATAGACAAATTAGAAAAAGTAGAAAAGAAAAACAGAGAGCACAAATTTGTATGCATAAACGTCCAATGCTTTATTAATGCAATATGAAATTGAAACATGATAACCCTCACAAAAAAACCATTGTGCCCCGGGTAAGACACATGGCCATAAAGTTTATATTGTTTATTACATATTCAAAAACAAGAAAGACGATTACTTCTGAATAAAAGTAATTGGTACAAAGTCTTTTGTCATCCAGTTACTGGGTCCACCGTTGGTAGTAAGGAAGATCCAGTTGTCTATGTCATAGCTACTGTCAGCATCTTCTGTGGCGGAGACAACATCAATAGCATTGATTCCCGGGCCATGCTTGGGCATGGGTGCAGTTATGACGTTGGGAGTTTCTGGTGCATAAAATTAAATCTCCTTGGCCTCGATCAGATCCTGCACCTTGTTCTTCAAAGCCCAGCATTCGCTCATGTCATGCCCCGAAGTCTCAGAATGGTAGGCGCATCGAGCATTTAGATTGTAGCAGGGAGAGGCAGTATTAGGATTCTTCAGACCTTCCCTCAGAGTTACCAGATTAGACTTCAGTAGATGAGGAAAAACTTGAGATAAAGTAATATTTATCTGGGTAAATTGTCTTACTGTCCTTTCTGCTCTAGGCTGATTATTCCTTTGTTGAGTAGGTTCAAGTTTAGAGATCATAACAGCCCCTACCACTGGATGGCGCTCGATTCTTCTCTAGTTTCGTTGATTGTACACAACACTGACCTTATTCTTTCCAGAAAATGGCTTCCTTACGGTACTGGAGGGTGCCTCCTTTTGGATCTTACCACTCTTAATTCCAGCTTCCACTCTTTCTCTTGTCAAAATCAATTCAGTGAAACCGGCTGAGGAACTTCCAATCAGATGATTGAAAAACGGACCAGACAGGTACCCAGAAACATATCCACTAGCTCCCTATCAGACAGGGGGGATGGACTCTTCCTGCTAAGTCCCTCCACTTCTGAGCATAGTCTTTAAAGCCCTCGCTCGAACCCATAGACATGTTTGGAGTTGTGTACGAGTGGGAGCAAGGTCTGTGTTATATTGATACTGCTTGTAGAAAGCAGCAGCCAGGTCTTCCCAATTATGAATGTTAGTCCTTTCCAGCTGGTAGAACCACTCTAATTGAGTTTCAGATAGAATATCTTGAAAGAAGTGGACCCATAAGTCCTTGTCAGCAGTGTGAGGCTAGATCTTCCTCACATAAGATCGGAGGTGCATCCTTGGACATGAAACCCCATCATATTTGGCTAATACCGGTACCTTGAACTTTTGGATTTCCATTACACTCAGACGTTCTTCCAGCTGTTTGTATTTTTTGTCAGCCAGAGGATACTGCTCTTCATTGTAATAAGTCTCATTATCAGATTTCCTTGGATTGGGGTCTTCCTCTCTTGTCTCCCCTTCTTGATTATCTCCTTCTTTTGATGAAGATGTCATCTCAACCACTTGCCTCAGCGGTCCTTTGAACCTCCTTCCCAAGTTCACCACATCAGCTGTCTTCCTTGGCTTCTTAGTCTTTTCTTTGACAATCAGGGCTTTCAGTTCCTCTTACCCCTTGTCTAGAGCCATGATCATCTATTGAAACTGATCATTCTGAGTTTGTAGATCTTTCACTGCTTATTCTAGAGCCATTGCTGAAATAAACAGCGGAGAAGATATGAAACCTGTTATGAAACCTGCTTATGCAATGATATGTATTGTATATGTATGCAATATTTTCAAGGATTTCTAAGACTCGAATTTGCTTAAACAGAAAGAGAACAAACGTTAATTATATTAAGATTTTTTATTGATCACAATAATGCCTCTTGGGCTCACAAGGGAACAAAGCAAAAATAAAACTCTCCAAGCAAAAGAAGACTCGGGCTTCCCACAGGCGCATCCTCTTTGGTCCAATGTAAGCATTTATAATCTCGCTGGTGTAGAATTGGGTTTCGATGGTATCCCATTCTTCTTTGAGTTGGATCCAGGATTTTCGTAGCTCCTAAAAATCAGTTGGCATGTCAGGATGAAGCACGGTGTAAGGAGTGTCTCCATCAGCAATTGGCTCCATAATCACAGGTAAGATGGCGGGGTAAGGCATCATAAGACATTGAGCACGTGCTCGCACCCATTTGAGGTAAGGCTGAAGAGGAATGGAATTCTTGCAACCCAATGTCTTGCTATCGACTCTGTTTATCATGCCCCAAGCTCGAATGAACCTCTTACGATAACCGTGAACATCATTCTCATAGTCAAATGTGATTCCTTGGACGAGTGTGTTGTAAGTACCATCCCTTATAGCATAACCAAACTGTCGTAAAGTAAAATAAGGATAATAAGTGATTCCTCCCCTAACGCCTAAGAGAGGTACATTAGGGAATTCCACGCAACGATCAATGATGATGACACTCTCCAAGGACCGAGAACACCACTGAATATCCGAATGTGTAAGAGACATCACTCTACGAGACCATCTCATACCCTGCTTATTTCTCAAGACAGACTGAGGTAGGTGCAAAATAAACCACCTAGCTAATAGAGGAGTGCAACATAGAAGGGTCCCTCTTCTCTTTAGAGTGCGAGTGTGCAGAGAGTGTAGAATATCCCCAAGTAAAGTAGGTACCGAATTATGATACAGAAAAACCTTAACCACATTCACATCTATGAGTTGGTCCGTGTTAGGGAATAGTACCATCCCATAGATGAGAAGGGCCAGCACTTCTTCAAAAGCTTGTAAATCCAAGTTATCCCAAAAATAGTGAGCTTTCTAAAATAGAAACTTAACTGGAAATCCTTGGACACCTATTCTGGTTTCCCAATTTGCCACCACATCAGACTGTTGTAAAGACAGAGCTTGAGAAATCTCTTCATGCTTTGGGTCTCTTTCCATACCGTTGAATGTTGGTTGATTAAGGATAGGTACCCCGAATAACTGATAAAACTCCTCCATAGTAGGCACTAACTGGTAATCCATAAAAATGAAGCAGTGATGCAACAGGTCAAAGAACTGAAAGAGCACCTTTAACATTTCTTCATCAGGGTTTGAAGTGACCAAGTTGAGAAGTCGACCATGTTTTTAGTGAAGGGATAGTTTCAGGAATCCTTGATGCTAACTCCTTGAGTTGAGGAGGTACTTTCATAAGGTTGACTTGGATAGTGTTCCTGCGAGCGGATGTCATGTCCTACAAAACAAGACAAAGACAAGCCCTAGCAAATCATTGAAATGGTTAGTATGATATGCTATGTTATGATGTCATGATTATGCTAAGAAATCACAGATATAGCAAACACAAGCAAATCACACAAAGACCCTAGGTTTAAGGCTTGCATGGGTTTTAAGGTAATACCCTCTTGAAGTTTTGATTGGTCCAACCTGTCCTATAAATAGTAACCATGTTCTAAGGGATCTCAATATCACTGATCTTTCCCACAAGTTTCGTTCGATAGGCAACTAACTTGCAACCAAACAAAATTCGGGAGTCAAATCTCAATGAGTATAGCATCGAGTATCTGTGGACTTTGGGAATACACCCAAATACGGCCATCTCACTACGTCCTAATGGCCAAGTTGTTCAATTAAAGTTTATAAGGTCAGTTGACGCTTCATGACATAATGCAGCGGCCCCGTATTCTCCTTGATTAACTCAAGGGCTACCGATACCAACCAAAGTGTTGCATTAACATGGCCATCGCTTCAACCGTGTTGGTATACACTGCACAGTTTCCATGATCTATTGCTACTGACCTAAAAGGTTTCCCCAGATCCGGGTGTAGGATCTATAGTAATCCAAATAATACCCTTAAAAGTAAAGCAATCAAACAAAGAAGCAAAATGATCTAGACCCTAAGGTAAACCCCACTTTATCATTTCCCCAACAGAGTCGCCAGTTCTGTGATATGGTGGAAGACCCGACTGTTAATACTGGTTTGCGTTTTTTGTTCGTAAATGTCGTGGTAAGCAAGAGTCGCCACCGAATTTTATTTTATCCAACAAAGGAAAGGGTGAAAAGAACAGAAAAAAGACCTTTTTCGAGATTTTCTGAGTAAGGGGGGTATATTATGGAAAGGGAAGGTGTTAGCACCCTTTCCATCTGTAGTTTTCCACGGGCTCTTAAGTACTTGCTCATTTTTAAAACTATTTGTGTTTGTGTGTTTCGAAAGGTTTTTTTTTTACTTTAAGGTAACTCTTGTATCAGTCCTCAAGAGTGTGATAAAGCATTTTGAAAAGAAATTTGAAAGTGTGTAAGTGTAAAAAATTTCAGGTTTGAGCAAGTACTTAAGAACTCTCTACCTACTCGAAAAAAGGACGTTATTTTCCTCCTTTCCTTCAGATAGTGCTATCCTACTATTAGTGAGTAGGTAGCCTTATCGTCAGATGTTGATGGACTATCAAAAGGGACATTATGGTCATTGAAGGCAACATGTAAAGATATCTTAGAATTTCAAAGGGACTGTCATCATATAGGCAACGTCGAGGGACAATATCATTTCTCGTAGGAAACCCGAGGGACGTTAAGGGACCTTGATCTTTATGATGACTTTTGAATTGAGGGTCGTTTCTAATATATCCCTACGTTCGAGGGACATGACCATTTCCGAAGGAAACAAGTGATACCCTAGGGGTGCAAGTGTGCGATAGTGTGCTTTTTTCAGATATTTTATCTTATGTTAGTGATCTAATGATTATTTGATTTAATCTTATCATTCACGCCTAATTTACTAACAATTTATATACAAGCATATAAGAAATATAAAAAGAGAGAAATAAAGGTCCTACAACTATTACAAGGCTTTGGTGTAGATACATAAATGATGACTGAAAAAGTAAAATGTGAGAATTGAAAACCCTAATTAACTATTACAAACCGGGCACAATTACATAAACAATAAAAAATAATCGTATGGAAAAAATAATAGCGCGCAAAAATTAAGACGGGAAAAAGTTCTAAACCCTAAAAAATGTAATTACCTATTAGAAATATTTTTGGTATTTTTATGAAAAAAAACGATTTGGAACTTAACCTAATTCTCTAATTAATTTTAAATTACATAAAAAAGTTAAAATTTTAATTAAATTAATTTGTAAAAATTAATTTTATTAAGAAAATTCTAAATCCTATTTTTTGTGGTTTTTTTGATTTTATGATTTTGAAAAATAAATCAACAAACAAAATATAAACAAAATAAAAAAAAGAATAGAGAAATTAGAAAAAATTGGCCTGAGGGGGTGATAAAGCAAACTGGGGGGTGTGCCTGCTGAAATTCCCAAAGCCCATATCTTCTTGTTGGCCCACATCCTGCGTGGGATTTGGTGTGGCTGTGTTAGGAAGGTCCACCATGGTGATTGCATATTGGGCGTTAGATCCATGTCAACTGAGATCTGATGGTGATGATGATAGAGCGTATGGTATGCGCGCTTGGTGTGGAACCACTGAATTTGCAAGGAACAATTCAGAAAAATAACATGCAGGAGGCAAGGGTCAAACCCTTGACCTCCCACATATACAATGCCTTAAACCCTTCAATCTTGCCATCTGCGCTGCTGGATCATTCATATATATAATCAAAACAAAATATATAATATAAAACAAAGACAACTGCTGAGTTGTCAAACACACACCAACAAGTGGGGTCCCTGTATTTCAAATGATCCAATCAAGCACACACACAGAGAGAGAGAGAGAGAGAGAGAGAGAGAGAGAGAGAGCGTCATTTGAATCCAACCAAAGGGATGTTTTCCTCCTGCCACACAAGCTTGTTGACTGAAGACCGGCCAATCCAACCACCGGAGTTGGTGTTTTCCACCGTCTTCTCCGGTGGAGTCACCTGAAAAAGTGGCCAAACAAAAAAATAAAGTATGCCAATTGACTTAAAAAGATTCGTCGATCACAAATCTGGCCTCAAAAATGGCTAATTCCTCATATATCACAGGGTTCGAATCTAAAACCCTAGTGGCGGTCATCCATAGCAATGTGTGATTCCAGGACCTATGGTCCCATGTAATACATCAAAAAGCCAGCAAACATCATTAGGAACACAAATATAAAGTCAAACAAAATTTATATGGCCTATTGTGAAAGTTTGAGATAAAAGATTTTACCAAAAAATTTGAGATTCGATTGGGCAATCTCAGGGAGTTTTAGACGTGTGTGAGGACTGATTTGTCTTCTTGGGAACCTCAGGAGGAAGATGGAGTGTCTGGAATGGATTAAAGATGCTTGGATCAAATGATATAGGTTGCACCTCTCTTTGAGAAAATTTGGAAATTTTTTAGGGTTTGTAGAGGCAGCTTTCACGTGTTGTTTTGATCTAGGGTTGTTCTCTATATGTAGTGAATCTCATTAGGGTTATAATTATGGAAAGAATCCAATACTTTGATGAGAATATATCCTTCTTTCAATTATTTTATTTTTGGCTTTTTTAGAACATATCCAATCTTTGCTTTCCCTCCACGATTCTTCTTTGATTTGCCAGCATGTTTTGTCCATCATTTGTATAGAAAAAGATTCTCAATCAAATCTTCCATTATTTCTATTATTTACTTTATTTAATTTTGCATTTTAATGGATAAAATATCAAAATAAATAATATAAATAATAAAATAATGTATGACTGAGCTCAAGGGTCATGGGCCATGTTAAGAATAAGTTTCAAGCATGAAAACATGGGTTCATTTGGAAAAGATTCAAGTTAGGTCAATATTGGCTTCATGCACATTTCCAAAAATTGGTTAACTTTAGCAATGAATCTCTCTCTCTCTCTCTCTCTCTCTCTCTCTCTCTCTCTCAATTTTAACCCTAAGAGAGTGTTATTGGACTTTTTAGAGAGCTTAGGAAGTCCTCTAAACAACCCTTTTGGTTTCATCTCAATTGGATCTTCCATATTCATGTAAGGAGCTTTGACCCAAAAGGTGTTTTTGTTGACTTTTTGAAAGGACCTGTAATGTATGAACTTGTATACTTTGATTGGGGGATTTCTTGAACTTGAGGGCTGAAGAGAATTTGTAGGGAATTGGATTCTCTTCAAAATGAGCCTTGGTGGAAAAGTTTCTGATAAAGTATGAGAAAGTTCCGCCTGGTCAAAGTTTGGTTGACTTTTCCTATAGAAACCCTAATTTGCCATTTTTGTCTTTTGATGAGTTAGGAGCATTTCTTGAGGAATCATGATCAACCCTTGATCAAATGATGGATATTACTTTAAAATGTTAATGTTGACCAAAAATCTTGAAGTTTGACTGTACTTGGGCCACAGTTAAATTTTGACCTAGTAGAGTTGATTTCCAGGCATTTGAGCAGTTGACTGAGCAAACTTGTTGTTCAAGGCATAAAATTTGGCATGGATTGAGGACACATTATGACAATGTAGAACATTTGGGATCCTTGGGACTCACACATCTTGCTTAAAACTGAAACCCTAGTTGAGGTTCATTGCCTTAGGAGGAGAATTTGTCTGGTCAATTCTTAGTCATCCTAGGGCAATTGAGGACCTCTAGAAGCATGTCTTGATTGAAAATGGGAGGGAAAATTTTGGGGTACAACACATGATAGAAATAAAAATACGAATTTAAAAATTATGTGAAAATGGTGATGTTTAAATGCATGTTTCAGACACTTTTGATCATCAAGAATGATCCAATCTTACCCTATAACACTTCAGGAACAAATTGCAATGGATGGCTCGCCTCGAGGAAACGAAGTTTCAAGTTTGCCCTACTTTGAGAAATTTTGAGGTTTTTTGTGGGAGTATTATTGCAAGGTTTTTTCGTCCCCTTATTGTCTGAATATGATGGCCATATATAAATGAAGAGATTAGGTCAGAAATATGGGCTTGGACTTTGTACAACACATGCCTTTGATTTGTTTTGGAAATAAGTTTAAAAGTGGCAAAGCCATGAAGATTTGATTGAAAAATAAACATGCACGGTTTGTAGCTTGGTCACGGGCATCCAAAATAACCAAATCAAAAGCGTCTTATGCCTTGCACCTCCTTTTAATATTTATTTGATTTAGTTTTTACTTTAAATAAATAAAATTAAAATAAATTAAATAAAAAAATAAAATGGTGTATGAATAGATTTAGAGGTCCATTATAAGGTCTAGAACACATTTGGACTCTAAAAGATAAACCCATTTGTCCAAAAATTCAAGTTTGCTCAAATTGGATTTCATGCATTTTCTCAAAATTGCCCAACTTGCACCAATCATAACTCTCTCAATTTTTATCATATGAAATTTATCTTGGACTTTTTGAAGATTTTATCTCGATGTAAATTTATTTGACAAAAAATGTCTTTTTGTTGACTTTTAAAATGACATGTAATGTTTTGGCCCATAGAGAATTGAATTACCATCAAAATAAGCTTTGGTTGAGAATTTTCTGATGAAGCATGTGAAAGTTATGCTTGGTCAAAGTTCAGTTGACTTCTCCCATAGAAAATCCTAATTTAGTAACTTTTGACTTTTGATGAATCTTGAGTCTTATTGATGAATCATGATCAACCTTTGATCAAATGATGGTTGTGACTTCAAAATCATGATGTTAATCAAAATTCTTGAAGTTTGACTGTAAGTTGACCATAGTTGACTTTTTGTCCAATATAGTTATTTTCACTTATCTGAGCAATTGACTGAGCAAATTTGTGATGTAAGGCTTAAAACTTGACATGAGGATTCTCGAAACATATTAGGAACCATGAAACTCACATGAGGTATTAAAAGCTTCATTTTATTTTAGAATACCAAACCCTAATCATAGGCCACTGCTTAGGAGGAGGACTCATTTGATCATTCTTGAGTAGTCTTGAACACTTGAGAACCCTAGGAGAATGAGGATATATTTTGAAATAGGAGGGAAAATTTTGGGGTACAACAGCTGCCCCTGTTCAATCTTCTTAAACCTGAAGAATTGGATTGGCCTGCTCGCTATTCAGAATCTGAAGGTGGAAGAGGATTGAACACTTAAGTGCCCAGAAATTTACACTCGCATGTGCACGAAGTAACACTTGTTGGTTAATTGTATTTCTTGAATGGGCTTAAAGATTCCATTTGGAGAGGTGATAGAGTGTCGCCGAAGATGGGCTACAGATGCCATCCAAAGTAACTATTAATAGGAGTATCAAAATGAGTTTACGCTTGACTGTATCTTGAAGAATGCTTTTCAGGATTCTGTCTCTGAAGGGGAAATACTTTTCATAACGAAGTGCTGAAGGAGATGCTTTTCAGAATATACTTCCGAAGGAGATGCTTTTCAGAATGAATTTTTTGTATCCTAAAATTTTCCCTCTCATTTTACTCAATACATGTCCATTGAGATCCTTAATTTGCTCAAGCTTGCCCAAGAGTTGACCAGACAAACTCTCTCCTAAGGCAGTGTACCTCAAATTAGGGTTTCTATTTTCATCATGATGGGTGAACCACAAAGGCCTCATATTCTATCCATGGTCTTAATATGTTCTCAAGACCCTACATGTCAAGTTTCATGCCTTTCACAAGAAGTTTGCTCAGTCAACTGCTCAGAGGCTTGAGAATCGACTGTATTAGGTCAAAAGTCAACTATGACCCACATACAGTCAAACTTCAAGATTTTTGGTCAACATACACATTTTTAAGTGAATTCCATCATTTGATCAAGGTTTGATCATGATTCCTCAAGGAATGCTCCAAATTCATCAAAACCCAAAAGTTGCTAAATTAGGGTTTTATAGGAAAAGTCAACCCAACTTTGACCAAGCATAACTTCTTCATACTTTATTAGAAATTTTCCATCCAAGGCTCATTTTGAAGAAGATGTAATTACCTACAATTCATCTTCAACACTCAAGTTCAAAATATGCACTCATCAAAAGATATGAATTTCTATATTATAGGTCCTTTTGAAAAGTCAACAAAAACACCTTTTGGGTCAAAGCTTCATACATGAACATGGAAGATCCAATTGAGATGAAATCAAAAGGGTTGTTTAGGGGACATCCTAAGATTTCTAAAAAGTCCAAGAACACCCTCCTAGGTTCAAAATTGAGAGAGTTGTGCATTGTCAAAGTTGGCAATTCTTGGAGAATTGTCAAAAGTCAACATTGATCAAATTTGCATTGTTTCCAAAGGGGCCCATGTTTTCTTGTTTAAAACATGTTTATAATAGGACCCACGACCCCTGAGATTTTCCACCTATTATTTAATTACTTTTATCATTTATTTTGATTTTTTATTCATTTAAATCTAAATAAATCAAATTAAATGGTAAAATAATGAAAACAAATTAAATCTTGGGATTTTTTTGCACATTTGGAGTCCATGTACACCTATCATGATGATCAATTCGTGCAAGAATCGTTAGGGTTGGAAAAGATTGGATTGAAGATTGTTTTAGAAAGATCTCATACATGAAGCAAATCAAATCCAATTTCCATTATTTCTCAAGATTCATACCAATTTTATTAACCTAATTCAGTCTACTACATGTATAAAACAATTGCAGATCAAAAGAAAGGGGTTAGCAGTCGTGAAAACACAAAACAAAGTTCCAAAAAAGTGACAAAAAGTGCTGGATCGTTTTTGCATTTGGAGATCAATTCAGACTATTCCAACACTGCTAATCACTTCCTGGCCATCTCCTGAAGCCAACAACATCATTTGCAGCCTTCAAAACGTCAAGAATCATCGCCTAGACACATCACGGTTTGCCTCCCAAACTCAAATTCGATTTCTATGTTTTATGCATGATAAATCCATTCTATCCATATATTCTTGTTCATAATCGTGTTTGAAAGATTTTTGTATCACTTAATTATACTTACAGTGCAGGAATCCATATTCACCATTGTTAGGGTTTAAGATCACGATTTGGGGATTTCTGGTACAGGAAAAATTGGGCCATGAATGATGTACCATGATACTCGTGAGACCAAGACGAGTTGATTGGTACCATCACAATTAATTTATCATGCTCGTATGGGATTTTTGAATTTTGCAGGGGTTGTAGTTACAGCAAACGTCCGTAGGTATAAGTCTTTAACCTAAGACGACAGTTGCAGTGAAAAAGATGATGCGTGGCAGCCCATGACCAGCTGATTTGAATTTCGCGCGTTTCTTTGGTTATCATGTGTTTTTTGTATTATATTATATTTCGTTTATATATATTAACAAAAGAACAAGTAGCACAGATGATTGAGAGACGCGCCTTTGATGCACACGTCCTGGGTTCGATCCCAGGCGTGTGCATTTTATTATTTTCCTGTTTATTTCAGGAAAATCCAATGCTCCACTTCCTCACATGCCTTTCATGCAACCTCAACGCCCATCCATTGGATGCACCTCTAGCCAGATCTAACGCTTCCTTCTTGAAGGTCCTTGGTGCACCCCAAGTCAACGCTTGCACAGAATCCAACATGGTTGACTGGGCTTGGAGCTTAATGGGCTTGGAAATTCAGATTCTCACCCCCCCAGAATTGCTAACAACACAGGCCCATATTCTTTTTTCTCAATTTATTTCTTTTATTTTAATTGTTTTGTTTAATTATTTTTTCACTAAATTAATTACTTTTTTTTTAAATCATAAAATCAACCAATCACAAAAGCACAAAAAAACATTTTTTAATAATGATAAATTATTTAATTTAATTAATAAGTTGGGTAAATTTAATTTTTTGTTTCATTTAAAATCAAATAGAATCTAGGTTTTAATTTTACAATTTATTCTTTCTTTTCTCAAAACCAAAAAACATACAAAAATCTTTTTTGTACAAAATATTTCATTTTTTCTTGAAATTACTTAATTAGAAAATTAGGTTAATTAAATTTCTTTCATAATTTAAAAACAATTAGAAATTAGGTTTAATTAATTTGCAATTAAACATTTTCTCAAATAAAAATAAAAAAAAATCTTTTTTCTCTCAATTAGGGTTTTAGATTATTTCAATCGTCCTCACATTTAATTTGCCGCGCGCTTGTCAATTATTTATCCATTATTTTGTAATTGTTCAGGGTTTGTAATAGTTAACCTAGGGTTTTTATTTACTGTTTAAATCTCGATTTTTAGTTATGTAATTAATCCCCCTCCCCGAAGCCTTGTAATAGCTAGGTTTATTTTTTTGCACTTTAAATTTCCGCAATCTTTAACTGTCTAGATGCATGGCTAATAGGATTGTATGAAAAGAATGCTTGAAATTTAAAACGGTAGATCACCTAATGTGCAAAGAATAAATAACTGAAAAAGTTCACATGCATATATTTCACTCCTAGGGTTTACCTCACTTCGGTTGCCTTTGGTAAACAATCATTAAGCATAGGAGATTTTAGTGGTCGCCCTCCAGACTAAAAGATCAAAATGTTGCCTCAGAAATGTTTCCTCGGAAAGATCTTAAGACTCTAGGGTTACTACTAAAGTTTTCTAACTATTGCTTTAGTGATTGTACTCGTCCCTTTCGAATGTCCCTTACAAATCCAACGACGGTGCTACCTACTCCTTAATAGTAGGATAGCGTTGTCTAAAGGAAATAGAACGTACAATCTTTTTTCGAGTAGGTAGAATCTTAAGTACTTGCTCAATAAAATTTTTTCACACAAACACCTTTCAAAATAAATTTTCAAAACAACTTCGTCAAACTCTTGAGGACTGATACAAGGGTTATCACGAAGTAAAAACATTTTCAAGACAAACACACATAAGTAATTTGAAAAATGAGTAAGTACCTAAGAGCCCGTAGATAACTATGGATAGAAAGGGTGCTAACACCTTCCCTTTCTATAATCTACCCCCTACTCAGAATATCTAGAAAAAAGGTTTTTTCTGTTCTTTTTCCTTTTCCATGATTGGATGAAATAAAAGTCAGTGGCGAATCTTGCTTACCGTGACATTTTGCAAACAAAAAAATGCAAAACACAAACCAGTAAAAATAGTCGGTTTGTGATACGGTGGGAGAACTGACTTGAGGTTTTGCGTTTGTATTCGCAAATGTTGCGGTTAGCAAGAGTCGCCACCGACTTTTTATTTTATCCTAAAGGAAAGGTTAAAAAGCACAGCAAAAACCTTTTGAGATATTTCGTGGGTTCGGGGGGTAGATTATGAAAAGGGAAGGTATTAGCACCCTTTTCATCCATGGTTATCCATGGGCTCTTAGTTACTTGGTTTTTTAGATCACTTGCCTTGTTTTTTCGATTGCTTTTGAAAATGGTGTGTGTGTGGGTGCTTTTTGAAAATGTTTTGGAAAAAGATGCCTTGTTTTAGGCAACTAATGTATTTGACTCGTGTTTGAGTGTTTTACAAAAGTGTGAATCTTTTCGAAAAGATGTTTTCAAATGTTTTTTGAGAGTTTGTTTGAAAGTGTTGTGGATTGTGGTTTTTGAAAATAAGGCAAGTGTTTTTTGCAAGTTTGATCTCAAGTAACTAAGAGTTTTGTCTACCCTATTGTACTCAAAGGTTTTTGTCATGTTTTAACCTCTTTTAACAATTTTGTTCCTCCATTGTATTAGGTGGACAATCTTGTGTTAGGATGTGAAAGGGACGGGCGCGGGTCATCGTTTAGACCATAATTGCAATGGTGCCAAGTATCTTTGGGCATTTTCCTTAAGGGACTTGATCATTTTGTTTTGAAAAAAAAAAGTTATCGAGGGACTATGATCATTTAAATTGTTTGTTTTGCCCAAAGAGACCTAACATGCAATATGGCCCAATTTTGGAAGGCAACAAAGTGGAGTACCCTAGGGGTGTTAATGTGCAAGTGTGTTTTATTGCATACAAGAGTTTTTTCTTTGAATTAGGTTTTTCTATTTCATCGAGTTTTATCTTGCCATACACGTCCTAATTACTAGCAATAAGAAGCGGGAATGTAAAATCCTACGCTATTACAATAGTTAGGGGAGGGGGATACACATTTGTACATGGGGGGTTCAACGAGAAAAATAGACAAAAAAGAAAATAGCGGAAAACAAGATATATAGAGAGAGAGAGGGAGGCCGCGCGCTGTTGGGAGGCCATCAGAAGTTCTGACCCAGATCCGCTGTCAGATGATCAACCTGTTGATGAAACTGGATGAGTCAGAACTTCTGACTCTGGAACCTGCAAAACAGAATCTGGTTAGTGGGGAAACCAGAGGTTCTGATTTCCCTGCGCTGCAAGACAGAAGTTTGTTAGTGGAGAACCCAGAAGTTCAGATTCTGCTGAAAAGGCAATAACTCTCAGAGGTTCTGAGGTCATTGGCAGCAAAACAGGCTTCAGATATGCTAACGTCAAAGTCAGCACTGGGCTTTTTCCTGCACTAATCAGAACATCTGCAATCCTGTTGTTACTCCTCAAAACAGAAAACATATTTGGAAAAGATCCAGCAAAATAGCAAAATGTCCCAGAGGTCAGAATCACCAAGGTCACAGGCAAGTCCTAAACTGGCTCAGAACGTTCTGAGGTATGAGAGTCCTCAGAACATAAACAGCGATAACATGAATATTTACATTATGTTATTTGAATATGCACAGCTGATGATGCTTAACAGCGTGGTGAGGGTCAGCAGGTGCTTACCTGACTTTTTGGAAAATGGTGGGTGAAAGTTAGCTTTTGGTTCTGGTGGTGTTCTGGACAGATTTGGAGGTGTAAACGTGTATAGGGTCAGAAGTTTTGGAAAGAACGCTTTGGTTTACAGAAAAGAGCTGGGTGTTTGATGAGGTTGAAGGTGAGAAACTTAAAGTTATGAAACAAAACTGGAAATTTTGGCAGAGTTTCAGAATGTTATGTTGCTAGGAGTTTTGTTTCTCTCTTAGCAATTTTTCTGTTTTTCTTGAACTTCTTGAACGTCTTTTGCAGTGGGGAAAGCTCTCTATTTATAGGCAAAGTTCTTGTGGATACCTTGAACATTTAAGGCGCCAACAGAATTTGAAGTTGTTCTTTGACAGAAATTCTTGGGAAGTTGTGATAACAGCTATTTTTCAGCCTAGGTAGCAGCAGCAGGCGTGGATTGGGGGAAGTGACCTCTGAAATGGGCGGTGGCGTGAAGACCCATGCCAGAATCTGTGCAAAAGCATTTTTCAAGCCACACGTGAACGCTCAGGAGTGGTTGGAAGCATTAATGGGCATTAAATGGTGACAAGACCTGTCAATACCAACATTCTGGTTGTTGAATCAGCAGCGTAAACCATGCTCTGGCCTTGGCTACCTGTTGTTTTAGCAAACTCTGGAGATTCTCCTGGTTTTCTGGTACGTTCCTTGGATCTACTTCTGGACAATCTGGGCTTAGAGATTCTATATCAATGTGACACCTATCCCTCTGACCTTTCATCTTCTGACTTCAACCTGTTCTGAAGGTGCCTCTATACTTTCATATTTCTTTTGCATTCCTTTAGCAAGTTCTGACTGAGCTTGTGTAACTGCTGAAGGGGTATGTTCTGTTTGAGGCTTACACTCTGAACCACGTTTACAACTTCTGATTGAACTGATGTAGCTGCTGAAGAGACAACTTCTGACCATCCTGAGCCAAACTTGCAACTTCTGACCGTCTTCATCTGGAATGGATCCAGAAGTTCTGAAGCGCTGATTTTTTTTTCTAAAAAACGCTTATTTTAAAGAAACATTCTAAGCACTTAGAATTTGATTTTCCTCAAGATGAAAGCATTGTTTTTGGAGTTTGTGAGATCATCTTGCTCTTGTAAGTGACTTGCTTGGGCAAAAGGATAACCCAGGGCTTGGATTTGTTTCAGGGGACTTTGAAAAATCTAAGATGGTTTCCTGAAGAAAGGGAGGGCAAATTTTGGGGTACAACAGTTGCCCCTATTCAATCTTCTTGAACCTGAAGAGTTAGATTGGCGAGTTTGCCTTTCGCGACTCGAAGGTAAAAGAAGATTGGACACCAGAGTGCCCTGAAATTTGCACTTGCATGTTGAAGTATCAGCAATGTGATGTTAGGAATGGGCTTACAGATGCCATTTGGAGAGGTGACAGATAGGGAGATGGGCTTACAGATGCCATCCGGAGACGTGACAGAACCTCGTCGGGAATGGGCTTATAGATGCCATTTGGAAGTGTCGATCGCCTAAGAGATTCCTTAGCGAGAAACTTGTATATTTGAGAAAGACGGATGTTTTCCTGGCTTGTTACAGGTGTTTGATCTTTAATTTCCTTATGCAGATGTGCCCTGGCTAGATACAGGTATCGAATCTACAATCGATTGCTCGCAGATATGCCCTGGCTGGACACAGGAGTCGAATCTGGAAATAGTCGTTTAATAGATGTGCCCTGGCTGGATACAGGAATCGAATCTTCGGACTCTTCAGACGTGCCCTGGCTAGATACAGGAATCGGGTCTGGAAACGTGACAGTTGATAGATGTGCCCTGGCTGGATACAGGAACCGAATCTTTGAACTCTTCAGACGTGCCCTGGCTAGATACAGGAATCGAGTCTGGAAACGTTGTAGCTGATAGATGTGCCCTGGCTGGATACAGGAATCGAATCTTTGAACTCTTCAGACGTGCCCTGGCTAGATACAGGAATCGAGTCTGGAAACGTTGTAGCTGATAGATGTGCCCTGGCTGGATACAGGAGTCGAATCTTTGAACTCTTCAGACGTGCCCTGGCTAGATACAGGAATCGAGTCTGGAAACGTTGTAGTTGATAGATGTGCCCTGGCTGGATACAGGAATCGAATCTTTGAACTCTTCAGACGTGCCCTGGCTAGATACAGGAATCGAGTCTGGAAACTGATCGCTCTCAGATGTGCCCTGGCTAGATACAGGTATCGGATCTGGAATTGTGACAGTTGAAGGTGGTTGCTTTCGGGATTGTCTTTTTCCTGAAAAACATAAGTTGTATGCAATGTCATGATGTATGATATGCATGATGTTATGATGTTCAACATGAGATGTTGTATGCGTTTCATCATGTATGTAAGCAAGATGTATAAAAATGGGAAATGTTTATGAGTGTAATTTCATCTTAGGAAAATAAATCCTTGACGAACGGCCGGGAAGCTACTCTGTGGAAGAGATCCTTGGCCAAAGTTTTGGTGAGAGGCCTGCTGAGGACTTTAACGACGGATTCCGCTGAGGATGATGATGATAAACTCCGTTGGGGAACTCCAAAGATAAACTCTGCTTGGTAATACCAAAGATAGACTCTGCTTGGGAATGAAGGAACTTTTCCGAGAGCGGTCTTCCGTGACTTTTAGCTGAGGACAACCCAGTTATAAGTCCTCGTGAGGGAATAATTCTAAATAAACTCGGGTGAGACGTCCGTGCCTCGCAGGGGATAAGCTTGCAGAATTTACTGGAGAGATTGACTGAACTTTAAGACCTGCCGGGGAATGTTGGGTCCTTTTAGGATCGACGGGGAGCCAACTTTGCTTGGGGAAAGTATTGTCGCGTCCTGTTTTTCCCTGCGAGGAATTGAGATGATTTGACCACAATCTTCAGTTGAACCTACCTTGGTGCCTCGGCGGACAAAACAACCAGACTGCAATAGACAACTCCACATTGCCCCTGTCTTTGATGTCACCTGTAATTAATCTCTTGTTTCATATGCAAACATTTATGAATCAGCAATTTAATGTCAAATGCATATATCAAAAATGAACATTGGACGTTCTTCGCAGGACAAAACACAAAAAGGAAAACAATGGTAATTTGTATGGACAAGTGAATTTGTATTGATTTAAACTCTGCCTGTGAATAGGCGTTCTTGTACAAGAGGCTGACATCCTAGTAAGAGGATATCGCCAAATAGTATAGAGTTTACAGTTTTGAAAAAAAATAAATAAAACAGCTATGTGAATAATCCCACTGGGTTCCAATTCTGCTATCACCTTTATGTCTTCGAAAGTCTCATCGTTTTGCTGCCTAGTTGAAGATGAAGCTGATTGGTCGATGCCGAATCCTGAGCCAGATAGTTGATGCCGAATTTCGGACGTGAAGTGATCCAATGAGACATAGTGTTACGCTATTATCCCTAACTTTTGCCTGGACCGCCCTTTCGGGTTTTCAGTCCACCGGGATACCCATTTTTGCCCAAGCCGCCCTTTCAGGTTTTCGACTTGCCGGGTGTACGGATTTTTTTGTTTTTTTTTGTTTTTTTTTTTTTTTAATTAATTTTATCCCTTACTTTTGCCCGAACCCTTTTGGTTCGCCGGGAAGCCCTTATTTTGCCTAGGTATGTCAACCTAGCGGGTCTCTCATTTATGCGTAGTATTTTTTTACTATGTCTGCATTGGCGGGGTGAGGAAGGTCGTCACCATCCATGGTGGTTAGGATCATGGCTCCTCCTGAGAACACACGTTTAACCACAAATGGCCCTTCGTAAGTAGGGGTCCATTTGCCCCGGGGATCACTTTGAGGAAGGATGATGCGTTTGATTACCAGGTCCCCAACTTGATACTCTTGCGGTCTGACTTTCTTGTTAAACGCCCTGATCATCCGTTTCTGATACGTTTGACCATGACAGATAGCAGTGAGCCTCTTTTCGTCAATCAGATTTAATTGATCAAGTCGAGTCTGGATCCAATCATCTTCATTCAGGTCTGCATCCTTCATTATCCGGAGAGAGGGTATCTGGATCTCGATTGGCAAGACTGCCTCCATGCCATACACCAAGGAGAAGGGAGTTGCCCCGGTTGATGTCCTTGCTGAGGTGCGGTACCCATGAAGAGCGAACGGTAGCATCTCGTGCCAATCTTTATAGGTTACTGTCATCTTCTGCACAATTTTCTTGATATTTTTATTGGCTGCCTCTACAGCCCCATTCATCTTCGGCCGGTAGGGAGAAGAATTGTGGTGTTGTATCTTGAATTGTTCACAGAGTTCAGTGATCATTTTGTTATTGAGATTGGTACCGTTGTCCGTAATGATTCTTTCTGGGATGCCGTACCGACAGATCAGATTATGCCGGATGAAACGCGCCACGACACTCTTGGTTACTGTGGCATAGGAAGCCGCCTCAACCCATTTCGTGAAATAATCGATTGCCACCAAGATGAAGCGATGCCCATTGGATGCCGTTGGTCGGATCTCACCGATCATATCGATGCCCCACATTGCGAAAGGCCAAGGTGCCGTTAGGACATTCAAAGGAACTGGAGGGATATGTACCTTGTCAGCATAGATCTGGCACTTATGACAAGTTCGGGAGTGTTGGTAACAATCGGCTTCCATTGTGGACCAGAAATATCCTGCCCGAAGGATTTTCTTAGCCATGGTGTGTCCACTGGAATGTGTTCCAAACGTACCTTCATGCAGTTCCATCATGATTTTCTCCGCTTCAGCCTTATCCACACAACGCATCAGAGTCGAATCATGATTCCGTTTGTAGAGAATGCCGTTGCTGAGGAAGAATTTTGCAGCAAACCTTCTCATGAACTTCTTATCATTGACGGATGCACCTTCAGGGTATTCCTGAGCTTCCAAGTACCTTTTTACCTCGTGATACCAGGGTTTTTCAGTAACCTTCTCAGCTTCGAGCTCGCAGCAGTATACTGGTTCATCCAACTTCCTGATGATGATCCGGGGAGCCTCATTGTCCCATTTAACTTTGAACATTGAAGACATCGTGGCTAGTGCGTCCGCTAGCTGATTCTCCTCTCTGGGGAAATGCTCAAAAGTTATCTCTTCAAAGTGAGGGAGCAAGGTCGACACATACTCCTTGTAAGGAATGAGATTCGGGTGTTTCGTATCCCACTCGCCTTTGATCTGATTGATCACAAGAGCGGAATCTCCGAAGACACTTAGAAATTTGATCCTCAAGTCGATTGCAGCTTGTAAACCCATGATACACGCCTCATATTCTGCCATGTTGTTGGTGCAGTTGAAACATAATCGGGCGGTGAGAGGAGTATGAGTTCCCTCGGGAGATATGATTACAGCGCCGACGCCGTTACCCAAAGCATTGGAGGCTCCATCAAAATGCATGGACCATCGGGATCCTTCCTTAGGTCCTTCATCCGGTCCAGGTACTTCACAGTCAGTTACCACCATGATATCTTCATCCGGAAAATCAAAGTTCAATGATTGGTAATCGTCCACAGGTTGGTGTGCCAAATGATCGGCCAGTATACTTCCCTTAATTGCTTTCTGAGTTGTATATTGGATATCATATTCTGTTAAGATCATTTGCCATCTCGCTATCCTTCCAGACAGAGCGGGCTTTTCAAATATGTACTTGATGGGATCTGTTGTACCCCAAAATTTGCCCTCCCATATTCATCAAGAAATTGCCAAGTCAAGGTCACAAAAATCCCCAAGGGTTGTGCAGCTCAACTGTCTCCTATACAGTCAAAACTAGGGTTTGGGTTCTGATCAAGAAAAGGAAGTTTTCAAAGGCCCAATCAAGTCTCATATGCCTACAAAAGATGGTCAAGTATCCTCATATCAAGTTTCAAGGCATTCAGCTCAAAATTGCACAGTCAAAACCCTAAATTGCACTACAGTCAACTGTAGGGGCAAAATGGTCATTTGACAGTCAAAAGTTCAAATTTTTGGTCAACATATCATTTTGAAGCCACAAACATCATTTGATCAATGCTTGATCATGATTCTCAAAATTTGGCTCAGAAATCATCAAAGATGCAAAAGTTGCTATATTTGGACAGCTGAAAAAGTCAACTGAAATTGACCAGGGCATAACTTTCACATGGATTATCAGAAAAATTCCATCCAAAGCTCATTTTGAAGAGAAAGACATTTCCTACAATTCATCTTCATATTCCAAGTCCAAGAAATGCTCTCAAAAAAAGTTATCAATTTCAACATTATAGGTCATTTTCAAAAGTCAACAAAAAGTGACTTTAAGTCAAAGGCCATAACTTGAGATTGGTAAATCAAAATGACATGGGACCAAAGGAATTGGTTAAAGGACTCAAAGGCCTTTCCAAAATGTCCAAGAACATGTGAAAAGCTTAAAAATTGACCAAGTTATGCCTTGTGGAAGTTGGGAAATTTTTAGGAATTTTGAAAAGTCAACAATGATGCAAAAGGCCTAAAAATGCAAATGGGCCCATTTTTCTTCCAAGATTCTTCATGCCAAGCCTATGCACGACCATTAGGCCCAAAGGGAAGTATTTTCATATTTTTTAATTATTTATTTGAATTTATATTAATTTATATTCATTTAAATCATTTTAATACATGAAAAATATAAACCTAACCTAAAAAAAATCTTTTTGTGCACATTCTAATCTCAATATTTCGTGCTTGATTGATTATGGTAAGTTTTGGTGTGATTGGATCATGATTGAACAAAAACAACATGAAAAAAGATATGAAAAAGATTTTCCAAAATCAAATATGTGAAATCATCAATGCATGAGATTTTGTACAACTTTCTTGACCTAAAAGCCTCTATACATACTCAGCATCACAACCCTAATGATCTTAGACTGCAAGCTGCGCAAAAACAAGCTTTGGCAAATTGAAATTTTTCATAAAAACTCAAACACTGAAAACCAGTTTTCAAGCCGAGTCAAGCTCTAATTCTTATACCAAAAGCTTCCTCAGGCACTCCTGATCAAATTCCAACCAAGAAAATCCATTGAAACGCCCTGAATTGGTACCAAGGACTCAGACTGAACCTTGAAGTTTTTGAAATCGCATTGCATGATTCAAGCATATTTGTGCAGTTTTATTTATGTATTCATATTCATAACAATGTTTCTAAACTAACTGATACGTTTGATTGTGTTTTTGAGCCACATATGCGTTTTCGCCATTGTCACATACTAGGGTTGCAGGTTTCTGAAATTGGGGATTTTGTGTAGAAGAAAAATTAGGACCTCTGGATACCATGGTTGAACTCAGTGCTTAGAGACGAAAAGATCCATACCATCGCGCCCTATTTATGTTGAGAATGGAGCTATTCGCTATTTTCTTAAATCACCCCTAACGCAACGTTTCAAAAACCGTTCCCATAGTGTTTCATGTTTCAGGAAAACGAAGAAGAAGGAGTCGTGTCAGAACGTGATTGATCCATTTGAATTTCGCGCGAAATTCCAAAGCACTAACGCGTTCTTATTATATTGTTTATTGTTTATTATATGTTAATTGAAACGCGCTTGGTTCAGTGGTAATACGTTAGGCATATGACCTCAAAGACCTGGGTTCAAGTCCCAGGTCTTGCAAATTTCATTATTATTTTTCAAACCAATTTCCTATGCAGCGTCAGCAATGATGCATACCGTGTGTCCACAAGATCCAAATGCACAGGTGTCCAGGAGAGGCAGATCAAGGGCCCAGATCCCAGGCCTATGGTGAACGTGGTCAATGCACTAGCACACAATCCAGGAAAGTCAGCATATGGCAAACTCAATTGGGCCAGGCCTCTCAAATTTACACCTCCATAATGGGACAGAAAACCCCCCCTGGTTCTATCTTTTCTAATTTTCTTTTATCCTTTATTATTTTTAATTATTTATTTGTTTATTTATTTTCTGATTTAATTAAATATCCTTTTTTACAAAAAATACAAAAAATATCATAAAAATAAAAAATGTCCAAATAAAAATATATTTTTTAATTTTAATTATTTTCATCAATAAATTAATATATGTAAATATTTAGTTTAATTAGGTTATAGTTTTAATCTTTTTAATAAAAAACACCGAAAATAGAATTTAGGTTTAATATTTTTTTATTATTTTTCTTTTAATTTTTCCTTCTTTTCAGAATAATATTATTTAGTTACTTTCATAAATTAAAAATTGTGTATAAATAAATTAGGGTTTAACTTAGATTATATTTTAATTCCTTCATAATAAATAAAAATATTAGAATTAGGGTTTGCCTTTTAATTTAATTTCAATTAATTTCTTTTCCTCATTAAATCTAAAAAATACAAAAATATCAAAAACATCTAATTCTTTTTATTATTTTATTCTTAATTCCTTATTTTTAATTGTTTGCAAAAGGGTCCAACGCCCTAGTTTTGTTTAATTATTTAATTTGCGCATTTATCTTATGTCATTTAATTATAATTTTGTATCTCTCCCAAAGCATTGTAATTTTACTTTTTGCACTCTTATTACTTCGCATTATTTATTTTCCGCTAAATCGGGTCCGGTTTAATTTTGGCGATGTGGACCCGCGCCATTTGTAATAGCCTTAGATTTATTTTCCGCAAACTTTATAACTGTTAACAAATATGCATGAAAGAATGAATGCCTTAATTAAAATCAAGCGTAGATCACAATGACATGACACAAGACAAATAACTGAAACATGACACACTATTCGCACACACCACCCCTAGGGTACGCCTCACTGTTGCCTTTCGAAAGGTGGTCGTCGAGTAGAGGACGTCTTAGTAAGTCCTCATGATCCGGGAACCTGGCATGAGGGTAGCTTCTAAGGTGTCTTCCCATTGCTCTGGTGATCGCCATGTCCCTAAAATCGAATTGACCCGAATACCTCCAACGGTGGTGCTACCTACCTCTCAATGGTGGGGTGGCGCTACTTTAAAGGACATCTACATAGACAAATTCCTTAGGGTAAGTAGGTTCTCAAGGATACTCGCTCTAATCTCAAAACAAACTCAAAAAGACTTTTCACACTGACACATTTTCAAAAGCTTTCAAAGCAAACTTTTCAAACACTCTGACGTATGAGTCGATCTGAAATTTTTCAAAGGAACTTTTTTAAACCCACACTGAAAAGCAAACAAACAATTTTGAAAACACATTGAGAAAGTATCTAAGAGCCCATGGATAACCATGGATAGAAAGGGTGCTAACACCTTCCCTTTCTATAACCTACCTCCCGAACCGAGAGCAATCTCTTTAAGGAATTTTTCTGTGCTATTGTCCTTTCCATTTGGAGAAAATAAAAGACGGTGGCGACTCTTGCTTCCGCGACATACGCGAACCAGCGTTAAACAGTCAGTTCCAGATCCACCGATCACAGAACTGGCGACTCTGCTGGGGATTTAACTTAAAGTGAGGTGTACCTTAGGGTTAGTTCATAACTGTGTTTTCAATTGCTTTCCTTGCTTGCTTTATTATTGTGGGACTGTCTTGGGAGTTCTATAGATCCTAACCCGGATCTGGGGGATACCTTCTTAGAAAGTAGCAACAAGGCTGTGAGGGAACTGTGCGGGGTATACCGACATGGTTGAAACAGTCTGCTACGTTGATGTGGCACTTTGGTGTGTACCGGTAACCCTTGAGTTCAGTCAAGGAGAGTACGGGGCCTCCGCGTGGTGTCATGAAGCATCAACAGACCTTAGGAACCTTAATTGAACTATCTTGGCCTCTTTAGGGTAGTGAGATAACTGACTTTGGTGCAGTCCGAGGTTGGTTGATACTCGATACTACACTCAATTGAGGGTTGCTTTCCTGGAATATTTCGGTCGCCAGTTCAGTGGCTAAATCGAAACGATGAACAATGAAAGAAATCCCGTGATATTGGGAACCTTAGAACCCGGTCACTTTGATTAGGACAGGTTGAGCCCACCAACTTCAAGAGGGTACTACCTAGACCCCATGCTGGCCTAAACCTAAGGGCTCTCTCTTGTGTGACTTGTGTGCCTTCGTACTTGACTATCTGCATGTTTGTGATCTAACACTTGTTTCTTGCAGGTTTTGTTTATAGTCCTTAATTGGGGCTCATAACAGGGTTACTCGCATTACCCCATGCATAGCACGACATCATACCATTGCATACATCCTAACCCATTTCAAGGATCTCAAGGGCTTGTGATGCAGGTCATGATGAACAATTATCCCAGCAAGGGGCAGAGAGGATTTATTTTCCTCTAGCCAAGGTCGTCAGGGGCTATGACCCACTGGACATGGTGAGCCTTTGACCCTTGACGAAGGACTCGCAACAACATGAAGTGCCTTCAATCAAGTTACCGGCTTGCAACTCTAACAAGTTTCTCTGTTTACCCCGTGAGGTCCTTGAAATCATTGCATGCATGTCATACATATCATTGCATTACAGGTACCCTTTCTCTGCAGGTTACTTACTTTCTTCGCTGTTTATTTCAGCCGATCGTCATGAATCCTGAATCATCAGCTGAGCAGTCTATCAAGGCCCTCCAGGCTCAGAATGCCCAATTCCAAGGGCTAATCATGAACTTGACCCAGGGGCAACAAGACCTGAAGGCTCTGCTTTTGAAGAAGGACAAGAAAAAGAAGAGGACTGTTCTGTTCAGCCCTAGACGCAGATTTGGGAATACGCCACAAGTTGAAACTGAGAGGACAACCCCATCTGTGGGAAAAAGCAGTCATCATGAGAGAGAGGGTCCCAGTCCAGTGGTCTCCGACAACGAGACAGATTTTGATGAAGAGCAGTACCCTCCTGCTGATGACAGATATAAGCAACTGGAGGACAGAATGAAAGCTATGGAGGTTCAACAGGTATCTGGGCTGGATTTCGGAGATCTGGGTTTGTCGACTGGTGTGATTATCCCACATAAATTCAAAGCACCAACTTTCTCAAAGTATGACGGGGCGTCTTGCCCCAAGCTGCATCTAAGGTCCTATGTTCGGAAGATTCAGCCCTATACGGTGGACAAAAACTTGTGGATCCACTTCTTCCAGGAAAGTCTTTCAGGGACTCACCTCGAATGGTTCTATCAGCTGGATGGGACCAAAGTTCGTAACTGGGAGGAGTTGGCAACTGCTTTCTATAAGCAGTACCAGTATAATGCCGACCTTGCCCCCACGCGTACTCAACTCCAGGGTATGTCGTTAGGTGCAAGCGAAGGTTTTAAGGAGTACGCTCAGAAGTGGAGGGATCTTGCTGGAAGGGTACAACCACCCCTGACTGATCGGGAACTTGTTGATATGTTCTTGGGGACCCTATCAGGGCCATTCTTCAACCACCTCATTGGTAACTCATCTGCTGGATTTACCGACCTCATCCTGACCGGCGAAAGAATTGAAGCTGGTATCAAGAGCGGGAAAATTCAAGAGGCCACACCATCCGATATTCATAAAAAGCCTTACACGGGAAGGAAGGACTCTAATGCTGCATACGGTCAAAAGGGTCGCCGTGATCAACATGCAGGGGCAGTCATGATCTCTGGTTCTGCACCACGCTGCCAACCACAGAGGGGAAACCAGCAAAAGCCGGATGGGCCCAAAAGGCAGTTCACCAACATTAACATGCCATGGTCGCAAGCGCTGCAACACATGTTGAAGATGAACCTGATTGCAGTGATCAACCCTCCTGCCAATCCTAAGACCTCCTCTCCTAGCTACAATCCAGAAGCCAGATGCGCTTATCACTCCGATAGCCCGGGGCACGATACTGAAGACTGTTGGGCACTAAAGTACAAGATTCAAAACATGATCGACGCCAAAGAGATCGAGTTCGAGCCTGTTGAAACCCCCAACGTGATCAATGCTCCATTGCCAAAACATGACTAGGATTGAGAATTTTTTGTTCATTTGAATTCAAGTTGTATTTTTCCTTTCTTGTTCAGATAAACAATTATTATGTTAAACTCCTTTATTTCATGAATGCATTACACCTGTCTGTCTTGATTTAATTATGTTTACTACGCTTAAAACTGTTTTCATATTTTTGCGATGATCGACTCTTAACTGAAGACTCTAAACCTCTTGAGGGAGGATGACGAAAACGATACTACAATCTACAGTATGCTTTTGAACAGACCCCGCTGATGAGGTACAGGCATTGTTTCAACCCCTAAACACTGGAGTTATAAGGATGATAATCCCTCGTCAACCCCTCTGAGCCAAAGAAGTAGGAGTTTTTCTTTTCGAAATTTAAAACCCTTAATCATAACCTGGGGCAGGGTAGTCTCTCAGTTGATCCAAGTGCATAACAAATGGCACCAAAGGAGTCCTTACAAAACAAAAGACAGTGATGGTTCCGAACAATCATAAGGACATGCAGTCATTATAAAAAAAAAATCATAAATGAAAAGCCCAAAAAGTCAAAACCAATAAAGAAGACTTACCAAACTGGGGCATCTCGCTGACTGTAATCCCAAAAAAGGAAACAGTTCAGGAAAAAAAGAAAGGGATAACAAAAATCAAAAAGAAAGAGGTCCTACGAACCCTCAGCAAAAAAAGGAGATGACTGCCTATTCAAATAAACATTCAACATCCGAATCATCACCGGAAAATCAGAGCAAAGACTCAAACGAGGTCTAACGTATGATCAACTGAGTTTAGGTTTGGAGAACATCACGAAGAGCGGGTGGGTACAAATAAAATTTGAGCCTTTATCCTTTGTTTCTTAAACCGTGAACCAAGCCACGATATAACCCTTAAAAGTCTTAGCTGAAGCATGGGTTAGTTCGAAAGCATACTGTTACGAAGGTATCCTGACTCCTGAAGGTCCGCTGTAAAATATTGAGTTGACATCGCACTGTATTACAAGAAATGCATTTTCAAAATTCAAGACAGACATAGGCTTTTGCATTCTTAAAATAATCTTGTTTGCATGTGACTATTTGTTTGAACAGCAGGGGAATTCGCACGATGAACACCTTGTGAACAGAAGTACCTCCAATCAAGGGGCACAGTAGGAGCATTGCCCATTACCTGGGGCATGGCAAAATACTTCCAACAGGGGCAACTCCCTACATTCTGAGAGCGTGGACATAGTCGAAAAAATACTGCGCATAATCAAAGACCCGCTAGGTTGACATACCTAGGCAAAAATAAGGGCTTCCCGGCGAACCAAAAGGGTTCAGGCAAAATGAAGGGATGAAACGAAAAACATGTACACCCGGTAAGTCGAAAACCTGAAAAGGCGGTTTGGGAAAAAATGGGTATCCCGGTGGACTGAAAACCCGAAAGGGCGGTCCAGGCAAAAGTTAGGGATCAAAGCGTACGACTATGTTCCGGTATCTCGTCACTTGCCTACCCGAAGATTTGTCGATCACCCACACAGGTATCCTCTTCCCTCACCTCCGAAGCAGGGGCAATAATGAGCTATCCAGGCGATCCAATTGCTCTGTCAACCAAATTACAAAGGAAAGATCAACATAGGGATGATTACCATCTACCTTTACAAATTCCAAATCGTGGGCTAACGTCCGAGACCAAACAGGACAATCATCCACTTAATCAAAAACATGCAACCCAACACCGGTTCCCTCTCAACCTTCAGACAAAGTCATACACAGACCCCTCCTCCATAAGATGACCTAACCCCGGTTCATCAAGAAGTTTTACACAAACTTATCCCGAAGTAACCTAACCCCGGTTCCTCCGGAAGTCTTACATGGACCAACCTCAAGATGACCTAACCCCGGTTCATCAAGAAGTTTTTACACAAACTTATCCAGGTAACCTAACCCCGGTTCCTCCAGAAGTCTTACATGGATTTAGCTCAAGATGACCTAACCCCGGTTCATCAAAAAGTTTTTACACAAACTCGTCAAGTAACCTTACCCCGGTTCCTCTAGAAATCTTACATGGGTTTATCTCAAGCAACCTTACCCCGGTTCATCCCGAAGTTCCACACAAACTTATCCCGAAGCAACCTTACCCCAGGTTCATCAAGAAATCTCACACGGATCTATCTCAAGGTAACCTAACCCCGGTTCCCCCAGAAGTCTCACATGGACTCGTCTCCAGCAACCTTACCCCGGTTCCTCCAGAAGTCTTTACACAAAATTATAACCTTACCCCGGTTCCTCCAGAAGTTTTTACACAAACTTATCCAAGTAACCTTACCCCGGTTCCTCCAGAAATTTTTACACAAATTTATCCAAGTAACCCTACCCCGGTTCCTCCAAGAGTGTTACATAAACTTATCCATAACCTAACCCCGGTTCCTCTAGAAGTCTTACATGGATTTAGCTCAAGATAACCTCACCCCGGTTCATCAAGAAATTTTACATGAACTTACCTCACCAAGCAACCCTACACCGGTTATCTCTCTTCAAGATGCAGTTTTACATGGACTCGTCACTCAGAAACCCTACACAGGTTCTCCCTTTCCAAAAACGAAGTTTTACACGAACTCATCATCAAAGTAACCTTACCCAGGTTCCTTCTCCATTTCAGATACGGTTTTACACGAGCTCATCAACAGGCAACCCTACATAGGTTCCCTCCTTCAACCTACAGCATTACAGTTCAAAATATCCCCACGAGAGTCCAATCCAGTTCCCCAAGAAAGTTGGAGTTCATACCCCCAAGCAGTAAGCTTATCCCCAGTAGATTCTGGAAGCTTATCCTCAGAGCACGAACGCGTCGTCCCGACTTGATTTAAAGAGTTATTTCCGTAACAGGATATAACTGGGTTATCCTCAGCCAAAAGCCACGAAAAGAGCGTCCTCGGCAAAATATCTTCCTACCCCCAGCGAAGTCTATCAACACTTCCAGCGGAATCCATCAAATCTCCCAGCATAACTCATCAACGGTATCCCCCAGCGGAGTTATCTTCATCAACTCAGCAAAGCATCGCTATCCCCACAGAGCAGCACTCCCCAGCATGATCGCTAGAGTATCTTTTCTCCCGCAGAATTATTTCATTCCTCAACGGAGTTATCTTCTCCTACCGGTATTCTTGCAACGATCATCCACAGCGGAAGCAAAACCTCTTCCTCAACATCAGCCCAGGATATGACTTCCCGGCACCCGTCAAGGATTTATTTTCCTAGACAAAAACATACATAAATCATCACATACATCATTATAGCATGCATGTACGCATCATATCATATAAATCACATCCATATTGAGAACATCATTGCTTGATCCATATCATGCATTGCATATAACTGACCTTTACCTTGCAGGAAAGATGCAGCTGAAATTCTCAAACATATTTCAAGGACTTCTCTAGTCCAGTTAAATCGACTCCCAACAGATTTTTCTGATAAAAACTCAGTAGAAGTTCTCTGATGGTCCCCTCTCCAACGGCGTGAGGTGGTAATTCCTTCTTCAGATGTTTCCCTCTCCGGCAAGAGCGTGAGGTGATATTCTCTTATGGTCCCCTCTCCAACGGCGAGTGAGGTGGTAATTCCTTCTTCAGATGTTTCCCTCTCCGGCATGAGCGTGAGGTGATATTCTCTTATGGTCCCCTCTCCAACGGCGTGTGAGGTGGTAATTCCTTTTTCAGATGTTCCCCTCTCCGGCATGAGCGTGAGGTGATATTTCCTTCCAGATTAAAATTTCCTATAGTCCCTCTCCAACGGTGAGTGAGGTGACTCCCTTTGAGATTATAATGTCCTTCGGTTCTCTTCCTGACACTACGAAGATGGTAATTCTCATCAAGGTTTTCTCAACGAGCGTTGTTGAGGTTGAAATCATTCAGGATTCTCTTACCATCCATGCTAAGGCAGTAACCATCCCTGGTTCATCCATCAACGTTTGAAGCTCCAGACCCAGCTCCTGTAACCAGTCAGGACATATCTATATCAAGCATCTAAAATCAGCTCCTGCGACGTGTCAGGTACTCATTTTTCTGTTTTGCAGGTATGCAGGTTCTCGCTAAGGAATCTCCTACGCGATCAACGTCCAGATGGCATCTATAAGCCCATCATCCTATCCAAGCAACAGCCAAATGGCATCTATAAGCCTATTCCCTCATCATCATTGCTACTATGTGAGCGCAAATTTCTGGGCACTCTAGTGTCCAATCATCTTCTACCCTCGGATTACGAAAGGCACGTCAGCCAATCTGCATCCTCAGGTCTAAGAAGATTGACCAGGGGCAACTGTTGTACCCCAAAATTTGCCCTCCCATATTCATCAAGAAATTGCCAAGTCAAGGTCACAAAAATCCCCAAGGGTTGTGCAGCTCAACTGTCTCCTATACAGTCAAAACTAGGGTTTGGGTTCTGATCAAGAAAAGGAAGTTTTCAAAGGCCCAATCAAGTCTCATATGCCTACAAAAGATGGTCAAGTATCCTCATATCAAGTTTCAAGGCATTCAGCTCAAAATTGCACAGTCAAAACCCTAAATTGCACTACAGTCAACTGTAGGGGCAAAATGGTCATTTGACAGTCAAAAGTTCAAATTTTTGGTCAACATATCATTTTGAAGCCACAAACATCATTTGATCAATGCTTGATCATGATTCTCAAAATTTGGCTCAGAAATCATCAAAGATGCAAAAGTTGCTATATTTGGACAGCTGAAAAAGTCAACTGAAATTGACCAGGGCATAACTTTCACATGGATTATCAGAAAAATTCCATCCAAAGCTCATTTTGAAGAGAAAGACATTTCCTACAATTCATCTTCATATTCCAAGTCCAAGAAATGCTCTCACAAAAAGTTATCAATTTCAACATTATAGGTCATTTTCAAAAGTCAACAAAAAGTGACTTTAAGTCAAAGGCCATAACTTGAGATTGGTAAATCAAAATGACATGGGACCAAAGGCATTGGTTAAAGGACTCAAAGGCCTTTCCAAAATGTCCAAGAACATGTGAAAAGCTTAAAAATTGACCAAGTTATGCCTTGTGGAAGTTGGGAAATTTTTAGGAATTTTGAAAAGTCAACAATGATGCAAAAGGCCTAAAAATGCAAATGGGCCCATTTTTCTTCCAAGATTCTTCATGCCAAGCCTATGCACGACCATTAGGCCCAAAGGGAAGTATTTTCATATTTTTTAATTATTTATTTGAATTTATATTAATTTATATTCATTTAAATCATTTTAATACATGAAAAATATAAACCTAACCTAAAAAAAATCTTTTTGTGCACATTCTAATCTCAATATTTCGTGCTTGATTGATTATGGTAAGTTTTGGTGTGATTGGATCATGATTGAACAAAAACAACATGAAAAAAGATATGAAAAAGATTTTCCAAAATCAAATATGTGAAATCATCAATGCATGAGATTTTGTACAACTTTCTTGACCTAAAAGCCTCTATACATACTCAGCATCACAACCCTAATGATCTTAGACTGCAAGCTGCGCAAAAACAAGCTTTGGCAAATTGAAATTTTTCATAAAAACTCAAACACTGAAAACCAGTTTTCAAGCCGAGTCAAGCTCTAATTCTTATACCAAAAGCTTCCTCAGGCACTCCTGATCAAATTCCAACCAAGAAAATCCATTGAAACGCCCTGAATTGGTACCAAGGACTCAGACTGAACCTTGAAGTTTTTGAAATCGCATTGCATGATTCAAGCATATTTGTGCAGTTTTATTTATGTATTCATATTCATAACAATGTTTCTAAACTAACTGATACGTTTGATTGTGTTTTTGAGCCACATATGCGTTTTCGCCATTGTCACATACTAGGGTTGCAGGTTTCTGAAATTGGGGATTTTGTGTAGAAGAAAAATTAGGACCTCTGGATACCATGGTTGAACTCAGTGCTTAGAGACGAAAAGATCCATACCATCGCGCCCTATTTATGTTGAGAATGGAGCTATTCGCTATTTTCTTAAATCACCCCTAACGCAACGTTTCAAAAACCGTTCCCATAGTGTTTCATGTTTCAGGAAAACGAAGAAGAAGGAGTCGTGTCAGAACGTGATTGATCCATTTGAATTTCGCGCGAAATTCCAAAGCACTAACGCGTTCTTATTATATTGTTTATTGTTTATTATATGTTAATTGAAACGCGCTTGGTTCAGTGGTAATACGTTAGGCATATGACCTCAAAGACCTGGGTTCAAGTCCCAGGTCTTGCAAATTTCATTATTATTTTTCAAACCAATTTCCTATGCAGCGTCAGCAATGATGCATACCGTGTGTCCACAAGATCCAAATGCACAGGTGTCCAGGAGAGGCAGATCAAGGGCCCAGATCCCAGGCCTATGGTGAACGTGGTCAATGCACTAGCACACAATCCAGGAAAGTCAGCATATGGCAAACTCAATTGGGCCAGGCCTCTCAAATTTACACCTCCATAATGGGACAGAAAACCCCCCCCTGGTTCTATCTTTTCTAATTTTCTTTTATCCTTTATTATTTTTAATTATTTATTTGTTTATTTATTTTCTGATTTAATTAAATATCCTTTTTTACAAAAAATACAAAAAATATCATAAAAATAAAAAATGTCCAAATAAAAATATATTTTTTAATTTTAATTATTTTCATCAATAAATTAATATATGTAAATATTTAGTTTAATTAGGTTATAGTTTTAATCTTTTTAATAAAAAACACCGAAAATAGAATTTAGGTTTAATATTTTTTTATTATTTTTCTTTTAATTTTTCCTTCTTTTCAGAATAATATTATTTAGTTACTTTCATAAATTAAAAATTGTGTATAAATAAATTAGGGTTTAACTTAGATTATATTTTAATTCCTTCATAATAAATAAAAATATTAGAATTAGGGTTTGCCTTTTAATTTAATTTCAATTAATTTCTTTTCCTCATTAAATCTAAAAAATACAAAAATATCAAAAACATCTAATTCTTTTTATTATTTTATTCTTAATTCCTTATTTTTAATTGTTTGCAAAAGGGTCCAACGCCCTAGTTTTGTTTAATTATTTAATTTGCGCATTTATCTTATGTCATTTAATTATAATTTTGTATCTCTCCCAAAGCATTGTAATTTTACTTTTTGCACTCTTATTACTTCGCATTATTTATTTTCCGCTAAATCGGGTCCGGTTTAATTTTGGCGATGTGGACCCGCGCCATTTGTAATAGCCTTAGATTTATTTTCCGCAAACTTTATATCTGTTAACAAATATGCATGAAAGAATGAATGCCTTAATTAAAATCAAGCGTAGATCACAATGACATGACACAAGACAAATAACTGAAACATGACACACTATTCGCACACACCACCCCTAGGGTACGCCTCACTGTTGCCTTTCGAAAGGTGGTCGTCGAGTAGAGGACGTCTTAGTAAGTCCTCATGATCCGGGAACCTGGCATGAGGGTAGCTTCTAAGGTGTCTTCCCATTGCTCTGGTGATCGCCATGTCCCTAAAATCGAATTGACCCGAATACCTCCAACGGTGGTGCTACCTACCTCTCAATGGTGGGGTGGCGCTACTTTAAAGGACATCTACATAGACAAATTCCTTAGGGTAAGTAGGTTCTCAAGGATACTCGCTCTAATCTCAAAACAAACTCAAAAAGACTTTTCACACTGACACATTTTCAAAAGCTTTCAAAGCAAACTTTTCAAACACTCTGACGTATGAGTCGATCTGAAATTTTTCAAAGGAACTTTTTTAAACCCACACTGAAAAGAAAACAAACAATTTTGAAAACACATTGAGCAAGTATCTAAGAGCCCATGGATAACCATGGATAGAAAGGGTGCTAACACCTTCCCTTTCTATAACCTACCTCCCGAACCGAGAGCAATCTCTTTAAGGAATTTTTCTGTGCTTTTGTCCTTTCCATTTGGAGAAAATAAAAGACGGTGGCGACTCTTGCTTCCGCGACATACGCGAACCAGCGTTAAACAGTCAGTTCCAGATCCACCGATCACAGGATCCATCTTTGAAATCAACAAAGTAGTGTGAGTCAGCATATACTGTCTTAGCCGGCGAGCAGCCCATACAAGAGCGCAGCAAGTTTTCTCAAGCAGTGAGTAACGAGACTCACAGTCGGTAAACTTTTTGCTCAAGTAATAAATAGCGTGCTCTTTTCGGCCAGACTCGTCATGCTGCCCCAGCACACACCCCATTGATTTGTCAAGTACTGTCAAGTATAGTATCAGAGGTCTCCCTTCAACCGGTGGCATAAGAATGGGTGGCTCTTGGAGATATTCCTTTATCCTTTCAAAGGCGGCCTGACATTCATCATTCCAGCGTACCACTTGATCTTTCTTTAGCAATTTGAAGATTTGCTCACAAGTAGCAGTCAGATGTGAGATGAATCGGGCAATGTAATTTAGTCGTCCCAGGAAGCCTCTGACTTCTTTCTCTGTTTTTGGAGTCGGCATCTCTTGTATGGCTTTTACCTTGGCAGGATCCACCTGAATACCTTTATCACTTACAATGAAACCTAGCAATTTTCCGGATCTTACCCCAAAGGTGCATTTGTTGGGATTCAATCTCAGCTTGTATACCTTGAGTCGATCAAACAACTTCCTCAGATGGTCAAGGTGCTCCTCCTCAGTTTGAGACCTTGCAATCATGTCGTCAACGTATACCTCAATTTCATGATGGATCATATCGTGGAACAAAGCAACCATGGCACGTTGATAGGTTGCCCCAACATTTTTCAATCCGAACGGCATGACCTTATAACAGAAGGTGCCCCACTGAGTCACAAATGTAGTCTTCTCCATATCTTCCGGAGCCATCTTGATCTGATTGTACCCTGAAAAACCATCCATGAAGGAGAAAACCTTGTGTTGAGCTGTATTGTCAACAAGGACATCAATGTGAGGTAGGGGGAAGTCATCCTTGGGGCTGGCCCTGTTCAGATCCCTGTAGTCAACACACATTCTGACCTTTCCGTCCTTCTTCGGTACTGGCACCACATTGGCAACCCACTGAGGGTAAGAAGTTACTGCAAGGAACCCGGCATCAAACTGCTTCATAACCTCGGCCTTGATCTTTTCAGACATCTCTGGACGCATTCGTCGAACTTTTTGCTTTACCGGAGGGCAATCTTCCTTGGTTGGCAGATGGTGAACTACAATGTCGGCATCCAAACCGGGCATATCTTCATAGGACCAAGCAAAAATCTCTATGTAGTCTTGTAGCATTTGGATCAATCGTTGTTTCACGCTGAGCTCTAGATTGGCACCTATCTTGACCTCTTTCCTATCTGTCTCAGTACCCAAGTTAATTGTCTCCACAGGCTCTTCATGTGGTTGAATAGCCCTTTCTTCCTGGAGTAGCAGTCTTGCGAGTTCACCAGGCACTTCGCAATCATCTTCACCTTCGTCTTCGGCCAAGTTGATCAGATTTTCGAAGTCATAACTGGCGGTAGCAGAGCTGTTACCAGTGAGATCCAGAGTGGATTGAAACCTGTATAAGTGAGTGTGTGTAAATACAGCTGTCTTGCAATACATATAACACAGAAAGGAAAAGAGCACAAGATTTGAAATGCAACAAACGTCCAATGTTTTGATTGATGATATATGAAAATGTCATACAAAAAGCCCTCACAAATGGAGCTACGATGCCCCGGGTAGGACACCGAGCCAACAAAGTTTTAACATATTGTTTGTTACAAATTCAGAAATCAAAAGAAATTAATTACTGCGTGACAAATGTGATAGGGGTAAAATCCTTTGCTGTCCAGTTGCTCGGTCCGTTGCTGGCAGTCGGGTAGATCCAACTATCAAACTCTGCTTCCTCCACATCCTCCTCAATAGCGTTCACCCTTGAGCTGGAAATAAACACCGGAGCCTTTCCGATCTTCCCTTTGCGCGCCGCCTTCTGAGCCTCCGCAGTAAAGCCTAGCCCAAACTTGTCGTTCTTCTGAGTGAAGTCAGGAAGCTGACCCCAGTGTGCACAATTGCCTTTCTGCACCACAGCCCGGGCATCCCTTAGGGAAACCATCTTCAAGGAATCATTCTCTTCGGTCGTTGTCTCCGCAGCTGCTGAAATTGGATGCACCTCCTCGAAATGCTGGAAGGGAGTTTCAATAAACTCTCCGTCCACCTCGATGTACCTGAAGGAATTCAAATGGCTCACCATATACTCCTCTTCTCCTTGCACAGTGACGATCTTCCCCCTGACGGGATATTTCAGCTTCTGGTGTAAGGTGGAGGTCACTGCCCCTGCTTTATGGATCCAAGGTCGACCCAACAGACAAGAGTACGATGGACGTATATCCATCACGTAAAAGGTAGAGTCAAACACTTGAGAGCCCACACGGATAGGGATGTTAACCTCTCCATGAACCATCCTCTTTGAACCATCGAAAGCCCTGACGATGATATTGCTGGGTTTCAACTCCAGGCCCTCATAATCCAGACGATCTAAAGCCTTTTTCGGAAGAACGTTCAAGGAAGAACCAGTGTCCACCAATACATGTGCCAGAGTAGTGCCCCTGCATTCAATAGAGACATGCAGGGCATCATTGTGGTCTCTCCCTTTTGCGGTCAGGTCAGCATCTGAAAAACCCAAGCCGTTGTCCGCCGTCAGATTCGCTATGCAGTCAGTGAACTGGACTGCAGACGTTTCCTGCGGCACATGGGCCGTCTTGAGAAATGAGATCAAGGCCTTAGCATGGGCCTCGGAGCATAGCAATAAGGAGAGCAGGGAGATCTTGGAGGGCGTATGCCCCAACTGCTCGACAACATTAAAATCGCTCTTCTTTATGATTTTCAGAATCTCCTCCATTTCTTGTTGGGAGGCCTCAGCATTTATGGGTATTGGTGCCTCCATCCGAGCAGGCTCTTCTTCAATCCCTTTGCCCCGAGCATTTGATGACTCGGTAGCAGGGGAAACAACTTGATCGGCAACAGGACTAGGTAAACTTGTAGGTTTTATGAGGAGGGGTTTTCGAATAGCGGGTGGCGCAATGTCAGGCGAGAAGAGCCTGCCACTGCGGGTGACCTTGGCTGGACCAGTGATATCGCAGATACTGGCACTAGCGTCGAATTCTTGCTTGATTCCATTTACATACACGTCTGCCCCATAATGCCAGGGGACAGCTTTATCAGATACGTAGGAGAGGGGCCCTGGAACAGTAATGATCACAGGTGCAATTGTCATGATTTGAATAGGCTTCTTTGGGGGAGCCTTGATTGGATTTTTGAAGATGGTAATCACGGAAACTTCTTTTATCGGAACCAAATGAACAACAGTCTTTTTGAATAGAATCTCCTTGCTATCCATTAGGCCTTGGATGCCTAACCTCAGCAAGGGACAATCAGATAGGGAAATAGCGCAGAACAGGCAACCTTCACCGCAACCCGGAAATAAACCGGCCCGCAGTAGGTTCTTCTTAACAGTCCTCAGAGGGGTAACAACTTCATCTACCGAAACAGCGTATACTTCTTCCTCAATGGCATTCACCCTATGCTGGGGCATAGGAGCCGTTACAACATTTGGTCTTTCTGGTGCTTCAAACTGAATTTCTTTCGCGTCGATCAGATCTTGCACTTTGTTTCTTAAGGCCCAGCAATCATCAGTAGTGTGCCCGGGACTATCAGAATGATAAGCACACCGGGCATTTGGGTTGTATTTAGGAGACGCAGTGTTGACGACCTTAGGAGCTTCTTTGAGGGTCACCAGGTTGGTGGATAACAGTTGGGGTAAAATTTGAGATAATGTCATACTCAATCGGGTATACTGCCTCTTGGGCCTTTCACTTCTTTGTTGATTGTACTGCTGAGGAGCAGCAACAGGTTTGGAGATGACCAAAGCATTGACGGCTCGGCGACTTTCGGGCTTGACTTGCCTTCTAGGACCATAGACGGCGCTTGCTTCTTTCTTAAATGGCCTCTTCTCAGCACTTGTAGAGGCAGCCTTCTGTATCTTGCCTGACCTGATGCCAGCTTCAATTCTTTCTCCCGTTAATATCAAATCTGTGAACCCAGCGGAGGAGTTACCAACCAAATGATTGAAAAACGGACCAGACAAAGTCCCAAGGAACATATCAACCAGCTCTCGGTCAGTTAATGGAGGCTGCACCCTGCCAGCCAAATCTCTCCATTTTTGAGCGTACTCTTTGAACCCTTCACCCGTCCCTAGAGACATACCCTGAAGTTGGGTACGAGTGGGAGCGAGATCAGAATTGTATTGGTATTGTCTGTAGAATGCGGTTGCCAAATCTTCCCAGTGTCGGATGCTAGTTCCATCTAATTGGTAGAACCATTCAAGTTGTGACCCTGAGAGGCTATCTTGGAAGAAGTGAATCCAGAGGTTCTTATCCGCCGTGTAAGGTTGGATTTTCCTTACATACGACCTCAGATGCAGCTTTGGGCAGGAGACCCCATCATACTTGGCGAAGGCAGGCGCCTTAAACTTGTGTGGAATGACTACCCCAGAAGATAACCCCAAATCTCCGAAATCCAGTCCTGGCACATTCAGAATTTCCATAGCGCTCAAGCGGTCCTCCAATTTCTTGTATCTGTCAGCAGCAGGCGGGTATTGTTCATCGTTATAGTCCGTCTCGTTGTCGGAGACTGCGGGACTAGGAGCTCCTCCCCCTTGGGGACTATTTTTCTCAGCAGTCGAAGTGGTTGGATCAGCTTCATTGTGGAGTGTGTTCCCAAATCTGCGTCCGGTGTTGAACAATGCAGTCCTCTTTTTCTTCTTCTTCTTCAGGAGTAGAGTCTTCAACTCTTGCTGACCTTGGGCTAGGCTTAGGACCATCTCTTGAAACTGTGCACTTTGGGCCTGAAGGGCCTTGATTGCTTGCTCACTGGATGAGTCTGGATTCATGATGACTGTGCAAAATAAACAACGAAGGAGATTAAGCAACCTGTGAAATAGGGTACCTGCTATGCATATGGTGCAATGGAATGCGTATGTATGCAATGCATTCAAGGATTTAGAATATTCAAAATTTGTTGTAGACAAAAAAGGAACGCACATTATATTAATAAGGAGAAATTCGTTAGTACATAAATGCCTCATGGCCCAAATATTACAAAATAACTCCTTAAGATAAAAAAACATTGCGCATTCTTTTTGGCGCGATGTAGGTGTTGAGATTCCTTTCCTCGTGCAGCAGGCGGGTGAGTTCCAGGACCTTCTTTTCACTAGCATGTAGATTGGTCTCAAGAGAATTCCGTTCTTCCTTAAGTTGAATCCAGCTCTTCCGCATCTCTTCCCAGGAGGTGGGCATGTCGGGATGTTGAATGGTGCAGGACGCCTCTCCTTCCAAGACTGGTTCTTTGATCACAGGAAGCATATGAGGATAAGGCATCACTAATTTCTGGGAGCGGGCTCGTACCCACTTGAGATAAGGTTCCAACGGGATGGAGTTCCGGTGTCCCAATGTCTTGCTGTCTATCCTACTTGGCATCCTCCAAGCTCTGATAAATCTCTGACGAAGTCCTTGAGTATCGTTGTCGAAGTCAAAAACTATGTCGGGAATTAACATGTCATGAGGGCCATCCTTCCGAGCATAACCAAACTGTCTCCAAGCCAGGCATGGGTTGTAGGTAATACCTCCTTTGATTCCAAATAAAGGAACATTAGGGTACTCCCCACAACGATCAATGATAGTGACGTCTTCCCTGGACCTAGGACACCAATGTATATCTGCATGCATGAGAGTCATTAACCGTTGTGACCATCTCAAACCCCGCTCGTTCTTCAAAACTGATTGTGGAAGGTGCGAAATAAACCACCTTCCCAAGAGAGGAGTGCAACACATAAGGACACCCCTTCTTCTCATGGTTCGAGTGTAACATGAGTGAAGGATGTCCCCCAGCAATGTAGGTATAGGATTCTTGGTCATGAAGATCTGGACAGCGCTGATATCAATAAGCTGATCTGGATTAGGGAACAACACCAAACCATAGACAAGGAGGGCCATGACTTCTTCAAAAGCTCGTAGGTCAAGAGAGTTCCAACATTCTTGAGCCTTTTCAAACAGAAATCTAGCTAAGAATCCTTTGATACCACTTCTAACTTCCCAATGTCCCTTGAGGTCAGATGTCTGTAGGTGCAAGGCTTTAGCGATCTCCTCAAGCTTGGGTTCCTCTTCCGTACCGTTGTAGGGTAGTTGATCAAGGATAGGGACCTTCAGAAGTCGGGAGAACTCTTCCAATGTAGGCACCAACTGATAATCCGGGAAGGTGAAGCAGTGATGCAGAGGGTCAAAGAATTGGAACAGGACCTTTATCAAATCCTCCTCAATGTTGGTGTTAACCAAGCTGATGAGTCTTCCATGTCTCTCACTGAATGAAGAGCTCTCGGGAATCCTGGACAGAAGTTCCTTAAGCTGAGGAGAGATCTTTATAAGGCTAATCTGAATTGTCTTTCTGCGAGCAGTTTCCATGTCCTATAAAACAAGAACAAAGATGAAGATTCGAAACCCTTGAAATGGTTAGTCAATGCTCATGATGTTTGTATGATGTAATGATGTGATGATTAAATACAATATTCATAAAGACAAACATGGTAAGGCACACAAATCACACAAACCCTTAGAGTTTAGGCCTGCATGGAGTCTGGGTATTACCCTCTTGAAGTTTGGTGGGCTCAACCTGTCCTATCAGAAGTAACCGGGTTCTAAAGGTCCCAATATCACGGGACTGCTTTCATTGTTCATCGTTTCGATTTAGCCACTGAACTGGCGACCGAAATATTCCAGGAAAGCAACCCTCAATTGAGTGTAGTATCGAGTATCAACCAACCTCGGACTGCACCAAAGTCAGTTATCTCACTACCCTAAAAAGGCCAAGATGGTTCAATTAAGGTTCCTAAGGTCAGTTGATGCTTCATGACACCACGCGGCGGCCCCGTACTCTCCTTGACTGAACTCAAGGGTTACCGGTACACACCAAAGTGCCACATCAACGTAGCAGACTACTTCAACCATGTCGGTATACCCCGCACAGTTCCCTCACAGCCTTGTTGCTACCTAAAAGGGTTTCCCCAGATCCGGGTTAGGATCTAAAAAACTCCGATACAAAGCCCACAAATGTAAAGCAAACAAAGCAATCAATTGAAAGTAAAGGTGATCTAAACCCTAAGGTAACCCCACTTAAAAGTATATCCCCAGCAGAGTCGCCAGTTCTGTGATACGGTGGGAGAACTGACTTGAGGTTTTGCGTTTGTATTCGCAAATGTTGCGGTTAGCAAGAGTCGCCACCAACTTTTTATTTTATCCTAAAGGAAAGGTTAAAAAGCACAGCAAAAACCTTTTGAGATATTTCGTGGGTTCGGGGGGTAGATTATGAAAAGGGAAGGTATTAGCACCCTTTTCATCCATGGTTATCCATGGGCTCTTAGTTACTTGGTTTTTTAGATCACTTGCCTTGTTTTTTCGATTGCTTTTGAAAATGGTGTGTGTGTGGGTGCTTTTTGAAAATGTTTTGGAAAAAGATGCCTTGTTTTAGGCAACTAATGTATTTGACTCGTGTTTGAGTGTTTTACAAAAGTGTGAATCTTTTCGAAAAGATGTTTTCAAATGTTTTTTGAGAGTTTGTTTGAAAGTGTTGTGGATTGTGGTTTTTGAAAATAAGGCAAGTGTTTTTTGCAAGTTTGATCTCAAGTAACTAAGAGTTTTGTCTACCCTATTGTACTCAAAGGTTTTTGTCATGTTTTAACCTCTTTTAACAATTTTGTTCCTCCATTGTATTGGGTGGACAATCTTGTGTTAGGATGTGAAAGGGACGGGCGCGGGTCATCGTTTAGACCATAATTGCAATGGTGCCAAGTATCTTTGGGCATTTTCCTTAAGGGACTTGATCATTTTGTTTTGAAAAAAAAAAGTTATCGAGGGACTATGATCATTTAAATTGTTTGTTTTGCCCAAAGAGACCTAACATGCAATATGGCCCAATTTTGGAAGGCAACAAAGTGGAGTACCCTAGGGGTGTTAATGTGCAAGTGTGTTTTATTGCATACAAGAGTTTTTTCTTTGAATTAGGTTTTTCTATTTCATCGAGTTTTATCTTGCCATACACGTCCTAATTACTAGCAATAAGAAGCGGGAATGTAAAATCCTACGCTATTACAATAGTTAGGGGAGGGGGATACACATTTGTACATGGGGGGTTCAACGAGAAAAATAGACACAAAAGAAAATAGCGGAAAACAAGATATATAGAGAGAGAGAGGGAGGCCGCGCGCTGTTGGGAGGCCATCAGAAGTTCTGACCCAGATCCGCTGTCAGATGATCAACCTGTTGATGAAACTGGATGAGTCAGAACTTCTGACTCTGGAACCTGCAAAACAGAATCTGGTTAGTGGGGAAACCAGAGGTTCTGATTTCCCTACGCTGCAAGACAGAAGTTTGTTAGTGGAGAACCCAGAAGTTCAGATTCTGCTGAAAAGGCAATAACTCTCAGAGGTTCTGAGGTCATTGGCAGCAAAACAGGCTTCAGATATGCTAACGTCAAAGTCAGCACTGGGCTTTTTCCTGCACTAATCAGAACATCTGCAATCCTGTTGTTACTCCTCAAAACAGAAAACATATTTGGAAAAGATCCAGCAAAATAGCAAAATGTCCCAGAGGTCAGAATCACCAAGGTCACAGGCAAGTCCTAAACTGGCTCAGAACATTCTGAGGTATGAGAGTCCTCAGAACATAAACAGCGATAACATGAATATTTACATTATGTTATTTGAATATGCACAGCTGATGATGCTTAACAGCGTGGTGATCCAATCAAGCACACACAGAGAGAGAGAGAGAGAGAGAGAGAGAGAGAGAGAGAGAGCGTCATTTGAATCCAACCAAAGGGATGTTTTCCTCCTGCCACACAAGCTTGTTGACTGAAGACCGGCCAATCCAACCACCGGAGTTGGTGTTTTCCACCGTCTTCTCCGGTGGAGTCACCTGAAAAAGTGGCCAAACAAAAAAATAAAGTATGCCAATTGACTTAAAAAGATTCGTCGATCACAAATCTGGCCTCAAAAATGGCTAATTCCTCATATATCACAGGGTTCGAATCTAAAACCCTAGTGGCGGTCATCCATAGCAATGTGTGATTCCAGGACCTATGGTCCCATGTAATACATCAAAAAGCCAGCAAACATCATTAGGAACACAAATATAAAGTCAAACAAAATTTATATGGCCTATTGTGAAAGTTTGAGATAAAAGATTTTACCAAAAAATTTGAGATTCGATTGGGTAATCTCAGGGAGTTTTAGACGTGTGTGAGGACTGATTTGTCTTCTTGGGAACCTCAGGAGGAAGATGGAGTGTCTGGAATGGATTAAAGATGCTTGGATCAAATGATATAGGTTGCACCTCTCTTTGAGAAAATTTGGAAATTTTTTAGGGTTTGTAGAGGCAGCTTTCACGTGTTGTTTTGATCTAGGGTTGTTCTCTATATGTAGTGAATCTCATTAGGGTTATAATTATGGAAAGAATCCAATACTTTGATGAGAATATATCCTTCTTTCAATTATTTTATTTTTGGCTTTTTTAGAACATATCCAATCTTTGCTTTCCCTCCACGATTCTTCTTTGATTTGCCAGCATGTTTTGTCCATCATTTGTATAGAAAAAGATTCTCAATCAAATCTTCCATTATTTCTATTATTTACTTTATTTAATTTTGCATTTTAATGGATAAAATATCAAAATAAATAATATAAATAATAAAATAATGTATGACTGAGCTCAAGGGTCATGGGCCATGTTAAGAATAAGTTTCAAGCATGAAAACATGGGTTCATTTGGAAAAGATTCAAGTTAGGTCAATATTGGCTTCATGCACATTTCCAAAAATTGGTTAACTTTAGCAATGAATCTCTCTCTCTCTCTCTCTCTCTCTCTCTCTCTCTCTCAATTTTAACCCTAAGAGAGTGTTATTGGACTTTTTAGAGAGCTTAGGAAGTCCTCTAAACAACCCTTTTGGTTTCATCTCAATTGGATCTTCCATATTCATGTAAGGAGCTTTGACCCAAAAGGTGTTTTTGTTGACTTTTTGAAAGGACCTGTAATGTATGAACTTGTATACTTTGATTGGGGGATTTCTTGAACTTGAGGGCTGAAGAGAATTTGTAGGGAATTGGATTCTCTTCAAAATGAGCCTTGGTGGAAAAGTTTCTGATAAAGTATGAGAAAGTTCCGCCTGGTCAAAGTTTGGTTGACTTTTCCTATAGAAACCCTAATTTGCCATTTTTGTCTTTTGATGAGTTAGGAGCATTTCTTGAGGAATCATGATCAACCCTTGATCAAATGATGGATATTACTTTAAAATGTTAATGTTGACCAAAAATCTTGAAGTTTGACTGTACTTGGGCCACAGTTAAATTTTGACCTAGTAGAGTTGATTTCCAGGCATTTGAGCAGTTGACTGAGCAAACTTGTTGTTCAAGGCATAAAATTTGGCATGGATTGAGGACACATTATGACAATGTAGAACATTTGGGATCCTTGGGACTCACACATCTTGCTTAAAACTGAAACCCTAGTTGAGGTTCATTGCCTTAGGAGGAGAATTTGTCTGGTCAATTCTTAGTCATCCTAGGGCAATTGAGGACCTCTAGAAGCATGTCTTGATTGAAAATGGGAGGGAAAATTTTGGGGTATAACACATGATAGAAATAAAAATACGAATTTAAAAATTATGTGAAAATGGTGATGTTTAAATGCATGTTTCAGACACTTTTGATCATCAAGAATGATCCAATCTTACCCTATAACACTTCAGGAACAAATTGCAATGGATGGCTCGCCTCGAGGAAACGAAGTTTCAAGTTTGCCCTACTTTGAGAAATTTTGAGGTTTTTTGTGGGAGTATTATTGCAAGGTTTTTTCGTCCCCTTATTGTCTGAATATGATGGCCATATATAAATGAAGAGATTAGGTCAGAAATATGGGCTTGGACTTTGTACAACACATGCCTTTGATTTGTTTTGGAAATAAGTTTAAAAGTGGCAAAGCCATGAAGATTTGATTGAAAAATAAACATGCACGGTTTGTAGCTTGGTCACGGGCATCCAAAATAACCAAATCAAAAGCGTCTTATGCCTTGCACCTCCTTTTAATATTTATTTGATTTAGTTTTTACTTTAAATAAATAAAATTAAAATAAATTAAATAAAAAAATAAAATGGTGTATGAATAGATTTAGAGGTCCATTATAAGGTCTAGAACACATTTGGACTCTAAAAGATAAACCCATTTGTCCAAAAATTCAAGTTTGCTCAAATTGGATTTCATGCATTTTCTCAAAATTGCCCAACTTGCACCAATCATAACTCTCTCAATTTTTATCATATGAAATTTATCTTGGACTTTTTGAAGATTTTATCTCGATGTAAATTTATTTGACAAAAAATGTCTTTTTGTTGACTTTTAAAATGACATGTAATGTTTTGGCCCATAGAGAATTGAATTACCATCAAAATAAGCTTTGGTTGAGAATTTTCTGATGAAGCATGTGAAAGTTATGCTTGGTCAAAGTTCAGTTGACTTCTCCCATAGAAAATCCTAATTTAGTAACTTTTGACTTTTGATGAATCTTGAGTCTTATTGATGAATCATGATCAACCTTTGATCAAATGATGGTTGTGACTTCAAAATCATGATGTTAATCAAAATTCTTGAAGTTTGACTGTAAGTTGACCATAGTTGACTTTTTGTCCAATATAGTTATTTTCACTTATCTGAGCAATTGACTGAGCAAATTTGTGATGTAAGGCTTAAAACTTGACATGAGGATTCTCGAAACATATTAGGAACCATGAAACTCACATGAGGTATTAAAAGCTTCATTTTCTTTTAGAATACCAAACCCTAATCATAGGCCACTGCTTAGGAGGAGGACTCATTTGATCATTCTTGAGTAGTCTTGAACACTTGAGAACCCTAGGAGAATGAGGATATATTTTGAAATAGGAGGGAAAATTTTGGGGTACAACAGCTGCCCCTGTTCAATCTTCTTAAACCTGAAGAATTGGATTGGCCTGCTCGCTATTCAGAATCTGAAGGTGGAAGAGGATTGAACACTTAAGTGCCCAGAAATTTACACTCGCATGTGCACGAAGTAACACTTGTTGGTTAATTGTATTTCTTGAATGGGCTTAAAGATTCCATTTGGAGAGGTGATAGAGTGTCGCCGAAGATGGGCTACAGATGCCATCCAAAGTAACTATTAATAGGAGTATCAAAATGAGTTTACGCTTGACTGTATCTTGAAGAATGCTTTTCAGGATTCTGTCTCTGAAGGGGAAATACTTTTCATAACGAAGTGCTGAAGGAGATGCTTTTCAGAATATACTTCCGAAGGAGATGCTTTTCAGAATGAATTTTTTGTATCCTAAAATTTTCCCTCTCATTTTACTCAATACATGTCCATTGAGATCCTTAATTTGCTCAAGCTTGCCCAAGAGTTGACCAGACAAACTCTCTCCTAAGGCAGTGTACCTCAAATTAGGGTTTCTATTTTCATCATGATGGGTGAACCACAAAGGCCTCATATTCTATCCATGGTCTTAATATGTTCTCAAGACCCTACATGTCAAGTTTCATGCCTTTCACAAGAAGTTTGCTCAGTCAACTGCTCAGAGGCTTGAGAATCGACTGTATTAGGTCAAAAGTCAACTATGACCCACATACAGTCAAACTTCAAGATTTTTGGTCAACATACACATTTTTAAGTGAATTCCATCATTTGATCAAGGTTTGATCATGATTCCTCAAGGAATGCTCCAAATTCATCAAAACCCAAAAGTTGCTAAATTAGGGTTTTATAGGAAAAGTCAACCCAACTTTGACCAAGCATAACTTCTTCATACTTTATTAGAAATTTTCCATCCAAGGCTCATTTTGAAGAAGATGTAATTACCTACAATTCATCTTCAACACTCAAGTTCAAAATATGCACTCATCAAAAGATATGAATTTCTATATTATAGGTCCTTTTGAAAAGTCAACAAAAACACCTTTTGGGTCAAAGCTTCATACATGAACATGGAAGATCCAATTGAGATGAAATCAAAAGGGTTGTTTAGGGGACATCCTAAGATTTCTAAAAAGTCCAAGAACACCCTCCTAGGTTCAAAATTGAGAGAGTTGTGCATTGTCAAAGTTGGCAATTCTTGGAGAATTGTCAAAAGTCAACATTGATCAAATTTGCATTGTTTCCAAAGGGGCCCATGTTTTCTTGTTTAAAACATGTTTATAATAGGACCCACGACCCCTGAGATTTTCCACCTATTATTTAATTACTTTTATCATTTATTTTGATTTTTTATTCATTTAAATCTAAATAAATCAAATTAAATGGTAAAATAATGAAAACAAATTAAATCTTGGGATTTTTTTGCACATTTGGAGTCCATGTACACCTATCATGATGATCAATTCGTGCAAGAATCGTTAGGGTTGGAAAAGATTGGATTGAAGATTGTTTTAGAAAGATCTCATACATGAAGCAAATCAAATCCAATTTCCATTATTTCTCAAGATTCATACCAATTTTATTAACCTAATTCAGTCTACTACATGTATAAAACAATTGCAGATCAAAAGAAAGGGGTTAGCAGTCGTGAAAACACAAAACAAAGTTCCAAAAAAGTGACAAAAAGTGCTGGATCGTTTTTGCATTTGGAGATCAATTCAGACTATTCCAACACTGCTAATCACTTCCTGGCCATCTCCTGAAGCCAACAACATCATTTGCAGCCTTCAAAACGTCAAGAATCATCGCCTAGACACATCACGGTTTGCCTCCCAAACTCAAATTCGATTTCTATGTTTTATGCATGATAAATCCATTCTATCCATATATTCTTGTTCATAATCGTGTTTGAAAGATTTTTGTATCACTTAATTATACTTACAGTGCAGGAATCCATATTCACCATTGTTAGGGTTTAAGATCACGATTTGGGGATTTCTGGTACAGGAAAAATTGGGCCATGAATGATGTACCATGATACTCGTGAGACCAAGACGAGTTGATTGGTACCATCACAATTAATTTATCATGCTCGTATGGGATTTTTGAATTTTGCAGGGGTTGTAGTTACAGCAAACGTCCGTAGGTATAAGTCTTTAACCTAAGACGACAGTTGCAGTGAAAAAGATGATGCGTGGCAGCCCATGACCAGCTGATTTGAATTTCGCGCGTTTCTTTGGTTATCATGTGTTTTTTGTATTATATTATATTTCGTTTATATATATTAACAAAAGAACAAGTAGCACAGATGATTGAGAGACGCGCCTTTGATGCACACGTCCTGGGTTCGATCCCAGGCGTGTGCATTTTATTATTTTCCTGTTTATTTCAGGAAAATCCAATGCTCCACTTCCTCACATGCCTTTCATGCAACCTCAACGCCCATCCATTGGATGCACCTCTAGCCAGATCTAACGCTTCCTTCTTGAAGGTCCTTGGTGCACCCCAAGTCAACGCTTGCACAGAATCCAACATGGTTGACTGGGCTTGGAGCTTAATGGGCTTGGAAATTCAGATTCTCACCCCCCCAGAATTGCTAACAACACAGGCCCATATTCTTTTTTCTCAATTTATTTCTTTTATTTTAATTGTTTTGTTTAATTATTTTTTCACTAAATTAATTACTTTTTTTTTAAATCATAAAATCAACCAATCACAAAAGCACAAAAAAACATTTTTTAATAATGATAAATTATTTAATTTAATTAATAAGTTGGGTAAATTTAATTTTTTGTTTCATTTAAAATCAAATAGAATCTAGGTTTTAATTTTACAATTTATTCTTTCTTTTCTCAAAACCAAAAAACATACAAAAATCTTTTTTGTACAAAATATTTCATTTTTTCTTGAAATTACTTAATTAGAAAATTAGGTTAATTAAATTTCTTTCATAATTTAAAAACAATTAGAAATTAGGTTTAATTAATTTGCAATTAAACATTTTCTCAAATAAAAATAAAAAAAAATCTTTTTTCTCTCAATTAGGGTTTTAGATTATTTCAATCGTCCTCACATTTAATTTGCCGCGCGCTTGTCAATTATTTATCCATTATTTTGTAATTGTTCAGGGTTTGTAATAGTTAACCTAGGGTTTTTATTTACTGTTTAAATCTCGATTTTTAGTTATGTAATTAATCCCCCTCCCCGAAGCCTTGTAATAGCTAGGTTTATTTTTTTGCACTTTAAATTTCCGCAATCTTTAACTGTCTAGATGCATGGCTAATAGGATTGTATGAAAAGAATGCTTGAAATTTAAAACGGTAGATCACCTAATGTGCAAAGAATAAATAACTGAAAAAGTTCACATGCATATATTTCACTCCTAGGGTTTACCTCACTTCGGTTGCCTTTGGTAAACAATCATTAAGCATAGGAGATTTTAGTGGTCGCCCTCCAGACTAAAAGATCAAAATGTTGCCTCAGAAATGTTTCCTCGGAAAGATCTTAAGACTCTAGGGTTACTACTAAAGTTTTCTAACTATTGCTTTAGTGATTGTACTCGTCCCTTTCGAATGTCCCTTACAAATCCAACGACGGTGCTACCTACTCCTTAATAGTAGGATAGCGTTGTCTAAAGGAAATAGAACGTACAATCTTTTTTCGAGTAGGTAGAATCTTAAGTACTTGCTCAATAAAATTTTTTCACACAAACACCTTTCAAAATAAATTTTCAAAACAACTTCGTCAAACTCTTGAGGACTGATACAAGGGTTATCACGAAGTAAAAACATTTTCAAGACAAACACACATAAGTAATTTGAAAAATGAGTAAGTACCTAAGAGCCCGTAGATAACTATGGATAGAAAGGGTGCTAACACCTTCCCTTTCTATAATCTACCCCCTACTCAGAATATCTAGAAAAAAGGTTTTTTCTGTTCTTTTTCCTTTTCCATGATTGGATGAAATAAAAGTCAGTGGCGAATCTTGCTTACCGTGACATTTTGCAAACAAAAAAATGCAAAACACAAACCAGTAAAAATAGTCGGTTTGTGATACGGTGGGAGAACTGACTTGAGGTTTTGCGTTTGTATTCGCAAATGTTGCGGTTAGCAAGAGTCGCCACCGACTTTTTATTTTATCCTAAAGGAAAGGTTAAAAAGCACAGCAAAAACCTTTTGAGATATTTCGTGGGTTCGGGGGGTAGATTATGAAAAGGGAAGGTATTAGCACCCTTTTCATCCATGGTTATCCATGGGCTCTTAGTTACTTGGTTTTTTAGATCACTTGCCTTGTTTTTTCGATTGCTTTTGAAAATGGTGTGTGTGTGGGTGCTTTTTGAAAATGTTTTGGAAAAAGATGCCTTGTTTTAGGCAACTAATGTATTTGACTCGTGTTTGAGTGTTTTACAAAAGTGTGAATCTTTTCGAAAAGATGTTTTCAAATGTTTTTTGAGAGTTTGTTTGAAAGTGTTGTGGATTGTGGTTTTTGAAAATAAGGCAAGTGTTTTTTGCAAGTTTGATCTCAAGTAACTAAGAGTTTTGTCTACCCTATTGTACTCAAAGGTTTTTGTCATGTTTTAACCTCTTTTAACAATTTTGTTCCTCCATTGTATTAGGTGGACAATCTTGTGTTAGGATGTGAAAGGGACGGGCGCGGGTCATCGTTTAGACCATAATTGCAATGGTGCCAAGTATCTTTGGGCATTTTCCTTAAGGGACTTGATCATTTTGTTTTGAAAAAAAAAAGTTATCGAGGGACTATGATCATTTAAATTGTTTGTTTTGCCCAAAGAGACCTAACATGCAATATGGCCCAATTTTGGAAGGCAACAAAGTGGAGTACCCTAGGGGTGTTAATGTGCAAGTGTGTTTTATTGCATACAAGAGTTTTTTCTTTGAATTAGGTTTTTCTATTTCATCGAGTTTTATCTTGCCATACACGTCCTAATTACTAGCAATAAGAAGCGGGAATGTAAAATCCTACGCTATTACAATAGTTAGGGGAGGGGGATACACATTTGTACATGGGGGGTTCAACGAGAAAAATAGACAAAAAAGAAAATAGCGGAAAACAAGATATATAGAGAGAGAGAGGGAGGCCGCGCGCTGTTGGGAGGCCATCAGAAGTTCTGACCCAGATCCGCTGTCAGATGATCAACCTGTTGATGAAACTGGATGAGTCAGAACTTCTGACTCTGGAACCTGCAAAACAGAATCTGGTTAGTGGGGAAACCAGAGGTTCTGATTTCCCTGCGCTGCAAGACAGAAGTTTGTTAGTGGAGAACCCAGAAGTTCAGATTCTGCTGAAAAGGCAATAACTCTCAGAGGTTCTGAGGTCATTGGCAGCAAAACAGGCTTCAGATATGCTAACGTCAAAGTCAGCACTGGGCTTTTTCCTGCACTAATCAGAACATCTGCAATCCTGTTGTTACTCCTCAAAACAGAAAACATATTTGGAAAAGATCCAGCAAAATAGCAAAATGTCCCAGAGGTCAGAATCACCAAGGTCACAGGCAAGTCCTAAACTGGCTCAGAACGTTCTGAGGTATGAGAGTCCTCAGAACATAAACAGCGATAACATGAATATTTACATTATGTTATTTGAATATGCACAGCTGATGATGCTTAACAGCGTGGTGAGGGTCAGCAGGTGCTTACCTGACTTTCTGGAAAATGGTGGGTGAAAGTTAGCTTTTGGTTCTGGTGGTGTTCTGGACAGATTTGGAGGTGTAAACGTGTATAGGGTCAGAAGTTTTGGAAAGAACGCTTTGGTTTACAGAAAAGAGCTGGGTGTTTGATGAGGTTGAAGGTGAGAAACTTAAAGTTATGAAACAAAACTGGAAATTTTGGCAGAGTTTCAGAATGTTATGTTGCTAGGAGTTTTGTTTCTCTCTTAGCAATTTTTCTGTTTTTCTTGAACTTCTTGAACGTCTTTTGCAGTGGGGAAAGCTCTCTATTTATAGGCAAAGTTCTTGTGGATACCTTGAACATTTAAGGCGCCAACAGAATTTGAAGTTGTTCTTTGACAGAAATTCTTGGGAAGTTGTGATAACAGCTATTTTTCAGCCTAGGTAGCAGCAGCAGGCGTGGATTGGGGGAAGTGACCTCTGAAATGGGCGGTGGCGTGAAGACCCATGCCAGAATCTGTGCAAAAGCATTTTTCAAGCCACACGTGAACGCTCAGGAGTGGTTGGAAGCATTAATGGGCATTAAATGGTGACAAGACCTGTCAATACCAACATTCTGGTTGTTGAATCAGCAGCGTAAACCATGCTCTGGCCTTGGCTACCTGTTGTTTTAGCAAACTCTGGAGATTCTCCTGGTTTTCTGGTACGTTCCTTGGATCTACTTCTGGACAATCTGGGCTTAGAGATTCTATATCAATGTGACACCTATCCCTCTGACCTTTCATCTTCTGACTTCAACCTGTTCTGAAGGTGCCTCTATACTTTCATATTTCTTTTGCATTCCTTTAGCAAGTTCTGACTGAGCTTGTGTAACTGCTGAAGGGGTATGTTCTGTTTGAGGCTTACACTCTGAACCACGTTTACAACTTCTGATTGAACTGATGTAGCTGCTGAAGAGACAACTTCTGACCATCCTGAGCCAAACTTGCAACTTCTGACCATCTTCATCTGGAATGGATCCAGAAGTTCTGAAGCGCTGATTTTTTTTTCTAAAAAACGCTTATTTTAAAGAAACATTCTAAGCACTTAGAATTTGATTTTCCTCAAGATGAAAGCATTGTTTTTGGAGTTTGTGAGATCATCTTGCTCTTGTAAGTGACTTGCTTGGGCAAAAGGATAACCCAGGGCTTGGATTTGTTTCAGGGGACTTTGAAAAATCTAAGATGGTTTCCTGAAGAAAGGGAGGGCAAATTTTGGGGTACAACACGGTTCTACCACCATATCATAGAAGTACTGAAGGGGAAATGCGTTTCAGAACTCCTCTAAAAGAAATGCTCGCCGTAACTTGGTCTCTGGGGAAATACTTTTCAGGATTCCGTATCTGAAGAGGAAATGCTTTTTAGAATGAAGCGCTGAAGGAGATGACTTTCAGAATAAAACTTCTGAAGGATATGCTTTTCAGAATGAAGCGCTAAAGGGGAAATGCGTTTTAGAACTTCTCTGAAGGAAATGCTCGCCAAAACTCGGTCTCTGGGGGAAATGCTTTTCAGGATTTCGTAACTGAAGGAGAAATGCTTTTTAGAATGAAGCGCTGAAGGAGATTCTTTTTCAGAATAAAACTTCTGAAGGAGATGATTTTCAGAATGAGGTGTTGAAGGGGAAATCTGTTTCAGAACTCCTCTGAAAGAAATGCTCGTCAGAACTCAGACTCTGGGGAAAATGATTTTCACGATTTTGTATCTGAAGGGGAAATGCTTTTTAGAATGAAGCGTTAAAGGAAATGCTTTTCAGTATAAAACTTTTAAAGGAGATGCTTTTTAGAGTGAGGTTATAAAAGGGAAATTCATTTCAGAACTCCTCTAAAGGAAATGCTTTCTAGAACTCGGTCCCTGGGGGAAATGTTTTCAGGATTCGGTATATGAAGGGGGGAATGCTTTTCAGAACGAAGTGCTAAAGGAGATGATTTTTAGAATTTAGTCTCTGAAGGGAATCACTTGGTCATGTAGATAGTCGCCATGTCTTATTTTGGGAACTGATCCATAGTCTGTCTGTAAATTACTGGTAGTATTCGTCTGTTTGCAAACTTAACTTGAAAAGGTAAAGTTAGTTTTATGCAATGTCATGATGTATGTAATGCGTTTGTAATGATGCCCTCAAAATAAATGAGAATGTTATATGCATATGTCATAATTTTGTGAATGATGTATAGGTGCAATATATCGTTGAAGCGTACCGATAGCTTTGTATAATAATGTTTGGTTGGGGAAAATAAATCCCTGCCTGTTGTTGGGGATGAAGACAATAGTTCTTCAATTTGTTTAGAATGTCTCTACTAGGGATTTATGCTTTCCATTTAAGGACACTCCGTTGGGGATCTTCGACTTATGCTTGGGGATAGAAGCATTCAAGGAGAGTCGGTCATTCATCGTACTTTGTAATATTTGTATTCTAAATGGAGATGAAAGAACTGTAATTCTCTGATATACTGTTTGACTGGATTTCGGATATGAATATTAGCTCATCTCGGGAGGACAACATTGAATGTCATCTGGTCGTAGAAGAGAATCTTGTCTAGGAATTGCAATATCGGAGAAATAAACTCCGTTTAGGAAATAAACCCTATAGATTGTGACAACTTCACTGGGGAAATAATCTTTGATGGGGATTATCTTGTGGATAAAGATCTGAGGAAATTGCTCTGTGGGAATTTATGGTCAACTTCGAATGTCCCAACTCCCAAAGTCTCTCATAAATATTAATCTTGTTTCTATGCATATATTTGTAAACAGTTATCATATTCAAATGCATATGTTCATTCAATATAATCATTATACATTTTTGAAAACAAAACAGAGAAAGTAAAAATAACTTTTGAATTTAAAAATGATTGTATAGATTTGGAAAATTTTCCTATAAGCAGACAGTTTTTATACAAAGAGACAAAAATCCTATAAAGAGGAAATTATCGTAAAAGAAAAGAGAAACAAAGAAAAACGGATATGTGGAAACGATCCCATCGAGTTTCAACTCTTCTATTTTCCCTATGTCTTCAAGCATGTCATCCATCATTGTCGGAAGAAGTTGATTAAATTGATCTGTATCATTTGAACTTTTACGTCAGTAATCATGTTGGCTGTAAGTAGATAGGTGATCCGCCGGGACATAGTCGTACACTTTAATCCCTAACTTTTGCCTGGACCGCCCTTTCGAGTTTTTAATCCATCAGGATATCTTTTTTTGCGCAAGCCGCCTGTAATACGGTGGAGGAACTGACTTGGGTGTTTTGCATTTTATCTTAATTGCTGCAAATAGCAAGAGTCGCCACCGACTTTTCTTTTATCTAATAAAGGAAAGGGTGAAAAGAACAGGAAATACCTTTTGAGAATTTTCTTGAGTTCCAGGGGTAGGTTATGAAAAGGGAAGGTGTTAGCACCCTTTTCATCTGTAGTTATCTATAGGCTCTTAGTTGCTAGCTCACTTTGAAATGCTTTGTTTGAAATGTGTTTGTGATGTTTTTTGTAATTATTTTTGAAAGTGCCTTTGTTTAGGAGAACTTTGTAATGATTCTCATCTCTATAAGAATGTATACAAAGTGTTGACTTTTGAAAATATTTCACTTGAAAGTGTTGGTGTGTTTGAAAGATGTTTTTGAAAATGATTGTGAGAAAGAAACTACGAACGTTCTACCTACTCAAAAAGTCTTTGGTCATTTTCTCCTCCTTTAGATATTGTTATCCTACGATTGATTGATAAGAAGCCCTATCATTGGATGTGAAGGGGCAAGCATGGGTCATCGTATAGTCATAGAAAGCAAGGTTGTGAGATACCTTAGAAATTTTGTAAGGGTATAAGATCATTTATAATACAACTTTGAAGTGTCATCGAGGGACTATGATCTTGTATTTGATTATTTTTTGCTAAAGTATCTCACATGCGAAACTTGATTATTTTTCTCAAGGCAACAAGTGAAGTTAACCCTAGAGGTACAAGTGTGCGAAGTGTTTGTTTTCATGCTTTTGTTCTTGAATTAGGGTTTGCTACTTGTTAATTTTAGTCTTGCCATACAAACCCTAATTACTAGCATTTATATTAAAAACGATAAATTGCGGAAATGTAAAGTTCTACGCTATTACATCATTTCCGGATTAGGGTTTAATTTACAAGTGGGGAGATAAGAGAAATTAAACCTAATTACTATTACAACCATATTGAATTTGAGTAATAATGTACAAGAATGAATAAATATATTACAATGAATAAATGGAAAAGAAAATTGGTTTTTTGTTTTTTTTTTTTTAAGAAAAAGGTTTTGACCTAATTAAATTAAATCTAAGTTAATTAAGAAAAAAATTGGATTTGATTAAAGAGACAAGTTTTTTGGGGTTTTATGAAAAGGTTTTAATATTAATTAAACTAGTATAAAAAGTTAATTAATCAAAGAAACCTAAGTTCTAAATTAATTTTAATAAAAAAATAAAATAAAATAAAATAAACCTAAGTCTAATATTTATTTATCTTTTAGAAAAAAAATTGAATTTAATAAGAAAAATGTTTTTTTTTTGTCTTTTTTGTTTTAAAAGAAATAAAATGTAAGTATAAAATATAAATAATAAATAAAAATACTTTTTGGCTTTTTCTTTATTAATAAAAATAAAAATAAAAATATTAATAATAATAAAAATGAAGAAAAAGAAAATAAAATAAAATACAAAAATTTTAAGTTAGGGGTGTGAAAACATTTAAGGTGTAAGTGAGCAAAAAACATATTTGTTAGGCCCAATATGATTTTTTGTTTGGAATCAGAAAAAAATAAAAACAAAAACAATGGGCTCCGTGGCAAAGTGTAATGGGGGGTTAATCAGAAAAATAACATAAGGCCCAGTGGAAGGGAGGCCTAAGCGCGCTGGGGCTCGAACCCAGGCCCTTAGCAATAACACACGGGCTCTCTACCACTGGGGTGTCTATATATCTGGTGTCTTATATCAAACCATAAATATATATTACAAAATCAGTTCTAATGATAAACTTCATCTTCTTCCTCGCGCCATCCAGAGCCCCTGCAACTCATTCATTTCTCAATCATTCTCAAAAGTATGAACATCAAACTTGTTAGAAAGTTCACCGCGATTCCAGAAATGCAAATGACATAAACAATGGCTCAAAGATGAGCATGAATTTTGACTAGTACCAATTCTAACCTAATTTTTTCCAGAAAGTTCAAACTTAAAATTCTCACTACTCAAGCAATATAAATAAATTCTAAGGACATGGTCAGCTTCAGGGCAATGATGTGTACATTTTATCTTTAAAAATAGAAAGCTAACAATGCCTATATGAAGAGATTGAAAATCAGAAAACTCACCTCAAAACTGGATTTCTTGTTTTGAGTTTGAGCTTGCTTCATGGTCTTTTAATGGCCTGGCTAGCTTCCTTGAACCTCCAGAAAGCTATTCCAACGGTTACCTTGAGCTGAGAGTGCTTGAACTGTTCTAGAGAAGTCCAAGTGTAAACCTTTGTTTTTGAAAATGGAAGATGGTGATGGAGGTGTTACAGAACTATAACAGGGATTGAGATAGCTTTTATATGAAGTAAGGAAGCTTTGTGAATAGTTTGGCCAAGAAACGCATGAGTAGATTTTGAGTTGGGTGTTCAAAGTCAAAAATGACATGAAAATGGAGGTTTTATGCAATTTCTGGTTTGAGGGTGTTTTAGTGCTTGTAATCTCGTCTCTTAGCTCATAAATGATGTCTCTATTTATAAGCAAAAGGTTTGGGGTGCTCAAGTTGATATGAATTCAAAATCCATGTTTAAGCTCAACATGTGACTTTCTTGACAAAACAAGTTTCCATGTCTTGTAGCTTTGTTCATAGAGTTTTTAACCATTTTAAACACAATGCCTCTAACTTTGTAGATGAAGTGTAATCATAGAAAAAAAGTTAGGATCTCAATGCATTGACTTTGTGCATAAATCTTGCTTTTCAAGAATGGATATGTTACTTTCTTCCCAAAATGGAAAATTGCTTTGTACAATGGTTAAATCACTTGGATAAGGGCTCAATCAATTGTGTAAAACATTAATTATGGAGTGAAACACAAGTTAGAGGTCTGAAAAGCAAAGATTATGCAACATGTCTAGAGATTTGATCCATTGTTCATTATAATTATGCCTTATAAATCAAGAATTAAACCCTAACTTTATCTCTTCGATTCTCCTAGCTCAAGAATGATCTTAATAGTTCTTGGACATTTTGAAAATATTGTAACATCCTATGAAACCTTCGTGTTTTCCATTTTTGAATAATCCAATTGGAACTGTGTGAAAAGTTGTCATGAAGTTGGTACCAAAAATCTGCCTGACTAGATCAAATTTTTACTAAGTGTTTTAAGAAAAAGTTCATGACTTTATGGCCTTATAACTCAAAATCCGAGTACTTTTTTTGACATGATCCCTTTTATACAAGTTTTTAGAATTCATAAAGATCTAAAACTTTCATGTTGAAATTTTTCCTTGAATCATCTTGTATCATAGTGAAAAATTGGCATGAAGTCATGAAAAAAAGCATGTATAAAACACTTTTTTTCAGTCTTAGAAACTTTGACTTTTCAAAATGAATTTTGACTTTATTGATTTCTTGATGATCAAGTTTCATATTTTTGCACGTCTTGATGAAATATGATCTTTTAAACTTAAATTTTATTAAAAAGTCAAAGTTTTAACTTTTCAGTTAATAGTTGACTTTTTCATTAGTCGATCAAATTTCAACTATCAATTAATTGATCTTGAGAAATGAATTGAACCATGTAATTAGGTCAAGAGGATGAATTTTAATCCTTAATATCATGTTTCAAGCCAATAAGTCATGTATTAGGTCAAAAGTCAAAAATCAAGCCTTCTCAGTCAAAACTCTAATTTTGACCATTTTGCCTTTTTGGTGATTTGATCAATTTTCTTGGGGAATTGTGATCCAAACTTCAACAATTGATACATATGAGTTCAAAATGTTGATATGGGCCAAAAATCTTGAAGTTTGACTGTAAGTTGACCATAGTTGACTTTTTACCCAATACAGTTTATTTTAGGTCATCTGATCAATCGACTGAGCAAAGTTGAACTACAAGACTTGAAACTTCACATGAGCAATCTTGAAGGTCCATAATGATCCATGAAAGTCATATGAGGCATTAAAAGTCCAATTTTCCTTGTGAAAACTCAAACCCTAATTTGAGGTATCAATGCTGAGGAAGTGTCTTGTCCTAGCCAATCCTTGTGCAAGCTTGAACTATTGAAGATCTTATGGGAAGTATTTTGAGAAATGAGAGGGAACATTTTGGGGTAGAAAAGCTTCCCCTATTCAATCTTGTTGAACCTGAAGAGTTAGATTGGAGGATCCGCCATTCGTGACTTGAAGGTGAAAGAAGATTCATCACTAGAGTGCCTAGAAATTTGCACTCGATGATGTGTTGATTGTATTGGGAATGGGATTAAAGATGCCATTTAGAGAAGTGATGAATAATTATCGGAGATGGGCTTATAGATGTCATCCAGAATGATTGTTGGTAGAAACTAGAAGAAGTTCAGAATAAATCAGTCGATTTATACTAAAACTGTAGATGTCTTTTGCTTGTCTTTAACTGGGAGAAATAAATCTAATCAAAAGAGGTCTTATGATGGTGACTTCACTGGGGAAACAAATATAACCAGAAGAGGCCTTTTGGTTTCCTATTATTAACTGGTAGAAGTAAAGCCATCTAGAAGAGGACTGTTTATTGCCTATCATTAACTAGAAGAAGTAAATATATCCAGAAGAGGACTTTTGTTTTGTTGACTTATTTTTCCTACAAGGAAGAGGGTTAGTTGCACGTAGATGTATGCATGGCGTAATGATGCTCTCAAAATAAATGAGATTATGTTGTATGAATTTGTCATGTATGTAGTATGATGTATGAATATGAAATATTGTTGAAGCGTATCCTTGTTTGGAAAATAAATCCTTGACAAATGGTGGGGAGTTTTGGGAAGTTAAATCCCATATTATTATTGGGGATGAAGAGTATGTTCATCTTCAAACCTTATTTAGAGTGTTTCCGCTGGGGATTGCTGCTTTGTTGTTTAAGGAGAATTCCGCTGGGGAACATTGACTTTGCTTGAGACAACTCTCGGGGAGTGTTGATTTCTCCTTGAGGAATAGAAGTTCAGGAGTTTTAGTTGTCCATTGCTCTACTAGGGAATTATCTCTTGATTGGGAGAATGAAAGTTAGTTGTTATCTGGTCGAAATCCAGGCTTTATAGCAACTTCCTGGGGATAATAAAGTTAACTGTTAACTGGTCAGATTCCAGGCTTCGCAGCAAATTACTAGGGAAGATGAAATTAAACTGTTATCTGGTCAGATTCTAGGCTTCGGAGAAAATTGAAGTTAAACTGTTATTTGGTCGTATTCCAGGCTTCGCAACAACTTAGATGAAATTAATTATTATTTGGTCGGATTCCAGGCTTCACAGAAAATTGAAGTTAAACTGTTATCTGGTCGGATTCTAGGCTTCACAGAAAATTGAAGTTAACTGTTATCTGGTCGACTTCCAGACTTCGCAGCAACTTAGATGAAATTAAATGTTATCTAGTCGGATTCCAGGCTTCGTAATTACTTGTTGAAAGGATGAAATTGAACTGATATCTGGTCGAATTCTAGGCTTCGCAGAAATGTGAAGTTAACTATTATTTGGTCAGATTCCAGGCTTCGCAGTAACTTATAGTAATGAATTCGTTGGGGATTGCAATGACACTTCAGGGGATTAAGGGGTTTCGTCCATTGATTTGTAATAGTCTCAGAGGAAAACTCAAACTGGGGAATTTGTAGTTTTGTTGGGGAAATAAACCCCGTTGAAGAGACTATTTGAAGACCTACTAGGGAGGTGTTTTATTTAGGCGGAACTCCTCAAGGATTCTTCTTAAGATCAACTCATCTGGGGAGAGGGTTTTCTAGAGATTGGCACTCAGTCTAGGGATTGCATGGATCCGTCTTTGTGGGGATAATTTTATTGAAGTAACTCTGTGGGGATATCCCAAATCCTTAAGGAGATGCTTGTTACTATTTTTATGTATACATTTGTTAATAGTTTAATCATGTTCACATGCATATGTTCATTCAATTTTAGTCATTGGACGCTTTTGCACTCAAAACAGAAAACAAAAGGTTTGCACTTCAAAGTATATTTGTATTGATGTTTTGCCCATAAATAGGAGCTCTTTGTACAAGGAGACAAGAGATCCTAGTAAGAGGAAATCGTCGAAAGTATGAAAAGAATACAAAGTGAAAACAAAAATAAATAGCCATGTGGAAGGGATCTCATTGTGTTCCAACTCCACGATTGCCCCTATGTGTTCGAACATCATCCCTTGTCGTTGAAATAAGTTGATTGGATTGATATTGGACCATTGAACTTGGACCTTGGTAATAAATCTTGTTGTAGAGACTCCACAGGACATAGTCATACACTTTAATCGTTAACTTTTGCCTGGACCGCCCTTTCAGGCTTTCAGCCCACCAGGATACCCATTTTTGCCCAAGCCTCCCTTTCGGGTTTTTGACTTGCCGGGTGTATAATCTTTTGTATATATTCCTTATTTTTGCCCGAACCTCTTTGGTTCTCCGGGATGCTTTTTTTTGCCTAGGTATGTCAAATTAGTGGTTCATTTGATACATGGTATTTTTTAATTATGTCTGCGTTCACGGGATGTGGGAAGTCTTCACCGTCCATAGTAGTCAGCATTATGGCTCCACCAGAGAAAACTTTCTTAAAAATAAATGGCCCCTCGTAAGTGGGAGTCCATTTTCCCCTGGGATCACCTTGTGGAAGAATGACACGCTTTATTACCAAGTTTCCAGTTTGATACACTTGAGGCTTGATCTTTTTGATGAAAGCCTTGATCATAAGCTTTTGATACATTTGACCAGGACAAACAGCAGCCAGTCGCTTTTCATCAATCAAATTCAACTGATCCAACCTAGTCTGAATCCATTCGTATTCGACTAAGTCTACTTCTTTCATGATTCTTAGGGAAGGGATCTGAACTTCAAAAGGCAGGACAACTTTCATGCCATAGACTAAAAAGAAAGGGGTTGCCCTAGTTAACATTCGAGCGGAAGTGCGGTAGCCATGAAGAGAAAATGGTAACATCTCATGCCAATCTTTGTAGGTCACCACCATCTTTTGCACAATCTTCTTGATGTTTTTATTGGCGGCTTCAACTGCGCCATTCATCTTAGATCTATATGGATAAGAATTGTGATGCTTGATCTTGAACTGCATACATAGTTCTGTAATCATAGCATTATTGAGATTGGTTTCATTGTCAATGATGATCCTTTCGTGGATATCGTAACAGCATATGAGGTTATGTTTGATAAACCTGGCTATAACATTCTTTGTTACTGAGGCAAATGAGGCAACTTCGACCTATTTAGTGAAGTAACCAATGGAAATAAGGATGAAATTGTGTCCATTGGAAGCAGTAGATTTGGTCTATCCAATCATGTTAATGCCCCACATTGCAAATGGCCTAGGAGCAGTCATGACATTCAAGGGAAGTGGAGGTACATGAACTTTGTCGGCATAGATTTGGCACTTGTGGCAAGTCCTTGAGTGGTGGTGACAATCAGTTTCCATTATGGACCAATAGTAACCAACCCTCATAATCTTCTTGGCCATAGTGTGTCCACTAGAGTGAGTTCCAAAGTTACCATAATGCATGTCTTCCATGATCTTCTCTACTTCCTTCTTGTCCACACATCAAAGCATAGTAGAATCATGGGTTCGCTTGTACATGATTCCATTGCTTAGGTAGAATTTGGCTGAAAATCTTCACAAGAATTTCTTATCATTGATGGAAGCTCCTTCAGGATACTCTTGTGTCTCAAGATATCTCCTCACTTCATGTTACCACAGCTTCTCTTCATCAGTGTCAATCTCGTAACAATATGCAGGTTCGTCAAATCTTTCAATTGTAATTCTAGGGGCCTCATTATCCTAATTAACCTTAAACATGGAAGACATTGTTGCCAAGGCGTCTACCAACTGATTTTCTTCTCTAGGGAAGTGCTCAAAGATAACTTCCTTAAAGAATGGGATCAGGGCCAACAAAATCTCTTTGTAAGGAATCAAATTAGGGTGCTTGGTATCCCATTCTCCTTTATCTTGACTAATCACTAAAGCAGAATCTCTGTATACATCCAAGAACCCGATCCTTAGGTCAATGGCAGCCTTTAGACCCAATATGCATGCCTTGTACTCAGCCATGTTGTTTGTACAGTCGAAGCACAATCTAACGGTGAAAGGTGTATAAAAACCCTTAGGAGAAATAACCACAACACCAATTCCATTTCCAAGGCGTTGGAAGCCCCATAAAAAACCATAGTCCATTGGGATCCTTGTTCAGATCTGTCATACGGCCTAGGCTTTTCGCAGTCAATCACTAGCATGATGTTCTCGTCCGAGAATTCAAAGTTCATGGATTGGTAATCCTCAACAGCTTAATGGGCCAAATGATCCGCCAATATAATTCCCTTACTGGTCTTTTGTGTTGTATATTGGATGTCATATTCAGTCAGAATCATTTTCTATCTAGCTATTCATCTGGAGAGAGTTGGCTTCTCGAAGATATACTTGATAGGGTCCATCTTATAAATCAATAGAGTGGTGTGAGTCAACATATACTGTCTTAGCCGGAGAGAAGCCCGTGCTAGAGTGCAGTAAGTTTTTTCGAGCAGTGAATATCTGGTTTCACAATCGGTAAACTTTTGCTCAGGTAGTATATTGCATGCTCTTTTCGGCTAGACTCGTCATGTTGGCCCAACACAAACCCCATATAATTCTATAATACAGTCAAGTACATAATCAGAGGTCTTCCTTCAACTAGAGGCATCAGGATATGAGGTTCTTGTAAATATTCCTTGATCTTGTCAAAGGCTGCTTGGCAGTCGTCGTTCCAATTAACTACTTGATCTTTCTTTAAGAGTTTGAAGATTGGCTCACAAGTAGAAGTTAGGTGAGATATGAATCGAGCAATGTAGTTAAGTCGACCTAAGAAGCCTCTGACCTCCTTCTCAAAACGCGGAGTTGGAATTTCTTGAATGGCTTTGACCTTTGTAGGATCCACTTCAAAACCTTTGCCACTGAAGACAAAACCTAAGAGTTTTCTAGATCTTACCACAAAGGTGCACTTGTTAGGATTCAGCCTTAACTTGTACTTCTTCAATCTTTCGAACAACTTGTGTAAGTGATCGAGATGCTCTTCCTCAGTCTGCGACCTGGTAATCATATCATCCACATAAACTTCTATCTCATGATGAATCATATCATGAAATAGGGCTACCATAGCTCGTTGATAGGTTGCCCCTGCATTCTTCAAACCGAAAGGCATGACCTTGTAACAAAAAGTGCCCCATTGTGTAACAAAAATGGTTTTCTCCATGTCCCCGGGAGCCATTTTGATTTTACTATAAACAGAGAAACCATCCATGAAGGAGAAGAATTTGTGATGAGTTGTGTTGTCAACCAATACGTCAATATGTGGTAGAGGGAAATCATCTTTGGGGTTTTCCCTATTCAAATCCCTATAGTGTACGCATATACAGACCTTTCCATCCTTCTTTGGCACGGGGACTACATTCGCCACCCATTGAGGATATGTTGTCAAAGCCAGAAAACCTGCATTGATTTGCTTCATTACCTCAGCTTTTATCTTTTCAGACATGTCTGGCCGCATACAACGCACTTTTTGTTTGACCGGAGGGAAATCTTCTTTTGTTGGTAGACGATGAACCACTATGTTAGTATCCAAACCTTGCATATCTTCGTATGACCAAGCAAATACTTCAACATAGTCATGTAGCATCTGAACCAATCTGCTTTTGACACCATCTTCCAAGTTGGCGTCGATCTTTACCTCTTTCTTGTCTGTCTCAGTACCTAGGTTGATTACGTCAATTGGCTCTTCATGAGGTTGAATGTCTTTCTCCTCTTGCATCAAAAGTCTGGCTAGTCCCCCTGGTATTTCAAAATCTTCCTCGCCTTCATCTTTGGCTTGGTTGATTGGATGTTCAAAGTCATAGCTGGCAATAGCAGAGTCGTTGGCAATGAGACCCGAAGTGAATGAGGATCTGCAAATGCATGTGTGTGTATGTAAGATACATGGCAATTTTGAAAATTCAATAGAGTGAAAGAAAGATAAGGAGCACAAAAGTTTAATGCAAAAGAATCCAATGTTTTTCATTAAATGATCATATGGCATATGGAAATGAACAAACCCATAACAAATGGACCATGGTGCCCCGGGCCTGGAACATGGCTTAAAATCATTGTTTCAATAAAATTATAGACATAGTTATTAAATTAATAAAACATTAAATGGTAATTACTCCTTGTCGAAGGAGATGGGAATGAAACCCTTGGCATGCTAGTTGTTGAGTCCTTTACCGGCAGTCAGGTAGATCCAGTCATTAAAATCATAGTCGTTGTCAGAGTCTTCAAGAGCATTCACTTCATGATTACTGATGCGAAGAGGTGATTTTCCTATGCGGGCACGTGTAACCTCATTTTGAGCTTTGGTAGTAAAACCCAAACCACACGTATCTAACTTGAACGGAATGTCAGGGAGTTATCCCCAAATAGTAAACCTTTCATCTTCAAACACTGCACAAGTGTCTTTGAGTGAAACCATTCTTGGAACAACTTCATCAGTTTTTAGAACATCAGGAGTAGCCACAGAAACCATGTGAAGAACCACTTCGAAGGATTGACAAGGAGTTTCTATGAACTCTCCGTCCATCTCAACATATTAAAACAAATTTAGATGGCTGACCATAAACTCTTCTTCACCAAAGATGATACCGATCTTTCCTTTAACTGGATACTTCAATTTTTGATGAAGAGTGGATGTCACCGCTCCTGCCCCATGTATCCAAGGGCATCCAAGTAAACAAGAGTAAGCAGGACGAATGTCCATCACATAGAAAGTCGAGTTGAAAGTTTGAGAACCAACCTTGATGGGGAGGTCAACCTCTCCAAGTACCATCCTTTTTGATCCATTGAAATCCCTTACCACTATGTCACTTGGCTTCAACACCAAACTTTCACAGTCCAATCGATCTAAGGCACCTTTGGTAAAAACATTTAGAGAGTACCCAATATCCACCAATACATGAGCCAGAGTAGTTCATTTGTATTCAATGGAGACATGCAAGGCCTTGTTATGATTTCTTCTAACTGGAGTCAAATCAACATCATAGAATCCCAATCCATTATTGACAGTCAAACTCGCCACACAATTTACAAACTGATCAGCTGTGGTTTCTGGAGGAACATGTGATTTCTTTAAAAAAATTATCAATGCTTGAGCATGCGCATCAGAAAAAAGCAATAAAGACAGCATAGAGATCTTGGAGGGGGTTTTCCCTAACTTCTCTACTATCTTAAAATCACTTTTCTTTATAATCTTCAAAATCTCCTCCATTTCTTGGGTGGAGGGTTCCTCAACAGTAATGTCTTTGGAAGGCGCCTCCATCCTGGTAGGCTCAATCATTTGTTCTTTATCCCTAGCGTCAGTACTAGGTTGTTCAACAGTAATTCAAACATGTGTAGTTGTAGTGGTTGGAGGTGAAATGTCAGGAGAGAAGATTCTACTTGTCCTTGTCACCTTGCAAGAGCCAGTAATGTTGGTAATGTCACCAGTCTTGTCTTCATCAATCCAAGAGTCTTGCTTAATTCCATGGTAGTATACTTAGGCACCATAATTCAAATGTACTGCCTTATCGGAAGAATAAGGAATTGGCCCTGGTGCGGTAATTATCAAGGGGAAATCTTTGGTTCATTGGAAATCCTAATAGGACCTTTTTAAAGAGATCCAAATAGGTTTGTTGGATATGGTGTTGATTGATATATCTTTAACTACTTCAGTCAAACTTTTTATGGCCAGAGTTCTTTCAAACAGGATCTCATGACTATCTATTAGGTGTTGAACACCTTTTTTCAGCCATTTTCATTCATTATTTTGTAGAGCATAGAAATTATTGTCCTTTAAGCAACCAGGGAAAACCCCAGTTCTCAACATATTTTCTTTTACAATGGTCAGTGGATTGAAGAAGTGAAAAACACAAGAGGGGGGGGGGGGGTGAATTGAAACTTAAAAACAAAAGCAGTAGACACGATATTTTTATCCTGGTTCATTTGATCTCAAACTACTCCAGTCCACCCGCCAAGGTGATTTCACCTCTCTCCAACGAGGACTTAATTCACTAATCAAACTGCTTATAATTCTACTTTAACAACTGTTGAAGTCTTCTTGAGTCCAAAACCACAACCCGGTTTTCTCAAGGAATTTCACTAAGCAGTTAATTGAATAAAAGTTTACAATGATATTTCTAAATAAACAGTATCACAAACTTGTGATGTATTATACAATTTAATATTGAATAGTTGAAGATGAATAATGAAAGTTGCGTTGTTTACTTTTTCACGTGAGTTTTTCTTTATGAGCGCAGTTGTTCATCGTTTTGAATTATTCTTCTAGTCTGCTTTATATAGGCCTTGCAATAGAGACATAAGAAGATACTTTTGGTAAGTCCATGACACGAGTTGATGAGCTTTCCAAATCAGGAGATCCTTTTCTGTTTGTAGCCGTTACTTATGATCTTGCATTGATGGAATTGTAACGCTTCAGAGCTTCTCACATCAGAGGATGAATATTACCGTTAAGAGTTCTTTACAGCTTGATTAGAATTTTGCACATCAGAGAATTAGAGATTCTGTTTCGCAGTGCTGGTGCATTCAGAAGTTCAATCAGAACTTCTTCATATAAGCGTGTCATGCATATTTGATGCGTCTGAATCTTTCATTGTGCTTTCAACTTCTGTGCTTGCATAATCAGAACTTATGGTGATGTTTTGGCAGAACTTCCAGTTGCATTAGAACATCTTTTTCACATCAGAACTTCTTGCATGAAACTATACTTTTATTAGCAAGCAAATTTGTTCTTTATATCATGTGTTTGTTATCATCAAAACTCTTACTGGGATGTAGAACCAAATTATGTTTTAACAATCTCCCCCTTTTTGATGATGACAAAAACTAGTATATTTTGATGGAATATAAAGAACAAAAATTAAAAGGCTCCCCCTGAGTAGAATACTCCTCTGACGAGAAAATAAAATACTTCCATGAGGATCTTCTGATTATGAGTCAAAATATTCTTTATTCTCCCCCTTTTTGTTAAGAATCGAAAAGTGGTAAAGACTCTGTTTGGCTTGCTCTGACAGAAGTTGCTTGAAAAGCTGTGACACCCTTTTCTAGATTTATCTAAGATTCTAGAGAGAGTTTCTGATACTGTATTTCCATTCCAGTTTCTAATAGATTCATAGCCAGTAACCTTTTGTTTCTAATTGCCTCTGAAGTCTGCGAATCTTTTAAATTCTAGGTTTTGGAACATATGCTTTCTTTCCTCCATGAGTAGAGAGCATCCAGAGTCCAGGTGTTAATACTGGTGTTTCAACCTTGCTGTTAAAAATATCTGCAACATAGATGATTTTGTCTTTTGGTACCCATATCTTTCTGGGTCCATGACTGTTAGAGTTTCCAAAATTCTGTTTGAATTTTAGTTTAATATAAAACGCCTTACCAACATGTTTTATATCATGTGTTTTCCCAGTAGTGAAGTGAGAATTAAGAGGAGTGCATTTAATAACTAGATCCTTAACTTTCTTAGGTTGGGATACTTTGCTTTTGTATCCTATACTTATTCTGCCATTTCTGCTAACTCCATAGATCATTGAAGCCATCTTGCTTCTATCTATGTTTTTAGCAAGGAACTTCTGAAAGCTAAGATCATATTCCTTTATGATCTTATCAGCATTACTGGGAGCCTCTGAGATTATTTGCTTCTGAGAGTTATGTAAATCCTTTTCTAGTTTTGAAATCTTTTCTTTTAACTCAGAATTTTCTAATCTTAGACTCTCAGTTTCTTCAGAGTCAGAGACAAGATCCTTTTTTAGGTTCTTGAATTTGACTCTGAGTTGCTGATACCTTTCCAGAATCTCACTCAGACTTTCTGCTAGTTCAGCTTTAGAAAAATTAATAGTAAAGTCATCAAATACTTCTTTAGCGTCTGATTCTGATTCTGACCCTGATTCAGATTCAGAAGATTCAGAGACATCTAATAAATTATCCGTTTGAGCTATATTGGCTTGTTCATCTTCTGATTTCATTCCGTCTTCAGAAGATTCAGAGTCATCCCATGTTTCCATAAGACTTTTCTTCTCCTCCTTAACGATATTCCTTTTATGTTTCTCCTTCTGAAGCCTTGGATAATCACTTTTGTAGTGACCTTGTTTATTGCATTCATAGAAGGTAATGATTCTGTTACTTGATTTTCTATGTCTAGAAGATTATTCAGAGTCATTTCCTGTTCTTCTAGAGTTTCTGAAGTTCTTCTGCCTGTGCTTCCATAGTGGATTGATTCTTCTGGATAGAAAAAACAATTCATCTTCTTCTGACGAGGATTCTCTAGAGTTTTCTGCTTCTGCCTGCAAAATTTTTGTTTCATATTTGTTAGATTTCAGAGCGAGAAACTTACATTACTTCTGAGGCTCATCATCTTCTAACTCTATCTCATGGCTTATGAGGGAGCTGACAAGTTCTTCTAAAGATATTATGTTCAGATCTTTTACCAGTTTGAGAGTCGTGACCATTGGTCTCGATTGTTTTGGTAAACTTCTGATGATCTTCTTTACATGATCAACAGTTGAGTACCCTTTTTCCAGCACCTTTAGCCCTGCCACCAGAGTTTGGAATCTAGAGAACACTGTTTCAATGGTATCGTCTTCTTCCATTCTGAAAGCTTCATACTTCGGAATGAGCGCAAGGGCTTTGGTTTCTTTTACTTGCATGTTGCCTTCATTCGTCATTCTCAGAGAATCAAACATGTTCTTAGTTGTTTATCTGTTTGTGATCTTCTCATACTCTGAATATGAGATGGCACTTAAGAGAATCGTTATGGCCTTGTGATGACTTCTGAAGTCTTGCTTTTGATGATCTGTCATCCTTTTTCTGTCAATATTTTGACCGCTTTCATCAACAGGATGTATGTATCCATCAGTTACCACATCCCAGAGGTCAGCGTTATAGGCTAGGAAGAAACTTATGATCATATCCTTCCAGTAGTCAAAATTTTCACCGTCAAATATTGGAGGGCTGCTGCTGATGTTCTGACTTGTTCCCATCATAGTGTTTTCCCCTTGGATCTTTATCTGACACGTTTAAGTGTTTACACCCAGATCCAGATGCTCTGATACCAATTGAATAAAAGAAAAACACAAGAAGGGGGGGTTGAATTGAAACTTAAAAACAAAAGCAGTAGACACGATATTTTTATCGTGGTTCGTTTGATATCAAACTACTCCAGTCCACCCGCCAAGGTGATTTCGCCTCTCTCCAACGAGGACTTAATTCACTAATCAAACTGATTACAATTCTACTTTAACAACTGTTAAAGTCTTCTTGAGTCCAAAACCACAACCCGGTTTTCTCAAGGAATTTCACTTAACAGTTAATTGAATAAAAGTGTACAATGATGTTTCTAAATAAACAGTATCACAAACTTGTGATGTATTACACAGTTTAATATTGAATCGTTGAAGATGAAGAATGAAAGTTGCGTTGTTTCCTTTTTCACGTGAGCTTTTATTTATGAGCGTAGTTGTTCATCATTTTGAAATCTTCTTCTAGTCTGCTTTATATAGGCCTTGAAATAGAGACATAAGAAGATACTTTTGGTAAGTCCATAACACGAGTTGATGATCTTTCCAAATCAGTAGATCCTTGTCTGTTTGTAGCCGTTACTTATGATCTTACATTGATGGAGTTGTAACGCTTTAGAGCTTCTCACATCAGAGGATGAATATTACCGTTGAGAGTTCTTTACAGCTTGATCAGAATTTTGCACATCAGAGTATCAGAGATTCTTTTTCGCAACGCTGGTGCATTCAGAAGTTCAATCAGAACTTCTTCATATAAGCGTGTCATGCATATTTGATGCGTCTGAAATCTTTCATTGTCCTTTCAACTTCTATGCTCGCATAATCAGAACTTCTGGTGATGTTCTGGCAGAACTTCCAGTTGCATTAGAACATCTTTTTCACATAAGAACTTCATGCATGAAATGATACTTTTATTAGCGAGCATATTTGTTCTTTATATCATGTGTTTGTTATCATCAAAACTCTTACTGGGATGTAGAACCAAATTATGTTCTAACAGAGTAGTTAAGTCATCAACAGAGGAAACAAAAGCAGTGTCTTCAATTGCATTGACACCTTTTCCATGATTTGGCATTGGTGCAGTAATTACATTCAGAATCGTAGGTGGATCAAACTCAATGGTCTTGTTGTCGATGAGGTCTTGAATTTTTCATTTCAAAGCCCAATGTTGATCAGTGTCATGTACGGGGCTATTGGAGTGATAAGCGCATTTGGCGTTCGGGTTATACTTTGGAGATGAAACATTGGGTTTTGTAGGTGGATCACACAATGTTACCAAGTTATACTTCAACAGGTGTTGCAAGGCTTGACATAATGACATGTTAATCCTTGTAAATTATCTTCTTGGAATATCAGGTCTTTGATGGTTGGCTTGTTGTGGTTGTTTTTGAGTAGAGATTGGATTGGAGATCAAAACAGCATTGACAAATTAGCGATGGTCCTTTTTGACATGGTCCTTTGACCTATATACGACATTAGTTTCTTTCTTGCCGATGAAGGGTTTCTTCATAGTGTTTAATGTAGAGGCATAAGCCATGGGTATTTTTCCAATTTTGATACCGCTCTCAACTCTTTCACTAGTTAAGATTAACTTAGTGAAACCAGATGATGAGCTACCAATTAGCAAGTTAAAATATTGTCCATTTAATGTTCCCATGAAAATATCCACGAGCTCCCTATCAATTAGTGGTGGTTGCACTCTACCAGTAAGGTCTCTCCATTTTTGCGCATAAACTTTGAAACCTTCATTGAAACCCATGGTCATTCCTTGTAACGGAACTCTAGTCGGTTCCAAATCAACATTGTACTGATCTTGACGGTAGAAAGCAGTGGCCAGATCTTTCCAAGTATGAATGTTGGAACCCTCCAACTAGTAAAACCATTCTAACTGAGTCCTAGACAGACTCTCTTGAAAGAAGTGTACCCATAGCTTTTTGTTAGTAGTATATGGTTGTATTTTGCGGACATAGGACCTTAAGTGAAGCTTTGGGCATAAAACTCCATCGTACTTAGCAAAGATTGTAATTTTGAACTTGTGGGGGATAACAACCCAAGGTACCAAGCCCAAATCACCAAAATCCAAGCCAGGCATGGCTTTAATTTCCACAACTTTCAACCTATCTTCCAGTTGCTTGTACTTATCCTCAGACAAGGGATATTGTTCGTCAAAGTAATCTTCATCCTCATAAGCTTGATTGTTTGCACCCCCAGCACGGGTGCTCCTTGCATCTTCATCTTGGTTCTCATCCTCCTCGGACGACTCTTCAACACCTTGTACTTGACGAAAATGGCCTTTAAACCTTTTCCCCATGTTGATTAGGGCCTTCTTCTTGGTCTTCTTTTTGGCCACCAGAAGTGACATCAACTCTTATTGTCCCTTGGCCAAGGTGAGCAAGGTTTCTTGGAATTGAGAATTCTTCGTCTGCAAGTCCTTCATTGTCTTCTCGAGATCCATCTTACTGAAATAAATAGTAGAAAGATGAGGAAACCTATGTCCAAAAATCTACTCATGTTATGATGCATGAAATGCGTATGCAAATGATTTCAAGAACCTTTAAGATTTAAATTTTTTTAAACAAAGAAAGAACAAACATTAATTGTATTAATAAGTTCAAATGATTACAAAAGATGCCTCTTCGGATTATAATAGAAGAAGCAAAATTAATACAAAGGAAACTCCTAGAACAAAAATGGACTCAAGCTTCCCATGAGCGCATCCTCTTTGGTGCAATGTAGGCATTCAAACTCCGCTCTTTATGAAGTTGTATTGTGAGCTCCAAAACCTTGTTCTCGCTTGCATTGAACTGGGCTTCAAAGGTGTCTTGCTCCCCTTTGAGTTGGATCCATGATCTTTGTAACTCCTCGAGAGTAGCAGGCATGTTAGGGTGAAGAATAGTGTAGGGAACGTCTCCTTCGACAATAGGCTCCATCATGATAGGTAGGATGGCTTCATATGGCATCATGAGCTTTTGAGAGTAAGCTCGCACCCACTTGAGATAAGGCTCCAACAAATGGAATTCTTATGCCCTAATGTCTTGGTATCAACTTTGTTCACCATGCCCCAAGCTCGTATGAATCTTTGACGATAACCTTGGACATCACTCTCATAGTCAAATGTAATTCCTTGGACAAGTGCATCACGAGGACCATCCCTCCTAGCATACCCAAACTGTCTCAAAGCTAAACAAGGATTATAAGTGATACCTCCCCTAATTCCAAGTAGAGGGACATTAGGGAATTCCCCGCAACATTCAATAATGATAACATTCTCCAAAGATCAAGAACACCAATGGATATCTGAATGCGAGAGTGACATCAACCTATTAGACCATCTCATGCCTTGCTCATTCCTTAAAAAAGATCGAGGAAGGTGTGAAGTAAACCACCTATCTAAAAAAGGAGTACAACACATAAGAATTTCCCTTCTCTTCATGGTGCGAGTGTGAAGAGAGTGCAAGATATCTCCAAGTAAGGTAGGCATGAGATTATGAGATAGAAAAACCTTGACCGCAATCACATCTATGAGTTGGTCCGAGTTATGAAACATTACCATCCCATAGATTAGAAGGGCCAAAACCTCTTCAAAATCTTACAAATCCAAAGCATCCCAAAACTATTGAGCTTTCTCAAACAAAAACTTGGCTAGAAACCCCTTAACGCCACTTCTTGTTTCCCAATTTGCCACCACGTCGAATCGTTGCAAATTTAAAGCTCGAGAAATCTCCTCAGATATTAAGTATCTCTCAATCCCAGTGAAGGGTAACTGATCAAGAATAGGAACTCCCAAGAGTTGAGAAAACTCCTCCATAGTAGGAACTAATTGGTAATCAAGAAATGTGAAGCAATGATGTTTAGGATCAAAGAATTGGAAAAGCACATGTACCATGTCCTCTTTAAAGTTTGTTGTAACCAAGTTGATGAGACGACCATACTTTTTAGTGAATGGAGAATCATTTGGAACCCTTGACACTAACTCCTTAAGTTGAGGAGGCACTCTCACAAGGTTGATTCGGATAGTGTTTTTCGCATGAAAGATATGTCCTACAAAACAGCACAAAGATAAATCCCAAAGTCCTCAAAATGGTTAGTACAAATGCAATGGTATGATGTTATGATGTTATGTACAAGTAAACATATACATACAAAACACACAATTCCTTAGGTTTTTAGCTTGCATGGGTTCATTGGTAAGTACCCTCTTGAAGTTTAGTTTATTCAACTTGTCCTAGAAAGCAATCAGGTTCTAGGGGATCTCAATATCATTGATATTTCTTCATTGGGCATTGTTTCAACGCTGGCTTATTTTTTGGCGACCAAAATATCCCAAATGTCCGATCTCAATGAGCATAGTATCAACCAACTTCGGACTGCATCAAAGCCGTCTATCTCACTACTTCCTAACGACCAAGTTGTTCAACAAAAGGTTCTAAGGTTCGTTAGTGCTTCATGACACCACACAGCGGCCTTGTATCCTCCTTAATTCGCCATAAGGGATACCAGTACCCATAAATGTGTCATACTAACATAGCTATTGTCTCAACCATATTGGTCTACACCATATAATCTCCATAATTTTCGCTATTTACCTAATGATGTTCCCAGATCCAGGTAGAGGATCAAGACAGACCCAAACAAGGACCCAAAAATGTAAAGCAAACATATCAAACAATGAAAGCATCTAAAGGTGATCTAGCTCTAAGGTAACTTCACTTTTATAATTTCCCAGTAGAGTCACCAGTTATTTTATACGGTGGGAGAACTGACTTGGGTGTTTTGCGTTTCATCACAATTTTTGCGGATAGCAAGAGTCACCACCGACTTTTCTTTTATCCAATAAAGGAAAGGGTGAAAAGAACAGGAAATAACTTTTGAGAAATTTATTGAGTTTGGGGGGTAGGTTATGAAAAAGGAAGGTGTTAGCACCATTTTCATCCGTAGTTATCTACAGACTCTTAGTTGCTAGCTCACTTTGAAATGCTTTGTTTGAAATGTGTTTGTGATGTTTTTTGAAATTATTTTTGAAAGTGCCTTTGTTTAAGTGAACTTTGTAATGATTATCATCTCTATAAGAATGTATACAAAGTGTTGACTTTTGAAAAAATTCATTTGAAAGTGTTGGTGTGTTTTAAAGATGTTTTTGAAAATGATTATGAGCAAGAAACTACGAACGTTCTACCTACTCAAAAAGTCTGTGTTCATTTCCTCCTCCAATAGATATTTCTATCTTACCATTGATTGATAAGAAGCCCTATCATTGGATGTGAAGGGACAAGCATGGGTCATCGTATAGTCATAGAAAGCAAGGTTGTGAGATACCTTAGCAATTTTGTAAGGGTCTAAAATCATTTATAAGGCAACTTTGAAGGGTCATCGAGGGACTATGATCTTGTATTTGATTGTTTTTTGCTAAAGTATCTCACATGCGAAACTTGACTATTTTTCTCAAGGCAACAAGTGAAGTTAACCCTAGAGGTGTAAGTGTGCGAAGTGTTTGTTTTCATGCTTTTGTTCTTGAATTAGGGTTTGCTACTTGTTTATTTTAGTCTTCCCATACAAACTCTGATTACTAGCATTTATATTGAAAGTGATAAATTGTGGAAGAGTACAGTTATACGCTATTACATCATTTGGAGATGGGGGTATAATTTACAAATGGGGATATAAGAGAAATTAAACCTAATTACTATTACAACCATATTGAATTTGAGTAATAATGTACAAGAATGAATAAATATATAAGAATGAATAAATGGAAAAGAAAATTGGTTTTTTGTTTGTGTTTTTGTTAAGAAAAAGGTTTTGACCTAATTAAATCAAAATAAAGTAATTAAATTAAGAAAAGTAAATCTAAGTTAATTAAGAAAAGAAATTGGATTTGATTAAAGAAACAAGTTTTTTTAAGGTTTTATGAAAAGGTTTTAATATTAATTAAACTAGTATAAAAAGTTAACTAATCAAAGAAACCTAAGTTCTAAATTAATTTTAATAATAAAATAAAATAAAACTAACTCTAATATTTATTTAATTTTAAGAAAAGAAATTGAATTTAATAAGAAAAATGTTTTTTGTCTCATTCGTTTTAAAAGAAATAAAATATAAGTATAAAATATAAATAATAAATAAAAATATTTTTTGGTTTTTCTTTATTAATAAAATAATAATAATAATAATAATAATAATAATAGTAATAATAATAATAATAATAATAATAATAATAATAATAATAATAATATTAATAATAATAATAATAATAATAATAATAATAATAATAAAGCAAAAGAAAATAAAATAAAATACAAAAGTTTTAAGTTAGGGGTGTGAAAACAGTTTAACGTGTAAGTGAGCAAAAAACAGATATGTTAGGCCCGACATGATTTTTTGTTTGGAATCAGAAAAAAAATAAAAACAAAAACAATGGGCTGCGTGGCAAAGTGTAATGGGGGGTTAATCAGAAAAATAACACAAGGCCCAGTGGAAGGGAGGCCCAAGCGCGCTGGTTGTGACAAAAAGAAAAACAATGAAAGTGTTTTAGGAAAAAGGGCAGCGCTGCGGCTCAAACTCAGGCCCTTAGAAATAATGTGCGCGCTCTCTACCATTGGGGTGACTACACATCCGGTGTCTTATATAAAATTATAAATACATATTACAAAACCAGTTCTAATGATAAACGTCATCTTCTTCCTCGCTCCAGCCAGAGCCCTTGCAACTCATTCATTTCTCAACCATTCTAAAAGTATGAACATCAAACTTGTTAGAAATTTCACCATGATTCCAGAAATGCAAATAACTTAAACAATAGCTCAAAGACGAGCACGGATTTTAACTAGTACCAATTCTAACCTAATTTTTTCAGAAATTTCGAACTTAAAATTCTCACTACTCAAGCAATATGAATGAATTCTAAGGACATGATCAGCTTCAGGGAAATGATGTCTACATTTTATCTTTGAAAATGGAAAGCTAATAATGCATATATGAAGAGATTGAAAATCAGAAAACTTACCTCAAAACTGGATGTCGTGTTTTGAGTTTGATCTTGCTTCAAGGTATTTTAATGGCCTAGCTAGCTTCCTTGAACCTCAAGGAAGCTATTCCAATGGTTACTTTGAGCTTAGAGTGCTTGAATTGTTCTAGAGAAGTCCAAGTGCAAACCTCTATTTTTGAAAATGGAATATGGTGATGGAGGTGTTACAGAACTGTAACAGGGATTAGTATAGCTTCTATATGAAGTAAGGAAGCTTTGTGAATGGTTTGGTCAAGAAACGCATGAGTAGATTTTGAGTTGGGTGTTCAAAGTTAGAAATGACACAAAAATGGAGGTTTTGTGCAATTTCAGGCTTGAGGGAGTTTGAGGTTGTTTTAGTGCTTGTAATATCGTCTCTTAGCTCATAAATAATGTCTCTATTTATAAGCAAAATGTTTGGAGTGCTCAATTTGATCTGAATTCAAAATCCATGTTTAAGCTTAACATGTGACTTTCTTGATAAAACAAGTTTCCATTCCTTGTACCTTTGTTCATAGATTTGTTAACCACTTTAAACACAATGCCTCCGACTTTGTAGATGGAGTGTAATTATAGCAAACAAGTTAGGAGCTCAATGTATTGACTTTGTGCATAAAGCTTGCTTTTCAAGAATGGATATGTTACTTTCTTCCCAAAATGGCAAATTGCTTTGGACAATGCTTGAATCACTTGGATAAGGGATTAATCAATTGTGTAAACCATTAATTATGGAGTGAAATACAAGTTATAGGCCTGCAAAGCAAATATTATGCAGCATGACTAGATATTTGATCCATTGTTCTTTATAATTCTGCCTTGTAAATCAAGAATGAAACCCTAACTTTATCTCTTTGATTCTCCTAGCTCAAGAATGATATTAATGAGTTATTGGACATTTTGAAAATCTTGTAACATCCTTTACAACCTTCATGTTTTCCATTTTTGAATAATCCAATTGGAACTATGTGAAAAGTTGTCATGAAGTTGGTACCAAAAATCTTCCTAACTAGGTTAAATTTTCACTGTGTTTTAAGCAAAAGTTCACGACTTTATGGCCTTATAACTCAAAATCCAAGTATTTTTTGGACATGATACCTTTAATACAAGTTTGTAGAATTCATCAAGATCTACAACTTTCATGTTGAAATTTTTGCTTGAATCATCGTGCATCATGGTGAAAATTTGGCATGAAGTCATGAAAAAAACATGTATAAAACACTTGGAAAAATTTCCAAGTCTTAGAAACTTTGACTTTTCAAAATGAATTTTGACTTTCTCGATTTATTGATGATAAAGTTTCATATTTTTGCATGTCTTGATGAAATATGATCTTTGAAACTTAATTTTGATTAAAAAGTCAAAGTTTTAACTTTTCAGTGTACAATTGACTTTTTCATCAGTTGATCAAATTTCAGCTATCAATAAATTGATCTTGAGAAATGAATTGAACCATGAAATTAGGTCAAGATTATGAATTTGAATCCTTGATATCATGTTTCAGGCCAATAAGTCGTGTATTAGGTCAAAATTTAAAAATCAAGCCTTCTCAATTAAAACCCTAATTTTGATCATTTTGCTCTTTTGGTGATTTGATCATTTTTCTTGGGGAATTATGATCCAAATTTGATCAATTGATACATATGAGTTCAAAATGTTGATATGGGGAAAAAATCTTAATGTTTTATTATAATTTGACCACGGTTTACTTTTCACCCAATACAGTTGATTTTAGGCCATCTGATCAATTGACTGAACAAACTTGAACTGCAAGACTTGAAACTTGAGATGGGCAATCTTGAAGGTCCATAATGATTCGTGAAAGTCATATGAGGCATTAAAAGTACAATTTTCCTTGTGAAAACTCAAACCCTAATTTGAGGTGTCATTACTGGGGAAGTGTCTTGTCTTAGCCAATCCTTGTGCAAGCTTGAACTATTGAAGATCTTGTGGGAAGTATTTTGAGAAATGAGAGGGGAAATTTTAGGGTCAACACCGCCCTTTCGGGTTTTCGACTTGCCGGATGTACATTTTTTTTATATATCCCTAATTTTTTCCCGAACCCTTTTGGCTCGCCGGGATTCCCTTATTTTTTCCTAGGCCAGTCAACCTAGCAGATCTCTTTTATGCATAGTATTTTTTAACTATGTCCTTGTTCACAGGGTGTGGAAGTTCTTCACCATCCATGGTGGTAAGTATCATAGTACCACCATAAAATATCTTCTTAATCACAAATGGCCCTTCGTATGTTGGAGTCCATTTTCCCTTGGGATCACCTTGTGGTAAGATGATGCATTTTATAACCAGATCACCATTCTGGTACACCTGATGTCTGACTTTATTATTGAAGGACTATCTTGCGCTTCTGGAACATCTGACCATGACAAACAGCGGCAAGCCTTTTCTCATCAATAAAGTTTATTTGGTCCAGTCTGGTTTGAATCCATCCGTCTTCATCCAAACTTGCGTCTTTCATAATCCTTAGAGAAGGAATATGGACCTCGACAGGCAGGATAATCTCTATACCATAGACTAGAGAAAATAGAGTTACCCCAGTTGATGTATGTACTGAAGTGCGATAACCATGAAGAGCGAATGGTAACATCTCATGCCAATCTTTGTATGTCACTGTCATTTTCTACAAAATATTCTTGATGTTCTTGTTGGCAGCTTCCACTATGACATTCATCTTTGGTCAATATGGAGAAGAGTTGTGGTGTTTAATCTTGAACTGCATGCAGAGTTCCATGATCATAGTATTATTGAGATTGGTACCATTGTCTGTGATGATCCTCTCAGGTATGCAATACCGACATATGATATTATGCTTAATGAAACGGGCCATAACATTCTTGGTAATAGAGGAAAACGAGGTTGCTTCAACCCACTTCGTGAAATAATCAATAGCGACTAGGATGAAACGATGCTCGTTATATGCAGTAGGCTTAATTTCTCCAATCATATCAATTTTACACATTGCAAACGGCCAAGGAGAAGTCAAGACATTCAGAGGAACCAGAGGCACATGTACTTTGTCAGAATAAATCTAGCACTTATGACAAGTTTTAGAATGAAGGTGGCAATCAGTTTCCATGATAGACCAATAATAACCCTCTCTCATAATTTTCTTAGCCATCGTATGCACACTGGAGTGAGTACCAAAGACTCCTTCATGCATATCTTCCATAATCTTCGCAGCTACCTTCTTGTCTATACAACTAAGCAGAGTCGGATCATGATTGCGCTTGTACAAGATTCCTTTACTCAGAAAGAACTTGGTAGAGAACCTCCGTATAAATTTCTTATCATTTATAGATGCCCCTTCAGGATATTCTTGAATCTCTAGGTATCTTTTAACTTCGTGGTACCAAGGCTTTTCCTCTACTCCATCAGTATCAACTTAGTAGCAATGTGCTAGTTCGGCTAGTCTCTCAATAGTAATTTGAGGAGCTTTATCATCCCATCTAAATTTGAACATAGATGACATGGTATCTAATGCGTCTACCAATTGATTCTCTTCACGTGGAATGTGTTCGAAAGTGATTTCTTCAAAGTATGGAATTAACGCCAATACATACTCTCGATAAGGGATGAGATTCAGGTGCTTCGTATCCCATTCTCCCTTAATCTGACTGATTACTAGGTCTAAGTCCCCATATACATTCAATATTTTAATTATCATATCGATAGCAACCTTCATACCCATGATGCACGCTTCGTACTCTGCCATGTTGTTGGTACAATCAAAACATAATTTGGCGGTGAAGGGCGTATGAAAACCCTAGGAAGAGAAAATCACAACACCAATTCCATTACCAAGCGTGTTAGAAGCTCCATCAAAAACCATAATCCATCAGGATCTCGGCTCGGGTCCTTCATGCGGTCCAGGTTTTTCATAATTAGTAATCATCATACTCATCCGGGAACTCAAAATTCATGGTCCAGTATTCATCTACAACTTGATGAGCCAAATGATCTGCCAATACACTTCCTTTGATTGCTTTCTTAGTGGTGTACTAAATGTCGTATTCTGTCAAGACCATTTGCCATCTTGCTATTCTTCCGAAGAGAGCGAGCTTCTCGAATATGTATTTTATTGGGTCCATCTTAGAGATCAACAAGGTAGTATGAGTCAACATATATTGTCTTAGTCGGTGAGCAGCCCATGCCAAAGTGAAGCAAGTTTTCTCGAGTAGTGAGTATCTTATTTCACAGTCGGTAAACTTTTTGCTAAGGCAGTATGTTGCATGCTCTTTTCGACCAGACTCGTTATGTTGCCCCAATACACAACCCTATTAAGTTCTCTAACACTGTTAGATACATGATCAAAGATCTTCTTTCAACCAGTTGCATTAGAATCAAAGGTTCCTGGAGATACTCCTTGATTTTGTTGAAGCCTATCTGAAAATCGTCATTCCACTTCACTACTTTATCTTTCTTCAGTAACTTGAAGATTGGTTCACAAGTAGCGGTCAAATAGGAAATAAATCTGGAAATGTAGTTCAATCATCCCAAGAAACCTATGACTTCTTTCTCAGTACGGGGAGCTGGCATTTCTTGAATATCTTTAACCTTGGTGGGATCAACTTAAATACCTTTTCCATTGACAACGAAAACTAGGATTTTACCGGATCTTACCCCATAGGTGCACTTGTTTGGATTCAACCTCAACTTGTATTTCTTCAATCTCTCAAACAACTTGTGCAGGTGGTCAAGGTGTTCTCCTTTAGTTTGAGACCTGGCTATCATGTCATCAATGTAAACTTATATCTCGTTATGGATCATATCATGGAACAAAGCTACCATAGCACGTTGATATATTGCACTAGTGTTCTTCAAACCGAAAGGAATTACTTTGTAACACAAAGTGCCCCACTGTGTGACAAAAGTAGTCTTCTCCATGTCTTCGGATGCCATCTTGATTTGATTATACCCAGAAAAACCATCCATGAAGGAAAATATTGTATGCTGAGCGGTGTTGTCAACCAGAACATCAATATGTGGAATTGGAAAGTCATCTTTAGGGCTTGCCCTATTTAGATCCATGTAGTCTATACACATATGCACCTTACCATATTTCTTAGGTATTGGCACCATATTTTCAATCCATTAAGGATAGGACGTAACAACCAAGAAACCTACATTGAACTGCTTCATAACTTCAGTCTTGATCTTTTCTGACATCTCAGAACGCATACGACGAGCTTTCTGCTTTATAGGGAGGCAACCTTCCTTCATCGGTAGACAGTGAACTTTAATATCAATATTGAGCGCCGACATGTCTTCATACGACCAAGCAAAGATCTCAACATAATCATGCAGTATCTGAATTAACCTCTTTTTGACAATGTTTTCTAGGTTGGCACCTATCTTGATTTCTATCTTGTCTTCTTCAGTACCCAAATTCACAACCTTGACTGGCTCTTCATGTGGTCGTATGGCTCTTTCTTCTTGCATTAACAGCCTATCAAGCTTTCCAGGTATTTCCCGATCTTCCTTCCCTTCATCCTCAACTTGGTAGATCAGATTTTCGAAGTCATAATTGGCAATAGCAGAACTGTTATCAATGAGATCCAGGGTGGATGTGGATCTACAATTTGTTGTGTGGGTATGTGTAAGAATACATAGTTATTTTGAAAACATTAAAGTAAAAGAAAGACAAAGAGCGCAAAATTTAAGTGCAAACGTCCAATGATTTATTAAATGAGAATATGCTTATGAATAATGATAACCCTAACAAATGAACCGTTGTGCCCCGGGTAAGGAACAAGGCTTAAAGTCATTGTTTAAATTACATAATAAAAACTTAAAAGCAAGAAAAACAGAAAATATCATTTACTCCTGAATAAAGGAGATTGGTATAAAGTCTGCATCCTTCCAATTGTTTAGCTCACTGCCGATAGTAGGGAAGATCCAACTGTCTATGTTGCAGCCACTATCAGCGTCTTCCACATCATTAACATGATTGTTGTGAACTCCATTACTGTTGATGTGGAATAGAGGTCTCTCAGAATTGGAACGATCAAGACGGACATCCCTCTGAGCCAGAGAAGTGAAACCCAAACCAAACTTGTCAGATTTATAAGGGATATCGGGGAGCTGGCCCCAAACAATGCAAGTTCCTTCTTCAACCACAACCCTATCGTCTTTTAGAAAAGCCATTTTTGATGGGGTTTTAGGAACAATAGAAGCAGCTTTATCAACCGAGGTTGTCTGAGAAACAAATTTAAAGGTTTGGCAAGAAGTCTCGATGAATTCAACATCCACCTTAACATACTTGAAAGAATTCAAATGGCTCACCATATATTCTTCTTCGCTGCAAACTATGACGATCTTTCCCCTCATGGGATATTTCAACTTCTAGTGTAAGGTAGAAGTAACAACGGCTGCCCCAGGAATCCAAGGGCGTCCCATCAAATAAGAATAGGCTAGACGAATATCCATCACATGGAAATTAGATTTGAAGACCTGGGAACCCACTTTGATCGGAAGATCCACCTCTCCATGCACCATTCTCTTCGAACCATCAAAAGCACTCACCACAATGTCACTAGGTTTTAGGATAATCCCTTCACAGTCAAGTTTATCTAAAGCATCCTTTAGTAACACATGAGATAAGATAGTTCCCATGCACTCAATAGAGACATGCGGGGCCTTATTATGATTCCTTCCTGCGGGAGTTAAGTCTGCATCAGAAAAGCCTAGCCCATTATCAGTCGTTAGGCTAGCAATATGATTTTCGAACTGATCAATAGAGATTTCTTGTGGTATATGGGTAGATTTCAGAAATCTCACCAAAGCCTGAGCATGGGCTTCAGAGCATAACAATAGGGATATCATAGATATTTTAGAGGGTGTCTGCCCCAGCTGTTCAACAATCTTGTAGTCATTTTTTCGGATATTCTTTAATATTTCCTCCATCCCTTGCTTAGAGGGGTCTTCGACAGTAACTTCTTTTGGTGCCTATATTTGGGCAGGCTTGGTCATATGTTCTTTATCTCGGATTTCAGTAGTTGTTTCAGTAATGGTGATACGAACTAGTGTAGTAACAGTCTTCGGAGATATCTCTGGAGAGAAAACTCTTCCACTTCTAGTAACCTTACTAGTCCCTGAAATATTGCCAACATCGGGATTAGTAACTTTAACATTTTCCCCTTCAACAGTCAATGGTTCCTGCTTGACTCCATGGTAGAAGACATCAGCTCCATAATTCCAAAGGATAGCTTTATCAGAGGAATGCGAAATTGGTCAAGGTGCAATAATAATCAGGGGAGTAACTTTAGATTCAGTAGTAATCTTCACAGGACCTTAGAAGTGATCCTTATAGGGGTACCAGTTATTGTAGACACGTCTTCAAGATTTAAGTCTTGGGATGTACTCTCCAAAGAAGGAGTCTTCTCAAAAGGAATCTTCTTAAATAGGATCTCACGCTCATCCATCAAACACTTAATACCTTTTATCAGCAATGCACAACCATTGGGTTGGGATGCACAATAGTAGCAATCTTTGACACAACCCAGAAATAAATCGGCTTGTATTAGCTTTTCCTTAACAATTATCAGGGGAGCAGTCAAATCAATCAGTGAGATCTCTCCAGCTCATAAACATGTCATTATGCTCATAAACATGTCAACCAGCTCTCTATCAGCCAAAGAAGGTTGAACTCTGCCCGCAAGATCTCTCCAATTCTGGGCATACTCTTTAAAGCCTTCATCAGAACCCATGGTCATACTCTGTAGTTGCATTCGGGTTGGTGCAAAATCAACATTATACTGGTATTGCTTATAGAAAGCAGCAACCAAATATTCCCAAGTTTGAATATTGGTCCCTTCCAGTTGATAGAACCATTCCAGATGTGTTCTAGACAAGATTTCTTGAAAGAAATGAACCCACAGTTTCTTGTCAGTAGTGTGTGGTTGGATCTTTCGAACATAAGACCTCAGATGCAACTTCACACAAGAAAGGCCATCATACTTAGCATAGGTAGGAGTCTTGAACTTAGGAGGGATGATAACTCCTGAAACCATACCCAAATCATCAAAATTCAATCCAGGAACCTTCTGGATCTCCATAGCCCTCAGACGCTCTTCCAGCAGTTTATACTTCTCATCAGCAGGGGGATACTGCTCATCTAGATAATCATCTTCCTCTTCATCAGGACAATTGTTTGAACTAGTATGGCTTCTTTCAATCTTCACACTCTTACTATCTTCATCCTACTTGTCATCTTCATCAGATGGGATACTAAGATCTCGAGCTTGCTTGACAAGACCTCTGAACCTTCTTTCCATGTTAAGAATGCCAATTGATTTCTTTGTTTTCTTCTTCTTCTCACTGGTGACCAGTACCTTCAGCTCTTCCCGCCCCTTGGCTAAGTTTAGGAACATCTGTTGGAATTGGTCATTCTGAGCTTGGAGATCTTTGACTATTTGTTCAAGATCCATTTTTTCTTTGTAAAATAAATAACAAGAATATGAGAAAACCTGTCCTGAAAGTACCTGTTATGTAATGAACTTGGGAGATTTAGTTTGACACATTAGAAATTGAATTTGGTTGCAAATTTATCTAAAGAACTTTGAGTTTTCATATTTGAACGTCCTTCTATAGGAACCAAGCTCACCATATCAAGTGGGTCATAGCCTCTGACTCAAGAGAATGTACTTTGACCTTGATGGCATATGGCTAGAGAAAAATAAATCCTCTTGCCCCTTGCGAGAAATCTGGCTTATGATAATCCTGCACCATAAATCCCTAAGATCCTTGAAATGGTTAGTATAAATGCTATGTTATGATGATATCATGCTATGATGTAATGTTCATGTTAGATAGGTAGAAAACACAAACAAGTCACACAAGAGCCTTAGGTTTAAAGGCTTGCATGAGGTCCATAGGTAAATACTCTTATCCATTGAAGTTAAGTTGGCTCAACCTATCCTAAAATAGTAACCGGGTCCTAGGAATCTCATATCACTGATCTTTCTTGCAGGATTTACTTTAGCGCGACAACTGGGTTGCCACTAAAACATCCCGAGAGTCGAATCTCAATGAGCGTAGCTTCAAGTATCAACCAACCTTGGGTTGCACCAAAGCTGGCTATCTCACTACTTGCTAATGGCCAATTTGAGTCAATTAAGGTTCTATAAGTAAGTTAGTGTTAACGACACCATGCAGAAGCCTAATGTCATCCTTGACTGACTCAAGGAACATCAGTACAAACCAAAGTGTCACACTGACTCTAGATATCATGTTAACCATATCGGTCTACAACGTACATCCTTTATGATCTATTGCTACTTACCTAAGGAATTCCTAGATTCAGATGTAGGATCTTTCACAAGCAAATATACCCAAACAATCCCTTAAAGTTAAAGTAGACAATTGAAGCAAGTAAAGCAAGTAAAGTGGCCTAAACTTTAAGGTAACCCCCCTTTTTTAAGCATTCCCAAGCAGAGTCTCCAGTTCTATAATACGGTGGGAGAACTAACTTTTGCGTTTTATCCCAAATATGCAGATAGCTAGAGTTGTCACCAACTTTTCTTTTATCCAATAAGGAAAGGGTGAAAATAACAGGAAAGACCTTGAAGATTTTGAGTTCGGGGGGCAAGTTATGAAAAGGGAAGGTGTTAGCACCATTTTCATCCGTAGTTACCTATGGGCTCTTAATCGCTAGCTCACTATTGAAAATTTGCTTTGTGTGTGTGATTTGTTTGAAAATATTTTGAAAAAGATAACTTTGTAATGATTATTGTATCAGTCTTCAAGAATGGGTACAAAGTGTTTGAAAATATTTTATTTGAAAAGTGTGATGTGTAAAAATGTTTATTTAGAAAATATTGTGAGTGAGAGATTAACAGGTTTTTACCCACTCAAGACCGTTCTTGTTATTTTCCTTCTCTTTTAGAGATAGTGATATTCGTACCATTAGTTGGTAGGAATCCCCATCTATTGGATTTGAAGGGACAATCTAAGGGTCACCATATGGTCATCGAAGGTAACAGATAGATATGCTTTAGCAATTTATCGTAGGGACTAGATTATTTTTTCATAGGCAACATCAAAGAGTCATTGAGGGACTATGATCTTTATTCAAGGGTGTGATACGGTGGGAGAACTGACTTGAGGTTTTGCGTTTGTGTTCGCAAATGTTCCGGTTTAGCAAGAGTCGCCACCGATTTTTTATTTTATCCTAAGGAAATGTCAAAAAGCACAGGAAATACCTTTGATATGTTTTCTTGGGTTCGGGGAGTAAATTATGAAAAGGGAAGGTGCAAGCACCCTTTTCATTCATGGTTATCCATGGGCTCTTATTTACTTGTTTAGATCACTTGCTTTTGCTTTTCAATTGTTTGAAATGGTGCTTTGTGTGTGGTTTTTGAAAATGTTTTGAAAAGAGGCCATCGTTGTGGCAACCTTTGTAATGATTCTTGTTTGAATATATACAAAGGTGTATTGTCTTTTGAAAAGATGTTTCAATGTTTGAAAGTTTACTTTGGGAAATGTTTTGAAATTGTGTTGTGAAGTGTGTTTGAAAATAGCAAGGATGTTTTGCAAGTTTTTGATCAAGTAACTAAGAGTTGTCTACCCTATTTTACTCAAAGATCTTTCCTATACGTTTTTAACCCTTTTGACAGTGTTGTTTTACCATTACATTTGGTAAACAAACTTGTATTAGGATGTTAAATGGGACATGCGCGGGTCATTGTATAGACCATGATAGCAATTTTGTTAAGTGTTTTTAGCAAATTTTCCGAGGGACTAGATCATTTTCTTTAGGCAACCAAGATAGCATCATCGAGGGACTATGATCTTTTGTTTTGTTGTTGTATTGCCAAAATACTCAACATGCATAACATGGCCCATTTTTAAGGTAACAAGTGGATGTAACCCTAGGGGTGCAAGTGTGCATTGTGTATTGATTTTCATGCATTTTTGTCTTGGTATTAGTCAAGCTATTTGTTTGATTTTTGGATTGTTAGCATACAAACCATAATCTCTAATCATGGCATAATTGAAAGCGTAAATGCGTAAAAATAAATCTACCACTATTACAACATAATTATGGGGAGGGGGATATAATTTTTGAATGGGAATTATTTGACAAGAAATTAAAACCCTAATTTTACTATTACATCCAAATTGAATAATGGCATAAATAATAAATGAACAATATTTAAATAAACTAATTAAATAAATATTCAAAATATTATGAATTATGCAAAAATGTTTATGTTTATTTTTATGTATGTAAAAATGTTTAATGTAAAAAGAAATAAATAAATAAAAGAAAGATTATTATTTTTTTATTAAGGGTAAACCCTAATTTTATTTTAAGAATACAAATATATTGAATATACTATTTATATACAATAAAATAAAATAATATATATACGAAAATAAAATATACTTAGAAAAAGTATTTTTAAGTATAAATAATAATAAAAATAAAAGTATAATATTTTCATGTTTTTATTCTCAAGTATTCATTAAATAAAATAAAAGTATGTATGTATATATTGATTGTATTAGTTATGTAATAAAAATAAAATAAAATATATACAAAAAATAAAAATATATTTAGAACAATATTTTTTAGTGTGAATAAAATAAAGAATAAAATAAAAGTATAATTTATATATCATTTTTATGTTTTCAATAAATAACATATATACTAATTAAATTGTTTTCATGTTAGAAAAAATAAAAATAAAATACAAAATAAATGTAAAAATTTATAAAAAATATTTTTGGATATTTTTATATTTAGAAAATATAAAATAAAAATCAGAAAATGAAAATAAATAAAAAATATCAAAGTATAAAGAAATTGGGCCAAAGGGTGCATTCAGCAAAAGGGGAGTGTCAAAAGCAAGGTCAGAACCAAGCCCAGCCCACTGACTTCATCTTCAACCTCTTGTTCAAACAAAAACACGCGCCCTGTACAAAATGTCAGATCCTGCATACGTGCTCTAATGCAAAAACACATAACATCATAGTTGAAGAATTTTCCAAGACGAATTCAACCATATAAAAAACTTGTCCTAACTCTCAAAGACCAGAGAGAATTCCTCTGGCCCTAAATCTTAACCTATTTTTTTCAGGATGTTCATGGACCAAATTCTCTTAGCATGCTTAACTAAAATGAAAACTGAGCATATGTACAGCTTCATGGCTATGAATACTACATTTCTTATTCACAAACCTAAGTCTAAATGTTCCTAAATAGAGAGATAGGAAGTTGATAAAAACCTGTTTCAGCTGACTTCGTGTATGGCAATGTGGAGCTTTTCAACAAGGCCTAAGATGTTTGGGAGCTTGCTTGAACTTCCCCTGACCTTCTCCAATATCTAGCTTTCCTTGAATGTGCTTGAACAAGCCTACAGAACTCAACCTGCACAAGTTGAAATCCAAAATGGAAAACCCTGTAAATGGAGTTACAATCAGTGTTTAAGGGTTGGGATAACTTGGATAGGTTGTATGCAAAGTGTTTGAACAAGTTTGGGGCAAAACACACGAGCAAATTGTGCTATGGAAACCAAACTGTAGGGAGTGCCCTGTTTTTCCAAATGAATATGATTTTATGCTGTGGGAGGTTTGAGGGATCAAAGGGTCATGTTTATGGCTCAAGGGGATGTGAGAAAGTTCTCTCAAAAGCTTGCACAAGTTGGTTTTCACAGATGTTCCAGTTCTAATGTATTGAACATGTTTCTTGTCTTTTAAGCCAAAATGAACAATGATGTAATACAAGTCTGTGCAGGCTATCTATCAGCCTGCCTCTTGTGATCTTGCCCCTTCAAGTTGGTGGATATGCTTTGTTGCACAAGATATTGTTTCAGGCTCAAGAGATGTGGTTTTGACATAAAGCATATTTTGGCAAAAATGGTAATGTTGCTTTTTCTACTTAAGGATTAATCTTGTGTGCAATGCCCTAATGACCAAAACAAAACCTTAGACCAATGGATTTGCATTTAATTATTTAGTATGAAATGGTTTTGAGGCCTGTAATCTAGTGCAAAGCAAGCTGATTAGAATTGGTAACTTGTATCCCTATGAACATGCCATGGATGAAAAGTAAGTTTTTGCCAACTTCAAGCCTTCGATTCTCCCTAACCACAAATGAGTTTGGAGAGTTCTTGGATATTTTGGAAAGCTTGCAACATTCTCTATATTCGATATTTTAAATGCAACTTGAGATTCCAAGTTGAACTATATGAAAAATGGCCATGAAGATAGGTCAAAATCCTGCCTAAACTAGGGCAAAATTTCACTAAGTTAAAAGTTTCATGGACCCTTGTTTCAAAAATTATAACTTGAGATACAAGACTCTTTTGGGAAAACTTCGTGAATCAAAGTTTTAGACTTTGTGGAGGACTACAACTTTCATGTTGGAAGTTTTGTTTGAATCCAATTGCATCATGGTGAAAATGTTGGGCAAAGTTGGGAAAAAATAAGGAAATTTCATAACTTAGAAAAATTATAAGTTATGAAAATTTTCAATTTAAAATCCTAATTTGAAAAATTAAGTTTCTTGATGAACAAGTTTCATGTTTTGACACATCTTGATTAAAAATTACCCTTGGGACTTGATTTTGACCAAAAAGTCAAAGTTTGACTTTTCAGTGTACAGTCAAAATTTGATTAATTGACTGAAAAATTCATCTGTCAATCCAATGCAATTGAGATCTTTTGAACCTTGTGAATAGGTCAAGATGATTCCATTGAGTCCTTGAATCCATTCTTGAACCCAATTTGCCATTGGCTAGGTCAAAAATCAAAAATTGCCCTTGTGCAGTCAAAACCCTAAAAATGACTATTTTGCCATTTTGGTGATCTGATCAAATTTCTTGTGGAGTTGTGGTCCAAACTTGATCAAATGGTTCATATGAGTTTATAAAGTTGATGTGGGTCAAAATTTATGGAGTTTAACTGTAAATTGGCCATAGTTGACTTTTTCCCCAATATAGTTGATTTCTAGGTCAACTGTCCAATTGACTGTGCAAAAATTTGATTCAAGGCTTGAAACTTGCTAGAGGTAATCTTGTAAGTCCAACATGAAGTATGAAAGTCACTTTGGGCATTGAAAGTCCAAAAATCCCTGTGCAAACTCAAACCCTAGTTTAGGTCAACAGTGCAAGGAGATGTCTTGAGTAGAGTAAACCCTAGCTTGGTCTTTGAGTTCAAAGAGCCTTGTGATGAAAAATGTTGAAAAATGAGAGGGAAAATTTTGGGGTACAACAGTTTCCCCCGTTCAATCTTCTTGAACCTGAAGAGTTAGATTGGCGATTTTGGCCTTTCGTGACTCGAAGGTAAAAGAGGATTGGACACTAGAGTGCCCGTAAATTTGCACTCGTCATAGTATAGTTGAGGGAATGGGCTTAAAGATGTCATTTGGAGATGTGACATAATCTTGTCAGAGACGGGCTTAAAGATTCCATCCAAGAAAAATTGATCGTATAAGAGATTCCTTTGTGAGGATACATACACATGTTATTGAGGAGTACTATGCCGGGGAATGCTGGTCTCTTTTGTGGTAGAAATAGAATTCAGTCATCTGTTATTCTACTGGGGAGTCATCTTTCGGTTGGAGAGGTGACAGTGAACCGTTATCTGGTCAACATCCAGGCTTTACAGTCTCGTATCGCTATCTGGTCAACATCCAGGCTTCAAAATGCTTTACTTCCTATTTGGTCAACGTCCAGGCTTCGCAATGCTTTTCTTCCTATCTGGTCAACGTCCAATCTTCAGAAGAAATCTCAAATGGTTATCTGGTCAACATCCGGGATTCCCCTTTTGATTCTGGGGCCTACTAATATCTGGTTGAATCCGGGCTTCAAAGTAATTGGCCGAGTAAACTGCTATTTGGTCGACATCCAAGTTTCACAGTATACCTTACTGTTATCTGGTCAACATCCAGGTTTCACAGTGATGTATTGCTATCTGGTCAACGTCCAGGCTTCACGATACTTTGCTTCCTATCTGGTCAACGTCTAGTCTTCAGAAGAACTTGCAGGGGATTCTACTATTTTCTGGTCGAATATGGGCTTCAGTATAGCCAAGGTATTATCTGGTCGAACCCAGGCTTCAGTATAATCAAGGTATTATCTGGTCAAATCCAGGCTTCAGTAACTAAAGCAAGAATCTGCCCCTTGATTTGAATAAGCAAATAAGAGAGCGTCCGTGTTGGGAGCATCTCTAAGCCATTTTCCGAGCTTTGAATATCTTTCTTAGGCAGCTATCAATTTTATCCTGAAAAGGGTAGAATGTTAGCTGAAACATATGGTTATGTTGCATGAAATGTATGATGCAATATATGTGTTTTGTCAAATGTTTATGATATATGAATGTAATGTATGCGCATGTAAGCTGATTAGTTGTCTTGCTGAGGAAAATAAATCCTGGATAGCTGGAGATAATAAAATCTTTGACTACTGTCGGGGAAAATAAATCCATGACTACTGCTGGAGGTTCAAAATCTTTGACAACCTTTATGGGGAAAAGCTATACTGCCGGGGAGATCAGGAGTTTGGGTTGTATGCCAATCTACTGGGGACTTCAAGAGTGAGGATCTCCGTTCTGTTGGGAATATCAGGGGAAAATTGAATGGTTTCCGCTGGGGATCAGTAGATCAAAGTTTCATCTCCGCTGAGAATCTTCCTGACATGCTGATGTGATCGTGGTGACTTCACTGGGGAAGAATAACTCTCTGGGGAATTATCTGGTTTTAAAGTGACTCTTAAGGGATAAATGAGGGAACTGGATGGTCTCCATTGGTGTTCAAAGGCTTAAGTTTTGGCTCCGCTCGGGGAAGAAAGTTTCATCCTTATTGAGGGTTTACAGTTCAAAGTTTTTGCTCCGCTGGGGATCGGGAGTTTGAAAATTCAACTCTGATGGGGGTTCCTGAAATTTAACTCTGCTGGGGATATGCATTTCAAAGCTTCAACTCTGTTGAGGACCTGGATGATGTATTGCAGGGGATTTCTCCTAGAATAGCCTAAAGACATCTTCCTATACCTTCATCCTATCAGTAATTATCCTTTCTTATTTCGATTTATTTGTAAGTGGTGATTATATTCAAATGCATATGCTCATTTTAATAAATCATTGGACGTTTTCAAATGAAACACAAGTGTAAAGAGAAAGAAAAGGCAAACAATTTTCTGCACTTTGAAGTATCTTTGTATTAACTTGTGAAAGTATTTTGTACAAAGGAAACAGACATCCTAGTAAGATAATGTTGTCATAAAATTGAGAAAAGATTTTATACAAAGAAAGATGGCTATGTGTAACAACTCCATGGGATTCCCATTCTGCTATAGCCTTCGCAACTCTGAGTATCTTGTCCATTTGTCGCTTCATCCGTAGATGATTAGATTGATCAGAAGCCTGGAGCTTGTCCGTGAAGAGATTGTCCTTAAAGTGATCCGACGAGACATAGTCATACGCTTTAATTCCATAACTTTTGCCTGGATCACCCTTTCAGGTTTTCTATCCACCGGGAAACCCTTTTTTTCCCAAGTCGCCCTTTCGGGTTTTCAACTTTCTGGGTGTACATATTTTTTTGTTTATCCCTCATTTTTGCCTGAACCGCCCTTTCGGGTTTTCGATTCACCGGGATGCCCATTTTTGCCCAAGTCGCCCTTTCGGGTTTTCAACTTGCCGAGTTGTTTATACGTAGTATCTTTTGACTATGTCTGTGTTCGCAGGGTGCGGCAGGCCGTCGCCATCCATGGTGGTTAGAATCATAGCCCCACCAGAAAAGATGTTTTTTTATCACAAATGGTCATTCGTAAGTAGGAGTCCACTTGCCCCTAGGATCACTTTGTGGCAAGATGATCCGCTTGATTACGAGATCTCTGACCTGATATACCTAACGTCTGACTTTCTTGTTGAAAGCCTTGATCATCTGCTTTTGATACGTCTGACCATGACAAACAACAGTAAGTCGCTTCTCATCAATCAAATTAAGTTGATCAAGCCGGGTCTGAATCCAATCGTCTTCACTTAAGCCAACATCCTTCATAATTCTCAAAGAAGGGATCTGAACTTCCATAGGTAAAACTGCTTCCATGCCATATACCAAAGAAAAGGGGGTTGCCCCGGTTGAAGTACGCGCCGTGGTACGATATCCATGCAGAGCAAACGGTAACATCTCATGCCATTCCTTGTAGGTGACTGTCATCTTTTGAATGATCTTCTTGATATTTTTGTTCGCAGCTTCAACAACACCGTTCATCTTTGGCCGGTAGGGAGATGAATTGTGATATTGAATCTTGAACTGTTCGCACAGAGCGGTGATCACAGTATTATTCAGGTTTGTACCGTTGTGTGTGGTGATCCTGTCGGGGATACCATACTGGCATATGAGGTTCTGCTTGATGAAGCGGGCAACCACATTCTTTGTAACGGAGGCGAAGGAAGCTGCTTCGACCCATTTGGTAAAGTAATCAATAGCCACCAGGATGAAGCGATGTCCATTGGATGCCGTAGGCTTGATTTCTCCAATCATGTCGATTCCCCACATTGCGAATGGCCCAGGAGCTGTTAGAACATTGAGAGGAACTAGAGGAATATGTACCTTGTCAGCATAGACTTGGCATTTGTGACAAGTACAGGCGTATTAATGACAGTCAGCTTCCATGGTAGACCAGTAGTAGCCTGCCCTTAGAATCTTCTTAGACATCATATGTCCGCTCAAATGGGTGCCAAACGTGCCACTATGTAGTTCAGTCATGATCTGCTCAGCTTCAACCTTGTCCACACAACGAAGCAGAATGCAGTCATGGTTGCGCTTGTATAAGATAGCATTGCTCAGGAAGAACTTGGCAGCAAATCTCCTTAAGAACTTTTTGTCGTTGACTGAAGCTCCTTCAGGGTATTCTCGAGTCTTGAGATACCTTTTGATTTCGTGAAACCAGGGTTGTTCCACTACTTCTTCAGTATTAATCTCATGACAGTGTGCAGGTTCGTCCATTCGCTTGACGGTGATTTGTGGAGCCTCATTATCCCAGTTAAGTTTAAACATGGAAGACATTGTGGCTAGTGCATCCGCTAGTTGATTTTCTTCTCGCAGGAAGTGCTCGAAGGTAATCTGCTCGAAATGAGGCAGCAATGTCAGGACATGTTCTTTGTATGGGATGAGGTTAGGATGTTTAGTGTCCCATTCTCCTTTGACTTGACTGATAACCAAAGCAGAGTCTCCAAACACAACCAAGGATTTTATTCCTAAGTCAATCGCAGCCTTGAGACCAAAGATACAAGCTTCATACTCGGTCATATTGTTGGTGCAGCTGAAGCAGAGTCTAGCGGTGAAAGGTATATGGAAACCTTCTGGAGAGATAAGTACCACGCCGATACCATTGCCAAGTGCAATTGAAGCACCATCAAAGTACAGGGTCCATCGGGATCCTTGTTCAGCTCCGTCATACGGTTCGTTACCTTCAATGTTGTCCAATGTCATAATGTCTTCGTCGGGGAAGTCGAACATCATAGATTGATAATCTTCGACAGCTTGATGAGATAGATGGTCAGCTAGTACACTCCCCTTTATAGCTTTTTGGGTTGTGTACTGGATGTCATACTCAGTCAGAATCATTTTCCATATAGCGATTCTTCCGGATAAAGCAGGCTTCTCGAAGATGTACTTGATCGGATCCATTTTGGAAATCAGCAAAGTGGTATGTGTCAACATATACTGCCTTAACCGGCGAGCAGCCCATACCAAAGCACAACAAGTTTTCTCGAGCAGTGAGTAACGAGTCTCACAATCGGTAAAATTTTTGCTAAGGTAATAAATGGCATGCTCTTTTTGGCCAGACCCGTCATGTTGGCCCAGTACACACCCCATTGAATTATCCAACACACTCAGATACATGATTAACGACCTTCCTTCTACGGGTGGCATCAAGATAGGAGGTTCCAGCAAATACTCCTTGATTTTATCGAAAGAAACTTGACAGTCATTATTCCATTCAACCACCTGATCTTTTTTCAACAGCTTGAAGATTGGTTCGCAGGTAGATGTTAGGTGAGAGATGAACCTTGCGATGTAGTTTAGGCGTCCCAAGAAACCACTGACTTCCTTCTCAGTGCAAGGGGCAGACATTTCTTGTATAGCTTTGACTTTGGAGGGATCAACCTCGATGCCTTTGTTACTGACGATGAATCCAAAAAGTTTACCGGACCTAACTCCGAAAGTGCACTTGCTAGGGTTCAGTCTGAGCTTATATTCCTTCAATCTGACAAACAGCTTTTGTAGATGGTTGAGGTGTTCTTCTTTTGTTTGTGAACAGGCTATCATGTCGTCTACGTAGACTTCAATCTCATGATGTATCATGTCATGAAATAAAGCTTACATGGCTCACTGATAGGTTTCCCCGACATTCTTCAGTCCGAACGATATCACTTTATAGCAGAAGGTACCCCACTGTGTAATAAAAGTAGTCTTCTCCATGTCTTCGGGGGCCATTTTGATCTGGTTGTACCGTGAAAATCCGTCCATGAAAGAGAATACCTTGTGTTGAGCTGTATTGTCGACCAAAATGTCAATGTGTGGCAGTGGAAAGTCATCTTTAGGGCTAGCCCTGTTTAAATCTCTGTAATCCACACACATTTTGACTTTGCCGTCCTTCTTAGGCACGGGCACAATGTTAGCAACCCATTGTGGATAGGAATTAACAGCCAGAAAGCCAGCATTGAACTGCTTCATCACTTCAGCTTTGATCTTTTCGGACATGTCAGGCCTCATTCGGCGGACTTTCTGTTTGATTGGTGGACAGTCTTCTCTTGTAGGGAGACGGTGAACCATAATATCTGTGCTGAGTCCCAGCATGTCTTCATAGGACCAGACAAAGATTTCAACATATTCATTCAACAGCCGAACTAGACGTTCTTTCACATTTGGCTTTAAGTTGGCACCCACTTTAACCTCTTTTCTGTCTTCGGTAGTACCCAAGTTGATAGTCTCTAACAGTTCTTCATGGGGCAGAATAGCCCTTTCTTCCTGTTGTAGAAGTCTAGCCAACTCTCCAGGCACTTCACAGTCTTCATCACCTTCGTATTCGACATGATTGACCAGATCTTCAGAGTCACTGAAGGCCAAAGCAGAAAAGTCACCCATGAAATCCGGAGTGGATGGGTACCTGCATTTTGTGAGTGTGGGTGTGTGTAAGGGATAACCATCCTTAAACAAAATAAAATGTAAAAGGAAAGAAAATGAACACAAAAATTTATAGATGAAAACGTCCATGATTCATTAAAAATGGCATATGAAAATGAGGAATCAAGACCCTTACAAATGGACCTATGTGCCCCGGAAAAGGCACAAGGCAAAAGAGTGTACGAATTGTTTAAAATTTATTACAGACCAACATAAATGTTCAAAAGATAAATTACTGATTGATGAAAGTAATGGGAACGAATTCCTTCGCCTCCCAGTTGTTCAGTCCTCCTTCGATGGTCGGGAAAATCCAATCTTCAAAATTGCTCTCATCTTCAACATCTTCCAAAGCATGAACTCCGTGATGAGTGATCTTTAATGGTGGTTCTCCATCCCGGGAGCGACGCACATCCTTCTGACTAGCAGCGGTAAAACCCAATCTAAACTTATCTGTCTTGAAAGGAAAATATGGTAACTGACCCCACATTGTACTTCCTCCTTCCTTGACCATAGCCTCCGTATCTTTAAGGGATGACATCTGGGACACAGGTTTGGTAATGATGGGCACATCAGTCATTGTCTTGGCCATTGCAACTTCAGGAGAAACCTCTTCAAAGTGTTAGAAAGGTGTTTCTATGAATTCACCATCTAACTCCATGTAGCGGAAATAGTTAAGGTGGCTTATCATATACTCCTCCTCACCATGAATTGTTATGATTTTACCCTGGACTGGATATTTTAGCATTTGGTGTAGAGAAGAAGTGACTGCCCCAGCGTTGTGGATCCATGGCCTTCCCAACAAACATGAATATGAAGGACGGATGTCCATCACATAAAAAGTAGAGTTGAAAATTTTTGTTCCCACCTTAATTGGGATGTACACCTCTCTGTGAACCATCCGCTTAGAACCATCGAAGGCTCTAACAATGATATTACTGGGCTTTAAGGTCAAACCTTCACAGTCTAGTCTGTCCAATGCTTTCTTTGGTAGGACATTTAAAGATGACCCGGTATCAACCAGGACATGGGCAAGGGTGGTCCCTCTGCACTCTACCGAAACATGCAGTGCATCATTATGCTTTCTTCCCCTAGGGGTTAGATCAGCGTCGGAGAAGCCAAGACCATTATCGGCTGTAAGTCTAGCCACGCATTCTTGAAACTGGTCTGCAGAAGTTTCTTGAGGCACGTGCGCCATCTTCAGGAACTTGATCAAGGCTTTGGCATGAGCCTCAGAACAGAGCAATAAGGCCAGCATGGAGATTTTTGAAGGGGTTTGCCCCAATTGTTCTAGGACATCATAGTCGCTCTTCTTAATTATCTTTAAAATTTCCTCCATTTCCTTTAGGGTGGTCTCGGGGATAACCAAAGTCTGAGCCCTCGTCCTGACGGGAGCTTCTTGGATCCTCTTACCTTTATCAGCAGTAACAGCAGAGGGTACAACTTCGGGAGTAACAATTTCTTCAATCACTGGACTTCGCACAGATATCTTGATAGGAACAGGAGAACTTTAGGGTCCGAAGACTACCCTTGGAGGAGCAATCTCCGGAGAGAATATTCTTCTACTACGAATTATCTTACTCGTCCTCGCAATATTTCCTACATCATGAGTTTCTTCATCGGAATCATCTTTGGCTGATTCGATCTGCTTGACATCGTGGTAGAATATCTCTCCTCCATAATTCCACGGTACCGTCTTGTTGGACTTATATGGGATAGGCCCCGACATGGTAATCTTCAGTGGTACAAACTTTGGATCAGGTGTAATCTTAACAGGTCTTTTGCAGGCCTTGGAAAGATTGTCGAAAATGGTAATTATAGCAATATCATTGATTGGAGTAACAGGAGTAACATGACTAATAGTAGTAACAGGAGTTTTCTGAAAGAGGATCTCTTGAGTATCCATCAGGCTTTGGATGCCTGATTTCAACAGCGGACAATCGGATTGCAAGGTTGAACAAAAGTAACAATCTTTTTTACAGCCCAGGAAAATCCCGGCTTTCAACAGATTCATCTTGATCATTGGCAATGGAGTCATTAAGTCATTAACAGTGGTAACATGCAGATCTTCTACAATAGCATGGAAATTATGACCATGTTTTGGCATAGGAGCGGATATCACATTAGGTTTTTCGGGGGCATTAAACTCTACCTCCTTGGCATCTATTAAATCTTGGGTCTTGTTTTTAAGGGCCCAACAATTGTTGGTGTCGTGCCCTATGCTGTCGGAATGGTAAGCACATTTACCATTGGCATGATAAAAAGGAGAAGTTGTATTCAGATTTTGTGGCAGACCTCTCAAGGTTGTAAGGTTCAGCTTCAATAGATGAGGGAGAACCTGGGCAGGCATCATGTTTATTTTGGTGAACTGCCTAGCAGGCTTTCCCCCTCTTTGTTGGTTGGTTCTTGGCTGATCATTCCTTGGTTGATCAACTGCAGTCTTTTGGATCATTACAGCCCCTACCGTTGACCGGCGCTCTTCTCTTCCTCGACCTTTTTTAGTGTAAACAGCTAACACCTCCTTCTTAGCTAAAAAAGGTTTTTTGACAGCAGCAGAAGCAGATGTATCTTTTTGAATCTTACCACTCTTGATGCCAGCCTCAACTCATTCTCCAGTCAGAATTAGTTCAGTGAAACCTGCCGATGAACTCCCTATCAGGTGATTAAAGAATGGACCAGACAGCGTCCCCAAAAACATATCAACCAGCTCTCTATCCGACAATGGTGGATGCACCCTTCCAGCCAGGTCCCTCCACGTATGGGCATACTCCTTAAAGCCCTCATTAGAAACCATACCCATACTCTGTAGTTGAGTACGAGTAGGTGCTAAATTTGTGTTATATTGGTATTATCGGTAGAAAGAAGCAACCAAATCCCCCTAGTTATGAACATCAGATCTCTCAAGTTGATAGAACCAGTCCAATTGCGTACCCAACAAACTATCTTGAAAAAATTGGACCCACAGATCCTTATCAGAAGAGTGAGGTTGGATCTTTCTGACGTAGGACCGCAGATGCATCTTTGAACAGGACAACATCGTATTTAGAAAATGTAGGCACTTTGAACTTGGGGGGAATGACAATCACAGCAACCAACCCTAGTTCTTCGAAATCCAACCCAGGTACTCTTTGTACCTCCATAGCTTCCAACCGCTCTTCCAGATTTTTATACTTATCGTCCGCAGGAGGATACTTCTGCTTAGAGTAATCTTCCTCCTCTTCTTCTTCTTCCTCTTCAGCTTCAGACTCAGAGGGCATTGCAACTCCCTTACCTTTACCAACCCCTTCGTCAAACGTCGAGGGGAACTCGAGGACCCTTCTAGCCTGGCTCTCAAACCTTCTCCCCAAAGTGGTCACACCAGCCCTTTTCTTCTTTTTCTCTTTGTCTTTTTCCTTCTCTTTCTCTAACAGTGCTTTAAGGTCCTCCTGACCCTTCGCCAAGGTCATGAGGAGTTGTTGGAACTGAGAATTTTGTGCTTGCAGATCTTTGACTGTCTGCTCTATATCCATATTTCTAAAATAAACAGCAGAAAGATAAGGAAACTTGGTGTGAAGACCTGTTCATGCATATGATGAATGATATGTATTCATGTAATGCATTCAAGGATTCAGAAATTCAAAGTTGTTGCAAATAAAAAGAACACAGGTCATATTAATAAGAAGAAATTTGTTAGTACATAAATGCCCCATGGGCAAAATATTACAAAATTCTTAATGTAAAAAGACGTTGTGCATCCTTTTTGGTGCGATGTAGGTGTTAAGGGTCTCCTCTTCGTGAAGTCGGCGGGTAAGTTCCAAAACCTTCTTCTCACTGACATTGAAGATGGCTTCAAAAGTGTTCCATTCTTCCTTGAGCTGCATCCAACTCTTTTGCAATTCTTCCAATGATGTTGGCATGTCAGAATGTAGGAGGGTGTATGGAACCTCTCCTTCCATAACAGGCTCTTTGATCACGGGGAGAGTATAGGGGTAAGGCATCATAAGAATCTGGGTGCGGGTTCGTACCCACTTGAGATAGGGATCAAGGGGGATAGAATTCTTGTGTCCCAGTGTCTTACTATCCACTTTGTTCGGCATCCTCCAAGCTCGGATAAACTTTTGTCGAAGTCCTTGAGCGTCATTGTCGAAGTCAAAAACCAAGTCCGGAATCAGCATATCATGAGGGACATCCCTTCGAGCATACCCAAATTGTCTCAGAGCTAAACAGGGGTTGTAGGTAATGCCTCCCCTAATGCCAAGTAGTGGGACATTAGGGAGTTCCCCACAACGATCAATGATGATGACATTTTCTCTAGACCGAGAACACCAATGAACATCAGAATGTGTGAGAGTCATCAATCGTTGTGACCACCTCAAGCCTTGCTCATTCTTCAAGACTGACTGGGGAAGGTGAGAAATAAACCACCTTGCTAGAAGAGGAGTACAACATATGAGAACACCTCTTTTCCTCATTGTTCGTGTGTGAAATGAGTGTAGGATGTCCCCAAGCAATGTAGGCACAGGATTCCGAGATATGAAAATCTTGACAGCATTCACATTTATAAGCTGATCAGGGTTTGGGAACAGGACCAACCCATAGATGAGAAGTGCTACAATCTCCTCAAAAGCTTGCAGATCTAGAGAATTCCAGCAGTCTTGTGCCTTCTCAAACAAAAACTTTTCCAAGAAACCCTTGACCCCACTTCTGGTTTCCCAATGACCTTTGATATCAGATGGTTGCAAGTGTAAATCTTGAGCAACATCTTCAAGCTTTGGTTCTCTTTCCGTACCGTTGTAGGGTAGTTGGTGGAGAATATGAATCCTCAGGAGTTGAGAAAATTCCTCCAAAGTAGGCACTAGTTGGTAATCAGGAAATGTAAAGCAATGGTGTAGGGGGTCAAAGAACTGGAAGAGGACTTTCACCATGTCTTCTTTAATGTTGGAGTTGACCAAGTTTAGAATTCTACCATGTCTTTCACTGAAGGGAGAATTCTCTGGAATCTTGGAAGTAAGCTCCTTGAGTTGATGAGGGATTCTCACAAGGTTGACATGAATTGTTTTCCTGCGAAGAGATTCCATGACCTACAAAACAAGAACAAAAATGAAGATCCAAACCCTTGAAATGGTTAGTGGATACATATGATGATTTATGATGTTCATGATGTATGCACAAGCATATATACAAACAAGTCACACAAGTTCCTAGTTTCAGGCTTGCACGGGGTTTCATAGGTAAATACCCTCTTGAAGTTAGTTGGCTCAACCTGTCCTATAAATAGTAACCGGGTTCTAAGGAGCTCAATATCACTGGATTATTTTCTGTGTTCATTGTTCCAGTTTAGCCACTTAACTGGCGACCGAAATATTCCAAGAAAACAACCCTCAATGAGTGTAGTATCGAGTATCTACCAACTTCGGACTGCACCAAAGCCGGTCATCTCACTACCCTTAATAAGGCCAAGATGGTAAAGTAAAGTTCTAAGAGTTCACTAGTGCTTCATGACATCACTCAGCGGCCCCGTATTCTCTTTGATTGACTCAAAGGCTACCGATACCCACAAATATGTCGCACTAATATAGCTATTGCTTCAACCATGTCGGTATACCCCGCACAGTTTCCACAACGTATTGCTATTTACCTATGAATGTTTTCCCAAAATCCGGGTGGAAGATTCAAACCCAAACAAGAGAACCAAATATAAAGCAATCAAATCAAACAAGATAAGCATGTAAAGGTGATCTAAACCCTAAGGTTACTCCACTTTTAGATAAATCCCCAGCAGAGTCGCCAGTTCTGTGATACGGTGGGAGAACTAACTTGAGGTTTTGCGTTTGTGTTCACAAATGTTTCGGTTTAGCAAGAGTCGCCACCGACTTTTATTTTATCCTAATGAAAGGTCAAAAAGCACAGGAAAGACCTTTGAGATGTTTTCTTGGGTTCTGGGAGTAGATTATGAAAAGGGAAGGTGCAAGCACCCTTTTCATCCATGGTTATCCATGGGCTCTTAGTTACTTGTTTAGATCACTTGCTTTTGCTTTTCAATTGTTTGAAATGGTGCTTTGTGTGTGGTTTTTTTGAAAATGCTTTGAAAAAGAGGCCTTGTCTAGGAAACCTTTGTAATGATTCTTGTTTGAATATGTACAAAGGTGTATTGTATTTTGAAAAGATGTTTCAATGTTTGAAAGTTTGCTTTGGGAAATGTTTTGAAATTGTGTTGTGAAGTGTGTTTGAAAATAGCAAGGATGTTTTGCAAGTTTTTGATCAAGTAACTAAGAGTTGTCTACCCTATTTTACTCAAAGATCTTTCCTATACGTTTTTAACCCTTTTGACAGTGCTGTTTTACCATTGCATTTGGTAAACAACCTTGTATTAGGATGTTAAACGGGACAGGCGTGAGTCATCGTATAGACCATGATAGCAATTGTGTTAAGTGTTTTTAGAAAATTTTCCGAGGGACTAGATCATTTTGTATAGGCAACCAAGATAGCGTCATCGAGGGACTATGATCTTTTGTTTTGTTGTTGTATTGCCAAAATACTCAACATGCATAACATGGCCTATTTTTAAAGCAACAAGTGGATGTAACCCTAGGGGTGCAAGTGTGCATTGTGTATTGATTTCATGCATATTTGTCTTGGTATTAGTCAAGCTATTTTGTTTGATTTTTGAATTGTTAGCATACAAACCATAATCTCTAATCATGGCATAATTGAAAGTGTAAATGCGTAAAAATAAATCTACCACTATTACAACATAATTATGGGGAGGGGGATACAATTTTTGAATGAGAATTATTTGACAAGAAATTAAAACCCTAATTTTACTATTACATCCAAATTGAATAATGACATAAATAATAAATGAACAATATTTAAATAAACAAATTAAATAAATATTCAAAATATTATGAATTACGCAAAAATGTTTATGTTTATTTTTATGTATGTAAAAATTTTTAATGTAAAAAGAAAGAAATAAATAAAAGAAAGATTATTATTTTTTTATTAAGGGTAAACCCTAATTTTCTTTTAAGAATACAAATATATTGAATATACTATTTATATACAATAAAATAAAATAATGTATATACAAAAATAAAATATACTTAGAAAAAGTATTTTTAAGTATAAATAATAATAAAAATAAAAGTATAATATTTTCATGTTTTTATTCTCAAGTATTCATTAAATAAAATAAAAGTATGTATGTATATATTGATTGTATTAGTTATGTAATACAAAAAAAATAAAATATATACAAAAAATAAAAATATATTTAGAACAATATTTTTTATTGTGAATAAAATAAAGAATAAAATAAAAGTATAATTTATATATCATTTATAAGTTTTCAATAAATAACATATATACTAATTAAATTGTTATCATGTTAGAAAAAATAAAAATAAAATACAAAATAAACGTAAAAATTTATAAAAAATATTTTTGGATATTTTTATATTTAGAAAATATAAAATAAAAATCAGAAAATGAAAATAAATAAAAAATATCAAAGTATAAAGAAATTGGGCCAAGGGGTGCATTCAACAAAAGGGGAGTGTCAAAAGCAAGGCCAGAACCAAGCCCAGCCCACTGACTTCATCTTCAACCTCTTGTTCAAACAAAAACACGCGCCCTGTACAAAATGCCAGATCCTGCATACGTGCTCTAATGCAAAAACACATAACATCAAAGTTGTAGAGTTTTCCAAGACGAATTCAACCATATAAAAAACTTTTTCTAACTCTCAAAGACCAGAGAGAATTTCTCTGGCCCTAAATCTTAACCTATTTTTTTCAGGATGTTCATGGACCAAATTCTCTTAGCATGCTTAACTAAAATTAAAACTGAGCATATGTACAGCTTCATGGCTATGAATAATACATTTCTTATTCACAAACCTAAGTCTAAATGTTCCTAAATAGAGATATAGGAAGTTGATAAAAACCTGTTTCAGCTGACTTCGTGTATGGCAATGTGGAGCTTTTCAATAAGACCTGAGATGTTTGGGAGCTTGCTTGAACTTCCCCTGACCTTCTCCAATGTCTAGCTTTCCTTGAATGTGCTTGAACAAGCCTACAGAACTCAACCTGCACAAGCTGAAATAAAAAATGGAAAACCCTGTAAATGGAGTTACAATCAGTGTTTAAGGGTTGGGATAGCTTGGATAGGTTGTATGGAAAGTGTTTGAACATGTTTGGGGCAAAACGCACGAGCAAATTGTGTTATGGAAACCAAACTGCAGGGAGTGCCCTATTTTGCCAAATGAATATGATTTTGTGTTGTGAGAGGTTTGAGGGCTCAAAGGGTCGTGTTTCTGGCTCAAGGGGATGTGAGAAAGTTGTCTCAAAAGCTTGCACAAGTTGGTTTTCACAGATGTTCCAGTTCTAGTGTATTGGACATGTTTCTTGTCTTTTAAGCCAAAATGAACAATGATGTAATACAAGCCTGTACAGGCTATCTATCAGCCTGCCTCTTGTGATCTTGGCCCCTCAAGTTGGTGGATACTGCACAAGATATTGTTTCAGGCTCAAGAGATGTGGTTTTGACATAAAGCATATTTTGGCAAAATGGTAATGTTGCTTTTTCTACTTAAGGATTAATCTTGTGTGCAATGCCCTAATGACCAAAACAAAACCTTAGTCCAATGGATTTGCATTTAATTATTGATTACGAAATAGTTTTGAGTCCTTTAATCTAGTGCAAAGCAAGCTGATTAGAATTGGTAACTTGTATCACTATGAACATGCCATGGATGAAAAGTGAGTTTTTGCCAACTTCAAGCCTTCGATTCTCCCTAACCACAAATGAGTTTGGATAGTTCCTTGACATTTTGGAAAGCTTGCAACATGCTCTACATTCAATCTTTGAAATGAAACTTGAGATTCCAAGTGGAACTATGTGAAAAATTTCCATGAAGATAGGTCAAAATCCTGCCTAAACTAGGGCAAAATTTCACTATGTTAAAAGTTTCATGGACCCTTGTTCCAAAAATCATAACTTGAGATCCAAGCTTCTTTTGGGAAAACTTTATGGATAAAAGTTGTAGACTTTGTGGAGGACTACAACTTTCATGTTGGAAGTTTTGTTTGAATCCAATTGCATCATGGTAAAAATGTTGGGAAAAGTTGGGAAAAAATAAGGAAATTTCATAACTTAGAAAAATTCAAAGTTATGAAAATTTTCAATTTAAAACCCTAATTTGCAAAATTAAGTTTCTTGATGAACAAGTTTCATGTTTTGACACATCTTGATGAAAAATGACCCTTGGCACTTGATTTTGACAAAAAGTCAAAGTTTGACTTTTCAGTGTACAGTCAAAATTTGACCAGTTGACTGAAAAATTCATCTGTCAATCCAATGAAATTGAGATATTTTAAACCTTTTGAATAGGTAAAGATGATGCCATTGAGTCCTTGAATCCATGCTTGAACCCAATTTGCCATTGGCTAGGTCAAAAATCAAAAATTGCCCTTGTGCAGTCAAAACCCTAAAAATGACTATTTTGCCCTTTTGGTGATCTGATCAAATTTCTTGTGGAGTTGTGGTCCAAACTTGATCAAATGCTTCATATGAGTTTATAAAGTTTATGTGGGTCAAAATTTATGGGGTTTGACTGTAAATTGGCCATAGTTGACTTTTTCCCCAATACAGCTGATTTCTAGGTCAACTGTCCAATTGACTGGACAAAAATTTGATTCAAGGCTTGAAACTTGGTAGAGGTAATCTTGTAAGTCCAACATGAAGTATGAAAGTAACTTTGGGCATTGAAAGTCCAAAAATCCATGTGCAAACTCAAACCCTAGTTTAGGTCAACTATGCAAGGAGATGTCTTGAGCAGAGTAAACCCTCGCTTGGTCTTTGAGTTCAAAGAGCATTGTGATGAAAAATGTTGAAAAATGAGAGGGAAAATTTTGGGGTACAACAAAGGGACTTTGCTAAAGTACCCCTATTTTCGAGGGACATGACCATGTTTCTGAAGGCAACAAAGAGAGGTTACCCTAGAGGTGCGAGTGTGAATAGTATGTTCAATTCAGTTATTTATCTTGTATTAGGGTTTACTAATGGTTGTTTTTATCTTGCCATACACGCCTAGTTACTAACAACATAAAATATAGCAGAAATATAAATGCGCGGAAAGTACAATTCCTACGATATTACAAAGATTTGGGGCAGTTACGTAACGGATGAGTGCGAGAATTTAAATCTATAACTATTACAACCTCGGAGCAGATACAAAATAGGAAAAAATGCGGGAAGTAAACCTAAGTTATTACAATACGAATAATGTGACCTATATATTTTTATCTAATAATTAAAATAGAAAAAAGAAAAGAAAATAGAAAAAAATTTGGAGAAAAGAAAATATTTTGGTATTTTAGAAAATAATTTTAATAAAACCTAAATCTCTAATTGATTTTAATATTAAAAAAAGATTTAGTTAAAAAATAAAAGTCAAAATTTTAATTGTTAAAAAAACCTAATCCTAAATTAATAGTATTAGAAAAAATCATTAGGTTAATTAATTGTTCTTAAAAAAATAATTAGGTTTTAATTAAAAGAAAGGGAAAATAAATGAAAAGTAGAGAAAATATGGTTAGTGAAAAATAGGGAAAAAATAGTTGTATGGGGTGGATGTTGAACCCACACCCTTCAACACTTTCCACAAATAGCTCACCACCAGGCCAAGCGTTGGTTCGTGTTGAAATACAGGCGCGTTGCATAATATATAAAACCTGCAAAAATTGGAAAAGTGCTAGCAAAATTAGCAAAAAGCAAGGATCAAACCCACACCCTTGTGCATCAATGCATTATCGCGCGCGTCCTTTCCACTGGGGTGGCTATTTGATTCGTGAACATAATAAAACAAAATAAAGATAACATAAACCAAATCAGAGGGACCAGAGAAGTGTCGGATCCCTAGCTTCAGTCGTCTTCTCCGGTGAGACGTTTTTTCAAACCTGCAAAACAATGCGCATTAATGAACAAATAGAACCCTACCCCCCTAATTTGAGGGATGTGAATTCAGTGGTTGCCTTAGAATTGGCTGAATCATCCTGTACAAAGAAATATCAAGAAAATAACGTAAAATGGCATGATTATGACAATGGAGTATTCTGGCATTATGGGAGTCATGCGATGGTTCAAACCTGTCCTATTACATATAAGGAACACATTAGTATTGTTAGTTTCAATCAAAACATGATAAAAATAAAAATACGAATTAAAAAAAATGTGAAAATGGTGATGTTTGAATGCACGTTTGAGACACTTTTGATCATCAAGAATGATCCAATCTTACCCTATAACACTTTAGGAACAAATTTCAATGGAAGACTCGCCTCGAAGAAGGCTGAAAACAAAGTTTAAAGTTTTCCCTACTTTGAAATTTTTTTAGGTTTTTTGTGGGAGTATTCTTGCAAGGTTTTTTCGTCCCATTATTGTCTGAATATGATGGCTATATATAGATGAAGAGATTAGGTCAGAAACATGGGCTTGGACTTTGTAAAACACACGCCTTTGATTTGTTTTGGAAATAAGTTGAAAAGTGGTAAAACCATGAAGATTTGATTAAAAAATAAACATGCACGGTTTGTAGCTTGGTCATGGGCCTCCAAAATAACCAGATCAAAAGCCTCTTATGCCTTGCACCTCCTTTTAATATTTATTTGATTTAATTTTGACTTTAAATAAATAAAATCAAAATAAATGAAATAAAAAAATAAAATTGTGTATAAAATAGATTTAGAGGTCCATTATAAGGTCAAGAACACATTTGGACTCTAAAAGTTAAGCTCATTTGTCCAAAAATTCAAATTTGCTCAAATTGGATTTCATGCATTTTATCAAAACTTCCTAACTTGGACTAATCATAACTCCATAATTTTTTATCATATGAAGGTGTTCTTGGACTTTTTAGAAAGCACAACATGTCCCCTACAACTCTCAAGTTGATCATTTTTCCATTTGAAGAATTTATCTTAATGTAAATTGCTTTGACAAAAAGTGTCTTTTTGTTGACTTTTAAAATGACATGTAATGTTTTGGCCCATATATCTTAAATGAAGAATTTTTGGGCCTTGGGCTTAGATAGAAAAAGTTGTATAGAATTGAATTTCCATCAAAATGAACTTTGGTATAGAATTTTCTGATGAAGCATGTGAAAGTTATACCTGGTCAAAGTTCAGTTGACTTCTCCCAAAGAAAACCCTAGGAGCATGAGGAGATCTTTTAAAATGGGAGGGAAAATTTTGTGGTACAACACACATGTTAGAGAAATGATATGTGGATCATTCTCCAACAACATGTAGCATAAATAATAAAAGGATAAGATGAAGAGGAAGTGGATGTATCAGATGAAATTAGGGTTTCAAATATCATCAACATCATTCATTCATTTTGATGGATTTGGTTTTTCAACCTATCAACAACCAAGATCCAAGGAGGTTGAGGAACTTGTCCCAAAATAACACCCAAATCAGGACCAAACAAAAATAATAAAATGAAATTCATAAAAATAATATTTAAATGATTAATAATTTAAATCCCAAATAATTGGTATTAAATCCCAAATAATTGGTAAAATATACAAAATATATTAAAACACCAAATAAAAGTTTTAAAAAAATATTAGAGGTCAAACATAAGTCAACAAGTATTGACAAATTTTTTTTAGAATTTTTAATGTCAGAAAATATTTTTAAAATATAAAGAAATAAGCAAAATAAACCAAAATTTGTGAAAAATAGTAAAATCAGAAACAAAAATAAAATGAGGTCACCAATATTTGTCAAGAGGTCATTGGATCCTTCCATAATTTTTCCAGAATTTAAAAATCAAGAAATTTTTTTTAAGCAATTAAAACAATTTAAATAAGGTGAAAAATTACAAAAAATACCAAATCAGAAAATATAATTGTGAAAAAATAAGAATCAGAAAGAGAAAAATAAAAAGTATTTTTGAGAATTTTTTAGAATTTTAGAAGTTGAAATGAATTTTTTATGAATTTTAGAAGTTTAAAACAAATAAAATATAAAATCAGAAAATAAAATAAAACCAAAAAGATGTAGACCATTGGATCAATGTCAAAATGCGTTAGTAATCAAATTCAAGGGATTTGGCGCGTTGTGCATGACATAGACATTAGTGAATAAACCACCGGATCATGTATATGAAACAGATTTTGAAAAAAATGTGTGGCGTGATATGATTGGCTGAAAGGAAGACATGTCATCGTCTTCAACCTCCAGCCACGCGCGAATTACAGGTTTCACAAACTATAAAATTAGAAGCTCAGGCCGGTGGCATTCGATTCGTCTCTTCAATACGATTCCAATGGTACCATCGCAGACAATTTATATAAATTGTAGCTTAGTCGATTCGAAGAAAACTAGAAGAAAAAATTTGGAAAGGGATTTGAAAATTCATGAGTAAAACTCACTTCCAGTTAAAAACTCATGATGCGATCAATATCTGATTAATGAGAACTATATTATAGCAACAAGTTTGGAGAGAATTGATGGAGGAATCTACCTGTTGAAGTTTAAATTCAGAGCTCTGAAACTTGACTTGGCTAGTACGATTCAGGACACCTCAAGGCTTGGTTCTTGTTATGTTAGCTTTAGTGAAGTTTAAGGATGAAGAATCAGCAAAGAAATTGGATTGAAAGATGCTTTAAAATTGAATTCGAAGTTGCAGAATTATGAGTTATAGAGGGAGTTCGACAAAGTTTTTTTTTTGCTCTCTAAGCTTATCAAATGAGTGGGATATTTCACTCTATTTATATGGAAGTGGATGGAATCGAGAGGAAGGGTGGATGATGTAATTTGAGCTGAAATCGTGCACACCTGCATCATTAGTAAAATGTGACTTGCAAGTTGTCAAAACTCAACCATTCTTTGTGTTTTGATGTGCTAAACCTTTCAAGCAATTTATTTAATCATTTTTAAACATCAAACACGTGACAAAATTGTGTTTAGAGGTCACACTAATCAATTTGCAACCTGATTGTAAAGGAAACTTCATTTCCAAGATACCAACTTTGAATTCATGATGCACACAGCTCAAGAGGCTTTAGGGAATAATTCTTGAAGAATTTGGAAGATGAGGTCATAATCTTTATAATGTTTCAAGAAGGACTCCATTTGGATGCTTGAGCAAAAAGTTGTGTCCAATTGAATTTTTGAAAAACACACATATGTTTTGTACTTAGAAAACTTTTAAGTGTTGAACTTCAAAATGACCTATAATATTCTTCAAAATTAAATGACTTTCCACTCAAAATTTGGTCTTGATATCCAAATATGACATGAAGTAGACCTTTTGAATTGAAGTTTGGAATTGAGATCACTCAAAAATCATAGAAATTGAAAGAGTTATGGTCTTTGGAAGATGATGAACAAATTTGGAGAAAATAACAAAAGACCTATAATCTTTTCAATTCTTCACCCGCTTTCCAAGCATACTCAAGTCTTGCACATAAAAACAAATTTGTAGTAGACATTCCAAATATATGGAAAAAGAATGGGCTCAAGGAGATAAAAATTGACCAAGTTATGATCATTTGAAGTCAAACCATAGAATTCAAAGGCTTTTCAAGGATACTTGTAATCTTTCTCAACTTTTAGTGATATTCCATTCAAAATTAACCTTATACTTCTAAAGGGGGCTTGGTAAGGGCCCTTTAAAGATAATCATGGATTTGGAGTCACTCAAGAATCTCAAAAATGAGCAAGATATGGCCTTTGGGAGTCAACAAACCCTAACTCAGAGAGTGTCAAAATGACTTGAAATCCCTTTTAACTTTTGATGTTTTTTCTTGCACAATTGGATCTTGTCATGTGAAGAGAGGTTATTGTTGATGAAAATAAGAATCCATAGCAAAATTAACCAACTCCAAATGTTGAAAATTGAGAGAGTTATGCACTTGTGATCACTGAATCTAGTATTTTCTCAATTAGGTCAAACTTGTTGAGTCACACTCAAGGATGAAGCTTAAGTCTCAATGAAACTTGTTGAAGAAGACATGGAAATAAACACATGAATCTATGAACCTTCTTGATGAATTTCACCACCAACTTTTAGGAGATCTTAACTTAAATAAAGTGAGAGAGCTCCTTGAACCACAAATCTTTGATGTTATAGACATGACCTTGAAGATTGAACTCTTGCAATCCATTAGAGAACAATTTGATTGAGAATCACCTCCCAAATCCTAGATTAGATTGTGAGAAGAATGAAATTGTGATCACCTACAATATGAACATTCAAAGGAACATATATACACATATTAATGTTAGTTAAAAGAACACATGTACAAGATATCAAATTCAAGGTGCTTGGTAACCCTCAAGAGAAAACTTAAAGATAGAATAAAGAGAGAAACAACCCTAATATGTGTGTCCTGATGCATTGTGACATGAGATAATGAGAAATATTAGGGGCAAAAATTGGGGTATAACACACGGCGTTGCAGAACGACTACCTGTGCCCTTTTTGCTCGTAGGTTGAAGAATCGATCAACCATCTGTTTTTATCCTGTATTATCTCGAAAAGAATTTGGACTAAAGTGGAGAAGTGGATTGGAGTGGCTTGTTCTTCTGTCGAATCAATTTGAAATAATCACTTGGATTGGTGCAGTAGATTCAACGGGTTAAAAGTCTACAAAGGGAGGGAAAACTCTATCTGGTTGGCTGGTATTTCGTTGCTTTGGAAAACTAGAAACAACATAATTTTCAACGAAGGTAAATGCATCATCTCGGATGTTACTTGGTCGATTAAACTTTTGTCGTGGAGGTTGTCTATTTTAGAAAAAATTCCTTATCTCAACATAAATTTCTATGATTTTTATAAGAACCCCCTTTATGGGATTGTTTAAGTTTGGGTTGGTTTGAAATTTTTTTTTTATTTCCAGCTTGAACTGTCTTTTGTAATCGGATTCGAGTACCTCTAGTACTCAGTTAATATATCTCTTGCTTAAAAAATAAAATAAAAGGATGATCTTCGAAACATGTTACAACATATAATTAACATAGCTACTCAAGCCATATTTCTCAAAACACGAGCCTTTTAAATACATTTTTCACTAAATTACAAAATTATTGTTTTCTATATTACTGGTTGACAATGTATTTTTTTTAATATAAAATTTTAAGATGGACAAAGAGAAAGTATTATTGACATATTGAATTTCTCTGTTTTCTATTGATGGTTATACAAATAAGTATTGTTGAACAAAGAGAGTTTGCATTTAAGTAGAAAATTTATTTACACATTAGAAATTTTTTGTCTTTAGATCTATGTGATATCCATTCATGGTCTTAGATATACTTTTCCCCCCAAAACATTTGTATCTAGAATGTGCCAAAGACAAAACTATAATAAAGAAAAATTTACTTTGTTGAGTAACCTTTTAGAACAACAATTATAAAACTTATTACATTATGTGGTTGAGTCAAACTTTATGGAATGATGACCTCAATAGAAAAGTAGTTAATAACTCTACTATTAAATACTAATTTGTTTTCATCTTGTGTGAATTATCTTCTATAAGATACACATGCACACACTCACAAAGAGAGAGGCGAATAGAATTGGGTATAATAAATATACACGAGGTAGAACGAATATAAATAAGAGATATTGAAAAATGCTTGTACCAATTATTATCTTTAAAAAAAATCATCTTTATCTTCTAAATTACATTTAACTTACTATTACCTTACCATATTTAAAAGAAAGGAATTCATATTTAATGTTAAATATATTATTATTTTTAATTTATGGTTAATATTGTTAGGAATGATTTATCGAATTTGTTTTTCAAAATAAAACTATGTAAATTCTATTTTTTTGGAAAATAAAAGTTTACCTTTTACATTTTGTTGAAATTAAGTTAATGAAATTATTTTCTTTACCTACTTCCATTATTTAATTTATTTTTTATATTATAATTGAAAAAAGCTTTTATGTTTAGAATTTGTTGTTAATCATTTATAGAAAAATTCTTTGTTTGGAACTAATATATTAAAATTCTATTTAGGTTGAATAAAAATATTACGATTAAATTTTCTCGGACATTAATTATTAAAATTATTTTTTTAGACAAAGTTATTGAAATTCCCTTTTTGGTGGTGAAGATTGATTTGTCTAAAGCTTATGACAAAGTCAATTGAAAGTTTATTTGGAGAATCTTAGAGAAGATTGGTTTACCTTAGAAAATGATCAATCTCATTATGTATGGTGTTACTAGTATGGAAACCAATATTAATTAGAATGGCATCATAAATGAATTCTTTCGTCTGCATCAGGGTATCCGTCGAGGAGATCCAATTTGTATCTGTTTGTTCATTGCATGGCTATGTTATGCCATTTGATTGAGCATGCAATGAATATTAAAAAGTGGAAACCGTTTCAAGTAGGGATGAATGGGGTTATATATCTCATCTAATATTTGCTGATGATTTATTTATTTTTGGGGAAGCAATGAAGAAACGGGTGAATTGTGTTAAGCAAACGCTAGATACCTTTTGTCAAATGTTTGGGTAAGAGATTAATAGGGAGAAATCGAGTATTTTGTTTTCTAACAATGTCTCTAATGGCTTAAGAGCTAAGTTAGTGAATACTTCGGGATTTAGGGAGACTAACAACTCTGGAAATTATTTGGGTGTTCCTCTTACTGAGAAAGCTCTTAGGAAAACTGACTTTAATTATGTGATTGATCAGATTTCTAAGAAGTTGACTAGTTGAAAAGCACGCACTACTACAAAATGCGTAAACAAGAACGCCAAAGTCACCATAGTTCTTTCAAACACCGTGGCGGCATCTCTAAAATCAGGTGCTAACTTATTATTTTAATTTTTAATTATAAATATTTAGGATATAATAACGGTTGTTGATATAACCGTTATGATACAATCAAGTTTTCATGGGTTCGAACCTCAGCACTCTCGAAAAGTTTATTCATTTAACGTTAAGGGGGTCCTTTCTTTTTTATTTATTTTTAATTAAAAAATATAAGGGATATCACTACGGTTGTTTTGTTCAACCGTTGTGATATAATTTACTTTTTTTTTTTAAATTTTACTACGGTTGTTCTTGTCAACCGTGATGAAAAGTGATATTTTTTAATATATAAACAAAAGTATTTCTTACCCAGTTCATAACAGTTATTTCTCTCTAAATTAACCCTAACCAAAAATCTCTTAACACAACTCTCTCCTCTCACGAATCTTAACCTATACTGTAACAATGGAATGGTGAAAAGAGGCTTAAAGGATATCTGACCGGAGCAACGTCTGACGCAAACTCTTATGGTGATAAAGATGGTATGTTCTGTAACACTCCAAATATTATATTTACTATTTAATTATGTTGTTCTGATTTATTTGATGTAATAGATGGTTTGATGACATGTGGTGGAGTAATGTTGGAGTAATAAGATAATTATAATTATTAATAAATTGGATAATTAGTTATAATTATTTAGATTTATTTTAATAATTAAATAGGGATCATATTTGGTGTAGAGGTACTAAGGGCATGACAATAATGTTATGTGCAATAAGTAAGGGCGAGAGTGGAATAACCTAATAAGGGTCCAAGGGGTAAGAAGGACATAAGGAAAAAGTGAGGTTAAGAGTGATCATTCTGTAGAGAAGAGAAAGCCAGGAGGTGTGAAAGAGCTAGGGCAAGAAGACTCCATTGTTGAAGCTTGAGAATCATCAATATAAGGTAAGGATGGGGTTCCAACTCTCTAAGGGTATTGTATATTGATGGATATGTAGGAGTTTAATCTATTTATCACCATTGATAGAGGTTTATATGTATGTAGGTTTGCTTGGGGTTTTGTGATGAATTGATAATATGGTGATTTATGGTGTAATTGGTGAATTGTGATGTGTAAAATACTATGATTTGATACTCGTAAAATACGTGATGATGTATTGTTGTTGTGGTTTGATTATATGATTATTTTGGGGCTTTGAGACCGCATTGGTGTTGAAATAGAAATTGGAATGGCGCTGGAACAAAAGCGAAATCGTAACTGAGAAGTTTCTAATTCGAGAGTGTCGAGGTTGAGCGAGCCAGCCTCGAGTGATGAGGCGAACTATTCGCCCTTGCTTTGCCGAGGGAACCAAGCAGCGAGCGTCTGGATGAGAAAAAAAGGCTCCTGGGAAATTTATGGGGGAAAGAATTTCTCCCCATCATCATCGGGCGAGGAAGAGGAGAAAGGACCCAGTCACCAGGCGAGTAAGGAGAAATCAGGAGGTGAGGCGCATCGCCTCTGCGTCGCCAGACGAACCTCGGGAGAGCGAAACTGCTTGTATTTTTGTAAAGGTCGTAACTTGAGTTTTCGGACTCTGTTTGATGCACCGTTCGAAGCGTTGGAAATCTAACCCGATAAAATATATTTTGGTGGAATCAAATGAGTAAAATAATTTTTGTTCCAGTACTTATAGCTTGATAAGTTGGATGTTGTGTGATGAATTTATTATGAAATATATATCATGATAACCTGGTGTTGTTATAATGATGATATATGATATTGTTGAGTTGTATGAATTGTATGTTGCATGTATGAACAACTGGTGGCCTATAATGACATGTCACATTGATGGATGTAGATATCAATATGTGTTGTTTTGTTGCATGGTTGTGTCGCATGCATTACATGTTATAGATTTTAGTCCTATTTGTGGGCTCCGATCCTAGATGGCGTGGATCATAAGCAATGTGAATCGAATTATTCACGATGTTGGTTGGCTCTGATCCTAGATGGCATGGATAGGGAGTGATTTGAATCGAATTGTCCATGATGGTTGTTGGCTCTGGTCCTATATGGCGTGGATCGGGAGCGATATTGGTACCACATGAATTGAGTTTGTGAGTCGGTCTCATTGCATTGCATTATCATTAACCTGATGTTTGAATTGTTAGATTGATGTATGTAATACATGATAACTCAAAGATATATGTCGATGATTATGCATGATTGTGTAGTTAACATGTAATAAGACTGTTGTTGTTATGTGAATGTGTGAGATATAGAATGTGTGGCTATGCGTGATTTAATTGATGTATACTTATTATTATATGTTCTCTTATATTGTTGTGATATCTCATCCTTCTGTTGGAATGATGCTTATACGATATCGTGTAGATAGTCAGGAGTAGTCCGAGGATACGTAGATTGGAAGAGGTGGATCTTCGGTTTATTTTCGAGTTGGCGTATATGCTCTGATATGTAACACCCGAGGGGGGGGGGGGGGGGTGAACGATTATTTATTTCATTGTTTTTGGTGATTTGTTTGGAGTCTTATGATCTCCCTGTTATTTGAATACATGTTATTTTATGATTGGATAAAAATTGTTTTAACAACAATTATGATTCTTTTTCGTTGCATAATAAAATTTAAAGTTGAGGACTATGATGTTTTGTTATGGTTCATCCATAATTTTGTATTATGTATATATGTATATGTTTTGAGCAGGTTTATCATTTTATAAAGTGTAGCATCCTAATTGTTTGTTAATTGGTTTATTTTAAATAAAAATTACTCTGATTTTAAATTATTATTCTTCGAAGAAATTAGGTTGTTATATTAGTGTATCAGAGCAGGTTGGTCTGTCCGGCCAAGTTGTTGAGTCTGTAGTGTGGTGTGATAGTTGAACATTGTTGATAGGTTTCTTCTAACCATTTTTTGTTGTGATGGTGTCAAACAGTGCAATGGCTGGAAGAAAGATGTTGCAATTGTTGATTTTTTACAGGCTGTGCAACATCAGCCTAATCATGGGTCTCGTGTTTTAGAAAAACTTTAGAGGAATCATCGGCATGTCTTCAAGGGTAGGTATGATCCTGATGGAGCACGTGCTTGGATCAAAGAGATTGAAAGGATCTTTCGGGTCATGGAATGCTCAGAGGAAAAAAAGGTGTGGTTTGGTATGCATATGTTGGCTTAGGAGGTTGATGACTGGTGGTTTGGAACCCGTCAGAGGCTATTGGCAATAGGTGAGGTTGTTACTTGGGTTGTGTTCAACAGAGAGTTTCTGAGGAAGTATTTTCTAGAAGATGTTCATAGAAAGAGAGATATTGAGTTCCTAGAGTTAAAACAAGGGAATTTATCTATAATTGAGTATGCTTCTAGGTTCGTGGAAGTTGAGAATTTCTATCCGCATTATAGTGAAGCGACTACTGAATTCTTAAAGTGTATCAAGTTTGAGAATGATTTACGTTCGCAAATCAATAAAGCAATTGGATATTATTAAATTCATAGATTTCCAGAGTTGGGGAATAGTTGTAGAATTTATGAAGAGGATAGTAATGCTCACTATAAGATTATGAGCGAGAAGCACGACAAGGAACATCAGAACCGCAGAAAGCCTTATAATGCTCCAACTGATAAAAGAAAATAGAAAGTTGTTTATGGAAAGAGGCCAAGTGGGGGAGTTTCTCCCGCTAACCTTAAGTGTTTCAAATGCGGTGAGCTAGGACATCGAATAAGTGAATGTTTAAACAATGTAAATAAGTGGTTTCGTTATGGTAAGACTGGACATGGAGTAGTTGATTACAAGTGAAGAAAGACTAATTAGAGGTATATGTTTCATTAATAGTACTCTTTTAATTGTTATTATTGATATTGATGCTACACATTCTTTTATTGTTGCTGATTGTGTGAAAAGATTAGGTCTTATGTTGTCTTCTATGACTAGAGAAATGGTTATCGAGACTCCAACTAAGGGATAAGTGACTACTTCTCTAGTGTTCTTAAAATGTCCTTTTCAATTTTTGACAAATATTTTGTTGTGGATCTGGTTGGTTTACCATTGAGTGGTTCGGATGTGATCTTAGGTATGAACTGATTGGAATTCAATTATGTTCATATCAATTGTTACAACAAATCTATGCGGTTTCTTACTCCTGACGAGGAGGAGGACGCTGGATTCTTGTTCGCTAGGAAGATGAATGAGTTGGTGCAGGATGAAGCTCATGTGTTTTCGCTATTTGTGTCCTTATCTGTTGAAAACCAAGCTACAATTGATGAGTTGTAGGTGGTGCGTGAATTTCCTGAAGTTTTTCCAAATGAGATCTCAGATGTACCACCAGATAGAGAAGTTGAGTTTTCTATTGATCTTGTTCCTGGTACTAGAACCATTTTGATGGCACCATGCAGGATGTCAGCATCTGAGCTAGCAGAGTTGAAGAAGCAATTAGAAGACTTGCTTGAAAATAAATTTGTGAGACCAAGTGTAATGCCTTGGGGAGTGTAATACGGTGGGAGAACTGACTTGGTTGTTTGCGTTTGATCGCAATTGCTGCGGATAGCAAGAGTCGCCATTGAATTTTCTTTTATCTAATAAGGAAAGGCTGAAAAGAACAGGAAAGACCTTTCGAGATTATTTCTTAAGTTCGGGGGATAGGTTATGAAAAGGGAAGGTATTAGCATCCTTTTCATCCGTAGTTATCTACAGGCTCTTAGTTGCTTGCTAGATCACTTGCTTTTGTTTGAAAATGTGGTTGTGGTGTGGGTTTTGAAAGTATTTTGAAAATGTCTTTGTAATGATTCTCGTCTCTATAAGAATGCGTACAAAGTGTTGGTTTTGAAAATAGTATAAAGAGGTGTTTGTGGAATGTGTTTTTTAAAGCGATTTTGAAAAGTCTCTTTGTAATGATTCTCGTCTCTATAAGAATGCGTACAAAGAGATTTGTCTTTTGAAAATGTTTCAAATGAAAGTGTTGGTATGCAAAATGTTTTTGTTATGAGCAAGCAAGAAACTATGAGCGTCCTACCTACTCAAAGTGTCTAATGTTCTTTTCCTCCTTCTTTAGATGTTACTATCTTACCATTGATTTGGTAAGAAGCCCCATTGTTGGATGTGAAGGGACATGCGTGAGTCACTTGTATAGTCATAAAAGGTAACCTATGGGACATTTTAGCAATGTCATTAGGGACTAGATCGTTTACCGAAGGCAACATTGAGGGTTATCGAGGGACTACGATCTTTTATCGAGGGTCTTTGCTAAAACGCCCATATTCGAGGTACATGACTATTTTCCGAGGCAACAAGTGGGATTACCCTAGAGGTGCAGGTGTGAATAATGTGTTTGATTGCATGCATTTTGTCTTTGAATTTTAGGTTGTCTACTTGTTTGTTTTATCTTGCCATACACCCTAATTACTATCATTTTTATAAAGCAATAAAAATGCATAAGATAAATATCCTACACTATTTCAACCATATTGAATAGCAAGAAAATGTAAAGACAAAACCAAATAAAAAAGGAAAAATGAGCTTTTCGATTCAGGCAGCAACACCCTTCGATTATGCTTCTCTGGCTCCTTTCGGTTTAGCCTGGAAGTAGTAAGGACACGCCTTTCGATTTCATCCATTTCCTGTTTCTTTCGAATGGGACCTGGAAGTCAGTGTGTGGGTGGCTTTTGATTCTGCCTTTCTGCTTCCTTCGAATGGCCTAGAAGTCAGTGTATGGCGAAGCCTAAGGCCACATTCTTTGTTCTGCTTGCAACTGTGAAGCAGCCATGGGTGAAGCCTAAAGCTTCGATTCACACCTCCTTCCTCCTGTTTTCTTTCGTTTGGGATTTAAATAGCAACATGGCCTGAGGTCATGCTAGTATTGTCTCATGGCCAGGTTAGTTCTTAAAAACGTTTGATAAACCAAGAAACAAAACCAAAATGTTAGCAATGAAAATAAACTATAAAGGTGGAAATGAAAAGGAAACAAAGGAAAATAATGATGTTTGAAACGAAAGGAAATGGTTATTTACATGTTGTGCTTGAAACGAAAAAAAAAACTTAAGGTTAAGAGGACTTACCTTGCTTGAAGTTGGGATGTGTGTGCTTGACCTTGAGTGGCTGCCCTAAGTGTTCCCATATTCGAAGGAAAGAAACAAGGATTATGTTTCTAACACTAGATTCGAAAGAAAGAAACAAGCATTGGGTTGCTTCTGATTCGAAAGAGAAAAAGAAACAAGGATTGTGTTTAGGGTTTAAGAATCTTAAGAGTTTAAGAGTTTAATAGTTTTTAAGAGTTTGATGATTTTTTTCCACGCCACCCAAAGTCCTCTTCAGCTTGAAAATGTTTCTCTATTTATAGAGAAAGGGTTAGAGGTGCTGGAGTAACCAGGTTTGTAGGATAACAAACCATGGTTTGGTTGAAAATAAAATAAATTTGATCCCTTTCGTTATTCCCAAGTTTCAAGTACAAGTGAGGGCCTGTTGTCTGTTGGGGGCAGGATATTGGACTTATGCTTTTGGCACTGCTTGCATTCAGACAAAAATCAGATTGGGATCTAATTTTGTGATTAAAGTACTCTTTATGAAAAAGGGTACGTAGCCTTTTGCTATTTTATCCAAGAATAGAATTATCCAGTAGACAAAGCTTAGAACCTTTGTGTAAGCCTCTGATTATGTAAAGATTTGGAAGCAACATAGCTTGACAAGTGAGATTTGGAGGATAAGGCTATGAGATTTTCTCAATGTTCTTTAAACAAGCTTTCTTCGAAGGGTTCAAATTGGATTTGAAGTGTGTTGCTTCGAAGGGAACCAAAAACTCCAATCGAAGCTTTGTGTGGAGGTGGATCTTGTCCAATCAAAGGCTTGCCTGCCATAGGTCACATGGCCAAACGAAAGGGCGTATACAGGAGGTCTCTGCTTTGGAGGCGCTAGCATGAAGGGGAAATTATGCCTTGTGAGTCAAGCAAACATGCAATAGGCCTTTGCTTAAACGAAAGCTTGCATGAAGAGCCATTATCCAAACAAAACTTTCATGCCAAGGCCATATGGCCAAATGAATGATGTAACCCAAACTTGCATTCGAAGGAGGCCACAAGCCCAAACGAAAGATTTAAGCCAAAGCTTGCAATAAAAGAAAGGCCACATACCCAAACGAAAGATGCATGCTGGAGGTACCTACTTTGTGAATCAAAACAAATATGTAGGATGAAAATGGTGCAATCGAAAGATGTATGCAAGAGGCCATTGCCTTGTGCATGCTGGTATGAAATAAATTCCTGCCTTGTGAATTAAAGGAAGGTGTAGAGAAGGCACCTGTCTTCTGAATTGAAGGGCGTCAGTAGGAAGCCAACGCCTTCTGAATCAAAAGAATCCAAACAGGAGAATGCAAATGATGCAATCGAAAGATGTATGCAAGAGGCCATTGCCTTGTGCCTGCTGGTATGAAGGAAATTAATGCCTTGAGAATTAAAGGCAAGCGTAGAGAAGGCACTTGTCTTCTGAATCGAAGGGCACTAGTAGGAAGCCAACGCCTTCTGAATCGAAGGAAGCCAAACATGAGGCTTTTGCCTTCTGAATCGAAGGAAGCTACAAGAGGCCTTTTGCCTTGTGCCTGCTTGCCTGGTGAGAGCCTATTGCTTTGAAGCATGCAAGAAGGAAGTTATTGCTAAATCGAAGGCTACATACAACTAGCCATCACTTTATGAATCAAAGCAAGTATAGAGGGAATTATATGTCTAATCAAAAAAGGCATGCATGCATCAAATGTCCAATCGAAGCAGGCATATAGGCAGCCATTTGTCCAATCGAAGCAAGAGAAATTGAAGAAAGCTTGTAGGAGACCAAAATCCAATTGAAGCCTTGTGAATCGAAGAAAACTTGTTTTTTTCTTCAATTTTGTCAAAAAGAATATTTTTATCTGCTTTTCTATTTTTAACAGATCCCTCTTTAACTTGATGCTAAAAAATCCAATTGTACTTGTGTAAGCTTGAATTTTTTAGAATCCTTGTGAGAAATGCCTTGAGAAATGAGAGGGAAAATTTTGGGGTGCAACAGCTTCCCCTGTTCAATCTTCTTAAACCTAAAGAGTTAGATTGGCGAGTCTTCCAATCGTGATTTGAAGGTGCAAGATGATTGAACACTAGAGTGCCCAAAAATTTGCACTCGATGATGTGGTGGTTTATTTTGTAGGGATTGGGCTTAAAGTTGCCATTTGGAGAGTTATTGGAGATGGGCTTACAGATGTCATCAAAAAGTGATTGGTGACAAAAATTGGAAGAAGTATCAGAATAAATCTCTGGTCGATTTATACTGAAACAATATATGTAGTGGGATGAGTATCAGAATAATATCCATAAATGGATCGTATCTGAAAGATGTACTGAATGAGCATCAGAATGACATCCATATCTGGATCTTATCTAGACTGTATTTGAGAGGTGTGATAAATGAGTGTCAAAATGACATCCGTATCTGGACCGTATCTGGAATATATTTGAGAAATGTCTGGAATAAGTATTAGAATAATATTTGTCTCTGGATCGTATCTGAACCGTTTCTAGGAGAAAAACCTGGAATAAGTATCAGATTAATATCCGTCTCTGGATCGTATCTGAACTATTTCTGGGGGAAGTCTGGAGCAAGTATCATAATGCCAGCCATATCTGGATCACATCTGAACTGTTTCTAGAAGAGAATCTGGAGTAAGTATCAGAATGTCAGTCGTATCTGGATCGCATCTGAACTGTTTCTAGAAGGGATCTGGAATAAGTATCAGAATGTCAGCCGTATCTAGATCACATCTGAACTGTTTCTAGAAGAGAATCTAGAGTAAGTATCAAAATGTTAGCCGTATCTGGATCACATCTACACTATTTCTAGAAGAAATATTGAGTAAGTATCAGAATGTCAGCCGTATCTGGATCGCATCTGAATTGTTTCTAGAAGAAATATGGAATAAGTATCAGAATGTCATCCATATTTGGATCACACCTGAATTGTTTCTAGAAGAGAATATGGAGTAAGTATCAGAATGTCAGCTGATCTAGATCGCATCTGAACTGTTTCTAGAAGAAATATGGAATAAGTATCAGAATGTCATCTGTATCTGGATCGCATCTGAACTGTTTCTAGAAGGGTGTACGATTTCTTTAGCTGGTCGCGTAGATAATTGTCGTAGCTTGTTTCTGGTATTAATCTACAATCAGTTTGTCCTCAGATAGTTGTCATGGCTTGTTTCATGTATTAATCTGGAACTTGTTTTTTGTTGGTCGTAGAGATAATTGTCCTGGTTGGTTTCAGGTATTAATATCTGACCTTAGAAAGAAAGATGGTTTTCCCGTTCTTATTACAGGTATTAATCTTTACTCTTCTCATGTAGATAGTTTTTCTGGCTTGTTACAGCTATTAATCTACAATCGGTCGTCTACAGATAGTTTCCCTGACTTGTTACAGGTATTAATCTGGAACTATTGAAAATTGTTGACGATAGTTATCTGCTGATTGATCTTTCCTGAAAAGGTAAAGAATTAGCTGCATGCAATGTCATGATGTATGAAATGCATGACGTAATGATGTTCTCAAAATAAATGAGATTGTGTTGTATGTATTTATCATGTATGTAATATGATGTATGAAATGTGAAATATTGTCGGAATGTATCTTTGTCTTGGAAAATAAATCTTTGACAAGTGTTGAGGAGCTTCGGGAAGTTGATTCCTAGACTGCTTTTGGAAATGAAGAGTATGTGTATCTTCGAACTTTTTTTAGAATGTTTTTGCTGGGGAATCCCGTTTTGCTGTTTGAGGAGAACTCCGTTAGGGAATATTGATTTTGTTTGAGGGAAAACTCTGGAGAATGTTGATTCCTGCTTGGGGAAAAGAGTTCAGGAGTTTTAGTTGTCTATTTCTCTACTAGAGAGTTATATCTTGATCGAAATAGAAAAGAAGTTAACAATTTTTGGGGGATAAAGAAGTTAACTATTATCTGGTTGGCTTCCAAGCTTTGCAGCAACTCACTGGGGATTGTAGAAAAGTCTATTGGGGAAGAGGGGTTGTGGTCCCTTGAATTGTAGTAGTCGGAGAGGCAAACTCAAGCTGGGGAATCTGTAGTTTATTGGGGAACTAAACCTTGTTGCCAATCTGCCGGAGAAGTGTTTTCTTTTGGCAGAACCCCTCGAGGATTCTTGAGATCAGCTCAGTTGGGGAGAAGTTTTCAAAGATTGAAACTTTGGCTGGGGATTGCATGAATCCAATGAATTTGGTCTTTGTGGGTTTTGGACCCTCATTTGTGAAGATTATTTTGTGGGGATAACTTTATAGAGATGACCCTATGGGGACTTTGACTAGGGATACCCTTATGAAGGGGATTCCATGGAGATTTGTCACTACCCCAAGTAGAAAGTGTTGTAGCATTGCCAGAAAAATGTTTGCCTTACCGTACGTAACCTTTTGTTAGAATTCACGTTCAATGCCCCAAGTGATTCAGATACAGACCTGCCCCTGGTTATTCAGCATTTCTTGAGAGAATTATTAGAATTTTGACTTGACTTCCCCCAGACGAGTTGGACGGTGACATGTCATGCCCCCTTGTTTATATGAGATTTCTCATTGGAAGCGTCATCCCATTTAAAGTGATTTTGTCTACTAAGAGAGTTTTTGTTCGCTGGATGTTTGTCGTGTGAATTTCTCTACTGTCAAACAATTAGCCATATGAAAACAACGATATTCAAATAATGCAAATTTTATGCTTGTCTTGAAGTTTTGAAAATGCGTTTAAGCAGATAAAAGAATTTTTGTAAGAAAATTCAACTCAGGATTTAGAGTAAGCCTTGTAGGAGTCAAAATACCTTTTGTAACAGTATGCTTTCGAACTAACCCATGCTTCAATTATGAATTTTGAAGGGTTATAACATGGCTTGGTTCACGATTTAAGAAACAACAGATAAGGCTCAAAGTGTATTTGTACTCGCCCGTTCTTCATGATGTTCTTAAGTCCTAAACTCATTTAATTGTGCGTTTTGAACTCCAATTGAGTCTGGAATGATGGTTCATATATTTGGAAGTTTATTTGAGAAGGCAGTCATTTTTGCAACACGTTTCATGTTGTTAAGGATTTTTAGTGACCTCTTTTTGATTTATTATCCCTGATTTTTTTGCCTGATTGTTCTTGTTTTGATATTACATTCAACGGGATGCCTCAGTTTTTCTTAAGTCTCCTTCGTAGGTTTTGACTCAGTGGGCTTTTCTCTTGGGAGATAATGACTGCCTGTTAGACAGGGAACCATCACCATTCTTTTGAATTAGAAGGATGTTTTTGACTTTACCCGTTGTGTACGAAGTGAAAGTTTACGACTGAACGTGCATTTGAATTAACTGAGAGACTACCATGCCCTAGGTTTTGATTAAAGGTTTCAATTTGTGTAAAAAAGGAAACTCCTAATTCTTTGGCTCAAAGGGGTTGACTAGGGATTATCTTCCTTATAACTCCAGTGTTTAGGAATTGAAACAAACGCATGTACATCGTCAGCAAGGTCTGTCCAAAAGCATAGTGTATGAGATTATGGAATTGTTTTTGTCATCCTCCCTCTAAAGGTTTTCAAATTTTTGAAACAAGAGTTGAATATCATAAAGGGAGTAAAAAATCATAGTTTGAAAAATAATGAAAACGAATGGATTAATTCAAGACAAACATATGCAATGCATTAATGAAACAAAGTTTAACATTAAATGATAAGTGCTTAAGAAAACAAAGAAATTACAACTGAAAATTCGAATAAACAAAAATTTCTCCGTCTAAATTTGTCATTTCATATGGTGTGCCTTTGAGGGGTGACAGAAGAACTCCAGTTGACCATCTTGTGTGAATTCCAATGCTCTTTCGTCGATCATATTTTAAATCTTGTACTTCAGCGCCCAATAATCGTTTGTATCATGCATAGGACTTCCATAATGATAGGCACACCTTGCATCAGAATTGTAGTTAGGAGAAGAAATTTTGGGATTTGGATGAAGTCCTATCAACGTAATCAGATTCATCCTCAACATGTGTTACAAAGCTTGAGACAGTGGCATGTTGATGTTTGTAAACTGCCTCTTGGGCTCGTTTTGCCTTTGCTGATTTCCTCGTTGACTTTGGTGAGGCCATTATTGGGCTCGTGACCTGGAAGCAAATTGGAAAGGTCTACTCTCCACCAAACCAACTTCTTATCTCAACGGAGGCTGATTAATGACTCGATCCCCACTTCTAACAGTTTGCCCTATATGATTGCATCCGTCTTAATGAAGCTTATTGATGAGTGATCTCAACTCTTCTTGTCCCTGAGCCAAGTTTTGGATAAGAGCCATCTGGCCTACCATCTGTCCCATCATCTGGATCTTCATTGTGGCTATCTCAGTTTATAGTCGTTCCAACTAGTCATCCTTGTCGTCCTCTGATCAGTGTATTTTGATGCACATCCTTCCACGATTGTACTAATACATTTCTTTAGTTTATTGTGTTTATTTTTATGTTTTAATATGTTTTGCTAATTTATTTTATTTTTGCATTTAATTAATTTTCGTATTTTATTTTCAGCAACTACAGCTTTCGCGGAAAAATTCATAACTGGAGCTACGGGGATCGGATTGAGGAGTTCTAATATTGGTTGGAAAGCTAAGAAAAATACCGACAACTTTCTAGTTGTGGCCAGACGCTGATTCGGGCTGTAGCAAGGTTGAAAAAGTCGTTGAAGTTGCAGCATTTTATATTTAAGTTTGGGTCATTTGTTTTGGGCCTGAGTTTTGTATCCGACCGAGTTGAGTTGTTTCTTTTTAGTTTTTACCTAGATGCTACAGAATTTTTGGCAGCAGTTCACTGTTCACGAAAAAGAGAAAGCTTTGTACAAATCAATGGAGAACGAAAACCTTTCTGACGGATTTACTGTACTCAGGTTCTAACTTTGAGATTATTATAGCATTTGCAATTTAAATTCGATTTCTTTCAACTATGTTATGAGATTGTTGTTTGCTTAATTCGATTTTCATATAACATTGTTGATTTAATTTGATTGATTAATGTTCTCAAATTTTAATTGCGATTGACTTTGCTTAATTGTTAATTTGCGTCACTTTTAACCGTATGCTTAATCCGGCCATAGGAACATGTTTCTCATAGTGTCAATCGCGCTTGTTAATTGATATTGTAATCAAATAGGATAGAAACTTCGCTTAGGAGATTGTAATGTTAGCAGTCGATGATAGGTACAAACCGAGACAGTGAATCCGTTTGTTATAATCACTCATATCAAAAATAACTTATTTTATAATCACTTTTCATAATCAGCTTATTTGCCTAAAATCAAACCAACCCCCCCCCCCCCCCTTTAACTCGATTTTAGTTAGTTAATAATATTTCAAGAATCCTTGAGAACGATATTCGAGGCATTTGTCGCTATATTACCGTTTTATAAAATACTACAGTTTTGAAACCGTTGAGTAAAAACACTCGTTTTTGATCCGCGCGCGACAACGGATCAAATTGGCGCCGTTGCCGGGGATTCTTGGTATTATTAGTTGTTTTTAGAGTCATAGGGTCAGTTTCTTTGAGTCTAGGCGTTAGTTTCTTCGCGATTTCGTCCAATTCACGTTGTAGAGTCGAAATAGTAAAAAAATCGTTTTTTTTTTTAAATTGAGTCCGATTTGAAATCTGCTCCGACCAGTTTATGCCAAAAAAATCACTGATCATTTATCCCATACTACAAAGTAGTTATGGGGCTTTGGTCTCAATTTCCCAAATTCATCATTTTCCTATTTTTTATGATTTATTTACTGTTTTCATAAAGTCGAAAAAAATCAAAAAAATTATCAAAATTCTATTTTTCGTCCTTTAGAAGAATTTCGTGTTCAGTTTATTTTTTTGAAAAAAATTTAATCATTTTCCTTCTTTGTGTTTGTTTTTGCTTTTAGGGACATTGTTGGTATTTTGGGCTTTGTTACCATTGCTGCGTATTAGTCCTGGCTACTAGGTCCTGCTGTCCTGAGCTTGTTGCTTTTGATCATGAGGTAGAAAGAACATTGCACACACAACGTAGGAGAGTCCAAGTTAACACTAGTCCACCACCCACAATTGAGTTTGAGTTTGAGTCTGATTCTGATTACTTGCACTATCTGTTTGATTCTGATTCTGAAGTTGTTATTGATATGGATGACCAAAGATCCTTAAGGCAATTGGCTGCCCCTGATGTAAATTATAATGGCATGTGTATTGATTATGATGATGTTGCTGCTCATTTTGAATTAAAATCGGGTTTAATACACTTGTTGCCTAAGTTTAGTGGTCTTGCAGGTTCTATGCTCTACACCATCGAAGCCTGAAGGTATCACTGAAGATCACATCAAACTTTGAGGTTTTCCTTTTTCATTGCAGGGTGCAACAAAGGATTGGTTGTACTACCTCGAGCCAAATTCAATTGCAAGCTGGAATGCGCTGAAAAAGGTGTTTTTGGAGCGATATTTTCCTGCCTCTAGAGCTGCCTCAATAAGAAAGGAAATTTGTGGTATCAGACAAGGTAATGTGTCACTCACTGAGTATTGGGAGAGGTTCAAGCACTTGGTATCCATCTGTCCTCAACATCAGATCACCGAGCAATTACTCATCCAGTACTTTTATAATGGGTTGATACCGATAGACCGAAACATTCTTGATGCCGCTAGTGGTGGAGCACTTGTTGATAAGACTCCAGCTGCCGCCAAAGCTCTAATAGAGAATATGTCTCTTAATCCTTAGCAATTTACCACTAGAGACAATTCTGCACAAAGCAAAGGAGTGAATCAAATTCAAGCTTCTTCTTCCAACAAAGCTTTAGAGACCAGAATTGATGAGCTCACAACATTAGTCAACTAACTAGAAGTAGCAAAAACTCAAACATCAACTCTGTGTGGTATTTGTACTTCTCCTGAGCACCCGACTGATACATGTCCCATTCTGAGAGATGAATCTATCACTGAGCTTCCCCAAGCTTATGCAGCCAATCTTTACAACCAAAACAAGTACAATAACATCCCTGATCTGTCCACCAACAAATATCATCCGAATTGGAGGAATCATCCCAACCTTCGATATGGAAATCCACAAACCAGCCAATAACAGAACCCACCTCAACTGGCTGCCCCTGCACCTTCCGGACCATCCCTAGAGAATCTTGTTAAACAAATGTCTGTCAACAACCTTCAGTTCCAACAAAGGACCGATTCTAGCATTCAGATCTTGAACATGCAAATGGGACAGCTTGCTACTCAAATAAATAACATGCAAGCCCAAGGTTTAAACCAACTTCCAGCCTAAACGGTTGTCAATCCGAATGGTCCAAATGCCAATGTAAGTGCAATTTCTTTGCGATCTGGTAAGGTTACAGGATCAGCCCCTGAGGTAACATCTGAACCTTCTCCATCTTCTGTCCCTTCTTCTGTTGTTATGAATGAAACTGAAAAAAATAAAGAAAGAGAGTATGTTCCACCAGTCCCCTTCCCACATAGAGTTTTGAAAAACAAAAAATTTGATGAGGGGGACAATGAGATTTTAGATGTATTTAGAAAGGTTGTTGTGAATATTCCTCTTCTTGATGTGATGAAGCAGGTACCAAAGTATGCGAAGTTTCTGAAAGACTTGTGTACAAACAAGAGGAGGTTGAAAGGAAGTGAGCGAGTAAACTTGGGACGGAATATTTCTGCATTTATTCAGCCCAAGCCTTCATCTGAAAATGTTTTAGCCCTCACTACTCAGTTGTTGCCACAAAAGCAGAAGGATCCAGGAACATTTGCTATCCCTTATACCATTGGGGATAAGCAATTTGATAATTGTATGCTTGATTTAGGAGTGGGCATTAATGTGATGCCCACTTCTATTTATAATAACCTTTGTTTTGGTCCTTTGCAGCATACAGGTATAATCATTCAGTTGGCGAATAGGAGTAACGCCCGCCCCACCGGTGTAGTCGAAGATGTCCTTGTTCAAGTTAATGATTTAATTTTTCCTGCAGATTTTTACATTCTGGACATGGAAGGAGAAACAAAGTCCAGCAAAGCTCCCATCATTTTAGGCAGACCATTCATGAAAACGGAAAAAACAAAGATTGATGTTGACGATGGAACCATGTCCATGGAATTTGGTGACATTGTCGTAAAATTTAACATTTTTGATGCCATGAAACATCCATTGGAGGAGCATTCCGTTTTTCATATTGAATTAATCTCTGATTTGGTGGATGAAACTTGTTCTGAATTGTTTTCATTAGATTTTCCATCTTTATCTACATTTGATGATGTTTATTCGTGTTCTGATTGTACTGACACTAACATATGTGTTGTACCCCAAAATTTGCCCTCCCATATTCTTCAAGAAATTGCCAAGCCAAGTCATAAAACTCCCCCAAGGGTTGCACAGTCCAACTGTCTCCTATACAGTCAAAACTAGGGTTTGTGTTCTGATCAAGAAAAGGAAGTGTTCAAAGGTCCAATCAAGTCTCATATGCTTACAAACATGGTCAAGCATCCTCATATCAAGTTTCAAGGCATTCAGCTCAAGATTGCACAGTCAAAACCCTAAATTGCACTACAGTCAACTGTAGGGGCAAAATGGTCATTTGACAGTCAAAAGTTCAAATTTTTGGTCAACATATCATTTTGAAGCCACAAACATCATTTGATCAATGCTTGATCATGATTCTCAAAATTTGGCTCAGAAATCATCAAAGATGCAAAAGTTGCTATATTTGGACAGTTGAAAAAGTCAACTGAAATTGACCAAAGCATAACTTTCACATGGATTATCAGAAAAATTCCATCCAAAGCTCATTTTGAAGAGAAAGACATTTCCTACAACTCATCTTCATACTTCAAGTCCAAGAAATGCTCTCACAAAAAGTTATCAATTTCAACATTATAGGTCATTTTCAAAAGTCAACAAAAAGGGACTTTAAGTCAAAGGCCATAACTTGAGATTGGAAAATCAAAATGACATGGGACCAAAGGCATTGGTTAAAGGACTCAAAGACCTTTCCAAAATGTCCAAGAACATGAGAAAAGCTTAAAAATTGAGCAAGTTATGCCTTGTAGAAGTTGGGAAATTTTTGTGAAATGGCAAAAGTCAACTATCCTTGAAACTTCAATTTTTGACAAAAGGGCCCACTTTCTTCCACTTGATTCAGCCTTGTCATGCCACACACGTGTCCCATGATTAATTTCAAGACCAAATATTGATTTTTCTATTTTATTTAATTTTTGATAATTTAATTCATTTTAAATCTTTAAAAATTCAAATAAAATTCAAAAGTCAATGAAATAGTGTCATTTGAATTGGGATAGCTTCCATATATCATGTGCCAGCTCAGAAACTCATGCTAGGGTTAGATTATACACTAAGTCTTGGTCTTGGCTTAAAAGAAGGAAAAGTTTGTTAATGAAAAAAGACCTAAGACCAATTCTCTCATGGGCATGGATAAAGGCCAACTAATGACCTAATTTACTTCCATCATAAGCACTGAGTCAAACCCTAAGCCTTGGACATCCTAAGCTGCGCAGGAAAAGACTTTGCAAAAATTGAAAATTTTCCATATAACTCAATTCTGAAATCAAGGTTGGAGGGGGATTGAAGTCCTAAGATTGATTCTAATAGCTTCCTTGACAATCTCTGAACGTGTGCCAATCTCTAACATCAACCAAAACGCAAAGAATTGGTATAATAACTCAAAACTGTACAGATGAAAACTTGGAGTCGTGCATCATGATTTAAGCATTTTTCTTAAGTTTTATTTGTTGATTCATGTTTGTTGTTTTGTTCTGATGCCAACCATGCCAATTAATTTCGTTTTTATGCCATGTATATGATTTCGCCATTGACAACTGTTAGGGTTTTCAGAAGCTCAAATTTAGGGCTTTCATAACAAAGCAAAATTAGAACTCCAAATGACCACCAATGGAACCAGTGCTTGAAGACGAAGAGGATGGCACCCTCGCGCTCAATTTATGAGCGTCGAGGGGCTAATCGTTATTTTCTTAAAACATATCTAAGGCCACGCATGTGAAACCGTTGCCTAAAGCCTTTGTTTACAGGGATGGTGGAGAAGACAACATCGTGGCAAGCCATGATTCGCTGGTTCAAATTTTCGCGCGCCCTCCACTAACGTGTTTGTTTTTTTCTTTTATTATTTATTTGCTATAATATGTTAACGCGCGTGATGTAGCTCAGTTGGCAAGTGAAGGGATTATTAATGTTTAAGACCTGGGTTCGATTCCCAGGTCTGTGCAATTTCCATGTTATTTTTCATTAGCAACTCCTATGCAGCACTCACACTAAGGATCATCATACACGCTCAGGGATCAGCGCCCACGTGTCCTGGGAGATCCATCAAAGGGCTCAGAGTCAAGGCATATGGTAGATGCTGGTCAACCTTGCCACATACTACGCAAAAAGTCAAAAAGACCACAGCTTAATGGGCCAGGCTTTACCATCAAAACCTCACAAATTGGGACTACACCCCCACCCTGGTTTGCAAATATTTTTATTTTTTCTCATCTCTTTTAATTATTATTTTTATTTGTTTCTTGTTTTAATTTAATTCAATATTTTTGCAATACATAAAAAATATAGAAAAATCAGAAAAAGATGAAAATATAATAAATTATTTTATTTTACTATTTTTGTAAATAAATACATGTAAATTAACTTAGTATTAATTTAGGTTGCAACTTTAATTCTTTCTCCTATAAAAAATCCAAAAATATAGCATTAGGTTAATGACTTTTTTTATTCCTTTTAATTTTCCTTGTTTTTTGCCATAATATTAGTAATTTTCATAATTAAACTTGTAAATTAATTAGGGTTGCATTTATGTTAGATTTTAATACTTTCTTAATAACTAAAAATCCAAAAATATAGCACTAGGTTTAATGACTTTTTATTCCTTTTAATTTTCCTTGTTTTTTGCCATAATATTAGTGATTTATTTATTTTCATAATGGAACTTGTAAATTAATTAGGGTTGCATTTAGGTTAAATTTTAATACTTTCATAATAAACTTAAAAATAATTAGAACTAGGTTTAACATTTCATTTTGTTTTTCTTAATTAATTCTTTTTTTATTAAATCTCAAAAAACACAAAAATACTAAAAAACATCTTCTTTTAATTCTTAATTTTAATTCCTTATTAATAATATTTCGCGAAAGGGTCCAACGCCCTCGTTCGTAATTTATTCGCGCATTTTATTTTATTGCTTAAATAATTATGTATCTCTCCCAAAGCCATGTAACTCGGACAATTTATACTTCTCGCACTTTTATTTGCTTTATTTACTTTCCGTCAAATCGGGTTCGGTTTAATTTTGGCGATGTGGACCCGCGCCATTTGTAATAGTCTTAGATTTATTTTCCCGCAACTTTTAACTATTAACAAAAGCATGAAAGAATGTATTGGACTTAAAATAAAATCAAGCGTAGAACACCAATGAACATGACAAGACAAAATATCTGAAAACGACACACAAATCACACACCACCCCTAGGGTACGCCTCACTGTTGCCTTTCGAAAGGTGATCGTCGAGTAGAGGATGTCTTAGTAAGTCCTCATGATCCGGGAACCTGGCATGAGGGTAGCTTCTAAGGTGTCTTCCCATTGCTCTGGTGATCACCATGTCCCTACCAACGAATTGACCCGAACACCTCCAACGGTGGTGCTACCTACCTCTCAATGGTGGGATGGCATTACTTTAAAGGACATTTACACAGACGAATTCCTTAGGGTAGGTAGGTTCTCGTAGATACTTGCTCTCTTCAAAAACAAAACAAATAATACTTTTCACCAACACATTTTCAAAAGCTTTCAAAGCAAATTTTTCAAACACTCTGACGTACGAGTCGAACTGAAATTTTTTCAAAGAAACTTTTAAAACCCACATTGAAAAGCAAACAAACCTTTTTGAAAACACATTGAGCAAGTACCTAAGAGCCCATGGACAACCATGGATAGAAAGGGTGCTAACACCTTCCCTTTCTATAACCTACCTCCCGAACCGAGAACAATCTCTTTAAGGAATTTTTCTGTGCTTTTGTCCTTTCCATTTGGAGAAAATAAAAGACGGTGGCGACTCTTGCTTCCGCGACATTTCGCGAACCAGCGTTAAACAGTCAGTTCCAGATCCACCGATCACAATATGTGTTGTATGTGTTGAGATTGATGCTGCCTTGCAGGCTGATGTGTTTTCTACAGGTGATGTTGCTGTCAATGAAGTTAATTATGCAGCAGAAGCTCTTGACATCCCGACTTCCCCAATCACTCCATCCATTAAGAAGCCCCCATCCTTAGAGTTGAAATAACTCCCGGATAATCTGAAATACACTTATTTGGAGAGTGATGAAAAATTACCTGTCATTATTTCTTCTAACCTTGATTTCGAACAGGAAAATAAGCTTTTGCAGATTCTGAAGAAACACAAGAAGGCAATCGGATGGACATTATCCGACCTCCCTGGTATTAGTCCATCGATGTGCATGCACAGGATTTTACTTGAGGATGGAGCAAAAACAGTAAGGCAGCCCCAAAGGAGGCTTAATCCTTTGATTCTTGATGTTGTGAAGAAAGAGGTAACCAAACTCTTGCAAGTAGGTATCATTTATCCTATCTCTGACAGTAAATGGGTAAGTCCAGTGCAGGTTGTGCCTAAGAAGTCTGGACTCACAGTGGTGAAAAATGAGAAGAATGAACTTGTTCCCACTAGAGTTCAGAAAAGTTGGAGAGTTTGTATTGATTACAGGAGATTGAACCAAGCGACTAGAAAGGATCACTTCCCTTTTCCGTTCATTGACCAAATGCTTGAACGACTAGCTGGTAAATCACATTACTATTTTCTTGATGGTTTTTCAGGTCACTTTCAGATCCATATTGCAACGGAAGATCAAGAAAAGACCACTTTCACTTGTCCCTTCGGTACTTTTGCTTACAGGAGGATGCCCTTTGGTCTTTGCAACGCTCCTGGCACTTTCCAGCGATGTATGATTAGTATTTTCTCTGAATTTATCGAAAATTGCATGGAAGTGTTTATGGATGATTTCATTGTTTATCGTTCTTCTTTTGATGCATGTTTGAATAGTTTGAACTTAGTTTTGCAGAGATACGTCGAGACTGACCTTGTTTTAAATTATGAAAAATGCCATTTTATGGTTGAGCAGGGAATTATTCCTTGTCACATAATTTCTGAAAAAGGAATTTCTGTTGACCCTGCTAAGATTGATGTTATTTCCACACTGTCTTACCCTTCTTGCATTCGCGAGATTCATTCTTTTCTTGGTCATGCAGGTTTTTACAGGAGTTTCATCAATGATTTCAGCAAGATAGCTCTTCCGCTCTCAAACTTGTTGAAGAATGACGTCACTTTCAGCTTTGATGACAAATGCAAACAAGCGTTTGACTTCTTGAAGAAAGCACTGACCTCCGCTCCCATCATCCAGCCTCATGACTGGACCCTCCCTTTTGAGATCATGTGTGATGCCTCTAATTATGCTGTTGGGGCTGTCCTTGCACAAAGAGTTGGCAAGGCTGCCCATGTTATTTACTATGCTTCTAGGACTTTAGATTCTGCACAGTCAAATTACACTACCACTGAAAAAAGAACTTCTAGCTATTGTTTTTGCTCTTGATAAATTCAGATCATATTTGCTAGGTTCCAAGGTTGTTGTTTTTACTGATCATGCAGCTTTGAAGTACTTGTTGAACAAGCCGAATGCAAAACTGAGATTGATTCGATGGATGTTGTTGCTCCAAGAGTTTAATGTAGAGATTAAAGACAAAAGTGGAGCTGAGAACTTAGTAGCTGATCACTTGAGTAGAATAGAGCGAGATGAAGATCATTTTCCCATCCAGGATGACTTTCCTGATGTGCAACTTTTACTTGTGCATGGTATTACTCCTTGGTTTGCTGATATTGTTAATTATCTTGTTGTTGGTGTTTTTCCTACAGGTGCATCCAGGTCACAAATTCACAAACTCAAGAGTAATGCCAAATATTATGTTTGGGATGATCCATATATTTGGAAGTTTGGTAGTGATCAAGTAATTAGGAGATGTGTCACTGACTATGAGATTGAATCTATTTTGAATTTTGCTCATTCATCTCAAGTCAGGGGACACTTTGGCCCTCAAAGGACTGCAAGGAAGGTCCTAGACTCGGGTTTCTTTTGGCCCACTATTTTAAGGATGCTTTCGAGACTTTCTGCACTTGTAAAGAGTGCCAGATAGCAGGTACAAACATTACTCGAAAGAGTGAAATGCCTCAGCAACCGATGCTTTTCTGTGAAGTATTTGATGTATGGGGAATCGACTTCATGGGTCCCTTCCCTGTATCATTTGGTTTTCTATATATTTTACTTGCTGTTGATTATGTTTCAAAGTGGGTGGAAGTTATCCCCACTAGGACTAATGGTTCTAGAGTTGTTGCAGACTTTGTCAGGTCTAATATCTTTTGCAGGTTTGGAATACCATGAGCTATCATAAGTGACCAAGGCACTCATTTCTGTAACCGCACCATGGAAGCTTTGCTCCGAAAGTATGGAGTTGTGCACAAGGTCTCTACTGCATATCACCCACAAACAAATGGGCAAGCTGAAATCTCAAACAGAGAGATCAAACAGGTTTTAGAGAAAATGGTGCAACCAAACAGGAAGGACTGGAGCCGCCGTCTAGAAGACGCACTTTGGGCTCATAGAACAGCTTTCAAGACACCCATTAGGATGTCTCCTTATCGACTTGTTTTTGGTAAGGCATGTCATCTTCCTGTAGAGATAGAACACCGTGCTTACTGGGCGGTGAAAAGTTATAATTTGGAGATGCAACAAGCAGGTATTGAAAGAAAACTCCAATTACAACAGCTTGAAGAGGTTAGACTAGAGGCTTATGAGAGCTCTAGGATTTATAAAGAAAAAACTAAGCACTTCCATGATAAGATGATTTCTAGAAAGGAATTCTCTGTAGGGCAACAGGTTTTATTGTATAATTCTCGCCTTAAGCTTATGGCTGGGAAACTTCGATCCAAATGAATTGGTCCTTTTGTTGTCACTAATGTTTTTCCTCATGGTGCAGTAGAAATTAAAAGTACAGGTACTGACAAAGTTTTCAAGGTCAATGGGCAGCGCCTAAAGCTTTTTCATCAAAGTGCAGTACCTGAAGATATGAGCATAGAGGAGCTTTCTTTGGAAGCGCCTAACTACACTGCAACTTGATCAGGGAGTTCTTATTCCTTTCTCTCAACCTTAATAACTGCGTCCTTTCATTGAGGACAATGCTTATTTTAAATGTGGGGGAGGGAATCATTTTGTTTCTTTACTTTTATTTTAATTTCAGTTGTTTTTGTTAAAAAAATTAAATAAAATGCATCTATTTGAAAGTTTTGGGTTGCAGACTAATTTGAGGTTATGTTTGTGGAGACTTAGGAAAAGCTCACAAGATCGGTATCGTCTTAACACTGTCTCCTGCATATGGAAATTGATTTGAATTCTTATTATGTATTAGCCTTGAATTCTCACTCTCTAATAGCTCTTGAGTAGTTTATTTCAGCAGTCAGCACCATCTCACACACTCTACGCAAGGAAGCCGATGAATATAAGTGAGTGTTCCGAAAAAGAAAAAAACGTGTTTTAAAAAGAAAAAGAAAAAAAGGAATGCACCTTCTAAGTTTGGTGACCCTCACCCGGTCACTTAACCCAACGGTCGTAGTGCCTACAAATTTCTTTTTCGAGAATAAGACTCGTTGTTAGTTGGTTCAACGGTTTCTGGTGCTGAACTTGGTAGGGAGGATTACGGTCCGATCCCCCGTAATTGCAACTGAGCAAGCAAAGGGTTATGCCATGTAAGTACCAGAACCCCGTGAAAAAAAGGATCAGAGTCACTAATCGGTCGCTTTGCTATGAGTGTGTGGAGATAACGGGTTTAATGTGATTGCGCTTGAATGAAAAAGAGCAAAAAGGAGGATGAGTAAGTTAGGTTTTTGCATAATAATATGATTCATATTGGTTTATATATTCAGGAGGCAAGACTAGTGTTCCTACGACATCCTTAGTGTACGAGACTAGTACCTGTTGATGCAATCTTGACCGAAGATGAATTTGTAGCCTAGGATGAGTAATTGACGATGCTTTTGCATTTCTTTTGATTGCATTTTGCTCGGAGTGCAAAAGTTCAAGTGTGGGGGAATTTGATCAGTGCATTTTGATGCACATCCTTCCACGATTGTACTAATGCATTTCTTTAGTTTATTGTGTTTATTTTATTGTTTTAATATGTTTTGCTAATTTATTTTATTTTTGCATTTAATTAATTTTCGTATTTTATTTGCAGCAACTACAGCTTTCGCGGAAAAATTCTTAACTGGAGCTACGGGAATCAGATTGAGGCGTTCTAATATTGGTTGGAAAGCTAAGAAAAAGACCTACAACTTTCTAGTTATGGCCAGATGCTGATTCGGGTTGTAGCAAGGTTGAAAAAGTCGTTGAAGTTGCAGCATTTTATATTTAAGTTTGGGTCATTTGTTTTGGGTCTGAGTTTTGTATCCGACCGAGTTGGGTTGTTTCTTTTTAGTTTTTACCTAGATGCTACAGAATTTCCGGCAACCATTCACTGTTCACAAAAAAGAGAAAGCTTTGTACGAATCAATGGAGAACTAAAACCTTTCTGACGGATTTACTGTACTCAGGTTCCAACTTTGAGATTGTTATAACATTTGCAATTTAATTTCGATTCCTTTCAACTATGTTATGAGATTGTTATTTGCTTAATTCGATTTTCATATAACATTGTTGATTTAATTTGATTGATAAATGTTCCCAAATTTTAATCGTGATTGACTTTGCTTAATTGTTAATTTGCGTCACTTTTAACCGTATGCTTAATCCGGCCATAGGAACATGTATCTCATAGTGTCAATCTCGCTTGTTAATTGATACTATAATCAAATAGGATAGAAACTTCTCTTAGGAGATTGTAATGTTAGCGGTCGATGATAGGTACGAACTGAGGCAGTGAATCCGTTTGTTATAATCACTCATATAAAAAACAGCTTATTTTATAATCACTTTTCATAATCAGCTTATTTGCCTAAAATCAAACCAACCCCCCCCCCCCCCCCCCCCCCCCCTTTAACTCAATTTCAGTTAGTTAATAATATTTCAAGAATCCTTGAGAGCGATATTCGAGCCATTTGTCGCTATATTACCATTTTACAAAATACTACAGTTTTGAAACCATTGCGTAAAAACACTCGTTTTTGATCCGCGCACGACAGCGGATCATCCTCAGGATTCCCCGTAGTCATGCCCCTAGTGAGGAGTGCTTTCACTTCTTCTTGTCCCTTGGATAGGTTCAAGAACATTTCCTGAAGTTGAGCATTTTGAGTCTGAATGTCCTTGATAGTCTGCACTAGAGCCATCTCTACTGAACACAATAAGATGTTAATAGTTAAACTTTGATCACAACTTTGATTGGAGAACTTTGTATCAGTGGATGTCCTTCCACGATAATCAAGCTCACCATGTCAAGTGGGTCATAACCCTTGACTCTTGTTACCGTGCTTTGGTCTTTTATAGCGTTTGATTAGAGGAGAATAAATCCTCTCACCCTTTGATAAATTCATGGTTCAACATGACCCTGCATCATAGGCCCTTGAGATCCTTGAAATGGTTATTGAAAATGCTATGGTATGATGTCATGTACAAGTATGCAAATCAAGCAAGTTGTTATGTACAAATAGTCATATACACACAAAGCAGACAAGTCCTTAGGTTCAGGCTTGCATGGAGTTTATAGACAAGTACCCTCTTGAAGTTTAGTTGGCTCAACCTGTCTTAGAAAGTGATCGAGTTCTAAGGAGCTTCAATATCACTGATCTTTCTTTTAGGCATTGTTCTAGCTCAAGCACCAAAGTATTGCGGCCTGAATATCCCAAAAGTCCAATCTCAATGAGTGTAGCATCGAGTATCAACCAATCTTCGGTCGGAACCAAAGCTGGCCATTTCACTACTTTCTAATGGCTTAGGATGAGTCAATTAAAGGTTCTAAAGGTCAGTTAATGCTTAATGACACTATAAGGAAGCCTAATGTTATCCTTGACTGACTCAAGGAACATCAATACAAGATAGAGTATCACGTTAATGTAGCTATCACTTTGTCCATATCGGTCTACACCGTACAGCCTCCATGACTTATTTCTACTTACCTAAAACAGTGCCCCAGATCCGGGTGTAGGATCTTTAACAATAACCCAAACAAGGACCCAAAAATGTAAAGAAATCAACTCAAACAATGAAAGGAAGTAAAAGTGATTTAGCCCTAAGGTAACCCCACTTTTAGTAAATTCAATATTTCCCCAACAGAGTCGCCAGTTTTGTAATACGGTGGAAGAACTGACTTGTTTGTTTGCGTTTGATGGCAATTGTTGCGGATAGCAAGAGTCGCCACTGACTTTTCTTTTATCCAATAAGGAAAGACTGAAAAGAACAGGAAAGACCTTTCGGATTATTTCTTGAGTTTGGGGGGTAGGTTATGAAAAGGGAAGGTATTAGCACCCTTTTCAGCTGTAGTCATCTACGGGCTCTTAGTTGCTTGCTAGATCACTTGCTTTTGTTTGAAAATGTGCTTGTGGTGTGGGTTTTGAAAGTATTTTGGAAACGTGTTTGTAATGATTATCGTCTCTATAAGAATGTGTACAAAATGTTGGTTTTAAAAATAATTCAAAGAGGTGTGTGTGGAATTTGTTTTTGAAAGTGATTTTGAAAATTATTTTTGTAATGATTCTCGTCTCTATAAGAATACGTACAAAGAGCTTTGTCTTTTGAAAATGTTTCAAATGAAAGTGTTGGTGTGTAAAATGTTTTTGTTGCGAGCAAGCGAGCAACTATGAGCGTCCTACCTACTCAAAAGGTCTATTTTTCTTTTCCTTCTCCTTTAGGTGTTGCTATCTTATCATTGATTTGGTAAGAAGCCCCATTGTTGGATGTAAAGGGACGGGTCTGGGTCGTTTGTATAAGCATAGAAGGCAACCTATGGGACATTTTAGCAATGTCATTTAGGGACTAGATCATTTACAGAAGGAAACATTGAGGGTCGTCGAGGGACTACGATCCTTTATCGAGGGTCTTTGCTAAAACACCCATATTCGAGGGACATGACTATTTTCCGAGGCAACAAGTGGGGTTACCCTAGAGGTGCAAATGTGAATAGTGTGTTTGATTGCATGTATTTTTTCTTTAAATTATAGGTTGTCTACTTGTTGGTTTTATCTTGCCATACATCCTAATTATTATCATTTGTGTAAAGAAATAAAAATGCAAAAGATAAATATCCAACACTATTACAACCATATTGAATAGCAAGAAAATGTAAATACAAAACAAAATAAAAAAGGAAAAAGGAGCTTTTCGATTCAGGAAGCAACACCCTTCGATTCTGTTTCTCTGGCTCCTTTCGATTTGGCCTAGAAGTAGTAAGGACACGCCTTTCGATTTCATCCCTTTCCTGTTTCTTTCGAATGGGACCTGGAAGTCAGTGTGTGGGTGACTTTCGATTCTGCCTTTCTGCTTCCTTCGAATGGCCTAAAAGTTAGTGTGTTGTGAAGCCTAAGGCCACACTCTTTGTTCTGCTTGCAGCTGTGAAGCAGCCAGGGGTGAACCCTAAAGCTTCGATTCACACCTCCTTCCTCCTGTTTTCTTTCGTTTAGGATTTAAATAGCAACATGGCCTAAGGTCATGATAGTATTGTCTCATTGCCAGGTTAGTTCTTAAAAACGTTTCATAAACCAAGAAACAAAAACAAAAGGTTAGCAATGAAAACAAACTAAAAAGGTGGAAATGAGAAGGAAACAAAGGAAAATAATGATGTTTGAAACAAAAGGAAATGGTTATTTACATGTTATGCTTGAAATGAAAAAAAACTTAAGGTTAAGAGGACTTACCTTGCTTGAAGTTGGGATGCGTACGCTGGACCTTGAGTGGCTGCCCTGAGTGTTCTCGGATTCGAAGGAAAGAAACAAGGATTATGTTTCTAGCATTGGATTCAAAAGAAGGAAACATGTGTTGGGTTACTTCAGATTTAAAAGAGAAAAAGAAACAAGGGTTGTGTTTCTTTAGATTCTGGGTTTGTGTTTAGTGTTTGAGAATCTTAAGAGTTTAAGAGTTTTTGAGAATTTGATGATTTTTTTCCACACCACACAAAGTCCTCTTCAGATTGCAAATGTTTCTCTATTTATAGAGAAAGGGTTAGAGGTGTGAGAGTAACCAAGTTTGTAGGATAACAAACCATGGTTTGGTTGAAACGGAAACAAATTTGATCTCTTTCGTTATTCCAAAGTTTCAAGTACAAGTGGGGCCTGCAGTCTGTTGGGGGAAAGAGATTGGACTTATGCTTTTAGCACTGCTTACGTTCATACAAAAATCAGATTGGGAGCTGATTTTATGATTAAAGTACTCTTTATGAAAAAGGGTATGTAGCTTTTTGCTATTTTATCCAAGAATAGAATTATCCAATAGAGAAAGCTTCGAACTTTTATGCAAGCCTCTGATTATGTAAAGATTTGGAAGCAACATAGCCTGACAAGTGAGATTTGGAGAATAAGGCTGTGAGATTTGCTTGACGTTCTTCAAACAAGCTTGCTTCAAAGGGTTCATATTGGATTTGAAGTATGCTGCTTTAAAGGGAACCAAAAACTCTAATTGAAGCTTTGTGTGAAGGTGGCTCTTGTTCAATCGAAGGCTTGCCTGCCAGAGGTCACATGGCCAAACGAAAGGGTGTATGTAGGAGGTCCCTGCTTTGGGGGCGCTAGCATGAAAGGGAAATTCTTCCTTGTGAGTTTGGCAAACATGCAAAACTAATGGCTTATGAGTTGAAGGAGAGCTGCAGGAGGCCATTGCTTTGTGACTTCAAGCAAACATGCAAGAGACCTTTGCTCAAACAAAAGCTTGCATGAAGAGCCATTGTCCAAACGAAACTTTCCTGCCAAAGGTCATATGGCCAAACGAATGATGCAACCCAAACTTTCATTCGAAGGAGGCCACAAGCCCAAATGAAAGATGTAAACCAAAGCTTGCAATAAAATAAAGGCCACATGCCCAAATGAAAGATGCATGCAAGAGGTCCTTGCTTTGTGAATAAAAGAAAACGTGTAGGATGCAAATGGTGCAATCGAAAGATGTATGCAAGAGGCCAATTCCTTGTGCCTGCTGGTATGAAGGAAATACTTGCCTTGTGATTTGAAGGCAAGCGTAGATGAGGCACTTGTCTTCTGAATCGAAGGGCGCCAGTAGGAAGCCAACGTCTTCTGAATCGAAAGAAGCCAAATATAAGGATGAAAATGGTGCAATCGAAAGATGTATGTAAGAGGCCATTGCCTTATGCCTGCTGGTATAAAGGATATTCCTGCCTTGTGAATTGAAGGTAAGCGTAGAGAAGGCACTCGTCTTCTGAATCGAAGGGCGCCAATAGGAAGCCAACACCTTCTGAATCAAATGAAGCCAAACAAGAGGATTTTTTCTTCTGAATCGAAGGAAGCCAAACATGAGGCTTTTGCCTTCTGAGTTGAAGGAAGCTACAGGAGGCCTTTTGCCTTGTTCCTGCTGGCCTGGTGGGAGCCTCTTGCTTTGAAGCATGCAAGAAGGAAGTTATTGCTAAATCGAACGCTACATGCAGCTAGCCATCACTTTGTGAATCAAAGAAAGCATGGAGGGAATTATTTGTCTAAACAACAAAGGCATGCAGGCATCAATTGTCCAATCGAAGCAGGCATATAGGTAGCCATTTGTCCAATCTAAGCAAGGGAAATCAAAGAAATCTTGCAGGAGACTAAAATTCAATCGAAGCCTTGTGAATCGAAGAAAACTTGTTTTTTTTCTTCAATTTTTTCAAAAATATTATTTTTATCTGCTTTGCCCTTTTTAACAGTTTCCTCTTTAACTTGATGCTAAAAAATCCAATTGTACTTGTGTAAGCTTAAATTTTTGAGAATCCTTGTGAGAAATGTCTTGAGAAATGAGAGGACAATTTTTGGGGTACAACAGAGAGCTCTGGTGTTGCTAGTGAAAAAGAAAGTTGGTTGTATGAGACTGTGTGTGGATTACTGACAACTGAATAAAGTGACAATCAAGAACAAGTATCCATTTCCGAGAATAGACTACTTGATGGATTAATTGGTGGGTGCATGTTGTTATACCCCAAATTTGCCTCATCGATTAAGAGTCATGTCTTGGTCTTATTATATTTCTAATTTATAGTTATATTGATTTTATTTAGATATAATAGGGGGTTTAAAATATAAAACAGAGTGTGTATATCTTTTGTCAAGAGAGGCCTATTTTTCTAAATTTAAATTTGTCGGCCCATTAAAATTGCTTTTGTCTTTTGATAAGAGAGGGGTGTATTGCTTCAAATGGACCATCAAAATCTGATGGCCCATTAAAGTATTTTTGAGGCCCATTTATAATGACAGAGAGGAGGGTGTGTGTTTGGAATATGGAAAGCCCAATTAGTGATAAACAGTGATTGACCAATTTCAATTTTTTGGACTAGGGCCCGTTTGAGTTTTTTGGTGATTAAACATAGTGTGACCAAATTAATTGGTTAATTAAAGTTAATTGAGTAATTTTTAATTAATTTTTAAATAATTATACCAATCCACCTAATTTTGACGAAAGTCAAAATTAGGGTTTTGTGTGTGTGACCCTAATTCAAGAGGTGCACTATTGCCCTTCTTCCTCGTTAAGCAGAGTTAAACCCGGAAACACAAGAAATGCATAATGCAAAAATTGAAACGAATCAAAATCAAACTAAATCAAATGTCACAAAAAATCAGATCTTTGAATGATTTACGAGTACAAATCGTCCAAAGTAAAACAAAATCAGTTACAAATCTAAATCAATTTCTAGCAGAATCAATACAAATCAATTTACAAAATCTGAATCAATTTGAATCTAGATCTTCAATCAATCTCAAATATAACGATAATCCAACATATTTTCCTAATTTAATCTAATATGAAAAACTATATAAACCCTAAGAATTCTAAGAACAAATGACGCAATATTTTGAAGAAAGAAAGAAGAAGGAGAAGAACATTTCCACTGTAAATCTTCGAGCACCCCCTTTGCATACAGATCTAGGGTTTCCGAACAGAAACCCTAAGATCTTCGATCACCGATGCGCTGCTCCTATTACCTGAAAAAACAAAAGAAAAGAAAGGGATCAGAAGAGAGAAACTAGAGCAAGGTCGAAAGATAACACGAAGAATCAAGATCATTAGAGGTAAGTCGCCAAACACTTAGCTTTAGGGTTATCTTTGATTATTATTTTGCGTTTGATTTTGGTTTCGATCGGGGGGATGGGGGGTTAACATGGAGATTTTGGGTTTTGTTTCGGTTAGGGTTTTTTCTGGGTTGAGGGTTGGTGTTGTTGTTGTTAGGTTTGGGTTGTAGGAAAAGAAGAGAGCAAGAAAACGAGAAGAGAGAAGAAGAAAGATAGAAATGAAAGAAGAATGGAAAAGAAAATAAAAATATAATCCTCCCCCTTGTAGCATACTGTAGCGGTAGAAATGTTTAAGACTAAGCCATTGGATTGACTAGACTTATATAGGTCAAAAATAAAAGCCACCACCGCGCTTTATTGTTTCCAAAGAAATGGGAAAAGAGTGAGTAACCAAAAAAGAGGGGGAAAGATTCTAGGTAAGGGGGTTAGTTATGCAAAGGGAATGTATTAGCACCCTAAACATCTACGGTACTCCGCAGGAACCTCTTTGAAAAATCTATATATTTTGGCTATAAAATGTTGTGTAAAAAATAGATGGTGGAGGTGAGAAAATAAGTATTTTTTATAATTTTTGCACCCGCCGCAGTTGCGAACTTTTAGTGCCTATGTACCACCTTTCGTGCAATAGGGGATCAGGGTACACATAGTTCCTCTTTTGAAAATTTTAAAACACAAGTGTGTTGGTTAATTTTATGAGATAAGACATCATCGTCATTGTCCGTGTGGAAAACATACTTACTACCTACAATCATGAGAAAGGAGAATTTTCATCATCTCAAAGTGGAGGATATGGCTTGGATTTTAAAATCCACAATGCCTCACTCAACATCCAAGTGGAAAATATCTCTCTTCACTACATATTGTAGAAGTATAGTTGTTTGAATCACTACAAGGATTGACAAGAGTCTAATATTTTGGGAAATGTTTAAAAATAAAAAGCCAAAGTGGCAAAATGGTTTGAAATGAGATTGATTGACTTTTAGTCTTCTCATAAAAAATGTCAAGGTATTATTAAATTGATTGAATTTTATTTATGAAAATGTTTTGAAAATACATGGACCTAAGTCCAAGTTTATTATGAAAGTGGTTCAAGTTTAGAAACAAGAAGAGTTTTCAAAAGGAGGAGGAGATTTTTGAAATTAAAGAAAATGGGAGGAGAAGAAAAGACTATCCTAAAGCATAAAGGTAAAAGCTAGGGATAAGAACCATCTAATCAACAAGAAGCCAATACTTGACATTATGTGTCAAGATAGAATTCTAATTCTTTGGATTGAAACCAAATAAGCAAAGATACTAGACCTCTTGAGAGAACCAAACTTCAAGTGTATTAAGTCTTCATAAAAATTGGGCAGAGTAACGGTTTTGTACGGGTGAATCCCAGATTACAATCAAAGAATGTAATCACAATAACCTGCACATAAAACAAAAAACAACCCAATGTCTTGAGGTAAATCTCAAGAACTCCATACAAAATATCAATTAAGATAACAAGGTCTCCAACAAAGGTCAAGGTTTCTAATCCTAAGTCCGAGAAGTCAAATACTCCACAATGCCAAGGATAGTAACCAAATAGTCCAAGTATAATTAAAGGTTTTTTAGGGTTCATGTTGATTATTAGGTGTCTTGAAAAAGAAAAGAAAAGCTCAAGCGAGAAAGAAAAAATAACAAGAAAGTAAATGCTCAAGTGAGCAACATAAAAATGGCATGAAATGTAATGCTTAAAGTAAATGGTACATAAAGCATAAAAATAAAAGTATAAAGTAAAAAAGATTTAATAATTAGTGGTTAGTTGGATGACCATCTTGAAATCTGCATTTGAAACTCATTAGAGGATTGGTAGAACCAAATCATCCACACAACAAGTTGCATTTGATTTTTTGTCAAGTATATCATCCATTTGGAATTCTCAAAAATACCATTTAATGATCAATGATGTTTAAGTGATCCGCGTTGACCAAAAGTGTTGTAGACCCATTAGAGGATTGGTAGAACCAAAGCCTCCACACAATGAATCTCAAGGTTATTAGATCAAAATGATCAAATTAACATACTTGGGCTTGCAAACATAGGTTTGGGTCATGAATGATCATTTATTCGAATCGGGACAAAATTTAGCGCTATGTTAAGCAATCGTAAGTGGACTTATATAGAAGTCGCACCTATTTTGAGGTCAGTCAATAGAAATCTATGCACCATTTATTTTGAGACATGATATAAAGATCATGCTCCAATAACACTTAGTGCAATAAGAAAGGGATAAGATGAAGAGGGGTGGGAAAGAATATACAAACCACATTTGAATTAAATTTTAATCAAACTATTATTAAAATCATCCATCCACTTTTATGGAGTTAAACTCAACACCATGGATCCAATGATGTTAATAAAGTTCGTGATAAAAAACTCAACCCAAGATCAGCCAGAAAATAATCACAAAATGATATTGCATTTAATATATACATTAAAAAGGTTTTTTAAAATGTTTTAAAATAGAAATAAGAAACAAAAATATCAACTATGTTCAAACTAATCAAGAAATATTAAGTAATACCATAGAAAAATCAGAAATGAACTCAAATATTTTTATAAAATTTTTAGTAATTTTTTAAAGTCAGAAACTATTTTTAAAATTATAAGAAATGAGTAAAATAAACCAAAAATAATAAATAAAAACAAAGTCAGAAATAAAAAATAAATGAGGTCACCGATATTTGTCACAATATCATTGGATCATTCCATATTTTTTTCAGAATTAAAAAATGCATAAAAATATTTTTAAACATTTAAAACAATTCAAATAAAGTGAAAATTTATAAAAAAAATATCAAAACACAAAATAAAATTGTGAAAATATAAAAATCAGAAATAAAAAATAAATTTAAAAATATGTGGACCATTGGATGTGAGTCAAAACGCATTAGGAATCAAATCCAAGGGATCTGGCGCGTTGTGCATATCATGGTCATTAGTGAATAAAGCACTGAATCAAATGTAAAATCAGATTTAAAAAAAAAACAAGTGGCAAGCCATCATTGGTTGGAAGATGACACGTTGGTCATATTCAACCTCCAGCCAACGTGAATTACAAGTCTCTCAAACTGTAAAATCAGAAGCTCAGACCTATGCCATTCGCTTCGTCTCTTCAAGACGAAGACAACCACACCTTCGCGAAACATTTATATAAGTTGTAGCTCAAGCAATTTAGAAGAGAAGTTTTGAAAAGGGATTTGAAATTTCATGATCAAAACGTGTTTCCAGATAAAAGCAAGTGTTGTAACTAGAACCAGGGCAATGAGAGCTTCACAATGATATCAAAGTTTTGAAGAATTAATGGAGAAATCTACATATTGAAGTTGAGTTGCAGAGCTTTGAAACTGGACTTCTATGGATCAATATAAGGCACGATTCTTAAAGGTAATTGTATGGTTAGCTTCAGGGAAGATTAAGGAAGATGAATTGATGGAAAAATTGGATTGAAAAAGGCTTGAACATTGATTTCGAAGTTACATAAAAACGACTTGTAGAGCAAGTTAGGCAGGGTGATTCTAGCTGTAATAGCTTTAGGAAATGAATAGGGGATGACCCTCTATTTATAAGGAATCAAATGGAATGTTCAAGCATGTGAAATGATGAAGTTTGGAGGAAAATCGTGTGAAGTTGCAAACAAGAAAAGTGTGACTTCTATATTGACCAAAACTCATCCAAAACGTGTTTTTTGCTATGCTAATCACTTCCGGAAGTTCACTAAACAAGTTTAGAAGCAAAAATGCGCAGAAACAAAGTGTTTAGAAGCTAAATCAAGGATTTCAAATTCTGACTTTTGAAGAAACTTCAGTTTCAAGTTACCAAGTTCAAATCAATGGCATTCTCAGCTCAAGGGGGTCTTAGGGAATGATTCTTGATGCTTTAGAAATATGAGATTACAATCTTTGCAATGGGAAAAGAACGAAATCAAATGGGTGTTTGAGCTGAAAGTTGAAATGAGTCAAAGTTGGGGAAAAAGTTGACTTTCCATACTTAGAAATATTTCAAGTTTTTCTTCAAAAGTGACCTATAATATTTTGCATCCAAACATGGCCTTCCACTTGGAATTTGTTCTTGACCAAAAAATATGGAATGAAATAAACCCCTTAAATGACATTTTGAAACTTGAACCATTCAAAATCTCCAAAAATTAAGAGAGTTATGAATTGTTAAAGTTGGCAAAAATCATAAAATGACCTATATAATCTTTTGTATCCTTAGGGCATCTTCCATCCATTTTCTCACTTTGCACATAAAAGAAGGAATAAATTTCACATCCTCAAGATCATTATGGAAAAAGAGTGGGCTCAAGGTGATAAAAATTTACCAAGTTATGATCATTTTAAGTCACACATGGGAAATTGGGGATTCATCTGGAGGACTTGTAATCTTTCTTCACCATCAAGCTTCTTCCACATGAAAACTCCTTGAAACTTTTGAAGTGATTTGTTAATAACCATTTGAAGAGATGGATGTTTTTGGAATCAATAAAAAATACCAAAATATGAGTAAGATATACTTCTTTGAAGTTCAAAACCCTAGCTCCTAGATCAAGAAAATGCTTTGAGGAGATTTTAACAATTTTAAACAAACTTCTTGTACCAACACTTTTACATTGTAAATAGAAGTTGTTAAGGATGATAATGAGAACTCATATCCACCAAAACCACTTTCATATCTTGATAATTAAGAAAAATACTCACTTGTTATCAATGGGAACAAAGCCTTGTCCAATCATGACAACTTCTTCAATCAACCCCTTGTACTTTTGAATCAATCTTGATAACTTTGAAATATGGTGAACCAAAATAATCTTGCCATTCCATTTCTTCCAAAACAAATCCAATGGTGAGGTTTGAACTTCTCAAACTTTATTGACTAGGGCATGGAAATAAACTCATGGACCCATGGATTAACTTGCTAAGCCACATTGCCTTTACCTACATTATTAACAAGTAAGACAAACCAACATTGAATTTTATTAATTAAAAGGAAAGTCAAAACAAAACATGTATAATCACAAAAGAAAAACAAGTCAATGTGCTTGGTGATTCCTCAAAGAAAAAAGCTAAAGATAGGGAGAAGAACAAAAAGCCCTAATATGATCTTGTTGTGATTGAATCAATATGGTATGATGAAGGGATCTTAGGGGAAAAAATTGGGGTACAACAGCTGCCCTTATTTAAGTTTCTTCTATCCGAAGATAAGAAGGTTAAAAATCTTTGTGTCGACACGATCAAAGATACTTAAATATAAAACAAACCCTATTTTTGACCCTAAGATGCCATGCAATGCTTATGAATATGAATGCATATGAACAACTTCAAAGGGACGCGAAACACCACTGGGATGTAGTAAAGGAAATAATGATCAAAAGAGAAACCTTACCAGGAAAATAAATCACTGGTGAATCAAAAAGACCTGACTCATAGAGGATGGTAAAAACGGTCACATGATACACCAACTTTCACTGAAGGTGAGACTACCAACATTCACTAAAGGTAGAAATAGAAAATAAATAACAACACCGACGTTAACTAACAGTGAGCTACCAACCTTTACTGAAGGTAGAAAGAAAAATCATTGACGTTTACTGATGATGAACAACCAACTTTCACTGAAGGTAGAGAGAAAAGAAATATCATAACATCGCCGTTCACTGACGATGAACTACCAACGTTCACTAAGGGTAGCAAAAAGATAACAATCACCAACTTTCACCAATGGTGACCTACCAAATTTTATGGAAGGTAGAAGGAAAATATCATAGAACTACCGTTCACTAACAGTGAACTACCAACATTCACTGAAGGTAGCAAAAAGATAACAATCACCAACTTTCACTAATGGTGATCTACCAACTTTTATGAAGGTAGTAAGAGAAAATATCATAGCACCGCCATTCACTGACGATGAACTACAAACGTTCAATAAAGGTAGCAAAAAGATAACAATCACGAACTTTCGCTAATGGTGACCTACCAACCTTTACTAAAGGTAGACAGAAAATATATCATAACACCGCCGTTCACTGACGATGAACTACCAACATTCACTGAAGGTAGAAAAAAGATAACAATCACCAACTTTCACTGATGGTGATCTACCAACTTTCACTGAAGGTAGTAAGATAAAATATTATAACACCGTCTTTCACTGACAATGAACTACCAATGTTCACTGAAGGTAGCAAAAAGATAACAATCACCAACTTTCACTGATGGTGATTTACCAACTTTCACTGAAGGTAGTAAGAGAAAATATCATAACACCGCCGTTCACTGACTATGAAATACCAACATTCACCGAAGGTAGCAAAAAGATAACAATCACCAACTTTCACTGATGGTGATATAGCAACTTTCACTGAAGGTAGTAAGAGAAAATATCATAGCACCATCGTTCACTAACAGTGAACTACCAACATTCACTGAGGGTAGCAAAAATATAACAATCACTAACTTTCACTGATGGTGATCTACCAACTTTTACTAAAGGTAGAAGGAAAATATCATAGCACTACCGTTCACTGACAGTGAACTACCAACATTCACTGAGGGTAGCAAAAAGATAACAATCACCAACTTTCACTGATGGTGACCTATCAACTTTCACTGAAGGTAGTAATAGAAAATATCATAGCACCACCGCTCACTGACGATGAACTACCAAAGTTCACTGAAGGTAGCAAAAAGATAACAAGTTTTCCCAAAACCATGGCGTTTCTCCTATAACAGGTCTCATCTTCTTCTTTAACCAAGGAGTTACACATGGAAAGGGAAGTATATAAGTTGTCTCAAGTAAAGAGACTACCACTTGCAAATATTTCACAATGAGTTATCTCTGCGATATTGAAAGACTTTCCATCCACTGGAGTAATTTGACAACGAACTAAAAATTATCCACTCATAGAGAAGATAGCAAAAAAAGCAATGTCGACATTTACGGGGAAGTATAATTTGCTCAAATAAAGAGACCTGCTACTTGTTGTTATATGAAGGATTATAAAAATGAATTTCTAGGGAAAACAATATGGCTTCCTGGGGAAAGTGATATGACTTCCTGGGGAATGAATCATGACTTCCTGGGGAGATGCTAATATATTCCTGCTGAGGAGATAAAGTCTTCTCTTGCAAAATAAATGCACATTTTCAAACCAAAGCTCGAAGCTTGCAGAAATCCAAAGTAATAATATTGCTGGGAAACAAAGATTTAAACCAGAAATAAACTGAAATGAGACAGTTAACCAAAATACATCCTTTGAGAAATAAACTCAAGAGGAAAACCCAAATCATCCAGCCAAAAAGCTGTACAGGAAGGCTAAAGCAGAAATCTTCCACGAGGGATAACTCAGTGGGGAAATTGAAAGAATATACACTCTCTGCTTAAGACCAACACTATTGGAGTGAGGACAACACAAATCTGCAAAACAGGGTAATATGTCAACAAAATATTAACGAATGTGGATGAGCAATGATTTACTAAATTCAACTATGCATGATGTATGTATGAATGTATGAGTGTTATCATGTATATGCTGACGAAACAGACATATAACACTAGGGATAAACAAGAAAAGCCAAATCGAGCACCAATAACACTCAGCTAAATTTCATCCAGGACGAACATCCCATAAGAAAAATAAGCACCAACTGAGGAAAAAAAATCCTATTTTACTGCTTAACTTCACTGGGGAGCAACATAATCCGGAAGTAAAGAAATCATAGAAACAAAATAGTACAGATACAGGGATATAACATCCTCCTCCAAGCTTCATCGGGGAATAACACTTAGACTTCAATGGGGAAACAAATTCTTTCACGGTCCGTACTTCTATTGGGTATTTCAATACTAATTTCAAACAAGGCAAACATAAACCATATCAACAAAACATCGACTGAGGATTTCGAGCCAACTTTAATGGAGAAATATCATACCGACTTCAATAGGGGAGATAACGCATCATCATGGAGACATCAGCTGGGGACCTCGTGCTGACTTCATTGGGGAGGCCAACACCACATCAAAGAGAGGAAACCAAGATACGTTCTCCACTGGGGAAAACATAGATACGTTCTTCAATATTGAGAGTAAGTATTGCACCAACTTCTCTGGGGAAAAAGTATGAAATCTCATGGGGATAACATCTTAGAGAGTTAAGAAGTCAAACATTATAGCAAGAAATCAATCTTATGGGGATTTTAAATCAAACCCAACACTTGGAGAGTGAAAAACCAAAAAGTTGGTAACCAATTTAACACTTCTTAAATAAAACACTACCCTTGCCTAGTTATCAGACAATCAAACAAAATGAAAATATCGCTGAAAGGAGATGCTTCGCAAATGAGTCAAATCTCAGCATGCACGGGGAGAAGAGACTTCTATCAAATAAGCAAGGCCTTCACTGGGAAATCTCGGATTGAGTCTTCATATCATGCAAACTTATTCCAACAAAAGATGCCCTGGGATAGCTTTCATGGGAAATAATTACACACTGCCAAAAAGAGCAACATTTTGCAAATAATTCCATCTCAGCACACCAAGGGAACAAGACCTTTCGTAATATGAGAGAAGACTTCGCTGGGGAATCCGGAATAGAGATCTCAGACCAAGCAAACCCAAAAATTAGAAAATGAACCAACACTTGATTGGGGACACTGGGATCACAAACCCGATACTGCACCTTACGCCAATTGGTATCGTCTTCAATATAAAATAAACACGCGCATACCAGCGAAAACAACCTAAGAAAACCTTCCCGGATGTTGTACCCCAAAATTTGCCCTCCCATATTCATCAACAGTTCCCATCACAAGACTCTTGGAACTCAAGATCAAGCTAGGGTTTCCTCTGCTCAAGACACCTCCTTGAACTGTTGACCTAAATTAGGGTTTGAGTTTGCACATGGATATTTTGACCTAAAATTCCCAAAGTGACTTTCATACTCCATGTTGGACCCACAAGTTTGTCCATACCAAGTTTCAAGCCATGATTCAAATTTTTGCCCAGTCAATTAGACAGTTGACCTAGAAATCAGCTGTATTGGGGAAAAAGTCAACTGTGGCCAATTGACAGTCAAACCTCATGGATTTTGACCCACATCAACATAATGAACTCATATGAATCATTTGATCAAGTTTGGATCACAATTCCACAAGAAATTTGATCAGATCACCAAAAGGGCAAAATGGTCATTTTTAGAGTTTTGACTGTACAAAGGCAATTGTTGACTGTTTGACCTAACCAATGGCAAATCAAGATCAACCATGGACTCAAGGACTTAATGACATTGTATTGACCCATTCAACAAGTTCAAAAGATCTCAAATGCATAGGATTCACAGAAGAATTTTTCAGTCAACTGATCAAAATTTGACTGTACACTGAAAAGTCAAACTTTGACTTTTTGGTCAAAATCAAGTGCCAAGAGTTATTTTTCATCAAGACATATCAAATTATGAAACTTGTTCATCAAGAAACCCAAAAATGCAAATTAGGGTTTTAAAGGGAAAAATTTCATAACTTAGAAATTTTCTAAGTTATGAAATTTTCTTATTTTTTTCCTAAATTTGTCCCATTTTTTCACCAAGATGCAAATGGATTCAAACAAAACTTGCAACATGAAAGTTGTAGTCCATCACAAATTCTACAACTTTGATTCAGAAAGTTTTCTCAAAAGAAGCTTGTATCTCAAGTTATGATTTTTTGAACAAGGGTATCTAAAACTTTTAACTTAGAGAAATTTTGCCCTAGTTTAGGCAGGATTTTGACCCATATTCTTGGCCATTTTTCGCATAGTTCCACTTGGAGTTTCAATTTTAATTTCAAAGATGGATTATAGTAAATGTTCCAAGCTTTCCAAATTGTGCAAGAACTCATCAAACACCCTTGTGGTTAGAGAGAATCGAATGCTTGAAGTTGGCAAAAAGTCACTTTGATCCATGGCCAATACATGTTCATACCAAGTTGCAAATCTGATCTAGCTAGCTTGGTTCACAATTGCAGGCCTCAAAACCAGTTTGTACTCCATAATTTAATATATATCCATTGAGCTAAGGTATTGTCTTGGTTATTAGGGTATTATACACTAGATTAAGCCTTAAATGGAATAAGTAACAATGCCATTTTTGCTTAAACTTCACTTTATGTCAAAAACAAGATCCTTGAGGCATGGGGACATATCTCTGAGGCAAGATCAAGTATACTAATTCCAGTAACCAAGGGCAAAGTATGCAGCATAATATAGGACTTGTACAGGCTTGCATTGAGAACATACCCACTCTTGCTTCAAGAAGAAGAAAATTTGCAAAACACAAGCCATCTTTCACATATGAAAAAACCAACTTACACAAACATTGCAAACAAGTTCCATACCTCCTAACAAGCCAGAAACATAACCCCTTTGCCTCTCAAAACTCCTAGGGCACAAAACCCCCCATTTTCTTGCAAAACAGGGTCAGTTCTGCATTTTGCAAGCCATCATCAAATTCCATCGTGCGTTTTGCCCAAAGATACTTCAAACACCTTCCAACCAACATACCTGAGCTATCCAGATCATCCACAAGTTGTTGTAACACCATTAACACACATTTCCATTTTTGTTTCAAAGCTTTGCAGGTTGAGTTCTGTAGCACGATTCAGGCTACTTCAAAACAAGCCAAGCATTGGGAAAGCTTCATTGGACATCAGGCAAGCTCAAAAGAACCTCAAACACTCTTGGAAGTTGCTGCATTGTCCAGCTCGAAGTCAACTGAAACAGGTATTTCATGAACTTCTATCTCTCTATTTAGGAATAGTTAGACTTAGGTTTGTGAATGAAAGATGTTGTATTCATAGCCCTGAAACCATACATGTGCTTGGTTTTCATTTATATTAATCGTGCTAGGAGAATTTTGTTCATAAACTTTCTGAAAAAACTAGGTTAAGAATTAGGGCCAGAGAAATTCTCTCTGGTCTTTGAGAGTTAGCTTAAGTTTTTTATATGGTTGGATTCGTTGTTTGATGCTCTACAAGTTTCATGTTATGAGTTTTGTCAAAAAATCAAAGAATCAGGATATAGCATTTTCTGTACAAAGCGCGCGTTTTGGTTTGAACTGAGGAAGAAGATGAAGTCTGATTGGGCTGGGCCTGGTTGTTTTTACTCCTAACACATGCATTTTCAGTTTACACCCCCCTGGCCCATTTATTTGTATATTTGTCATTTTTGCATTTTTATTTCATTTTTGATTTTGATATTTTATTTTCTATCATAAAAAATACTTAAAAATTATTTTCATAAATTTTTGTATTTATTTGGAATTTATTTTAATTATTACTAGTATAAAAAAGGTTTAAATGTTTTATATTCTTTTTCTTAAAACCTAAAAATGATGTAAGAACATGTTTATTTTCATTTATTATTTTTATTTACATTTGAAAACATTTTCTTGAATATACACATTTTTTGTAAATAATTTATTTTATTTTTATATACACTTAATATATTTAATATATTTAATATATACATACATATTTTATTAAATAATTAGGACAAAAAACACAAAAAAATAATACATTTTTGTTTTTATTAATATTTCATACTAAAAATACTTTTTTTCAATATACTTATATTTTTGTACAAATTAATACATTATTGTATATAGATAATAAATAATACAAATTATTTAAGAAATTAGGGTTTTTTGCCCTAAATAATAAATAATTGAAATTAACTTTTTATTTTATTTACATCTCACATTAAAAATACTTTGTCATACATAAAAACATTTTTGCATAATATGCTTTATTTAATATTTATTGTATTTATTTAGATATTGTATATTTAATATTATGCCTTGTACATTCAATTTGGTTGTAATAATTTAGAATTTAATTTCTTTCAAAATAATCCCCAATTCAAATTTGTACCCCCCTCCCTATATCATGTTGTAATAGTGTAGGATTTAAATTCTCGCACCTATAAGCTTTCAATTATGTCATGATTAGACTTAGGGTTTTGTATGCGAAAACTCAAGGTAACAATTAGCTTGACCTAATCCAAAGACAACAACGCATGAAAAACAAACACAATGCACACTTGCATCCCTAGGGTTACAATCCACTTGTTTCCTTCAAAAATGGGCCATGGTATGCATGTCAAGTACTTTGGAAAAACAAAAACAAAACAAAAGATCATAGTCCCTCGATGACGCTATCTGAGTTGCCTAAACAAAATGATCAAGTCCCTCAAGAAAATTGCCAAAAATACTTGTCACTATTGCTATCATGGTCTACACGATGACTCGCGCCTGTCCCGTTAACATCCTAACACAAGGTTGTTCACCAAATACAATGGTGAAACAACACTATTAAAAGGGTTAAAAACATAGGAAAGATCTTTGAGTAAAATAGTGTAGACAACTCTTAGTTACTTGATTAAAGCTTGCAAAAACATCCTTGCTATCTTCAAAACACACTTCACAACACAATTTCAAAACCCTACTTTCAAATATTGAAAACTTTTCAAAAGACAAAAACACCTTTGTATACATTCAAACAAGAATCATTACAAAGGTTTCCACAACAATGGCCTCTTTTCAAAACATCTTTCAAAACCTCACACAAAGCACCATTTCAAACAATTGAAGAGCACCATTTCAAACAATTGAAAAGAAAAGCAAGTGATCTAGGCAAGTAACTAAGAACCCATGGATAACCATGGATAGAAAGGGTGCTAATACCTTCCCTTTCTATAATCTACTCCCCGAACCCAAGAAAACATCTCAAAGGTCTTTCCTGTGCTTTTTGACCTTTCCTTAGGATAAAATAAAAAGTCGGTGGCGACTCTTGCTAAACCGAAACATTTGCGAATACAAACGCAAAACCTCAAGTCAGTTCTCCCACCGTATCACAGAACTGGCGACTCTGCTGGGGAAAACTTTAAAAGTGGAGTAACCTTAGGGCTTAGATCACCCTTTGCATGATTATATTGTTTGCTTTGATTTCTTTACATTTGGTTCTTTTGTTTGGGTTTGAATCCTCCACCCAGATTTAGGAAACATTCATAGGTAAATAGCAATACATTGTGGAAACTGCGCGGGGTATACCGACATGGTTGAAGCAATAGCTATATTAGTGCGACATATTTGTGAGTACCGGTAGCCTTTGAGTCAATCAAAGAGAATACGGGGCCGCTGAGTGATGTCATAAAGCACTAATGAACTCTTAGAACCTTACTTGACCATCTTGGCATTTTATTAGGGGTAGTGAGATGACCGGCTTTGGTGCAGTCCGAAGTTGGTAGATACTCGATACTACACTCATTGAGGGTTGTTTTCTTGGAATATTTTGGTCGCTAGTTAAGTGGCTAAACCAAAACAATGAACATAGAAAACAATCCAGTGATATTGAGCTCCTTAGAACCCGGTTACTATTTATAGGATAGGTTTGAGCCAACTAAACTCAAGAGGGTATTTACCTATGAAACCTCATGCAAGCCTGAAACTAGGGTTTTGTGTGACTTGCTTGTACATATGCTTGTACATACATCATGAACATCATAAAAGCATCATATGCATCCACTAACCATTTCAAGGTTTTGGATCTTCATCTTTGTTCTTGTTTTATAGGTCATGGAATCTCTTCGCAGGAAAACCATTCAAGTCAACCTTGTGAGAATCCCTCCTCAACTCAAGGAGCTTACTTCCAGGATTCCAGAGAATTATCTTTTCAGTGAAAGACATGGTAGACTTCTCAACTTGGTCAACTCCAACATTGAAGAAGACATGGTGAAAGTTCTCTTCCAGTTCTTTGACCCCCTACACCACTGTTTCACATTCCCTGATTACCAACTAGTACCTACTTTGGAGGAATTTTCTCAACTCCTGAGAATTCCTATTCTTCATCAACTATCCTACAACGGTACGGAAAAAGAACCAAAGCCTGAAGATGTTGCTCAAGCATTACACTTGCAACTATCTGATATCAAGGGACATTGGGAAACTAGAAGTGGTGTCAAGGGTTTCTTGGCAAAGTTTCTGTTTGAGAAGGCACAAGACTGCTGGAATTCTCTTGATCTACAAGCCTATGAAGAGATTGTGGCACTCCTTATCTATGGGTTGGTTTTGTTCCCAAACCCTGATCAACTTATAGATGTGAATGCTGTCAAGATTTTCATATCCAGGAATCCTATACCTACATTGCTTGGGGACATCCTACACTCATTTTTACACACGAACAATGAGGAAAAGAGGTGTTCTCATGTGTTGTACTCCTCTCCTAGCAAGGTGGTTTATTTCTCACCTTCCACAATCAATTTTGAAGAATGAGAAGGGTTTAAGGTGGTCACAATGATTGATGACCCTCACACATTCTGATGTATATTGGTGTTCTCGGTCCAGAGAAAATGTCATCATCATTGATCGTTGTGGGGAATTTCCTAATGTCCCACTACTTGGCATTAGGGGAGGCATCACCTACAACCCCTGTCTAGCTTTGAGACAGTTTGGATATGCTCAGAGGGATGGCCCTTATGACATGCTGATTCCTGACCTAGTTTTTGACTTCGACAACGATGCGCAAGGACTTTGACAAAGGTTCATTAGAGCTTGGAGGATGCCCAACAAGGTAGATAGTAAGACACTGGGGCACAAGAATTCCATCCCTCTTGAGCCTTATCTCAAGTGGGTACGAACCCGCGCCCAAAATCTTATGATGCCATACCCTCACATTCTCCCCTTGATCAAAGAGCCTGTTATGGAAGGAGAGGTTCCATACACCATCCTTCATCCTGACATGCCAACATCATAGGAAGAAATGCAAAAGAGTTGGATCCAACTCAAAGAAGAACGGAATACTTTTGAAGCCAGCTTCTATGCCAGTGAGAAGAAGGTTTTGGAGCTTACCCGCCGACTTCATGAGGAGGAAACTCTCAACACTTACATCGCACCAAATAGGATGTGCAATGTCTTTTTACATTAAGAATTTTGTAATATTTTGCCCATGGGGCATTTATGTACTAACAATTTCTTCTTAATATGACCTGCGTTCTTTTTGTTTGCAACAAATTTGAATTTATAAATCCTTGAATGCATTACATGAATAACATACCATTCATCATATGCATAAACAGGTCTTCACACCAGGTTTCCTTATCTTTCTGCTGTTTATTTCAGCAAGATGGATTTGGAGAAAACGGTAAAGGATCTGCAGGCACAAAATTCACAATTCCAGTAACTCCTCATGACCTTGGCAAAGGGTCAAGAGGACCTCAAAGCTCTGTTGGAGAAGAATAAAGAGAAAAAGAAAAAGAGACCTGGAGTAGCCACTTTGGGAAGGAGATTTGAGCATCAGGCTAGGAGAGTTCTTGAGTTCCCCTCAACGTCTGACGTAGGAGCCGGTAAAGGGAAAGGGACTGATATACCTTCTGAATCTGAGGTTGAAGAGGAGGAAGAGGAAGAAGACGAAGACTACTCCGAACAACAGTATCCACCAGCGAATGATAAATATAAGAATATTGAGGATAGACTGGCAACCATGGAGTTGCAGAGGGTACCCGGTTTAGATTTTGAAGAACTAGGACTGGTATTTGGGATTGTTATCCCTCCCAAGTTCAAGGTGCCAACATTTGCCAAGTACGACAGTCTGTCTTGCCCAAAGATGCACCTGAGATCGTATGTCAGAAAGATCCAACCCCACTCATCTGATAAAGACCTCTGGGTATACTTTTTCCAAGACAGTTTGTCTGGCACACAGTTGGATTGGTTCTATCAGCTCGAGAGATCAGAGGTTCACAATTGGGAAGACTTAGCAGCTGCTTTTTACCGTCAGTATCAATACAATGCTGATTTGGCGCCCACTCGTACTCAGTTACAAAGTATGGGGGTGGCTTCTAATGAAGGGTTTAAAGAGTACGCCCAGAAGTGGCGTGATCTGGCTGGAAGGGTGCAGCCGCCGTTGTCAGATAGGGAGTTAGTTGACATGTTTCTGGGGACCATGTCTGGCCCCTTCTTCAATCATCTAATCGGGAGTTCTTCCGCGGGATTTACTGAACTAATTTTGACTGGCGAAAGGGTCAAGACCGGTATTAAAAGTGGAAAGATTCAAAAGGATGCTTCTGCATCCACAGCTGTTAAGAAACCTTTCCCGGCTAAGAAGGAAGCCTCTGCTGTGTATTCTCAGAAGGGTCAGGGAAGAATCGAGCGCCGGCCGACTATAGGGGCGATGATGATTCAAAATTCTTCAAATGATCAACCTCGTAACAATCAGTCGAGACCTAATCAACAACGGGTAGAAAGGCCACAACGGAAGTTCACCCGCATCAACATTACGCCAGCTCAGGTACTCCCCCACTTGTTGAAGTTGAATCTTACCAATTTAAAGGAAGCGCCAAAAAAACCTAACACCTTCTCTCCATACTACCACTCCAATGCCAAATGTGCTTACCATTCCGACAGTGTTGGACACGATACCAATAATTGCTGGGCGCTTAAGAACAAAATCCAGGACTTGATTGATGCCAAAGAAGTAGATTTCGATGCGCCTGAGAAGCCCAATGTGATTTCTGCTCCGATGCCCAAGCACGGTAATAATGTTCATGCTGTTATGGAGGACCTTCATGTTACTGATGTTGTTGACCTATTGACTCCGTTACTTGTGATTAAAGAAAATTTGATGAGAGCCGGGATTTTTCCTGGTTGTGGTAAAGACTGCTATTTTTGTTTGAACATACGAGGTGACTACCCAATGTTGAAGTCAGGTGTCCAACGCCTGATGGATACCCAAGAGATACTTTTCCAGAAAACCCCTGTTGATACCTTCAATCCTATTACTCCTGATACTTTTGCTATTTCAACCAACGATATCGCAATCATAACCATTTCCGACAATCCTCCCGAGGCTTGCAAAAGGCCTGTCAGGATTACACCCAACTCTGAATGTGTACCTTTAAAGATCACCATGCCGAGACCTGTCCCGTACCAATCAAGCAAAATGATCCCATGGAACTATGGAGGAGAAATCTTCTATCATGGTATCAAGAAAATTGAGGCAGTCCAAGAAAATTATGAAGAAGAAAACCCTGATATTTGGAACATTGCGGGTACAAGCAAGATAACCCGCAGTGGTCGGATCTTTTCTCCGGAGATTGCCACCCCTCGAGCAGTTTTCGGACCCTTGAAAGCTTCTATACCTGTTGGACCATCTGTGCAAGGCCCAATGATTGAAGAATTGGATGCTCCTGAAGTAAGACCATCTGTTGATACTACCGACAAGGTTAAGGGGATACTAGAAGTGCATGTCAGGATGAAGGCTCATGTTGTGGTTATCCCCGAAACCACTCAGAAAGAAATGGATGAAATCTTGAAAATAATCAGAAAAAGTGACTACGACGTTGTGGAACAGTTAGGGAAGACTCCTTCTAAAATTTCAATGTTGGCTCTTCTGCTCTGTTCTGAGGCCCATGCTAAGGCCCTAATCAAATTCTTGAAGGCGACACATGTTCCCCAAGAGACTTCGGCTGACCAATTTCAGGAATGTGTGGCCAGTCTTACTGCTGACAATGGCCTTGGGTTTTCCGATACTGACTTGACTCCCAAAGGAAGGAAACACAACGACGCGCTACATGTTTCACTTGAATGCAGGGGAACCACCCTCGCCCATGTCTTAGTTGATACTGGTTCTTCCTTGAATGTGCTGCCAAAGAAAGCCTTAGACCGTTTGGACTGCGAAGGATTGACCCTCAAACCTAGAAACATCGTTGTTAGGGCTTTTGATGGTTCTAAAAGAATGGTTCATGGGGAGGTTTATATTCCTATCAAAGTAGGCACAGAAGTTTTCAACTCCACCTTTTATGTGATGGACATCCGTCCGTCATATTCGTGTTTGTTAGGAAGACCGTGGATCCATTATGCCGGGGCAGTTACCTCCTCTTTGCACCAAATGTTGAAATATCCTATTAAGGGTAAGATTATAATAGTGCACGGCGAGGAAGAGTACATGATTAGTCATCTCAATTCCTTCCGTTATGTGAAGTTGGATGGCGAGTTCATCGAAACACCTTTTCAACATTTCGAGGAAGTCTCTCCTAAAGTAGCAGTTGCGAAGACAATGGTTGAAGTGCCTACTGTTCCCAAGCATGTATCTAGAATGGCATCTCTCAAGGACGCATAGGTTGTGGTTAAAGAAGGGAAGAGTACAGTATGGGGGCAATTGCTTGATTTTCCCCATAAGACAGACAAGTTTGGGTTAGGGTTTACTGCTGCAGGACAAAAGGCTATGCGTCGCTCCAAGGTTGGAAGACCACCCGTCAAGATCTCACACCATGTAATCAATGCTGTAGACGATTAGGATGAAGAGAGCCACTTTGAAGATTGGATCTTTCCGACCGTCGAAGGGGGTTTGAGCAACTGGGAAGCAAAGGATTTTGTTCCCATCACCTTTATCAACCAGTAACTTTATCTTTGAACAATTTCCCATTTATGGTCTGTAATAATTAAAACAATTCGCACACTATTTTCACCTCATGCCTTGCCCGGGGTATGTAGGTCCATTTGTAAGGGCTTGCTTTTCTTCATAATCATATGCCATGTTTTAATGAATCATTGGACGTTTTTCATATATAAACTGTTGTGATCATTTCCTTTCCTTTTGCATTTTTGTTTGTTTAAGGATGGCTATCCCTTACACACACCCACACTCACAAATGCAGGTACCCATCCACTCCGGATTCCATGGGTGACTATTCTGCTTTCGCCTTCGATAACTCTGAAGATTTGGTCAATCATGATGAGTACGAAGTTGACGAAGACTGTGAAGTGCCTGGAGAATTAGCCAGAATTCTACAACAAGAAGAGAGGGCCATTTTGCCTCACTAAGAGTTGCTAGAAACCATCAACTTAGGGACAGAGGAAGACAGGAGAGAGGTAAAAGTGGGTGCCAACCTGGAACCAAGTGTCAAGGAGCGCTTAGTGTAGTTGTTGAACGAATATGTTGAAATCTTCGCCTGGTCTTATGAAGATATGCCAAGGTTGGACACAAATATCGTGGTTCACCGTCTCCCTACAAGAGAAGATTGTCCACCAATCAAGCAAAAGGTCCTCCGAATGAGGCCTTACATGTCTGAGAAGATTAAAGCTAAGGTAATGAAGCAATTCAACGCTGGCTTTCTGGCTGTTACTTCCTATCCGCAATGGGTTGCTAACATTGTGCCCGTGCCTAAGAAGGACGGCAAAGCGAGAATGTGTGTGGACTATCGAGATTTAAACAGGGCTAGCCCCAAAGATGATTTTCCACTGCCACATATCGACATCTTGGTTGACAACACAACTCAGCACAAGGTATTTTCCTTCATGGACGGATTCTCGGGATACAACCAGATCAAAATGGCCCCCGAGGACATGGAGAAAACTACTTTTGTCACGCAATGGGGTACCTTCTGCTACAAAGTGATGCCACTCGGACTGAAGAATGCAGGGGCAACCTATCAACGCGCCATGGTAGCTTTGTTTCATGATATGATACATCATGAGATCGAAGTTTATGTAGACGACATGATAGCTCGATCACAGACAAAAGAAGAACACCTTGATCATTTGCAGAAGCTGTTTGCCAGGTTGAAGGAGTATAAGCTCATACTGAACCCAAGCAAGTGCACTTTTGGGGTTAGGTCTGGTAAACTTTTGGGATTTATTGTCAGCAACAAAGGCATTGAGGTTGATCCAGCTAAAGTGAAGGCTATACAAGAAATGCATGCCCCCCGTACTGAAAAGGAGGTTAGAGGATTCTTGGGATGCTTAAACTATATCGCCAGGTTCATCTCTCACCTGACATCTACCTGTGAGCCAATCTTCAAGCTATTGAAGAAAGATCAGGTAGTTGAATGGAACAATGATTGTCAAGTTTCTTTTGATAAGATCAAGGAGTATTTACTAGAACCTCCTATTTTGATGCCACCCGTCGAAGGAAGGCCATTAATCATGTATCTGACTGTTTTGGATAACTCAATGGGGTGCGTGCTGGGCTAACATGACGAGTCTGGCCGAAAAGAGCATGCCATTTATTACCTTAGCAAAAAGTTTACCAATTGTGAGACTCGCTACTCACTGCTCGAGAAAACTTGCTGCGCTTTGGTATGGGCTGCTCTCCGGCTGAGACAGTATATGTTGACTCATACCACTTTGCTGATTTCCAAGATGGATCTGATCAAGTATATCTTCGAAAAGCCTGCTTTATCTGGAAGAATTGCTAGATGGCAAATGATCCTGACTGAGTATGATATCCAGTATACTACCCAAAAAGCTATAAAGGGGAGTGTACTTGCTGACCATCTAGCTCATCAAGCCGTCGAAGATTACCAATCTATGAGATTCGACTTCCCGGACGAGGACATCATGACTTTGGACAACATTGAGGGTAACAGACCGTATGACGGACCTGAACAAGGATCCCGATGGACCCTGTGCTTTGATGGTGCTTCAAATGCACTTGGCAACAGTATCGGTGCAGTACTCATTTCTCCGGAAGGTTGCCATACACCCTTCACTGCCCGACTTTGCTTCAGCTGTACCAATAACATGGCTGATAATGAAGCTTGCATCTTTGGTCTCAAAGCTGCTTTAAACTTGGGAATCAAATCTTTGGTCGTATTTGGGGACTCGGCTTTGGTTATCAGTCAAGTCAAAGGAGAGTGGGACACTAAACATCCTAATCTTATCCCATACAAAGAACATGTCTTAACATTGTTGCCTCATTTCGAGCAGATTACCTTCGAGCATTTCTCGCGAGAAGAAAATCAGCTGGCAGATGCCCTGGCTACAATGTCCTCCATGTTTAAACTCAACTGGGATAGCGAGGCTCCCCAAATTACCATCGAGCGAATGGACGAACCTGCACACTGTCATGAGATTAATATCGAAGAAGTAGTGGAACAACCCTGGTTTCATGAAATCAAAAGGTATCTCTAGACTAGAGACTACCTTGGAGGAGCTTCCGTCAATGACAAAAAGTTCTTAAGGAGATTTGCTTCCAAGTTCTTTCTAAGCAATGGCATCCTTTATAAGCGCAGCCATGATTGTGTTCTACTTCGTTGTGTGGACAAGGTTGAAGCAAAGTTGATCATGACCGAGATACACAGTGGCACATTTGGCTAAGAATATTCTAAGGGAAGGCTACTACTGGTCTACCATGGAAACTGATTGTCATCAACATTCCCGTACCTGCCACGAATGCCAAGTCTACACCGACAAGGTACATATTCCTCCTGTTCCTCTCAACGTTCTGACAGCTCCTTGGCCATTCGCAATGTGGGGCATTAACATGATTGGAGAGATCAAGCCCACGACATCCAATAGACATCGCTTCATCCTGGTGGCTATTGATTACTTCACCAAATGGGTCGAGTCAGCTTCCTATGCCTCAGTTACAAAGAATGTGGTTGCCCTCTTCATCAAGCAGAACCTCATATGCCGGTACGGTATCCCCGACAGGATCATCACATACAACGGTACAAATTTGAACAACACTATGATCACCGCTCTATGCGAACAGTTCAAGATTTATCATCACAAATCATCTCCCTATCGACCGAAGATGAACGGTGCTGTTGAAGCCGCGAACAAAAATATTAAGAAGATCATTCAAAAGATGACAGTCACCTACAAGGACTGGCATGAGATGTTACCGTTTGCTCTGCATGGATATCGTACCACGGCACGAACTTCAACAGGGGCAACTCCATTTTCTTTGGTATATGGCATGGAAGCGTTTCTACCCATGGAAGTTCAGATTCCTTCCTTGAGGATTATGAAGGATGCCGGTTTGAGTGAAGACGATTGGATTCAGACCCGGCTTGATCAACTTAACTTGATCGATGAGAAGCGACTTACTGCTGTTTGTCATGGTCAGACGTATCAAAAACGGATGATCAAGGCTTTCAACAAAAAGGTTAGGCGTCAGGTATATCGAGTCGGAGATCTTGTAATCAAGCGGATCATCTTACTGCAAAGTGATCCCAGGGGCAAGTGGACTCCTACTTACGAAGGACCATTTGTAATCAAGAGCATCTTTTCTGGTGGGGCAATGATTTTGACCACCATGGACGGTGACGACTTGCCGCACCCTGCTAACGCAGACATAGTCAAAAGATACTACGCATAAAACGACCCGACAAGTTGAAAACTCGAAAGGGCGACTTCGGCAAAAATGGGCATCCCGGTGAATTGAAAACCCGAAAGGGCGGTTCAGGCAAAAATTAGGGATAAAACAAAAAAATATGTACACCCGACAAGTTGAAAACCCGAAAGGGCGACTTGGGCAAAAAAGGGTTTCCCGGTGGATCGAAAACCCGAAAGGGCGGTCCAGGCAAAAGTTAGGGAATTAAAGCGTATGACTATGTCTCGTCGGATCACTTTAAGGAAAATCTCTTCACCAATAAGCTCCAAGTTTCTGATCAATCCAATCATCTATGGACGAAGCAACGAATGGACAGATACTCAGAGTGGTGAAGGCTATAGCAGAATAGGAATCCCATGGAATTGTTACACATAGCCATCTTTCTTTTTGTATAAAAATATTTTTCTCAATTTTTACGGCATCATTCTCTTACTAGGATGTCTGTCTCCCTTGTACAAAGATACTTACAAAAATTAATACAAATATACTTCAAAGTGCAGAAATTTGCTTGCCTTTCTTTTTATTTTTTACACTTATGTTTTATTTGAAAACGTCCAATGTTTTGTTAAATAAGCATATGAATTTGAATATAATCACTGCTTACAAATAAAACCAAATTGGGAAAGGATAATTACTGATAGGTTGAAGGTAGAGGAAGATATCTTTATGCCATTCAAGAAGAAATCCCCTGCGTTACTTTGTTTAGATCCTCAAAAAAGCTAAAACCTCATAGTACATGTCCCCAACGGAGTTAAGCTTCAAGATCCCCCGACGGAGCCAGTATATTCCAAACTGGATTCTCCATCCGAGTTAAGTTTCAGAGTTCCCATCAGAGTTCAAACTCCCGATTCCCAGTGGAGCCAGAATAACCTAAACCTTCTTCCCCAGCGAAGTCAAATTTCCAACTGGTCAAATTCCCTCAATATCCCCAAGCAGTCAGCAAGGATTTCTCATCTTCCGTAATCAAAGATTTTTGGAATCCCCAGCTTCGATCAAGGATTTATTTTCCCCGACAACAGTCAAAGATTTCATTATCTCCAACTATCCAGGATTTATCTTCCTCAGCAAGACAACTACTCAGCTTACATGCACAACCATTACATTCAAATATCATAAACATGGATTACAGTTCATTGTATCATACATATCATGCAATATAACTTCGTGTTTTAGCTAACGTTTTACCTTTTTCAGGATAAGATTAAAAGGCTATCATTAACAATTAGTCAAAATACAGTATGGATACACCCCAGACACAACGATCATTCTATTACTCATTCAGAACTTCAAGTCAAAATACAGTATGGATACACCCCTGACACGAAAGTCATTCTACTACTCATTCAGACTTCAGCAATCAGATACAGACTAGATACGCTCCAGACACGGCGACCATTCTATCTCTCATTCAGATTCAACTATCAACTACAAGTTCAGATACGCTCCAAACACGGATGCCGTTCTGGCCTTTACACCAGCAGTTTGATTCCTCCAGTGCAGTCGTCGCGGAAGTCATTCTGACACTTATTCAGATCCCAGTTACAGTACGGATACACTCCGGACACGGAAGTCATTCTACTACTCATACAGATCACAACTTCAGATACAGTCCAGATACGCTCCAGACACGGTTTCCATTCTGTCACTCATTCAGAGTTTATCCCTAGCACACAGTTGCTCCATACATAGATATTTCTCTGTTACCCAGATACAATACAGATACACTCCAGACACGGCAGTCATTCTGGTATTCATTCAAAGTTCAAATACAGTTACAGCTCAGATACGCGCCAGACACGGACGCCATTCTTTTACTCATACAAACTCAATCTCCAGATACAGTTCAAATGCATTCCAAACACGGATACCATTTATTGTTCATTCTTCTGACCTACAACGTTGCAAATCAACAAAAATTCTTGGATGTCATCTTTAAGCCCATCTCCAGCAAGATTCTACCATATCCAAATGGCATCTTTAAGCCCATTTCCTCAGCTATATTTTTGACGAGTGCAAATTTACGGGCACTCTAGTGTCCAATCCTCTTTTACCTTCGAGTCACGAAATGCAAACTTGCCAATCTAACTCTTCAGGTTCAAGAAGATTGTACAGGGGAAACTGTTGTACTCCAAAATTTTCCCTCCCATATTCATCAACAGTTCCCATCACAAGACTCTTGGAACTCAAGATCAAGCTAGGGTTTCCTCTGCTCAAGACACCTCCTTGCACTATTGACCTAAATTAGGGTTTGAGTTTGCACAGGGATATTTTGACCTACAATGCCCAAAGTTACTTTCATACTCCATGTTGGACCCACAAGTTTGTCCATACCAAGTTTCAAGCCTTGATTCAAATTTTTGCCCAGTCAATTAGACTATTGACCTAGAAATCAACTGTATTGGGGAAAAAGTCAATTGTGGCCAATTGACAGTCAAACCTCATGGATTTTGACCCACATCAACATAATGAAATCATATGAATCATTTGATCAAGTTTGGATCACAATTCTACAAGAAATTTGATCAGATCACCAAAAGGGCAAAATGGTCATTTTTAGGGTTTTGACAGTACAAAGGCAATTGCTAACTGTTTGACCTAACCAATGGCAAATCAAGCTCAACCATGGACTCAAGGACTTAATGACATTGTCTTGACCCATTCAAAAAGTTCAAAAGATCTCAAATGCATAGGATTGACAGATGAATTTTTCAGTCAACTGATTAAAATTTAACTGTACACTAAAAAGTCAAACTTTGACTTTTTTGTCAAAATCAAGTGCCAAGAGTTATGTTTCATCAAGACATGTCAAATTATGAAACTTGTTCATCAAGAAACCCAAAAATGCAAATTAGGGTTTAAAAGGGAAAAATTTCATAACTTAGAAATTTTCTAAGTTATGAAATTTTCTTATTTTTTCCTAACTTTGTCCCATTTTTTCACCAAGATGCAAATGGATTAAAACAAAACTTGCTACATTAAAGTTGTATTCCATCACAAAGTCTACAACTTTTATTCACAAAGTTTTCTCAAAATAAGCGTGTATCTCAAGTTATGATTTTTTGAACAAGGGTATCTAAAACTTTTAACTTTGAGAAATTTTGTCCTAGTTTAGGCAGGATTTTGACCCATCTTCTTGGCCATTTATCACATAGTTCCACATGGAGTTTCAAGTTGCATTTCAAATATGTATTATAGTACATGTTCCAAGCTTTCCAAATTGTCCAAGAACTCATCAAACACCCTTGTGGTTAGAGAGAATCGAATGCTTGAAGTTGGCAAAAACTCACTTTGATCCATGGCCAATACATGTTCATACCAAGTTGCAAATCTGATCTAGCTAGCTTGGTTCACAATTACAGGACTCAAAACCAGTTTGTACTCCATAATTTAATGCATATCCATTAAGCTAAGGTATTGTCTTGGTCATTAGGGTATTATACACTAGATTAAGCCTTAAATGGAAAAAGTAACAATGCCATTTTTGCTTAAACTTTACTTTATGTCAAAAACAAGATCCTTGAGGCATGGGGCCATATCTCTGAGGCAAGATCAACTCTACCAATTCCAGTAACCAAGGGCCAAGTATGCAGCATAATATAGGACTTGTACAGGCCTACATTGAGAACATACCCACTCTTGCTTCAAGAAGAAGAAAATTTGCAAAACACAAGCCATCTTTCACATCTGAAAAAACCAACTTACACAAACATTGCAAACAAGTTCCATACCTCCTAACAAGCCAGAAACACGAACCCTTTTCCTCTTAAAACTCCTAGTGCACAAAACCCCCATTTTCTTGCAAAACAGGGTCAGTTCTGCATTTTGCAAGCCATCATCAAATTCCATCGTGCGTTTTGCCCAAAGATACTTCAAACACCTTCAACCAACATACCTAAGCTATCCAGATCATCCACAAGTTGTTGTAACACCATTAACACACATTGCCATTTTTGTTTCAAAGTTTTGCAGGTTGAGTTCTGTAGCACGATTCAGGCTACTTCAAAACAAGCCAAGCATTGGGAAAGCTTCATTGGACATCAGGCAAGCTCAAAAGAACCTCAAACACTCTTGGAAGTTGTTGCATTGTCCAGCTCGAAGTCAACTTAAACAGGTATTTCATGAACTTCTATCTCTCTATTTAGGAATACTTAGACTTAGGTTTGTGAATGAAAGATGTTGTATTCATAGCCCTGAAACCATACATGTGCTTAGTTTTCATTTATATTAATCGTGCTAGGAGAATTTTGTTCACAAACTTTCTGAAAAAACTAGTTTAAGAATTAGGGCCAGAGAAATTCTCTCTGGTCTTTGAGAGTTAGCTTAAGTTTTTTATATGGTTGGATTCGTTGTTTGATGCTCTACAAGTTTCATGTTATGAGTTTTGTCAAAAAATCAAGGAATCAGGATATAGCATTTTTTGTACAAAGCGCGCATTTTGGTTTGAATTGAGGAAGAAGATGAAGTCTGATTGGGCTGGGCCTGGTTGTTTTTACTCCTAACACATGCATTTTCAGTTTACACCCCCCTGGCCCATTTATTTGTACATTTGTCGTTTTTGCATTTTTATTTCATTTTTTATTTTGATATTTCATTTTCTAACATAAAAAATACTTAAAAATTATTTTCATAAATTTTTGTATTTATTTGGAATTTATTTTAATTATTACTAGTATAAAAAAGGTTTAAATGTTTTATATTGCTTTTATTAAAACCTAAAAATGATGTAAGAACATGTTTATTTTCATTTATTATTTTTATTTACATTTGAAAACATTTTCTTGAATATATACATTTTTTGTAAATAATTTATTTTATTTTTATATACACTTAATATATTTAATATATTTAATATATACATACATATTTTATTAAATAATTAGGACAAAAAACACAAAAAATAATACATTTTTGTTTTTATTAATATTTCATACTAAAAATACTTTTTTTCAATATACTTATATTTTTGTACAAATTAATACATTATTGTATATAGATAATAAATAATACAAATTATTTAAGAAATTAGGGTTTTTTGCCCTAAATAATAAATAATTGAAATTAACTTTTTATTTTATTTACATCTCACATTAAAAATACTTTGTCATACATAAAAACATTTTTGCATAATATACTTTATTTAATATTTATTGTATTTATTTAGATATTGTATATTTAATATTATGCCTTGTACATTCGATTTGGTTATAATAATTTAGAATTTAATTTCTTGCAAAATAATCCCCAATTCAAATTTGTACCCCCCTCCCTATATCATGTTGTAATAGTGTAGAATTTAAATTCTCGCACCTATAAGCTTTCAAATATGCCATGATTAGACTTAGGGTTTTGTATGCGAAAAATCAAGGTAACAATTAGCTTGACCTAATCCAAAGACAACAATGCATGAAAAACAAACACAATGCACACTTGCACCCGTAGGGTTACAATCCACTTGTTGCCTTCAAAAATGGGCCATGGTATGCATGTCAAGTACTTTGGCAAAACAAAAACAAAACAAAAGATCATAGTCCCTCGATGACGCTATCTGAGTTTCCTAAACAAAAGGATCAAGTCCCTCAAGAAAATTGCCAAAAATACTTGACACTATTGCTATCATGGTCTATACAATGACCCGCGCTTGTCCCGTTAACATCCTAACACAAGGTTGTTCACCAAATACAATGGTGAAACAACACTGTTAAAAGGGTTAAAAACATAGGAAAGATCTTTGAGTAAAATAGTGTAGACAACTCTTAGTTACTTGATCAAAGCTTGCAAAAACATCCTTGCTATATTTAAAACACACTTCGCAACACAATTTCAAAACCCTACTTTCAAATATTGAAAACTTTTCAAAATACAAAAACACCTTTGTATACATTCAAACAAGAATCATTACAAAGGTTGCCACAATGATGGCCTCTTTTCAAAACATCTTTCAAAACCTCACACAAAGCACCATTTTAAACAATTGAAGAACACCATTTCAAACAATTGAAAAGAAAAGCAAGTGATTTAAGCAAGTAACTAAGAGCCCATGGATAACCATGGATAGAAAGGGTGCTAATACCTTCCCTTTCTATAATCTACTCCCCGAACCCAAGAAAACATCTCAAAGGTCTTTCCTGTGCTTTTTGACCTTTCCTTAGGATAAAATAAAAAGTCGGTGGCGACTCTTGCTAAACCGAAACATTTGCGAATACAAACGCAAAACCTCAAGTCAGTTCTCCCACCGTATCACACCGGGGAAAACAAAACTTCTCAAAATTTCGGAAGTTCGTCCATTCCTGGGATCACCATCTTTATTTCCTCTTGAATCACGAAATCTAAAGTAAAAGTAAGTTGTAAATCCTATTTTTGAAAAACAATTTTGTTATTTAATCTTGTTTCTTTGAAAATTATTATCAATAATAAATGGAGTCTTTGTAAGCTGAATAAAAATAAGAACTACAAAGATTTGGGTAAAACTCAAATTTTATTGATAGAATGGTAGTCTGCGAATGGCCAGACTCCATGGATAATTACAAAGTTTGGAAAATGGTAATATATAATGAAAAGATACATTGAGATATAATGACAACTATTCCCTCTTACAACTTTGAAATCCTAAGCAACAACTCCTGTTGAAGTATGGTGAAGACCCAAGAAGATTTTCGCTTCAATGGTCAAGTCTTGTCAGATGCAGTTACTTTCCAAGAAAGTCCCTAATATTTTGCCTAAGCTTCCCTTGCAGGTTTTCAACTTAGCGGGAAATTTTATTCTGTTTATGTCTCTAATTTTTTCCTAGATCACCCTTTCGGGTTTTCGGCCTACCGAGAAGCTCTTTTTTTTCCTAAGCTGCCCTTTCAGGTTTTCAACTTAGCGAGCTGTTCTTTTATTTCTTTAGGCGAAGTATTTCTTAACTGCATCAGCATTCATGGGACATGGGAACTCCTCGTCATCCATAGTTTCAAGAATTAATATACCACCGGAGAAGGCTTCTTGACAACATATGGGCCTTCAAAATTAGGAGTCCACTTTCCCCTATAATCAACGTTAAAAGACATGATCTTCCTGAGTACGAGGTCTCCTTCTCTGAATTCACGAGGTTTGACCTTCTTATCAAAAGCTCATTTCATTGTCTTCTGATATAACTGCCCATGACACAAAGCCGTCATTCTCTTCTCTTCCATCAAATTCAAATTATCAAACTTGTTCTGGACCCATTCAGCCTCTAATAACGTGGTTTCCATTATCACACACAAAGAAGGAATCTCAACCTCGATTGGGAGCACAACTTCCATTCCATACACAAGGGAGAACGAGGTTGCTCCTGTTGAAGTGCGGACAAATGTCTGATATCCATGTAGAGAAAAAGGGAGCATTTCATCCAATCTTTATAAGTAATAACCATCTTCTAGATGATCTTCTTGATATTCTTATTAGCAGCTTCAACAACCCCATTCATCTTTGGCCTGTACGGATATGAATTGTGATGGACAATCTTGAATTCTTCACAAATTTCTGTCATCATCTTGTTGTTCAGATTCGAGCCATTGTCGGTGATAATTCTGCTCGGCACACCATACTGACATATGAGATTATTCTTAATGAAGCGCACAACCACCTGCTTAGTAACATTAGCATATAAAGCAACTTCCGCCCATTTGGTGAAGTAATCAATTACTACCAAGATAAAAATGCGTCCATTCGAATCTTTGGGTTCTATCATCCCAATCATGTCAATACCCCACAGAGAGAAAGGCCATGGGGAAGAAATAACATTGAGAAGTGTCGGAGGCACATGAATCTTGTCCGCATAAATCTGGCATTTATGGCACTTTTTGCAAATTTGTAACAGTCAGATTCCATTGTCAGCCAATAGTAATCTTCCCTTAGCATCTTTTTAGCCATCGAATGTCCATTGGCATGAGTGCCAAATGAACCTTCATGAATCTCATGCATCAACATTTCTTCTTCGTGTCTATCCATGCATATGAGAAAAAGCATGTCACAATTTCTCTTGTACAACACATTTTCACTAAGGAAGAAACTGCCAGCCAATCTTCTCAATGTCTTTCTATCTTTATTCGAAGCACCAATTGGGTATTCCTAATTCTGGAGAAAATGTTTGATATCATAATACCAAGGTTTCTCATCTGCTACCTCTTCTATTGTAAACACATGAGCGGGCCTATCCAATCGCCGAACTATAATTAGAGGTATATGATTCTAAGTATTCACTTGATACATAGAAGCCAGAGTTGCCAGAGCGTCTGCCATTTGATTTTCGTCTCTGGGGATGTGATGGAATTCAACTTTATTAAAGAAGGGTAAAAATATTCTAGCATAATCTTTGTAAGGGATCAAGTCGGGGTGACGAGTATCCCACTCTCCTTTAATCTGATTTATTACCAAAGTTGAATCTCCATACACATCACGAATTTTAATTTTGAGGTCAATAGCTTCCTAGAGACCCATGATGCAAGCCTCATATTCTTCCATATTATTAGTACAATCAAATGTCACCCTTGCAGTGAAAGGAATGTGTGATCCATGTGGAGTGACAATCACAACACTAATTCCTTTACCATAAGCATTCACAACTCCATCAAATATCATACTCCAACGAGATTCAGGATAAGGACCTTCCTCAGAAAAAGGTTCATCATAATCTTTCACTTTCAAAAACATCACATCCTCATCGGGGAAATCATACTTCACAGACTGATAATCATCAACTGGTTGGTGAGCAAGATAATCTGCCAACATGCTGCTTTTAATAGCTTTTTGAGTACGGTATTCGATGTCATATTCAGATAACAACATCGCCAGCGGGAAATTCTCCCAATAAGAGCAGGCTTTTCAAAAATGTACTTGATTGGATCCATTTGAGAGATCAACCAAGTAGTGTGATTCAACATATACTGCCGCAAACATTTTGCCGCCCAGGCCTGAGCACAACATGTCTTTTCCAGCATGGAATACCGTGATTCACAATCAGTGAACTTTTTAATGAGATAATAAATGGCATACTCTTTCTTCCCTATTTCATCTTGTTTCCCCAGAATACAGCCCATGGAATTATCTAACACTGTCTGATACATAATCAATGTTCTTCCTTCAAAAGGAGGGAGCAAGATAGCAGGTTCAAGCAGATATTCTTTGATACTTTCAAATTCCCTTTGGAAGTCATCTGTCCACACACAACCTTGATCTTTCTTTAACAACTTAAAGATCGGTTCACACGTTGCAGTCATGTGGGAAATGAATCTGGAAATATAATTCAAACGCCCGAGGAACCCTCTGACTTGCTTTTCAGTTCTCGGTGCTGGCATTTATTGAATTGCTTTGAATTTATCAGGGTTAACTTCAATCCCTCTCTGGATAACAATGAAACCCAACAATTTCCCCAACCAGACACCGAAGCTACACTTATTTGGATTCAAGCGGAGACGATACTTCCTCAAACGCTGAAACAACTTCAACAAATCTTTTACATGCCCTTCTTCAGTCTGGGATTTAGCAATCATGTCATTAACATATACCTCATTTTACTTGTGGATCATATCATGGAATAGGGTTGTCATAACCCTCTAGTACGTTGCATCAATGTTCTTCAACCCGAAGGGCATCACTCTGTAACAGAATTTTCCCTAGGGTGTGATAAACGTTGTTTTTTCGATGTCCTCAAGAGCCATGCTTATTTGATTATACCCGAAAAATCCGTCCACGAACGAGAAAACTTTGAATCTTGTTGTGCTATCCACTAACATATCAATGTGTGGCAATGGAAAATCATATTTTGGACTAGCTTTATTTAGATCTCTATAATCTACGCACATGTGGACTTTTTCGTCTTTCTTCGGTACTGGGACAATATTGGAAATCCACTGAGGTTACACTGATGTCACAAGAAAACTGACATTAATCTGCTTTAGAACTTCTTCTTTGATCTTCACTGCCATATCTGGGTGAGTTCTTCGCAACTTCTGCTTGATTGACGGGAACTCTGGCTTCAGCGGCAAACGGTGCTCTACAATATTTGTATCTAGACCAGGCATATCTTGGTATGACCAAGCAAAAATATCCACATATTCTTTCAACATCTCAATCAACTTGCTCTTCACATCAGGATGCAACAATGCTCCAATCTTGACTTCCTTCCAATCTTCTTCTGAATCCAAATTGATTACTTCCAATGACTCTTTATATGGCTGAATGTCATTCTCCTCGTGCTCAAGCAACCGTGAGACCTCTTCTAGAATGTCATCATAGTCTTCTTCTTCGGCCCCATACACAGGAAACTCAAAGTTGGGAGAGGCTGCAGGGTCATTGTATTCAACGGGTTTTTTAATTAATCTGCACCTATGATTTATGATTGCTTTTAGAAACTGACACATATAACAAGTGATCATGCAGATTGAATTTCAGTTATTATTTATTTTGAAAGGTTTTTTCGAATTACCATTTTCCAAGAAAAAATAGAAAATAAAGACACAATTTGGGAAACAAAGACAACTTTTATTATTGATTTTAAAAATCATAGCAAACAGATAATCCCATACAATATTAATACTTTCACCTTGGGCAGAGTGAAAGCTTTTCAAAAAGATTAACAAAACAAATTACTTTGAAACATGTATGCAAGAGGGAACATCAATGGTGATCCAATTTTGAACCCTAACTCCGTGCGTCACATAATTTGGCATTTCTGGCTCTGCTTCATCTTCCACATTGGCATTAATCCCGGAAATAGTTGGATGAAGATAACCCCCACTACAGAAGACGTCTTGATACTTACCTGTAGCAGACTTCGGCTTCATGCTCTTACCTTTATCATTCTTCACAGAGAACCCCAAGCCAGCTCTATTCTTGTTTACAGGTGGATCAACAATTTGTCCCCATACTTCACTATGGCCATTACGCACAACCTGCTGCGCATCCTTAAACGAAGCCATAGAGTTCTCATTTCCTCTTACATTATCAATGGATAAAGCTTAGAACTGGGTTCCAACAGCAGCTTCATCCGCCTCCAAAATGTTGAACAAAGACAAATGAGATTTCAATAATGCTTGTTCTCCATTTATAATTACCACTTTTCCTTCCCGTACAAACTTCAACTTCTGGTGTAAAGTCGAAGTGACAACCCCTACCTCATGTATCCACGGTCGTCCTAACAAGCATCTATAAGCGGGTACAATATCCATGACCTGGAAAGTAATCTCAAACAAATGTGGGCCTATATGAATAGGAAAGTCCACTTCACCAATAACAGATTTCCTTGATCCATCAAACGCTTTTACAATAATTCCATTTGGGCGCATGGGCGTTCCTTGATATTTCAATTTCATAAGTGTGCTCCTTGGTATAATGTTCAATGCGGATCCATTATCAATCAACACATTGGATAATGAATCATTCTTGCAGTTCATTGAGCTGTGGAGGGTTAAATTATGATTCCTTCCTTCATCGGGCAGTTCATCATCACAGAAACTCAGCTTAATACATGAGGTAATGTTCCCTACTACACTGCTGAATTGGTCTACAGGCATGTCACTTTCCATGAATGCTTGGTCCAATACCCTCATCAAAGATTCTCTGTGAGCAGAGGAATTCATCAATAAAGCTAAGATAGATATTTTTAAAGGAGTCTACAGTAGCTGATCTACAATTCTGTAGTCGCTCATCTTGATTATCTTCAAAATATCATCCACCTCTTTTTCTAGCATAGCTCCACTAGATTCACCCACTGTCTTCTTGGGTTCAACATCTTCAATAATTTTCTTTCCAGTACTAACATCTCCATGAACAATTGGTGCAAATACTCGACCACTGCGGGTCACCCTGCTAGTCTCAGCAATATTTCCAACATTAGGCATTGGTTGGATGGGAACTTCCACACCATCCTCTAAGATTGTAGCATTATATTTGTAGGGTACCGCCTTGTCTGACTTGTAGGGGACAAGACCCGGTAAGCTAATCACCAATGGAGTAATAGTTAGCTTGCCATGATATTCAACTTCAAAATGGGTAGGCGTACCAAAACAAGGCAAAATAACATTTACTCCCTCTTCAACACACTCAACCATTAGCGAATCATCTCCGGAAAACATATCTTCATATGAGGAGAAGAACTCATCCGCAGAGGCATATTCATCATCCGACTCTTCTTCAGCCAAACAAACCTAAATCACATCAACTTCATGGTAATCATCCCTTTGGAGCATAACCTTGATAGTTCCATTATCCAACAAAAATTGAACACCTTTCCTTACAATTGAACATCCTCGAGAGTCCCGACTGCAAATTCGGCAAGATCCATACTGATGTTCTACCTGGCCAACCATGTGGTAGAAAGTAGCATGCAATTGTACAAGATCCTCATTCATATACTCCACATCAAATATTACGAACTCTCCAGGACATCCAGAAACCATGTTTTCTTCCTCTTCATACTCTGCCCTAGGCCTGATTATGTGGATGGGTCCCTTATCCATCATCTCCTGCAAATCAACCTTTATCTTGTCACAACCTTGTATATTCGTACTACAAATAGCACAACCGGCATGGTCATGCGTGTAGTAGCTAAATTTCCAGAGGTCTGCATGAATTTTCACCAAATCTCCCCTAACCAGATTAACATCAAAAATTCGGAAGTCGCCTGAACAACCGACCACCATGTTCACAGCATTTTCTCCTCCATACTTAGGTAGAGGATTATCTTTCACATTAGGGACAACATCCTTGAAGGATAAGATACCAGACTTCACCAATTTCTATACTTCAGTTTTCAAAGGATAGCCGTTCTCAACATTGTGCCCTGGTACTCCCTGATGAAAAGCACATGTTTGGTCCATCTTGTAATACCAAGGCAATGGTGATAGTACAACGAGAGGTGGTCGGGTCTGAACCAACTTCTTCTGAATTAACACCGGGAGTAATTCTGTATAACTCATAGGAATAGGGTCATAACTCTCCCTTCTCTGATTATACCCTTGATTCCCCTGATGGGATGGTCTCTAATAAGCAACGATGGTTGGAGCTACACTAACAACTAAAGTAACTGAAGAGACTTGTTGATGATGCTGATAATTTCTTCTAGGAGGATTAACCCTCCTTTCTTGCATGACAGCATTTGTATCTCCTTCCTTCTTTTTGGCAAACCCATAGGATGGCTTCTTCGCACTTTCAGAACTTTCACTTTTTGTTAGATGACCCTCTCTTACATCCTCTTCTAATCGGATAACCATGCCTACCATTTCAGTAAAGTCACTTGGCGCACTCACTACCATCCTCTCGTAGTATAAAACACCCAAGGTCTTCAAGAAAATCTTAGTCATATCCTTATCTTCCATGGGAGGAATCACTTGGGCGGCTTCCTCATGCCATCTCTGTGCATATTCTTTGAACGATTCCCTGTCCTTCTGGACCACGGCCTTGAGTTGATCAAGGTCAGGCGCCATGTCCATGTTGTATTTGTATTATCGGATAAATGCTTCTCCCAAGTCATTGAAAGTATGGATATTGATGTTGTCCAAACTCATATACCACTTTAGCGCAGCACTAGTCAAACTATCCTGAAAAAAGTGAATCAACAGACGTTGATCATCAGTGTGGGTAGACATTCTTCTTATATACATCACAAGATGAGCACGAGGACAAGTGTTGCCCTTGAACTTCTCAAACTCCTAGACTTTAAACTTCGCATGTATCTTAACATTCGGGACCAAGCATAAATCATTTACATTCTGCCCAAACAATTCCTTTCCCCTGAGGGCCTTTATCTCCCTCTACATCTTGTCAAACTGCTCTTGAAAATCATCCATTCTATCATAGAGACCCAAGTTTTCACTTGGTAGAGGAAAAGGATGACACATATCATCATTAACAACTGGTATCATATTCACCGAAGGAGGTGCAGCAAGAGTAGCATGCACCACAGGAGGTGCAGGAGTAACAATAGTCTGAACAACTGGAGTATCTTGAGGACCAAGATTGAAACCTTCAGGAACACAATTCTCTGGCATTCCCCATGGACAACCTTGAGGCATGCGGTTCTGAACAACAGCTGGAGTAGCATACACAGGAACAGTTGGAGCTTCAGTAGTAACCCTTGTTTGTTGAGGTTGAACACTCGGTGGCTGATCCTGAGCAGCCACCATAGATTCCATCAGAGCAGTAAGATTGGCCATACTGGCCTTCAAAGTAGAAAATTCCTTGCGCAGCTCGCGATTCTCTTGTTCTAAGTTGTCCATCTTCCTTCTGAAATTAGCTCGAGTATTGTAGTGGTGGGACAACTTGCTGAACGAAGTAAAGAAGCTTGGTAAGACACCTGGATATGCATAACATATGCAAGAAATATGTGTAATATGATGTATGATATGCAATCCACATGATTTATTTTATTATTAATATTTCAAGGGACTTAAAGATTTATAGACACATTGCGAATATCAAAGTAATAACACATTTGAAATACCGAAAAGTTTTATTATAATAAATTCAGAAATGGATTACAAGTTTCAATAGTCCCAAGTACAAGATGAAAATAAATTCTAAAACCCTAAGAAGTAAAGCTGATGGAAATCACTCGACGCGCTGGCGCTTCCTTGTAAGCCTGTCAATCTGAGCCTTCAACCTCTGGTTTTCTTCCACATACCTCGTGGAAACCTCCTTCCAATCACCTGAATCAGGAAGTGAGCAACTAGCATCTGACTGAGGCTTAGTAGAAAATAAATCCCCTTGCCTCTCCATGGTCTCTACCGCCCAACTCTCAAGAATCTCAATCAAGTCGTCTTTCTCCTTCAAGTCTGCTCTATAGGAAATCTATAAAGTTTGGCACTTATTCTTCCAAGCATCAATTTCCTACTGCATCCTGACCAAAGCAAGCTGTAGCTCTTCTATATCATCTAATAAGGGAGGAGTGGTCTTCACAAACAAGTCAGGCATAGGTGTTTCTCGGGAATACAACATCTTTAATTGAATAGCTCTCGCTTGGACCCACTGAAGATATGGCTCCAAAGAAACAACCCCCCTAGGTCCCAAGTCTTTCCTACTCTTCCTATGAATGTGGCCTAGGTCTTCGCAATCTGCTCCTTAGCTTTCTTATGGTCTTCTCCCTCCTTCAGAAATAAACTACTCAAATGAATACTATTCAGTTTATCCCTCATCGAATAACCAAGCTGTCGTCATGCAAGAACAGGGTTATAGTTAATTCCTCCCTTTGTACAAAGAAGAGGTACATTGGAAATACTACCAAAACTGTCGACAATCTCTACATCCTTGTAAGCCCGATGATACCAATCAATATTCGAGTGAGTAAGTGCCATAATCTTAGGAGCCCAACGGGGTTCCTTCCTGACATCCTAAAAAGCATCAGACTGAGGCATATGAGAAATAAACCACCGGTACAACAGAGGCGTGCAAAAGATAATCATCCCCCCATGATAAGAACTCTGAAGATAAATAGAGTAATAAGAATCACCCAACAATGTAGGAACTGGGTTTCCAATCATGAAGACCCTGATAGCATTCACACCAACAAACTTATCCACATTAGGAAATAAGAACAACCCGTAAGCAAGTAGAGCAAAGATGGCCTCAAAAGCGACTGTACTCTTCATCCTGGCAAAGTAATGTGCTTTCTCCAATAAGAACTGAGCTAGTAATCCTCTAATCCCTCCTTTAGTATTCATATGGGCTTCAACCTCAGACTTCCCCATATGGATCAAAGAAGCAATCTCGTGTGGTTTTGGCTCACCCTCCAAACCAGTAAAAGGAACACGATCGATAATCGGTAAATCCAACAGATAAGAATACTCCTCTAGTGTAGGCATCAACTGATAGTCGGGGAAAGTAAATTAATGATACATCGGATCATAGAACTGTACCAAGGTCGAGAGAATACCCTCCTTCATCCTAAGCTTCATGAGAGGAATGATGGATTCGTACTTCTTCCGAAAATTTGTAGAACACTCAATCTCGGGAATTAGACTGATCAACTCATCTATCTTGCGATCTTTGAAACTTTATTTTTAGGTCTTTCTTTTTCCAGAATCTGTGGTCAAAAGGTACTTGAGATATTCACAAATGGTCAACTTTTAAGTTCCTTGAAATAAAATTTCTTCAAAAGAAGCTTATGAGTGCATGAATGCATGATACAACAATCACACACAAGATCACAAACATAGGGTTCATAGGTTCAATGTCACAAGCATAAGGTCGAAGGTACTACCCATAAGGTATGGTCTATAAGTTATCACATTCCAAACAAGGTTCTAGAGGTTCCCAGAGTCTACATCCTTCCTTCGAATATTACCAACATCCCGATTAACTCGGTAATTAGTAATATTCTCAAGAAAAACTCGTCAGAGTGTAGTATCACGCGATAACTATTTCTAGATTACTCCGTCATAGCTTCGACACTACACCTAAAAGGCTAAGATGGGTTAGGTAATCTACGGTCCTCAGCTTCAGCAGGCTCCCAGGTCGAAAGCAGTACGTCTTCCCGATTACTCGGTAAACGAAACTATAGTCAAAGGGGCCTCCACTGAGTGGGGGATCTCATGCCTCCTTTTTTTGGATTACTCCCTCAAAGTTAACATGACTATACCTCCCGTCCTATCTTAAAGTTTTCCCAAGTCTGGGTATAGGACTTATAAGTAATCACCAAGCACCCTGAAAATCAGGAAAATTAGGGATGAACCAGCAAAAGGTCAATCTTTCCCTAGTGAAGTCGCCATTTTTTTCTGCAACAGTATAAATGTTTTAGACTAAGACATTGGATTGACTAGACTTATACAGATCAAAAATAAAAATCGCCATCGCGCTTTATAGTTTCCAATGGAATGGGAAAAGAGCGAGTAACCCAAAAAGAGGGGGAAAGATTCTAGGTAAGGGGGTTGGTTATGCAAAGGGAAGGTGTTAGCACCCTAAACATCTATGGTACTCCGCAAGAACCTCTTTGAAAAACATGTATATTTTTGCTATAAAATGTTGTATAAAAAAGAGATGGTGGAGGTGAGAAAAGAAGTATTTTTTATAATTTTGCACCTGTTGCGGTTGCGAACCTTTAGTGCCTACGTACCACCTTTCGTGCAATAGGGGATCAGGGTACACGTAGTTCCTCTTTTAAAAATTTAAAACACAAGTGTGTTGGTTAATTTTATGAGATAAGACATCATCGTCATTGTCCGTGTGGAAAACATACTTACTATCCACAATCATGAGAAAGGAGAATTTGCATCATCTCAAAGTGGAGGATATAGCTTGGATTTTAAAATCAACAATTCCTCACTCAACACCCAAGTGGAAAATATCTCGCTTCACTACATATTGTAGAAGTATAGTTATTTGCATCACTACAAGGATTGACAAGAGTCTAATCTTTTTGGAAAGGTTTTAAAATAAAAATCCAAAGTGACAAAATGGTTTGAAATAAGATTGATTGACTTTTAGTCTTCTCACAAAAAATGTCAAGGTATTATTAAATTGATTGAAGTTTATTTATGAAAATATTTTGAAAATGCATGGACCTAAGTCCAAGTTTATTATGAAAGTGGTTCAAGTTTAGAAACAAGAAGAGTTTTCAAAAGGAGGAGGGGATTTTTGAAATTAAAGAAGATGGAAGGAGAAGAAGAGACTATCCTAAAGCATAAAGGTAAAAGTTAGGGATAAGAACCATCTAACCAACAAGAAGTCAATAATTGACATTATGTGTCAAGATAGAATTCTCATTCTTTGTATTGAAACCAAATAAGCAAATATACTAGATCTCTTGAGAGAACCAAACTTCAAGTGTATTAAGTCTTCACAAAAATTAGGCAGAGTAACGGTTGTATACGGGTGAATTCCAGATTACAATCAAAGAATGTAATTACAATAACCTGCACACTAAACAAACAAAAAACCCAATGTCTTAAGGTAAACCTCAAGAACTCCAGACAAAATATCAATTAAGACCACAAAGTCTCCAACAAAGGCCATGGTTTCTAATCCTAAGTCCAAGAAGTCAAATACTCCACAATGCCAAGGATAGTAACCAAATATTCTAAGTATCATTAAAGGTTTTTTAGGGTTCATGATGATTATTAGGTGTCTTGAAAAAGAAAAGAAAAGCTCAAGTGAGAAAAAAAATAAAAATAACAAGAAAGTAAATGCTCAAGTGAGCAACATAAAAATGGAATAAAATGTAATGCTTAAAGTAAATGGTAAATAAAGCATAAAAATAAAAGCATAAAGTAAAAACAATTTAATAATTAGTGGTTAGTTGGATGACCATCTTGAAACTTGCATTTGGAACTCATTAGAGGATTGGTAGAACCAAAGCCTCCACACAATAAGTTGCATTTGCTTTTTTGTCAAGTATGTCATCCATTTGGAATTCTCAAAAGTACAATTTAATGATCAACGATGTTTAAGTGATCCGCATTGACCAAAAGTGTTGTATATCCATTAGAGGATTGGTAGAACCAAAGCCTCCACATAATAAATCTCAAGGTTATTGGATCAAATAGATCAAATTAACATACTTGGACTTGCAAACATAAGTTTGGGCCACGAATGATCATTTATTCGAATCAGGACAAAATTTAGCGCTATGTTAAGAAATCGTAAGTGGACTTATATAGAAGTCGCACCTATTTTAAGGTCGGTTAATAGCAATTTATACACCATTTGATTTGAGACATGATATAAAGAGTATGCTCCAATAAAACTTATTGCAACAAGAAAGGGATAAGATGAAGAAGGGTGGGAAAGAATATACAAACCACATTTCAATTAAATTTTAATCAAACTATTATTAAAACCATTCATCCACTTTTATGGAGTTAGACTCAACACCATAGATCCAACGATATTAATAAAGTTCATGATCAGAAATTCAACCCAAGATCAGCCAGAAAATAATCACAAAATAATATTGCATCTAATATATACATTAAAAAGGTTTTTTAAAATGTTTTAAAATAGAAATAAGAAAGAAAAATATCAACTATGTTCAAACTAATCAAGAAATATTAAGTAAGACCATAGAAAAATCATATATGAACTCAAATATTTTTATAAAATTTTTGGTAATTTTTTAAAGTCAGAAACTATTTTTAAAATTAAAATAAATGAGTAAAATAAACCAAAAATAATAAAAGTAAGAAATAAAAAATAAATGAGGTCACCAATATTTGCCACAATATCATTGGATCATTCCATATTTTTTTCAGAATTAAAAAGTGCATAAAAATATTTTTAAATAATTAAAACAATTCAAATAAAGTGAAAATTTATAAATAAAAAAAATCAAAACACAAAATAAAATTGTGATAAAATAAAAATCAGAAAGAGAAAAATCAAAAATATTTTGCATAATTTTTTCAGATTTTTTGGACATAAAATGAATTTTCTATGATTATTTGAAGTTTAAAACAATTAAATATAAAAATCAGAAATAAAAAAAAAGTCAAAAATATGTGGACCATTGGTTGAGAGTCAAAACGCGTTAGTAATCAAATCCAAGGGATCTAGCATGTTGTGCATATCGTGGTCATTAGTGAATAAAGCACTGAATCAAATGTAAAATCAGATTTAAAAAAAAAAAAAGTGGCAAGCCATCATTGGTTGGAAGATGACACGTTGGTCATCTTCAACCTCTAGCCAACATGAATTGCAGGTCTCTCAAACTGTAAAATCAGAAGCTCAGACCTATGTCATTTGCTTCGTCTCTTCAAGACGAAGACAACCACACCTTCACGACAAATTTATATAAACTGTACCTCAAGCAATTTGGAAGAGAAGTTTTGAAAAGGGATTTGAAATTTCATGGTCAAAACGTGTTTCCAGATAAAAGCAAGTGTTGCAACTAGAACCAGGGTAATGAGAGCTTCACAATGATATCAAAGTTTTGAAGAATTGATGGAGAAATCTACCTATTGAAGTTTAGTTGAAGAGCTCTGAAACTGGACTTCTATGGATCAATATAAGGCACGATTCTTAAAGGTATTTGTATGGTTAGCTTCAGGGAAGATCAAGGAAGGTGAATTGATGAAAAAATTGGATTGAAAAAGGCTTGAACACTGATTTCGAAGTTACAGAAAAATGAGTTGTGGAGCAAGTTTAGCAGGGTGATTCAGGTTGTTCAAGCTTTAGGAAATGAATAGTGGATGGCCCTCTATTTATAGGGAATCAAATGGAATTTTCAAGCGTGTAAAATGATGAAGTTTGGAGGGAAATCCTATGAAATTGCAAACAACAAAAGTGTGACTTCTATATTGATCAAAACTCATCCAAAACACGCATTTTGCTATGCTAATCACTTCTGGAAGTTCACTAAATATGTTTAGAAGCAAAAACACGCAGAAACAAAGTGTTTAGAAGCTAAATCAAGGATTTCAAATTCTGAATTTTGAAGAAACTTCAGTTTCAAGTTACCAAGTTCAAATCAATGGCATTTTTAGCTCAAGGGTCTTAGGGCATGATTCTTGATGCTTTAGAAATATGAGATTACAAGCTTTGCAATGGGAAAAGAATGGAATCAAATGGATGTTTGAGCTGAAAGTTGCAATGAGTCAAAGTTGGGGGAAAAAGGTTGAGTTTCCATACTTAGAAATATTTCAAGTTTTTCTTCAAAAGTGACCTATAATGTTTTGCATCCAAACATGGACTTCCACTTGGAATTTGTTCTTGACCAAAAAAGATGGCATGAAATAGACCCCTTAAATGACACTTTGAAACTTGAACCATTCAAAATCTCAAAAAATTAAGAGAGTTATGAATTGTTGAAGTTGGCAAAAAATCACGAAATGACCTATAATCTTTTGTATCCTTAGGGCATCTTCCATCCATTTTCCCACTTTTCACATAAAAGATGGAACAAAGTTCACATCCTCAAGAGCATTGTAGAAAAAGAGTGGGCTCAAGTTGATAAAGATTGACCATGTTATGATCATTTTAAGTCACACATGGGAAATTGGGGATTCATCTTGAGGACTTGTAATCTTTCTTCATCATCAAGTTTCTTCCACATGAAAACTGCTTGAAAATTTTGAAGTGATTTGTTAATAACCCTTTAAAGAGAAGGATGTTTTTGGAATCACTCAAAAATACCAAAAGATAAGCAAGATATACTTCTTTGAAGTTCAAAACCCTAGCTCATAGATCAAGAAAATGGTTTCTGGAGATTTTGACAATTTTTGAACAAATTTCTTGTACCAGCACTTTTGCTTTGTAAATAGAAGTTGTTGAGGATGATAACGAGAACTCATAGCCACCAAAACCACTTTCATATCTTGATAATTGAGAGAAATATGCACTTGTGACCAATGGGAGCAAAGCCTTGTCCAATCATGACAACTTATTCAATCAACCCCTTGTACTTTTGAATCAATCTTGATAACTTTGAAATGTGGTGAACCAAAATAACCTTTCCATGCCATTTCTTCCAAAACAACTCCAATGGTGAGGTTTGAACTTCTCAAACTTTATTGAGTAAGGCATGGAAATAAACTCATGGACCCATGGATCAACTTTCTAAGCCACGTTGCCTTTACCTACATTATTAACAAGTAAGACAAATCAACATTGCATTTTATTAATTAAATGGAAAATCAAAACAAAACATGCATAATCACAAAAGAAAAACAAGTCAAGGTGCTTGGTCATTCCTCAAAGAGCAAAGCTAAAGATAGGGAGGAGAACTAAAAGCCCTAATGTGATCTTGTTATGATTGAATCAATATGGTATGATGAAGGGATCTTAGGGGCAAAAATTAGGATACAAAACATAGGATCACGACACGTGGCCACATACAAGCCACGTGATGGGATGTTGTACAACATTCCCACGCTTTTTTTACCGTGCGCCCTCCCTCGTGATCATATGATCACGATCAGGCGATCGTCTCAATGCTAGCTCACAACAAGCCTATTCGATGCACGTATTGGATCAAATGGACACCACAATTTTTGCCTTGGGCCTAAGCCCTTTTCTTTTTGCACCCAGTTCGTTTCTTTTGCTAACTATAACTATGTTTCGTACCTCCACCTACATTTTGGGCCCCATTCAATATCTGAACTCGGGCCCTTATTATTTACACCCCCTAGTTTTGTTACCCAATACTGAAGTGTACCCCCAACATATTTGGGTTCAAATTTACATTTGGGCCCAGATATTTTTCTATTACACCACCTAACCCTAATTTTTGCACCCCCTTTTAACTAAATTAAATTATTTTATTAGTTTTACTTATTTACTTAATTTTTTTATTTTTATTGTCACATATAATCTTTTAGCATTTTACATTAAAATATATTTTATGCAAAAAAAATATTAATAAATAATTATTAAAAAACATTTAACATTTTTTAATAGTTAGAAAATAGTTATTTATTAAATAAAATATTTTCTAAAAAAGCGAACCCTGATTTTTATAATTGCATTAAACATTTTTTTCTCTCATTCAAATTTATTTTCTCATATTGCATCATACACTCTAAAATAGCTAACCAACCAAATACTAACTCTTTTTCTACTAACATAATTAAATCAAGATGTTTTCAAAAAGGATTGTGAAAATTTTTTATATTAATTGCGAACTGCGTCTACGATTCAGCTATTTTCAACCCAGACTTAGTTCAAGAATTAATTCAAAATACTTCCACAAACCAAAAAAAACTAACCAAACACTTTGAAATACAAATTAGGACTCTGATTCCTCATAAGAAGATACATAGGCATGCGACTTAAAAACCAAGGCGAGTTCCCCTAATGAAAATTAAAACCTTATCCCACCCTTTTAACCTAAACCCTAGGATTTCCTTGAGAACATAGTAGATGAAGGGTGCCTGACACCTTCCCTTCGTCTAAAGTGAATCAAGAACTTAGAATCTCTGTATCAATTAAGGGTCATTCCATTATTCACCCGTCATTAGGAAAAAAAGTAGTGGCGACGACTCGTTGTTTTTTTGCCGACTACGACACACGCGTGTTTAGAAAATTGACTTAAGGTCGAGTTATCATCAAATTCAAGCTAAAGACGATGGTATTTAGAAGACGGATTTCAGGACTCAGTATGGACATTATGAGTATTTTGTGATGTCATTCGGTGTTTCTAATGCATTGGGATTGTTTATGGAGTATATGAATAGAATCTTTCATAAGTATATGTATAAGTTTGTGGTAGTCTTCATTGATGATATTTTGATTTATTTTAAATTAAAAGAAGAGCATGTTGAGAATTTGAGAATTTTTATGCAAGTGTTGAAAGAGAAGAAATTATATGCTAAGTTGTCGAAGTGCGAGTTCTGGTTGGAAAAGGTGAGTTTTCTTGGCCACATTATTTCAGGTGATGGTATTATTGTAGATCCATCCAAAGTAGATGCAATGTTGCAATGAGAAGCTCCAAAATCAGTTACAAAGATTAGAATATTTTTGGGGTTCGCTGGTTATTATAGAAGGATTTTATAAGTTAACACTTCTGTTAACTCAGCTAACTTGCAAAGGGTTAGGCGTTTGTGTGGGATGTTCAGTGTGAGGAAATTTTTACAGAGCTGAAGAAGAAATTGACGACAGCTCTAATTTTGATATTACTTAATCCGAAGAATATTTTTTTCTATATTATGATGCATCTAAATTAGGTTTAGGTGGTGTGCTTATGCAGAATGACAAAGTGATAGCTTTTGCATCAAGGAAATTAAGGATTCGTGAACGGATTATCCTACTCGTGATCTAGAAATTGGCTTCAGTGTTGTCTGTGTTAAAGATTTGGAGGCATTACCTTTATGGCTCCAGGTTTGAGGTGTTTAGCGATCATAAAAGCTTGAAGTACTTATTTGACCAGAAGGAACCAAATATGAGGCAACGAGGGTGGTTATAATTGTTAAAGGATTATAACTTTGGCTTAAACTACCATCCAAGTAAAGCTAATATTGTAACAGATGCTTTAAAGAGCTAGAATTGATTGAGAAGTTCAGGGATTTGAGCTTAGTCTGTGACTTGACACCACAAAGTGTCATGTTGGGAATGTTGAAGATTAATAATGACTTCCTGGAAAATATTAAAGAAGCTCAGAAGTTAGATGTAAAGTTTGTAGAGTCGATGGTTGGGAGTGACCAGTGTGAGGATAGTGATTTTAAAGTAGACGTGCAAGGTGTGTTGAGATTCTGTAACCGAATTTGTATTCCTGATGATGCGGGGATGAAAAAGATGATTTTGGAAGAAAGTCATAGAATCAGTTTGAGTATTCATTCAGAAGCTACTAAAATGTATCAAGACTTAAAGAAGTTATTTTGATGGCCTAGATTAAAACATGATGTGGTGCGGTTTGTGTATGCGAGTTTGACTTATCAGAGGTTGACAGTCGAACATCAGAAACCTCCAGGATTAATGAAATCGTTAGATGTTCCGGAATGGAAATGGGATAGTATATCGATGGATTTTGGGACTGGGTTTCCGAGTACACCAAGAGGAAATGATACAATTTGGGTGATCGTTGATAGACTAACGAAATCAGCTCATTTCATTTTCCAATTAATATCGATTTTTTGGTACCTTAGTTGACAGAGATTTGCATTCGCATAATTGTGAAACTTCATGGGGTTCCATTGAGTATAGTTTCTGATAGAAACCCGAGGTTTACTTCTGAATTTTAGAAGAAATTGTAGGATGCTTGGATCTAAGCTGAGATTGATTTTTGTGTATCACCCATAGATAGATGATCAGACGAAGAGGACTATTTAGTCATTGGAAGATTTGTTGAAAGCTTGTGTTCTTGAGCAGGGAGCTACATGGGATAATTATCTTCCACTTATATAGTTCACTTATAATAATAGTTCTCATTCTAGTATTGGAATGGCACCTTTTGAGGCATTGTATGGTCAGAGGTGTAGAACACCTTTGTGTTGGTATGAATCTAGTAAGAGCGTGGTACTTGTACCTGAGATTGTTCAAGAGACTACGTAAAAAGTAAATTTAATCCGAGATAAGATAAAGACTTCACATAGTAGACAAAAAAGTTACCATGATAAGAGAAGGAAGGATCTTGAGTTTCAAGAAGGAGACCATGTTTTCTTGAGAATCACTATGATGACCGGTGTTGTACATGCTCTGAAATCGAGAAAACTTGCTCCACGGTTTATCGGTCTGTATTAGATTTCTAACAAGATGAAGATTGTTGCGTATAGGGTGGCCTTGCCACCTAACCTTTCGAATTTGCATGACGTGTTCCATGTTTCGCAACTCCAAAAGTACATTTCAGATCCACCTCATGTGATCCCGGTAGATGATGTGCAAGTGCGGAATAATCTTACTGTTGAGACCATGCATGTGAGGATCGAGGATTGTGAAATGAAGAAGCTGAGGGGCAAGGAAATTTCTCAAGTGAAATTAGTTTAAGGAGGAGCTGTCAGAGAGAACACGACGTGGGAATTAGAGAGTAAGATGCAGAGTCTTACCCACAGTTGTTTTCATCAGGAAATTTTTTAGGACAAAAATATTCTAAGTGGTGGAGAGTTGTAACACCCTGAATATTATGTTTATTATTTAATTATGTTACTGTGATTTATTTGATGAAATAGATGGTTTGATGGTATATGGTGGGGTAATGTTGGATTAATAAGATAATTAGAATCATTAATAAATTAGATAATCATTTATAATTATTTGGATTTATTTTAATAATTAAAAATGGATGATATTTGGTGTAGAGGTACTAAGGGCATGACAGTAATGTTGTGTGGAATAAGTAAGGGTGAGAGTGGAACAACCTAATAAGGGTCTAAGGGGTAAGACATACATAAGGAAAAATTGAGGTTGAGAGTGATCATTTTGTATGATCATATTTTGGAGAGAAGAGAAAGCAAGGAGGTGAGAAAGAGCTAGGCCAAGAAGACTCCGTTGTTGAAGCTTGGGAACCATCAATCTAAGGTAAGGGTGAGGTTCCAACTCTCTAAGGGTATTGTATAATGATGGGTTTGTAGGGGTTTAATTTGTTTATCACCAATGATAGAGGTTTAGATGGATGTAGGTTTGTTTGTGGTTTTATGATAAATTGTTAATTTGGTGATTTATGATGAAATTAGTGAATCGTGATGTGTAAAATACTATGATTTGATACCCGTAAAATATGCGATGATGTATTGTTGTTGTGGTATGATAGTATGATGCTTTTTGGGACTTTGAGACTACACTAGTGTTGAAATCAAAATTGTAATGGGGCTGGAACAGAGGCATATCAAAACTTGTTGATTTGCGAGTGTCGTCGGGCGAGCCATCTGTGAGTGATGAGGAGAGCTAGTTGGTTGCATTTTTGTAAAGACAGTAACTCGAGTTTCTGGACTCCATTTGACGTGTCGTTCGAAGCATTGGAAATCTAACGCGATAAAATATATTTTTGTGGAATCAAATGAGTAAAATAATGTTTGTTCCAGTACTTATAGCATGATAAGTTGGATGTTGTCTGACGAATTTATTATGAAATATGTATTATGATAACCTGGTGTTGTTATAATTATTATATATGACATTGTTGAGTTGTATGAATTGTATGTTGCATGTATGAACAACTGGTGACCTGTAATGGTGTGTAACATTTATGGATGTAGATATTAATATGTGTTGTTTTGTTGCATGGTTGTGTCGCATGCATTACATGTTGTGGACTTTAGTCCTATTTATGAGCTCCAATCCAAGATGGTGTGGATTGGGAGCGATGTGAACCGAATTGTTCACGATGTTGGTTGGCTATGATCCTAGATGGCATGGACAGGGAGAAATGTGAACTGAATTGTTCATGATGTTGGTTGGCTCTGGTCCTAGATGGTGTGGATCGGGAGTGATATTGGTACCACGTGCATTGAGTCTGTGAGTCGATCTCATTGTATTGCATTATCATTATCCTAATGTTTGAGTTGTGAGATTAGTGTATGAAATACATGATAACTCGAAGATATATGGTGATGATTATGAATGATTATGTAGTTAACACGTAATAAGACTATTGTCATTATGTGAAGGTGTGAGATGTGGAATGTGTGGCTATGTGTGGTTTAATTGTTGTTTACTTATTATTATACATTCTCTTATATTGTTATGATACCTCACTTTTTTGTTTGAATGATGCTTTATACGGTATCATGCAGATAGTCAAGATTGGTCTGAGGCTGCAGATAATGAAAGAGGTGGCACTTCATTTTATTTTTGAGTTGGCGTATGTGCTCTGATACATAACACCCGGGGGGGGGGGGGGGGGGGGGATAAACGCTTATTTATTTCATTGTTTTTGGTGAGTTGTTTGGTGTCTTATGAACTCCCTGTTATTTGAATAAATAATATTTTATAATTGGATAAAAATTGTTTTAACAACAAGTATGAGTCTTTTCCACTGCATAATAAAATTGGAAGTTGAGGACTATGATGTTTTGTTATGGTTCATCCAAAAATTTGTGTTATCTATCTATGTATATGTTTTGAGCAGGTTTATCATGGTATCAAGTGTAGCATCCTAATTTTTTGTTAATTGGTTAATTTTAAAGAAAAATTACTCTATCTTAAATTATTATTCTTTGGGGAAATTAGGGTGTTATATGTTCTCCTGCTCTCTTCTCCCTACTCTTCTTCTGGATGTTGGTTATATTTAGAATTTAGGATTATTGTTTTAGGTTTTGTAACAATATTATGTTATGATTGTGGAAAACATTATGTTGTTGATGTTTTAGAGTTAAGTTTGGAGTTTGTTTTGTTTCTTTGCATATACATGGCGATGATGGTGGTAGCAAGCGTATGGTGATGGTACATATGGTTTTTGTTTCTATGGAAAAAATATAAGAACTTTTTAATGAAAATGAATTCATTTAAATTGACATATGTGATATGGTGAGAGAATTGACTTGGATGTTTTCCATTTTATCGTAATTATTGTGGATAGCAAGAGTCTCCACTGACTTTTCTTTTATCCAATAAGGAAATGGTGAAAAGAACATGAAAGACCTTTGAGATATTTTTTTGAGTTTGGGGGTTAGGTTATGAAAAGGGAAGGTGTTAGCACCCTTTTCATCCATAGTTATCTATGGGCTCTTAGTTGCTTGCTAGCTCACTTTTGAAATTTCTTTGTTTGAAATACGTTTGTGGTGGGTTTTGAAAGTATTTTTGAAAAGCGCCTTCATTTAGGAAAACTTTGTAACGATTCTCGTCTCTATAAGAATGCATACAAAGTGTTGGACTTTTGAAAATATTTCATGTTTTAAAAAGTGTTTGGTATGTTTGAAAAGATGTTTGTTTTTGAAGATGGATTGTGAGCAAGCAACTAAGAATCTTCTACCTACTCAAAAAAATTTGTTCATTTCTCCCTTCCTTTGATATTGCTATCTCACCATTGATTGGTAAGTAGCCTTATATTTGGATGTAAAGGGATGAGCGTGGGTCATCGTATAGTCATGAATAGCAATATTGCAAGATATCTTATAATTTCTCTTAAGGGACTAAGATCATTTGTAAGGCAACAATCATAGCGTCATCGTGGGACTATGATCTTATATTTTTTATTGTTTTTGCTAAGATATCTCACATGCATATCATGACCATTTTGTCGAGGCAACAAGTGGAGTTAATCCTAGAGGTGCAAAGTGTGCTAGTGTTTTGTATTTCATACTTGAATTAGGGTTTTCTAAGTATTTATTTTATCTTTCCATACAAACCCTAATTTACTAGCATTTATATGAAAGGGATAAATTGCAGAAAATAAATGTTCTATGTTATTACATCATTTGGGGATCCGGTGTATAAATATACAAATGGGGATTGCAAGAAAATTAAAATCTAATTATCTATTACAGCCATATTGAATTTGAATAAATAACGTACAAAAAATATAAATGAATATAATGTACAAGTAATGATATGAATATAATGTATAAGAATTTAAATGAATAATATACAAGAATGTAAAGAAACAATGTATAAGTTAATGAATGAAAAAGAAATGAATTATTTAGTTTTTATTAAGAAAAGGTTTTTATTTTAACCTAATCACTAAAAAGAAAATGATTTAATAAGAAAAAAATAAATTAACTTAAATTAGAAAAGAAGATATATTTTAGTGTTTTTTATGAATTTAATTAAACTAGTAAATAAGATTAAATAAAAGTCCTAAGTTCTACATTAATTAATTATAACCCATAGTCTAAAAAAAACTAAATTTGTTTAAGAAAATATTTATTATCTTTAGTTTAGAAAGTAATATATATATATATATATATATATATATATATATATATATATATATATATATATATATATATATATATATATATATATATATATATATATATATATATATATATATATATATATATATATATATATATATATATATATATATATATATATATATATATATATATATATATATATATATATATATATATATTGATAACCATATAAAAAATATATTTTGGTTATTTTTATTAATAAAAATAGTAATAAAATTAGTAATAATAATAGTAAAAATAAATAATAGAAAAATAAAATAAAATAAAATATTAAAAGAAGTTGGGTGTGAAAATTAGATGTAGGGTGTATGTTAGGAAAAAACAGTTTGTTTTGATTAAGCCTAGGCCACTAAAGACTTTTGTTTGGAAATCAGAAGAAAAAATGTAAGTGGGTTGTGTGTTGTAGTTGAAAAGAGGGGGGTGCTGAGTGAAGTGAACTGGGTTGTGTTGTTGTTTTGAGGATGGCCCAACGAAATGGTGATGAATAACGAGGGAAGGGGGTGCACGAATGGGAAAGGGGTTGGGCCTGGTGTTGGTTTGGGGTGAGGCCCAAACAGAAAATATTGAATGAAAAAAATAGAAAGGGGGGTACGCTGAGCAAGGCCTGAGATTGGGCCTAGAAAAATTTTTTACTGGGCCTGATTTGTTTTTAACAAAACAAACAAGCTATGAGATTTTGTCTCATTTGGCCAAAACTCCCTCTCTCTCTCTCGTTCTGATTTGCTCCCTTATTCTCTTCATCTTCTCCGTCCGATGGCTTGTCGGAAATCTCCCTAGCGGCGGTGGACGGAGGTTCCCACGGCAGCGATGTTCCAAACCTATTTTTTCTTACGTTTTTTAGAATCGTGTTTCTCTCCTCTTTAATAATTTGTAGCTTGATTTTAAATATTTTGCGTTGATCTAAAAGGGGTTAAACGGAAACCCTAAGGACTCCGATTTGGCCTCTAGAGCTTGTTTCAGTGAGATCTTTCCTCTTTAATCTTCTTTGTTAAATTTCTGAAGGGTATGGTTTTAAGAAAATGATGAAAAAAGGCTTAGGGTTTGTGTTATGCATGCGGTTCTGTTTTGTGTATTTTGTGACTGTGTATTTTGCATATTTGCTGGAAATGGCTTTGAGGAGCTTTTGTGTGATGGCTTGGATTTTTTGCATTGAACAAAGTTTGGTTTTTGTTGATTCTGTTTTGACTCTGTATATTTTGTTGGAAAAAATTGGAAAGGGTTAGGGCACTGCAGTTTGTTTTGTATATCTGTATATTTTCTTGCTGGAAAAAGAGAATGGAAAAGGTTTTTTGGTTTTGATACCAACATAATTTGTTTATTTTGTATAGTTTTGTGTTTGGATTTAAAATCCCCCCTGTTTTTGTATTGTTGCTGTCTTTCTATGAATGGTGTATTTTGTGAAGGAAAATGATTTTTGAGGGAGGAAAAAAAACAAGTGTTGTTGTTTGTTGTGAACTGTGTATACTTTTTTTGTGAAAAAGCTTTTGGGTTTGTGTATATTTTCTGTGTGTTTGTGAACTGACTTTGAAACTGTATACTTTTGTAAAAGAAAGATGAAAACTATTTGAAGGGTTTGTATAAAAATTACCTCTTTATGTTGCTCTGGCTTTGTTGCTGTGTTTTTGTTATCCTGTGGCTTGGCTGGATTTTTGTTCTAGTATATTTTCTTTTTTGCTGGAAACTCATTCTCCTTTGTTGTGAACCATGTTCTGATTTTTATACTATCTTGTGTTTGTTGACTTTGTTTGTTGGCTGCTGATACATACTTGGAAGCTTGCCTTGTCACTTTTACTTATTTTTGATAAATCAACTTTGTTGTTGGTTGACTTTGCTTTTGCTGATTTTCTGTACTGGTTGTTGTATTTTTTCTGATTTTGTTGGCTCTGCTGTGAACAAAATTTTTGCTTTGAGATTTGCAGTACAATTAGCCTATGACTTTTATATTGTAGTTATGATTTTTGATTGAGACCAACAAATATTAGGCTTAGTGATTATTTTCTTGCTGGATTGGTTGCTTAATTTTGTACTTGTTGTACTTTGCTTTTGCTGGTTTTCAGTACTGGTTGCTTGTGGCTTTGATAATTTTTTATTTCCTGTGATGCTTTTTATAGTTGTATTTGATAGCTCTTTTACTGTGATGAGTATTTTTCCGAGTTCTTTTCTTTTCTGTGAACAAAAGCATTTGTCTTTTAGATTTTGCAGTAAAGTTATCTTGGCCTACGATTTAATTTTTCAGTTGAGTTTTTCTTGACATGAAGCAACATGAGGCTTGTTGGTTTTTTTGCTCGAAAATATGATGTTAGTTCTGATTTTTCCCTTGATTTCTTTTTTATCTTCTGTGAACCAACTTGGTGATTTGCAAAAGATTGACCCTTTTGAAATTCTAGTTTGTCTTGTTTGCGAACAAAGCTTGTACTTGTGATTTGCAAATGGAAAATTCCTAGGCCAGTGATTAAACAAAAATTTGTATGAGGCTTTTAGTTGTTTGTATTCTGTTTGAACCTGTTGGGCTTGAAATTCTGTTTGCACCTTTCCCTCTATTGTGAACCAAAAAACTTTATATTTTGCAATAGCATTGGCCCATGATAGAAACTAATTGTTTGAGGCTTTAATACATGAAACATCCCCCTTTTCTGATTCCTAAAAACCACCTTAATGATGAATTAAAATAATTTCCAATTTGAATGCTTATTTCCATGTTTATGTTTGCTAACAAATTTCTTTTTTTATTTCATGTGTTGGATGAGTATGCAAGGTCAAAGAGGAAAACTTGAAGACACTTGAAGATGAAGAAATCTTTTGTTTTGTATAGAATACAAAAAAACAGGAATATTTGTAGTTTATGTCTTTGAAATTGTAATTGAATTTGTATGATTTTGAAACTGTTTTTATAAATAGATTTGAAATTTTGAACAATGATGCATATTTGGAACTTTAGAAATTGGATGTTGAAAGAGTTTTAAATGAAAATAAATAATGTAATGTGTCAATATGATGTAATTTTTAACATTGAAAAATAATAGATGTAAAACAAACATAATGCAATTTATAATGTTGAAAAACAAAATAATAGATGTAAGTGAAAAATGTAATGTGTAAATGAAAAATGTAATGTGTTAATATGATGCAATTGTGATGTAGTTTATAAAAAGAATTGTAGATGTGGAATAAAATTAAAAAATGTAATGTTTTTTGTTTAAAAAAAAGAAAAATGAATATGATGTGATTTATAATATTGAAAGAAGAATAGAAAAATAAAATAAAATGTGATGTTTCGAAAGAGATTTATGATGTAATAAGGAATAAGAATGTAAGCAGAAAAATGTAAAATGTAAAATAAAATGAAATGTGTTTGAAAGAAAAATGTAAAAGAAGAATCTAAGAATTCAATCTTGTGAAATAAAAGACTCGGTATCCTTGCACTTCCTACGCTAAACAGACATAGAATCATAGAGACTTAATACTCACATTTCTCAAAATAAAACAAACTTGTCAAATCATAACATTAAATCCCAGTTAAAGTTTCTTTAGTGAATGCTAACTGAAAACCAAAGTTTGAATCATCGCGAACCCAATTCGCCCCGTCATGAATCCCAACCCTTAATTCGAGATAAACTCAAACATGGGCAATAATATTTCACAACCATTGAAACACAAACTTTTTATCTCAATAGGCGTCAGGTCTTTAAGAGTTAAAACCCTAGTTCAAAACTAAAGCACAGTAGAATCTTTGAGAACTTGCAAATTTGAACCCTTAAGGAATTAATTGACGTGTTTGGAGGTCTGAGAAGCTTTGAACAATTGAAAAACCCTAGAAGAAAATTTTAAAGGAAAGGGAGGGTAAATTTTGGGGTACAACAGTTGCCCCTGTTCAAATTTATTAAACTTGAAAAGTGAGAATGGCATGTCGTCATTCGTAGCTTGAAGATGGAAGATGATTGAACACTAAATTGCCCCGAAATTTGTACTCGTTGATGTATTAGCTGATTGTATCGGGAATGGGCTTAAAATATGCCATTTGGAAAGTAATGAAGTACTATCGGAGATGAGCTTATAGATGCCATCCAAAGGTGACAGAGAATTGTCAGATATGGGTTTATATATGCCATCTAGAATGATAGGGAGTCATTAGAGACGGGCTTATAGATTCCATCCAAAGTGACTACAGGTAGAGATTGGAAGGAATATCAGAATAAATCTTTGATTGACTTATACTGAAACAGAAAATGTCTTGAGTGGTTTTTCACCGAATAGTGAATCACTATAAATCTTCAGAGTGATTTAACCAGAACGAGATCAGGATAAATCAATGGCCGATTTAAACTTAAACAACATATGTCTTTAAGGAACTGTTTGTCATGTAGATAGTCTCCCCATCTTGTTTTGGGAATTGATCTACAATCAATTTGTTGGTAAACCCGTCCTGTTTAGGGGTCCATACCATTGGTGATAAAGATAGTCGCCTCATCCTGTTTTGGGAATTGATCTTTATCTAACCAAAGAGAATGAAAGATAGTTTCCCCGTTCTGTTTCCGGAGTTAATCTTCAATCTGCTCAAGTAGATAGTTTTATGTCTTGTTTCAGGTATTAATCTACAATTGGCTGTCCACAGATAGTTGTCCTGTCTTGTTTCAAGTATTAATCTGGAAACTGTTTTTTGTTGGTCGTAGAGATAGTTTCCTCGGCTTGCTTCAGGAATTAATCTCTGACCTATATGGGAAATGTTGATGATATTTGTTTGTCTTTAATTTGGAGAAAATAAATCTAACCAGAAGAGGTCTTTATTCACATGTCTTTAATCTGGAAGAAATAAATCTAACCAGGAGAGGTCTTGATTCATGATTGACTTTTACCCTACAAGGAGAAAATTACTTGCATGCATATGTATGTATGATGTTCTCAAAATAAATGAGACCGTATTGTATGCATTTTTCATATATGTAATGTGATGTATGAATGAATAATGTTATCGAAGTGTATCTTTGACAAATGTTGAGGAGCTTCAGGAAGTCAAATCCTGGATTGTTGTTGAAGATGAAAAATGTACATATCTTCAGACTTTGTTAAAAATGCTTCCACTAGGGATTCCTGCCTTGTTGAGGAGAACTCCGCTGGGGAGTATTGACTCTGTTTGAGAATACTCTGTTGGAGAGTGTTGATTTCTGCTTAAGGAAAGAGTTCAGGATTTCTAGTTGTCCGTTGCTCTAGTGGGGAATTACCTGTTGAAAGTTAGTTGTTATCTAGTCAGACTCCAATTTTCACACCAATTTGCTGGGGATAAAGAAGTTAACTGTTATCTGGTCGGATTCCAGGCTTTACAGCAACTCACTGAGGATAGCGGTAAGCTCTACTGAGGAAGAGGAGTTTTGCTAGTGATTTTGTAGGAATTAAACGACTATCTGGTCGGGTCCAGGCTTCAGCAATTTTGAACTTGAGGTTAACTGGTATCTGGTCGGGTCCAGGCTTCAGTAACTTGAGTTGTTTACTGGCCGGGTACAGGTTTCAGCAATTGAAGGAGTCAAACTATTATCTGGTCAGGTCGAGGCTTTAGTAACTTAAAATTAAGATTAACTGTTATCTAGCCGGGTCCAGGTTTCAGAAACTCAAACTGTTATCTGGTCGGGTCTAGGTTTTAGAAATTTGAACTTGGTTCAACTAGTATCTGGTCGGGTCCAGGATTTAATAACTTGAGTTGTTAACTGGCTGGGTCCAAGTTTAAGCAATTTTAGGGTAGGATGGAGTTGAACTGGTATCTGGTCGGGTCCAAGTTTTGAAGTAACTTGCTTAGACAGGAAAGGGGTTGAACTATTGTCTGGTCGGGTCTAGGCTTCATAGTAACTTTCTTTTAAAGAGAAAGGAGTCAATTGTTATATGTTTGGATTCCAAATTTTGCGTTAATTTTTTGTGGTTTTTCCATTGGTTTGTAGTAGTCTTGAGAGACAAACTCGAGCTACGGAATTTGTAGTTTTGTTGGGGAAATAGACCCTGCTGAAGGGAATATTTGACAATCTGCTGAGGAAGATGAATTCTTTAGGAAAAAACTCCACAAGGCTTCTTCTTTTAAGACCAAACTCAAATGGGGAGAAAACTTTCCAGAAATTGAAACTCTTCTTGGGGATTTTATTAATTCAAACTTGTGGGGATATTTTGATTGAAGTAACTTTATGAGAATATCTCAACTATATTAAAGAGATGTTTGCTACTGCCTGCAAGCATACATTTTCTAAATAGTTTAATCATGTCCATATGCATATGTTCATTCAATTTTAATCATTGGATGTTTTGCACTCAAAATAGAAAAAACAAACAGTTTTACACTTAAAAGTATTTTTGTATTGATTTTTTCCTATGAATATGCGTTTTTGTACAAAAGAAGGAGATCTTAGTAAGAGGAAATCGTCAAAAGGAATACAAAGTGGAAACAAAAATAAATATCCATGTGGAAGTGATCTCATTGTGTTCTAACTCTACTATTTCCCCGATGTCTTCGAACATCCCTTGTCGTTGAAAGAAGTTTATTTGATCGATCTTGGACCATTTGAACTCGGTCTTTGGTAATAAAGCCTGCAGTAGAGATTGAAGAAGTGAAAAACACAAGAAGGGGGGGTTGAATTGAAACTTAAAAATCAAAAGCAATAGACACGAGATTTTTATCCTGGTTCGCTTGATCTCAAACTACTCCAGTCCACCAGCCAAGGTGATTTCTCCTCTCTCCAACGAGGACTTAATTCACTAATCAAATTGATTACAATTCTACTTTGACAACTGCCAAAGTCTTCTTGAGTACAACCACAAACCGGTTTACCTCAAGGAAAATAACTTAATCAAAAGAAAAGGTTTATTGTGTACTATTTTTTTCGTTACAAAAAAAGTATCACTACTGTGATGTATTACACAAATTAAGTAAACTATGAATATGACTTTTTGTAGCTTTTTGAGATTATATATTGCAGTTGTATGAAATCGTATACGATTTACCCTTTGAACTTGTTTATATAGGCGTGACGATTTTGTCCAAATGGAAACATGATAATGGACACTTAATGCAGTTTCTGTACTGAGAAGATCCTTGTCTGAATGTAGTCGTTGCATATGATATTGCCTTAATGGAAAAGTAATGCTTCAGATCTTAGGAATCTTGCATGCTGCTTTGCTTCAGAACTTAGGAAGTAAGAAACGTAAAGTTCTGTTAGCATGTTGGACTTCCGTTCAGAATCAGGATATCGTTCTCTTTAGCGTAAATTCTGATCATCATACTTCAGAAGATTCTGATTACTCAGCTTGAGTGCTTCTGTGGCTTAACTTCTTATGTCGTTTCAGTCAGAACTTCTGTACAACACAAAACACAAAATACAAATTTAGAGTGCATATTTGTTCTTTGTGTTTGTTATCGTCAAAACTCTTATGAGGGTTGTAGAATCAAACTATGTTCTAATAATCTCCCCCTTTTTTATGATGACAAAAACTAGGATTTTTCAATGAAAATATGCAGAGCAAAAAGCTTAAGAGAGTCTCCCCCTGAGTTGAGTACTCAGATAGATATAAGATACTTCCCTAAAGTTCCTTCTTATCAGAGTTTTTTATGCGCCTCCTCTTGTCTATGTTAGAATTTATTCATGTTTAAGCTTTCAGAAAAAAATAAGAAGTTAAGGTATTTAGAATGTTTGAGACTTAGTCCGGTAAGCTGTTATTGAAAATATCTTACGTTCTCCCCCTTTTTGCCAGGTATCAAAAAGTAATATAATCATAAATTATCAGGGTCAAAAATAATGATTTGTATTGAAAATAGACTGCAATGACATATTTCAGAAACAAACAAGATAATATTAATAATACAAAAAACAAGTTAACAGAAATCTAAGATGGAGGGGGAAGTCGTGTGAACAACGCTTCCAGCAAGCTCTTAATCTGAGTGCTTGATTCTTCCTGTTTTCCCATTATATCCTTGATTTCTTTGGTAGTGTCTTCTTGATTAACCAATATATCCCTTATTTCTTTGTTTGTGTCTTCTTGCTTATCCAACCTTGCATGGATTAAAGCATTCTCCTTCTTTAACTCTTCCAGATTTTGCATAACCAGAGACGTAGCTGGTGTTTCCTCAGAGGTTACAAGTCATTCAGAACACTCTACAGCATCTTCTGATTCAACTACTTCTACTATTGCAATTTCCTTTTCTGGAGCAGTAGTCAGAGGGTGACTATCAGAACCTGGTTCAATGGCTTATGAAGGTTGGTGCTCTTTCCAGGAAGCATCTTCCAGCAGAAGAATTTCTTTTTTGTCCCAGTGACTCAAAACCTGGTCTTTGAAGGCTTTTAGTTGATCACTGAAGTTCTGCTAAGCCATCTCATAACTCAATTCTTTTAGCCTCTGGGATTCAGAGTTGAACCATTTTCTGAATCTATCCCAAAGAGAATTAGAAGCAGCAAGATTAGAAATCTCTAGGCTTGCTTGCTTCAAAAAAGTGACCCATTCCTGTATTTCTATTTCAAAAAGCAACAAGTTCTTACCAACATCTGTTTTGGTAAGGTTGGTTTGGGTTTGGGAATGGAAAAGTTTATTTGTGGTTGAAGCTAGATGGTCCAGCACTTCTAGATCAATGACATTTCTGAGATGATCAGCAAGACGGTTAATTGGTGAGGGAGTAGGAGAGTCAGAAATCAGGATTGGTGAGTGAGGAGTGTTTGGTTGTGTGGAGTCATATGGTGAAGGTATTTCTAGAATATCATGGATGGAGAGAGAGATAAACGAACCATAAGAGGTTATGTTATTCCAGGAATTTGGGTAGTGGTATCAGAGTCTGTAAAGGAGTCTTCTGATTGGTTTGCAATAGCGTTTTAATATTCTGGTTCAGGTGTTTCAAAATTTGGATTTTCAGTTTGAGGAGTGAGAGTGTTTTCATTTTCTGGTTGAGGAGAGTTGGGATTTGGATGTTCTGGTTGTGGAGAATGAAGGTGTGGATTTTCTAGTTGTTGGGAGTGAAGGTTTGGATTTTCTGGGATTGGTGAATGAAAGTCTTGGTCAAAAAGTTCAATATCAGATAGAACTCTTGCAAGTTCTGGTTGATTTTGTTCTGTATTTGGATTAGGGGAGTGAGGTTCATTTAAGAAATTTCCAAGAGTTACAGATGGATCAAACTCTATGTCAAAATCCTCAAATGTTTATGGTGAGGGATTTTCTGTTGGTTGAGGGGGAACTATTTCAGATGTTGGGAAAACCTACAACAGAAACAAAAGATGTGTTACCTTTCTTTTTCACAGCTTTGGGTATCCTCTGAGAGGATGCTTCTCCTGCTTCCTTCCTCTTTCTGGATTTCTTCAGCACAACATCTGGAGTTGGCTTGTGTAGGTCACGAATGTTGAGTTATGGAATAGTTCCATCTTCCTTGCAAGCTTCAAGGTATCTGACCATAATCTCTGGAGAAGCATCTATCTCAGAAAATAGTGGTAAATCCTTCGAAGGGATTCTCCTAGACGTGATGACTTCATGAGAAGAAATTGTTGGTTCCTTCTTAATACTTTCAATAATCTTCATTTTCTTCAAATTCTTGGCATTTAGTGGTTTCCCAGCACTTGCTTCCAGAGTGCTGATCTCCTGAGCCTCTGTCAGATGTTCTATCAGCCTGTTTTCTGTCAAAATGTCAGAAATCAATCTTCCCAGAGGAATCTAATCCCTTTTTGTTCTTTCTTCTTCCCTTGTTTCCTTCACACTTGTTCTCAGATGATTGAAGAGCAGGTGTGGAAGGTTTATTTTGGTCTTCTTTGCAATGAACTACAACAGAAACTGCTGATCAATGTTGATGTAATTAGGAGAGCTTGTAGGCTTCTTGTGATTTATGCAACCCATAATGAATTTGGCCCAGATTCTGTAATAATCTTTCAAGTCTCTTATCTTGCTGGATGTCCCAGAGCTTGTACCCAATAAGTTTCCCAATCAAGTATTTTGTAATCACTATCTTCTTCCCCCATAACATATGACGTAACCTGATGGTTGGATGAAGTAGTATGAATCCAAAATTCCTTAACAAGAATAGGAAATACTGGACCCAACAGACGATCAAAGTATTTGTTCCATCCCTGAGCTTTCACATCTTCATACAAATCAATCCCATTTTCCTTTAAACTCTCAAATCAATGATCAACTCACGTAGAACTTCAAGATTATCTACCAGAGTGAGCAACATTCTTATAGGTTCCTCATATTGTTCTATTGAAGAAGAACCAGAAGCACTGTTGAGATTTTTGATGCTTGATGAGGATGCCATTGTTCACACGGATTTGTTGAAGAAAATTGAGAAAAGAGGTTTTTGCAAAAACGAGAGCGAGAGAGAATAATGGATGCATCAAGAAGTGAATAAAATAGTGAAATTGTATTTATAAACATTTTTAGAAAACTTAATCAGTAAGAAAGATAAAATAAGTAATGATTATACTGAAATTATGAAACCTGAAATTAGGGGATAGCGTGTAGATACTGAACAGTTACCATTGACAAGTGTCTCAATGCATCCAATCAGAGCCTTAGACCCTTCAGAATTTGAATGCGTGTTCAGCCTCAGAAGGTAGCTTGTGAGAGGATGACAGATGTTTTATGGTGTGAACTGCACGCCTCAATATTTGAAATGAAAGGTTCAGATCTTCATAGATAGATTCTGAATGCAACTGTACTCCTAATTTTTGAAGACACTTGATCAGATGTTCAAAAAAAAATTTCGAGGGTTAGAATATGCTAATAAAACTTCTTATTCTAGACATAATTTCATGCTGAGATGTTTCAGAATGAAATTAAATCTATCTTCAAAATGGGGTTTTATAAACACATTAGCCCATTGATGGTCTGTTTCGATAAGTTTTAAAGAGAGAATTCCTTTCTGAATATAGTCCCTAATAAAATGATGTTTTATTTCTATATTCTTAGCCCTAGAATGCAAAATAGGATTTCTGGATAAACAGGTAGCAGAAGTATTATCACGGAAAATAGGGATGTTACTCTCAAATATGTTGAAGTCTTCAAGCTGACTTTTCATCCAGAGCATATGTGTGTTGCATCCAGCAGCTGCAATGTATTCAAATTCTGCTATTGACAACACAATTGTGGACTGCCTCTTGCTGGTCCATGAGATCAGATTGTCTCCCAGAAACTGGCAGCTTCCAGGAGTACTTTTACGTTCTACTCTGTCTCCAGCAAAATCAGCATCACAAATCCTACTAAGTTAGGATTACTTACCAATTCAATGGTAAGATAACAATGTCAAAGGAAAATAAAAATGAACAAGAAAGACTTTTGAGTAGGTAGAATGCTCCTAATTACTTGCTCAATTTCAAACAAACATCCTTTCTATTTTCAAAACAATCACCTACACTTTCAAACATCTTATAAAATTGAAAACATTTTCAAAAGATCAAACATCTTTGTATACATTCATACAAACAAGAATCATTACAAAGATCTCCTAAACAATGGCCTCTTTACAAAATACTTTCAAAAAACACACCAAGCATAATTTTCAAACAAAAAGCAAGTGATCAAGCAAGTTACTAAGAGCCCATAGAAAACCATGGATGAAAAGGGTGCTAATACCTTCCCTTTTCATAGTCTACCCCCCAAACTTAAGAAATAATCTCAAAGGTCTTTCCTATTCTTTTTCACCTTTCCTTTTGGATAAAAGAAAAGTCGGTGGCGACTCTTGCTAACCTCAACATTTGCGATCAAACGCAAAATCTTCAAGTCAGTTCTCCCACCGTATCACAGAACTGGCGACTCTGCTGGGGAAAATTATAAAAGTGGGGTTACCTTAGGGTTATATCATATTTACTTGCTTTCATTGTTTGATTTGTATGCTTTACATTATGGTTCTTTGTTTGGGTTTGAGTCCTCTACCCGGATTTGGGATACATTATAAGTAAGTAGCAATATATTATGGAAATTGTGCGGGGTATACCGACATGGTCTAAGCAGTTGTTATGTTAGTGCGACATATTTATGGGTGTCGGTAGCCCTTGAGTTAATCAAGGAGAATACGGGGCCGCTGAGTGATGTCATGAAACACTAATGAACTTTTAGAATCTTTACTTGACCAGCTTGGCCATTTAGGATGTAGTGAGATGACCGGCTTTGGTGCTGTCCGAAGTTGGTAGATACTCGATACTACACTAATTGAGGTTTGGTTTCTTGGGATATTTTGGTCGCCATTAAAGAGGCTTATGCTGAAATAATGGCGAAGGAAACAAACCAATGATATTGAGCTCCTTAGAACCAGGTTACTATTACTAAGACAAGTTGAGCCAACTAAACTTCAAGAGGGTACTTACCTATGAGACTCCATGCAAGCCTAAACCTAAGGACTTGTTTTCTTTATTTGTATATACATACTTGTACATAACATCATGAACATCATAACATCATACTCATTCACTAACCATTTCAAGGATTTTGGGATTCATCTTTGTTCTTGTTTTGTAGGATATGGATTCTCTTCGCAGGAAAACTATTCAAGTCAACCTTGTAAGGATCCCTCCACAACTTAAGGAGCTTGCTTCAAGGATTCTTGAAAACTCTCCATTCACCGAGAGACATGGTCGCCTACTCAACTTGGTCACCTCTAACACAGGTGAGGACATGATGAAGGTGCTCTTTCAGTTCTTTGATCCTTTACACGATTGCTTCACATTTCCCGACTATCAACTTGTGCCTACTTTGGAAGAATTCTCCCGACTCTTGAGGATTCCCATTCTCAACCAACTACCTTTCAACGGTACGGAAAGAGACCCAAAGCCATAAGATATTTCTCAAGCTCTACACTTGCACTCATCTGATGTCACAACTCAGTGGGAAACAAGGAGTGGTGTCAAAGGTTTCCTAGCAAAGTTCTTGCCTGAGAAAGCCCAAAACTATTGGAATTCTTTGGACCTGTAAATTTTTAAGGAAATTGTGGCTCTCCTCATCTATGGGATGGTTTTGTTTCCAAATCTTGACCAACTCATAGACGTGAACACCGTCAAAATCTTCATATCCCGCAACCCGATGCCTACATTGCTAGGGGATATCCTGCACTCTTTTCACACTTGCACAATAAGGAAAAGAGGTGTTCTTATGTGTTGTACTCCTCTCTTTGGAAGATGGTTTATTTCGCATCTTCCCCAATCTGTATTGAAAAATGAGCAAGGCTCAAGGTGGTCACAAAGGTTGATGATGCTCAAACATTCAAACATTCATTGGTGCTCCCGATCCATAGAGAATGTTACTATTGTCGATTGTTGTGGAGAATTTCCTAATGTCCCTTTACTTGGCATTAGGGGAGGTATCACCTACAATCCCTGTTTAGCTTTAAGACAATTTGGTTACGCCCAAAGGGATGGCCCGCATGAGATGTTGATTCAAGGTTTGGTATTTGACTATGACAACGAAGATCAAGGTCTTCGCCAGAGATTTATCCGAGCTTGAAGGATATTGAACAAGGTAGATAGCAAGACTTTGGGGCATAAAAATTCCATCCCTCTTGAGCCTTACCTCAAATGGGTACAAACTCGTGCTCAGAGTCTTATGATGCCTTATCCCTCCATTCTCCCGGTAATCATCGAGCCTGTCATGGAAGGAGATGTTCCATATATTATCCTACATCCTGACATGCCCATATCTCTTTAAGACCTACAAAGGGATTGGATACAACTCAAGGGGGAGCGAGATACTTTCAAAGATCAATTCTATGCAAGCGAAGAGAAGGTTTTGGAACTTACTAGACAACTTCATGAGGAGCAGACTCAGAATGCCTACATCTCACCAAAGAGGATGTGTACTACCTTTTTATCTTAGAGTTCTTGTATTATTTTTCCCAAGAAGGCATTGATGTACTCGAGCTTTAATCTATTAATATAACGTGTGAAATTCTGGCAGCAGATACTCAATGTCACAGTGAATGTTATGACACCGTATCTGACTTTCTATAAGACAGTAAATAAAAATAGTAAAGAACACAGTCAATTGTTTACCCAGTTCAGTGTGAAACAACACCTACTCTGGGGGCTACCAAGCCAGGGAGGAAATCCACTATAAGAGATATTAATTCATAAATAAACTAACCAGTTTATCTCCTTCACTTAAGACCTACCCAATGCAACTTCAATCTAAGTTCAACTTAAACCTGAGTTCATACTCACTCCCCCTCAATCACAGCAGTGATACTTAAACAATTGACTAATGAAATAATGAAGACACTCTTCAGAACATACACTTGATTATGCTTCGCAGCTTTTTAATCAAGTAACACAAACACTCGTGCTTCACAGCTTTGAGTGATACATAAACCTAACTTGACTTTGCTTCAAAGCTTTAGTCAAGAGACACAAACACTCTTGCTTCAAAGCTTTGAGTGATACAAAAACCCTTACAATCAAAACCTATTCCAAGTCACTTATCACAATGATACTTGCTTGGATTACAGCAGTTAAAACTATACAGCTCCTAATTGATCTTCTATCAAAGAGTTAATTTCCAATCAGCTTTCCTGTTGAATATATATGCAGCTGTTTCTTCAATTAGGGCTTCCACGAAAAGCTAGGGTTAATTAGGGTTAACCTCAAGACTTGGTCACAAGACTTTATCAACCAGATTAGGGTTGAGCTAGGTTAACCTAAAGACCACGTGAGATTCTGTTCTGGAAGGAATGAACCAACTTCCTGAAAAATCTCAGAATTAACCAAACTGCATAACTGTTAGATCAGTACAGGATGTCTTAACATTTGTTATGACATCAGAATTCCTGTTTACTGATTTTGGTAGACAGAATAAATGTGATCATTGCAAAATGCTCAGATACACACTCATAAACAGCAGCTACTGTATGCCATACTTTTTCTGCATAAAGTACCTAATAATCCAGAATGTTATGACATCAGTCATGACATTCACACACCTGGTTTTACCAAAAATATATGCCAATAACTAAACACTTACAAACTCCCCCTTTGGCAGATTTTTGGCTAAAACCCCTAAGAAATCAGAGAATAGAGAGCAGCATAATGAATATGTCTCCAGAAAAATATAATGTCTACAAGGTAATTAACACAAAATATCTCCCCCTCTTTAGCCACAAATAGGCCAAAGATACATGTACTTATATGTTATACAGTTATCCAAAATGAGTAATAAAAATAACAAGAAAATCTGAAATCACTTGCATCAACAGGAACCAGCATCAAGCTTGTCAACTCCTCCAAACTTTAAGCACTGTCATCATCAGAGGAGGCACTTTCTTCAGCATTGAGCTGATTTTCAGCAGCATCCTCTTCCCTTCCTTTTCCTCCAGTCTCCTCTTGTTCTAATCTGGCAATTAGGTTCTCAAGAGTCTTTTTCCTTGTCTCCAACTCTTTGCAGGTTTCCTTCAGCACAGCTATAACATCAGATGTCTTGGACTGAGCTTTTACAGTTGATGTCTCAGCTGATGTCATGACAATGTCAGGAACATGAGATCCCTGGAAAAGCTTGTAGTGTAACCCAAGAGCAGGAGCTCTTTTGCAAGTAGTATCTCTTTCCACCAGGATGTCAGGGTACTGAGCAAGGACAATTCCACATAGGAGGGAGGGAAAGGCAATAGGGCCTTTAACAGCATAGCTTCTAGCATGTTTTAAAGTTTGATCAAATATATACCTGCCATAGTCAAATTCAGTCCTGGTTCAAACAGCATAAATGAATCTCTCCAATCCTGTAGAGATGGTTGATTTATGGTTGGTAGGGACCCAGTTGGCTGCACCAATCTTGTGCAGGATGGCAAATTTTATGCTTAGCTTGCTAGCATTCAGCTTGCCTTTTGAGGGCCAGCACTTGACTTGTCTTGCTGTGATGGTTTGGCATACTTCATTGTCAGTTACTTCTAGTTCAGGGCAAGCCTCATTTGATCTTCCAAGAAATTTGTTAATTTCAGAGGGAGAGAATTTAACTTTTCTTCCTCTCACATAGATACATTCAAAGTCAGTTGACCTTCCATCAGCACATTCATCAGACAAATTCACTATGAATTCCTTGACAAGATTTTCATAGCATTTGGTAAATTTTTCCACAGTCTTCATTAATCCAGCAGCTTTGATTAGGTCCATGATTTCCTTATAATCCATGGCACCATTGTTTAGTTCTCTTTCCAAGGCTATTCTCTTCAAGCAGACATACTTCCATCTGTTGGCATTTTCAGGGTGGTGAAATGAAATGTTGTCAGTGGGGACTTCAGGAACTCTAGCCATTTTGCTGGAAGGGAGTTTCCTTCTGAGAGGAATGTCTTCAGAATCAATTTCAAATTCTGATTCCTCATCAGAATCAGAAGGTTCAGGCTCTTTCCTCTTCTTTGCTATTGGTTGTCTCACAGGCTTTGAGAGACTCCTAGCATGTACTCGGGCTTTCACCTTCCCCTTGGATAGTCCAGTCTTCACAGTTTCCACACCAGTCTTGCCTTCAGACCTGGTTTTCTTATCAGCAGGTTTCTCTTTGGTCAGACATTTTGCAGCATCCTGATTACCCTTTCTGCTCATCATTCTCCTAGCTATGCTAGGGTTGATATTTGCAATTAGGTCATTGTCTGAGTATTCCTCATCCACATCAATAACAGGTGGTTCAACATTCTTCTCTGAAGGGTTCTGAATATCATCAAGGTTTTCAGATGATTTCTGAATGTTGTCATTTGGAGTCTCAACATTCTCAGAGACATCTGGATTTACTTCAACATTTGGGCTTGCTGATTCTTGATTTAATGGAACAGAAATCCCAGGTACAGAGTGTTTCTCACTCAAAATTCTTGTAACAAGCCTAGCTATTGCTTGATGAACATAAGCTGAGCCTTCCCTATTTGGTACAGAAGATGAAGGTTGAGAGGGATTATCGGATGAAGTAGCTTGAGACCTTCCTGCATGCCTTGTTCTCAGCTTTTTGACCTTGGATGGGTTAGTTGCCATTTCTCTAAGAGGAGTAATCTCCAGGACTTCAGAATCCATGCATGATGTGATTGCCCGAGAATCTCGATCAGAGGATGAGGATGAAACGGTCGTCTTGGATGAGGATGATGTTTGAGACATTTTGATAGTCTTAGAAAACCAGTAGCAGCTAGAGAGAAAACTTTGATTGAGAGAATTGGATTTGTTGCAGAGTCGAGAGAGGAAGGAGGCAAATGAGTGTCTATTCAACTTCTTAATAATTTTGAAAGAAATGGGAAAACATATGATTAACCCAATCAAAATAGACTTAACAAAAATAACTCCTTTAACCCTTGTTTTAAGCAAAATTAATTGCTACAATTCCTCATGTTGGAAAATACCCAACTTGCCCCTCAAGTTTTCAAATTGATTTGCATCAAGTGCCTTGGTAAAAATGTCAGCCAGCTGTAGCTCAGTGGCAACATGTTCCAGTTTAATCGTCTTCTCCTCTACAAGGTCTCTGATAAAGTGATGTCTAATGTCAATGTGCTTGGTCCTGCTATGCTGAATAGGGTTCTTGGAAATGTTGATTGTACTCAGATTGTCACAGTACAATGTCATAACATCTTGTGTGACATTATACTCAGTGAGCATCTGTTTCATCCAGATCATTTGAGAACAGCTACTACCAGCTGCAATGTATTCAGCTTCAGCAGTAGAGAGAGACACACAGTTCTGTTTCTTGCTGAACCAGGAGACCAGATTATTTCCTAAGAAGAAACATCCTCCAGAGGTGCTTTTTCTATCATCAGCACTTCCAGCCCAATCAGCATCACAATAACCAGTCAGAGTTGGTTCACAACCATGAGAGTACAGCAAGCCATAGTTGTAAGTTCCACTTACATACTTCAAAATTCTCTTCACTTGGTTGATATGACTGACTTTAGGATCAGCTTGGTATCTTGCACAGACTCCAACTGCAAAAGCAATGTCAGGTCTGTTGGCTGTTAAGTACAGCAGACTTCCTATCATTCTTTTGTACAGACTTTGGTCCACCTTAACCCCACTTGAATATTTGGATATCTTTAAATGAGTAGGTGCAGGAGTCCTTTTGTGACTGACATTCTCCATACCAAACTTCTTGACAATATTCTTTGCATACTTGCTTTGAGATAGAAAGATTGAGTCCTCCATCTGTGAGACTTGCAGTCCAAGAAAATAAGTCAGTTCTCCCATGAGACTCATTTCGAATTCAGCCTGCATCTAGTCAGCAAAATGTTTAACCATTTGTTCTGACATTCCCCCAAACATTATGTCATCAACATATATTTGAGCTACCATTAACTTCCCTCCTTCATTTTTGACAAAGAGGGTTTTATCCAAGCCTCCTTTTCTGTATCCTTTGTCTGAGAGAAATTTTGTTAACTTGTCATACCATGCTCTAGGAGCTTGTTTCAGGCCATATAGAGCTTTCCTCAATTTGTAGACATGATTAGGGTGGTTTGGATCCACAAAACCTTTAGGTTGTTCCACATAAACTTCCTCATTTAAGTACCCATTTAGGAAGGCACTTTTTACATCCATCTGAAACAGCTTGAACTTCAGGAGACAAGCAATTCCCAATAGGAGTCTGATAGATTCCAGTCTGGCTACAAGGGCAAAAGTCTCATCAAAATCAACCCCTTCAACTTGAGTGTATCCTTGGGCAACAAGTCTTGCCTTATTCCTAGTGACAACTCCTTCAGCATCTGATTTGTTCTTGTATATCCATTTTGTGCCAATGATATTTGTTCCCTCTGGTCTAGGAACTAACTCCCAAACTTCATGTTGCTTAAATTGGTTCAATTCATCTTGCATTGCACCAATCCAGTATTCATCAGTTAAAGCCTCCTTAACATTTCTTGGTTCAATTTTGGATACAAAGCAAGAGTTTGAGATGATTTCTCTAGATCTTGTAATGACTCCACTATTAGGATCACCTATGATGAGTTCTTTAGGATGATCTTTCTGAATTCTGATGGAAGGGATTTTGCTAGCTTCCTTGGATTCAAAGTCTGCTGTAGTGGTGTTAGGAAGGTCATTCTGTTGAGTTGGAGTCTCAAAGAATGTCTCAACATTACAAGGGACATTTGTTTCTTCATGATAATCATCAACTATGACATTTATTGATTCCATCATGACTTTGGTCCTGGAATTGAATACCCTATAAGCTCTATTGTTGGAGGAGTATCCTAGAAATATACCTTCATCACTTTTAGGGTCCAGCTTTCTCCTTTGTTCACGATCTGCCAGAATATAGCATTTGCTGCCAAATACATGGAAGTACTTCACAGTTGGCTTTCTTCCTTTCCAGAGTTCATAAATGGTGGATGAGGTTCCCTTTCTCAAAGTGACTATGTTATGGACATAACAGGCTGTATTCATAGCTTCAGCCCAAAAATGAATAGGAAGTCTTTTGGCATGTATCATAGCTCTGGAAGATTCCTGTATGGTCCTATTTTTCCTTTCTACAACTCCATTTTGTTGAGGAGTTATAGGAGAAGAGAATTCATGACTAATTCCTTCTGAGGAACAGAACTCATTAAACTTACTGTTTTCAAATTCCTTGCCATGATCACTTCTGATTCTGAGAATACACCCTTCTTTTTCTCTTTGAATTCTTTTGCACAATTCTTTAAAAACTTCAAATACATCAGATTTTCCCTAATGAAGTTAATCCAGGTGAATCTGGAAAAATCATCCACAACAACATAGGCATATATTTTTCCACCTAGACTTTCCACCTGCATTGGTCCCATCAGATCCATATGTAGAAGTTCTAGAACCTTAGAGGTGGTCAGATGTCTTGACTTTGGATGTGACATCCTAGTCTGCTTACCAACCTGACATTCACCACAAACTCTCCCTTCATCAATTTGCAGTCTTGGAATCCCTATGACTACCTCCATGGAGATAATCCTTTTCATTCCTCTTAGATGAAGATGGCCAAGTTTTTGGTGCCACAGTTTCACCTCTTTTTCTTCTTTGGCAATAGAACACACAGTGAAGTAATTAGTGTTCTCAGGCTCCCACAAGTAACAGTTGTCTTTAGACCTGACTCCTTTCATTACAACTTCTTGTTTTTCATTAGTTACAAGACATTCAGATTTTGAGAAGTTGACCTTGAATCCTAGATCACATAATTGACTGATACTAATGAGATTAGCAGTCAGGCCTTTTACCAATAGTACTTCATTTAAATTTGGAACTCCAGGGCAGTCCAAATTACCAACTCCTTTGATTTCTCCTCTAGCACCATCTCCAAAGGTCACATAACTAGTGGTGTGAGGTTTAACATTATTGAGAAGGTTCTTGATTCCAGTCATGTGCTTAGAACACCCACTGTCAAAGTACCAGTCTTCCTTTGCAGAGACTCTAAGGGAAGTGTAGGATATCAGAGCAGTAGCCTTTTTCTTCCACTGTGGAGTATGTGGTACCTTTTTAGACTTAGGTTTGACACCTGGGTTCTGATTAGGGTATCCATACAATCTGAAGCAGAATGGCTTTATGTGACCAAACCTCCCATAATGATGACATCTCCATCTTTGGTACTTTTTCTTCATATTTCTCTGTTCCCGATGTTGAGTGTTATGTTATGACATCTACTTTGACATTTGTTTATCAGGCCTGATCTTCTTGTCAGCACCAGATTTCTTTGCTGCCACAAATCCTAGACCAGACTTGTTTCCCACATTTTGTCCAACCTGAAGGATTTCTTCCAATTTGTCAGTTCCATTTGTCAGCATCTTGACAGATTTGGTCATCTGGTTCAATTTTGAGTTCAGCATTTGAACTTCCCCTTCTAGATGACTTATAGTTTCAATGTCTGCCCTTTTTTCAGCCTCCATCTTTATGATGAGTTTTGTTTATCTCTCATTTTGCATACAGACTTCAGCACTTCTGATACATAATTTCTTGTACGTATCAGCCAGTTCTTCAAATGTCACTTCCTCATCACTAGTGTCACTATCAGAGGTATAAACACCAGTTAGTGCAGTAACCAGTTTGGCAGATTCTTCTTCAGAATTACTTTCTGAATCACAGTCAGACCAGGTAACAGACATTCCTTTCTTTTGTTTCTTAAGAAAGGTAGGACATTCAGCTCGAATATGCCCATATCCTTCACAACCATGGCATTGAATTCCTCTTCCTTGATTTCCCTTCTCTTCAGACTTTGGTCTTCTACTGGAGTCATAAGATCTGTTAATGTCAGAGGGGATGTTCTTAACATTTGACCTTGACTTTGGATCCATTCTCTTGATGAGTTTGTTGAATTGTCTTCCGAGCATGGCTATAGCTTCTGAAATATTTTCTTCTTCATCCTCCTTGTTTTCATCTTTAGTGTTGGATACAAGTGCTATGCTCTTGTTTTTCTTGTCAACATTGTCACTGATCCCCATCTCAAAAGTCTGAAGAGACCCAATGAGTTCATCCACCTTTAACTTGCTGATATCCTGGGCTTCCTCTATAGCAGTTACCTTCATTGCAAATCTTTTAGGCAGGGATCTGAGAATTTTTCTCACCAGTTTTTCTTCAGACATCTTTTCTCGCAATGCTCTTGAGGTGTTGGCAATCTCCAAGATGTTCATGTGAAACTCATGAATGGTTTCATCTTCCTTCATCCTTAGGTTCTCAAACTTGGTAGTCAGCATCTGAAGCCTTGACATTTTTACTTTGGATGTGCCCTCATGGGTAGTTTTGAGAGTGTCCCACACTTCCTTGGTCAGTTCACATTGATGTACTAGTCTGAATATGTTTCTATCAATTCCATTGAACAAGGAATTTAAAGCTTTGGAATTACCCATGGCTAACTCATCTTCTTCTTTGCTCCATTCTTCCTCAGGCTTCAGACTGATTGTCCCATCTTTCTCAGTTATGGTGGGATGGTTCCATCCTTTGTCAGCAGCTCTCCAAGCCTTTTTGTCCATTGATTTTAAGAAGGCAATCATACGAGGTTTCCAGTAGTCATAATTTGATCCATCCAGAATGGGTGGTCTATTTCCAAAAACTCCTTCTTTGTCCATAGTGCCAGAAAGTGATATCCCTAGATCTCACCCAGTAATACAGGCAGGATGCCTGCTCTGATGCCAATTGAAATTCTGGCAGCAGATACTCAATGTCACAGTGAATGTTATGACACCGTATCTGACTTTCTATAAGACAGTAAATAAAAACAGTAAATAACACAGTCAATTGTTTACCCAGTTCAGTGTAAAACAACACCTACTCTGGGGGCTACCAAGCCAGGGAGGAAATCCACTATAAGAGATATTAATTCAGGAATAAACCAACCAGTTTATCTCCTTCACTTAAGACCTATCCAATGCAACTTCAATCTAAGTTCAACTTAAACCTGAGTTCCTACTCACTCCCCCTCAATCACAGCAGTGATACTTAAACAATTGACTAATGAAATAATGAAGACACTCTTCAGAACATACACTTGATTATGCTTCACAGCTTTTTAATCAAGTAACACAAACACTCGTGCTTCACAGCTTTGAGTGATACATAAACCTAACTTGACTTTGCTTCAAAGCTTTAGTCAAGAGACACAAACACTCTTGCTTCAAAGCTTTGAGTGATACAAAAACCCTTACAATCAAAACCTATTCCAAGTCACTTATCACAATGATACTTGCTTGGATTACAGCAGTTAAAACTATACAGCTCCTAATTGATCTTCTGTCAAAGAGTTAATTTCCAATCAGCTTTCCTGTTGAATATATATGCAGCTGTTTCTTCAGTTAGGGCTTCCACGAAAAGCTAGGGTTAATTAGGGTTAACCTCAAGACTTGGTCACAAGACTTTATCAACCAGATTAGGGTTGAGCTAGGTTAACCTAAAGACCACGTGAGATTCTGTTCTGGAAGGAATGAACCAACTTCCTGAAAAATCTCAGAATTAACCAAACTGCATAACTGTTAGATCAGTACAGGATGTCTTAACATTTGTTATGACATCAGAATTCCTGTTTACTGATTTTGGTAGACAGAATAAATGTGATCACTGCAAAATGCTCAGATACACACTCATAAACAGCAACTACTGTATGCCATACTTTTTCTGCATAAAGTACCTAATAATCCAGAATGTTATGACATCAGTCATGACATTCACACACCTGGTTTTACCAAAAATATATGCCAATAACTAAACACTTACAACGTGCATTTCCTTTTTGTCTAAAACAAATTTGAATCTTAAAATCCTTGGAATCATTACATATACATTTACCATTCATCATAACATAAGCAGGTTTCTTGCAACAAGTCTCCTCATCTCTCTATTGTTTATTTCAGTAAGATGGATCTTGAGCAAACGGTGAAGGACCTCCAAGCTCAGAATGCACAATTTCAACAGTTGTTCTTAACTCTGGCCAAAGGACAAGAAGATTTGAAGACCTTGCTTATTAAGGAGAAGAAAAATAAGACAAAGAAAATAACTGGAATTCTGAACATGGTAAGAAGATTCCAAGGGCAGACAAGAAGGGCCTTAGACTTTACAACGACATCCGGTGAGAAATACAATCAAGACGGGAAAGGAAAAGAAACAGTTGTTTAGTCTAATTCAGAAGAGGAAGAGGAAGAGGAAGAATAAGATTACTCTAAAGAACAATACCCTCTAGCCGACGACAAGTATAAGCATATAGAAGAACGGTTGAGTGCAATGGAAATCCAAAAATTGCATGGCTTGGACTTTGAGGAGTTGGGCTTAGTGTCGGGGATTGCCATTCCTCCCAAATTCAAAGCACCTGTGTTCGCCAAATATGACGGAGTCTCATGCCCCAAAATGCATCTCTGGTCCTATATAAGGAAAATCCAGCCTTAAACCGCCGACAAATATTTATGGGTACACTTCTTCCAAGACAGTCTGTCTGGAACTCAACTTGATTGGTTTTATCCGTTAGAAAGAGCCAATGTTCATAACTGGGAAGATCTTACTGCAGCCTTTTACAAACAATACCAATACAATGTTGATCTTGCGTCTACCTGTACTCAACTCCATAATATGGCCATGGTTTCAAGTGAAGGCTTCAAGGACTATGCGCAAAAATGGAGGGACTTGGCCGAAAGATTTCAACCTCCCCTATCTGAAATAGAGTTGGTAGACATGTTTTTGGGCACCTTGTTTGGTCCCTTCTTCAATCACTTAATTGGGAGTTCATCGGCAAGTTTTACTGAATTGATATTGACCGAAGAAAGGGTAAAAGCATGGATAAAGAATGGAAAGATTCAAAAGATGCTTCCTCTGCTTCTATAATGAAGCCATTCATAGGAAAGAAAGAAGTGGTTGTTGTATATCCTCAGAGAAATCAAGATAGGGCTTAACGCCGTCCAATGATGGGGGCTGTTATGATTCCTAAACCTGCGCCTGATCAGTAAAGAAACAACCAACCAAGAATGGAAAGACCAGTCAGACAATTCACCAGAATTAACATGATCCTATCTCAAGTATTGTCGCATCTGTTAAGATCCAACCTAGTGACTTTAAAAGAAGCTCCAAAGAACCCTAACACAACCTCTCCTCACTATCATCATGTGATACGGTGGCAAAACCGACTGTTTAATACTGGTTTGCATTTTGTGTTTTTGGTTCGCAAAATGTTGCGGTAAGCAAGAGTCGCCGCCGACTTTTATTTCATCCAATCGGATGGAAAAAAGTACAGAAAAAATCCTTTTTTGAGATGTTTCTGAGTACGGGGGGTAGATTATAGAAAGGGAAGGTGTTAGCACCCTTTCTATCCATGGTTTTCCATGGGCTCTTAGGTACTTGCTCATTTTGAAAATTGCTTGTGTGTTTTGAAAAGTTTTGTTTTACTTCGTTTTAACCCTTGTTTCTGTCCTCAAGAGTGTTACGAAGTTATTTTGAAAACTTTGTTTGAAAAGTGTTTGTGTGAAAAAAGTTTGTTTGTTTTGAGCAAGTACCTAACAGTTATCTACCTACTCGAAAAAAGATTGTTTCTATTCTTGTTTCCTTTAGACAACGCTATCCCACTATTGAGAAATAGGTAGCACCGTCGTTGGAATTTAAGGGACTATCAAAAGGGACATAATGGTCATTGAAGGAAACATGTAAGGATACCTTAGCATTTGTCATCATATATTCGTAGGCAACATCGAGGGACAAGATCATTTCTCGTAGGCAACTCGAGGGATGTTAAAGGACTATGATCTTTATGATTACTTTTAGATTAAGGGTCTTTTGCTAAGATATCCCTATGTTCGAGGGACATGACCATTGTTTTCTGAGGCAACCAAGTGAAGAGTACCCTAGGAGTGAGCATGTGCATGTATTTGATTTCAGTTATTTAATCTTTGCACAATTAGGGTTTTCTACCGGGTTAATTTTCAGTTTGTCTTTCCATACAATCCTATTAACATACATCTAAGCAGTTTATTGTTTGTGGAATTAAAAGCAAGAAAGTTTAAAGTCCTAGCTATTACAAGGCTTTTGCAGATACATAATTATTTTGGACTGAAAATAAAAATGCGGAATTTAAACCCTAATTACCATTACAACCTCGGAGCAGTTACATAATAATGAAGAGTGAAGAAAAGAAATCCTAAAACTATTACATCCCGTAAGCAATTACATAATTAGAAAAAAAAAGCGAGAAAAGATAAATCTACGCTATTACATTGATAACGCGACCTATACAATTTTTCTACAAATTAAAATGTAAAAGAATAAATAAAAATAAATTAAGGAAAAATTAAAACTTAAAATTCTAAGTTAATGTTTTTGGTGATTTTTTTATGAAAAAGTGATTTATGACAATTAATTAAATAAACCTAAAAAACCTAATTAATTTTAATTAGTAAAAAATGTTAATTTTGAAAAAAAAAGTTAATTAAAATACCTAAATCCTAATTGGTTTGGATGAAAAAGAAAGGTTAGTTTTGAAAAGAAAAAAAAAGGTTAATTAAAAACCTAAAACATAATTAATTTTAATTAAAAAAGGTTTAAAAAAATGTTTATGTCTAATGATTAATAAAAAAGATTAAGTTTGCCAAAAAATAGATAGGGGAAGAAACATCAATGAAAAATAGGGCTAGAAAATAAAGATAATGCAATTGTCATGGGTGGTTGTTGAACCAAAAATTAATTTAAAACCTAAAATTAAATTAAAAAAAGACCTAAAATTAATTATTCGAGTTTAGGAGGAAAAATCAAAGGTTTGTGAAAAATGTTACGTTTTATGAAAAAAAAAGTTTTAAACAGATGGTTGCCTTAACCTCCTCAGGATGTCTGCCTTGCCATGAGTCATGTATTGGTGGTTGTTCTATTTTGGCCTCAGCATTCTGTAATGAACCTGCATGGAAAACCTGTCTAAATCTGCAGTGTTGAATTTCATGAACACATTAAATAAATTACTACATATCATGAAATACAAATAAATCAAATATATGAAAAAAAATGTAATGTTAAAACCGATATAGTATGTATGAATGATTATACCCTTTTGATCATGGAGATCACACCAGCCTTACCCTTACTGGAGAAGTAGTGAGATGAATGCTTCTATAATTTTTGATCATGGAGATCAAACCAGCCTTACCCTTACTGGAGAAGTAGTAAGGTGCGGGTTTGTAACAAGGATGGCTTGTTTGTCGTAAGATGAGGATTTGTAATAAGGATTTAAAGGTTTTAGGGTTCTTGAAAGAATTTGGTATTCGGACAGGGTTGTGGAAAATGTTTTTTTCTTCCATTTGTTTGTGTGAAAAGAATGAGATTATATAATAGAAATTAGAGAGAAACAAATGGGCTTTGAATGTGCAATTAGGCCTCCAATAACCACTTGAGTTCATCACGTTCTAGGCTAAATCACAGGGGCTTAAGTGTAATTTTTGAAGTTGAAATGTGAAAACAAAATGTAGCCGACATCGAGAACTAACTCCTGTCTGAAAATGGGCTCAATCGGATAAGCGGTGAATTAGTTATGAATTTTTGAAGTTTCAGCTCAGACAAACTTATTTTGGGCTCCAGTGTCGACTCTGACACGTTCTTCAATAAAAAATGGTATTGATTGGAGCATAATCCGGTCTCGACTTTGGAAGAAAAGTTGTAGATCTCTGAGTCAGTGACCTTGTGTAAAAAGATGGGTCCGATCCGATAAAAATTGACCGAGTTATGAATTTTCGAAGTTTTGACCCAGATGAAATAATATTTAGCATTCAGGATTTTCGGCGTGTCACCCGCTTTCTGGGTAAAAAAAGAAGGCCTTTTGGATCCTGTTAGAACTCAATACCTCCTACGAGAACTTAGCCAACTCAATTTGTGAAATTTTGGCGCCGGAACCAGCTCGATATGATGAAAATCGACCATGTTTTGATTTTCTGAACATGACGCAAATAAACTTCTGTCACAAATTTATTGTACGAAAATACTTGATAAATCCGCATTTTTGAAGACCTTCGGATCGAAATTGGCTTCCATCCGTGAGAGATGAAAACGTAAATGATGCAAGATGGAATTTTGGCCATTGAAACGGGTTCAAAACAAGCTACGATCTTCAAGTTATGAAAATTTTAGTGCGTAAAAACTGCACTTTCAGCATGCTTTTTCACCATATTTTTTCGAGAAAACTCACACATTCGGAGACCTTCTATAAAGAATTGACTCTTAAGCTGAACCTGAATTTTAGACTATGTTATCAGAGATATCTTGGCGAAAGAACACCTGAATATGACGCGCCGGGTTGGACTTATGAATATTTGAACCCCGAATCGTTGCAAAATAGCGAACCGATCTTCAGCACGGAAAATACTCTGAGAATATCCATTGACGAAATAAATGTCACTTGTAACCTGAAGAAGCTTGATAAATATACCTTTATTCCATAACCATAAAACCAATAATATGTGTGTATGAAAAGAGGGCAAATTTTGGGGTACAACAGCTGCCCCTGTTCAATCTTCTTAAACCTGAGGATGTAGATTGGTTGTCTGCCTTTCGTAATCTGAAGGTGGAAGATGATTGAACACTAGAGTGGCCAGAAATTTGCACTCGTCTGAGATGGTGTTGGACTGTGTAGGTAGTATCGGGAATGGGCTTACAAATGCCATTTGGAGGAGATGACGGAAGGTCACTGGAGATGGGCTTAAAGATGCCATCTAGAGGATGTTGATTTCCCGAGATATTCCTTTGATGAGAATTCATGTTCCTGTCGTTGAGGAGGAATCTGATGAGGAATGTTGGTATCTGTCCTGGGAGAAATAGAATTTTAGGAGCTTCAGTTGTCCGTTACTCTACTGGGGAAATAACTCTTGGTCGAGGAGGTCAAAATGAGTTGCTATCTGGTAGTGCTTCAGGCTTTGCAATTTCTCAATTCTTATCTGGTCGTGCTCCAGGCTTCAGAAGGAATTAAGTGGTTATCCGGTCGCATCCGGGTTTCAACTTGAATTTAAGGCATACAAATATCCAGTCGATTTCCAGGCATCATAGTAATTGGCCGAGTAAACTGCTATTTGGTAGAATGTTAAGCTTTGCAGTACCGTATACTGTTATCTGGTCGTGCTCCAGGTTTCACAGTGTCTCTTGCCGCTATCTGGGCGTGCTCCAGTCTTCACAGCGTCTTATACCGTTATCTGTTTGTGCTCTAGGTTTCACGGTGTCTTATACCATTATCTGGTCGATTTCAGGCTTCGTAGTATTTTGGAGGAATCAAGATATTATCCGATCAATTTACGGGCTTCATTGCTTAAATCTGAGATATACCACTATCTGGTTGATTTCAGGTTTCATAGTATTTGGCAAAATCAAGATATTATCCGGTCGATTTTCGGGCTTCATAGCTTGAATTTAAGATATACCACTATCTGGTCGGTTCCAGGCTTCGTAGTATCTTGTACTGTTATCCGGTCGATTTCCAGGCTTCACAGTATGATAGGGAAACTAAGCTCTTATCCGGTCCATTTTCGGGCTTCATAGCTTGAATTTGAGATATACCACTATCTGGTCGATTCCAGGCTTCATAGTATTTTGGAGAAATCAAGATATTATCCGATCAATTTCCAGGCTTCATAGCTTGAACTGGAATAGAAATCTTAGTATCGATTTGACTGAACCAGGGAAAACTTATGAGAACTTCAACTTGGAGAGAAATCTTAGTATCGATTTGACTGATCCCGGGAGAGGACTCAGATTAACTTTGACTGGCATAGAAATTAGGGGAATCTTGGCGGCGATTCGGCTGACCCAGACGAAAGTCTTAGAACATCTTCAACTAGAATAGAAACCTTAGTGTCGGTTTGACTGAACCATAGAAAATCTTGAAAAGTGTTGGAATATCTTCAACTGGAATAGAAACCTTGGTGTCAGTTTGACTGAACCAGAGATAACTCGTAAGAACTTGATTGCATCTTTCCCAGAAAGGTAAAGAGTTAGTCGTATGTAATGTCATGATGTATGAAATGTATTGAGTAATGTTGTTCTCAAAATAAATGAGATTGTGCTGTATAATATGTATGAGATATGTGTGCGCACGTCATGATGTATGAACATGAAATGCTATTGTGACACGTCCGAGTTTGGGAAAATAAATCTCTGACTGCTACTGGAGAGTATTGGAAATAGCATTCTTGACTGTTGTAGAAAACCGTGGTTCTTCTACTTCCGATGGGGATGGTGAACGGGGATGACTATGCCGGATATTCGCTCCTTGTTTATGGATATTTTGTCGGGGGAGAGACTCTGCTTGAGAATAACTCTGCGGGGGGAATAATTCTGTTGGAAAGAGAAGCTTCGATAGCTGAAGGGATAAACTCTGTCCGGGATTGAGCTTCTGTATTAAGAGAAATAAACTCTGTTCAGGAGAAAACTTTATGAACCGCTTACGATTACAAAATTTGGCTGGGGAATATAGACGTCGGCTCTCCGAAAGAGCTTGGATGGGGAAAGTAACTCCTATTTGGGGAGGCAGAGATCAAAACTTTGGTTGCCTCTACTATGGGGAGTGTAGATGTTATTGGGACGCATGCTGAGGATACGACAATGACTTTGTATGAAGACTTTTCTGCCCCTGTACCTGCTGGAGAAAGTGCCCGCGAAGGCCTTGTGACAAGATAACGGGACATAGTCGTACGCTTTAATCCCTAACTTTTTCCTTGACTGTCTTTTCTGATTTTTAGTCCACCGGGATACCCTTTTTTGCCCAAGCCGCCCATTCGGGTTTTCGACTTGCGGGTGTGATCGGTGGGAATAGAACTGACTGTTTTAGAATGCTGGTTCGCGTTTGCGTTTGTTTTCGCAAAATGTCGCGGTAAGCAAGAGTCGCCACCGTCTTTTATTTTATCCAACAAGGAAAGGACAAAAGCACAGAAAAATTCCTTTTCGAGATGTTTCTCGGGTTCAAGAGGTAGATTATAGAAAGGGAAGGTGTTAGCACCCTTTCTATCCGTGGTTATCCACGGGCTCTTAGGTACTTGCTCATTGTATTTTCAAAAGTTTTCTTTTCTTTGTGATTGTGGGTTTGAAGAGAATTTTTGTTTGAAAACTTCGATCTAACTGTTGTTTCTGTCCTCAAGAGTGTATGAAGTGTTGTTGAAAACTTTGTTTGAAAAGTGTAAGTGCGAAAAATTTGTTTTGTTTTGAAAGAGCAAGTACCTGAGAACCTCTACCTACTCAAAAGGGAATTAAACTGTGCAAATATCCTTTAGACAGTGCTATCCCACTATTGAGGAGTAGGTAGCACCGTCGTTGGAGTTTTCGGGTCAATTCGATTAAGGGACATGTGGTCACTAAAGCAATGTTAGGACGCCTTAGCGGTAACCCTAATGTCTTAGATCATTTTATCCGAGGCAACTATTTCGAGGAAACTTATGATCTTTGGACAAGAGGGCGACCTCTAAAACTTCCTATACTCAATGACCACGTTCGAGGCAACCAAGTGAGGCGTACCCTAGGAGTGGCATGTGCAAATGTGTCAATTTTCAGTTATGTTATCTTTGTACATGTTATGGTGAGCTACGGTTGATTTTAAGTTAAGATAGATCTTGTCATGCATAGCCTATTATTCATACATCTAGCAGTTAATGGTTGCGGAAAATAAAACTAAACTATTACAAGGCGTCGGGTATTTACATCGCCAAAAACAAACCCTTGAAAAAGTAAATGCGGAAAAGTAAATAAAAGCGATAAAAGGTCCTAAGTTAAAGCTATTACATCCTCGGAGCAATTACAATTATATGGATAAAAAAATAATATGCGCGAGAAAAATTGAATCAGAGAGTTTTTAGGGTTTTGACCTTTTTTTTTTGAATAAAACAGGTTTTTGGTCTTTTTTGGAATTAAGAATTAAAGCTAACTTAATAATGGAATTAAAAAAAAATATTTTTTGAGTTTTATCTTAATTAAGGAAATAAAATCAGAAATAAAAAAAATACTAAAAACCTAATTCTAGATCAATTTTAGTTTATTGCAAAATATTATTATTAAACCTAATTAAACTAAATAAATTGATTAAAATTTTATTTAAAAAAAATACTAATAAAATTAATGGCATTAATAAAAAATATTATTTTTGGTGTTTCTGATTTTATTGTGAAAAGGGTTAATTGGTTAATTAGTTAATAATAATAATAATAATAATAAAACAAAATAGGAAAAATAATGAAAATAAAATAAAAATAAAGACAAACTCAGGGGGGTATTGGGCTTGATCTGGGTGTAAGAATTGCAATTTTGAGGCCCATTAGCGCCTAGCCTGTTTGACCCTTGTGATTCCCTGCATGCTCGTTGACCAGGGAGTATGGTGGATGCTCCAATCTGGCCTTTAGATCTTGGTCTGAAGCCACTTGGCGTATTGAGATTTGAATCACATGGTGAGCCATCCTTTGAGAGTTGCATAGGAATATCTGTAGGAAAAAATCAAATAGGGTGTTTTGGGGGACCTGGGATTCGAACCCAGGTCCCATTGGTTTTGGACGTTCACCCCTGCCACTACACCACCATGCCTTATTTGTTATTGGATCAGATAATAATTAATATATTAGCAAACAAATAAATATGCTGGAATTATAAAAACACGCGCCAAGGTTTGAAACAGCCAGTAGGGAAGAGACACGTGATCATCTTCTTCAACAAAAAGCCTGGTTATTTACCTGTGGATTTCATCCGCAGGAAGTTTCGTAGGCCGTTTCAAAAATTGTCTCCAGGCCATGAAAACGCTATCCAAGATTACAGACATGTTCGTCTCTGTCTCCTCATCATCCCTGTAACCACCATTCATCTTGATTTTGCCTATAGAAAAAACGCCTAAAACACAAGAACATGAACCCTAGGTTCGAGCATCATGATACAAGGTTCAATAATGAAATTGAATAATGCAAAAATGTTCTAAATCAAATAACAAACATGAATATGCCAATATTTTGAAGAAAAAGTGCAAGAACTGGAGGTTTGGACTCCATGTTTAGAGGCCAGTTCGCGATGACTTACAGTGAGATGTAAGTGATGAAAAGGCCTGGTTTTTATTCCAATCGCTTCAGGGGATGGCAGTCAAGCACTCTACGTTGAGTCTTGGTCTTGAAAACGTCCCTAATGTGGATTTCGACCTTCACTTTTTCCAAGCTTTTTCAGTTTTTGGTTTGGCCGTTTTAACAGAGCTTTGTGCGTGTATTAGGTTTGTGTGTCTTGCTTGCATATAAGGGAATCAGTTTAGGTTAAAATTTGGACCCATATCCATGTGCATTGAAGATTGAATATTGGATTTGATCACCATTGTTAACCTTTCCAAAAATAAGCCAAATCTGAGATTTTGTGCTTGAATGAGCCTTGGCACGAGTTGGTTGGTTGTCACATCATATTTGTAAAATGTACAAATCACAAAGATACCATTTCAAAATTTTTTGGATTTTATTTGAATTAATATAGATTTAAAATGAATTAAATCAATAAAAATTAAATAAAATAGAAAAATAAATGTTTGGTTATGAAATTAAAGATGGGACACGTGTGTGGCATGACAAGACTAAATCAAGTGGAAACAAGTGGGCCCTTTTGTCAAAAATTGGAGTTTTGAGGATAGTTGACTTTTGGCAAATTTGGAAAAATGCCCAACTTCAACAATGCATAACTTCCTAAATTTTGAACTTTTGGAGGTGTTCTTGTACTTTTTAGAAACCTTGAGAGGTCCTCTAATCAACCCTTTTGGTATCATCTTATTTGTATCTTCCATTCTCAAGTTATAAGCTTTGGCAAAAAAGGTGTTTTTGTTGACTTTCAAAAATGACCTATAATGTCCAAATTTGTAACTTCTTGTGAGTGCATTTTATGATCTTGGGGTATGAATATGGATTGTGGGAAATTGAATCCTCTTCAAAATGAGCTTTGGATGGGTCATTTCTCATAAAGTATGAGAAAGTTATGCTTGGTCAAAGTTGAGTTGACTTTTCCGGCATAACCCTAATTTAGCAACTTTTGAATCTTGATGAATTTTGAGCAATCCTTGATGAATCATGATCAACCCTTGATCAAATGATTAATTATCCTTAAAAATGAGAATGTTGACAAAAAATATGGAGGTTTGACTATTTGTAGGTCACAATTGACTTTTGCCCTAGCACAGTCGATTTTTGGGTCTCTTGAGCAATTGACTGTCCAAAATTCCTCTGGATGGTTTGAAATTTGATAAGGGTGGAATTAAGAACATATTAAGACATTTGGAAGCCCTTGAGGCCATTTGGATGTAAGGACCTTGATGCAACACAAAACCCTAATTTTGAATTGACTGCCTTAGGAGGTGATTTTACTGTACAACCCTTGAGCCATTTTGAGCAATTTGAAGATCATTCTTGACAAATCTTGAGGAATATGGGAGGGAAAATTTTGGGGTACAACAGCGGGTGTACAGATTTTTCATTTTTTATCCCTAATTTTTGCCCGAACCCTTTTGGTTCACCGGGATGCCCTTATTTTTTCCTAGGCCAGTCAACCTAGCGGGTCTTTGTTCATGTGTAGTATTTTCTGACTATGTCCACGCTCTTAGGGTGTAGGGAGTTGTCACTGTCGGTAGTGTTTTGTTGCCACACTACCAAAAGATGTTTGCTTGATCGTACATGACTCATTGCTGGAATTCATGCCCAATTCCCCTAAGTGATTCAGATGGAGATCTGCCCCTGGCTATTTGGCATCTTTGAGAGATTCCTTGAATCTTGACTTGACTGCCCCAGATGATGGACAATGATCATGCCGTGCCCCTTGGTGGGAAGTGTTTTTCCACTTTAGGTGATCCTTTTTATTGAGAAGGTTTTTTGATCACTAGATATTCGTCATGCGAATCTCTATACTGTTGAACAAATAGTCATATGCAAACAATAATATTTTAAGAATGCAAAGCTTATGTTTGTCTTGAAATTTTTGAAAATGCATTTTTCAGTAAAATAGGCAAATTTTGTAAAATGAGGATTTACAGCAAGTCCTACAGGAGTCAGGATACCTTTTGTAATAGTATGCTTTTGAACTAACCCATGCTTCAGCTAGGACTTTTAAGGGTTATAACGTGGCCTGATTCACGGTTCAAGAAACAAAGGATAAAGGCTCAAAATTTATTTGTACCCACCCGTTCTTCGTGATGTTCTTCGATCCTATACTCAATTAATTTTGTATTTAGATCTCGTTTGAGTCTTTGCTCTGATATTCCAGTGATGTTTCGGATACTGAGAGTTTATTTTGAATAGGCGGTCATTTCTTTTTGTTGAGGGTTTGTAGGACCTCTTTCTTTTTGATTTTATTATCTCTGTCTTTTTCCTGAACTGTTTCTTTTTGTGATTACAGTCAGCGGGATGCCCCAATTTTTTTCTTAAGTCTCCTTCATAGGTTTTGACTTAATGGGCTTTTATTTCGAGAGATAATGACTGCATGTCTTGACGATTATAGGGAACCATCACCGTCTTTTGTTTTGGAAGGACGTCTTTGAAGCCATTCATTGTGCACCTGGATTAACTAAGAAAACTACCCTGCCCCAGGTTGTGATTAAGGGTTTCAATTTGTGTTAAAAGAAAAACTCCTACTTCTTTGGCTCAAAGGGGTTGACTAGGGATTATCTTCCTTATAACTCCATTGTTTAGGATTTGAAACAACACCTGTACATCGTCATCGGGGTCTGTTCAAAAGCATACTGTAGAGATTTCGATATCATTTTCGTCATCCTCCCTCTAAAGGCTCAGAGCTTTTGTTTGAGAGTTGAATATCACAAAAAGGAAAGCAATTTAAATATAGTGAATACAAATGAATTGATTCAAAACAGATATATGCAATGCATTGATAAAGTAACAGAGTTTGACATGAATAGAGGTTCGAACAATCAAAAGAAAATTTCAAATTGAAAATTCTAATGAACAAAAGCCTTTCTTGTCAGAACTTGTCACTTTAAATGGTGAGCCTTGAAGGATTGACAAAAACATTCCAGTTGACCATCTTGTGTGAATTCCAATGCTCCTTCATCAATCAGGTCTTGAATTTTGTATTTCAACTTCCAACAGTCGTCAGTATCATGACCCGGACTGTTGGAGTGATATGCACACCTTGCATCAGGGTTTTAGTTTGGCAAAGAAGTCTTGGCATTCGGATGAGGTCCTATCAACATAATCAGATTCATCCTTAACAGGTGTTGCAAAGCTTGAGACAACAACATGTTGAGTTTGGTAAACTGCCTTTTAGGCATATCCGGCTTACTCTGATTAACCCGTTATTTTTGGCGAGGTTGTTGTTGGACCTGTGATGTAGTAGAAATTTGGAAAGGTCCACTCTTCACCAAACCAACCTTTTGTCTTCTTAGAGGTTGATCAATTCCTTGGTCCCCGGCCTCGACTGTTTGCTTCATACTGTTGTATCCGTCTTGATGAAGTTGGTTGATGATGGCTTTCAGCTCTTCTTGTCTTCGGGCTAGGCCTTGGATAAGAGTCATCTGCCCCAGCATCTGAGTTCTCATTGCACCTACCTCAACTTGCAGTTGTTCCAGCCGTTCGTCCTTATTGTCTTCAGGAATTTTCTTGACCAAGTTCCCAACGAGGAGTGTTTTCAACTCTTCCTTCCCCTTGGATAGGTTTAGGAATATTTCCCTGGACTGAGCTTCTTGAGTTTGAAGATCTCTGTTGTCTTGTTTGAGAGTCATTGCTGAAATAAGCAGCGAGAACATGAGAGACTTGTACTGGAAGACCTGTTATGCAATGATATGCATGATATATGTATGCAATGTTTTCAAGGATCTCGCAGAAAAACAATAAAATGTCAGAAGTTGAAATTTTACCGCTTTGATTGAAGCACTTCGTATCGTTGAAGGTCCTTCTACAAGAGTCAAGATCACCATATCAAGTGGGTCATAGCCCCTGACTCAAGTTGTTGAGTTTGATCTTCTTACGACATTGGCTAGGGGGAAATAAATCCCCTTTGCCCCTTGCTAGACGTTTGATTTACCATAACCTGCATCACAAACCCTTGAGATCCTTGAAATGGTTAAGGAAATGTTAAGGCATGATGTTATGATGTGTATGCTATGCGTTTAAGCAAAAGTGGGAGGTGATGTAAGCAAGTAAATTCGGAAAGAAATCCAAGTTATTGGATAAGGACTGTAAATAAAACCTGCAAGGAACTCATGTTGTGAGATAATAAAACTATGCAAGTAGTTCAAGTTTAAAGCCCACAAGTCACACAAACAACCTTAGGTTTAGGCTTGCATGGGCTTTAAGGTAGTACCCTCTTGAAGTTTAGTTGGTTCAAACCTGTCCTAACAAAAGTAACCGGGTTATAGAGGTTCTCAATATCACTGACCATCCTCCATCGGTCATGGTTTCAGCTCACGCAATATTTTCTTTCGGCCGGAACTATCTCGAGAGTATGGTCTCAATGAATGTAGCATCGAGTATCATCCAATTCTCAGCTTTACACCGAGGCCGGCTATCTAACTACTTTCTAATGACCAAGTTTGTCGATTAAAGGTTCTAAGGTCAGTTGATGCTTAACGACACACACAGTGGCCCCGTATTCTTCTTGTTTCTCCACAAAGGATACCGGTACCAACCAATGTGCCACATCAACGTAGCTACTGCTTCAACCGTATCGGTCTATGTCGTACAGTTCCCGCACAGTTTATTGCTACTTACCTAAAAGGTGTCCTCAGATCCGAGTTAGGATCTATAGTAACTCCCAAACAAAAACCTTTAAAAGTAAAGCAACCAAAACAAACAAGAGAAGCAATTATAATGACCTAGATCCTAAGGTATACCCCACTTATCAAGTCCCCAGCAGAGTCGCCAGTTCTGTGATACGGTGGCAGAACCGACTGTTTAATACTAGTTTGTGTTTTACGTTTTTTGTTCGCAAAATGTCGCGGTAAGCAAGAGTCGCCACCGACTTTTATTTTATCCAATCGGAAAGGAAAAAAGTATAGAAAAAAAATCCTTTTTTGAGATGTTTCTGAGTACAGGGGATAGATTATAGAAAGGGGAAGGTGTTAGCATCCTTTCTATCCATGATTTTCCATGGGCTCTTAGGTACTTGTTCATTTTGAAAATTGCTTGTGTGTTTTGAAAAGTTTTGTTTTAGTTCATTTTAACCCTTGTTTCTGTCCTCAAGAGTGTTACGAAGTTGTTTTTGAAAACTTTGTTTGAAAAATGTTTGTGTGAAAAAAGTTTGTTTGTTTTGAGCAAGTACCTAACAGTTATCTACCTACTCGAAAAAAGATTGTTTCTATTCTTGTTTCCTTTAGACAGCGCTATCCCACTATTGAGAAATAGGTAGCACCGTCGTTGGAATTTGAGGGACTATCGAAAGGGACGTAATGGTCATTGAAGGCAACATGTAAGGATACCTTAGCATTTGTCATCATATATTCGTAGGCAACATCGAGGGACAAGATCATTTCTCATAGGCAACTCGAGGGACGTTAAGGGACTATGATCTTTATGATGACTTTTAGATTGAGGGTCTTTTGCTAAGATATCCCTTCGTTCGAGGGACATGACCATTGTTTTCCGAGGCAACCAAGTGAGGAGTACCCTAGGAGTGAGCATGTGCATGTGTTTGATTTCAGTTATTTAATCTTTGCACAATTAGGGTTTTCTACCGGGTTAATTTTCAGTTTGTCTTTCCATACAATCCTATTAACATACAACTAAGCAGTTTATAGTTTGTCGAATTAAAATCAAGAAAGTTTAAATTCCTAGCTATTACAAGGCTTTTGCAGATACATAATTATTTTGGACTGAAAATAAAAATGCGGAATTTAAACCCTAATTACTATTACAACCTCGAAGCAGTTACATAATAATGAAGAGTGCAGAAAAGAAATCCTAAAACTATTACATCCCGGAAGCAATTACATAATTAGAAAAAAATGCGAGAAAAGATAAATCTACGTTATTACATTGATAATGCGACCTATACAATTTTTCTAGAAATTAAAATGTAAAAGAATAAATAAAAAGAAATTAAGGAAAAATTAAAACTTAAAATTCTAAGTTAATATTTTTGGTGATTTTTTATGAAAAAGTGATTTATGATAATTAATTAAATAAACCTAAAAAACCTAATTAATTTTAATTAGTAAAAAATGTTAATTTTGAAAAAAAGTTAATTAAAATACCTAAATCCTAATTGGTTTGAATTAAAAAGAAAGGTTAGTTTTGAAAAGAAAAAAAAGGTTAATTAAAAACCTAAAACCTAATTAATTTTAATTAAAAAAAGGTTTAAAAAAAAGTTTATGTTTAATGATTAATAAAAAAGATTAAGTTTTCCAAAAAATAGATAGGGGAAGAAACATCAATGAAAAATAGGGCTAGAAAATAAAGATAATGCAAATGTCATGGGTGGTTGTTCAACCAAAAATTAATTTAAAACCTAAAATTAAATTAAAAAAAGACCTAAAATTAATTATTCGAGTTTAGGAGGAAAAATCAAAGGTTTGTGAAAAATGTTAAGTTTTATGAAAAAAAGTTTTAAACAGATGGTTGCCTTAACCTCCTCAGGATGTTTGCCTTGCCATGAGTCATGCATTGGTGGTTGTTCTATTTTGTCCTCAGCGTTCTGTAATGAACCTACATGGAAACATGTCAAAATCTGGAGTGTTGAATCTCATAAACACATTAAATAAATTACTATATATCATGAAATATAAATAAAGCAAATATATGAAAGAAAAAAAATTTAATGTTAAAACCGATATGGCATGTATGAATGATTATACTCTTTTGATCATGGAGATCACACCAGCCTTACCCTTACTGGAGGAGTAGTGAGATGAATGCTTCTATGCCCTTTTGATCATGGAGATCAAACCAGCCTTATCCTTACTGGAGAATTAGTGAGATGTGGGTTTGTAACAAGGATGACTTGTTTGTAGTAAGATGTGGATTTGTAATAAGGATTTAAAGATTTTAGGATTCTTGAAAGAATTTGGTATTTGGACAGGGTTGTGGCAAAGGTTTTTTTTCTCCCCTTTATTTGTGTGAAAATAATGAGATTATATAATAGAAATTAGAGAAAAAAATGGGCTTTGAATGTGCAATTGGGCCTCCAATAACTACTTGAGTTCGTCACGTTCCAGGCTAAATATCAGGGGCTTAAGTGCAATTTTTGAAGTTGAAATGTGAAAACAAAATGTAGCCGACATCGAAAACTAACTCCTGTCCGAAAATGGGCTCAATCGAATAAATGATGAATTAGTTATGGATTTTTGAAGTTTCAGCTCAGACAAACTTATTTTAGGCTCCAGTGTCGACTCTGACATGTTCTTCAATAATAAACTGGTATTGATCGGAGCATAATCCAGTCTCGACTTTGGAAGAAACATTGTAGATCTCTGAGTCAGTGACCTTGTGTAAAAAGATGGGCCCGATCCAATAAAAATTGACCGAGTTATGAATTTTCGAAGTTTCGACCCAGCTGAAATAATATTCAGCATTCAGGATTTTCGGCGCGTCACTCACACTCTGAGCAAAAAACGAAGGCCTTTTGGATCATGTTCGAACTCAATACCTCCTCCGAAAACTTAGCCAACTCAATTTGTGAAATTGTGGCGCTGGAACCAGCTCGATACGATGAAAATCGACCAAGTTACGATTTTCTGAACATGACACAAATAAACTTATCACAAATTTATTGTACGAAAATACTTGATAAATCCGCATTTTTGAAGACCTTCTGATCAAAATTGTCTTCCAAGCATGAGAGGTGAAAACGTAAATGATGCAAGACGGAATTTTGGCCACCGAAACGGGGTCAAAACAAGCCACGATCTTCAAGTTATGAATTTTTTAGTGCGTAAAAACGGCACTTTCAGCACGCTTTTTCACCATATTTCTTCGAGAAAACTCACACATTCAGAGACCTTCTTTAAAGAATTGACTCTTGAGCCGAACCTGAATTTGAGACTATGTTATCAGAGATATCTTGGCGAAAGAACACTTGAATATTACGCGCCGGGTTGGACTTGTGAATCTTTGAACCCCGAATCGTTGCAAAACAGCGAACCGATCTTCAGCACGGAAAATACTCTAAGAATATCCATTTACGAAATAAACTTCACTTGTAATCTGAAGAAGCTTGATAAATATGCCTTTATTCCATAACCATAAAACCAATAGTATGTGTGTATGAAAAGAGGGCAAATTTTGGGGTACAACACATCCTAATGCCCGTTGTGCATACCATTCTGAGAGTCCCGGCCATGACACTAATAACTGTTGGGCTCTAAAGAACAAAGTACAAGACCTCCTTGAAGCCAAAGAGATTGAATTCGATGCGCCAGAAAAGCCCAATGTCATTTCTGGCCCTATGTCCAAACATGGCCATAATGCCAATGCTATTGAGGAAGATATGTTTGTTACTTCAGTGGATGAACTTATGACCCCACTCCTGATTATCAAAAAGAACTTATTAAATGCCAGTGTTTTCCCAGACTGTGATGAAATCTGTCATTTTTGTTTGTCCTCACCAACCAGCTGTCCTTTGTTGAAAGCATGCATTCAGTGCCTAATAGAAAACAAGGAAAATTTGTTCGAAAAGACTTTTGTTCCAACTACTTCTTATAATGATGTTTCCATTGTTACCATTTCCGACAATTCTTCCAGGGTCTCCACCAAAAGACCAGTTAGAGTTACATCAGTTCCAAAAGTAGCTCCTTTAATAATTACAATGCCTGGACCAATCCCGTATTCGTCAGACAAAACCGTACCATGGAATTATGGAAGGGATGTCTACTACCACGGTGTCAAGCAAGATTGGCCAGCTGTTGTAGATTCAAGTTCTAAGAAGGATGACCCCAATATCAATAATATTGCAGGGACTAGAAAGATTACCCGAAGCGGAAGGATATTCTCTCCAGAAATTGCTCCCCCAAAAGCAGTTTCTGGACCCGTAATCATTCCTGTTGTTGTTGCTCCTCCAAAGGTCGTTCCCAGTCTTACAATAATCTCTACTAATACTCCTATTAACAAAGTTGTTACAATCCCTACTATCACCCCTACTGATATTTCTGCTGCCGAGTCAACTGAGACCCAAGGTAAAAGTATTCTGATTGAGCCTGTCCGGACGAAGGAACAATCATTGGCTATCCCTGAGACCTCCTGGAAAGAGATGGAGGAAATTCTAAAGATCATAAAAAGAAGCGACTACAATGTATTCGAGCAACTGGGGAAAACTCCATCAAAAAATTTCATGCTGGCTCTATTACTATGTTATGAGGCTCATGCAAAAGCCTTGGTAAAATTCCTGAAAACTGCTCATGTACCCCAAGAAACATCTGCCGATCAGTTCCAAGACTGCGTAGCCAGCTTGACTGCAGATAATGGTCTAGGTTTTTCGGATACTGATTTAATGCCAAGAGGAAGGAATCATAATGAGGAATTGCATATCTCAGTGGAATGCAGGGGCACGACCTTGGCTCATGTGTTGGTTGACATCGTTTCATCTCTGAATGTATTGCCTAAAAAGGCTCTTGATAGGCTTGACTGCAAGGGATTGACATTGAAACCAAGCAATATAGTAGTGAGAGCCTTTGACGGCTCAAAAAGGATGGTGCATGGGGAAGTGGATATCCCCATAAAGGTTGGAACCCAAACATTTGATTCAACTTTTTATGTAATGGATATTCGCCCTTCATATTCCTGCTTGCTAGGCCGACCATGGATTCACAATGTTGCCTCTGTTACTTCTACGTTGCACGAAATGCTGAAATATCCGATTCAAGGGAAGATTATCACCGTTCATGGAGAAGAAGAGTATATGATCAGCCATCTCAATTCCTTCAGATATGTGGAATTAGATGGTGAATTTATTGAAACTCCATTCCAGCACTTTGAAGAAGTCCCATAAGAGGTGGCCGTAACCAAGGTTGTATCTCAAGTTCCCAAGATCACAAGGCCTCTGCTCAGGATGTCATCTTTAAAAGATGCCAAGGAAGTGATAGAAGAAGGTGGGTGCACTATTTAGGGACAACTCCCAGATATCCCGTACAAATCTGACAAGTTCGGTCTGGGTTTCACTTCAGGTTCCAAGAAGGTTGTACACCATGCTCGTGCCGGAGGACCACCTTTGAAGATCAGCAACCGCGAAGTCAATGCAGTGGAAGATGATGAAAACAGCTACAACCTGGAGGATTGGATTTTCCCAACTGTCAGTGGAGGGCCCAGCAACTGGAGGCTAGAGACTTTGTCCCGATCACTTTTATCCCACAGTAATTTGTCTTTACATTTTGTTGGATCTATAATATTAAAACAATTCTGACTCTTAAAACCTTGTGTCTTACCCGGGACACAATGGTCCATTTGTAAGGGTTACTATCTCATTTTCATATGACATCAATGAATCATGGACGTTTTTTCATACAATCTTTGTGCTCATTGTTTTTATTTTTACATTTTCATTTCTTTCAAAGATAGCTATACTGTTACACAAACTCACACTCACAATGCATGTCTACATCCATTCAGGATCCCATGGGTAACGGTTCTGCTATGGCTTTTTGTGACTCTGAAAATCTAATCTACCAAGCCGAAGATGAAGGTGAGGAAGATTGTGAAGTACCAGGGGAACTTTCCAGATTACTACAACAAGAAGAGATAATCATTCAGCCCCACGAGGAACTCTTGGATACGATCAACCTAGGTACTGAAGAAGACAAAAGAGAAGTCAAGGTGGGTGCCAATCTGGAACCCAGTTTCAAAGAGTGTCTGATTCAGTTGCTACACGAGTATGTTGAGGTCTTTTCTTGCTGGTATGAAGACATGCCAAGACTTGATGCGAATATTGTGGAACATCGTCTACCTACAAATGAAGACTATCCACCAGTAAAACAAAAGGTCCGTCGAATGCAACCAGATATGTCAGAGAAGATTAAAGCTGAAGTCATGAATCAATTCAACGCTGGATTCTTGGATTTCACCTCCTATCTGCAATGGGTTGCCAATGTTGTTCCCGTGCCCAAAAAGGACGGCAAGGTACGAATGTGCGTGGACTACAGAGATTTAAATAGGGCAAGCCCTAAAGATGATTTCCCACTTCCCCACATTGATATTCTAGTTGTCAATACGGCACAGCACAAAGTGTTTTCCTTCATGGACGGTTTCTCAGGCTACAACCAAATCAAAATGGCGCCTGAGGACATGGAGAAGAAAACCTTTGTCACACAATGGGGGAAATTATGCTACAAGGATATGCCTTTCAGACTGAAGAATGATGGGGCAACCTATCAACACGCCATGGTCGCTCTATTTCACGACATGATACATCACGAAATAGAGGTCTATGTGGACGACATGATAGCTAGATCTCAAACAGAAGAAGAGCATCTTGATCATTTACAGAAATTGTTTGAGAGACTAAAAAAGTACAAGCTGAGGTTGAACCCGAATAAATGCATGTTCATGTTTGGAGTAAGGTCTGGTAAACTCTTAGGCTTTATCGTCAGCAATAAGGGTATTGAAGTAGATCCTGCCAAGGTGAAAGCGATACAAGAGATGCCTGCTCCTCTTACTGAGAAGGAAGTCAGAGGATTCTTGGGACGTTTAAACTACATTGCCAGATTCATTTCTCACCTGACAGCTACTTGTGAACCATTCTTCAAACTACTGAAGAAAGATCAGGTAGTCAAATGGAATGATGAGTTCCAAATTGCTTTTGATAAAATCAAAGAGTATTTACAAGATCCTCTTATTTTAATGCCACTATTCGAGGGAAGACCATTGATCATGTATCTGACTGTTTTGGAAAATTTTATGGGGTGTGTGTCGGGGCAGCATGACGAGTCTGGCCGAAAAGAGCATGCTATTTATTACCTGAGTAAAAAGTTTACTGACTGTGAAACAAGATATTCACTGCTTGAGAAAACTTATTGCGCTCTGGCATGGGCTGCTCGCCGGCTAAGACAATATATGTTGACCCATACTACCTTATTGATATCTAAAATGGATCCAATAAAATACATCTTTGAGAAACCTGCTCTCTCTGGGAGAATAACGAGATGGCAGATGATCCTGACGGAATATGACATACAGTACACTACCTAGAATGAAATAAATGGAAGTGTACTAGTTGATCACCTTTCTCACCAAGCTTTAGAAGACTACCAGTCCATGAAGTTCGAATTCCCAGATGAAGACATCATGATGGTAAACAACTGTGAAGAACTCAGGCCATATGACAGACCTGAACAAGGATCCCGATGGACCCTGGTTTTTGATGGGGCATCTAACGCACTCGAAAATGGTATTGGTGTTTGTTGTACCCCAAAATTTTCCCTCTCATATTATCAAGATTTTCCTCACAAGACTGCTTGGACTCCAGACAAGATTAGGGTTTGCTCAGCTCAAGACCTCATCTTGCACTGATAACCTAAAATTAGGGTTTGAGTTTGCACAAGGAATTTTGGACCATCAATGCTTCATGTGACTTTCATACACCATCTTGGACCCCTAAGATTGCTCATACCAAGTTTTAAGCCTTGAGCTACATTTTTGCCCAGTCAATTGGACAGTTGACCTAAAAATCAGTTGTATTGGAGAAAAGTCAACCATGGACAATTTACAGTCTAACTTCATAATTTTTTATCCACAAAAACATTATAGGCTCCTATGTACCATTTGATCAAGTTTGCACCACAACTCCTCAAGAAATTTGATCAAATCATCAAAAGGGCAAAATGGTCAAAATTAGGGTTTTGACTGAGAAAGGGCAATTTCTGATTTTTAACCTAGCCAATGACCATTTTGGTTCAAGCATGATTTCAAGGACTCAATATAATCATCTTGACATAATCACTTAGTTTAAAAGATCTCAAATGCATAGGATTGACAGATGAATTTTCCAGTCAACTGATCAAAAATCAACTATACACTGAAAAGTCAAACTTTGACTTTTTTGGTCAAAATCAAGTGCCAAGGGTCATAATTCATCAAGATATGTCAGAATGTGAAACTTGTTGACCAAGAAACCTAAAATTGCAAATTAGGGTTTAATTTGAAAATTTTTCATAACTTAGAAAATTTCTAAGTTATGAAAATTTCTTATTTTATCCCATCTTTCCACAACTTTTTCACCATGATGCAATTGGATTCAAAGAAAACTTCCAACATGAAAGTTGTAGTCCTCCATGAAATCTACAACTTTTATGCACAAAGTTTTCCAAAAATATGCTTGGATCTAAAGTTTTGATTTTGTGAATAGGGGTCCATAAAACTTTTAACTTAGTGAAATTTTGCCCTAGTTTAGGCAGATTTTTGACCTAACTTCATGGCAACTTTTCACCTAGTTACAAGAGGTATCTAAAGTTGAATTTCAAATATGGATTGTAGAGCATGTTTCAAGATTTCCAAAATTTCCAAGAAATCTCCAAGATCATTTATGGTTAGGGAGAATCGAAGAAAGGAAAATGGCAATTTATCACTTTTGCTCAAGGCATTTTTCACAATGGTTCAAGTTGCAAATCTGTCCTAGCATGCTTGTACTTGGTATTACAGGTCCTAATCCTTTCTACACTCCATAATTGAATGCTAATTCAGTGGGCAATGGCTTTATTTTAATATTTGGAGCATTGTACATTGAACTAATCCATTTATGGCATAAAGTTCACATTGCTACTTTGATAAAGCTTGCTTTTTCCAACTTTGCAAATCTTGAGCCATGGACCTAATATTTTGCTGCAAACAATATCCACAAATATCAGGCAACTTGTACCAACTATGTGCAGCTAGCAAGCAAGCCTGTACAGGCTTTGGCATTGTCACTTCCAACTTTTCTTCAAAAGCAAGAAACTTGCAAAAGTTAAGAGAAATTGTTTATCTGATAAAGGAAAGCATTGGCTTCATTTCAAACAACCTCAGAACTTTGAAACAAGCAGAATACACGAATTGCTAACTTCTCAAACACCCTAAAACACAAAAAAAAAACACCATTTCTTCCCAAAACAGGGCAGCTTCTGCAAATCTCAAGCCAAAACAATATTTGCTCGTGCATTTTTTGTTTCAAGGCTTCAAACACATTCAATACCTCTTACCTAAACCATCCAGGCCTTTATCTTGTAACTATAACCCCTGTTTCAAGCTTCACCATTTTCATTTTTTGAGTTTGCAGTTTGACTTCTACAAGGAGTTTCAGGCAACTTCAAGGCAAGCTAAGCATTATAGAAGCTTGAGGGAACATCAAGGAAGCTCACAAGAACTTCAGGCCTCACTCAAAGTCCCCATATTTCCATATCCAAACTCAACTGAACAAGGTTTTGTCAAGTTTCTATCTCTCTCTATTTAGGAATCCTTAAGCTTAGGTTTGTGAAGCAAAAATGTAGTCCTTAACATGCTTGAGTTGTACATATGCGTAGATTCCATTTATATTAATTGAGCTAAGAGTATTTGGATGTTGAACATGCTGAAAAAACTAGGTCAGAAATTAGGGCCATTAAAATTCTCCTTGGTCTTTTAGAGTTAGGTCATGTTCTTTATATCATTGGAATCGTGAGTTCATGAGCTACATTTTTCATGTTATAAGTTTTTGATTTTGTGCAAAGAATAGCAAGAACAGGATCTGAAGGCAAGCTCGCGCGAAGTTGCTTTCTGGAGGTCAGGGACGAAGTTGTCCTGGGCCAGGGCCTTGGGCCTGCTTCTTTTCACACCCCCCATTTTGCTTTTGCACCCCCTTGATTCATATTTTGTTATTTTTCATATTTTTATGTTATTTTTATATTTTTGACTTTTATTATTTTTTTCTGAACATTAAAAAATCCCAAAAATATTTTCTTAATTTTTTGCATTTTATTTTATTATTTTTATTATTTTTGTATAGCATAAAAAATAGTTTGTTAGGTTTAATAGAATTTATTTTCTTAAATAAATTTGTAAATAATATTAAAATACTTAAATATTTTATTTTATTATATTATACACATAAAATATTATTTTCTCACATATTTTAATTTTTAATATTTATACATAATATTATTATTATTTTTCTTAAACAAAAATGAATAGAATAATTAGAAATAATATTTTCTTTTAAAACAAAAATTAGGGTTTCCCCTTTCAAAAATAATAACATTATTTTTATTATTTTTAGGACTTAGATAATATTATTTTCTCATGCATAAAACAATTACAAAACATTTTTGCATATTTACATTTTATTGCATATTTAAATAATTGTTTATTTATTTATTGTACAATAAATTCAATTGGATTGTAATAGTAAACTAGGGTTTTATTTTGTGCAAATACCCCATTCAAAACTTGTATCCCCATTCCCATAATATTGTTGTAATAGTTTAGATTTACTTTACGCAATTTATCGCATTATATGCATGTTTAGTAAAAACTAGGGTTTGTATGATAAGACAAAATCAAACAAATAGCATGGCCTAAATACAAGACAAAAATGCATGAAAAATGACAACACATTGCACACAAGCACCTTTAGGGTTTCACCCACTTGGTTGCCTTAAAACATGGCCATGGTATGCATGCTAGGTATCTTGGCAAAAATCAATCAAAACAAAAGATCATAGTCCATCGATGACGCTATCAAAAGGTTGCCTAAACAAAGATGATCTTAGTCCCTCAAAAACTTGCTAAGATACTTGGAACCATTGCTATCATGGTCATACGATGACCCACGCCCGTTCGATTAACATCCAAAGATAGGGTTTTCTACTAAAACAATAGTAGGTCAACAATGTCAAAGGAATAAAAATGTACAAGAAAGACTTTTTAGTAGGTAGATAAGCTTCTAGTTACTTGATCATTTCAAAAACAATCCTTGCTATTTTCAAACACACACACAATTTAAAAACAATTTCCAAACAACTTTCCAAATATTGAAACATTTTTCAAAAGAAAAACATCTTTGTATACATTCTTACAAACAAGAATCATTACAAAGATTGCCTAAACAAAAGCCTCTTTTCAAAACCACACAAAGCACCATTTCAAACAATTGAAAAAGAAAAGCAAGTGATCTAAAACAAGTAACTAAGAGCCCATGGAAAACCATGGATGAAAAGGGTGCTAGCACCTTCCCTTTTCATAATCTACCCCCCGAACCTAAAAATAATCTCAAAGCTCTTTCCTGTGCTTTTTTACCTTTCCTTTTGGATAAAATAAAAGTCGGTGGCGACTCTTGCTAAACCGCAGCATTTGTGAACACAAAATGCAAAACCTCAAGTCAATTCTCCCACCGCATCACAGAACTGGCGACTCTGCTGGGGAATTAAATATAAAAGTGGGGTTACCTTAGGGTTTTAGATCACCTTTACATGCTTATCTTGTTTAACTTGTATGCTTTACACTTTGTTTCTATTGTTTGGGTTTGAATCCTCTACCCGGATTTGGGAAACATTCATAGGTAAATAGCAATACGTTGTGGAAACTATGCGGGGTATACCGACATGGTCTAAGCAATAGCTATATTAGTGCGACATATTTGTGGGTACCGGTAGCCTTTGAGTTAATCGAAGAGAATACGGGGCCACTGAGTGATGTCATGAAGCACTAATGGACTTTTAGAACCTTTACTTGACCAACTTGGCCTTTTTAGGATGTAGTGAGATGATCGAATTTGGTGCAGTCTGAATTTGGTAGATACTCGATACTACACACATTGAGGGTTGGTTCCTTGGAATATTTCGGTCGCCAGTAAAGAGGCTGAATTGAAACAATGAACAAGGAAACAATCCAGTGATATTGAGCTCCTTAGAACCCGGTTACTATTTCTAGGACAGGTTGAGCCAACTAAACTTCAAGAGGGTACTTACCTATGAAACCCCATGCAAGCCTGAAACTAGGAACTTGTGTGATTTGTTTGTACATATATACTTGTGCATAACATCATGGACATCATGAAAAATCATATGCATCCACTAACCATTTCAAGGATTTTGGATTTTCATCTTTGTTCCTGTTTTGTAGGTTATGGATTCACTTCGCAGGAAAACTATCCAGATCAACCTTGTAAGAATTCCTCCTCAACTCAAGGAGCTAGCTTCAAGGATTCTTGAGAATTCTCCATTCACCGAAAGACATGGTCGTCTACTTAACTTGGTCACCACCAACACTGAGGAGGATATGCTGAAAGTTCTCTTCCAGTTCTTTGACCCCTTGCATCATTGCTTCACATTTCCTGACTACCAACATGTGCCTACTTTTGAGGAATTTTCTCAACTCTTGAGGATTCCTATTCTCAATCAACTACCCTTCAATGGTACGGAAAGAGATCCAAAGCCAGTAGAGATTGCTCAAGCCTTACACTTGCACTCCTCTGATGTCACAACACATTGGGAAACTAAAAGTGGTGTCAAAGGTTTCTTGTCAAAGTTTCTGTTTGAGAAGGCCCAAAGTTGCTGGAATTCTTTGGACCTACAAGCTTTTGAGGAGATTGTAGCTCTTCTCATCTATGGTATGGTCTTGTTCCCTAATCCTGACCAACTCATAAACGTGAGTGCTGTCAAAATCTTCATGACTCGCAACCCGATGCCTACATTGCTTGGGGATATCCTCCACTCTTTTCACACTCGAATAATGAGGAAAAGAGGTGTTCTCATGTGTTGCACTCCTCTACTGGCAAGATGGTTTATTTCTCATCTTCCCCAATCAGTTTTTAAGAATGAGCAAGGTTTGAGGTGGTCACAACGATTGGTGACTCTTACCCATTCAGATATTCATTGGTGTTCTCAATCAAAAGAGAATGTCATCATCATTGATCGTTGTGGGGAATTCCCTAATGTCCCTCTACTTGGCATTAGGGGAGGCATCACCTACAACCCTAGCTTGGCTCTAAGACAGTTTGGGTATGCCTGAAGGATGGCCCACATGACATGCTGATTCGAGGTTTGGTTTTCGACTTCGACAACAACAATCAAGGACTCCGAAAAAGGTTCATCCGAGCTTGGAGGATGCCCAACAAGGTAGACAGTAAGACCTTGCGACACAAGAATTCCATCCTTCTTGAGCCTTACCTCAAGTGGGTATGAACCCGTGCCCAAAGTCTTATGATGCCTTACCCCTACATTCTCCCTGTGATTATAGAGCCTGTTATGGAAGGAGAGGTTCCATACACCCTCCTACATCCTAACATGCCAACATCACTCGAAGATCTACAAAGGAGTTGGATACAGCTCATGGGAGAGCACGATACTTTCAAAGCCCAATTCTACGCAAGCAAGAATAAGGTTTTGGAACTCACTCATCAACTTCACGAAGAGCAGACTCTCAACACCTACATTGCACCAAAGAGGATGCACAACGTCTTTTACCTTAGAATTTTGTATTATTTTGCCCAAGGGGCATTAATGTACTAACAAATTCTATCTTATTAATATGACGTGTGTTTCTTTTTGTTTAAAACAAATTTGAATTTCTGAATCCTTGAAAGCACTACATGAATACATATCATTTATCATATGCATAAACAGGTCTTCACACCAAGTTTCCTCATCTCTCTATTGTTTATTTCAGCAAGATGGATATTAAACAAACGGTCAAAGATTTGCAATCGCAGAATTCACAATTTCAATAGCTACTCTTGACCTTGGCCAAGGGGCAGGAGGAGCTCAAAACTCTACTAGAGAAAGAAAAAGAGAAAAGGAAGAAGAAGAGAGCTGGTGTGGTTCTCATGGGAAGAAGATTTGAAGGACAAGCTAGACGGACTTTGGAATTCCCCTCAACATCTGATAAAGGGGTAGGAAAATGAAAGAGAGCTGCAGTACCATCTGATTTTGAGGAAGAAGAAGAAGAGGAAGATGAGGATTACTCCGAACAACATTATCTTCCGGCCGATGACAAATACAAGAACTTGGAAGAACGTCTAGCTGCTATGGAGATACAAAGAGTACCGGGGCTGGATTTTGAGGAGTTAGGGTTGGTTTCTGGAATTGTAATCCCTCCTAAATTTAAAGTGCCACTGTTTGCTAAGTACGATGGGTTGTCTTGTCCTAAGATGCACCTACGATCTTATGTCAGGAAAATTCAACCACATTCTTCTAATAAAGACCTGTGGGTCAATTTTTTCCAGGAAAATTTATCGGGGACGCAGCTGGAATTGTTTTACCAGTTGGAGAGGTCTGATGTGCATAATTGGGAAGATTTGGTGGCCGCATTCTATAAAAAGTATCAATATAACGCCGACTTGGCGCCAACCCGTACTCAGCTACAGAGTATGGCCAAGGCTACCAATGAGGGTTTCAAAGACTACGCCCAAAAATGGAGGGATTTGGCCGGAAGGGTGCAACCACCTTTATCTGAAAGAGAGCTAGTGGACATGTTCTTAGGGACTCTGTCAGGTCCTTTCTTTAATCACCTGATTGGAAGCTCCTACGCAGGTTTCACTGAGTTGATTCTAACTGGTGAAAGGGTGGAAGACGGTATTAGAAGCGGGAAAATCCAGAAAGACGCGTCTGCCTCAACTGTTGCAAAAAAGCCCTTCACTGGAAAGAAGGAAGTGTCTGTTGTCTATGCCCAGAGGAATCAGGGAAGAATTGAAAGACGACCAACTGTGGGGGCTGTTATGATTCAAAAGTCTGCATCAGATCAACCGAGAAGCAATCCGCCGAGAAATGATCAGTCGAGGAATAACCAGCAAAGGGTGGAAAGGCCTGTAAGGAAATTCACCAAGATAAACATGACTCCTGCTCAAGTCTTACCCCATCTCTTGAAGTTGAACCTTGCCATGCTAAAGGAGGCCCCTAAAAATACTAACACTTCATCTTCATATTACCATCCCAACGCCAGATGTGCGTACCATTCAGAAAGCCCGGGGCACGACACCAACAATTGTTGGGCCCTAAAAAATAAGATTCAAGATCTAATTGACGCTAAGGAAGTTAAATTTAAAGCTCCTGAAAAGCCAAATGTTATCTCCGTACCGATGCTGAGGCATGGGCACAATGCCAATACCGTAGAAGAAGATCTATTTGTTTCTGCTGTGGATGAACTGTCAACTCCTCTCCTAACCATCAAGTTGAATTTGTTAAAGGCTGGGGTGTTCCCAGGTTGTTACCAAGATTGTCGTGCTTGCCTGTCCTCCCCATTTGAATGTCCCCTTTTGAAGAAAAGAATCCAACAATTTATTGATAACAAGGAAATTTTGTTTGAGAAAGCTCCCGTCTCACCCATTCCAGTTCCCGAAGTTTCAATAATAACCATATACGCCAATCCTTCCAGGGTTCCTAAAAAACCCGTTAGGATTACATCTGGTCCAGTGACTACTCTGTTGAAGATAACAATGCCAGGGCTAACCCCTTACAAAACTGATAAAATGGTACTATGGAACTATGGTGGAGAAATCTACTACCATGGTGTCAAACAGATTGAAGAGACCATTGAAGAATAAAGCTCTGAGGAAGATAACCCCAACATCAGTAACATTGCCGGAACAAGCAAAATTACTCGTAATGGGAGAATCTTTTCTCCATAGATTTCTCTTCCAACAACAGTCTCTGGACCTGCGGCCATCCTGAAGATTACCCCTGTAATTGTACCTACCAGTGTACCCTCCAACAATGACAATGCAATTCCCGTCCCTGTTTCCGATGCTGAGAAAAAAGGAAAGAATGTTCAAGATGAGCCTGTCTTGACGAAGGCTCAGTCACTAGTCATTCCTGAAACATCCCAGAAAGAGATGGAAGAGATTCTGAGGATCATTAAGAAAAGTGATTACAATGTTATTGAACAACTGGGGCAGACCCCCTCCAAAATCTCTATGTTAGCCCTGTTGCTGTGCTTTGAGGCACATGCTAAATCTTTGGTCAAGTTTTTGAAGACGGCCCACGTGCCACAAGAAACCTCCGCTGATCAATTCCAGGAATATGTGGCCAGCTTAACAGCTGACAATGGCCTGGGATTCTCCGATGCAGACTTGACCTCCAAAGGGAGAAAACATAAGGATGCGCTACATGTCTCGGTGAAGTGTAGGGGAACCACCCTAGCTCATGTTTTGGTTGATACTAGGTCGTCTTTAAATGTCTTGTCGAAGAAATCCTTGGATAGGTTGGATTGTGAAGGCCTAACCCTGAAACCCAACAACATCATTGTCAGAGCCTTTGATGGTTCTAAGAGGATGGTCCAGGGAGAGGTGGATATCCCTATCAAGGTGGGTACCCATACGTTCAATTCAACATTCTACGTGATGGACATCCGTCCTTCCTACTCTTGCCTGTTGGGAAGACCTTGGATCCACCATGTTGGAGTTGTCACTTCTACTCTGCATCAAAAGCTCAAGTACCCTGTCCAGGGGAAAATTATAACTGTTCATGGTGTCATACCCCAATTTTTGACCTAAGATCCCATTTTTTATTTTTGCATTTTTATACAAGGTCACTAAATACAGTCGATTTTAACCTCTCACCTTCGAGCATTGATTATGCAGAAATTGTTAAGTGTTTTGAAAATTCTTAGCCTATGTATCACTAACTTCTAATCAAGCACGAAATGTGTGTTTTTTGTTTCTTTGATTTCATGTGCTAACAGGTCTCCTTCGATTCAGCCTTTCGATTGAACAAGTTTACTACTTGCAAGCCTACTTCGACTGGACAAGTTTACTGCCTGCAAGCCTGCTTTCAATTGGACAAGTTTACTGCATGCAAACATGCTTCGATTGGGCAACATTGCTTCCTTCAAACACGGGCTTTCGATTGGGCAATATGTTTGTTTCGATCCACATGCTTCAATTGGGCAACATTGCTTCCTTCGAACACGAGCTTTTGATTGGGCAATATATTTGTTTCGATCCAAGATTCATTTGGGCATGTGGCTCCCTTCGTGCAAGTCTTTGTTTGAGCATTGACCTTTTTGTGTGCTTGCTTGGAGTCACAAAGTTTATACCTCCTCCATGCAGGCTTCGACTATGTTTGTACTAGCTTCGACTGGACAATATTTCTCTTTAGTATGCTGCATTTCCATCCTTGACAAACTTCAGCACATGGTTGATGGCCCCCTCAAAAGACATATAGTGGTGGACTTGAGGGGCATACATATGAGTCCCTGTCGAAGGGTACGCCTTACTAGTCCATTCGAAGCACACATTTGGCCCCTTCAAATGATGCACAAAGATGATTCGTTCGAAGGACACTTGTGGGAGGAAAGTCAAACAATGTGTTGGAAGAAGAATCTGGTCGAAGGAGGGTCAAAATGAAAGGATAAAATATTCAAAGATGCTTGCTGCCAAGTTCAGACATGGTACACTGGCCAAAACTGCTGCATAGCAGTCCTGAAACACTGCCCCATTCTTGCACTGAAATAGCATACAAGCACTGTCCCTTGAAGGCTGCAAAGAGCAGTTTACCCAAATTGTTCAAATTATTTTGTTTTCCCTCCAAAAGCTTCAACCCACTTTTCCTATAAATAAGAGGCTCCAACACATGTTTAAGAGAGGATCTTTGGACCAGAGGAACGAATCCCCCAAAATTTCTCAAACACAACAAAACTCTCAAGTTCATCAACACTTTAGAAATCAAAACCCAAAATCCCAAACACTCATCTCTTTCGATTCTGAAGAACACCCCACACACATAAGTTTGTTCAAACTCAAAGACAACCTTCTGTGACAACCCTTCGAACCAAAAGCAAACCCCCTGTGACTATTCTTCGAATTCCAGAATCGTCCAGGTAGCAGTTCAAGTTCGAATCCCACATCCATTCAAGTCTGAAGCAAGGTAAGTTATTCTTACCTTTGAACTTTTCGTTTCATGGCATAACATGTAAATAATCTTTACGTTCGTTTGAAACATGTACATACCACTGTTCCTTTCGATTCCACCCTTTTAACATATTTTTCATAGCTATCCCTTTCGTTTTGCTTTCTGTTTACCTAAACTTGCTTTAACTATTAAACTGTTTACAAGACAAATATTAGCATGGCCTCGGGCCATATTGCCATTTAATGCTTGAAATGAAAGAAACAGGAAACAGGAAATAGGAAAAGAAGCTTTTGGCTTCTATCCTCTTTCTCCGGGTCGAACGAAAGAGGCAACCAGGAGGATGAAACAAAGCCTTTGATTTCCACACTGATTTCACTGGCCCAATCGAAGAAGGCAACAAGGCAGAAAGGCCCAGCCAGAGGCACACTTGCACTAAGTCCAGGCTCAGACGAAAGGCACTCCCATGCTGGTGCCAACCTCCAATCGAAGTACATGACCTGACTGGTGCCAAAGCCTAATCGAAAGACGTGACTTTGTTGTTGCCAGCCCCAATCGAAGGAGGCCAACAGAATGCAAATCGAAGGGTGCTACTGCCTGGGTCGAAAGACACTCATTTTTCTTACTTTTATCTTATTTTTTCCTTCATAGTTTTTATGCTTTTCGATACGGTTGTAATAGCGTAGGATTTTATCTTTCTGCATTTTATTTACTTTGTACAAATGCTAGTAATTAGGCGTGTATGGCAAGATAAAATCAACAAGTAAACAAACCAAAAAATCCAAAAAAACACTCTTTAATCCTTATTTAAATATATCTTAAAACCCGAAAAACACTCAACAAATCAAAACTCCCCCCAGGGGCATGTTATCTCCGTTCTACCGCGATATCGGCCGTGCCTATTGCTAGAATGCGTGCGTTAATGTCTCCCACTAAAAAACACAAAAAAATCAACTTTTTTCTAGAGGAACTACGGTGTTTTAATTCCTTCATTGGATACGTAGGCAAAGGGTCGCGAAACCCTCACGAACGCAATAATAAAAACTCATTTCTTTCCCCTTAAGCAAACATAGTTGTAGATAAATACACCCTTGTATATAACAAACAATTTTAACCAAAAACAGATATTCCAAAAGGTTCTTGCGGAGTACCGCAAATGCATTGGGTGCTAATACCTTCCCATTGTATAACGAACCCCCTAACTCTTGATCTCTTTCAAAAACGCATTGTATTTTCATTACTTTTAAGTATTATTTTACATTGCATGTTTTAGGGTTTTATTTAGCTCTTTTCCCTTTCCCCTTGGAAATAATAAAGCGCGGTGGCGACTCTTGCTTTTGCGAGTCGAGTTAATTAATAGCTCGATCTCCGATTTTCACCACTACAGAATTGGCGACTCTGCTGGGGACAGATTGACCTCTTGCTGGTCCATCCCTAAGTGGATTAAGCCTAGTTTGTTTTATCTGTCTTATCATTATTTGATTGTTTAATTATATGTTTATATTGTGGTTATTTGGGTTTTTGCAAAGGACAAGTCCTATACCCGGACTAAGTTACACTTAGGAATAGGACGGGCGATATAGTCATGTTAACTTTGAGGGAGTAATCCCGAATAAGGAGGCATGAAATCCCCCACTCGGTGGAAGCCCCTATGAACGCATTATTTGTTTACCGAGTAATCGGGAAGACATTGTTGCTTTCGACCTGGGAGCCAGAGAAGCTGAAAACCGTAGATCCCTTAACCCATCTTGGCCTCTTAGGTGTAGTGCGGAGACTATAACGGAGTAATCCGGAAGTAGTTGTCAGGCGATGCTGCACTCAGACGAGTTTCTCTTGAGAATATTGCTAATTACTGAGTAATCAGGACGTTGGTAATATCTGAAGGAGGAATGTAGACTCTGGGAAATTTTAGAACCATGTTTTACAGGTGTGATTAAACGTTTAGTACATACCTTGGGGATGTTTTTTACCTTTGACTCCATGCTCGTGACGTTGAACCTTTCGACTTTATTTGTGACCTTGCTTGTGGTTGTTGCATAGCCATGCCTTCATGCATCCATGAAACCCTTTTCACTTGATTTTCAAGGAATTTGGAGGTCTTTCTTTGTAAACATCACAAGTTTCGTCAAGCTCAATGGATCTTGGGTGTTGATAGGGTGAAAACCCTAATCCACCAAAATGGATGATTGATCTTGATGATAACTTGATCAACACTTTGATACAATTTAAAATTCATCTTCTATCTTCATACTTAGATGGTTACAACTTAGTATCTTGAGTTCCTTGAAAGTCAAATAAAAACTCTCTTTTGCATATCATGCATCATTCTACATTTTTTGTTTCACTTTCAAAGGTCTTTTTCAAAGTCTTATTTTTCCTTTTGGTCTGACCAGTGCAACACTCGCGCTAAGAGAATAATGGAGAATATCAAGCAAGAGGTTTCTAAACTCCGTAGAGAGATGACTATTTTGAAAGCTAGTGTGGAGCCCTTAACTGGTTTGGTCTGAATTTTGGTTGTCGCCCAAGTCAATCCTTCTAGGAGGGAGGAAGCGATGATAAAAGTCTTCACTGAAACTCTGAAATCATTCTTTCATGAGAAGATGATAATGAATGCGACTATTGACTTTCCTGACATGGTGAATGTGGGAGTGCGTCTAGAAGAGGATGTCGGAAAGGGATGTTCATATGAAGATGGTAGCTCAGCTAATGGTGTGAAGAAGTTTGATAATAACTTTTCCAAGAAGAGAACCAGAGGAAGAAATAATCATCGTCAGAATCATCATATTCATCAACAGAATCAGCAAGTTCCTAATCAGAGGAAAACCCAGTTTGATCCAATTCCAATTACCTATACAGAGTTGTTCCCTATCCTGATGCAGAGGAATTTGGTTCAGACTCGACCTCCACCGAAGGTTCCTGAGAAGATACATTGGTACTACAAAGCTGATTTGGCTTGTACCTTTCATCAAGGCGCTCATGGGCACGATCTGGAGGGTTTCTTTGCTTTGAAGATTGAGGTTCAGAAGTTGGTCAGAAGTGGTATCTTATCATTCAAGGACGTTGGTTTTGAAGTTCAAATCAAGCATGCGCCGAAGAGTAAACACGATTGATGGTGACTTTGATTTTTGAAGGATGTTTTCGGTAATTCAAGTCCAGATGGAAAGCCTTCCCATATTATTAACTTATTTCTACTTTTTGTAATTTTTCTTGTTTATCAAAACATTGTTTGCATGTAAGAACTTGTTTGCATCTGAATGATTATCTTAATACAATGAGCATGTTTGTCTTGAGGAAACTCATTCATTTCACTCATATTTGTTTTCAAATTTTAAATTTCTTTTTGCATTATGATACCGACTTGTTGCCCATTCTCCTGCCTAGGCAGCGATTGAAGGGAGGATGATGATCTGAAAAACACAAAATCTCTAGTTGTATGCTTTTTGAATAAAATCTTGCGGACGATGTACAGGCATTGTTTCAAATCCCTAAACACCGGAGATATAAGAAAGATAATCCCTTGCTAACCCCTTTTGAGCCTTGAAGTAGGAGTTTCTTTTTCTATACGAAAAAACCCTCAAATTTTAACCTGGGGCAGGGTAGTTTTCAGTTAATCTAATTGAGTGTTCAAAATTCATAAGGAAGATATTTCTGAAGTTAAACTATGAAGGCTATCCTTCATGTATAATGAATCCAGAAGATTTGGAACCACAATGTTATCCCTCATTCATCAAGAAACGAGGCAGTCATAATCTTTTCAACAAGTTAAGATAAGCTAATGTCACACGTTTTGTTCAAAAATCAAGAAAAAGTAAAAGCCTGCTAAGTCGAAAAACTTGAAAAACGTGCGACTTAGGCAAAAATTAGGGCATCCCGTTGGACTATCAATTCAAAATAATTAGTTCAGGAAAAAGTTAGGGAAAATAAAAATTGCAAAGAAAGGACTACAAAGAAAAGTCCTCAGCAAAGAACAAATTGGTGACTACAAACACGAAGACATAAAGGTGGTTGCTACTCCGAAAGCCTCGTCGTTTCCTTAACCGTCACAAAATCCTTTTGAGAGATGAACACTCATGTTGAATTAACTGAACATAGGGTTGGAGAACATCATGAAGAATGGGTGGGCACCTATAAATTTTGAGTCTTAAAAATATTTTTTCTAAAAACCATGAACCAGGCCACGTTACAACCTTCAAAACTCCTAATTGATGCAAGGTTATTTTGAAAGCATACTTCAATGAGATAGTGTTCCTGACTCCCATGAATGTGCAAAATAGTTATGTTCGTATCATATTTTTTTCTTATACAAAAATAAATGGTGCTCTAACTCGCAAAATTTGTGCGATATCTTTTCAAAATCTTCAAGACTTACATAACTGTTGCATTAGAATTTTCATTCTCATAATAAACTTTTTCTAACTGCAAAACATTTGTTTGATATCAAGGAAGCTCACATATAAGCACTAGTGATGAGTTTATTCTTTTAAGGCCTGAAACTCTGTTGAGTAATTAGAGAATCATTTCAAGAAAAAATCATACCAGGGGGCATGTCACATGAAGACCTTAAGCACGAACATGTTGCTTCTCCTAGTTAATGCTTTCCCAACTTGTTTACTCTTTTGGGGCAAAATTTGAAGACTTTGTTGTGCCAACTACAGTCAATTCGGGGCAATCACGTCGAGATTTGATGAATCTCTCTAAGAGTTTGAAGACACTAGAGTATGGTGAATGCCAGGTCTTTTGTAAAATCCTCTTGAGACGATTTCTCCTCATCAACCATATAGCTTGGGACATTTTAGAAGTGAAGTTATTCGCAAGAATTGTCGTGCAACATGCAGCTTATCAGCAGTAAACTTGAGGCATCCAAAATTAGTCCCAGGGGCAATCCAGATTTGTTAAGATATGTGATATGTTTTGCACACATTATTAGAAGGTGGTGTTCCCAGTATCTCCAACTAAGCAAAACTTTTTTTTTCAAACTGAAGCATTATTCGTGTTGTTATCCTTTCAATGGACTGTTGACGATAGAAGACTGGACTTTGGGTCTTCACTGAAAAATATCTTCCTCTCTAGAGATATTTAAGCCTTGTAAAAGGACTTTGCTCCAATGATGGTTTTTGTTCTATCTCCAGTAATGTTCCCATCTTGTTGAGATTAGTCGAGTGTCAGGTTGTGCTCTGATGTCTTATCATCTTCAGACTATCTCCCCTGTCTATTTTGTCAGCATATACATGACATTCATTTATTCATTCACACTTGCATCATGCACACACATTGATATTTGTTGATGTTCTTGATCTGTATACTTTGGTTATCATATTTCCTCTCCCCAAATAGAGTGTCAACTTAAGCATAAAGTGCGCCTCCTTTCTAATTCCCCACTGAGTTAACTCTCGTGGAAGAATCTTGCTTTAGCTTTCCTTTTCCATCTCTGGATAGGATAAATCCCCATTTGAGTTGTTTCCTCATTGGGTGGAGTCTTGTTTGACTATTTTCTCTCCAGTTTATTCCTGGATTGAGCTTTGTCTCTTGTGAATGATACCCTGTGGATCTCTCGAGACTGTGAAACCTAGATAAAGAGTTCATTGATCTTTCGTATGTAAATACTTGGTCTCCTCAGGAAGGATTTATTCATGGTTCCCCATTGAAGATGAACTTTATTCCCTAGTAGTGTTATCATAACCTTCTTCTGGAATATCGACGTGACAACAAGCGACTGACTCTTTATTTGAGCAGTTTGATTATTTCTGAATTTCTTTATGTTATGACAAATGGCGGTCTCTCCATGAGCAGTTTTTCCATCCCCGAGGAAATTATTTATTCTCACCTCCAGCAATATCTTCACGATACTTTGTTTGTATCTTTGAAAAAAACAACAAGCGGCGGTCTCTTCATGAGCAACTTGTGTGTTATTGTCCTCTTGAAAAACAGCAAGCGGCGGTCTCTTCATGAGCAACTTGTATGTTATTGTTACCTTTGAGAAAACAGCAAGCGGCGGTCTCTTCATGAGCAACTTGTATGTTATTGATACCTTTGAGAAAACAGCAAGCGGCGGTCTCTTCATGAGCAACTTGTATGTTATTGATACCTTTGAGAAAACAGCAAGCGGCGGTCTCTTCATGAGCAACTTGTATGTTATTGTTACCTTTGAAAAAACAGCAAGCGGCGGTCTCTTCATGAGCAACTTGTGTGTTATTGTTCTCTTGAAAAACAGCAAGCGGCGGTCTCTTCATGAGCAACTTGTATGTTATTGATACCTTTGAGAAAACAGCAAGTGGCGGTCTCTTCATGAGCAACTTGTATGTTATTGATACCTTTGAGAAAACAGCAAGCGGCGGTCTCTTCATGAGTAACTTGTATGTTATTGTTTCCTTTGAAAAAACATCAAGCGGCGGTCTCTTCATGAGCAACTTGTGTGTTATTGTTCTCTTGAAAAATAGCAAGCGGCGGTATCTTCATGAGAAACTTGTATGTTATTGATACCTTTGAGAAAACAGCAAGCGGCGGTCTCTTCATGAGCAACTTGTATGTTATTGATACCTTTGAGAAAATAGCAAGCGGCGGTCTCTTCATGAGCAACTTGTGTGTCATTGTTACATTTAAAAAAACAGCAAGCGGCAGTCTCTTCATGAGAAACTTGTATGTAATTGTTATCTTCGAAAAATTACAAGCGGCGGTCTCTTCATGAGCAACTTGTATCTTCTTGACACCTTTGAAAGATAGCAAGTGGCGGCCTCTGTATTTGAGCAGCTTGTGTATCCCCAACAATAATGTTTACTCAGCAAACGACACCTCTTCGGAAAAGTTTCGTGGGGAAGCTTGTATTTTATCCTTTTGAAGCGATATCTTGGTTAAAAAAGAATTGTGTTACCGTTCTTGGTGAAATTCAGAAGTCAGAGATGTTTATCTCTAGTCTCAGTACTGATGACAATCATTTTCCAGTCTCAGTACTGATGTCAATCATTTCCTTTTCCAGTCACAGTGCTGATGTAAATCATTTCTTTTCCAGTCTCAACACTGATATAAATCATTCATTTCTTCCCTCAAGTTATTCTCTAATAAGAGTCTCTCATTTGAAGTCTATGACTCTGTTTCCCCAGTGGAATTATAATTTGTTCCCCTGTGGGGTTACTATATAATGTGTTTGGTTTCTCCAGCAGTAGTTTGTCTCATACAACATCATTCCTTATTAAATTCAAAATATTACATTCATATCAGATCACAAAAATAATAGCGGTATCTTAAAGCCAAAAATTGTGTATTCTATATTTAAGTCCCTTCAATCTCGTCGAAATGAAGATCCTAATCTTCATATCTCCAGATAGAAGAAACTTAAATAGGGGCAGCTGTCATACCCCAATTTTTGACCTAAGATCCCATTTTTTATTTTTGCATTTTTATACAAGGTCACTAAATACAGTCAGTTTTAACCTCTCACCTTTGAGCATTGATTATGCAGAAATTGTTAAGTGTTTTGAACATTCTCAGCCTATGTATCACTAACTTCTAATCAAGCACGAAATGTGTGTTTTTTGTTTCTTTGATTTCATGTGCAGACAGGTCTCCTTCGATTCAACACCCTTCGATTGACTCTTTGTCTCCTTCGAATGCAAGTTCAGCCTTTCGATTGGATAAGTTTGCTGCCTGCAAGCCTGCTTCGACTGGACAAGTTTACTGCCTGCAAGCCTGCTTCGACTGGATAAGTTTACTGCCTGCAAGCCTCCTTTCGATTGGACAAGTTTACTGCCTGCAAACATGCTTCGATTGGGCAACATTGCTTCCTTCGAACACGGGCTTTCGATTGGGCAATATGTTTGTTTCGATCCACATGCTTCGATTGGGCAACATTGCTTCCTTCGAACATGGGCTTTCGATTGGGCAATATATTTGTTTCGATCCAAGATTCGTTTGGGCATGTGGCTCCCTTCGTGCAAGTCTTTGTTTGAGCATTGACCTTTTTGTGTGCTTGCTTGGAGTCACAAAGTTTAGACCTCCTCCATGCAGGCTTCGACTATGTTTGTACTAGCTTCGACTGGACAACATTTCTCTTTAGTATGCTGCATTTCCATCCTTGACAAACTTCAGCACTTGGTTGATGGCCCCCTCAAAATACATATAGTGGTGGACTTGAGGGGCATACATATGAGTCCCTGTCGAAGGGTACGCCTTACTAGTCCATTCGAAGCACACATTTGGCCCCTTCAAATGATGCACAAAGATGATTCGTTCGAAGGACACTTGTTGGAGGAAAGTCAAACAATGTGTTGGAAGAAGAATCTGGTCGAAGGAGGGTCAAAATGAAAGGATAAAATATTCAAAGATGCTTACTGCCAAGTTCAGACATGGTACACTGGCCAAAACTGCTGCATAGCAGTCCTGAAACACTGCCCCATTCTTGCACTGAAATAGCATACAAGCACTGTCCCTCGAAGGCTGCAAAGAGCAGTTTACCCAAATTGTTCAAATTATTTTGTTTTCCCTCCAAAAGCTTCAGCCCACTTTTCCTATAAATAAGAGGCTCCAACACATGTTTAAGAGAGGATCTTTGGACCAGAGGAACGAATCCCCTAAATTTTCTCAAACACAACAAAACTCTCAAGTTCATCAACACTTGAGAAATCAAAACCCAAAATCCCAAACACTCATCTCTTTCGATTCTGAAGAACACCCCACACACAGAAGTTTGTTCAAACTCAAAGACAACCTTCTGTGACAACCCTTCGAACAAAAAGCAAACCCCCTGTGACTATTCTTCGAATTCCAGAAACGTCCAGGTAGCAGTTCAAGTTCGAATCCCACATCCATTCAAGTCCTGAAGCAAGGTAAGTTATTCTTACCTTTGAAATTTTCGTTTCATGGCATAACATGTAAATAATCTTTACGTTCGTTTGAAACATGTACATACCACTGTTCCTTTCGATTCCACCCTTTTAACATATTTTTCATAGCTATCCCTTTCGTTTTGCTTTCTGTTTACCTAAACTTGCTTTAACTATTAAACTGTTTACAAGACAAATATTACCATGGCCTCAGGCCATGTTGCCATTTAATGCTTGAAATGAAAGAAACAGGAAATAGGAAATAGGAAACGAAGCTTTTGGCTTCTATCCTCTTTCTCCAGGTCGAACGAAAGAGGCATCCAGGAGTATGAAACGAAGCCTTTGGTTTCCACACTGATTTCACTGGCCCAATCGAAGAAGGCAACAAGGCAGAAAGGCCCAGCCAGAGGCACACTTGCACTAAGTCCAGGCTCAGACGAAAGGCACTTCCATGCTGGTGCCAACCTCCAATCGAAGTACATGACCTGACTGGTGCCAAAGCCTAATCAAAAGACGTGACTTTGTTGTTGCCAGCCCCAATCGAAGGAGGCCAACAGAATGCAAATCGAAGGGTGCTACTGCCTGGGTCGAAAGACACTCATTTTTCTTACTTTTATCTTATTTTTTCCTTCATAGTTTTTATGCTTTTCGATACGGTTGTAATAGCGTAGGATTTTATCTTTCTGCATTTTATTTACTTTGTACAAATGCTAGTAATTAGGCGTGTATGGCAAGATAAAATCAACAAGTAAACAAACCAAAAAATCCAAAAAAACACTCTTTAATCCTTATTTAAATATATCTTAAAACCCGAAAAACGCTCAACAAATCAAAACTCCCCCCAAGGGCATGTTATCTCCGTTCTACCGCGATACCGGCCGTGCCTATTGCTAGAATGCGTGCGTTAATGTCTCCCACTAAAAAACACAAAAAAATCAACTTTTTTCTAGAGGAACTACGGTGTTTTGATTCCTTCATTGGATACGTAGGCAAAGGGTCGCGAAACCCTCACGAACGCAATAATAAAAACTCATTTCTTCCCCCTTAAGCAAACATAGTTGTAGATAAATACACCCTTGTATATAACAAACAATTTTAACCAAAAATAGATATTCCAAAAGGTTCCTGCGGAGTGCCGCGGATGCATTGGGTGCTAATACCTTCCCATTGTATAACCAACCCCCGAACTCTGTATCTCTTTCAAAAATGCATTATATTTTCATTACTTTTAAGTATTATTTTACATTGCATGTTTTAGGGTTTTATTTAGCTCTTTTCCCTTTCCCCTTGGAAATAATAAAGTGCGGTGGCGACTCTTGCTTTTGCGAGTCGAGTTAATTAATAGCTCGATCTTCGATTTTCACCGCTACAGAATTGGCGACTCTGTTGGGGACAGATTGACCTCTTGCTGGTCCATCCCTAAGTGGGTTAAGCCTAGTTTGTTTTATCTGTCTTATCATTATTTGATTGTTTAATTATATGTTTATATTGTGGTTATTTGGGTTTTTGCAAAGGACAAGTCCTATACCCGGACTAAGTTACACTTAGGAATAGGACGGGCGATATAGTCATGTTAACTTTGAGGGAGTAATCCCGAATAAGGAGGCATGAAATCCCCCACTCAGTGGAAGCCCCTATGAACGTAGTATTTGTTTACCGAGTAATCGAGAAGACATTGTTGCTTTCGACCTGGGAGCCAGAGAAGCTGAAAACCGTAGAGCCCTTAACCCATCTTGGCCTCTTAGGTGTAGTGCGAAGACTATAACGGAGTAATCCGGAAGTAGTTGTCACGCGATGCTGCACTCAGACGAGTTTCTCTTGAGAATATTGCTAATTACTGAGTAATCAGGACGTTGGTAATATCTGAAGGAGGAATGTACACTCTGGGAACTTTTAGAACCATGTTTTACAGGTGGGATTAAACCTTTAGTACATACCTTGGGGATGTTTTTTACCTTTGACTCCATGCTCGTGACGTTGAACCTTTCGACTTTATTTGTGACCTTGCTTGTGGTTGTTGCATAGCCATGCCTTCATGCATCCATGAAACCCTTTTCACTTGATTTTCAAGGAATTTGGAGGTCTTTCTTTGTAAACATCACAAGTTTCGTCAAGCTCAATGGATCTTGGGTGTTGATAGGGTGAAAACCCTAATCCACCAAAATGGATGATTGATCTTGATGATAACTTGATCAACACTTTGATACAATTTAAAATTCATCTTCTATCTTCATACTTAGATGGTTACAACTTAGTATCTTGAGTTCCTTGAAAGTCAAATAAAAACTCTCTTTTGCATATCATGCATCATTCTACATTTTTTGTTTCACTTTCAAAGGTCTTTTTCCAAGTCTTATTTTTCCTTTTGGTATGACCAGTGCAACACTCGCGCTAAGAGAACAATGGAGAATATCAAGCAAGAGGTTTCTGAACTCCGTAGAGAGATGACTATTTTGAAAGCTAGTGTGGAGCCCTTAACTGGTTTGGTCTGAATTTTGGTTGTCGCCCAAGTCAATCCTTCTAGGAGGGAGGAAGCGATGATAAAAGTCTTCACTGAAACTCTGAAATCATTCTTTCATGAGAAGATGATAATGAATGCGCCTATTGACTTTCCTGACATGGTGAATGTGGGAGTGCGTCTAGAAGAGGATGTCGGAAAGGGATGTTCATATGAAGATGGTAGCTCAGCTAATGGTGTGAAGAAGTTTGATAATAACTTTTCCAAGAAGAGAACCAGAGGAAGAAATAATCATCGTCAGAATCATCATATTCATCAACAGAATCAGCAAGTTCCTAATCAGAGGAAAACCCAGTTTGATCCAATTCCAATTACCTATACAGAGTTGTTCCCTATCCTGATGCAGAGGAATTTGGTTCAGACTCGACCTCCACCGAAGGTTCCTGAGAAGATACATTGGTACTACAAAGATGATTTGGCTTGTACCTTTCATCAAGGCGCTCATGGGCACGACTTGGAGGGTTTCTTTGCTTTGAAGATTGAGGTTCATAAGTTGGTCAGAAGTGGTATCTTGTCATTCAAGGACGTTGGTTTTGAAGTTCAAATCAAGCATGCGCCGAAGAGTAAACACGATTGATGGTGACTTTGATTTTTGAAGGATGTTTTCGGTAATTCAAGTCCAGATGGAAATCCTTCCCATATTATTAACTTATTTCTACTTTTTGTAATTTTTCTTGTTTATCAAAACATTGTTTGCATGTAAGAACTTGTTTGCATCTGAATGATTATCTTAATACAATGAGTATGTTTGTCTTGAGGAAACTCATTCATTTCACTCATATTTGTTTTCAAATTTTAAATTTCTTTTTGCATTATGATACCGACTTGTTTCCCATTCTCCTGCCTAGGCAGCGATTGAAGGGAGGATGATGATCTGAAAAACACAAAATCTCTAGTTGTATGCTTTTTGAATAAAATCTTGCGGACGATGTACAGGCATTGTTTCAAATCCCTAAACACCGGAGATATAAGGAAGATAATCCCTTGCTAACCCCTTTTGAGCCTTGAAGTAGGAGATTCTTTTTCTATACGAAAAAACCCTCAAATTTTAACCTGGGGCAGGGTAGTTTTCAGTTAATCTAATTGAGTGTTCAAAATTCATAAGGAAGATATTTTTGTAGTTAAACTACGAAGGCTATCCTTCATGTATAATGAATCCAGAAGATTTGGAACCACAATGTTATCCCTCATTCATCAAGAAACGAGGCAGTCATAATCTTTTCAACAAGTTAAGATAAGCTAATGTCACACGTTTTGTTCAAAAATCAAGAAAAAGTAAAAGCCTGCTAAGTCGAAAAACTTGAAAAACGTGCGACTTAGGCAAAAATTAGGGCATCCCGTTGGACTATCAATTCAAAAGAATTAGTTCAGGAAAAAGTTAGGGAAAATAAAAATTGCTAAGAAAGGACTACGAAGAAAAGTCCTCAGCAAAGAACAAATTGGTGACTACAAACACGAAGACATAAAGGTGGTTGCTACTGCGAAAGCCTCGTCGTTTCCTTAACCGTCACAAAATCCTTTTGAGAGATGAACACTAATGTTGAATTAACTGAACATAGGGTTGGAGAACATCATGAAGAATGGGTGGGCACCTATAAATTTTGAGTCTTAAAAATCTTTTTTCTAAAAACCATGAACCAGGCCACGTTACAACCTTCAAAACTCCTAATTGAAGCAAGGTTATTTTGAAAGCATATTTCAATGAGATAGTGTTCCTGACTCCCATGAATGTGATAAATAGTTATGTTGGTATCATATGTTTTTCCTATACAAAAATAAATGGTGCTCTAACTCGCAAAATTTGTGCGATATCTTTTCAAAATCTTCAAGACTTACGTAACTGTTGCATTAGAATTTTCATTCTCATAATAAACTTTTTCTAATTGCAAAACATTTTTTTGATATCAAGGAAGCTCACATATAAGCACTAGTGATGAGTTTATTCTTTTAAGGCCTGAAACTCTGTTGAGTAATTACAGAATCATTTCAAGAAAAAATAATACCAGGGGGCATGTCACATGAAGACCTTAAGCACGAACATGTTGCTTCTCCTAGTTAATGCTTTCCCAACTTGTTTACTCTTTTGGGGAAAAATTTGAAGACTTTGTTGTGCCAACTACAGTCAATCCGGGGCAATCACGTCGAGATTCGATGAATCTCTCTAAGAGTTTGAAGACACCAGAGTATGGTAAATGCCAGGTCTTTTGTAAAATCCTCTTGAGACGATTTCTCCTCATCAACCATATAGCTTGGGGAATTTTAAAGTGAAGTTATTCGCAAGAATTGTCGTGCAACATGCAGCTTATCAGCAGTAAACTTGGGGCATCCAAAATTAGTCCCAGGGGCAATCCAGATTTGTTAAGATATGTGATATGTTTTGCACACATTATTAGAAGGTGGTGTTCCCAGTATCTCCAACTAAGCAAAACTTTTTTTTTCAAACTGAAGCATTATTCGTGTTGTTATCCTTTCAATGGACTGTTGACCATAGAAGACTAGACTTTGGGTCTTCACTGAAAAATATCTTCCTCTCCAGAGATATTTAAGCCTTGTAAAAGGACTTTGCTCCAATGATGGTTTTTGTTCTATCTCCAGTAATGTTCCCATCTTGTTGAGATTAGCCGAGTGTCAGGTTGTGCTCTGATGTCTTATCATCTTCAGTCTATCTCCCCTGTCTATTTTGTCAGCATATACATGACATTCATTTATTCATTCACACTTGCATCATGCACACACATTGATATTTGTTGATGTTCTTGATCTGTATACTTTGGTTATCATATTTCCTCTCCCCAAATAGAGTGTCAACTTAAGCATAAAGTGCGCCTCCTTTCTAATTCCCCACTGAGTTAACTCTCGTGGAAGAATCTTGCTTTAGCTTTCCTTTTCCATCTCTGGATAGGATAAATCCCCATTTGAGTTGTTTCCTCATTGGGTGGAGTCTTGTTTGACTATTTTCTCTCCAGTTTATTCCTGGATTGAGCTTTGTCTCTTGTGAATGATACCCTGTGGATCTCTCGAGACTGTGAAACCTAGATAAAGAGTTCATTGATCTTTCGTATGTAAATACTTGGTCTCCTCAGGAAGGATTTATTCATGGTTCCCCATTGAAGATGAACTTTATTCCCTAGTAGTGTTATCATAACCTTCTTCTGGAATATCGACGTGACAACAAGCGACTGACTCTTTATTTGAGCAGTTTGATTATTTCTGAATTTCTTTATGTTATGACAAATGGCGGTCTCTCCATGAGCAGTTTTTCCATCCCCGAGGAAATTATTGATTCTCACCTCCAGCAATATCTTCACGATACTTTGTTTGTATCTTTGAAAAAAACAACAAGCGGCGGTCTCTTCATGAGCAACTTGTGTGTTATTGTTACCTTTGAAAAAACAGCAAGCGGCGGTCTCTTCATGAGCAACTTGTATGTTATTGATACCTTTAAGAAAACAGCAAGCGGCGGTCTCTTCATGAGCAACTTATATGTTATTGTTACCTTTGAAAAAACAGCAAGCGGCGGTCTCTTCATGAGCAACTTGTGTGTTATTGTTCTCTTGAAAAACAGCAAGCGACGGTCTCTTCATGAGCAACTTGTATGTTATTGATACCTTTGAGAAAACAGCAAGTGGCGGTCTTTTCATGAGCAACTTGTATGTTATTGATACCTTTGAGAAAACAGCAAGCGGCAGTCTCTTCATGAGTAACTTGTATGTTATTGTTTCCTTTGAAAAAACAGCAAGCGGCGGTCTCTTCATGAGCAACTTGTGTGTTATTGTTCTCTTGAAAAACAGCAAGCGGCGGTATCTTCATGAGCAACTTGTATGTTATTGATACCTTTGAGAAAACAGCAAGTGGCGGTCTCTTCATGAGAAACTTGTATGTTATTGATACCTTTGAGAAAATAGCAAGCGGCGATCTCTTCATGAGCAACTTATGTGTCATTGTTACATATAAAAAAACAGCAAGCGGCAGTCTCTTCATGAGCAACTTGTATGTTATTGTTATCTTCGAAAAATAACAAGCGGCAGTCTCTTCATGAGCAACTTGTATCTTCTTGACACCTTTGAAAGATAGCAAGTGGCGGCCTCTGTATTTGAGCAGCTTGTGTATCCCCAACAATAATGTTTACTCAGCAAACGACACCTCTTCGGAAAAGTTTCATGGGGAAGCTTGTATTTTATCCTTTTGAAGCGATATCTTGGTTAAAAAAGAATTGTGTTACCGTTCTTGGTGAAATTCAGAAGTCAGAGATGTTTATCTCTAGTCTCAGTACTGATGACAATCATTTTCCAGTCTCAGTACTGATGTCAATCATTTCCTTTTCCAGTCACAGTGTTGATGTAAATCATTTCTTTTCCAGTCTCAACACTGATATAAATCATTCATTTCTTCCCTCAAGTTATTCTCTAATAAGAGTCTCTCATTTGAAGTCTATGACTCTGTTTCCCCAGTGGAATTATAATTTGTTCCCCTGTGGGGTTACTATATAATGTGTTTGGTTTCTCCAGCAGTATTTTGTCTCATACAACATCATTCCTTATTAAATTCAAAATATTACATTCATATCAGATCACAAAAATAATTGCGGTATCTTAAAGCCAAAAATTGTGTATTCTATATTTATGTCCCTTCAATCTCCTCGAAATGAAGATCCTAATCTTCATATCTCCAGATAGAAGAAACTTAAATAGGGGCAGCTGTCATACCCCAATTTTTGACCTAAGATCCCATTTTTTATTTTTGCATTTTTATACAAGGTCACTAAATACAGTCAGTTTTAATCTCTCACCTTTGAGCATTGATTATGCAGAAATTGTTAAGTGTTTTGAACATTCTCAGCCTATGTATCACTAACTTCTAATCAAGCACGAAATGTGTGTTTTTTGATTCTTTGATTTCATGTACAGACAGGTCTCCTTCGATTCAACACCCTTCGATTGACTCTTTGTCTCCTTCGAATGCAAGTTCAGTCTTTCAATTGGATAAGTTTGCTGCCTGCAAGCCTGCTTCGACTGGACAAGTTTACTGCCTGCAAGCCTGCTTCGACTGGATAAGTTTACTGCCTACAAGCCTGCTTTCGATTGGACAAGTTTACTGCCTGCAAACATGCTTCGATTGGGCAACATTGCTTCCTTCGAACACAGGCTTTCGATTGGGCAATATGTTTGTTTCGATCCACATGCTTCGATTGGGCAACATTGCTTCCTTCGAACACGGGCTTTCGATTGGGCAATATATTTGTTTCGATCCAAGATTCGTTTGGGCATGTGGCTCCCTTCGTGCAAGTCTTTGTTTGAGCATTGACCTTTTTGTGTGCTTGCTTGGAGTCACAAAGTTTAGACCTCCTCCATGCAGGCTTCGACTATGTTTGTACTAGCTTCGACTGGACAACATTTCTCTTTAGTATGCTGCATTTCCATCCATGACAAACTTCAGCACTTGGTTGATGGCCCCCTCAAAATACATATAGTGGTGGACTTGAGGGGCATACATATGAGTCCCTGTCGAAGGGTACGCCTTACTAGTCCATTCGAAGCACACATTTGGCCCCTTCAAATGATGCACAAAGATGATTCGTTCGAAGGAAACTTGTTGGAGGAAAGTCAAACAATGTGTTGGAAGAAGAATCTGGTCGAAGGAGGGTCAAAATGAAAGGATAAAATATTCAAAGATGCTTACTGCCAAGTTCAGACATGGTACACTGGCCAAAACTGCTGCATAGCAGTCCTGAAACACTGCCCCATTCTTGCACTGAAATAGCATACAAGCACTGTCCCTCGAAGGCTGCAAAGAGCAGTTTACCCAAATTGTTCAAATTATTTTGTTTTCCCTCCAAAAGCTTCAGCCCACTTTTCCTATAAATAAGAGGCTCCAACACATGTTTAAGAGAGGATCTTTGGACCAGAGGAACGAATCCCCTAAATTTTCTCAAACATAACAAAACTCTCAAGTTCATCAACACTTGAGAAATCAAAACCCAAAATCCCAAACACTCATCTCTTTCGATTCTGAAGAACACCCCACACACAGAAGTTTGTTCAAACTCAAAGACAACCTTCTGTGACAACCCTTCGAACAAAAAGCAAACCCCATGTGACTATTCTTCGAATTCCAGAAACGTCCAGGTAGCAGTTCAAGTTCGAATCCCACATCCATTCAAGTCCTGAAGCAAGGTAAGTTATTCTTACCTTTGAACTTTTCGTTTCATGGCATAACATGTAAATAATCTTTACGTTCGTTTGAAACATGTACATACCACTGTTCCTTTCGATTCCACCCTTTTAACATATTTTTCATAGCTATTCCTTTCGTTTTGCTTTCTGTTTACCTAAACTTTCTTTAACTATTAAACTGTTTATAAGACAAATATTAGCATGGCCTTAGGCCATGTTGCCATTTAATGCTTGAAATGAAAGAAACAGGAAATAGGAAATAGGAAACGAAGCTTCTGGCTTCTATCCTCTTTCTCCAGGTCGAACGAAAGAGGCAACCAGGAGTATGAAACGAAGCCTTTGGTTTCCACACTGATTTCACTGGCCCAATCGAAGAAGGCAACAAGGCAGAAAGGCCCAGCCAGAGGCGCACTTGCACTAAGTCCAGGTTCAGACGAAAGGCACTCCCATGCTGGTGCCAGCCTCCAATCGAAGTACATGACCTGACTGGTGCCAAAGCCTAATCGAAAGACGTGACTTTGCTGTTTCTAGCCCCAATTGAAGGAGGCCAACAGAATTTAAATCGAAGGGTGCTACTGCCTGGGTCGAAAGACACTCATTTTTCTTACTTTTATCTTATTTTTTCCTTCATATTTTTTATGCTTTTCGATACGGTTGTAATAGCGTAGGATTTTATCTTTCTGCATTTTATTTACTTTGTACAAATGCTAGTAATTAGGCGTGTATGGAAAGATAAAATCAACAAGTAAACAAACCAAAAAATCCAAAAAAACACTCTTTAATCCTTATTTAAATATATCTTAAAACCCGCAAAACACTCAACAAATCAAAACTCCCCCCAAGGGCATGTTATCTCCGTTTTACCGCGATATCGACCGTGCCTATTGCTAGAATGCGTGTGTTAATGTCGCCCACTAAAAACACAAAAAAATCAACTTTTTTCTAGAGGAACTACGGTGTTTTGATTCCTTCATTGGATACGTAGGCAAAGGGTCGCGAAACCCTCACGAACGCAATAATAAAAACTCATTTCTTTCCCCTTAAGCAAACATAGTTGTAGATAAATACACCCTTGTATATAACAAACAATTTTAACCAAAAATAGATATTCCAAAAGGTTCCTGCGGAGTGCCGCAGATGCATTGGGTGCTAATACCTTCCCATTGTATAACCAACCCCCGAACTCTGTATCTCTTTCAAAAACGCATTGTATTTTCATTATTTTTAAGTATTATTTTACATTGCATGTTTTAGGGTTTTATTTCGCTCTTTTCCCTTTCCCCTTGGAAATAATAAAGCGCGGTGGCGACTCTTGCTTTTGCGAGTCGAGTTAATTAATAGCTCGATCTCCAATTTTCACTACTACACATGGCAAAGAGGAATATATGATGAGTCATCTTAATTCTTTCCTTTATGTAGAATTGGATGGCGAATTCATCGAGACCCATTTCCAACACTTCGAAGAGTTCTCTGAGGAGATAGCAGTGACCAAGACAGTGTCCTCTATACCCACAGTTACAAGATCACCACCTCGAATGTCATATCTCAAGGATGCTAGGGAGGTAGTGGAAGAAGGCGGATCCACTATTTGGGGGCAGCTTCCCGACTTTCCTTTCAAATAAGACAAGTTCGGCCTGGGATTTACTTCGACTGGTCAGAAGGCCGTGCGCCGCTCCCGTGCCGGAGTGCCACCTGTGAAGATCAGCCACCGAGGGGTTAATGCACTAGTGGACAATAAAGAAGAGGGAAACTTGGAAGACTGGATTTTCCCTACTGTTGACGGAGGACTGTGCAACTGGAAAGCAAAAGACTTTGTTCTGATCACTTTCATACCGCAGTAATTTATCTTTTCCATTTCTGTTGGACTGTAATAATTCACAAACAATTCATACTTTTTCAACCGTGTGTCTTACCCGAGGCACATATGTCCATTTGTAAGGGTTATTATTTCATTTCATATGTCATTTTAATGAATCATGGATGCTTTTCATATTTAAACACTTTTTTCTCATTGTCTTTCTTTTACATTTTGTTGTTTTAAGATGGATATCCCTTACACACACCCACACTCACAAATGCAGGTACCCTTCCATTCCGGAACCCATGGGTAACAATACTGCTATAGCCTTCAGTGAATCTGAAGATCTGATCAACCAAGCCGAATACAAAGGTGAGGAAGATTGTGAGGTGCCAGGGGAATTGGCCAGATTATTACAGCAAGAGGAAAGAGCAATTCAGCCTCATGAAGAGCAGTTGGATACAATCAACTTGGGAACTGAGGATGACAAGAAGGAAATCAAGATAGGTTCCAATCTAGAGCCGAGTGTCAAGGAGCGCCTAATTCAGCTATTGCATGATTATGTTGAAATATTCGCCTGGTCATACGAAGACATGCTGGGACTTGATACAGACATTGTGGTACACCGTCTCCCCACAAGAGAAGACTGTCCACCAATTAAACAAAAGGTCTTCCGCATGAGACCTGACATGTCAGAGAAGATCAAAGCAGAAGTTATGAAGCAGTTCAATGCTGGATTTCTGGTTGTTACCTCCTATCCACAATGGGTTGCTAACATTGTTCCCGTGCCTAAAAAGGACGGCAAAGTCAGAATGTGCATGGATTGTAGAGACTTAAACAGGGCCATCCCTAAAGATGACTTTCCACTTCCGCACATTAACATCCTAGTTGACAACACAGCTCAGCACAAAGTATTTTCTTTCATGGATGGATTCTCAGGCTATAACCAGATCAAAATGGCACCTGAGGACATGGAGAAAACTACCTTTGTCACACAGTGGGGTACGTTCTGCTACAAAGTGATGCCATTCGAACTGAAGAATGTCGGGGAAACCTATCAACGCGCCATGGTAGCTTTGTTTCATGACATGATACATCATGAGATAGAGGTCTACGTAGATGACATGATAGCTCGATCACAAACTGAAGAAGAACACCTTGATCACTTACAAAAGCTGTTTGTCAGGTTGAAGGAGTACAAGCTCAGACTGAATCCAAACAAGTGTACATTCGGTGTCCGGTCCGGTAAACTCTTAGGTTTCATTGTCAGTAACAAAGGCATCGAGGTTGATCCTGCCAAAGTCAAAGCTATACAAGAAATGCCTGCTCCTCGCACTGAGAAGGAGGTCAGAGGTTTCTTGGGATGCCTAAACTACATTGCAAGGTTCATTTCTCACCTAACATCTACTTGTGAGCCAATCTTCAAGCTGTTGAAGAAAGATCAGGTAGTTAAATGGAATGACGACTGTCAAATTGCTTTCAAAAAAATCAAGGAGTATTTGCTAATCATGTATCTGACCGTCCTAGAAAATTCAATGGGGTGCGTACTGGGCCAACATGACGAGTCTGGCCGAAAAGAGCATGCCATTTATTACCTTAGCAAAAAATTTACCGACTGTGAGACCCGATACTCACTGCTCGAGAAAACTTGCTGCGCTTTGGTATGGGTTGCTCGCCGGCTAAGGCAGTATATGTTGACTCATACCACTTTGCTGATATCTAAGATGGATCCGATCAAGTACATCTTTGAGAAGCCTTCTCTATCTGGAAGAATAGCTAGATGGCAGATGATCCTAACGGAATACGATATACAGTACATGACCCAAAAAGCTATAAAGGGGAGTGTGCTAGCTGACCATCTGGCTCATCAAGCTGTCGAAGATTACCAATCCATGAGGTTCGACTTCCCTGACGAAGACATCGTGACATTGGACAACATTGAAGAGAACATACCATATGACAGACCTGAACAAGGATCCCGATGGACCCTGTACTTTGATGGGGCCTCCAATGCACTTGGCAACGGTATCGGCGCGGTACTTATCTCCCCAGAAGGTTTCCATACACCTTTCACAGCTAGACTTTGCCTTAACTGTACGAACAACATGGCAGAGTATGAAGCTTGCATCTTTGGACTAAAGGCTTCCATAGACTTGGGAATCAAATCCTTAGATGTGTTTGGGGACTCAGCTTTGGTCATCAGTCAGATCAAAGGAGAGTGGGATACTAAACATGCAAACCTCATTCCTTACAAAGAACATGTATTGACATTGTTACCACATTTCGAGCAGATTACCTTCGAGCACTTCCCGCAAGAAGAAAATCAGCTAGCAAATGCTCTAGCTACGATGTCATCCATGTTTAAACTTAACTGGGATAATGAGGCTCCCGAAATTACCATTGAACGGATGGTTGAACCTGCACATTGTCACGAGATTAACACCGAAGAAGTAGTGGACCAACCATGGTTTCATGAAGTCAAAAGGTATCTCGAGGCGCAAGAATACCCCGAAGGAGCTTCAGTCAATGACAAAAAGTTCTTAAGGATATTCTCGGCAAAGTTCTTCCTAAGTAATGGCATCCTATACAAGCGCAATCATGATTCTGTTCTTCTCCGATGTGTGGACAAAGCTGAAGCTGAAAGAATTATGGCTGAATTGCATGAAGGTACCTTAGGCACTCATTCTAGCGGGCATACGATGGCTAAGAAGATTTTACGGGCAGGCTACTACTGGTCTACCATGGAAGCTGACTGTTATCAACATTCCCGCACTTATCACAAATGTCAAATCTATGCAGACAAGGTGCACGTGTCTCATGTTCCTCTAAATGTCCTAACAGCTCCTTGGCCATTCGTTATGTGGGGAATCGACATGATTAGAGAGATCAAGCCTACAACATCCAATGGACACCGCTTCATTCTGGTGGCCATTGACTACTTCACCAAGTGGGTCGAAGCAGCTTCCTTCGCATCCGTTACAAAGAATGTTGTTGCCCGCTTCATCAAGCCGAATCTTATTTTCCGGTACGGTATCCCCGAAAGGATCATCACTGACAATGGTACAAACCTTAACAATACTACGATCACCGCTTTGTGCGAGCAGTTCAAGATTTAACATCACAATTCATCTCCCTATGGGCCAAATATGAACGGTGTTGTTGAAGCTGCGAACAAAAATATCAAGAAGATCATACAAAAGATGACAGTCACCTACAAGGACTGGCATGAAATGCTACCGTTTGCTCTTCAAGGGTACCGTACCACAGCACGTACATCAAATGGGGCAACACCCTTTTCCTTGGTATACGGCATGGAAGCTGTTTTACCTATCGAGGTTCAGATTCCCTCCTTGAGAATCATGAAGGATGCTGGTTTGAGTGAAGACGATTGGATTCAGACCCGACTTTATCAGCTAAACTTGATTGATGAAAAGAGACTTACTGCTATTTGCCACGGTCAGACGTATCAAAAATGGATGATCAAGGCTTTCAACAAGAAATTCAGATGCTAGGCATATCAAGTCGGGGATCTGGTAATCAAGCGCATCATCTTGCCTCAAAGTGATCCCAGGGGAAAATGGACTCCTACCTATGAAGGACCATTTATGATCAAGAACATCTTTTCTGGTGGGGCAATAATCTTAACCACCATGGACGGTGATGACTTTCCGCACCCTACGAACGCAGACATAGTCAAAAGATACTACGCATAAACGACCCGCTAGGTTGACACACCTAGGCAAAAAATGGGCATCCCGGTGAATCGAAAACCCGAAAGGGCGATTCAGGCAAAAATTAGGGATAAACAAAAAAAATTTGTACACCCGGCAAGTTGAAAACCCGAAAGGGCGACTTGGGCAAAAAAGGGTTTCCCGGTGGACTGAAAACACGAAAGGGCGGTCCAGGCAAAAGGTAGGGAATTAAAGCGTATGACTATGTGTCGTCGGATCACTTTAAGGATAATCTCTTCACTGACAAACCTGGAACTTCTGATCAATCCAATCATCTTCAGACGAAGCAACGGATGGACAAGATATTCGGAGCTACGAAGGCTATAGCAGAATGGGAACCCCATGGGGTTTTTTCACACATAGCTATCTTTCTTTGTATAAAATTTTCTTACTTTTATGACACCATCCTCTTACTAGGATGTCTGTCTCCTTTGTAAAAAACACTTACTCAAAGTAAATACAAAGATACCTCTTTAAAGTGCAGAAAACTATTTGCCTTTTTCTTTTTACACTTGTGTTTTATTTGCAAAAACGTCTAATGATTCATTGATGAACATATGCATTTGAATATAATTACTGTTTACAAATAAACAGGATGAAAAAGAACAATTACTGACAGACTGAAAGGATAGGAAAACGTCTTTAGGCTATTCCAGGAGTAATCCCTACAATACATCATCTAGATCCCTAGCGGAGCTAAAACCTTGAAATATGTATCCCCAGCGGAGCTAAATTTCAAACCTTTAATTCCCCACCAGAGTTAAAACTTCAAACTCCCAATCCCCATCGGAGCCAAAGCTTGGAGTTACAAATCACTAGCGGAGATGAAACCTTCATCACCAGTCAAGTTAATACTTCTAATCCCCAGCGGAAACCATCTAATTTCCCAGCAAGTTATCTTAAAGCCTGGAAAGCAACCAAATAACAGTTAAATTTTATCTCTCCCCAACCTAGGATAACTTCCCAGTAGAGTGGCAGATAACCGAAAACTCTTGAACTTACTCCTCAGCAGTAAGCCTTCTTCCCCACAGAGTTTTTACTCTCCAGCATGAAGTCACCAAAGTTTTCATGGCTCCCCAACAGAATGAAGATTCTCGTTCTTAATTCCCTAGTGAAGTCGCCGAAGTTTTCATTAGTCCTCAACAGAATGAAGATTCTCATTCTTAATCCCCCGCAGAAATCATCAGAGTTTTCCCTATTCCCCAGCCGAGTAAGGACACCCTTTGAGTAACCCCCAGTAGAAGTCATCAAAGTTCTCTGGGTTTCCTAAGCAAATTTCTCCAGCAGTTTGGCACTACTCTCACAACAGAGTTTTTGTCAATACTCCAACTTTAAGACATGAAGGATCCCTACTTCCCCATAGAAGTTGTTAAGGATTTTCTATCTCCAGCAGCGGTCAAGGATTTATTTTCCCCGGCAGCAGTCAAGGATTTATTATCCCCAACTTTAAAGGATTTATTTTCCTCCGCAAGACAGCTAATTAACTTACATGCGCATACGTTACATTCGTATATCATAAACATTAATTAAACATTTATTGCATCATACATTTCATGCGATATAACTTTGTGTTTCAGCTAACATTTTACCCTTTTCAGGATAACATTAATAGCTACAGTTTAACGGTATACTATCATGATACAGTATAGATACACTCCAGACGCGGAAGTCATTTTGTTGCTCATTTAGATTGAGATATCAGATACAGATTAGATACGCTACAAACACGGAAGCCATTCTATTTCTCATTCAGATTCAACTATCAATTTCAAGTTCAGATACACTCCAAACACATAAGTCATTCTGTCACTTATTCAGATTCTAGTTCAGATATGCTCCAGACACGGATGCCACTCTGGCCCTTATTCAATTTGTCGATTCAGATATAGTACAGATACACTCCAAACACGAAAGTCATTCTGCTACTCATTCAGATTCCAACATTCAGATACAGTACGGATACGCCCCAGACACGGTTGCCATTCTGTCACCTATTCTGGTTTTCCCCAGCTCAGAGACGCTCCAGACATGGATGCTATTCTATTGCTTATTCAGATTCAACATTTAGATATAGCTTGGATACGCTCTAAATATGGATGCTACTCCTTTGCTCATTTAGATCCAATCCCCAGATACAGTACAGATACGTTCTAGACGCGGACACCATTCTGATACTTATTCTTCTGACTTACAACATACAACTCAGAAAACATTCTTGGATGGCATGTTTAAGCCCATCTCCAACAATATTCTTCCACCTCTCCAAATGTCATCTTTAAGCCCATTCCCTCAGCTTCATTTTGACGAGTGCAAATTTACGGGCACTCTAGTGTCCAATCATCTTTTACCTTCGAGTCACAAACGGAAAACTCGCCAATCTAACTCTTCAGGTTCAAGAAGATTGAACAGGGGCAGCTCTTGTACCCCAAAATTTTCCCTCTCATATTATCAATATTTTCCTCACAAGACTGCTTGGACTCCAGACAGGATTAGGGTTTGCTCAGCTCAAGACCTCATCTTGCACTGATGACCTGAAATTAGGGTTTGAGTTTGCACAAGGAATTTTGGACCATCAATGCTTCATGTGACTTTCATACACCATATTTGACCCCAAAGATTGCTCATACCAAGTTTCAAGCCTTAAGCTACATTTTTGCCCAGTCAATTGGACAGTTGACCTAAAAATCAACTATATTGGGGGAAAAGTCAACCATGGCCAATTTACAGTCAAACTTCATGATTTTTGATCCACAACAACATTATAGGCTCCTATGTACCATTTGATCAAGTTTGGACCACAACTCCTTAAGAAATTTGATCAAATCATCAAAAGGGCAAAATGGTCAAAATTATGGTTTTGACTGAGAAAGGGCAATTTCTGATTTTAAACCTAGCCAATGACCAATTGGGTTCAAGCATGATTTCAAGGACTCAATAGCATCATCTTCACCTAATCACTTAGTTCAAAAGATCTCAAATGCATAGGATTGACAAATGATATTTCCAGTCAACTGATAAAAAATCAATTGTACACTGAAAAGTCAAACTTTACCTTTTTTGGTCAAAATCAAGTGCCAAGGGTCATAATTCATCAAGATATGTCAGAATGTGAAACTTGTTGACCAAGAAACATAAAATTTCAAATTAGGGTTTAATTTGAAATTTTTTAATAACTTAGAAAATTTCTAAGTTATGAAAATTTCTTATTTTTTCCCAACTTTCCACAACTTTTTCACCATGATGCAATTGGATTCAAAGAAAACTTCCAACATGAAAGTTGTATTCCTCCATGAAATATACAACTTTTATTCACAAAGTTTTCCTAAAATATTCTTGGATCTCAAGTTATGATTTTGTGAATAGGGGTCCATAAAACATTTAACTTAGTGAAAATTTGCCCTAGTTTAGGCAGATTTTTGACCTAACTTCATGGCAACTTTTCACATAGTTCCAACAGGTATCTCAAGGTTCATTTCAAAGATGGATTGTAGAGCATGTTGCAAGATTTCCAAAATGTCCAAGAACTCTCCAAGATCATTTATGGTTAGGGAGAATCGAAGAAAGGAAAATGGCAATTTATCACTTTTGTTCAAGGCATTTTTCACAATGGTTCAAGTTGCAAATCTGTCCTAGCATGCTTGTACTGGGTATTACAAGTCCTAATCCTTTCTACACTCCATAATTGAATTCTAATTCAGTGGACAATGGCTTTATTTTAATCTTTGGAGCATTGTACATTGAATTAATCCATTTATGGCATAAAGTTCACATTGCTACTTTGACAAAGCTTGCTTTTTCCAACTTTGCAAATCTTGAGCCATGGACCTAATCTTTTGCTGCAAACAATATCCACAAATATCGGGCAACTTGTACCAACTATGTGTAGCTAGCAAGCAAGCCTGTACAGCCTTTGGCATTGTCACTTCCAACTTTTCTTCAAAAGCAAGAAACTTGCAAAAGTCAAGAGAAATTGTCTATCTGATAAAGGCAAGCCTTGGCTTCATTTCAAACAACCTCAGAACATTGTAACAAGCAAAATACATGAATTTCTAACTTCTCAAACACCCTAAAACACAAAAAACACCATTTCTACCCAAAATAGGGAAGCTTATGCAAATCTCAAGTCAAAACAATATTTGCTCGTGCGTTTTTTGTTTTAAGGCTTCAAACACATTCCATACCTCCTACCTAAACCATCCAGGCCTTTATCTTGCAACTGTAACCCCTGTTTCAAGCTTCACCATTTTCATTTTTTGAGTTTGCAGTTTGACTTCTACAAGGAGTTTCAGGCAACTTCAAGGCAAGCTGAGCATTGAAGAAGCTTGAGGGAACTTCAAGGAAGCTCACAAGAACTTCAGGCCTCACTCAAAGTCCCCACATTGCCATATCAAAACTCAACTGAACAAGGTATTTGTCAAGTTTCTATCTCTCTATTTAGGTATCCTTAAGCTTAGGTTTGTGAAGCAAAAATGTAGTCCTTAACATGTTTGAGTTGTACATATGCATAGATTCCATTTACATTAACTGAGCTAAGAGTATTTGGATGTTGAACATGCTGAAAAAACTGGGTCAAAAATTAGGGCCATTAAAATTCTCCTTGGTCTTTTAGAGTTAGGTCATGTTCTTTATATCATTGGAATCGTGAGTTCATGAGCTACATTTTTCATGTTATAAGTTTTTGATTTTGTGCAAAGAATAGCAAGAACAGGATTTGAAGGAAAGCGCGCGCGAAGTTGTTGTCTGGAGGTCAGGGACGAAGCTGTCCTGGGCCAGGGCCTTGGGCCTGCTTCTTTTCACACCCCCCATTTTGCTTTTGCACCCCCTGATTCATATTTTGTTATTTTTCATATTTTCTTGCTATTTTTATATTTTTGACTTTTATTTTTTTTTTCTGAACATTAAAAAATCCCAAAAATATTTTCTTAATTTTTTGCATTTTATTTTATTATTTTTATTATTTTTTATAGCATAAAAATGGTTTATTAGGTTTAATAGAATTTATTTTCTTAAATAAATTTGCAAATAATATTAAAATACTTAAATATTTTATTTTATTATATTATACACATAAAATATTATTTTCTCACATATTTTAATTTTTAATATTTATACATAATATTATTATTATTTTTCTTAAACAAAAATGAATAGAATAATTAGAAATAATATTTTCTTTTAAAACAAAAATTAGGGTTTCCCCTTTCAAAAATAATAACATTATTTTTCTTATTTTTAGGACTTAGATAATATTATTTTCTCATGCATAAAACAATTACAAAACATTTTTGCATATTTACATTTTATTGCATATTTAAATAAATGTTTATTTATTTATTGTAGAATAAATTCAATTGGGTTGTAATAGTAAACTAGGGTTTTATTTTGTGCAAATATCCCCATTCAAAACTTGTATCCCCCTTCCCATAATATTGTTGTAATAGTTTAGATTTACTTTACGCAATTTATCGCATTATATGCATGTTTAGTAAGAACTAGGGTTTGTATGATAAGACAAAATCAAACAAATAGCATGACCTAAATACAATACAAAAATGCATGAAAAATGACAACACATTGCACACAAGCACCTCTACGGTTTCACCCTCTTGGTTTCCTTAAAACATGGTCATGGTATGCATGCTAGGTATCTTGGAAAAAATCAATCAAAACAAAAGATCATTGTCCCTCGATGACGCTATCAAAAGGTTGCCTAAACAAAGATGATCTTAGTCCCTCAAAAACTTGCTAAGATACTTGGCACCATTGCTATCATGGTCATACGATTACCCACGCCCGTCCCGTTTAACATCCAAAGATAGGGTTGTCTACTAAAACAATAGAAGGTCAACAATGTTAAAGGAATAAAAATGTACAAGAAAGACTTTTGAGTAGGTAGATAAGCTTCTAGTTACTTGATCATTTCAAAAACAATCCTTGCTATTTTCAAACATACACACAATTTCAAAACAATTTCCAAACAACTTTCCAAACATTGAAACATTTTTCAAAAGACAAACATCTTTGTATACATTCTTAAAAACAAGAATCATTACAAAGATTTCCTAAACAAAGGCCTCTTTTCAAAATACTTTCAAAACCACACAAAGCACCATTTCAAACAATTGAAAAAGCAAAGCAAGTGATCTAAAACAAGTAACTAAGAGCCCATGGAAAACCATGGATGAAAAGGGTGTTAGCACCTTCCCTTTTCATAATCTACCCCCGAACCCAAAAATAATCTAAAAGGTCTTTCCTGTGCTTTTTTACCTTTCCTTTTGGATAAAATAAAAGTCGGTGGCGACTCTTTCTAAACCGCAACATTTGCAAACACAAAACGCAAAACCTCAAGTCAGTTCTCCCACCGCATCACAGTGTTGTACTCATATCTTCTGAAGGGTTTCATACTCCCTTTACTGCAAGACTCTGCTTCAATTGTACAAATAACATGGCGGAATACGAAGTGTGCATCTTTGGTCTCCAAGCTGCCATAGACTTAGGGATTAAATCGTTGAATGTATTCGGAGATTCAACTTTGGTTGTTAGCCAGATCTAAGGGGAATGGGACACCAAACACCCTAACCTTATCCCTTACAAAGAACATGTTTTGACATTGCTCCCACATTTTGAGAAGATTACCTTCGAGCATTTCCCCCGAGAAGAAAATCAGCTAGCAGATGCACTAGCCACAATGTCATCTATGTTTAAACTTAAATTGGATAATGAGGCTCCCCATATCACCATTGAACGAAGGGAAGAACTAGCACACTGCCATGATATTAATATTGAAGAAATAGTGGACCAGCCTTGGTTTCACGAAGTCAAGAGGTATCTTGAAACTCGGGAATATCCAGAAGGAGCTTTAGTAAACGATAAGAAGTTATTAAGGAGATTCTATGCTAAATTCTTCCTTAGTAATGGCATTCATTACAAATTCAACCATGACTCTGTGATACTCCTATGTGTACACAAGGTTGTAGCTGAAAGGATCATGGCTGAATTACATGAAGGCACTTTTGGCACCCATTCTAGTGGGCATACGATGGAAAATAAAATCCTACGGGCAGGCTATTACTGGTCTACCATGGAAGCATATTGTTATCAACACTCTCGAACTTGCCACAAGTGTCAGATTTATACTGGCAAAGTGCATGTACCTTCGGTTCCTCTGAATGTCTTGACGGCTCCTTGGCCCTTTGTTATGTGGGGGATTGATATGATTGGTGAAATCAAGCCAAAAGCATCCAATGGACACCGCTTCATTTTAGTGGCCATTGACTATTTTACCAAGTGGGTGGAGGCAGCTTCTTTCACTTCCATTACCAAGAATTTTGTCGCCCGGTTAATCAAGCAGAATCTCATCTGTCGTTACGGTATCCCGAAGAGGATCATTACAGACAATGGTACGAACTTGAACAATACTATGATCACGGCCTTGTGCGAACAATTCAAGATCCAACATCATAATTCTTCCCCTTATCGGCCAAAGATGAATGGTGTTGTCGAAGCCGCGAATAAGAACATTAAAAAGATCATACAGAAAATGGCAGTCACGTACAAATACTAGCATGAGATGCTACCATTCGCTCTCCACGGGTATCGTACCATGACACGCACATCAACTGGGGCAACACCCTACTCTCTGGTTTATGGCATGGAAGTTGTCTTACCTATTGAGGTCCAGATCCCCTCTTTGAGAATTATGAAGGATGTAGGGCTGAATGAAGAAGATTGGATCCATACTAGACTTGATCAACTAAAATTGATTGATGAGAAAAGACTTACTGCTGTCTATCATGGTCAGATGTATCAAAAACTGATGATTAAGGCTTTCAACAAAAAGGTCAGACGCCAAGTGTATCAAGTCGGGGATTTGGTGATCAAACGTATCATACTGCCGCAAGGTGATCCCAGGGGGAAATGAAAACCTACATACGAAGGACCATTTGTAATCAAAAACATATTCTCTGGTGGAGCAATGATCTTGACCACCATGGATGGAGATGACCTGCCGCACCCTGTAAACACAGACATAGTCAAAAGATACTATGCATAAGAGATCCGCTAGGTTAACACACCTAGGAAAAACAAGGGCATCCCGACGAACCAAAGAGGTTCGGGCAAAAATTAGGGATAAAACAAGAAAATCTATACACCTGACAATTTGAAAACCTGAAAGGGCGACTTGGGCAAAAAAGGGTTTCCCGATGGACTGAAAACCCGAAAGGGCAGTCCAGGAAAAAGTTAGGGATTTAAAGCGTATGATTATGCTCTGTTGGATCACCTTACGGATAACCTGACAAGCTCAGAGGTTCTGATCAATTCAATCATCTTCAGACGAGGCAACAAATAGATAAGAAGCTCAGAGATATGAAGGCTATAGCAGAATGGGAACCCCATGGGATTATTGCATATAGCTATCCTTTCTTTGTATCAAAATTTTCTTATTTTACGATGGCATTATCTTACTAGAATGTTTGTCTCATTGTAAAAAAATACTTACTCAAAGAAAATACAAAGATATCCCTTTGAAAGTGCAAAATTATCTGTTTTTCTTTACTCTTGTGTTTTGTTTACAAAAACGTCCAATGATTTATTTTTTAACATATGCATTTGAACATAATTACTGTTTACAAATAAACAAAATAAAAAGACAATCACTGATGGCTTTAAGAGATAGGGAAATATCTTTGAGTTATTCCATAAAATTCCCTGCAGTGTGCAGTTTAGTCCCCAGCGGAACAAAACTTCCAGTTATCAATCCCTGGTAGAAGTTGCCGAATTTCTCAGGATTTTCCAACAGGATTTTACAAGCAGTACGCGGCATTTCCCTTGCAACAGAGTTTATTTCTCTGAGAGTAAATTCATCAACACTTCAACTTCACAACATGAAGACTTACAAATCCTCAAAAGTGGTCAGGGATTTATTTTCCCCAAATACAATAGCAGTGCAGCAAACTAGCTCACATACGTATACATCACATCCATATATCATAAACATTGATAACACAAATGCATCATACCATGCATTTCATACAATATGACTTTACATTTTGGCTAACATTTTACCCTTTTCAGGATAAGGTTAACAGCTACCATTAACAATGTTCAAAGTTTTCAGATATAGTTCATATACGCTCCAGACACGGACGCCATTATGATACTCATTCAGATTCAGCCTTTAGATACAATTCAGATACGCTCCATACGCGGACTCCATTCTGATACTCATTCAGATTCAGCCTTCAGATACAGTTTAGATACGCTTCAGACACATACGCCATTCTGATACGCATTCATATTCATCCTTCAGATAAAGTTCAGATACGCTCAGGGCACGGATTCCATTCTAATACTCATTCATATTCAGGTTACAGATACAGTTCAGATGCGCTCCAGACACGGATGCCATTTTGTTACTCATGCAGTCTCAACTCTCAGATACAGTTCAGATACGCTTCAGACATGGACGCCATTCTGATACTCATTCTTCCAGCCTACAAATTACAATTCAACAATCATTATGGATGGCATCTACAAATCCCATCTCCTACAACTTTCTATCACCTTTCCAAATGGCATCTTTAAGCCCATTCCCTCAACCATCATATCACCGAGTGCAAATTTCTGGGCACTCTAGTGTCCAATCATCTTCCACCTTCGAGTTACGAATGGCAAAACTCGCCAATCTAACTCTTCACGCTTAAGAAGATTGAATAGGGGCAGCTTTTTGACCCCAAAATTTTCCCTCTCACTTATCAAGAATTTGCTCACAAAATCTCCTAGGACTCAAGACTGCACTAGGGTTTGATCAGCTCAAGACCCCTCCTTAAAACACTGATGATCAAATCAGGGTTTTAGATTTCACAAGGATATTTGAACTTCCAATGCCCCATATGACTTTCATGGATCATCATGGACCCCAAAGATCACTCATGTCAAGTTTCAAGCCTTGGATCACATTTTTGCTCAGTCAATTCAACAGTTGACCTAAAAATCAGCTGTATTGGGGAAAAAGTCAACTATGGCCAAATTACAGTCAAACTTCATAATTTTTTATCCACATCAACATTGTAAACCCATATGTATAATTTGATCAAGTTTGGACCATAATTTCCCAATAAATTTGATCAAAACTCCAAAAGGGCAAAATCGTCAAAATTAGGGTTTTGACTGGGAAAGGGCAATTTCTGATTGTTGACCTAGAAAATTGTAAATTGGTTTAAAGCATGATCTTAATAGTCCCATTTCAACATTTTTACCTAATGACATGGTTCAAAACATTGCAAGACCATTGGATTGACAGATGAATTTTTCAGTCAACTGATCAAAAGTCAACTGTTTATTGAATGTCAAACTTTGACTTTTTGGTCAAGTTCAAGTGCCAAAGATCATAATTCATCAAAACATGTCAAAATATGAAACTTATTCATCAAGAAATCAAAAAGTAAAGATTTCATTTTGAAAAGTCAAAATTTCTAAACTTAGAAATTTTTCTAAATGTTGGAAATTTTTTATTTTTTCATAACTTTGAGCAAAATTTTCACCATGATGCAAGATGATTCAAGAGAAACTTCCAAAATGAAAGTTGTATATCTCCATGAAATCTACAAATTTTCTTCATACAACTTCTTCCAAAAGTACTTGGATCTAAAGTTATAATTTTATGAACATAGGGTCATGAAACTAAACACAGTGAAATTTTGCCCTAATTTGGTCAGGATTTTGACTCAACTTCATGGCACTTTTTCATATAGTCCCAAGGGGAATATTCAAAACCAATCCAAATATGGGTCGTAGAGTACATTACAATATTTCCAAAGTGTCCAAGAAATTCTTGAGATCATTCTTGAGCAGGGAGAATTGAAGAGAGGAAGTTAGGCTTTTCAAACTTGAATTACAAGTCATTTTTGGTGAACACATGAACCAAATCCATGCTAGGCTGCATAATCTTTGCTTTGCAGGCCTCAAACTTGTTTGTCACTCCATAATTAATGTTTTGCACAACTTCTAGAAGCTTTAATCCAAGCATTCAATGCGTTGTCCATGCTTAATACCATTTTAGGAAGAAAGACAACATTGCCATTTTGGAAAAGTGGCTTTATGCATAAAGTCCACTCTTCTTGAGCCTCTAACTTGTTTGTTCAACACACACTCAACATACAAAGTCAGATAAACATGTTTAAAGTTTTCAACCACTCTAGACATCCTTGTACTATGCATTGGGACAATGTGTGTCAAGCTTGCTTCAAAAACAAGAAAAAGAGCCATAACATGAGATTTTTGAATTCTGATCAATGACAAGTATCCAAACTTGTTGCTTATAAATAGAATCATTATTTGTAAGCTAGGACACGATTTTAAGCACCCAGAAACACTCCTAAATTCCCTCTAGCCAGAAATTGCACAAAAAACTCCATTGATACACAGTTCTGACCTTAAAGTTGTATCTCTCATTTCCCTCGTGCGTTTTCCCTCAAATTCATTTCTAAAGCTTCCTTACATCAAATACAACTCATCCCCATCCTTATTTCAGAATTGTAAGACCATTTACCATAACCTCCATAACCAAAAAACAAAGTCTACAACTTGACTTCTCCATACCGTTTCAGCCATCCATTTTCAAGAGAATCATTGCATTAGCTTCCTAAGACCTCAAGGAAGCTAACCTGATCATCACCATCACTTGAAACAAGCTCAAACCCAAAACACGATTTCCAGTTTTGAGGTAAGTTTTCTCAACTTGGAACTCTTCATTCAGGAATCATCAATAGTTTATTTGTGAATAAAACATGTAGATACCATTGCCCTAAAGCTAACCATGTCCATAGTTTCCATTAATTTTGCTTGAGCTTAGAGAATTTTGAAACTAAAATTTCTGAGATTTTTAGGGTTCATATTAGGAACACTAAAATTCATGTTTATCTTTGATCTATAGTTTTAATGCTTTACATTTCTAAAACCGTGAGAAAATTTGCTACAAGTTTCATATTTACAGTTTTCTCTTTTGATGAGAAATGAGAAAGTTACAGGTTGTCTGGCTGGAGGTTGAAGATGAAGGCATCAAGGCGTATTTTGCCTTGTATGTTTATTGCTTTGCTTATGTTAACGGATGTATAGCCACCCCAGTGGTAGAAGCGCGCGCCTGTAACCTATGGGACTTGGGTTCGAGCCCCAGTGGTACCCTTTTGCATTCTTCACATATTTTGCATTCCTGACCTTTTTTTTAGCGCCTTGGCCTTATTGGGCTTTGTACTGTTTTTTTTTTTTTGCTTACTAACCCCCTTGCAGGCTCTGGCCCAGTTTATTTTTTATTTCATTTATTTTCTTAATTATTTTATTTTACTAATGTTAAAAATCATAAAAAATATAAAAATATTAGATTTTCATTTTGACATAGTTTATTTATTTTTTCTCATAAAAATTATTTTTATTTAATAAATATTTTATTCATTTCACTAAATATCTTGTAAATTTAATTAAAATAATAGGTTTTAATTATTTTCTTTTATACCAATTAAAATATATTATTTTAATATAAAAAAGGCCAAAAATACTTTATAATACTATAAATATTTTCAAGACATAAAAATATTAAAAAAAATGTGTTTCTTAAACTTATTTTCTTTTGATTAATTAATAGAACTAGGGTTTTATTTAAAATCTTTTCTTAAACAAATTATTTTTATTATTTATTTTTCTTTAAATTAATTATATTAAGACAAAATCCCTTTTTCCTAAAAAATCAAACAAATATCTATTTACTTCATATTTTGCATTTTTGCACATATTTATTCTCTTTGTACATTATATTCATTTAAATTCTTGTACATTGATACAAATTCAATTTGGTTGTAATAGACTAATTAGGTTTAAATTCTTACAATCCCCATTTCCAATTTGTACACCCCCCTCCCACAAATGTTTTAATAGCGTAGTAACTTTAAATTTCGCAATTTATCGCTTTTATATACAAAAGCTAGTAATTAGGGTTTGTATGAAAAGATTAAAACCAATACTTAGAAAACCCTAATTCAAGATGAAAACAAGCATGAAAATGATACACTTGCACACAAACACCCCTAGGGTTATTCCACTTGGTTGCCTTATACAAAAATGGCCATATTACGCATGTAAGGTATCTTAGAAAGAAAAAAAATACAAGATCATAGTTCCTCGATGAAGCTATCTAAGTTGCCTTTAAAATGATCTTAGTCCCTAAAAATAATGCTAAGATACCTTGCAACATTGCTAATCATGGTTATACGATGACCCACGCCCGTCCCGTTTACATCCAAAGATAGGATTACTTACCAATTCGATGGTAAGATAACAATATCAAAGGAAAAGAAAAATGAACAAGAAAGACTTTTGAGTAGGTAGAATGCTCCTAATTACTTGCTCAATTTCAAACAAACATCCTTGTTATATTCAAAACAATCACCTACACTTTCAAATATCTTACAAAATTGAAAAAAATTCAAAAGATCAAACATCTTTGTATACATTCTTACAAACTAGAATCATTACAAAGATCGCCTAAACAATGGCCTCTTTACAAAATACTTTCAAAAAAAACACCAAGCACAATTTTCAAACAAAAAGCAAGTGATCAAGCAATTAACTAAGAGCCCATGGAAAACCATGGATGAAAAGAAACAATCTCAAAGGTCTTTCCTGTGCTTTTTAACCTTTCCTTTTGGATAAAAGAAAAGTCGATGGCGACTCTTGCTAACCGCAACATTTGCGATCAAACTCAAAACCTTCAAGTCAGTTCTCCCACCGTATCACACATGTCCATCTGTTATAGTCATCTACGATCACTAACCTATACTTCTTTCCACTAACAGGCGTAGTTTTCACTGGTCCAAATAAGTCTATGTGCTGAAGTTCTAATGGCCTAGAGGTGGAAACAACATTTTTAGCTTTAAAAGCAGGTTTTACAAATTTTCATTTCTGACTTGCTTCACACAGAGCATCTGAGCTGAACTTCAAATTAGGAAGTCCTCTGACCAGATTGAGTTTGTTAATCTGAGATATTCTTCTCATACTAACATGCCCCAATCTTTTATGCCAAACCCATTGATCGTTGTTAACAGAAAGAAGGAATTTTACATTCTTAATCTTTAGTTCAGAAAGTTTTATCTTATAAATGTTTTTTCCTATTTCCTTTAAACAGGATAGTTCCATCTTTCTGACTAACAGCTTTGCATGGATTTTAATTAAAGATTATATCATAATCGTTATCACTTAATTGACTTATGGATAACAGGTTATGCATCAATCCATCAACTAACAACACATTATTAATAGAAGGAAGATTACCATTACCTACTGTTCTAGAGCCAATGATCTTCCCTGTTTGATTGCCTCCAAATCCCACATAGCCTCCAGGTTTAAGTTCCAGGCTTTAGAACATATGCTTTCTTCCCGTCATGTGTCGAGAGCATCCAGAGTCTAAGTACCATGACTGGTGTTTTAGCCTTGCTGCTAAAGATATCTGCTACATATATAATTTTGTCCTTAGGTACCCATATCTTTTTGGGTCCTGGTTTGTTAGTTTTACCAAAATTCTGTTTGAATTTTTGTTTGGCAGAATAATCATTGCTAGTGTACTTCAGATCATGTGTGTGCCCATAAGTGAAGTGAGATTTTAGTGGTGTGCGTTTAATTACTAGGTCCATGACTTTCTTAGGTGGAGATACCTTACCTTTGTATCCTATTCCTTTTCTGCCATTTCTACTAACTCCATAGATCATTGAAGCCTTCTTGCTTCTATCTATGTTTTTAGCCAGAAACTTCTGAAAGCTGTGATCATATTCTTTTATGATTTTATCAGCACTACCTAGAGCCTCTGAGATTATTTCTTTCTGGGAGTTTTGTAAATCATTTTCTAGTTTTGGAATCTTTTCTTTTAACTCAGAATTTTCTAATATAAGACTCTCAGTTTCTTCAGAGTCAGAAGCAAGATCCTTTTTTAGGTTCTTGAATTTGACTCTGAGTTGTTGATACCTTTCCAGAATTTCACTTAGACTTTCTCCTAGTTCAGCTTTGGTAAAATTAACAGTGAAGTCAGGAAATACCTCTTCTGTATCTGATTCTGAGTCTGACCTAGATGCTTCACTGTCTTCTGTCACATTTTCCATAAGAGCTATGTTGGCTCTTTCATCATCTGACTCTGATTCTGCGTCAGAAGTATCTGAATCATCCCACGTTACCATGAGACTTTTCTTCTTTTCCTTGAAGAACTTCTTTTTGGGCTTCTCCTTTTGAAGCCTTGGACAATCACTTTTATAGTGCCCTTGTTCATTACACTCATAGAAGATGATGTCTCTGTTGTTTGACTTTCTTTGACCAGAAGAAGCTTCATACCTTCTGTGTCCAAAGGAGGGCCCAGACTTTCTGTATCCGGAGGAGGGTTCATTTTGATTCCCTGATCTTTTGGAGTTTCTGAATTTTCTTTGCCTCTGCTTCCACAGCGGATTGACCCTTCTGGAGAGAAGAGACAATTCATTTTCTTCTGATGAGGATCCATCAGAGGTTTCTTACATAGCCTGCAAAACCTTAGAATCAAGTTTTTTGTTACGTTTTAATGCTAAAGGCTTACCTTGCTTCTAAGGCTCGTCATCTTCTAGCTCTATATCATGGCTTCTGAGGGAGCTAACAAGTTTCTCCAGAGATATCTTGTTGAGATCTTTAGCCAGCTTAAGAGCAGTGACCATTGGCCTCCATTGCTTTGGTAAACTTATGATGATCTTCTTTACCTGATCAACAGTAGAATACTTTTTTTCAAGAACTCTCAACCCAGCAACTAGAATCTGGAATCTTGAGAACATTGCTTCTATAGATTCACTATCTTCCATCTTGAAAGCTTTGTATTTCTGAATGAGCGCAAGGGCCTTGGTTTCTTTAACTTGTATGTTGCCTTCATGCATCATTCTCAGAGAGTCAAACATGTTTTTGGTTGTCTCTCTGTTTGATATCTTCTCATACTCTGAGTATGACATGGCACTGAGAAGAATTGTTTTGGCCTTATGATGGTTTCTGAAGTCACGCTTTTGTTGGTCAGACATTCTTTTTCTATCTATCTTCTGACCACTTTCATCCACTGGATGCATGTATCCATCAATTACCATATCCCATAAGTCAACATCATGAGCCAGAAAGAAGCTTTCAATTATATCTTTCCAGTAGTCAAAATTTTCTCCATCAAAGACTGGAGGTTTGCCGTTGATTCTGCCATTGCCATTGTGATAGTCATTGCTGATGTTTTGGCTTGGTCGCACCATAGTGTTTTTCTAAAGCTTGGATTTTGTACTGACACGGTTACGTGTATGAACTTAGAACCAGGCGCTCTGATACCAATTGAAGAAGTGAAAAACACAAGAAGGAGAGTTGAATTGAAACTTAAAAATCAAAAGCAATAGACACGAGATTTTTATCCTAGTTCACTTGATCTCAAACTACTCCATTCCACCCACCAAGATGATTTCGCCTCTCTCCAATGAGGACTTAATTCACTAATCAAACTGATTACAATTCTACTTTGACAATTGCCAAAGTCTTCTTGAGTACAACCACAAACTGGTTTATCTCAAGGAAAATAACTTAATCAAAATAAAAGGTTTACTGTGTACTGTTTGTTTTTCGTTACAAAAACTGTATCACTACTGTGATGTATTACACAAATTGAGTAAAGTATGAATATGACTTTTTGCAGCTTTTTGAGATTGTATATTGCAGTTGTATGAAATCGTATACGATTTACCCTTTGAACTTGTTTATATAGGCGTAACGATTTTGTCCAAATGGAAACATGATAATGGACACTTAATGCACTTTCCATATTGAGAAGATCCTTGTCTGAATGTAGCCGTTGCATATGATACTTCCTTAATGGAAAAGTAACGCTTCAGATCTTAGGAATCTTGCATGCTGCTTTGCTTCAGAACTTAGGAAGTCAGAAATATAAGGTTTTGTTAGCATGTTGGACTTCTGTTCAGAATCAGGATATCTTTCTCTTTAGCGCAGATTTTGATCATCATACTTCAGAACATTCTGATTACTCAGCTTGAGTGCTTCTATGGCTTAACTTCTGATGCCGTTTCAGTCAGAACTTTTGTATAACACAAAACACAAACTTAGAGTGCTTATTTGTTCTTTGTGTTTGTTATCATCAAAACACTTATGAGGGTTGTAGAATCAAACTATGTTCTAACAGATATCCCACGGGATATAGTCATACGCTTTCAATCCTTAACTTTTGACTGGACCTCCCTTTAGGGTTTTCAGCCCACCAGGATGATATGTTTGTTACTGTTGTTGATGAACTTGTTACTCCTCTCCTGACTGTCAAGAGGAACCTGTTGAAGGAAGGTTTATTTCCGGGTTGTGACGAATGCTGCCACCTTTGTTTATCCCTACCAATTGGTTGTCATTTATTGAAAGCAGATGTCCAACGCCTAATGGATGACAAAGATATTTTGTTTGAGAAGACTCCCGTTCCAACCATTTCTTACAATGATGTTTCAATAGTAACCATTTCCTCCAATCCTTCCAGGGTCTCCACCAAAAGACCCGTTAGGATTACATTTGTTCCTAAAGTGGCTCCACTGATAATTACTATGCCAGAGATGATCCCGTACTCCTCAGATAAAACTGTCCTATGGAACTATGGGGGAGACGTCCACTATCACGGCGTCAAGCAGGATTGGTTGGCTGATGAAGAGTCAATTCTTGAGAAGGTTGCCCCCAACATCAGCAACATTGCGGGAACCAGCAAGATAACCCGAAGTGGAAGAGTATTCTCTCCCGAGATTGCTCCTCTGAAAATTGTTATCGGTCCTGTGATCATCCCTTCTTTTGTCCCTGTTGACACTACTACTACAATTCCCATGATTACCCCTACTAATATCCCTACCACCGAGTCGACCGAGACTCGGGGCAAAGGATTTTTGGTTGAGCCTGTCCAGATGAAGGCACAATTAGTATCTATCCCGGAAGCCTCAAAAAAGGAGATGGAAGAAATTTTGAAAATTATAAAGAGAAGCGCCTACAATGTAGTCGAACAACTAGGGCAGACTCCGTCAAAGATTTCTATGCTGGCTTTACTGTTGTGCTCCGAGGCTCATGCGAAGGCCTTGGTGAAATTTCTTAAAACTGCCCATGTGCCACAAGAAACCTCTATTGATCAGTTCCAAGAATGTGTGGCCAGTTTGACCGCTGACAATGGTTTAGGCTTTTCTGATGCTGACTTGACACCTAGAGGAAGGAAACAAAACAAGGCATTGCATGTCTCTGTCGAATGTAGGGGCACAATTTTGGCCCATGTCTTGGTTGATACTGGTTCGTCTTTGAATGTGCTACCTAAAAAGGGTCTTGATAGACTAGACTATGAAGGTATGCCCTTAAAACCCATCAACATAGTGGTAAGGGCCTTCGACGGATCAAAGAGAATGGTGCATGTGAAGGTGGACATCCCCATTAAAGTTAGAACTCAAACCTTTGATTCAACTTTCTATGTGATAGACATTCACCCTTCCTATTCTGGTTTATCAGGCCGACCTTGGATTCATGACGCTGGTGCCGTCACCTCTACATTACATCATATGCTGAAATACCCAACCAAAGGGAAAATCATTAATATTCATGGAGAAGAGGAATATATGGTCAGTCACTTGAACTCCTTCAGATACGTGGAATTGGATGGTGAATTCATTGAAACTCCATTTCCGCATTTCGAGGAAGTTCCACAAACAGTGGCAGCTACCAAGACTGTTTCCCAAGTCCCAAAGATTACCAGACTTACGTTAAAAATCTCTTCTCTGAAAGATGCCAAGGCAGTGATCAAAGAAGGTGGGTGTACTATTTGGGGCCAACTCCCGGATATCCCTTACAAATCTGAAAAATTTGGTTTGGGTTTCACTTCAGGAGCCCCGAAAGCTGTTCGTCGTGCTCGTGCTGGGGGACCACCTTTGAAGATCAACAACCATGAAGTTAACACAGTGGAAGATGGTGATGACAGTTGTGACCTGGAAGAATGGATTTTCCCATCTATCAATGGAGGACACACCAACTGGGAAGCTAAAGATTTTGTCCCAATTACTTTTATCCAACAGTAATTGTCTTTAAATTTTTGTCAGATCTGTAATAATTAAACAATTCATACTTTTAAAACCTTGTGTCTTACCGGAGGCACAATGGTCCATTTGTAAGGGTTGTTACTTCATTTTCATATGTCATCAATGAATCATGGAAGTTTTTGCATACAAACTTTACGCTCTTTGTTTTTATTTTTCTACATTTTTGTTTTTCAAAGATAGCTATACTCTTACACACACTCACATTCAAAATGTAGATTTACATCCACTCAGGATCCCATTGGTAACGATTCTACTATGGCCTATTGTGACTCTGAAAATATAATCTACCAAGCCGAAGATGAAGGTGAGGAAGATTGTGAAGTGTCAGGGGAACTAGCCAGGTTACTACAACAGGAAGAAAGGACCATACAGCCCCATGAAGAACCAGTGGACACAATTAACCTAGGTACCGAAGAGGACAAGAAAGAAGTCAAGGTAGGAGCCAATCTGGAACCCAGTGTCAAGAAGCGCTTAATTCAGTTACTGTATGACTATTGTGATCGGTGGATCTGGAACTGACTGTTTAACGCTGGTTCGCGAAATGTCGCGGAAGCAAGAGTCGCCACCGTCTTTTATTTTCTCCAATAGGAAAGGACAAAAGCACAGAAAAATTCCTTTAAAGAGATCGCTCTCGGTTCGGGAGGTAGGTTATAGAAAGGGAAGGTGTTAGCACCCTTTCTATCCATGGTTATCCATGGGCTCTTAGATACTTGCTCAATGTGTTTTCAAATTGTTTGTTTGCTTTTCAATGTGGGTTTAAAAAGTTTCTTTGAAAAATTTCAGATCGACTCATACGCCAGAGTGTTTGAAAAGTTTGCTTTGAAAGCTTTTGAAAATGTGTCAGTGTGAAAAGTATTTTGAATTTGTTTTGAAATTAGAGCAAGTATCCACGAGAACCTACCTACCCTAAGGAATTCGTCTGTGTAAATGTCCTTTAAAGTAGTGCCATCCCACCATTGAGAGGTAGGTAGCACCACCGTTGGAGGTGTTCGGGTCAATTCGATTTTAGGGACATGGTGATCACCAGAGCAATAGGAAGATACCTTAGAAGCTACCCTCATGCCAGGTTCCCGGATCATGAGGACTTACTAAGACATCCTCTACTCAACGATCACCTTTCGAGACAAGGCAACAGTGAGGCGTACCCTAGGGGTGGTGTGTGCGAATTGTGTGTCATGTTTCAGTTATTTGTCTTGTCATGTTTGTCGGGTTCTACGCTTGATTTTAATTAAGACATTCATTCTTGCATGCATATTTAACAGTTATAAGTTGCGAGGAAATAAAGCTAGACTATTACAAATGGCGCGGGTCCACATCGCCAAAATTAAACCGGACCCGATTTAGCGGAAAAAATAAATAAAGCGAAGAAATAAAGTGCGAAAAGTAAATTACATGGCTTAGGGACAATTACATAATTATAATTAAACGACATAAGATAAATGCGCAAATTAAATAATTGAAACGAAACTAGGGCGTCGGACCCCTGTGCAAACAATTAAAATTAATCAAGGAAATTAAAATTAAAATTAAATGACCAATGGTATTTTTGATATTTTTGTATTTTTTAGATTTAATAAGGAAAAGGAGAATTAATTAAATTAAGTGGCGAACCCTAATTCTAATATTTTTTTAATTATTAAGAAAGAATTAAAATAGGACCTAAATTAAACCTAATTCATTTATGTACATTTTTAAGTAAGAAAATAAATAAATAAATAATAATTATTATTCTACAAAAAAAAAGGAAAAATATTAAAGTGAAATAAAAATAATTAACAATTAAGACCTAATTCTATTTTGTTGGATTTTTATTTAAAAAGGGAATTAAAATTAAAACCTAATTACACTACATAATTTACATTCTAATTTATTCATGAAAATAATTAATATATAAATATTTATTAATTTTTGGCCTTTTCTGATTTTTTAGTGTTTTTATATTTTGTAGGAAAAATAAATAAATTAATTAAAGCAATAAAAATAATATAATACAATAATTAAAACAACAAAAAGAAAAGAAAATCAAACCAGGGTGGGGTGTTGCCCCAAGTAAGGAGGTATGAATTTGAGAGGCCTGGCCCAATAAGCTGGGAATTAGTTGACTTTTTTGGATCCCATGCAACGCGTCTGACCAGGGTTTATGTGTTCATCCATCCTAGACCCTTGATTTGTAAGCAGCTGGACGCGTGTTCCCTGGATTTTGAGTGTGCATGGTATGCTCTAATGAGGAATCTGCATGGGAATTGATTTGGAAAAATAATATGGAATTATTCAGACCTGGGACTTGAACCCAGGTCTTGGAGATTGCACGCTTCTATCCCTGCCACTGAGCCATGTGATCTTCATTTAATATATAATATATCATAAATAATATAAAAGAAAAATAACGCTAACTGGTGAAACACGCGCGAATTTCAAAAGGACCTATCACATGGTGACAACGAGGTTGTCTTCTTCGCTTTCCTGAAACAAGAAACTCATGGGCAACGGTTTTTGATCGTGGCTTTAGGGGGTTTATGAGAAAATAGCGATTAGACATATATGAAACATAAATTCATCGCGAGGGTTCAGACCTCATCGTCTGGAGGTGCTGAGTCCAACCCTGGCCATCTTGAACCCTAATTTTACCTGGTTGTGAAACCCCCAATTTGGGAAACCTGTAACCCTAGTATGTAACAATGGCGAATTCGCGTAGGTGACTCAAAAACACAATCAAACGTTGCAGTTAGTTCAGGAACATCAATATAAACATGAATCCATGAAAAAAAATGCAAAATAATGCTTAATTCATGCTATGCGATTTCAAGATTTTCTTGATACAGTTGGACTCGTGTGTACCAATTCAGGGCCTTTTTGTTGTTGTTATTGATTGAGAAAGGTTCAAGAATGCCTCAGGATGTTATTGGAATAAAAATTGGAGCTTGAATCACACTAAAACCTTGATTTCAGTATTGGTGTTTTTATGAGAAAATTCAAGAATGCCAAAGCTTGTTCATGCGCAGCTTGGAGTCTAGGAGCATTAGGGTTCTCATTCTGATCATATATGGAGTGATTAGGTCAAGAAACATTGGGCAAAATCTTATGCATTGATGAATTTCAATATTTGATTTTGGAAAATCTTTTTTCATATCTTTTTCATGTTGTTTTTGTTCAATCATGTGCCAATCATACCAAAACTTGCCTATTTAAGACTTACACGAAATATTGAGCTTATAATGTGCATGAAAAGATTTCTTTAGGTTAGTTTGATATTTTTCATATATTAAAATCATTTAAATGAATATAAATTAATATTAATTCAAATAAATAATTAAAAATTATGAGAATACTTCCCTTTGGGCCTAATGGTCGTGCATAGGCTTGGCATGAAGAAACTTGGAAGAAAATTGGGCCCATTTGCATTTTTAGGCCTTTTGCATCAATGTTGATTTTCAAAATTTTCCAAAAATTTCCCAACTTCCACAAGGCATAACTTGGTCAATTTTTAAGCTTTTCACATGTTCTTGGACATTTTGGAAAGGTCTTTGAGTCCTTTAACCAATGCCTTTGGTCCCATGTCATTTTGATTTACCAATCTCAAGTTATGGCCTTTGACTTAAAGTCACTTTTTGTTGACTTTTGAAAATGACCTATAATGTTGAAATTGATAACTTTTTGTGAGAGCATTTCTTGGACTTGGAACATGAAGATGAATTGTAGGAAATGTCTTTCTCTTCAAAATGAGCTTTGGATGGAATTTTTCTGATAATCCATGTGAAAGTTATGCCCTGGTCAATTTAAGTTGACTTTTTCAGCTGTCCAAATATAGCAACTTTTGCATCTTTGATGATTTCTGAGCCAAATCTTGAAAATCATGATCAAGCATTGATCAAATGATGTTTGTGGCTCCAAAATGATGTGTTGACCAAAAATTCGAACTTTTGACTGTCAAATGACCATTTTGCCCCTACAGTTGACTGTAGTGCAATCTAGGGTTTTGACTGTGCAATCTTGAGCTGAATGCCTTGAAACTTGACATGAGGATACTTGACCATCTTTGTAGGCATATGAGACTTGATTGGGCCTTTGAAAAGTTCATTTGCTTGATCAGAACTCAAACCCTAGTTTTGACTGTATAGGAGACAGTTGAGCTGCACAACCCTTGGGGCATTTTGTGACCTTGACTTGGCAATTTCTTGATGAATATGGGAGGGCAAATTTTGGGGTACAACAGTTGCCCCTGTTCAATCTTCTTAGACCTGAGGATGCAGATTGGCTGACGTGCCTTTCGTGATCCGAGGGTAGAAGATGATTGGACACTAGAGTGCCCAGAAATTTGCGCTCACATAGTAGCCATGATGATGAGGGAATGGACTTATAGATGCCATTTGGATGTTGCTTGGATAGGAAGATGGGCTTATAGATGCCATCTGGACGTTGATCGCGTAGGAGATTCCTTAGCGAAAACCTGCATACCTGCAAAACAGAAAAATGAGTACCTGACACGTCGCAGGAGCTGATTTTAGATGCTTGATATAGATATGTCCTGACTGGTTACAGGAGCTGGGTCTGGAGCTTCAAACGTTGATGAATGAACCAGGGATGGTTACTGCCTTAGCATGAATGGTAAGAGAATCCTGAATGATTTCAACCTCAACAACGCTCGTTGAGAAAATCTTGGTGAGGATTACCATCTTCGTAGTGTCAGGAAGAGAACCGAAGGACATTATAATCTCAAAGGGAGTCACCTCACTCACCGTTGGAGAGGGAACTATAGGGAATTATAATCTGAGAGGAAATATCACTTCACGCTCATGCCGGAGAGGGAAACATCTTGAAAGGGAATTACCACCTCACTCGCCGTTGGAGAGGGAACCATAAGAGAATATCACCTCACGCTCATGCCGGAGAGGGAAACATCTGAAGAAGGAATTACCACCTCACACGCCGTTGGAGAGGGGACCATAAGAGAATATCACCTCACGCTCATGCCGGAGAGGGAAACATCTGAAGAAGGAATTACCACCTCACACGCCGTTGGAGAGGGGACCATAAGAGAATATCACCTCACGCTCATGCCGGAGAGGGAAACATCAAAAAGGGTTTCTGGAAGCAGTATCAGAACGTCACCATATCTGGTTTACATCTGAAACTATATCTGGAAGGAAAATCTGGAAGCAGTATCAGAACGTCACCATCGCTGGGTTTACATCCGAAACTATATCGAGAAGGGATTCTTGAAGCAGTATCAGAACGTCACCATCGCTGGGTTTACATCCGAAACTATATCGAGAAGGAAATCTGGAATCAGCATCAGAACGTCACCATCGCTGGGTTTACATCTGAAGCTATATCTAGAAGGAATTCTGGAAGCAGCGTCAGAACGTCACCATATCTGGATCATATCTGAAACTATATCTAGAAAGAATTGCGTTAGTTGATAGTAATCATTTTTGTATCGATCTTTTTCTTGAAAAGGCAAAACATAATTGTATGCAAAATCATGATGCATGAACTGTATGTTTTCAAAATCAATGAGAGTCTTATAGTATGATGCATATGCATGCTATAATGATGTATGTGACGTTTTATGAATGTATGTTTGTCTAAGAAAATAAATCCTTGACGGGTGCCGGGACGTCGTATCCTGGGCTGATGTGGAAGAATAGTTGCAAGAATTCCAATGGACGAAGATAACTCCGTTGGGGAATAAACTTGGCGAATGGAGGATTCTGCGGGGAGAAAAAGATATTCTAGCGACCATGCTGGGAAGAAATACTCTGTGGGGAGATGCTTTTGCTGAATTGTTGAGGATGACTCACTGAGGATACCTTGCTGTATTGGAAGTATGAATGGACTTCGCTGGGGATAAGATGATTCTGTCGACGATGCTCTTTCCTTGGCTTTTGGCTGAGGATAACCCAGTTATATCCTGTTACGGAAATAACTCTTTAAATAAGGCCGGGCGACGCGTTCGTGCTTTGCGAGGGGATAAACTTCCAGAATCTACTGGGGATAAGCTTGCTGCTTGGGGAGATGTATTCCAACTTTCCTGGGGAAGCTGGGTCGGACTCTCCTGGGGAAGCTTTGATATGTTGGGATGTTCTTCAGCGGAACCTACCCTGATGCCTTGGAGGACAGAACAATCAGACTGCTCAGACCAACTTTATTGCCCCTGTTTTTGTGGGAGAAGATATTGGTGGAGTCTTGATAACTGCCTTTTGACAAACCTTCTTCTGATAGGCAAGTGACGAGATGACAGGACATAGTCGTACGCTTTGATCCCTGCTTTTGCCTGGACCGCCCTTTTGGGTTTTCAGTCCACCGGGATACCCATTTTTGCCCAAGCCGCCTTTTCGGGTTTTCGACTTGCCGGGTGTACAGATTTTTCATTTCATCCCTTATTTTTGCCCGAACCCTTTTGGTTCGTCGGGAAGCCCTTGTTTTTGCCTAGGTATGTCAACCTAGCGGGTCTTTGATTTTGCGTAGTATTTTTTTTTGACTATGTCCATGCTCTCTGAATGCAGGTGGGTGCCCCTGGCTGTTTGTGTTGCCATGTTACCAGAAGATGTCCGATCGGGCAAGATTTGTTGTTGGAATGCCCCAAGTAACTCGTGCGGAGATTTGCCCCAGGCTGGTGGACAATAGTCATGCCATGCCCCTTGATTGGAAGTGCTTTTGTTCACTAGGTATTCATCGTGCGAATTTCCTTGCTGTTCAAACAAAAAGTCATATGCAAACAATGTTATATCAAAAATACAAAGCCTATGTCTGTCTTGAAGATTTTGGAAAATGTATTCTTTTTCATAGAACATGTGACTGTTTGTAAAACATGATGTCAACTCTGTATTTACCGTAGGCCTTCAGGAGTCAGGATACCTTTCGTAACAGTATGCTTTCGAATTAACCCATGCTTCAGCTAGGACTTTTGAGGGTTATAACGTGGCTTGGTTCACGGTTTAAGAAACAAAGGATAAAGGCTCAAATTATTTGTACCCACCCGCTCTTCGTGATGTTCTCCAAACCTAAACTCAGTTGATCGTGCGTTAGACCTTGCTTGAGTCTTTGCTTTGATGTTCCAATAATGGTTCAGATGTTGATGACTTATTCTGAATAGGCAGTCATCTCCTTTTTTGCTGAAGGTTTGTAGGACCTCTTTCTTTTTTGATTTTTTGTTATCCCTTTCTTTTTTGCCTGAACTGTTTCCTTTTGGAATTACAGTCAGCGAGATGCCCCAGTTTCATAAGTCTCCTTGGTAGGTTTAGACTTCTCGGGCTTTTCATTTATGATTTAGTTTTTGATAGTGACTGCCTGTCCTTATGATTGTTCTGAACCATCACTGTCTTTTGTTTTGTAAAATCTCTTCGGTGCCATTCGTCATGCACTTGGACCAACTGAGAGACTACCCTGCCCCAGGTTATGATTAAGGGTTTTGATTTTCGAAAATAAAAACTCCTACTTCTTTGGCTCTGATGGGTTGACGAGGGATTATCATCCTTATAACTCCAGTGTTTAGGAATTGAAACAATGCCTGTACCTCATCAGCGGGGTCTGTTCAAAAGCATACTGTAAAGATCATGGTATCGTTTTCGTCATCCTCCCTCAAGAGGCTTAGAATTATTAACCGAGAGTTGACATCAGAAAAAATATGAAAAGAAATTTGAATATAATGAAAAAATTGTATTAATTCTCAAAACAGACGTATGCGATGCATTGATAACACAAAAGAGTTTGCTATGACATTAATCGTTTGTATAAGCAATGAAAAATACAACTCAAAAATTCAAATAAACAAAAGGCTTCAATGATTGGGCAACGGAGCAGTGACTATGTTCGGAGTCTCAGACACTTCAAACTGAATCTCCCCGGCGTCGATCATGTCTTGGATTTTGTTCTTGAGAGGCCAGCAGTTGTCTGTAGTATGCCCCGGGCTATCTGAATGATATGCGCACCTATCGTTGGGATGATAGTTGGGTGCAGAAGTGTTCGGATTCCGGAGAGGAGCCCTTAAGGTGATCAACCCTGCCTTCAACATTTGTTGCAGTGCTTGATCCAACGACATGTTGAGTTTGGTGTACTGTCGTTTCTCTTTGCGCTGCTGCCCCTGTCCTTGTTGAGCAGGTCCGGGATTAGAGATTTGGATTGCCCCTGCCTCATGACGACTCTTTTTACCGTGCACGGCATTGGATTCTTTCTTTCCATGATGAGGCTTTTTATCAGCAGGTGCAGCCTCTTGAATTTTCCCAGACCGGATACCAGCTTCAATTCGCTCCCCAGTCAAGATAAGATCTGTGAATCCAGCAGACGAATTCCCAATCAGGTGGTTATAAAATGGACCAGACAAGGTCCCCAAGAACATGTCCACAAGTTCCCGATCAGTCAAAGGTGGTTGTACCCTTCCAGCAAGATCCCTCCATTTCTGCGCATATTCCTTAAAACCTTCACTTGCACCTAACGACATACCCTGGAGTTGGGTACGTGTGGGGGCAAGGTCGGCATTATACTGATACTGCTTGTAGAAAGCAGTAGCCAGCTCCTCCCAGTTACGAACTTTGGTCCCATCCAGCTGATAGAACCATTCGAGATGAGTCCCTGAAAGACTCTCCTGGAAGAAGTGGATCCATAGATTTTTGTCCGCAGAATACGGCTGAATCTTTCTAACATAGGACCTCAAATGCAGCTTGGGACAAGATGCCCCGTCATACTTGGAGAAGGTGGGTGCTTTGAATTTGTGCGGAATGATCACACCAGTCGACAAACCCAGATCTCCGAAATCCAGCCCAGGTGCCTGTTGCACCTCCATAGCCTTTAACCTGTCCTCCAGTTGTTTGTACCTGTCGTCAGCAGGAGGGTATTGCTCTTCATCAAAATCTGTCTCGTTGTCGGAGACCTCTGGACTGGGCACCCTTTCCTCTGGATGACTGCTTTTTCCCACAGATGGGGTTGTCCTTTCAGTTTCTATTTGCGGTGTATTCCCAGATCTGCATCTAGGGCTGAACAGAACAGTCCTCTTTTTCTTCTTGTCCTTCTTCAAGAGCAGAGCCTTCAGATCTCGCTGCCCTTGGGTCAAATTCATTATCAGCTCTTGGAACTGGGCGTTCTGAGCCTGAAGGTCCTTGATAGTCTGCTCGGCTGATGATTTAGGATTCATGATGATCGGCTGAAATAAACAGCGAAGGAGGGTAAGCAACCTGTCAAAGGGATACCTGCAATGCAATGAGATGTATGATATGCATGCAATGATTTCAAGGATCTCGCAGGGTAAACAGAGAAACTTGTTAGAGTTGGAAACTGGCAACTTGATTGAAGGAACTTCCTGTTGTAGAGAGCCCTTCTTCAAGGGTCAAAGGCTCACCATATCTAGTGGGTCATAGCCTCTGACAACCTTGGCTAGAGGAAAATAAATCCTCTTTGCCCCTGGCTAGACAGTTGATTCATCATGACCTGCATCACAAGCCCTGGAGATCCTTGAAATGGGTTAGGATGTATGCAATGGTATGATGTGATGCTATGCATGGGGTGATGTAGGTAAACCCTGTTATGAGTCCCAATTAAGGACTATAAACGGACCCTGCAAGAAACTTGATAAATTTGTTATGAGTCCTGATTAAGGACTATAAACAGGACCTGCAAATAGTTAGTACACCCTGTTATAAGTCCCAATTAAGGACTATGAACAAAACCTGCAAGAGACCTAAGTAAAACCTGTCATGAGCCCCAATTAAGGACTATAAACAGAACCTGCAAGAAACAAGTGAACCCTGTTATGAGTCCCAGTTAAGGACTATAAACAACACCTGCAAGAAATTTGGTAAACCCTGTCATGAGTCCTAGTTAAGGACTATAAACAAGACCTGCAAGAAATAAGTGTCAGGTAACAAGCATGCAAGTAGTCAAGTACGAAGGCACACAAGTCACACAAGAGCAGCCCTTAGAGTTTAGGCCAGCATGAAGTCTAGGTATTACCCTCTTTCAGTTTGTTGGTTAAGACCTGTCCTATCAGAAGTAACCGGGTTCTAGAGGATCCCAATATCACTGACTACCCTCAATCGGTCATAACTCCAGCATCGCAATCTTTTCTTGCGGCCAGAACCATCACGAGAGTTTAGCCTCAATGGGCGTAGCATACTGCTACTGTTTCTATTGGCCAAGTTGGGTCATTTAAGGTTCTAAGGTCTGTTGGTGCTTAATGACTCCTTGGAAGACCCATATTCTCCCCGTTTCAACACGAGGGATATCGGTACAGACCAAGGTGCCACACCAACGTAGCCACTGCTTCACCCATGTCGGTATACGCCGGACAGGTCCCTTACAGATTATGCTACCTAAACAGGGTATCCCCAGATCCGGGTTAGGATCTATGTAACTCCGATACAACCCACAATAGTAAAGCAAGCAAAGAAGACAATTGAAAACACAGTGATGAACTAACCCTAAGGTACACCTCACTTTATAAAGGATCCCCAGCAGAGTCGCCAGTTCTGTGATCGGTGGATCTGGAACTGACTGTTTAACGCTGGTTCGCGAAATGTCGCGGAAGCAAGAGTCGCCACCGTCTTTTATTTTCTCCAATAGGAAAGGACAAAAGCACAGAAAAATTCCTTTAAAGAGATCGCTCTCGGTTCGGGAGGTAGGTTATAGAAAGGGAAGGTGTTAGCACCCTTTCTATCCATGGTTATCCATGGGCTCTTAGATACTTGCTCAATGTGTTTTCAAATTGTTTGTTTGCTTTTCAATGTGGGTTTAAAAAGTTTCTTTGAAAAATTTCAGATCGACTCATACGTCAGAGTGTTTGAAAAGTTTGCTTTGAAAGCTTTTGAAAATGTGTCAGTGTGAAAAGTATTTTGAATTTGTTTTGAAATTAGAGCAAGTATCCACGAGAACCTACCTACCCTAAGGAATTCGTCTGTGTAAATGTCCTTTAAAGTAGTGCCATCCCACCATTGAGAGGTAGGTAGCACCACCGTTGGAGGTGTTCGGGTCAATTCGATTTTAGGGACATGGTGATCACCAGAGCAATAGGAAGATACCTTAGAAGCTACCCTCATGCCAGGTTCCCGGATCATGAGGACTTACTAAGACATCCTCTACTCAACGATCACCTTTCGAGACAAGGCAACAGTGAGGCGTACCCTAGGGGTGGTGTGTGCGAATTGTGTGTCATGTTTCAGTTATTTGTCTTGTCATGTTTGTCGGGTTCTACGCTTGATTTTAATTAAGACATTCATTCTTGCATGCATATTTAACAGTTATAAGTTGCGAGGAAATAAAGCTAGACTATTACAAATGGCGCGGGTCCACATCGCCAAAATTAAACCGGACCCGATTTAGCGGAAAAAATAAATAAAGCGAAGAAATAAAGTGCGAAAAGTAAATTACATGGCTTAGGGACAATTACATAATTATAATTAAACGACATAAGATAAATGCGCAAATTAAATAATTGAAACGAAACTAGGGCGTCGGACCCCTGTGCAAACAATTAAAATTAATCAAGGAAATTAAAATTAAAATTAAATGACCAATGGTATTTTTGATATTTTTGTATTTTTTAGATTTAATAAGGAAAAGGAGAATTAATTAAATTAAGTGGCGAACCCTAATTCTAATATTTTTTTAATTATTAAGAAAGAATTAAAATAGGACCTAAATTAAACCTAATTCATTTATGTACATTTTTAAGTAAGAAAATAAATAAATAAATAATAATTATTATTCTACAAAAAAAAAGGAAAAATATTAAAGTGAAATAAAAATAATTAACAATTAAGACCTAATTCTATTTTGTTGGATTTTTATTTAAAAAGGGAATTAAAATTAAAACCTAATTACACTACATAATTTACATTCTAATTTATTCATGAAAATAATTAATATATAAATATTTATTAATTTTTGGCCTTTTCTGATTTTTTAGTGTTTTTATATTTTGTAGGAAAAATAAATTAATTAATTAAAGCAATAAAAATAATATAATACAATAATTAAAACAACAAAAAGAAAAGAAAATCAAACCAGGGTGGGGTGTTGCCCCAAGTAAGGAGGTATGAATTTGAGAGGCCTGGCCCAATAAGCTGGGAATTAGTTGACTTTTTTGGATCCCATGCAACGCGTCTGACCAGGGTTTATGTGTTCATCCATCCTAGACCCTTGATTTGTAAGCAGCTGGACGCGTGTTCCCTGGATTTTGAGTGTGCATGGTATGCTCTAATGAGGAATCTGCATGGGAATTGATTTGGAAAAATAATATGGAATTATTCAGACCTGGGACTTGAACCCAGGTCTTGGAGATTGCACGCTTCTATCCCTGCCACTGAGCCATGTGATCTTCATTTAATATATAATATATCATAAATAATATAAAAGAAAAATAACGCTAACTGGTGAAACACGCGCGAATTTCAAAAGGACCTATCACATGGTGACAACGAGGTTGTCTTCTTCGCTTTCCTGAAACAAGAAACTCATGGGCAACGGTTTTTGATCGTGGCTTTAGGGGGTTTATGAGAAAATAGCGATTAGACATATATGAAACATAAATTCATCGCGAGGGTTCAGACCTCATCGTCTGGAGGTGCTGAGTCCAACCCTGGCCATCTTGAACCCTAATTTTACCTGGTTGTGAAACCCCCAATTTGGGAAACCTGTAACCCTAGTATGTAACAATGGCGAATTCGCGTAGGTGACTCAAAAACACAATCAAACGTTGCAGTTAGTTCAGGAACATCAATATAAACATGAATCCATGAAAAAAAATGCAAAATAATGCTTAATTCATGCTATGCGATTTCAAGATTTTCTTGATACAGTTGGACTCGTGTGTACCAATTCAGGGCCTTTTTGTTGTTGTTATTGATTGAGAAAGGTTCAAGAATGCCTCAGGATGTTATTGGAATAAAAATTGGAGCTTGAATCACACTAAAACCTTGATTTCAGTATTGGTGTTTTTATGAGAAAATTCAAGAATGCCAAAGCTTGTTCATGCGCAGCTTGGAGTCTAGGAGCATTAGGGTTCTCATTCTGATCATATATGGAGTGATTAGGTCAAGAAACATTGGGCAAAATCTTATGCATTGATGAATTTCAATATTTGATTTTGGAAAATCTTTTTTCATATCTTTTTCATGTTGTTTTTGTTCAATCATGTGCCAATCATACCAAAACTTGCCTATTTAAGACTTACACGAAATATTGAGCTTATAATGTGCATGAAAAGATTTCTTTAGGTTAGTTTGATATTTTTCATATATTAAAATCATTTAAATGAATATAAATTAATATTAATTCAAATAAATAATTAAAAATTATGAGAATACTTCCCTTTGGGCCTAATGGTCGTGCATAGGCTTGGCATGAAGAAACTTGGAAGAAAATTGGGCCCATTTGCATTTTTAGGCCTTTTGCATCAATGTTGATTTTCAAAATTTTCCAAAAATTTCCCAACTTCCACAAGGCATAACTTGGTCAATTTTTAAGCTTTTCACATGTTCTTGGACATTTTGGAAAGGTCTTTGAGTCCTTTAACCAATGCCTTTGGTCCCATGTCATTTTGATTTACCAATCTCAAGTTATGGCCTTTGACTTAAAGTCACTTTTTGTTGACTTTTGAAAATGACCTATAATGTTGAAATTGATAACTTTTTGTGAGAGCATTTCTTGGACTTGGAACATGAAGATGAATTGTAGGAAATGTCTTTCTCTTCAAAATGAGCTTTGGATGGAATTTTTCTGATAATCCATGTGAAAGTTATGCCCTGGTCAATTTCAGTTGACTTTTTCAGCTGTCCAAATATAGCAACTTTTGCATCTTTGATGATTTCTGAGCCAAATCTTGAAAATCATGATCAAGCATTGATCAAATGATGTTTGTGGCTCCAAAATGATGTGTTGACCAAAAATTCGAACTTTTGACTGTCAAATGACCATTTTGCCCCTACAGTTGACTGTAGTGCAATCTAGGGTTTTGACTGTGCAATCTTGAGCTGAATGCCTTGAAACTTGACATGAGGATACTTGACCATCTTTGTAGGCATATGAGACTTGATTGGGCCTTTGAAAAGTTCATTTGCTTGATCAGAACTCAAACCCTAGTTTTGACTGTATAGGAGACAGTTGAGCTGCACAACCCTTGGGGCATTTTGTGACCTTGACTTGGCAATTTCTTGATGAATATGGGAGGGCAAATTTTGGGGTACAACAACTATGTTGAAGTCTTTTCCTGGTCGTACGAAGACATTCCAGGACTTGAAGCTGATATCGTGGTCCATCGTCTACCAACAAAAGAAGGCTTCCCTCTGGTAAAACAGAAAGTCAGTCGCATGCGGCCAGACATGTCAGAGAAGATCAAGACTGAAGTCATGAAACAATTCAACGTCAGATTCTTAGCCTTCACCTCCTATCCACAATGGGTCGCCAATGTTGTTCCAGTGCCTATAAAGGACGACAAAGTGCGCATGTGTGTGGATTACTGAGATCTGAATAGGGCAAGCCCTAAGGATGTCTTCCCGCTTCCCCGCATCAATATTCTGGTTGACAATACCGCACAGCATAAAGTGTTATCATTTATGGATGGTTTCTCAGGATATAATCAAATCAAAATGGCACCTGAGGAAATGGAGAAAACAACCTTCGTCACACAGTGGGACACATTCTGTTAAAAGGTTATGCCGTCCGGGTTGAAGAACGTTGGGGCAACTTATCAGCGTGCCATGGTAGCTCTATTTCACGACATGATCCATCATGAAATAGAGGTCTATGTGGATGACATGATAGCCAGATATCAAACTGAAGAGGAACATCTTGACCATTTACAAAAATTGTTTGATAGATTAAAGAAATTCAGGATGAGGTTGAACCCGAATAAATGCACATTTAGGGTGAGATCAGGTAAACTCCTAGGCTTCGTTGTCAGTGGTAAAGGTATCGAAGTCGACCCTGACAAGGTGAAAGCTATACAAGAAATTCATGCTCCTCGCACCGAGAAGGAAGTCGTAGGATTCTTAGGACGGCTTAATTACATTTCCAGATTCATTTCTCACTTAACCGCTACTTGTGAACCAATCTTCAAATTACTGAAGAAAGATCAAGTAGTCAAATGGAATGATGAATGCCAAACTGCCTTTGACAAGATCAAGGAATACCTTCAAGAGCTTCTTGTTTTGATGCCGCCAGTCGAGGGAAGACCTTTGATCATGTATCTAACTATCTTGGAAAATTCAATGGGGTGTGTGCTGGGGCAGTATGACGAGTCTGGCCGAAAAGAGCATGCTATTTATTACCTGAGCAAAAAGTTTACCGACTGTGAAACAAGATATTCACTACTCGAGAAAACTTGTTGCGCTCTGGCATGGACTGTTCTCCTGCTAAGATGGTATATGCTGACCAATACTACCTTATTGATATCCAAGATGGATCCAATTAAATACATATTCGAGAAGCCTGCCCTCCCTGGGAGAATAGCAAGATGGAAAATGATCCTGACTGAACACGACATTCAGTACACTACCCAAAAAGCAATAAAGGGCAGTGTACTAGCCGATCACCTTGCTCATCAAGCTGTGGATGACTATCAGTCCATGAAATTTGAGTTCCCAGATGAAGACATCATGATTGTAAACAATTTTGAAGAACTCATACCATATGATGGACCTGAACAAGGATCCCGATGGACCTTCATTTTTGACGAAGCCTCAACCGCACTCGGCAATGGCATAGGTGTTGTAATCATATCCCCTGAAGGATGTCATACTCCATTCACTACAAGACTTTGCTTCAATTGTACAAATAACATGGCAGAATACGAAGCGTGTATTTTTGGTCTCATAGCTGCCATAGATCTGGGAATCAAATCCTTAAGTGTATTTAGAGATTCAGCCTTAGTCATCAGTCAGATTAAAGGATAATGGGACACGAAACACCCTAACCTCATCCCCTATAAAGAACATGTGTTGACACTAATCCCACATTTTGAGGAAATTACCTTTGAGCATTTTCCACAAGAGGAAAATCAACTAGCAGACGCGCTAGACACTATGTCATCCATGTTTAAACTCAAGTGGGGTAACGAGGCTCCCCAGATCACCATTGAATGGATGGATGAACCAGCTTACTGTCACGAGATCGATACTGAAGAAGTAGTGGACCAGCTTTGGTTCAATGAAGTTAAGAGGTATCTCGAGGCTCAAGAGTATCTGGAAGGAGCTTCAGTCAATGATAAGAAGTTCTTGAGAAGATTCTCTGCTAATTTCTTCCTCAATAATGGCATTCTCTACAAGCGCAACCACCAATCTGTTTTGCTTCGTTGCATAGACAATGTTGAGGCAGAAAAGATCATGCCTGATCTACATGAAGGCACTTTTGGCACCCATTCCATGGGCATACGATGGCTAAAAAGATCCTACGGGTAGGGTACTACTGGTCTACCATGGAAGCAGATTGTTATAGGGATGCGCGAACCTGCCACAAGTGTCAGATCTACGCTGACAAAGTGCATATACCTCCAGTGCCTCCAAACGTCCTGACTGCTCCCTGTCCATTCGCGATGTGAGGCATCGATATGATTGGAGAAATTAAACCTACAGCTTCTAATGGACACCACTTCATTTTGGTGGCCATTGACTACTTCACGAAATGGGTTGAGGCAGCTTCTTTCGCCTTTGTTACCAAGAATGTTGTGGCCCGATTCATCAAACAGAATCTCATTTGTCGGTACGATATCCCAAAGAGAATCATCACAGACAATGGTACGAATCTCAACAATACTATGATCACCGCACTATGCGTGCAATTCAAGATCCAGCACCATAATTCTTCTCCTTACCGGCCAAAAATGAATGGTGTTGTCGAAGCCACAAATAAAATCATCAAAAAGATCATACAAAAAATGACAGTGACCTACAAGGACTGGCATGAGATGCTACCATTCGCTCTCCACGGTTATCGCACCACAGCGTGTATATCAACAAGGGAAACTCCATTCTCCTTGGTATACGGCATGGAAGTTGTCCTACTAATTAAAGTCCAAATACCTTCTCTAAGAATCACAAAGGATGCAGGGCTGAATGACGATGATTGGATTCAAACTCGACTTGACCAGTAAAACCTAATTAATGAGAAGAGGCTTTCGGCTGTCTGTCACGGCCAGATGTACCAAAAACGCATGATCAAAGATTTTAACAAAAAGGTTAGACGTCAGGTATATCAGGTTGGTGACTTGGTAATCAAGCGTATCATATTACCACAAGGTGATCCTAGGGGAAAATGGACTCCTACATACGAAGTACCATTTGTGATCAAAAGCATATTCTCTGGTGGAGCAATGATCTTAAGCACTACGGATGGCGACGACCTTCCGCACCCTGTGAACGCGGACATAGTCAAAAGATACTACGCATAAGAGACCCGCTAGGTTGACACACCTAGGCAAAACCAGGGCATCCCGGTGAACCACAAAGATTCGGGCAAAAATTAGGGATAAAATAAAAAAATGTGTACACCCGGCAAGCTGAAAACCCGAAAGGGCGGCTTGGGAAAAAAAGGGTATCCTGGTGGACTGAAAACCCGAAATGGCGGTTCAGGAAAAAGTTAGGGAAGTAAAGCGTATGACTATGTCCCGTTGGATCACCTTACAGACAACCTTTAGCCTCGACTGACAAGCTCAAACGATTATGATCTATCCAATCAGCTTTAGACAAGGCTGCAAGTGGACAAGATGCTCAGAGACACGAAAGCTATAGCAGAACGGGAACCCCGTGGGATTATTTCACATAGCTATATTTTATTTGTATCAAATATTCATTTTTCTACGACGACATTCTCTTACTATGTTATTCGTCTCATTATAATAAAAATACTTATTCAAGTTAATACAAAGATATCCCTTTGAAAGTCCAAAACTATCTGTATTTCTTTTTCCGTGTTTTGTTTACAAAAACGTCCAATGATTTATTTTTGAACATATGGATTTGAACGTGACTACTGTTTACAAATGAACAAAAAAAAGGACAGAAAATAGAAAGACAATCACTAATGGCTTTAAGAAATAGGATAATATCTTTAGACTATTCCATAAAATCCCCCGCATGTACCTTTTCCAACAAGAACGGAAACCCGAGACATCCCGCTACAGGATCGCTAACATATCTCCAGTATGCAGCTTAATGATATCAAGCTCTCTCACATCCCCGGAAGAACAAAACTTCCAGTTACCGCTCCTAAGATTCCTCAGTGAAAGTCGCCCAATTTCTCAGGATTCCCCAACAGGATTTCACAAGGTCCACAGGCAATGCACGGCATTTTCCCTTACACAATAGAGTTTATTTCTCTAACAAATGGAAGCTCATCAACTCATCAGCACTTCAAGACATGAAGACTAGCACTCCTTATACCCAGCAGTACCCGGGGATTTATTTTCCCTTACTCCAGCAGTACTGCGGCATAATAATTAACGTGTCCATACATTACATCCATACGTCATAACATTGACAGAAAAAATACATACGACACAATCTCATTTATTTTGAGGACATCATTACACTATGCATTTCATACATCATGACATTGCATACAACTAACCTTTCATCTTTTTCAGGAAATATCAATCAAAAGAGAATTATCGTCAAATTTTCAACAAGTCAATTACAGATCAATTCCCAAGAAAGGATTGGTCAACCATCTACATAACAGATATTTCTTTCAGATCCCTTCCGGTTCAGTTTAAATCCCTTAATGGTTTATTCTGATTCTTTCCCGCAGACGTTTTCTCTGGTTCAGATAAATCTCTTAATGATTTGTTCTGATTCTTCTCCAGATCTCTTTTGGTTCAGTTTAAACCCCTCAACATTTTATCCTAATACTTTCCAAAGGAACACTTCAGGTTCAGATGAATCTCTCAACGATTTATTCTGATTCTTTCCTACAGACACTTTCTCTGGTTCATATAAATCGCACAAAGATTTGCTCTAATTCTTTCCAGTTAAAGAATATTCAAGATCTTTTTTGGTTTAGTTTAAACCCCTCAACAGTTTATCCTGATACTTTCCAAAGGAACACTTCAGGTTCAGATAAATCTCTCAACGATTGATTTTGATTCTTTCTCGCAGACGCTTTCTGGGGTTCAGATAAATCTCTCAACGATTGATTCTGATTCTTTCCCACAGATGCTTTCTCGAGTTCAGATAAATCTCTCAATGATTTATTTTGATTCTTTCCTGCAGACGCTTTCTCTGGTTCAAATAAATCACACAAAGATTTACTTTGATTCTTTCCAGTTAAAGAATATTCAAGATCTCTTTTGGTTCAGTTCAAACCCCTCAAAGTCTTATCCTAATACTTTCCAAAGGAACACTTCTGGTTCAGATAAATCTCTCAATGATTTATTCTGATTCTTCTCCAGATCCTTGCTGGTTCAGTTTAAATCCCTCAACAATTTATTTTGATTCTTTCTTCAGACAATTTTTCTGGTTCAGATAAATCACTCAAAGATTTACTCTAATTCTTTCCAGTTAAAGAACATTCAAGATTTCTTTTTGTTCAGTTTAAACCCCTCAATGGCTCATCCTGATACTTTCCAAAGGAATACTTCTGGTTCAAATAAATCACTCCAAGATTTATTCTGATTCTTCCGAGTCTAACAACATATAAGACTGCTTTTGGTTCAGATAAGTCGCTCCAAAGATTTATTTTGATTCTTTTCCAATTTGAAATCAAGTTCAAACTTAGTCCTTTTTCTGTCAACAGTTTCTCTTGGATGGCATCTATAAGCCCATCTCTGGAAAATCTCCATCATTCCTCCAAATGGCATTTATAAGCCCATTCACAATCCATCTTCGAGTGCAAATTTATGGGCACTCTAGTGTCCAATCATCTTCCACCTTCAAGTCATGAATGGCCGATCCGCCAATCTAACTCTTCAGGTTTAAGAAGATTAAACACGGGTAGATTTTGTACCCCAAAATTTTCCCTCTCATTTATCAAATATTTTCTCACAAGATCTCCTTTGGTTCAAGACTACACAAGGGTTGATCAGCTCAATACACCTCCTTAAGCACTGATGACTGAAATTAGGGTTTTAGATTGCCCAAGGATAATTGAACTTTTAATGCCTCATATGAATTTCATGGATCATTATGGACACTCAAGATTTCTCATGTCAAGTTTCAAGTCTTAGATCATATTTTTGCTCAGTCAATTGAGCAGTTGACCTAAAAATCAGGTGTATTGGGAGAAAAGTCAATTATGGCCAATTTATAGTCAAACTTCATAATTTTTTATCCATGTCAACATTATAAACTCATATGTATCATTCGATTAAGTTTGGACCACAATTCCTCAAGAAATTTGATCAGATCATCAAAAGGGCAAAATGGTCAAAATTAGGGTTTTGACTAAGGATTGGAAATTTTTTATTTTTGACCTAGCAAATGGTTAGTTGGTTTGAGGCATGATCTCAAGAGTTCAATGGAATCATTTTGACCTAATGGCATGACTCAAAACATCCCTCAAGATCAATTGATTGATAGTTGATTTTCAGTCAACTGATCAAAAGTCAATTGTACACTAAAAAGTCAAACTTTGACTTTTTGGTCAAAATCAAGTGTCAAAGATCACAATTCATCAAAACATGTAAAAAAATGAAACTTGTTCATCAAGAAATAAAAAATTCAAGATTTCATTTTGAAAAGTCAAAGTTTTCAAACTTAGAAATTTTTCTAAGTGTTGAAAACTTCATATTTTTTCACAACTTTGAGGCATTTTTTCACCATGATGAAAGATGATTCAAAGGAAACTTTCAACATGAAAGTTGTAGATATCCATGAGATCTAAAACATTTCTTTGCACAACTTCTCATATAAATTCTTGGATCTCAAGTTATTAATCCATGAAGTCATGGTCATGAAACTAAAACACTTAGTGAAATTTTGAGCATTTTAGGTCAGGATTTTGACCTAACTTCTGACCCAAGTTTCACATAGTTCCATTTGTATTTTGTAAAAGTGATTCAAATAGGGGTTGTATAGAACATTACAAGCTTTCCTAAATATCCAGGAACTCCTTGAGATCATTTGTGAGCAGGGAGAATCGAAGGCCAGAAGTTGGGGCTTCAAGTTGTTTTGCAAGGCAAAATTTGTGATGCAACATGATCCAAATCCATAGCCATGCTACATAATATTCACTTTGCAGACCTCAAACTTGTGTTTCACTCTATAATTAATGGTTTACACAATTGATTAAGCCCTTATCCAAGTGTTTGAAGCTTTGTCCAAGTTGGTTTCCATTTATGGAACAAAGTTACCATTGTTATTTTGTTAAAGCATTGCTTTTGCAAATGTCAACTCTCCTTGAGCTCCTAACTTATTGTATTTGTACATACTCAAGATAAAGGGTCATAAGCAAACATGTTTAAAGTGCCTAACCACTCTACATGCTTTTACTTTCTACCTTGAAACTACATTTCTCACTTTTCTTCAAAATAAAGCAACTTAGCCATAACCCTATAACTCAGAAATCCATTTTGCAAAACATCTCTAACCTTTTGCTTATAGATACACAAGTTGTTTGCAAGAAAACACACGCATACAAAATCCCTAAAACACACAAGAACTCGGGATTGAATCAAAAATCACCATTAATGCACATTTTGACCCAAAACTTGAAACTCACATCTCCCTCGTGCATTTTCAAGCCCTTTGGTTCATAAAGCATCTAAACATCAAATACAACTCATCCCTGACCCTGTTAGACGATTGTAACACCATTTCCACCATCTTCCATTGTCAAAAACAGAGATTTTCACTTGTACTTCTCCAGCACGATTCAGACATCTCCAGTAAAAACTAAACAATGCATTAGCATCCTAGAGGGTCACTTAAGCTATTATGATCATCACAACACCTTGTGGAGTGCTCAAACTCAGAATACGTTTTCCAGTTTTGAGGTAAGTTTCCTTAATTTTGAACTCTCTCTACAAGCATCATTATTGATTCATTTATGAAGATAAAATGTAGACCTCATTGCTCTGAAGCTGTACATATCCTTAGTTTTCATTTACATGGCTTGAGCCTAGAGAATTTTAAGTTTGAAGTTTCTGAAAAAATTAGGGTTCAAATTAGGGCCAGATAAATTCTCATTCATCTTTGATCTATAGCCTTAGTTGTTTACATGGTTAGATTCGTGAGGAAAAATAGCACAGTTTCCATGTTTACATTTTCCATTTTTGTTGATAAATGAATGAGATACAGATGGTCTGGCTGGATGAAGGTTAAATACGAAGTACAGGTCATGGAGACGTTTTACATTATGTATTTATTCTTTCACAAAAGTTAACGGATGTACAGCCACACCAGTGGAAAGGCAGCACGCTGGTAACCAAGAGGGCGTGGGTTCAACACACAGCATGCTGCCTTTTGCATTTTGTCCACATATTTTTTGTCATTTTTCCTTCAAACGCATTTGGGCTCTCTCCCTTGGGCCTGATTCATTTTTACTCACTAATACCCCTTAAAGAAATGAAAAACACAAGAAAGGGGGGTTGAATTTAAACTTTAAAATCGAAAGCAATAGACACGGTATTTTTATCCTGGTTCGTTTGATCTCAAACTAGTCCAGTCCACCCGCCAAGGTGATTTCACTTCTCTCCAACGAGGACTTAATTCACTAATCAAATCTGATTACAATACTACTTTGGCAACTGCCAAAGTCTTCTTGAGTACAACCACAACCCGGTTTATCTCAAGGAAAATTAGCTTAATCAAAATAAAATAATATATTGTGTATTGTTGTTTTTCCTTACAAAAACTGTATCACTACTGTGATATTTTACAAAACTTGAGCGTTTAAGAGAATATGAAAGATTGCATCATTTGAGAGGTATGTGCAGTAGTATGTCAAAATCGTAAATGATTTATCCTTTAAGCTTGTTTATATAGGCGTGGAAATCTTGTCCAACATAAAGTGTGATAATGGACACTCAATGTTATTTCCATATTTAGAAGATTCTTGTCTGAATGAAGTCGTTGCATATGATGTTGTCTTTATTGAAAAGTAACGCTTCAGAACTAGAACCTTGTATGCTGCATTTGCTTCAGAACATTGATGACTCAGAGATGTGAGGATCTGATGGTATATTAGACTTCTGTTCAGAATCAGAGTATTCTTCACTTCAGCGTAGATTTTGATCATCATTCTTCAGAACATTCTGATTGTCTCAGCTTGAAAGCTGTTGTAGCTTAATTTGATGTTGTTTCAGTCAGAACTTCTGCATACAAAATAACACAAATTTAGAATGCATATTTATTCTTTGTGTTTGTTATCATAAAAACTCTAATTAAGGGTTGTAGAATCAAACTATGTTCTAACAATCTCACCCTTTTTGATGATGACAAAAACTAGGATTTTCAATGAAAAATATAGAACAAAAAGCTTAAGAGAGTCTCCCCCTGAGTTGATTACTCAGATAGAGATGAGTTACTTCCCTGAAGTTCCTTCTCGTTAGAGCTTTTGATGCACGTCCTTTTGTTCTTATCAGAATATGTTCATGTTCAAGCTTTTCAGAAAAACATAGAGGTTAAAATATTCAGAATGTTTGAGACTTTGTCCCGGTATACTGTTATTGAAAATATCTTACTTTCTCCCCCTTTTTTTCAGGTATCAAAAAGCAATATAATCAGAGTCAAAAATATGATTTATATTGAAAATAGAATGCAATGACATTTTTCAGAAACAAGGAGGATAAGATGAAAAATACAGATAAACAATTAAAGAAAATCTAAGAAGGAGGGGGAAGTCGTATGAACAATGCTTCCAACAAGATCTTAATCTGAGTGCTTGATTCTTCTTGCTTTTCCAGAATGTCTTTGATTTCTTTTGTTGTATCTTCTTGTTTATCCAATATATCCCTGATCTCTTTGTTTGTGTCTTCTTGCTTATCCAGTCTGGCATAGATTAAGGCATTCTCCTTCTGCAACTCTTCCAGAGCTTGCATGACGAGAGACTAAGCTGGTGTATCTTCAGGGGTTGCATGTCGTTCAGAACACTCTGCAGCCTCTTCTGATTGAACAACTTCTTATGTTGCAATCACCTTTTCTGGAGCAGTAGTCAGAGGGTGACTATCAGAATATGGTTCAGTGGCTTCTGAAGGTTGGTGCTCTTTCCAGGGAACATTATCCAGCAGAAGAGTTTCTTTCTTGTCCCAGGGGCTCAGAACTTGATCTTTGAAGGCTTTAAGTTGATCACTGAAGTTCTGCTGAGCCCTTTTATAGCTCAATTATTTCAGCTTCTGGGTTTCAGAGTTGAACCATTTTCTGAATCATTCCCACACAGAATCAGAAGCAGCAAGATTAGAAATCTCTTGACTAGCTTGCTTCAAAGAAGTAATCTTTTCATGTATTTATGTTTCAAAAATCAACAGATTCTTACCAACATCTGATTTGGTTAAGGTTGGTTTAGGTTTGGGGGTGGCAATTTTGTTTGAGGTGGAAGCTAGATGGTCCAGCGCTTGTAGATTAATGACAATTCTGAGGGGTTCAGCTGGAAGGTTGATAGGTAGGGAGTGGAAGAGTCAGAAATTAGGATTGGTGAGTGAGGGGTGTTTGGTGGTGTAGATTCATATGGTGAAGGTATTTCTGGAATATCATGAATGGAGAGAGGTAAATGAACTGTAAGAGGTTTTGTTATCCCAGGAATTGGGGTAGAGGTATCAGAGTCTGAAAGGGAGTCTTCTGATTGGTTTGCGGTAGGGTGTTCAATTTCTGGTTCAGGTATTTCAGAAGATGGATTTTCAGATTGAGGAGTGAGAGGATTTTCATTTTCTGGTTGGGGTGAGTGGAAGTTTTGATGTTCTGGTTGAGGAGAGTGTGGTTGTGGATTTTCTAGTTAAGGAGAGTTTGGTTGTGGATTTTCTGGTTGAGCAGAGTGTGGTTGTGGATTTTCTGGTGGTTGAGATTGAGTATTTGGATTTTCTGGGAGTGGTGAGGAAAAGTCTTGATCAAACAGTTCAGTATCAGATAGAACTCTTGCAAGTTCTGGTTGATGTTGTTCTGGATTTGGATTGGGGGAGTGAGGTTCATTTAAGAAATTTCCAAGGGTTACAGATGGGTCAAACTCTATGTCAAAATCCTCAAATATTTTGGGTGAAGAATTTTCTGTTGGTTGAGGGGGAATGGTTTCAGATGTTGGAATAGATATTGATTCAACAACAGAAATAAAAGATGTGTTACCTTTCTCCTTCGCAGCTTTGGGTGTCCTCTGAGAGGATCCTTCTCCTGCTGCCTTCCTCTTTCTGGATTTCTTTAGCACAACCTCTGGAGCTGGCTTGTGCAGATCTTGGATGTTGATTTCTGGAATAGTCCCATCAGCCTTGCAAGCTTTAAGGTATCTGACTATAATCTCTAGAGAGGCATCTATCTCAGAGAATAGTGGAAAGTCCTTCAGAGGGATTCTCCTAGAAGTGATGACCTCATGAGAAGCAAGTGTTGGTTCCTTCTTAATGTTTTCAATAATCTTCATTTTCTTCAGATTCTTGGCATTCAAGGGTTTCCCAGCTGTTGCTTCTGGAGTACTGATTTCTTGAGCCTCTGTCAGATGTTCTATCAGCCTGTTTTTCGTTAGAATATCTGAAATTAATCTTCTTAGAGGAATCCAATCCCTCTTATTTCTTTCTTCTTCTCTTGTGTTTTTCACACTTGTTCATAGATGGTGGAAGAGCAAATGTGGAAGGTTTATTTTGGTCTTCTTTGCAAAGAAATATATCAGAAACTACTGATCAATGTTGATGTAATCAGGAGAGCTTGTAGGCTTCCTATGATTGATACATCCCAAAATTATTCTAGCCCAGATTCTGTAATGATCTTTCAAGTCTTTGATCTTGCTGGATGGCTGTCCAGAAGTGAAGATTTCCCTAGCAGTGGATTTTAGGTCAGAACACTTATCAGCCATATCAATGCATCTGACTCCACCATCATTGTATCCAATAAGTTTCACAATCAAATCTTTTGTAATCACTATCTTCTTCCTCATAACATATGATGTGACCTGGTGGTTGGATGAAGTAGCATGAATCCAAAACTCTTTAATAAGAATGGGAAAAATTGGTCCCAACAGACGATCAAAGTATTTGTTCCATCCCTGTGCAGTTACATCTTCATACAGATTAAACCCATTTTCTTATAAGCTTTCAAAATCAACGATCAACTCACAGAGAACTTCAAGGTTGTCGACTAGAGTGAGTAGCGTTCTAATGGGCTCCTCATATTGTTCAGTAGATGAAGAGTCAGGAGCACTGTTGAGATTCTTGAGACTTGATGATGATGCCATTGTTCACATGGATTCTTTGAAGAAAATTTATAGAAAGGGTTTTTGAAAACGAAACTAGAACAAGAGAGAATATTGAAGATGCTAAAACGTGAATGAATAAAATAGTAAATTGAGTTTATACAAGTTCTTTTGGAAAACGTAATCAGTAAGAAAGAGAAAATAAGTAATGATTATATGAATTAATGAAACATGAAATTAGGGGATTTAGAGAGATATTGAACAGTTACCAATGATAGTGTCTCAATGCATCCAATCAGAGCCTTGGACCCTTCAGAATTTGAACGCATGTTCATCCTCAGAAGGTAGCTTGTGAAAGGATGACAAATGTTTGATGGTGTGAACTGCACGCCTCTATCCTTGAAATGAAAAGTTCAGATCTTCATAGATAGATTTTGAGGCAACTGTACTTCTAACTTCTGAAGACAAGTTGATCAGAAGTTCACAGAAAACATTAAAATTCTGAGGGTTAGAATATGCAAATAAAACATTTTATTCTGTACACAATTTCATGTTGAGATGTTTCATAATGAAATTGAATCTATCTTGAGAAAGAGGTTTTGTAAACACATCAGCCCATTGATGGTCTGTGTCAATAAATTTAAAAGTAAGAATTCCTTTCTGAATATAATCCCTAATAAAGTGATGTTTTATTTCTATATGCTTGGCCCTAGAATGAAAAATGGGATTTCTTGATAGACATATGACAGAAGTGTTATCATAGAAGATAGGAATGTTACTCTCAAATATGTTGAAGTCTCCAAGTTGACTTTTCATCTAGAGCATTTGAGTGCTACATCTAGCAGATGCTATGTATTCAGCTTCTGCTGTTGATAGTGCTATTGTGGACTGTCTCTTGTTGTCCATGAGATCAGGTTGTCTCCCAAAAACTGGCAACTTCCAGAAGTGCTTTTACGCTCTACTCTGTCTCCAGCAAAGTCAGCATCACAGTATCCTACTAAGCTGTATTCATTGGATTTTCTATAAAACAAACCCAGATTAGTAGTACCTTTCAGATACTTGAAAATTCGCTTAACTGCTGTTAAGTGAGATTCTCTAGGATCTGATTGGAATCTAGAACATAAGCAAACACTGAATAAAATATCAGGCCTTGAAGCCGTCAGATAGAGGAGAGATCCAATCATACCTCTGTAGATTTTTTGTTCTACATTTTTACTTACCTCTTCCTTTTCCAGAATGCACGTGGGATGCATTGGAGTCTTTGAGGGCTTACATTATGAGAGTTTAAATTTCTTCAGAAGTTCTCTGACATATTTGCTCTGATGAATGTAAGTTCCTTCTGGAGTTTGGTTTATCTGAATGCCCAAAAAGAATTTAAGTTCCCCCATTAAGCTCATCTCAAACTCTGCCTGCATGCACTTAGCAAATTCTCTTCCCAGAGAAGGTTTAGTGGATCTAAAAATGATATCATCTAAGTAAATCTGACAAACTAAAATGTCCTTAAATTTCTTACATAACAAGGTTGTGTCCACTTTCCCTCTGGTGAATTTCTTTTCTAACAGGAAGTTACTTAGTCTTTCATACCTAGCTCTGGGAGCTTATTTTAGACCATAGAGTGACTTATTTTAATTTGAAAACATATTCTGGGTGTCTGGAATTTTCACTTCCAGGGGGTTGGTGCACATATACCTCTTCATCTATGTAACCATTTAAGAATTCACTTTTGACATCCATCTGATACAGAGTGATGCTATTATTGACAGCAAAGGAGATTAAGAGTCTGATAGATTCTAACCTGGAGACTGGAGTAAAGGTTTCTGTATAGTCTATCCTCTCTTGCTGACTATAACCTTGTGCCAACAGTCGTGCCTTGTTTCTGATGACTTATGCTTTCTCATTCAGTTTGGTTCTGAACACCCACTTTGTTCTAATGACATTGAATCCTTTTGGTTACGGAACCAGATCCCATACGTCATTTCTGGTGAACTGATTTAATTCCTCCTACATTGTCAGAATCCAGTTATTGTCCAAAAGAGCTTCATCAATTGTTGTTGGTTCAATCAGTGAGACCAGTTCCATGAGGGATTCTTCAGAGTTTCTGAATGTTGATCTTGTTCTGATTGGATCATCCTTCTTTCCCAGGATCTTATCTTATGGGTGAGCTATGCTGCTTCTGGATAACCTTTTCTGGAGTTGATCAACATATGGTACTGGAGCACTTGTGACATTTCTTTCTGAAGTTGTTGGAGTGTCTCTGTTGGGAACTTCTGATGAGTTTTCTTCAGTACCTGTGAATTCAACTTCTATATCTGCAAAAGATTCATTCTGATTTGACTTTTGAGGGTCAAGCTTATCATCAAATCTAACACTGATTGACTCTTCAATAATTTGTGTTTCTTTATTGTATATGCTGTACCCTCTTGAGCATTCAGAGTATCCTAACATAATACACTTTTGTGCTTTAGAGTCAAACTTGTTCAGATGATCTTTAGTATTCAGAATAAAACACGTGCATCCAAAAGGATGGAAATAAGAAATGTTGGGCTCTTTGTTCTTCCACAATTCATATGGAGTCTTTTACAGAATAGGTCTTATAGAGATTCTATTCTGAATGTAACACGCTGTGTTAATTGCTTCTGCCCAGAAGATCTTAGCAATGCTAGTCTCATTGATCATGGTTCTGGCCATTTCTTGCAATGTTCTGTTCTATCGTTCTACAACTCCATTTTGTTGGGGAGTTCTAGGACAAGAGAAGTCATGCAAGATGCCTTTTTCATTAAAAAATGTTTCAAATTTTTTATTTTCAAATTCTCCACCATGATCACTTCTGACTTTGACAATTCTAAGATCCTTTTCATTCTGAACTTGGTTACAGAATGCAACGAACATAGAATGTGACTCGTCCTTGTGTCTTAAGAACTTTACCCATGTCCATTTTCTATAGTCATCTATGATCACTAACCCATACTTTTTTCCACTAACAGACGCAGTTTTCACTGGTCCAAATAAGTCTATGTGTAGAAGTTCTAATGGCTCAGAGGTGGAAACAAAAAATTTAGATTTAAAAGCAGGTTTTGCAAATTTGCCTTTCTGACATGCTTCACACAGAGCATCTGAGCTGAACTTCAGATTAGGAAGTCCTCTGACCAGATTGAGTTTGTTAATTTGAGATATTCTTCTCATACTAACATGCCTCAATCTTCTGTGCCAGACCCATTGCTCATTGTTAACAGAGAGAAGACATTTTACTTAGTTCATAAAGTATTATCTTATAAATGTTGTTTTTCCTCTTTCCATTAAAAATGATAGTTCCATCTTTCTGACTAACAACTTTGCATGAATTTTGATTAAAGATTATATCATAACCATTATCACTTAATTGACTTATGGATAACAGGTTATACATTAATCCATCAACTAAAAGCACATTATTGATAGAATGAAGATTACCATTACCTATTATTCCAGAGCCAATGATCTTTCCTCTTTGGTTGCCTCCAAAGTCCACGTAGCCTCCAGGTTTAAGCTCCAAGCTTTGGAACTTATGCTTTCTTCCTATCATGTGTCGAGAGCATCTAGAGTCCAGGTACCATGACTGGTGTTTTAGCCTTGCTGCTAAAGATATCTGCTACATATATAATTTTGTCCTTAGGTACCCATATCTTTTTGGGTCCTGGTTTGTTAGTTTTACCAAAATTCTGTTTGAATTTTGGTTTGACAGAGTAATCATTACTAGTGTATTTTAGGTCATGTGTGTGCCCATATGTGAAGTGTGATTTTAGTGGTGTGCGTTTTATAACAAGGTCCATGACTTTCTTAGGTGGAGATACCTTACCTTGGTATCCTATTCCTTTTCTGCAATTCCTGCTAACTCCATAGATCATTGAAGCCATCATGCTTCTATCTATGTTTTTAGCCAGAAACTTCTGAAAGTTGTGATCATACTCTTTGATGATCTTATCAGCATTACTGGGAGTCTCGGAGATTATTTCTTTCTGAGAGTTTTGTAAATCATTTTCTAATTTTAAAATCTTTTCTTTTAACTCAGAATTCTCTAATCTGAGACTCTCAGTTCTTTCAGAGTCAGAGACAAGTTCCCTTTTTAGGTTCTTGAATTTGACTCTGATCTGCTGATACCTTTCTAGAATTTCATTCATACTTTCTGCAAGTTCAGCCTTAGTAAAATTAACAGTGAAGTCAGGGAATACCTCTTCTATGTCTGATTCTGAGTATGAACCAGAAGCTTCATTGTCTTCTGTCACATTTTCCATGATAGCTATGTTGGCTCTTTTATCATCTGACTCTGATTCAGCATCAGAAGTGTCTGAATCGTCCCATGTTGCCATGAGGTTTTTCTTCTTCTCCTTGAAGAACTTCTTTTTGGGCTTCTCCTTCTGAAGCCTTGAGCAGTCACTTTTGTAGTGCCCTTGTTCATTGCACTCATAGCAGATGATGTCTTTGTTATTTGACTTTCTGTGTCCTGAAGAAGCTTCAGATCTTCTGTGTCCAGAGGAGGACTCAGACTTTCTATATCTAGAGGAGGATTCATTTTGATTCTCTGATCTTCTCGGGTTTCTGATTTTTCTTTGTCTCTGCTTCCACAGTTGATTGACCCTTCTAGAGAGAAGAGACAATTTGTCTTCTTCTGATGAGGATCCATCAGAGGTTTCTTTCATAGCCTGCAAAACCTTAGAATCATATTTTTTTTTTAGATTTTAATGCTAGAGGCTTACCTTGCTTTTAAGGCTCGTCTTCTTCTAGCTCTATCTCATGACTTCTGAGGGAGCTGACAAGTTCCTACAGAGATATCTTGTTGAGATCTTTAGCTAGCTTAAGTGTAGTGACCATTGGCCTCCATTGCTTGGGTAGAATTCTGATGATCTTCTTTACATGATCAGTAGTAGAATATCCTTTGTCAATAACTTTCAGCCCAGCAACAAGAATCTGGAATCTTGAGAACATTGCTTATATGGATTCACTATCTTCCATCTTGAATGCTTCATATTTCTGAATGAGCGCAAGGGACTTGGTTTCTTTGACTTGTATGTTGCCTTCATGCGTCATTCTCATAGAGTCAAACATGTTTTTGGTTGTCTCTCTGTTTGAGATTTTCTCATATTCTGAGTATGAGATGGCACTGAGAAGTATTGCTCTGGCTTTATGATGGTTTCTGAAATCACGTTTTTGCTGGTCAGACATCCTTTTTCTATCTATCTTCTGACCACTTTCATCCACAGGATTTGTGTATCCATCAATTTCCATGTCCCATAGATCAGCATCATGAGCCAGAAAGAAGCTCTCAATTCTGTCTTTCCAGTAGTCAAAATTGTCTCCATCAAAGACTGGAGGCTTGCCTTTGATTTTGTCCTTGTCCTCATGATAGTCAGTGCAGATGTTTTGGCTTGGTCCCACCATAGTGTTTTTCTAAAGCTTGGATCTTGTACTGACACGATTAAGTGTATGAACTCAGAACCAGGCGCTCTGATGCCAATTGAAGAAGTGAAAAACACAAGAAGGGGGGTTGAATTGAAACTTTAAAATCAAAAGCAATAGACACGATATTTTTATCCTGGTTCGTTTAATCTCAAACTACTCCAGTCCACCCGCCAAGGTGATTTCGCCTCTCTCCAACGAGGACTTAATTCACTAATCAAATCTGATTACAATACTACTTTGACAACTGCCAAAGTCTTCTTGAGTACAACCACAACCCAGTTTATCTCAAGGAAAACTAGCTTAATCAAAATAAAATAATATACTTTGTACTCTTGTTTTTCCTTACAAAAACTGTATCACAACTGTGATATTTTACACAATTTAAGCGTATATGAGAATATGAAATATTGTAGTGTTTGAGAGGTATGTGCAATAGTATGTCAAAATCGTAAATGATTTGTCCTTTAAGCTTGTTTATATAGGCATGGAAATCTTGTCCAACATAAAGCGTGATAATGGACACTCAATGCTATTTCCATATTTAGAAGATTCTTGTCTGAATGAAGCTGTTGCATATGATGCTGTCTTAATAGAAAAGTAACGCTTCAGAACTAAAATCTTGCATGCTGCATTTGCTTCAGAATATTGATGACTCAGAGATGTGAGGATCTGATGGTATATTAGACTTCTGTTCAGAATCAGAGTATTCTTTACTTCAGTGCAGATTCTGATCATCATTCTTCAGAATATTCTGATTGTCTCAACTTGAGAGCTTCTGTAGCTTAATTTGATATTGTTTCAGTCAGAACTTCTGCATACAAAATAACACAAATTTAGAGTGCATATTTGTTCTTTGTGTTTGTTATCATCAAAACTCTAATTAAGGGTTGTAGAATCAAACTATGTTCTAACACCCCCCTGTTTGCTCATATCACAACCAAGCCCAAATTCCATTTTATTTATTTTTTCTGATTACAACAAAAAACGTGACTTGGGCCCTTTTACTTTTGTTAACCCCCATTTCCCTTTTTTAACCCCCTGACTTTAATTTTTTATTTTTTATTTTATTTCATCTTTTATTATTATTATTATTATTATTATTATTATTATTATTATTATTATTAATACTATTATTATTATTATTATTATTTTCACTAATAAAAAATCCAAAAAATATTTATATTTTATTATTTATATTTCATTTAGTTTATTTTTCTTCATAAAAACTAAAAGAACAAAAACATTTCCTTTAATAAATTAATTTACCTTTTTTTAATACTTAGATAATTAGTCTTAATTATTATATTATATTATTTCCTTGTGGATAAAATCAATTTAGAACTTAGGGCTTTTATTTGATTAATTTTATTTACTAATTAAATTCACAAAATTCCAAAAAAAACTTGTTTTCTCTAAATTAATTTATTTTACTAACTTAATCTTGATTTTCTTATTTTTTTTTAGTTAATTATTTTATTTTAGTTAACTAGGTCAAAAAACCCTTTTCATGAAAATCAAACAAAAATCACATTTTCTTTTTACATTTACATTCTTGCATTTTATTTATTCATTTTTGTGCAATATTCAATATGGTTGTAATAATTATTTAGATTTAATTTCTTGCAATTCCCCATTTATAATTTGTACACCCCCTCCCCTAAATGATGTAATAGCTTAGTATTTTTATTTTCCGCAATTTAAATGCTTTATATACAAATGTTAGTAATTAGGGTTTTGGATGGAAAGATTAAAACCAACAAGTAGCAAACCCTAATCAAGACAAATCAAGCATGTAAACCAATACACTTGGACACTTACACCCCTAGGGTAAATCCACTTTGTTGCCTTACAAAAATGATCATATTATGCATGTGAGGTATCTTAACAAAAACAAACAAAATACAAGATCATAGTCCATCGATGACGCTATCAAAGTTGCTTTTCAAAAATGATCTTAGTCCCTAAAGAAAATGCTAAGATATCTTACAACATTGCTAATCATGGCTATACGACGACCCTTGCCCGTCCCTTTTACATCTAAAGATAGGGTTTCTTACCAAATCAATGGTAAGATAATAATGTCAAAGGAAAGAGGAAATAAACATGAAAGACTTTTGAGTAGGTAGATTACTCCTAGTTGCTTGCTCAATTTCAAACCAAAGCATCCTTGCTATTTTCAAAACAAACACCAATACTTTCAAAAAACATCTATCAAACTTGAAAACATTTTCAAAAGATCAACACTTTGTATACATTCTTACGAACAAGAATCATTACAAAGTTTGCCTAAACGATGGTGCCTTTTCAAAATACTTTCAAAAAACCACATAAAGCATATTTTCAAACAAAAGCAAGTGATCTAGAAAGTAACTAAGAGCCCATGGAAAACCATGGATAAAAAGGGTGCTAATACCTTCCCTTTTTATAATCTACCCCTCGAACACAAGAAAACATCTCAAAGGTATTTCCTGTTCTTTTCAGCCTTTCCTTTTGGATAAAAGAAAAGTCGGTGGCGACTCTTGCTAACGGCAACATTTGCGATCAAACGCAAAACAACCAAGTCAGATCTCCCACCGTGTTACATATGCGAAAGCAAATGTCATGGTAATTTTCCCACTCTTAAAGCCACTTTCTACCATTTCATCAGTTAGTATCAATATGGTGAAACCAGAAGAAGAACTCCCAATCAATAGGTTGAAAATGGGCCAGTTAATGTACCCATGAACATGTTAACTAGTTCTCTATCAGTTAGTGGTGGTTGGACCCTACCAGCAAGATCCCTCCTGTTGTACCCAAAAATTTGCCCTCCCATATTCTTCAAGATTTGTCAAGATCAATCCTCAAGTCTACTCAAGGAGTTGCACAGTCAAACCATCCTCCTAAGCCAGTCAAAATTAGGGTTTTGGTTCCTTCAAGGAAGTTGAGGTTTTCAAGGGCTCAATCAAGTCCCATAGGCCTACACATATCCTCAAGCATCTACATGGCAAGTTTCAAGACTCACAGGGTCAAGTTGCACAGTCAAAAGCTTCATTTGGTTCACAATCAACTGCAGGGGCAAAATGGTCATTTGGCAGTCAAAAGTCAAAAATTTTGGTCAACATCTTATTTTGAAGCCACAATCATCATTTGATCAAGTCTTGATCATGATTCCACAAGCATGGCTCAAAAATCATCAAGATGCCAAAAGTTTCTATTTTTGGACAGTTGAAAAGTCAACTGTAACTTGACCAAGGCATAACTTTTTCATGGTTCATCATAAAAATCCCATCCAATGCTAATTTTGAAGGGGATGACATTTACTACAACTCATATTCACATTCCAAGTCCAAGAAATGCTCTCACAAAAAGTTATCAATTTCTACATTATAGGTCATTTTCAAAAGTCAACAAAAAGGCACTTTAAGTCAAAGACCATAACTTGAGATTGTTAAATCAAAATGACATGGGACCAAAGGCATTGGTTAGAGGACTTCAAGACCTTTCCAAAATGTCCAAGAACATGTTCATATGATCAAAATTGAGCAAGATATGCATTGGAGAAGTTGGGAAATTTTTGGGAATTTGCAAAAGTCAACTTTGCCCAAAACACTTCATTTTGCTAATGGGCCTCAAATTTCTTCTTGAATCATTGTCCAAGGCCTATGCACGACCCATTGAGATTAAATTGAATTATTTTCTTATTTTTATTAATTATTTGGATTTTTAATTGATTATTAATTCATTTAAATGTAGGAAAATATGAAAATATTGTTTTCAAATCTTTTTATGAAGCAAATAGGCTCAAGGCAAGCTGGCAAATTCGTGTGCCAATCAAAGATGTCAAAAACTCCAAAATTGGAAAGGTTTCTCAATCAAAAAGATGCTAAAAGATTTGATTGAAAATCAAATATATAATCTTCAATACAATGGATTTCATGTGCAAGATTTACCCTAGTTTCATTCCACTATATGTACTGAAGCAAACCCTAAAACCTTGGACGTGCAAAAGTTGCTACAAGAACCATTACCATATTGAAAAAATTCAAAGAAAACCAAAAACTGTTTTTCATATTTTAGATCAATTCAAAGCCTTAGAGTGATTCCAATACATTGCTGGAGGTGTAAGGAACCTTTTGCAATCAAAATCAAGTGTTAACACCCAAAGAATCCCAAGAACAGTCGTACGGTTTGCCCACTCTTTTCCATAATCGAAACTCAAGTTTTATGCATCATTAACATGTTATGATTATTGCTTTGCATTGCTAACATCATTCTGAAGCTAATGGTACAGATTAATTGTATTATGGTGCCCTGAAACGAAAACTGCCATTAAAGAAATCTAGGGTTTTGAAGCTTTGATTTTAGGGCTTTCTTGACCAAGCAAAATTAGGACTAATGATGCCCATGGTTGGACTCAGAAGATCAAGACGAACCCAATGGACATATCGCGCCCTATTTATATAATGCACAGTTCTATTCGCTATTTTCTCTCATTGCATGTTGTGGGGGTTTAAAACCCCCGCTAACCGTTTTTGTTTTACAGGCCAGGCGAAGAAGACGGTGAGCTGGCAATATCCCAGTGGCTAGTTCAAATGGAACGCGCGTTTTTTATCTTTCCAGCATAGTTGTTATGTTTTAAATATTATATTTATTGCATATTATATTAACAAAGACAATGCAGTGGCTTGGTGGTTGATGACATGCTTGGTAATTACTGGGACCTGGGTTCGATTCCCAGGTCCCCCAAACCTTTATTCATATTTTTTCTAAGGTGTTCCTATGCAGGCTTCCAAACAGCGTCCATCATACACCTCAAGCAATCAGCCTGCCAAGTGGCCACTAACGCCAATCGGATGGCCATGAGGCGTGGACCATGGTGTTCCCAATCAATGCAACGTGCAGATGATTCCAAAAGTCAAACAGGCCTGATTCTTAATGGGCCAAATTGCTTCACTAACCTCCCATGGGCCCAGAATACCCCCTGGTTAATTACTTCTTTTCTTCTTATTTTTATTTTGTTTTCTTTTAATTATTTCATAACTAATTATTTTTATTATTTATTTAACTAACAAATTAATTAATTTTCATAATAAATTCAGACTATTAAAATGTAAATATTTTTTATTATTATTAATTACTAATTTCACTTTAATTCATCATTTTGTAAATAAATATTAACCAAATTGAATTAGTTAAATTAGGTTATTTTAATCTTTTTTCATAATAAATAAAATAAACTTAGAATTAGGTTTTAACTTTTAATTTTAATTCTTTTTATTTTTATTTTCATTAAAAAACATAAAAAACACTTTTTTTTCTTTTTTAATAAATAATTAATTAGTAAACTAGGTTTAATATTTTAATTAATTGCAAAAAGGACAAATTACATTCTTTATTCCTCAAAAAGGGTCAAAACCCTAAGGACGTCCTGATTTAATTTCTTTCGCGCATTATCATTATTTTGATTATTTATGTATCTGCTCAAAGGATGTAATAGTTAATTAGGTTTTACCGCTTTCTTTAATTTTCTCGCATTTATTTCCAAACGGGTTTTTGTTTTTGGCGATGTATAGACCCGCACCTTGTAATAGCGTAGATTCAACTTTCCGCACTTTATTTTCCGCACTCTTAACTGTTAATATGCATGCAAGACTGAATGAAAAATAAAACCAATCTGTAGCTCACAAATGACATGTTCAAAGATAAATATCACATGAAAACAACACACATGCACATGCCACTCTTAGGGTACGCCTCACTGGTTGCCTCGAACGTGGTCGTCAAGTATAGGGTGTCTTAGAGGTTGCCCTCCTGTCTAAAGATCCTGTTGCCTCGAAACAGTTGCCTCGGATAAAAAAGGATCTAGGACATTAGGGTTACTTCTAAGGTGTCCTACTATTGCTTCGGTGACCACACATGTCCCTAATCATCGAATTGACCCGAATACCTCCAACGATGGTGCTACCTACTTCTCAATGGTGGGATAGCACTATCTAAAGGACTCTTACACAGCCTAATTCCTTAGAGTAGGTAGATTTCTCCTGGGTACTTGCTCTCTCAAAAAATAAAACAACTTTTCACACCGACACTTTCAAAAAGTTTTCAAACAAATTTTTCATACACTCTTGAGGACCGATATAAGAGTTACTTAGAAATCTTTCAAACAAAACTTTTTTCAAAACCCACAAACACTTGAAAAGCAAACAAATTTTTGAAAACATAAGAGCAAGTACCTAAGAGCCCATGGATAACCATGGATAGAAAGGGTGCTAACACATTCCCTTTCTATAAATCTACCTCCCGAACCGAGAAACATTCTCGAAAAGGAATTTTGTTGTGCTTTTGTCCTTTCCATGTTGGAGAACATAAAAGACGGTGGCGACTCTTGCTTACTGCGACATTTCGCGAACCAGCTTTAAAACAGTCAGTTCTATTTCCACCGATCACACCTCCATTTTTGTGCGTACTCTTTAAACCCATCATTAGTACCCATCGTCATACCTTGAAGTTGGACTCTGGTTGGTGCCAGATTGGCATTGTATTGATACTGATGATAAAAAGTAGTGGCTAGGTCTTCCCATGTATGGATGTAGGAACCCTCCAATTGATAGAACCATTCTAGTTGAGTCTTATCCAGACTCTCTTGGAAGAAATGGACCCAAAGTTTTTTTTCGGTAGTGTGTGGTTGTATCTTGCGCACGTAAGACCTTAGATGAAATTTCGGGCAGGAAACCCTGTCATACTTGGCGAAGACTGGTACTTTGAACTTACGGGGAATGACGACCCCAGTTACTAAGCCCAAATCACCAAAATCCAAACCAGGTACGGCTTTAATTTCAACAGCTTTCAATATATCCTCTAACTTCATGTATTTATCCTCGGCGGGTGGGTATTGTTCATCAAAGTAGTCCTCGTCCTCGGAAGCTTGACCATTTACACCCCCAGCACGAGTGCTTATTTCCTCTTCCACCTGGTTCTCGTCTTCCTCGGATGACTCTTCAACTTTCTGCACCTGGCGAACTGGGCCTTTAAACCTTTTTCCCATGTTTATAAAGGCTTTCTTGTTAGTCTTCTTTTTGGTCGTCAGCAGTTTCATCATCTCTTGTTGTCCCTTTCCCAGGGTCAGCAAGGTTGCTTGGAATTAGGAATTCTGTTCTTACAAATCTTTCACGGTTTGTTCAATATTTATCTTTCTGAAATAAACAGTAGAAAGATGAGTAAACCTGTTGTTGAAAGCTTGCTTATGTTATGATGCATGAAATGCATATGCAAATAATTTCAAGGACTTAGAAGATTTAAATCCGTCTAGACAAAGAAAGAATATACGTTTATTGCATTAATAAGTTCAGATTGATTACAAACATGCTTCTTGCATCATGTGGGCCATCCCTCCTAGCATACCCAAACTGTCACAAAGCCAAACAAGGATTGTAGTTAATACCTCCCCTAATTCCAAGTAGAGGGACATTAGGGAATTCCCCATGATGGTCAATAATAGTAATGTCCTCCATAGATCGAGAGCACCAACAAATATCAGAATATGTGAGTGACATTAACCTTTGAGACCATGTCAAACCTTGCTTATTCTTCAATGTTGATCGAGGTAGGTGTCAAATAAACCATCTATAGAGTAATGGAATGCAACACAAGAGAGTACCCCTTTTCTTCATGGTGCGAGTGTGGAAACAATGTAGAATGTCTCCAAGCAAAGTAGGTATGGGATTACGAGAGAGAAAAACTTTAATGGCATTCACATCTATGAGTTGGTCCGGATTAGGAAATAGAACCAAACCTTAGATTAGAAGGGCCAAGATATCCTCAAAAGCTTGAAAATCCATATCTTCCCAGAACAAACGAGCCTTCTCCAATAGAAATTTGGCTAAGAAACCCTTGACTCCACTTCTTGTCTCCCAATTTTCCACAATGTCAGATCTCTTCAAATGCAAAGCTTTGGAAATAACTTCAGGTTTTAGAGTCTCTTATAAACCGGTGAATGGTATTCGATCAAGCACGGGAACTCCTAACAATTGAGAGAATTCTTCTAATGTAGGAACCAAATGGTAGTCGGGAAAGGTGAAGCAACGATGCATAGGATCAAAGAATTGGAAAACCACACACATCATTTCTTCTTGGAAGTTTGAGGTAGCCAAGTTGAGAAGTCGACCATATTTCTTGGTGAAAGGAGAATCCCCAGGAACTCTTGATGCTAAATTTTGAAGTTGAGGATGCACTTTCACAAAGTTGACTCGGATGGTATTCCTACGAGTAGAAGTCATGACCTACAAAACAAAACAAAGATAAATTCCTAAATCCTTGAAATGGTTAGTGAGAATGTTTTATGATGTTATAATGTTTATGATGACATGAATAATAATCACAAACAAAGTACATAAAGACCTCGGGTTTTAGGCTTGCATGGAGTTCATAGGTAAGTACCCTCTTGAAGCTCAGTTGGTTCAACCTGTCCTAGAAAGTAATCGGGTTCTAGAGAATCTCAATATCATTGATCTTTCTTCATTGGGCATTGTTTTAGCACAATAAATCTTTTCTTCCAGCCAAAATATCCCAAAAGTCCGATCTCAATAAGTGTAGTATCGAGTATCAACCAATTTTCAGCTTTCCACCTAAATCGGCTATCTCACTAATTCCTAATGGCCAAGTTGTTCAATTAAAGGTTCTAAGGTTCGTTAGTGCTTCATGACATCACTCAGTGGCCCCGTATTCTCCTTAATTCGCCATAAGGGATACCGGTACCCACAAATATGTCACACTAACATAGCTATTTCTTCAACCATATCGGTCTATGTCGCACAGTCTCCACAATCTTTTCTATTTACCTAATGGTGCTCCCAAATTCGGGTAGAGGATCAATACAAACCCAAACAAGGACCCATAAACATAAAGTAAACAAATCAAACAATGAAAGCAAATAAAAGTGATCTAGCTCTAAGGTAACCCCACTTTTAAGTAATCCCCAACAGAGTCTCCAATTCTGTGATATGATGGGAGAACTGACTTGGGTGTTTTGAGTTTTATCGCAATTGTTACGAATAACAAGAGTCGCCACTGACTTTTCTTTTATCCAATAAGGAAAGGGTGAAAAGAACAGGAAATACCTTTGAGATATTTTCTTGAGTTCGGGGGGTAGGTTATGAAAATGGAAGTTGTTAGCACCCTTTTCATCCATAGTTACCTATGGGCTCTTAGTTGCTTGCTAGCTCACTTTTGAAAATGTTTTGTTTGAAATGCGTTTGTGGTGGGTTTTGAAAGTATTTTTGAAAAGCATCTTTGTTTAGACAAACTTTGTAATGATTCTCGTCTCTATAAGAATGCATACAAAGTGTTGGACTTTTGAAAATATTTCATGTTTTTGAAAGTGTTTGGTGTGTTTGAAAAGATGTTTGTTTTTGAAGATGGATTGTGAGCAAGCAACTAAGAACGTTCTACCTACTCAAAAGTATTTTGTTCATTTCTCCCTTCGTTTGATATTGCTATCTTACAACTTATTGGTAAGTAGCCTTATCTTTGGATGTAAAGGGACGAGTGTGGGAAATCGTATAGTCATGAATAGCAATATTGCGAGATATCTTATCATTTCTCTTAAGGGACTAAGATCATTTGTAAGGCAACAATCGTAGCGTCATTGAGGACTATGATCTTGTATTTTTTATTGTTTTTGCTAAGATATCTCACATGAATATCATGACCATTTTCTTGAGGCAACAAGTGGAGTTAAACCTAGAGGTGCAAAGTGTGTAAGTGTTTTGTATTTCATGCTTGAATTTATCTTGAATTAGGATTTTCTAAGTATTGATTTTATCTTTCCATCCAAACCCTAATTTACTAGCATTTATCTGAAAGCAATAAATTATAGAGAATAAATGTTCTACGTTATTACATCATATGAGGATGGAGTGTATAAATATACAAATGGGGATTGCAAGAAAATTAAAATCTAATTATCTATTACAACCATATTGAATTTGAATAAATAACATACAAAAAAAGTAAATGAATATAATGTATAAGTAATGATATGGATATAATATACAAGAATTGAAATGAATAATATACAAGTATGTAAAGAAACAATGTATAAGTTAATGAATGAAAAAGAAATGAATTATTTAGTTTTTATTAAGAAAAGGTTTTTATTTTAACCTAATCACTAGAAAGAAAATGATTTAATAAGAGAAAAATAAATTAACTTAAATTAGAAAAGAAGATTTTTTTTTAGTGTTTTTTATAAATTTAATTAAACTAGTAAATAAGATTAAATAAAAGTCCTAAGTTCTACATTAATTAACTATAACCCTAAGTCTAAAAAAAACTAAATTTGTTTAAGAAAATATTTATTATCTTTAGTTTAGAAAGTAATATATATATATATATATATATATATATATATATATATATATATATATATATATATATATATATATATATATATATATATATATATATATATATATATATATATATATATATATATATATATATATATATATATATATATATTGATAACTATATAATAAATATATTTTGTTTTTTTTATTAATAAAAATAGTAATAAAATTAGTAATAATAATAGTAAAAATAAATAATAGAAAAATAAAATATAAAAAATATGAAAAAAAGTTGGGTGTGAAAATTAGATGTAAGGTGTATGTTAGGAAAAATACAGTTTGTTTTGATTAGGCCTGACCCATTAAAGACTTTTGTTTGGAAATCAGAAAAAAAATTTAAATGGGTTGTGTGTTGTAGTGGAAAAGAGGTGAACTGGGTTATGTTGTTGTTTTGAGGATGGCCCAATGAAATGGTGATCAATAGCGAGGGAAGGGGGTGCTCGAATGAGAAAAAGGTAAGGCCTGGTGTTGGTTTGGGGTGAGGCACAAACAAGAAATATTGAATGAAAAAAATAGAAAGGGGGGTGCCCTGAGCAAGGCCTTAGATTGGGCCTGGAAAAATGTTTTATTGGGCCTGGTTTGTTTTTAACAAAACAAACAAACTATGAGATTTTGTCCCATTTGGCCAAAACTCCCTCTCTCTCTCGTTCTGATTTGCTCCCTTGTTCTCTGCATCTTCTCCATCTGATGTCTTGTCAGGAAATCGCCCTAGCAGTGGTGGATGGCGGTTCCTACGACGGTGATGTTCCAAACCTAATTTTTCTTACATTTTTGGAATCGTGTTTCTCTCCTCTTTACTAATCTGGAGCTTAATTTTGCAGATTTTGCTTGGTTTCGCGTAGATCTAAAAAGGGGTGAACGGAAACCCTAAGGGCTTCAATTTGGCCTCTAGAGCTTGTTTCGGTGAGATCTTTCCTCTTTAATCTTCTTTATTAAATTTATGAAGGGTATAGTTTTAAGAAAATGATGAAAAAAAGCTTAGGGTTTGTGTTATGCATGCAGTTCTGTTTTATATATTTTATGACTGTATTTTGCATATTTGCAGAAAATGGCTTTGAGGAGCTTTTGTGTGATGGCTCAGTTTTTTTGCATTGAACAAAGTTTGGTTTTTGTTGATTCTGTTTTGACTCTGTATATTTTGTTGGAAAAAATTGGAAAAGGTTAGGGCACTGTGGTTTATTTTGTATATCTGTATATTTTTCTTGCTAGAAAAAGAGAATGAAAAAGGTTTGTTGGTTTTGATACCAACAAAATTTGTTTATTCTGTATAGTTTTGTGTTTGGACCGAAAATTCCCCCTGTTTTTGTATTGTTGATGGCTTTTTATGAATGGTGTCTTTTGTGAAGGAAAATGATTTTTGAGGGAGGAAAAAAAAAACAAGTGTTGTTGTTTGTTGTGAACTGTGTATTTTTTTTTTTGAAAAAGTTTTGGGTTTGTGTATATTTTTTGTGTGTTTATGAACTGACTTTGAAACTGTATACTTTTGTAAAAGAAAGCTGAAAACTATTTGAAGGGTTTGTATAAAAATTACCTCTTTATGTTGCTCTGGCTTTGTTGCTGTGTTTTTGTTATCATGTGGCTTGGCTGGATTTTTGTTCTTGTATATTTTCTTTTTTGCTGGAAAATCATTCTCCTTTGCTGTGAACCATGTTCTGATTTTTATACTATCTTGTGTTTGTTGACTTTTCTTGTTGGCTGCTGATACAGACTTGGAAGCTTGCCTTATCACTTTTACTGATTTTTGATAAATTAACTTTGTTGTTGGTTGACTTTGCTTTTGCTGATTTTTTGTACTGGTTGTTATAGTTTTTTTGATTTTGTTGGCTCTGCTATAAACAATAAAATTTCTTTGAGATTTGCAGTACAGTTAGCCTATGACTTTTATATTGTAGTTATGATTTTTTATTGAGACCAACAAATATGAGCCTTAGTGATTGTTTGCTTGCTGGATTGGTTACTTAATTATGTACTTGTTGTACTTTGCTTTTGCTGGTTTTCAGTATTGGTTGCTTGTGGCTTTGATAATTTTTGATTTCCTGTGATGCTTTTTACAGCTGTATTTGACAGCTCTTGTACTGTGATGAGTATTTTTCTGAGTTCTTTTCTTTTCTATAAACAAAATCATTTGTCTTTTAGATTTTGTAGTAAAGTTATCTTGGCTTATGATTTGATTTTTCAGTTATGAGTTTTTCTTGACATGAAGCAACATGATGCTTGTTGGTTTTTTTGCTCGAAAATATGATGTTATTTCTGATTTTTCCCTTGATTTCTTCTTTATCTTCTGTGAACCAACTTGGTGATTTGCAAAAGATTGACCCTTTTGAAATTCTAGTTTGTCTTATTTGTGAATCAAGCTTGTTCTTGTGATTTGCAAATGGCAAATTCCTACGCCAATGATTAAACAAAAATTTGTATGAGGCCTTTAGTTTTTTTATTTTGTTTGAATCCTGTTGGGCTTGAAATTCTGTTTCCACCTTTCCCTCTATTATGAACCAAAACACTTTGTGTTTTGCAATAGCATTGGTCCATGATAGAAACTAATTGTTTGAGGCTTTAATACATGAAACATCCCTCTTTTCTGATTCCAAAAAACTACCCTAATGATGAATTAAAATGATTTCCAATTTAAATGCTTATTTCCATGTTTATGTTTGCTAACAAATTTCTTTTTTTTTTATTTCATGTGTTGGATGAGTATGCAAGGTCAAAGAGGAAAGGTTGAAGACACTTGAAGATGAAGAAATCTTTTGTTTTGTATAGAATAGAAAAAAATAGGAATATTGGTAGTTTATGTCTTTGAAATTGTAATTGAATTTGTATGATTTTGAAACTGTTTTTATAAATAGATTTGAAATTTTGAACAATGATGTATATTTGGAACTTTGGAAATTGGATGTTGAAAGAGTTTTAAATGTAAATAAATAATGTAATGTGTCAATATGATGTAATTTGTAACGTTGAAAAATAATAGATGTAAAACAAACATAATGCAATTTATAATGTTGAAAAAGAAAAGAATAGATGTAAGTGAAAAATGTAATGTGTAAATGAAAAATGTAATGTGTTAATATGATGCAATTGTGATGTAGTTTATAAAAAGAATTGTAGATATGAAATAAATAAAAAATTAATGTTTTTTAAAAAAAAATGAATATGATGTGATTCATAATATTGAAAGAAGAATAGAAAAAAAAGTGATGTTTTGAAAGAGATTTATGATGTAATAAAGAATAAGAATGTAAGCAGAAAAATGTAAAATGTAAAATAAAATGTAATGTATTTGAAAGAAAAATGTGAAAGAAGAATCTAAGAGTTCTATCTTGTGAAATAAAAGACTCGGTATCCTTGCACTGCCCACGCTAAATAGACCTGGAATCATAGAGACTTGGATAATACTCACATTTCTCATAACAAAACAAACTTGTCAAATCATGACATTAAATCCCAGTTGAAGTTTCCTTAGTGAATGTTGACTGAAAACCAAAGTTTGAATCATCACGAACCCAATTCTTCCCGTCACGAATCCCAACCCTTAATTCGAGATAAACTCAAACACATGCAATAATATTGCGCAACCATTGAAAAATGAACTTTTAATCTCAACAGGTGTCACGTCTTTAAGAGTTAAAATCCTAGCTCAAAACTAAAGGACAATAGAAACTTTGAGCACTTGCAAATTTGAACCCTTGAGGAATTAATTGACGTGTTTGGAGGTCTGAGAAGCTTTGAATAGATGAAAATCCCTAGAAGAAAATTTTAAAGGAAAGGTAGGGCAAATTTTGGGGTACAACAACATAGAAACTTATAATCTGAAAATTAAGATGTATTTGAAAACCAACCTATATCAATCAATGTTTTCCAAATTGCATGCGTCTCATTCTGCATATTTTATGTTGTTTAACACGTAGTATATGGTTCAATGGTATGGTTCACTCAATATATCTATATCTACAATTCTAGTTTACCTCGTCGTCGTCGCTTATCATCGTGATTGTTAAGACCAGGATTGTTATGATGATAAGTCATCATAACAATCACTATGATAGGCGATGATGATGAGGTAAACAATAGTAAAAGATATAGATGCAATGAAAGAACTTGAACATTGAACCATATTTGTGTTAAAGAACATAAAATGTGCACGATGAAACACATGCAATTCGGAACACAGTGGGTGTTTAAGTTAGTTTTCAAGAATAGTTTAATTTTCAGATTATATAGTTCTTTACCAATTTTAATGGTTGTATTTCTTTAATGAGGTGTATGATAAAACAAGCAATATTCATTGGTATATAATAAACTATGGGTACGTTCCACAACGGTTTTCTATAGTAATTGTGATCTAATGTAATTTATTTTATGCGCTGGATTTTGAACCTAGTGCCTAAATGTATATATCACAATGGTTGGTAAGCATAACCGTTATGATATCACACGCGCTTTCTAGTATACTACAACGGTCCCAAGATCTTGATTGTTAGTAACGAATTTACAACAACACTCTATACAACAACACATGGACATGTGTGATTATATATATTTTCAAATCGTTGTTAAATGGGTTTTTGTAGTAGTGACTCCATCTGTCCTTTGCTGGTAGAATTACTCTGACCAAAAGTGTTATGGAAGTTATATCGTTGTATCCAATGATGACAAACATGCTTCCTAAGGTGTGTATTAAGGAGATTCAAAAACTTCAGTGGGACTTTATCTGGGGTGATACTGATACTGAGAAGAAGCATCGTGTTGTTAGCTAGGAGAAGTTTATGTCGGACAAGTGTGATGGTGGTTTAGGGTTGCGCGATCTTAGTGTTATGAACCAAGTTTGTATCATGAAGCTGGGATGCAAGATTATTAATGGAGATAATGATTTGTGGTGTAGCATATTGAGAGGTAAGTATAAGGTAGTTGGCATTTGTGGCAACTTTAAGGCTAAAAGTACTGACTCAAAGCTTTGGAAGGCAATTGTTAAAACTCATCCTACTCTATTAGAAGCTGGGATCTGGAGGATTAGTGATGGTAATTTTATTCAGGCTTCGAGCAATAATTGGGTGGATAAAGGAAAAATCATCATTGATTGAAATGTCTTTATTCCTCCTGAATTGAGTGATGCTAGAGTGTGTGATTTGGTTGGTGAAGATGGTGATTGGAACTGCAATATACTTAATTGGATCCCTCAGGATATTAGATTTGACATTTCAGTTATTCTTCCTCCCGTTATTGAAGGATAGAAAAACACAAGAAAGTCAGTTTGAATGTTTTCAAAAATTAAGGCTATAAAACACGTTGGTTATCTTGGTCGTTTTGAACTCAAAACTACTCTAGTCCATCCGCCAAGGTGATTTTTCCTCTCTCAATCGAGGTCTTAATCCGCTAATCACAAATTATTACAATTCACGAAGACAACTGTCAATGTCTTCTTGTGATCAAATCACAACTTGGTTTCTCAATGAATTACACTATTTAAACAAATATAATGTGTTTACAAATGCTTCTAATAAGCTATATCACAACTGGGATTTTTACACGAAATTGCAGCACAATTATAATTCAAGAAATAAAAAAATAGAGAATTTTGGTTGCTCTTGTTTGATATGCATGTGAGTGTGTTGTGGATCCATCTTAATCGTCTCCTTTAAATATCAGAAGTATTTGGTCTGTTGGAGACATAAGAACTTATTTTTGGAAGGTTGATCGTTTGAGGTATTAATGTTCTTTCCAAAAATACAGATCTTATCTAGTTCCAACCGTTACTTTTGATACTGTAATATATTGTCATAAATATAATGTTGGATCTTCAGTCCTTTAAGAGTTTCTTGAGCTTGATTACATGTAATCAGAACTTTGAATGTGATAGAAACATTGTAGCTTCTTAGTTCTTCATAATTTCGCTTATTAGAATATAGCTTGCAGCTTGGTGCTTCAGAAGTTATAACATCAGAACTTATTTTCTTCAGGCGTGTTACTTGGATTTGCTTCTAAGTTGTACGCATATTTTGATCAGAGTTTCAGCGCGTGATTCAGTCATCATCTTCTATGCTTTTTCATCAGAACTTCTCTGTACATTTAACCAAATGATTAGAGAGCATAATTTTTCTTGATAATAATCATGTAATTATTATCATCAAAATTAATACTTATATGTAAAACCAAACTATGTTCTAACAGTTACTGGTAATATCGAGGATGAGCTAGTAGTGGCCACTGAGGAGGATGGCTCTTTCTCCATTGGCAGTATGTATCGATCATTGATGGAAGAAAATGATCATGTTATGAGCAAGTTATGTAGACGAATTTGGGAGTTGAAAGAGTCGGAGAAAGTGCGATGTCTTATCCGGATTTTAAATCATGATAGACTTTTAACAGGTCATAAGATGAAATTTGTCTGGATTTGGAAATGCTAGTTGTAGATTGTGTAGAAATATTTTCAAAACTACTTTTCATGCTCTTCGAGACTACAAGTTTGTGAGGACTGCAAGTTCATTTAACAATTATGAATAAGTTCTATACTATTAATCTGTAGGACTGGATTAGCATCAACATTACTGAGGCTTTGCATGTAGGGAGTGACTGGTGTATGTACTGGGCCATAGGTTTCCATATGATTTGGTCGTGGAGGAATAAAGAAATTCATCAAGATACTTATGTGAGACCTCATAATGTTAGGGAAAGTATTAAGGATAGAGTGAAGGATTATTAGGAAGCTGCAATGATCAATAATAGGATCATGAACAGAAGCCAAGTGGAGAAGATGATTAAGTGGTGTTACCCGAGAAGGAACTTTGTGAAAGTGAATGTTGATGGTGCTCATGAGCTTAATGGATTGTTTGCCTGTGGTGGAATCATTTGAGATGAAGCTGGAAACTGGTGTGGGGGTTTCTCAAAGTTTGTTGGTCGATGTAGCTCATTAATGGCGGAGATATGGGGAATATATGAAGGTATGAAGATTATGGTGGAGCAAGGTTTCAAGAAGGTTATTGTTGAAACGGATTCAAAAGTTTTCGTTGATATCATAAGCCAAGTGAACAAGAAGAAGCTTGGTAAGTGTAATTTGGTGCATCAACTTCATATTTTGATGGAGAAGATGGATATTGTTGAGATAGTTCATACATATATGGAGGTAAATGGGTGTGATAATCTCCTTACTAAACATGGAAAGGACTTGAAGGGTGGTTGTAAGTTTTACCAGAAAATCCCTAGTTGGATTTTAAGGCTTTTTGATAAAGATAGAAGTGGAATTTTCTCCCCTAGAGTAGTTGTTTTGTAGTTCTTTTTTTTTTTTGGGCTTAGGCCCTCCATCTTACCAAAATAATAGAGTAATTAGTAATTCCAGGAGAGATTAGGTCTTACTCAATTTGAAGAACCTTTACTAATTGGTAAAAAAAGGACATTTTGATAACATTAATAAATGATTAATTGTTAACTAGGAGACAACCCTCCCCCCCACCCCCCATATATATATATATATATATATATATATATATATATATATATATATATATATATATATATATATATATATATATATCATCGGTAAGAGGAAAAGAAGAGAATTGGCAAGAGAATGAAGTTTGGAAGTGGAAATCAAGAGCTTGGATCATCATCATCACATCTCAAATTTCTCATCATCTTCATCTGTCAAGGTGGGTTCTAGGTAGTGTTACCATTTGGGGAAATTTCATCGAAATGGGTTAGAGTTTATGTGTAGTTTCTTAATCATGAAGTTGTTGCTAATACAAGATGATCTTGTTGATTTACATGATTCTATGTGTTGTTCCATAACCTATATATGTTGTTTGGTGTAGAATCTTGCTAGTATTAGTGTTGTTGTGATAAACTATGATATTATATTGTGTTGATGTGTATTGTTGTGTTATGTTCTTGTTTCTTGAAGTCATGGCTTATGATCATATGGGTTTGTGGTAGTCTATGATTTGTAATGGTTTTGGATGGTTAAATTTAGAAGACGATGTGTTTAGAAGTGAAAATTTTGGGGAAACTTCAGGGAACGACCAATTGGTTATCATAAATCCCCAGAAGAAATCGATTGACATCATGAAAATCTGATGAGTATGAAGGTGAAAGTGTTTATCAATTGACACCCTATAGGTATTTTAATATCAAGCATTTGTACTTTATCTATTTTAATTAGTTGAGTTGATAAACACACATAGAGGTAATTATTTGTGAAAACATTGCGGCTTTGTAAACTACCCTTACAGTATGATTGATATCCCTTGTTAAGAAATTTGAGCTTTAGCCTTTCCTTTGGTAACTTATCCTATTTTAAGCCTTTGACTTTAAAGATATAAATATTTCCACCGTCCTTGGAGTTGGGTAGATAGATTTTATTTTCAGTATAAGCTAATCACTAAGTTTGAGGTTACTCTTGGAAGTTAGTAACGTTTAAGTTTGCGGTTGGGGGTATTAGAAAATTGGTATAAAAAATAAAAATAAATATAAAAATAAGATGTCAAAAATGGCATTTTAAAAAAATGAAAGAAAAAGACCAAGAATTAGAAAAATCTCTAGTACTCAATATTAAAGAAAGAGTGATGTGGAAGGAAGAAGATAACAGAAGGAAAAAAAAGGTACCTAACTCAATGGATTAATTAAATTATCCAAACATTATCCTACCCTAACATAAGCCACGATATATCTCAAAAAGTCCTCAAATATGTGTGTTTAAAGATGATTTGACTGATTTTGTAGATAATTTACATATTCACTGATTTTTACTCTTGTATGTTGATTGAGTGAGCGCTCTTGCAATTAAGTGTATAATGGTGAATAGAGAGACAAGTTAAGTACTGGCGATGGAAGAACTAATCTGACTTAGATAAAGCAAAGTAGAAAATAGAATCTGTGATTAGCAAAAGCAAGTGACGTTCATGATTTATAATTTATATTTGATCAAGTTTTAGTATGCAGACAAGTTACTTGAGGACAAGGAAGACTTCAACGGGGTTGTGAAGACGAGCTATCAGTGTATGAAATTTAGAAAGAAAAAGCGTCGAATTCTGATAAGAATTGAGAAAGATAGAAGCATTTAAGTAGAAAAGATTGAAATAAGTGTTTTGGGGTGAAGAAAATGACTCGCTGTGAAAAGTAGTGGAAAAAAATCAAAAACACGTTTAAGCCTCTGGATTTCACGGGCCCATAACACACACGCTGCAGGATAACGCGCTCACACTGAAAAGCAATTATCCCGCATTTAAGTGACTATTGGACAATGCACCAGCTTTGATAAGTGGAATGGACGTGTTGGACTGCTTGTCTGACACGTTTTCAGCAACTATACAAGGAAAAGAAAGAGAAGAAAAAGGGGTTTGACTACCAAGACCTAAAAGTGACATTTTTTTCTTCCGATTTTGGAGCTTTTGAAGACCATTGAAGAGCTTCTTCTTTAGTGATTTTTTATGTTCTTCTCATCTAAACTATTGGTATTGTTTTAATTTAATATGAGTAGCTAGATTTCCCTTAGGTTAGGTCGAATTTGATGTTGAACCTATTTTTGCTTGATTGGGACATATGATTGGATGATGTTAATGTTAATGTTATTGTTCTGACTTATTATTATTATTATTATTATTATTAATTTAATGTTTGTGTTCATTGCTTTTCAATTATTACGACTTTTGAATTGATTTTTATTGTAGAGACTACTGACTCTAGGGCTATTTATCTGAACTACTTTAACTGTTGGATCCTATAATTGACTAGGGATAGTATGATTAGGAATTATGACTAAGGGATTAACGAGCTTTGTTGCCTAATCATATGGGACATTTGGCCTAAGGGATCAGGGAGTTGCACCTAGGTTAATTAGCTATATTCTAAAGGATTGTGTATGATAAAATAATTTACAATTCTATTGATTAAAAAAATCCAAATTTAACACAGTAAAATATATGTTACAAACTTAAGTTATAACATTTCATCATTTGCTCATATTACCTACTTTTTATGATAATATCTTGAATTAAAAATATTATTTTCAGATGAAACTTATATTATATGAAATCTAGAAATATTGTCTATAATTCTTGTGAATACAATAAGGATAAATAAGATTGTTTTAAATAAGATTGTTCTAACAAGTCGAGTTTGAGCTGGAAAAAAATTTGTGATGAACTAGAACTCGAACTCGGCCAATTCTTAATGAGTCGAGTTTGAGCTGAAAAAAAGTTTGTGATGAACTCGAACTCGAACTCAAACTCGGATAATTCTTAACGAGTCGAACTGAGCTGAGGCGAGTTCGACTCGACTCGACTCATTTCCAGCCCTATTGCAAATCAAACATTATTCGTAACAAGATGACCATAAAGATGATTGATGGGTACTTTACAAATCATGTTGAGGGACGTGAGTGACCTAGATGAGATTTACCCCTCCTACATATATGAGAGTAATATATGTGGGCCCCTTGATAGAGTATGACTCTATAAAATGCATGGACGTACTCAAATAAGTCGATATGAGATATTGGGCTTATTTGTCGTTATCAAGTATACTCTGGGGCCAAGGAATAAAATATTGAATTATACAAGGGTGACACATTATATGCCTTGTGTTCAATATAGATATAAGTGTAAAAGGATAATTATACACATGATCATTATCACAGAAAAATTATGTCAGATCACATGACATTCTCGTCACTTGGGTAGCAGTAGTGTGTTGCTAGATATCTCTCATTGTATATAATATTAATTATTTGATTTAATATTATTGTCAATGTTACGAGAACCTATAGGGTCACACACATAGAGTACTGATAGTGAAATGGACTATTAGATTAAATAGGACTCAATTTAATTATGTGCTAATAGTATTTAAATTGTTTAATACATTAACACATATAATTATTTGATTAAATATGATTTAAATAAATAATTGAGAATTGACAGTTGATTAAATTAAATATGATTTAATTTAATTAATATTTTGTTTTATTTAATACAAAGAGTTTGATTAAATAAAAATAATATGTATTTAATTAAAATAGTTTGATTAAATAAGATTGGACTATTTTTGGAAAAAGCCCAAAATAAGACATTAGGGTTTTAGTAGCTCTCTATAAATAGAGAAGCTCTTTTCCTTGCAATGTTAATCGTCAATTTTGTCATTCTCTGAAAATGGTTAGCACTGTCTTCTACTTTGCACTCACGTGGACTACGTACAGATGCCGATAATTTCTGTCGTTCGTGATCAAAGATAAAGTGTGCTTTAAGAGGTAATTCTTGAATCTTTATTTTAGTTCGATTGATTTTTATAATTTAATCAAGATTCGTTCATCCGAATTGTTCCGCTAAGAGGATCAGAAAGTTTGAAAATCCCCTCATAAATCCCAAAAATTACCTTTAGATATTTTCAACTTATCAAAGCAAAATGGCTCTAAGTGGCCAAATTTATTGCATTGTGTGCACTTATAAACAAAATGATTCTTTTTCTTACTATTTAAACTTTTATTAGGTGCTTTATCTGATTTGGGTCATAGTCCATTTTTATTTAAGAAAGGTCTTTGACTGTATAGGATCAGGTTAAGGTTTTCTTTCCCATTAATAAATTTACTTATAGTGTGTTTGGATGAGTCAATTTATTGAAATGTATCAAGTCCAGTAGTAACGACTCGCTTTTGATATCGACGTCAACTTTTAAGATTTCCTTGATAAGCATTGTAACGCCCCGATAATTTAATTAACTATTTAATTAAAATTATTAGTTGGAGTTGAGCAATATTGTGAATTATTGTTAAGTTGTTCTGTGACATTATTTGATTAAATGGTGATTTAATAATATTAAATATATAGGAGCATCATAAGATTAATTGTTGGGCTTATTTAATTGATGTCATGTATTAAATATGAGAGTGTGAATATTGGCCCAATAAGAATTACTAGAATTACAAGGTTAAGTGGATATAAAAGGAATTAGGTTAATTGAGAAAAAGTGAGAGAATAGATGGGAGAAACTCATTCCTGTTTTTATTGTAGCAATCTCACTAAATCAGCAATCCCCGATTCGTTAACCGTTAGATCATGCTTAAATTTTGAGGGTAGGTTCACAACACCTACATCTAACCTTCGACCGTTGGAATCTTTAAAATAAAGTCTGAGTTGGGAGATATCATCATCGCACTGTAGTTGCATAATTGGAAAGAATTTCAACTTTGATTCTGATCTAGAGAGAAAAAAATCTTGGAAGGTTTTGGTACAATAGAAGTTGCAGAGAAGAGAAAAATAAGGGTTTTTAGGAGAAGAAGAGGGATACGTGGAAGTTACACCAAGCGGCCAAGAGGAGATTCAATAGGAGACCCTTAGAGTTACCTTCAATACAAACCAGGTAAGGGTGGGGTTCAATCTCTATAACTGGGTATATGATAAACCGTATGTAGGGTTGGGTTGTATAAATTTGTGTCATGAATTATTGTCAATTCGGTTATATTTTGATTTTGTGAAGATTATCAGTCCTGCAATTTTAGTTGTCAGTGAATGTTCATAATGTGTTGATGAAGTTGTTCTGCAATTTATTTAAATCGTATTTCTGTAATGATGTTGTTATGGTTATTATTGAGTTGTTATCCCGAGATGAGACTCGAAAGAACATATAGGCGTGGTGGAAAGACTATGTCATATCTTATATTATTAATAAGTTAATATAATTAGTAAAATAATTTAATATCAGATTGGATTAAAGAAGTTGCAGGAATAAATTGTAATGCTTTAGTCAAATAATAGCAGGATGTATATGTAAGAGTAGCAGAAAGAATAGTGTATGGACTAATTTAGCTGAGCATTATTAAGAAGTATCAGTAGATGTAGAAATTGCAAATTATCATACAGAAAGTATAACGAAGAATTTCAGTAACAGGAGGAATAAGTTGAAATTAGTTTTGGTTTATAACTAATATTTATCACTGGCAGGAAATTGTAGTAATAGAAGCTCTAGATAGCAAATAAGTAGTTTTGGCGGAGATCAATAATAGAAGTAAACTAAATAACAGATGTAGCGTCATTTAGTAGAATAAATTGATTAGTAGTAGTATAAATAAATAGTAGTAATAACAGTATATAAAACAGTACCAATTAGCCGATTTTGTAGATTTAGGCAGTAAAAGTAGTTAACCGGAATTAGTTGAAATTGTCAGAGTGAGTCGTATATACATATGGGTATTTTTAGTTGGTTTGTTTTGTTATAATTATGTAGAATAAAGTTGATTTGCAGGTGAAGTCGAAATAAGTTGAATGGTTCTGGTTTATGGAATTGTGTTGTATACCTTGCTGAAAAATATGAAATTGTAGGCGATGATGAATTTGGTTGAATTACCTTTATTTATGGGCAATATTATGTTGTAGGCCTATGGCCAATGTTGAGATGTTGTGTTGTTGTGATTGTCTCTGTGAATTCTTATTGATAATGTGAAGTTGCAGAGATTTTAGATGATGATGAATTACCTCTATTTACTGGTAATAATTGTGATGTGGGCTTATGCCTTGTGATGAATGATGATTGTTGTTAGTATGTGATGGTGCATTCATTGAGTCACATATATTTGCATACTTTGTGATGGCCTATATTGGCGGATTTTGTGAAGGCTTGTATTGGCAAACTGCGAAGAAGGCTTATGCCTTGTTAATTCCTCTATTAATTGGCAATTTTTAAGTTGAGATTTCTGCTCCGATGGTACCACATGCATGTGCATTGTGATTGAGCCGCATTTGGTGTTGCATCTTGAGTTGTGGTGAAGATAATTCGTTGTTGCTTTATGTTGTTGACTTGTTGTGACAAGTATTATCTAAAAGTAGTGAATTTAGTAGTTATGTCGTGTTGATGTTTTATTGTGATTAAAGTTATTTGTAAGTTGTGAAGTGGTGATTTTATATGATCTGATTTAATATATTATTTATCATATGACTAATTATATAGTTTGATATCTCGCACCTTCTGTTTTAATGTTGCCCTTATGTTGGTAACGTGCAGGTAATCAAGAAGGATAGTTATTACGTTGTTAGTTCAAGTCGGTGTTGTCGCTCTGATACGTAGCACTCGGGGGGATGAACGTTTGATGTTTAGTTGTTGATTATTATTTCAGTTGCTGAATTTTTAAGTTTATTACATGAAATAATTGTTGTCTTGAGGTTGTTTTAGTTGAATAAAAGATGTTAAGTGAACTAAAGTTGAGTATGTATATTTCGTTGCTTATCAATAAAAAGTTGTTTGATTTTGAAGAATAAATCAAATTGTTATCGGTTCATCCGAGTTAAGTGTAATGTATCTGTTTATACGCGATTAAATGAAGATTGATTTTTAGTTGAAAATTTAGCATCCTATTTATGTTGAACTCTGATTTTCTTATTATCCGCCAGGTAGAAATGGGGTGTTATATTAGTGGTATCAGAGCCTGATTGGTCCTTAGTGCGCGACAAGTGTGTGAAACACTGTCAATACTTATTTGCCTTAAATGCAGGAGGTTGGTTGAAGATAAGTGGGGAGAAGCTTTGCTTCTCGGATATGTTCAATTGAAAGATGTTGGTTCAGTGTGTTGCCGATGATGACAATGCAAGAATTGTTGGAGTCTTGTTGTTCCCGAATTTGAAGGTGACTTGGATTCAAGATCTTGTTATTAGTTGAGTTAGAGCATCTTGAGTGAAATTGATCATACATTGTTGGTGCTTACTTATCGAAGAATGAAGAGCGATGTAATATTCGTTGATTTACGAAGCAAGTGTAAGATGTTGATGTTTGAACAATGATGGAGTAATAAAGTTGTTGTAACTTTTGTGTTGGGATCACATAAGTGATTGTCGGAAGTAGTTGATGTTGATAAGTAGTTGTGAATCGCGAGTTTGAGTCAAAACTTGAAGAAGTGAGTAGCGTTACAAAAAGAATTGTTGCCCTGGTGTTTTGGAACCTGAACTTTAGCGAAGGAATGCATATCTCGAGTTATAAGAAGTTTGGGAGCACAAGATATGTTAAGAGTTGTTTGGAATATGTCTAAGTTGAAGACAAATGAGTTTCGGAGTGGAATTTTCGTAAGCGAATCGCAGGAAACTACAAAATTGTTGTGGGACTTCGAAAATTCATAACTAGAGTTCTGGACATCCGATTTGAGTTATGTTTAAAGCTTTAGAAAGCTAACGAAACGAGCTTCATTTTAAAAATGGTTCCAATATCTATAATAGATTCATTTATCACGTGCTGATATTGGAAGTAAGTATAGTTTGTTGTTAAGCTTGTCTTTGGGACTAGACTTGTTCTTCAGTGTTGTACGCGACGTCAACGTCCGAGTTGAGTAAATTAAATGAGCAATTGGAAGATTTATTTAAATTAATTTGTGAAATCAAATGTATCATTTGGAAAGCTTTGGTGTTATTAATTAGAACGAAAGACGATAGTGCAAAGTTGTGTGGAATTTATGGTGTCGAAAAGGAGGAAGATTTATGCTAAGTTGTCAGGATGTATGTTATAGTTTTCGGAGAAGAGTTCTCTTGAATAATTTTATTTCCAAGTGAAATTGTATGTAGATCCATTCAAGGTGGATGCAGTTCTAAGTTAGAGAACAACGAAGTCTGTTATAAAGGTTAGTATCTTGTTGAGCTTAGATGATTACTATCGTAGTTATTTGAGGTGTAGATATTAATGAAATATTGTTAGATAAGATGATAATGTTGAGAGTGTGATTGGAATGAGTTTGAGAGGTGGGGATACATGTATTTTTTATGTTATGAAATTTGGAAGAGGATTAAGAGTTTAAGAATGGTGTTAGAATCCTTTGTGTAGATAAAGACTCAGACTAGAGTGGAAAGATTTATAATATATTGATATGCCAACAGATCTCGAGTTAGAAAATGATTGATCATCGTGGGATGGTGGGTGAATCAGGATTAGACATGTTGTGTTTTAGAAAACTTGAATACGAGTTTTAAGGAAACACTATTATAGTTTGGTACGACGATTTATACTCCCTTATGGTTGTCGAATACTAATTGACAAATTAAGGAACTAATCACCCTCAATCTATTGTTAATAGTAGACGAGATTATGTTGGATGTTATAGATTTGTCTTGCTATCTTAATGGTGTTAAAAAGTATGGATGTTATATCGTGAGAATAATCGCTCACCAGTTTGTGTGAAATTAGTAGAGGAGTCGTTGACTGAGAGTTGAGACGTAATGAACAATTCAGAGTAGTGGGTTAGTATGCGAGCTAACATCGCAAAGTGAAAGATTGAGAACATCAAGTGAACAACGATTTTATAACAGATGTTAAAGAAAGTTTGGGACTAGATTGAAACTTGTAAACCATATAATCGACGGAAAATTTAATGAGGACGATGACTTAAGATGGATGATCAGAGTTGCGCAGCTGAAGCGTGATATGGTGCAATTGATATGCGTGTACGACTCATTAGAAGTGAAGGATTAAAATATCAGAAGCCTATGGGAATGGTGTGTCTTAATTTACATGCTTGATTTGGTGGATGGTTGATATAGAGATGTTGTGCCAGGGCACTATGTTTGCTAGTAAATATTTGCATATTTTATAAGAAGATTATTGTGGAATTTTTGGTTGATGGTGAGATATGGGTATGCTTGCTGATATATACAGTTATGTTGATGTTGTAATGATTTTGTTATCATTATTGAGATGTTATTGTTGGTTACCGTAAGTGATGAATAATATCATATAATATGACGAAGTTAATTTTGTTGACTATGTTGATGTCACTATAATGGTGAATAGAGTTGTTGATATTTTGTTAATAGTTGACATATATATATATATATATATATATATATATATATATATATATATATATATATATATATATATATATATATATATATATATATATATATATATATATATATATATATATATATATATATATATATATATATATATATATATATATATATATATATATATATGAGAATAAAGTTGTATACGTGCTTTGGTGTTGGGAAAGTTGCTAAGAGGTGACGTGGTATATCCAAGTATAAGTGAGTTATGGTTGTTACATTTCTACTGAGGGAGTTGTTATGTCAGAGTGTTGCCGAAAAGGTTAGTAAGTTATTAACGGGTATGTCGTGACGGTGTTGAGTGATTAGCATGCGCGTAGTAGATTTACATCATGATTTAGTTGTTACTATGACAAAAAGTAGTGACCGAAGTGTTGGTAAACGCGGAGTTTGAGGATTAGAGAGTTAGATACGAGGTTCACGTTAAGGATGAAAGTATTGAGTAGATTTTTGAGGACGAAAATATCCTAAGTGGGAGAGAGTTGTAACGCCCCGATAATTTAATTAATTATTTAATTAAAATCATTAGTTGGAGTTGAGCAATGTTGTGAATTATTGTTAAGTTGCTCGGTGACATTGTTTGATTAAATGGTGGTTTAATAATATTAAATACATTGAAGCATTATAAGATTAATTGTTGGGCTTATTTAAGTGATGTCATGTAGTACATATGGGAGTATGGATATTGGCCCAATAATAATTACTAGAATTACAAGGTTAAGTGGATATAAAACGAATTAGGTTAATTGAGAAAAAGTGAGAGAATAGATAGGAGAAACTCATTTCCGTTTTTATTGCAGCAGTCTCACTAAATCGGCAATCCCCGATTTGTTAACCGTTGGATCATACTCAAATTTTGAGGGTAGGTTCGAAACACATACGTCTAACTTTTGACTGTTGGGATCTTCAAAATAAGATATGAGTTTGGAGATATCATCATCGCACTATAGCTGCATATTTGCGAAAATTTTCAGCTTTGATTCTGATCTAGAGAGAAAAAAATCTTGGAAGGTTATGGTACAAGAGAAGTTGCAGAGAAGAGAAAAATAAGGGTTTTGAAAAGAAGAAAAGGGATACGTGGAAGTTACACCAAGCGGCGAAGAGGATATTCAATCGAAGACCCTTAGAGTTACCTTCTATCCAAACCAGGTAAGGGTGGGATTCAATCTCTATAACCGGGTATATGATAAATCGTATGTGGGGTTGGGTTGTATAAATTTGTGCCATGAATTGTTTTCGATTCAGTTATATTATGATTATGTGAAGATTATCAGTCCTGCAATTTTAGTTGTCAGTGAATATTCATAATGAGTTGATGAAGTTGTTCTGTAATTTATTTAAATCGTATTTCTGTTATGATGTTGTTATGGCTATTATTGAGTTGTTGTCCTGAGATGAGACTCGAAAGAACATATAGGCGTGGTGGAAAGACTACGTCATATCTTATATTATTAATAAGTTAATATAATTAGTAAAATAATTTAGTATCAGATTGGATTAAAGAAGTTGCAGGAATAAATTGTAATGCTTTAGTCAAATGAATAGCAGGATGTATGTGTAAGAGTAGCAGAAATAATAGTGTATGGACTAATTTAGCTGAGCATTATTAGGAAGTATTAGTAGATGTAGAAATTGCAAATTATCATACAGAAAGTATAACGGAGAATTTCAGTAACAGGAGGAATAAGTTGAAATTGATTTTGGTTTATAACTAATATTTGTCACTGGCAGGAAGTTGTAGTAATAGAAGTTGTAGATAGCAAACAAGTAGTTTTAGTGGAGACCAATAATAGCAGTAAGCTAAATAACAGAGGTAGCATAATTTAGTAGAATAAATTGATTAGTAGCAGAATAAATAAATAGTAGTAATAATAGTATATAAAACAGTACTGATTAGCCGAATTTGTAGATTTAGGCGGTAAAAATAGTTAATCGGAATTAGTTGAAATTGTCGGAGTGAGTCGTATATACATATGGGTACTTTTAGTTGGTTTGTTTAGTTAGAATTATGTAGAATAAAGTTGATTTACAGGTGAAGTCGAATTAAGTTGAATGGTTCCGGTTTATGGAATTGTGTTGTATACCTTGCTGAAAAATATGAAATTGCAGGTGATGATGAATTTGGTTGAATTTCTTCTATTTATGGGAAATATTATGTTGTAGGCCTATGGCCAATATTGAGATATTGTGTTGTTGTGATTGTCTCTGGGAATTCTTGTTGATAATGTGAAGTTGCATAGATTTTAGATGATGATGAATTACCTTTATTTACTGGTAATAATGGTGATGTGAGCTTATGCCTTATGATAAATGATGATTGTTGTTAGTATGTGATGGTGCATTCATTGAGTCACATACATTTGCATACTCTATGATGGTCTGTATTGGAGGAATTTGTGAAGGCATGTATTGGCAAACTGCAAATAAGTCTTATGCCTTGTTGATGCGTCTATTAATTTGCAATTTTTAAGTTGGGAGTTTTGCTCCGATAGTACCACATGAATGTGCATTGTTATTGAGTCTCATTTGATGTTGCATCTTGAGTTATGGTGAAGATATATTCGTTGTTTCTTTATGTTGTTGACTTGTTGTGACAAGTATTGTCTAAAAGCTGTGAATTTAGTAGTTATGTCGTGTTGATGTTTTATTGTAATTAAAGTTGTTTGTAAGTTATGAAGTGGTGATTTTATATGATCTGATTTAATATATTATTTATCATATGATTAATTATATAGTTTGATATCTCACCCCTTCTGTTTGAATGTTTCCCTCTGTTGGTAACTGTTACCTTGGAAAATCTTAAGGTATTCAAGTACGTGTAGTAAATGAAGATATCCTCATAAGCTAAGAGGCATCCTCCAAAGTAAGGGTTTTCTGGGAAACGGGAGCCAGTGTTTGAAAAGTTGGTTTTATTAAGTTAGAGTTAATGCTTAAAAGGAGTTACACAGAAACTGTCGAAACTGAACTATGTCGACAAGGAAGAAATAAAAGAACATGTGTCAAGAGGTAAAAATTGGTTTAGTCGACCAAAGGGTGAAAGACAAGGATTTGGTCGAAAATAGTTTTAGTCGATAGAAAAAGGGTTTCTTGGACTTAGAGGAAGTATGGTTATTCTTTTCCAGAAAGAAAGTGCCGAAGCAAGGCAGAAGCGGTTTATGTTCAAGAGGTTTAGAGGAATCATGGACGGTTTACCAACAATCCACGATGTATTTAAGCGCCAAATAGGTGGAACTTTAACATCATGAGCAGTTACCAGCAATCCATGATGTGTTTGAGCTCCAAATAGGTGGCAACATCTAGTGAAGCAGTTACCTTAAGATGTTAATATTAGCCGTAGATTTTATCTAGGTAGTTACATTGTAAACACTATAAATAAGCAAATTTAGTATAGTTTATGTGTGTTCACTTGTACTCTCAAATCACTTGTCAAACTTTGTCATTCCGAGTGTTAGGAAATCAAGAGTGAAGATTGCTTGATGTACGTGAATCACCATTTTTATTTCAATGCAAATCATTTATCTTTCAATTATATCTTTTGATTACTTTATATGCTTTCTATTTACTATCGAGCAAGATCTATACGTTATCTTCTATTTCACATAAATAATTTGACACTATATGTTGGTCACGAGTCACCAGTCAGTTAGTTTAGTAAGTCTCGCTTTCATATGAATGTCTTCTGTTGGTCACGAGTCACCAGTCAGCCGATCAAATCATAATGTGGAAAACCATTACACCTGTTCCCCCAGTCAAAAGAAAACCATCGCCCTTGACTAATATTTTGAAGAAATAGGTGTGATAGTAAAGCTCTTAGCACGTTCTTGAGATCAATTGGTCGATCTCCCAAGTTACCCTCAGTTTAGGACTTTGGGAGGACCAGCGGTTGTTTATCATTTTCCACAGTAAACAAATTGGCACACCTGATTGGACCCAGTGCTAAGAATTTGTCTTAAGTATTTATAAGTGGATGAAACTTAGAAATGGGAAGTTAACCAAAGAGTATAATAAACCATTATCTAAGAAGTAGATATCAAGAAAGACAATTCCTGATAATCTAAACGTAGATGAAATAACGTCACGAACTTTAATCACTACCGATCCAGTAGTTTCTCAAGTAGAACCTTTTCCTCCAGTAGGGTCGACTGCTGCAGTTTCCGTACAAATGTCTCAGGCTCCACCGGGAAGCCCAAGACCAGTAATGACTACGACTACCATACCTAATGTGCCTCGTTTTGGTAATGTAGATTCGGCTTATGGAATGCCGTATTCCATGATTCCAGGATACCAGTCAACATAGAATGCAACAGTGGTGTCAGATAATGTTCAAAATTTGAATTCTCCTTTACAAGGATCTGCACCGGGAGGAAATAATAGAGGCAACCAAAATAGGGTAACGCCTTCTCAACCTATAGTACCGACTGTTAATAATACTTCAGTAGCAGTATTAAGGCAACAAATGGATGATAGCAACCACGAGTTGGTTAATATGTTAACTAACCAGATGGATAATGTATTTAATCCTATAGTATAAGAATCGACTGAGACTAATAGGCAGTCCTCTGAAACAAATCGACAGTTAATTACCCAATTAACACGCTTGTGTAATTTTTTAGGTGCTCCTCCAGCGCCTATTCGACAGGCACCACCTGTTCAACTAGATGCCACTAGTTAAAAAAACATGGGGGCAATACAGGATGAATCTGTCGATCAGGGGCAAATTCTAGTGCCTCCAAGGAATTTGATTTTCGATCCACCTAGGGTATTAGTACATCGACATCAAGAGGCTAATCAAATTGTTGATCATATTCGACAAGAGGATTTAGCTGTAGAAAATAATTTAACCACCATTATCGAAAGAATTATGGATAGAAATGGTATGAATACCGCAATTCAGAGGCCAACAAATTCCTCCCCTTTGTTTGAATACATTTTATAGACTGAAAACTCTAGAGGATGGAAAATCCCTAAGTATACGGAATTTGGGGGAGAATCTGGAGAGTCGATAGTGAAACATATTGCTAGATATTTAACTGAATCTGGGGATATCTCAAATAATGAAAACTTAAGGGTAAAGCACTTTCCTTCTTCCCTTACTAGGGCAGCTTTCACGTGGTTTACCACTTTACCCCCAAATTCGATTGACTCATGGACGAAGTTAGAGAAACTTTTCCATGAGTAGTTTTATGAGGGTCATTCAAAAATTAGTTTGGTCGAATTATCAAACATTAAAAGAAGGTTTGATGAAACCATTGATGATTATCTAAACAGACTTAGGTCATTAAAAGCAAGATTCTTTACTCAACTTCCAGAACATGAGCTTGTTCAAATAGCTGCTGGAGGTTTAGATTATTCCATTAGGAAGAAAATAGATCCAACCTTCGTGAAAAGTATGTCACAGTTAGCTGATAGAGATCGACATCTAGAGCGTCTGCGACTAGAAAAGGTCAGACATACTAAGGCCAAGACCAGAAAAGAAAAAGTGTCCTTCGTAGATTATGATGACACATATCCCATTTGTGAGGCCGACTATACCTCACCAACAGAGGTAGAGGTTGACTTGGCTTAAATGAAGCCAGGGCCAGCCTATGAGTGTAAATCATTATTTCCTGCTAAAGGAAAGAATACGGTCGAAAATAATCCAAAATTTCCAACAAAAACTTATACGTTTGATGTCACTAAGTGTGAAGAAATTTTTGACTTACTGGTTAAAGATGGTCAAATTTTAGTACCCATAGGTGCTAAATTACCACCATTAGAACAACGACAGAAAAAAGGTTTTTGTAAATTTCATAATTATCTTGGTCATACAACCTCTCAATGTTACCTTTTCATGGATCTCGTGCAAAAGTCGCTGCAAGAGGGTAGGCTGAAATTTGCTGCAAGAAAGATGAAGATTGATATTGATCATCTTAGGCAAGAGGAAGCTTTGTTTATCGACCCAGTTGACATCAACATGGTAGAGATTAATGAATTCCCTGATGATAATATGGTCGAAGAGGGTATTGGAGAAAGTCCTGATGTCGGCCTAGCAGATGTGTACCCAAGGCCTGGGGAAGACTTGCTAGATTTACTTTATCGCTGTAAGAATAAAGGTTCACAAGCTTGCTTGTGTCCTAGATGTGGCGCTTTGATTGACAAAATAGCTGCTGAAAATTTCCAGAAGCTACAGTTAGAAAAGAATAGAGGCAAGCCATACAATCAAAGGTTCCCTACACCTAGGGACCCAAAGAGAGTTGTGGGAAACTCTCATGCTAAACCTAGGAGTTATATTCCCTCAGCAAAAGCTCCTAACAGTACTTGGATTAAACCCCAAGGGAGAAAGGGCGCACCAATTGATGGGGCACCAAAAAAAGGGAAGTCGGCTATTGACTACCGACATGAGTTCAAGTTAGAGAAGAAAAGCCACATTTCTGAAAACTACATGGGGAAGAATCCCATGAATCGAACCCAATGGAGACGCTTCCAGCGTCGAAAGCAGGCTGAGAGGTAAGCAGTTGCTGGCCAGATTGCGACAAAAAAATGTGACAATCTGAGGCAGTACAAGGTGAAATTCGACTCCTATGCGAAAGAACAAATCAAAGAATTTGTGAATCAACCAGCTGCCAAATGTTTTGAAGAAGCCACTAACGATTTTGATTTCAACTCTGAAGAGATTTTGAATATCTTAGTAAATGTAGTATCAATTCTGCTAGCAGAATATGATTGCTTGACTGAAGTAGAAGATTCAGCAGACATAGATGCTGAGGAGATGGCTTTACACAAGTCAACGTGTTACTTTGTCATGAACAATGGTTCCATTGAGAACCAAGATTCTTTCTTTGAAAGACCAGATATGGCCATGAGGAGCCATTTGAAGCCTCTTTTAATAAGGGTTAAGGTCGAAGGGGTGGCTATCAATAAGGTGTTGGTAGACTGTGGTGCTACAGTGAACATTATACCATACCACCTATTGCAAAAAATTGGTAAATATGACACCGATGTTAGATCTCATAAAATGGTCTTATCAAACTACGAAGGAAGAACTAGAAACACCATGGGTGTGATCTAAGTGGACATTATTGTCGGTTCAGTTACTAGGCCGACTATTTTCATGGTGATTCAAGGTAAGCCGAGTTACAACCTCTTAGTAGGGAGAGAATGGCTACACGGACTAGGGGTTGTGCCTTCCTCTATGCACCAGCGTTTGGTGATCTGGAGGGAAGATGGCATAGTCGAGAATATTGAAGTTGATCAAGGGTATTTTATGGAATACGTGAACAATGTCAAAAACAAGCAGTTCAACAGGAAATTAGATAATATTTCCCCATGTCAACCTGCTGAAGATGTATATGGCACCTTGATGAAGCATTTGTTTCATTGAAGTTACATGAAACCCATGGTTTTATATGAGATGTAGAACCTCTTAAGGATCCATACTATACCAACCGACTGACAGGCTGGGGAGACATCAGTGATGATGTCTGAGCTAGATGCTCTAAACAGGATTTTGACATATATTATTGAAAGTAAAATAAATTTGTCACTGGAAGTTGAAGAAAATATGGCTGTCGAAGCCAATAAAACACAAGTTCTAGATGAAGGAGCAACTTTGACTATTGAGCCAAAGCCACCAGATATAATAGAGAGGGTCAAAGAAAACGTCGATAAGCAGCGTCTGGACTGCATATATGATGAAGAACCCTTAGGCATCAAAAAGGATCCAATGGCACCAGAAAAGATGCAACCACAAGACCCTTTATAAGAAATAAATCTTGGAGAAAAGGGGGATAAAAGACCAACTTATATCATCACTAACATCGACCCAAAGTTGAAATATGAGGTATTATATTTATTAAAAGAATTTAAAGATTGTTTTGCTTGGGACTATAATGAAATACTAGGTTTAAGAAGGGACTTGGTAGAACTAAAATTACCAATAAAAGCTGGAAAGAAACCAGTAAAGCAGACTCCTAGATGTTTCGCTCTAGCCATAATGTCAAAAATCAAAGAGGAGGTAGAAATACTCCTCAAAAGCATATTCATAAGAACCGCGAGGTATGTCGACTGGTTGGCAAACATAGTGCCAGTAATTAAGAAAAATGGAAAATTAAGGGTATGCATAGATTTTAGAGATTTAAATGTTGCCACCCCAAAAGATGAGTATGCTATGCATGTGGAAGAAATGTTGGTCGACTCGGCTGCTGGTTTTGAATATCTAAGTATGCTTGATGGTTATTCTGGTTATAACCAAATTTTTATTGCAGACGAAGATTTGTCAAAGCCGGCATTTCTCTACCCTGGGGCACTGGGAACCTATGAATGGGTTGTCATGCCATTCAGTTTAAAAAATGCCGGAGCGACATATCAGAGGGTAATTAATTCTATGTTCCATGATTTTATTGAAGATTTCATGCAAGTTTACATTGATGATATTGTAATAAAGTCGAATAGTAAACCAACTCATCTGCAATACCTTCGAAAATCTTTCGAAAGGATGAGAAAACATGAATTAAAAATGAATCCATTAAAATGTGCTTTTTGTATGCAGGCAGGGTATTTTCTTGGCTTTTTGGTGCATAAAAAAGGCATAGAAGTAAATCAAAGTTAGACCAAAGCCATCATGGACATCAAACCACCGTCGACCAAAAAGGAACTTCAGTCTTTGTTGGGCAAGATAAATTTCCTAAGGAGGTTCATATCCAACTTAAGTGGAAAAACCAAAGTATTTTCACCACTACTTCGACTAAAAAATGAAGATTTCATTTGGCAAGAGGAACATCAAGAGGCTTTCGAAAAAATCAAAGACTACTTAGTGAAGCCTCCAATATTGGCACCTCCTATTAGACATAGGCCTATGAGGTTATATATTGCAGCCTCAAATGTGACTATAGGTAGTATGTTAGTCCAACGGGATGAAAAAGGTGTCGAGAGACCTGTGTATTATCTTAGTCGAATGCTAAATAATCCAGATACTATGTATAGTGATATAGAAAAACTATTCATTTGCTTGTATTTCTCTTGAATTAAACTAAAGCAATATATAAAGCCTATTTATGTGTATGTATCTTCTCATTTTGATATTATTAAGCACATGTTATGCAAACCAATTTTACATAGTCGAATTGGTAAATGGGATTTAGCATTAACAGAGTATTCTCTGACTTACATGCCCTTAAAAGCAATAAAAGGACAAGTAGTGGCATATTTTTTGGTCGACCATTCAATGGTTGGTATACCTTAAAATTATGTAGATTTAGTGTCATGGAAATTATACTTTAATGGTTCTAGCCATAAGAATGGAGTTGGAATAGGAGGAATTATAATTTCTCCCAGTGGAATTCCAGCAGAGTTCAAGTATAAAATCGACGGTATGTACATAAATAATGAAGCAGAATACGAGTCTTTAATAACAGGACTTGAACTTATGCTAGATTTGGGGACAAGGAACATCGAAGTTATGGGAGACTCTGAATTAGTGATTAAACAAGTATCAAAGGAGTACAAATATGTTAAAGAAAAATTTAATCATGTATTTTGTGATTACCATCAGATTGTTAAAACAATTTGAGCAAGTAAGTATACGACACATACCTCGAAGAGAGAACGAAAAGGCTAATGACCTAGCACAAGAAGCCTCGGGATACAAGAGAGATCAAAATGAAGAACTTACCCAAGTAAGAGAGAAAGTTCGAGCAACTTTGTTATCCCCTTCATATTTTTCGATTGTAAACTTAGGGGCTATAGATGCCGAAAATTTTCAAATTTTAACCATTGACAATTGACAAGAGATCGACTGGAGAAAGCCATTGGCCGACTATCTGCGCATCCCCACGAGGTCGACAGATCGTAAGATCAAGTATCGCACTCTCAGTTACATTTTGATAGAGAACGAATTATTTAAAAAAACTTCTGAAGGAATTTTGTTAAAATGCCTTGGAGAAAGTGAGGCATACGTGGTAGTGTCAAGTGTGCATAGTGGAGCATGTGGTGCACATCAAGCAGGACACAAAATGAAATGGCTTTTGGTGCGTTCAGGCGTCTATTGGCCTTCAATGCTAAAAGATTGCATCAAATTTGCTAAAGGTTACCGAGAATGCCAAATGCATGGGGGCATACAACATGTCCCCGCAAGTGAATTACATGCAGTTATAAAACCCTGGCCATTCAGAGGATGGGCTTTAGATGTGATTGGAGAAATAAAATCAGCATCATTAAAATAGCAAAGATAAATTTTAGTCGGTATTGATTACTTTACAAAATGGGTCGAGGCAGTAGCTTTAACTAATGTCGACCAAGAAGCTGTTATTGATTTTATAAAAAATCACATCATCTGTCGGTTTGGAATTCCATAAACAATTACGACCGACCAAGGATCAGTGTTTATTGGACGTAAAATGCAAGAATTTACACAAGAATTTGGAATTAAATTATTAACTTTTACTCCTTACTATGCTCAAGCAAATGGCCAAGTTGAAGATGCCAATAAAGTGATAATTAGCCTAATTAAGAAGCATGTAGGAAAGAAGCCAAGGAATTGGCATAAAACACTGGATCAAGCCTTATGGGCGTGAAGAACTTCCCCTAAGGAAGCAACAGGAACTACTCCATTTCGACTTGCATATGGGCATGATACAATGTTACTAGTGGAGATACATGTTCAATCGATAAACATCCAAAGACAGCATGAAATACCATCTGAGGATTACTGGAATATGATGGAAGACGAGCTTGTCGACATAGATGAAGAAAGGATGTTGGCCCTTGATTCTCTAATAAGTTAGAAAGAAAGAGTTTCCAGAGCTTATAATAAAAAAGTAAAGGATAAAGTATTTGTTGACGATGATCTAGTATGGAAAGTGATATTCCCTATGGAAAAAAATGATAGAGACTTAGGGAAATGATCCCCAAATTGGGAAGGACCTTTTAAGGTGATACAAGTTTTTTTATTTAAATAATGCCTATGAGCTTGAGGAGTTAGCCACAGATCGACGGATCTTAAGGGTAAATGTCAAGTACTTAAAAAAGTATAAGCCCATTCTTCAAGAAATCAAAATCTCGATGGAATAATTATTCGTCGAACCAACAAGCTGGTAAAATTTTGTTGAGACCAGCAAATTCAAAACACGCATAAAACATGGAAGATACATATAAAACAAACAAAGAAAGGTTTCATTAAAAATTTGGCTTAAAGCCATTAAGAAATTACTATATTGTTGGTACAATGATTAAAAATGCTTAAATTTGGCTTGGAATGACCACAGTTCACCATGGAGGTTTATGGCCTGATATTCAAAACCTTTTGTCTGAGCCTTAAGTGTTTGAAGCTCTGTTTCGACAGAAGAAATTGTGTCACTTACAATCACGACGTCCACAGCCATTTGCTCAGCTTTTGCTTGGGTTGGATTAATCACATTATTAATCTCTTCCTCTTGCTTGGAAATCAATTCTAATTCCTTGTTGAGAGCATAAATTTGGTCACGTATTTCAACAACTCTTTCGTTTGGGAACCAGTTCCTGTTTCTTATTTTTAATCATTGCTAACAAATTATTAATTTCTTCAGTAACTTGCACCACCATATCCAAATTCTCTTTCACGGAGGCTTTCTTCGACTCAACCGCTTCCTCTTTGCCCGAGTACTTTCAACATTTTGGCATAGAGGAATGAAAAATTTCTCAAATGCTGTTATCATCAACCTGGCTGATTCAAACATATTGAGCTCTTTCATTTGAGTAAGAGCGTCTAAGAGTTATGGGCCAAGAGTTGGATCAGAATGGAGCAGATGAGGCATATCAGGATTCAAAGCATGAGTCCGAATTTTAGTCATCAGATTTTTGGCTATAACTGCTTCAGGACTCATCTTGTCATTATGTGCTTGAGGTGGGCTGGAGTCAGAAGAAAGAGTGCGAGAACTCACAAAGAGACACAACCTAACAATTTCTTATAGACCAGAAGGGTTGACTCCCATGTGTTTTAGTTTAGTGGGTGAGTCGGCCTTTTCTCTCCCAGAAGAAATGAGAGGCGCGCCTTGCATGCGTTTAGGAGGGGGAAGAATTCAGGATGTGGTGACATTTGTATTTGCTTCTGAACCCTACAGGGAATCTGAAAGGCTAGAATCAAAACTAGTGAAACTATAACCCTTATGTTTGGCAGTACTAGTGACTTAGTTAGAGTCACTAAGAGTAGCCAGAATAGTCAGGTCGATAAACTCACCATCAGCAATGTCAAGATTCTCATGATGGTGAGGGGAAGAAGCTTCTGACAAAGGGTTATAGTCAGGTACACATTATTGTTGACCGGAGATATTAACCTAAAGAAAGCAAGAAAAGGTATTAGCCAAAACAAATTCAACAAACAAAAAACGAAAGAAACTAGAAAATAACCAGCCAGTACCTGTGTCGATAGATTAAGATCGACAGACTCATCCTTAGCTGAAACATCAGTAGTGTCTCTCATTGGGTTTTGAACTTCATCAACCCTAGGAGAACGAGTCAGAGTAACCAGGGTTGTGTCGACTACAATGGTGTCAGCACCTAAATCCAAGGTGGCTTCATGATTTTCGACCAAGACCACATTACGTCTCCTTCTTGTAACAAGAGGAATTTCGACATCAGTTGGCTCCTCTATTTCATAAACAAGTTTCAAGACAACCTTTGCTTCACACCCTGGGATACAGGTACCTTTGTCTTCTTCTTATTTTTCGCCATCTCGCCTTCAGTAGAGGAATCTTTTTTCCTCTTATGGCTTTTGGATTTGTGGGAGTGTTGAGAGGGCTGAACATCAAGTGATGGCTAAGTATCAGAGAAAGATATAAGTCGAAGAAATTGTGTTAGTTGATAATGGAAGCTTTGAATCGACAGAATATACCTTATCCCTCTCAAAAGTATGCTCTTTGTCCTTCTTGGACCTCTAGGATTTGTCAGAAGGGGCAGGAAAATCCGCTGGGCGTTTTTGACTCTGGAAAACAACGAAAATATTAATACAAGTTTAGGGCATAAACGGCATAGAAACAAGAAGTATATAAATACACCCACCGAAGAATCCTTCTTGAGTGAAGAAGAAATGAGTTCATCGTTGGAGGGTGTATGGTCAGGAATGATCTACAAAAATTAAGCTAAGTTAGATATGCCAAATCAAGAATGATAGTTGGCAGAATGTTGAAGTTTAAACCTGATGTGTTGAAGGTTTTTGTTTGTCGACAGGAACGGAACCTGCCTGATCTATTGGAATAGTTGTAAGACAAGTGTAAAACAACCAGATAAGCAACCAAATTAAAATAAGCAGGGGGGTAAGCTTTCCATAAATTGTTACCGATTTGTGTAGTCGAAAGTACTCTAACATATCGGAGATCATAATGAAGATTCCCTGAATAGTTAGGTAGGTAATACTTCGTCGGTACCATTATGTTGGCCTTTATCTTATAGGCATTTTGCATATTCGGTATAGAGCAATACCACCAATCAGGAATAGGTAGGCCAAAGGCCAAGGCCAAAGGGCTGGATGACAAAGGAGGAAATTTGATATTTCCAAAATGAAGAGCGTAAAGATATTTGTCTTTTGCATAATCAGGGATTTTTAGTGTCAGGATCCGATCGGTTACCTTCTCCTTTATTTCGACAGCAGCCTCATAGATGGTCGGACGAAAACTATTAGGCCGATACACAATTCGGAAGTAATTCTGGAAAGCTCGAATTTGTTTAATATGAGTAATCTCACACTTGGTTGCTTTTGCCTGCAAATTTGAGAAAGTTGTAGTTAGTTCAACCAGCTTGGCATTAGAATCACCAATGAATGTAACAAAATATGACTTCCACCAAGTTTTAAATTCTTTGGTGCAGTAGAAAGATGGTTGGAAATGAGTGAGAGTCAGTGTGGGTCTTTGTGCCCATATATTCCCTATATCATCCTTGATCATTTCGAAGGGTTGGTTAGTTATGATGTCTACCAGCAGCTCGTGAGAATTGAACAAAGCCTTAGGAACAAGTTGACAGAGTCCAAATTGTCTAGCCACCAAGTTAGGCTGATAAGCGACCAAACCCGAGTTCACACCGACAATCACAGTAGACAGGAATTGGGGAGTTAAGTAACGCCTCCAGAGGATTAAGGAATTTTTCTTGTCCTCTCCTCTTGCAGGTGGAAAAGCCCTAGTAAACCACTCTGGGCCATCTTATCTATCATGAAATGGGGCCATAGAGGGTGTGAAATTGACTCTTGTTAACATAATCATAAACACTAGTCTGAAGACTTCAGGATTTGGGGAGCCCTTGTCGATAGGAGTCAGAGGGAGAAGGCGTTGCCAAACGATATGGCTTTAGGATGGAGGGCATGCTACCTTTCTATTTCTAAAGGGCTTAATCTCCTCAGAGAAGGTGGCATTCAACCATAGCTGCAAGAGCCAAAAAGGACCATGGACTAAGACGTTCTTTTTCTTTGGATTATTAGGGTCAAAACCCTTTATTTGATTAGTAGCATCAGTCAAAGCTGCATAAAGAGAGGCCAAAACTAGTTGGTCTAAAGCAACATTCTCACCCATATGAAATTGGGTATCCAGATAAGAAAATTGTTTGGCCACCTGCATCGACCTGAAACAAAAAACAAAGCGAGACAGCCATAAGGTTAGAAACGCCACATGCTCTTCATCGGTTACAGGACCAGAGGTTTGAGCATGTTGGTCAATGAAATTATTATATGTTGGTTTTCCAGCTTCACCCACGTCGAACCTTAGTGGCACAGGTTCAACATCTCTATAGTTGAAAACTGTGCCAGATGGTTTTGGCCATGTGATGGAAACAATGTCGAACAGGGTAGGAGTGATCATACTACATTTAGTATGAAAGGTGTTGGTCGATCCCTCCCAGAAATGTACGGAAGCTAGGAGCATGCCACTAGAATAAGGTTGACCACATCGATAAAGTTATAGAAGGGTATAAATACCCATCCTTTCCATTGGTGTCCTTTGGCAGTTTCTAAACGGGCCATCCAAGCACGAAATTTAGGGCAACACAGAGGTGGAGCGGTTCTAAAGTTCCTGTAAATATATTTAGGCGATATAGGGTTTAGAGAAGAAATGATGGGTTTGGTAGTAGTACTAGTAGGAAAAAACGCCTCTTTATCATCTACATAGATTTCGGAGGGTGCATCAGCAGGAAGTGGCCCTAAAAAGGCTAAGGGTTTCTCTTCAAGAGAGAAAGGGATAAGTACCTGAGATTGCCAGATTTTGGCTTTCTCCTCAGCAAATGGAGGTTCCGACACATAAGCTTTATCGTCAACAAGGCGCAGTTGAAGAGCGATTGCTGGAAAGGAAGTTTAATTTTTAACATTCGCTATTGTAAAAGGTTTGAAGGAGGATGAAGATGAAGAACAACAATGAAGTGTGTAGTTTCTGGGTTTTTTTTTCTAAAAGCAAGGGTTGAAGAAGTGAAGAAAAATAGAAAAAAAAAGAAGAGAAATAAGGGTATTTATAGACCCTGAGGAAGGAGAAAATAACGGGAAAAATCTTTTGTGACTTCCCAAGTTCAAATCACTTCAGTTTGTGGGAGGCGTGTTGCACGATCAACGTGAGTTAGTGGGCCACATTTCCCACTAAAAGTGCAATGATGGCAAAAATTAATGTCACACGTCTCGAAACTGAAAAGAGTGATACACTACCATGATTACATGATGTCACAGAAAAGACAGAACAGTAATATTAACTTTTAGAGAAATGGAAAAGACTTGGTCGAATGGTGAAACCGACGCTTCATAGATGCCATTATCTCATATTAGTCTAAATTTGAAAATGGCTTCTCTGGGGGGCATTTTGTTACCTTGGAAAATCTTAAGGTATTCAAGTATGTGTAGTAAATGAATACATCCTCATAAGCTAAGAGTCGTCCTCCAAAGTAAGGGTTTTCTGGGAAACGGGAGCCAGTGTTTGAAAAGCTGGTTTTATTAAGTTAGAGTTAATGCTTAAAAGGAGTCACACTGAAACTGTCGAAACTGAACTACATCGACGAGAAAGAAATAAAATAATATGTATCAAGAGGTCAAAATTGGTTTATTCGACCAAAGGGTGCAAGGCAAGGATTTGGTCGAAAATGGTTTTAGTCGACAAAAAAAGGGTTTCTTGGACTTAGAGGAAGTATGGTTATTCTTTGCCAGAAAGAAAGTGTCGAAGCAAGGCATAAGCGGTTTACGTTCAAGAGGTTTAGAGGAATCATGGGCGGTATTTAAGCGCCAAATAGGTAGAACTTCAAAATCATGAGCAGTTACCAGCAATCCACGATGTGTTTGAGCGCCAAATAGGTGGCAACATCTAGTGAAGCAGTTACCTCAAGATGTTAATATTAGTCGTAGATTTTATCTAGGTTGTTACATTGTAAACACTATAAATAAGCAGATTTAGTATAGTTTGTGTGTGTTCACTTGTACTCTCAAATCACTTGTCAAACTCTGTCATTCCGAGCGTTAGGAAATCAAGAGTGAAGAGTGCTTGATATACGTGAATCACCATTTTTATTTCAATGCAAATCCTTTATCTTTCAATTATATCTTTTGAGTACTTTATCTGCTTTCTATTTACTATCGAGCAAGATATATACATTATCTTCTATTTCACATAAACAATTTGACACTATTTGTTGGTCACGAGTCACCAGTCAGTTAGTTTAGTAAGTCTTGCTTTCATATGAATGTCTTCTTTCGGTCACCAGTCAGTCGATCAAATCATAGTATGGAAAACCATTACACCTGTTCCCCCAGTCAAAATAAAACCATCTCCCTTGACTAATATTTTGATGGAATAGGTGTGATAGTAAAGCTCTTAGCACGTGTCTTGAGATCCACTGGTCGATCTCGCAAGTTACCCTCAGTTTAGGACTTTGGGAGGACCAACGGTTGTTTACCATTTTCCGCAGTAAACAGTAATGTGAAGGTAATCAAGAAGGATAGTTATTACCTCGTTAGTCTGAGTCGGTGTTGTTGCTCTGATACGTAGCACTCGGGGGGATGAACGCTTGATGTTTAGTTATTGATTATTATTTCAGTTGCTGAATTTTTAAGTTGATTACATGAAAAAATTGTTGTCTTGAGGTTATTTTAGTTGAATAAAAGATGTTAAGTGAACTGAAGTTAAGTATGTATATTTTGTTTCTTATCAATAAAAATTGTTTGATTTTGAAGAATAAATCAGATTGTTATCGGTTCATCTGAGTTAAGTGTTATGTATCTGTTTGTATGCGATTAAATTAAGATTGACTTTTAGTTGAAAATGTAGCATCCTATTTATGTTGAACTCTGATTTTCTTATTATCCTCCAGGTAGAAATGGGGTGTTACAAGTGTAACACCCCAATTCTACTCCAAGCAATTATATAAAATAAATCAGAGTTATAAAATTCAATCATGCAAACGAACCGGGGCATCACAAATTATTCTATCAAAATTTGTTGCATTCATCGTGGATATATAACACTTTCAAAACATCGGATGAACCATCATAACATCTTTAATTAAATAACTCAACATCTACGCAGCGGAATTCTCAATAACAATTTTATCATCAATACATCAACTTCAAAACAACACAATTTAATAATAATCAACAATCAAAACAGCAAGCATTCATCCCCCCGAGTGTTACATATCAGAGCAATGACACCGACTCGAACTACTGAAGGTATACAACCTTCACTCTCGATTACCTGCATGTCACCAACATAAGGGAAACATTCAAACAGAAGGGGTGAGATATCTAACAATATAATAAAGTGCATGATAATTAATATATTAAATTATATCACATAACATCACCACTTCTCATCTCATAATCAACAATAATAGTACATTCACAGCATCATCACACTCTTCTTTATGCAATCATATAATGTGACTCAATACTATGCAAATGCATGTGGTACCATTGAAGCAGAACTCCCATCTCAAAAAATTTCCAATTAATAGAGGCATCAACAAGGCATAGCCTTCATCTCCAAAATTCTCCAATACAGGCCATCTCAACGAGCATAAGCTCCATCTCAAAAAAATGCAATGTATGCGACACAATCATGAATGTAATAACAACACCCAAGTTAACAGCATCTCAAATTAACAACATCTCAAATTAACAACATTTCAAAAGCATCTCAATGTCTCTTCATCAACATCTCATATCATCATAATAATTCATCAAACATCATTTATTTGTTATAAATCATCAACACAACATCATTAACAACTCCTCACTAATAACTCAGTTGTACATTAATACCACAGTAATTCATACTGCTATTCTGCAATTCTTACATCGTTATTGTCACTAATCCTACTGTTATGATTCTAACGGCAGCCTCTAGGCATCTAATTTGCATCATTCTGTTCAAAACCAACGCAACGATTAACATGGGAATTAATTCTAAATCCTAAATTGGTTACTAGGATTACACTTCCTATTCTTCATTTTAATCCTCTAGAATAATGTTCATCGCGTTAGATATCCAACACTTCGAACGGCATCTCAACGGCATCCTAAAACTCAAGTTACAGCACTTTAAAACTGAATCTGCCAAAAATCAGGCATTATGGGTCGATGCAAAACCCCTTGGATCAACGCATACTTCTCTAACTGCACAACATGATTCGACGCATCCTCTCATGGATCGACTCATCCTGAGTCTTGCACACAGCATGTATCGATACATGCATCCCACAGATCGACTCATCCCGAGTCTTTCAACCTTCATGTATCGACGCAAGCCTCTTTGTGTCAACTCATACTGAGTCTCTAGGCCCTCATGTATCGACGCATCAAGTTTGAGGTCGACAAATCCTGATCCTTCCTGCATAATTTTGTGATTTTCTCTGCATTTCACTACGGGATTCATGTTTTTAACCCTACAAACTTAATATAATCATGATAAATCATCACCTACAATTATCCTATAATACTACATCGATTAAACGACACTGGGACATTATTATTTATCTAAAATTCATCAAATCTTCATCATACATCATCATATACATCCAATTCAAGAACAAAACAACAATCACCTCTAACCCCACATATCAATCATCATGAACCCAATTATAAAGTCAGAACCCCACCCTTATATTGTATTGAAGGCCGCTCTATAATCTTCCGATTGAATTCTCGTTCTGCCGTTTCCCCACTTTTTCCAGCAGCTTCACGTTCTCCTTCTCAATCCTTATTCTTCTACTGCTTCTTTCTTTCTATTCCTTCTAACAACAATAAAATTACCTATTATTCTCTTTATTCCTTATTGGGCTCAAAACTAATACACCCCCCTTATTACTTTTATTCCTTCAAAATAAGCCCACACCAAATAATATTATACTCCTATATTAATTTCTCCAGTTAATAAATAAATCCAATTAATCACAACACATCTCCTCAAATATTCAAAAAATAATTTAATTAAATAATTAATTAAATTACGGGCATTACAACTCTCTCCCCACTTAGAATATTTTTGTCCTCGAAAATTTACCTCAATCAAACAACTCAGGGTAAGAGTCTCGCATATTGCTCTCCAACTCCCAAGCCATGCTCTCTCTGGCAGCTCCTAGCCAAACCACTTTAACCAAGGCAATCTCTTTTCCCCTCAGAGTCTTTATTTAACAATCTGCGATCCGTACAGGAATCGTCTCCACCGTAAGATTATCCCATACTTGTACATCATCCATATGAATCACATGATATAGATCTGAAATATACTTCTGAAGTTGCGACACGTGAAACACATCATGCAAATTCAAAAGATTAGGCGGTAAAGCCACTCTATAGGAAACATTCCCCACTATCTCTGAAATCTGATACGGTCCAATAAAATGAGAAGTGAGCTGCTTATACTTCAATGCTCATCCAACACCAGTCACAGGTGTAACCCTCAAAAACACATGATCACCAGCTTGAAATTCTAAATCCTTCCTTCGCTTGTCATGATAACTCTTCTGTCTACTTTGGGAAGCTTTCATCTTTTCTCGAATCAACTTCACCTTCTCAATAGTCTCACGAATAAGTTCAGGTCCAAGTACTACACTCTCACCAGATTCATGCCAACATAAAGGAGTCCTACATCTTCGACCATACAACGCTTCAAAAGGTGCCATCCCAATACTAGAATGGTAATTGGTATTATAAGTGAACTCTACCAACGGAAGATAAGTATCCCACGAACCTCCCTGCTCAAGAACACATGCCCTCAACAAGTCTTCCAACGATTGAATCGTCCGTTCAGTCTGACCATCTGCCTGAGGATGATACGCTGAACTCAATCTCAACTTAGAACCCAACGTTTCTTGCAAACTCTTCCAAAAATCAGAAGTAAATCTTGGATATCTATCTGACACAATGCACAAAGGAACACCGTGAAACTTCACAATCACACTAGTGTAGATCTCAGCCAACTTTGACATGGGAAAACTGATGTTAATAGGAATAAAATGAGCTGACTTCGTAAGCCTATCAACAATCACCCAAATCAAATCATGTCCGCTTAAAGTATTAGGCAACCCCGTCACAAATTCCATTGAAATTCTATCCCATTTCCATTCTGGAACTTCTAATGGTTGCATCAACCCTGCAGGCTTCTGGTGTTCAACTTTCGACTTCTGACAAGTCAAACATGCATACACAAAACATGCCACATCACTCTTCATCCTAGGCCACCAAAACAAGCCTTTCAAATCTTGATACATCTTTGTAGCTCCTGGAGGAATACTCAACTTACTTCTATGACTCTCTTCAAGTATCACTTTCTTCATCTCAGCATCATCAGGAATACAAGTCCAGTTACGAAATCTCAACACACCTTGCGCATCCATCTTAAAATCACTATTATCAGACTGATCAATCCCAACCATCAAATCTACCAATTTCACATCCAACTTCTGAGCTTCTCTAATACTGTCTAGAAATTCATTATTAATCTTCAACATACCCAACATAACACTCTGCGGCGTAACCTCGCAAACTAAGCTCATATCTCTGAACTGCTCAATCAATTCCAACTCTTTAATCATCATTGCTGACATATATAAAGTCTTTCGACTCAATGCATCAGCTACCACATTCGCTTTTCCTGGATGATAATTCAAACCAAAATCAAAATCCTTTAACAATTCCAACCATCTTCGTTGCCTCATATTCAACTCCTTCTGATCAAATAAATACTTTAAGCTCTTATGGTCACTAAACACTTCGAATCTAGAACCATTGTTGTTCCCCAAAATTTGCCCTCCCATATTTCTCAACACATTTCAAGTGAGGTCCTCAAGTTGCTCAAAGAAGTCCAAGGGTTGACCAGACAAACTCTCTCCTAAGGCAGTCTACCCCAAATTAGGGTTTCAATTTGCATCAAGATGTGTGAGGCCAAAGGGTCCCAAATTCTCACCTTGCAGAGAAAGTTTGCTCAGTCAATTGCTCAAAGGCCTGAAAATCGACTGTCCTAGGGCAAAAGTCAATTGTGTCCCACATACAGTCAAACTTCAAGATTTTTTGTCAACATCCTCATTTTGAAGTATTATTAATCATTTGATCAAAGGTTGATCATATTCCTCAAGGATTGCTCACAGTTCATCAAAATCCAAAAGTTGCTAAATTAGGGTTTTTAAGGAAAAGTCAACTCAACTTTGACCAAGCATAACTTTCTCATACTATATCAAGAACGATCTATCCAAAGCTCATAGTGAATAGGATGCAATTCCCTACAATCCATCTTCATCTCCCAAGTTTAAAATATGCACTCACAAGAAGTTATGAATTTGGACATTATAGGTCACTTTGAAAAGTCAACAAAAACACTTTTTTGTCAAAGCTTCATACATGAAAATGGAAGACTCAATTGAGATGAGACCAAAATGGTTGCTTAGAGGACATCTTAATCTTTCTAAAAATTCAAAGAACACATCTCTAGGGTCAAAATTCAAGGAGTTATGCATTGGTGAAGTTGACCTTTTTTGCAAAATTGCCAAAAGTTAAATATGCCTCAAATTGCAATTTTTGTCAAATGGGCCCAACTTATTGTGCTTGTGTTGAGTTTGTAACATGGTCCACGATCCATGATGCTTCCCATTTGCCTTTATTTTATTTTTGTCATTTATTTTGATTTTTATTTCATTTAAATCAAATGAAATCAATAATAAATAATGAAAATATCATAATCATTTAAACCTTGAGATTTCGTGCATATTTCAGGTCCATGAATAGTTGGCAATGAGATCAAATCGTGCAAGGCTTGTTTGTACACAAAAAGATTAAATTTTTCTTGTTTTGGAAAGATTGGATACAAGTGTGAATCAACGATCAAATCTTCATAATTGCAAGGATTTGATGCAAACTTGGAACCCTAATTGATTCTATGATATATATGGAACAAATCCAAAGCAAAAGCGGGAGGGTTGGATACGTGAGAGAGCATAATCAGATTCAAAAAAATCATTAAAAAGTGTGAAATCATTCTTGCAGTTGGAGGGAAATTCAGGCCATTCTAAGACCACCATTCGCATCCTGGACCTTCTCTGAAGCAGATACGATCATTTGCAAGCATCCATAAGGCCAGAAACTTGAACCACAAACCCACGGTTTTCCCTTCAAACTCAAAATCCATTCTTGCAAATTGTGCAGCATTAGCATGTTTCAATGACATATATGTGTTTGTTAATGTATTTGCAATGTTTTGGTTATACTCAATTGAATTTTTGACGCACGTACTGAGATCCCTATTGCTAGGGTTTTCTTGCTCGTTTTAGGGTTTTCTCATGCAGGTAAAATTTGCCCAAAAGAGGGGTACCATGGTGCTCACAAGTCTAAGACGAACTGATCTGTACCATTAGTTTTCATTTATGATGCTTATGTGAGATTTTGGAGAAACGCAGGCTTATACCTACGCCCAGAAAATCGTAGGTAAAAGTCTTGGACTTTTGCCAACGGAGGGAGGAAGAAGAAGGGTGGCGTGGCACCCCCTGGCTGGTCCATTCAAACTTCACGCACTTTTGGGATCCATTATCTTGTTTTCCATTATATTAATTGTTGTTTATTTCAGATACAAAAGAGTCAGCCAACCCAGTTGGCAAGCACGCTATGGCCAGATGCTAAAGGGCCTGGGTTTGATCCCCAGGCCCTCTTGTTTCTTCAATATTATTTTTCTATGCATATTTCCATGCGCAGGTTTCCAGGACATCCACCATACGTCCTCAATGATCTGCCAACCATATGTCCAACAAGCCAAATCCAACGCCTGGCACATGAAGGTCTACCATAGGCCTAGTCAAACGTGCAACATGGAATCTGAAGAGTCAATGTGGGCCAAGGGATTTTGGGCTAAGAAATTTCTATGGACACCCCCTCAATTGCTAGCATAACCAGGCCTATTTCTTGTTCTTTCTATATTTTTCTTTATTTAATTTATTTTGATTAATTATTTTCTCACACAAAATTAATTCTTTTTTTACAAAAACTCATAAAATCAATTTTCATCAAATTAGATTTGGGTTTTTGTATTTTATTTTGTCAAATTTAATTTAATAATTAGTTTAATTTAATTTTAGGGTAATTTTAACCTTTTTGTAAATAAATTAAAATCAATTAGAAAATTAGGATTTGTTTGATTTAATTTTTATTTTCTTTTCTTAAAATAACCAAAAATACAAAAATAGGTCAAATAAATTATTTTTATTAATTTAAATTAATTAGTAATTAGGTGTGTACTTGTTTAATTAAAACCTTATTTTTCTTAAAAATAATCAAAAACAACAAAAATATGATTTTTCTTGCAACTAGGTTTAGACGGGGTCAAAACCCTAATTTTCTCTCGTTCTCGATTCATCGCGCGTTTATTTATTTTTACAATATTGATGTAACTTCTCATTAGATGTAATAGTTTAATTAGGATTTTTCTTCTATTTTATCATTTTACGGGTTTGGCTATGTAATTAATCCCCCTCCCCGAAGCCCTGTAATAGCGTAGTTTTATTTCCCGCATTTTAATTTTCGCAAATATTAACTGTTAGATGTATGATAATAGGATTGCATGGCAAGAATGTATGTTAATTTTAAAATGGTTAGCAAACCCTAAATGTGCAAAGATAATACCTTGAAATCAAATCACTCGCACATGCGCACTCCTAGGGTATACTCTCACTTCGGTTGCCTTCGGTAAATGATCATTAAGTATATGATATTTTAGTGGTCACCCTCTTGTCTAAACAAAGATCAAATGTCCCGTTCGGAAATGTTGCCTTGGAAAGGTTGCCTCGGAAATGTTGCCTCGAATAAGATCTTAAGACACTAGGGTTATTACTAAGACGTCCTAACTTTGCTTTATTGGCCGTAGGTCCCTTTCGAATTGACCCTTACAACTCCAACGACGGTGCTACCTACTCACTAATAGTAGGATAGCGCTGTCTAAAGGAAACAAGAACAGAAACATTCTTTTTTCGAGTAGGTAGATGCTAGTAGGTACTTTCTCAAAATCAAACTTTTCCATACTTACAATCTTTTTAAACAAAGTTTTCAAAACGACTGCGTAACACTCTTGAAAACAGAAGCAAAGATTAAATCGAAGTAAAACAAAACTTTTTCAAAACAAACACACGCAAGCAATTTTTAAAAGATGCGCAAGTACCTAAGAGCCCGTGGAAAACCGCGGATAGAAAGGGTGCTAATACCTTCCCTTTCTATAATCTACCCCCCGTACTCAAAATCTCGAAAAAGAAATATTTCTGTGCTTTTTTTCCTTTCCAGTTGGATAAAATAAAAGTCGGTGGCGACTCTTGCTTACCGCGACATTTTGCAAACACAAACACAAAACGCAAACCAGCATTTTCCTAAAACAGTCCGATTCTGCCACCGTATCACAGAACTGGCGACTCTGCTGGGGAGAGTTATAAGTGGGTATACCTTAGGATTAGTTCATCATAAATTTCTTCTCTTGTTTTATTTGATTGCTTTACTTTTGAGGGTTTTGTATTGGGAGTTATTATAGTTCATAACCCGAATCTGGGGGACACGTTTTAGGTAAGTAGCAATAAACTGTGAGGGAACTGTACGGCGTAGACCGATACGGTTGAACTAGTAGCTACATTGATATGGCACATTGGTTGGTACCGGTATCCCTTTTGGAGAAACGAGGAGAATACATGGCTGTTATGTGTGTCGTTAAGCATCAACTAACCTTAGAACCTATAATTGACCAACTTGGCCATAGGAAGTAGTGAGATAGCCGGCCTCGGTGTAAAGCTGAGAATTGGTTGATACTCGATGCTACACTCATTGAGACCATACTCTCGAGATAGTTCCAGCCGCAAAAAAAGATTGCGTGAGCTGAAACCATGACCGATGGAGGATGGTCAGTGATATTGAGAACCTCTAGAACCCAGTTACTATTATTAGGACAGGTTGAAACCAACTGAACTTCAAGAGGGTAGTACCTAGACCCCATGCAAGCCTGAAACTTAAGGGCTCTTGTGTGACTTGTTTGCCTTTACCATGTATGTTATCTGATATACATGTTAATTAGTTTTATCATGACATCATGCATCATAACATAGCATGCATACTTCATTATACTAACCATTTCAAAGACCAATGGGATTTATCTTTGTTCTGTTTTACAGATTATGGCTTATGTGCGCAGAAACACCATCCGAGTTAACTTTGTGCAAATACCTGCTCAACTCAAAGAATTAGCCTCAAAAGTTTTTGATAATTCTTCATTCATTAGAAGGCATGGTCAGCTTCTTAGCCTGGTTACCTCAAAGTTAGATGAGCAGATGATGAGTGTGCTTTTCCAGTTCTTCGATTCGGTGCATCATTGCTTCACTTTCCCGAATTATCAGCTAGTTCCTACTATGGAAGAGTTTTCTCACTTATTGGGCATATCCATCCTTGAGTAGATGCCCTTCACAGGTTTGGAAGAGACTCCTAGACCAGAAGACATTGCTTCAGCTCTACATTTGAATAGGGCTGATGTAGTATCCAACTGGGAGACACGGAGCGGGGTTGAAGGTTTCTTAGCCAAGTTTCTGATAGATCAAGCTCAACTGTTCTGGGATAATTTGGACTTTCAGGCTTTCGGAGACATCTTGGCTCTCCTTATCTACGGTTTGTTTCTTTTCCCGAATCCAGATTCCTTCATAGATGTGAATACAATTAAGATCTTCCTGTCTCGCAATCCTGTGCCTACTCTTTTAGGTGATATCTTGCATGCCCTCTATACTCGTACTGTGCGTAGAAGAGGGACCCTCATGTGTTGTATGCCTTTGCTGGCGAGGTGATTTATTTTGAACCTCCCCAAGTCCTTATTGAAGAATGAGGAAGGTTTAGGATGGTCTTACAGGATAATGTCCTTTGCCCATACAGACATTCTTTGGAGTTCTAAGGCTTTGGAAAGCATTGCTGTCATTGATCGATATGGGGGATATCCTAATATCCCGTTGCTTGGAATCAGAGGGGGTATAACCTATAATCCCTGCTTAGCTCTGCGACAATTCGGTCGCGCTCGGAGAGACGGTACTCATGAGCTACTTCTTACTGATATTGCATTTGACTACAAGGAAGACGTTGACGAGCATCGCCGAAGGTTTATACGAGCTTGGGGCATGGTGAACAGATCTGACCCTCAAGAGCTAGGACCAAGGACTTCCCTCCATATGCAACCTTATCTCCAGTGGGTCCGAGCTTGAGCTCAAAAGCTTGGGATGCCTTATGAAGCTGTGCTGCCAGTGATTGAGGAGCCTACCAATGAAGAGGGCGTTCCTTATAAAGTCCTTTATCCCTACATGCCAACTGATCTTGGGGCGTTGAAGAGATCTTGGATTCAGTTGAAAGAGGAGAGAGACACCTACCGGGAGAAGTATCATGAGCAAGATAGGAAGATCTTGAAGCTCACCAGGAAACTTGAGAATGAAAGGACGATCAATGACTACGTCAGCACCAAGGGGAAGCGTCCATGAGATTTCTGATTCTGCTTTTTCTAGTTTAGATTTGTTTTTTATTTACATCTTTATAAACGCCTTAGAGGCATTGTTGAACCTTTTACAAGTTTAATCTAATAAAGTTTGTTTATTTCTTGATTTGAAAATTTAAATCTCCCAAAGTCTTTGAAATCATTACATACGAATCCCATTATCATGCACATCATTACAGGTATCATTACAGGTTTCTCATCTCCTTCGCTGTTTATTTCAGCATGAAATGTCTTCTGAAATACCTATCGATCAAGCCAACAAAGCTCTTTAGGCACAGAATTCCCAATTCCAAGAGATGTTCTTGAACTTGGCTAAAGGGCAAGAGGATTTGAAGACTCTCATCCTGAAGGAGAAGAAGAAGAAGAAGAAGAAGAAGAAGAAGAAGAAGAAGAAGGTTCTTATGAATATGGGTAACAGATTTGGGAATAGGTTGCGACAGGAAGCTGATCTGTCTCTTTCATCCAAAGGAGAGGAGGACCAAGAGGATGAAAAGGGTCCCAGTTCTGTGGTCTCTGATAATGATACTGATTTTGATGATGAGCAGTATCCTCCTGCTGAGGATAGGTACAAACAACTTGAAGACCGTCTGAGCGCTATGGAGATTCAGAAGATACCTGGTTTGGACTTTGGAGATCTAGGACTAGCATCTGGGGTGGTGATCCCTCATAAGTTTAAAGCTCCGGTTTTTGCCAAGTATGATGGAGTATCCTGTCCAAAACTCCACCTCCGCTCGCACGTCAGAAAAATCCAACCTTACACGATGATAGAAATTTATGGGTACATTTCTTTCAAGATATTCTATCAAGGACTCGGCTTGAATGGTTTTATCAATTGGAAGGAGATAATGTCTGATACTGGGAGGACCTTGCTGCTGCTTTTTACAAGCAGTATCAGTATAACACCGACCTTGCTCCCACTCAGACTCAGCTTCAGGGTATGTCCATGGGTTCAAGTGAAGGTTTTAAGGACTATGCTCAAAAGTGGAGAGATTTGGATGGAAGAGTCCAACCCCCTTTGTCTGATAGGGAGTTGGTTGATATGTTTCTAGGGACGTTGTCTGGTTCATTCTTCAATCATCTGATCGGCAGTTCGTCATCTGGGTTTACTGAATTGATTTTGACTGGGGAGAGAGAAGAAGCTGGTATCCGAAGTGGTAAGATACAGAAAGGTACTTCATCAAGTGCAGAAAATAAGCCTTTCTCCGGTAAGAAAGAAGCTAGTGCAGTCTACGCCTCGAGGAGCCAAAGAAGACCTGAACACCGGCAAGCAGTAAATGCGGTAGTAATATCAAGACCCACTGTTTCCCCACAACGCAACAAACAACAAAGGATGGAGAGACCGTAAAGGCAATACACTCGGCTTAATATGACCTTGTCTCAAATTCTACCACAATTATTGAAGACCAACCTGGTAACTCTGAGAGAAGCCCCGAAGAATCCCAGCACCACATCTCCAATATATAATCCGAACACCCGTTGTGCCTATCACTCCGATAGCCCAGTTCATGATACAAACAACTGTTGGGCCTTGAAGAATAAGGTGCAAGATTTGATCGAAGCTAAAGAGATTGAGTTTGACGCTCTGGAGAAGCCCAACGTCATGACTACTCCTATGCCCAAACATGGTCATGGAGTGAATGTTGTGGACGATGATTTATTTGTGACTTTCGTGGAAGAAATTTCTACTCCTTTGATGATGGTTAAGAAGAATCTATTGTTGGCCGGTTTATTTCTGGGTTATGGTGAAGGTTGCCACATTTGTTCAATTCTGCCTGCTGGTTGCCACTTATTAAAATCAGGTGTTCAGCGCCTGATGGATAACAAAGAGATCATGTTCGAGAAGACTATGATTCTGTTAGTTCCAGTTGAAGATGTTGCCATCATAACCATTTCCGCCAAGGCTTCCTCGAGAAAGCCTGTTAGGATTACATCTGTCCCAAGAAGTGCTCTGTTAATCATTATTATCCCAGGTTCTATCCCATACACTTTGGATAAGGCTGTCCCTTGGCACTATGGGGCCGATGTGTATTACCATGGAGTTAAACAAGACTTGAAGATTGAAGAAGCTAATGCTGATGTCAGCAATATTTTCGGGGCTAGCAAGGTCACCAGAAGTGGAAGACTCTTCTCTCCTGAGATTTCCCCTTCGACTGCTCATAAACCTGTTGTCATTCCATCTGCTAGTACATCAGCTACTGTCCCAGTTCCTATCCCAGTTATCACCCTTGTCGCCGAGCCATCTGGCACTCGGGGCAAAGAAATCACAGGTGAGCCTGCCCGGATGGAGGAACCTAAGAAGATCATTATAGAAACCTCTAAGCAGGAGATAGAGGAAATTCTGAAGATTATCAAGAAAAGTGACTACAACGTAGTCGAGCAGCTGGGGCATACCCCATCAAAAATATCCATGTTGTCCTTGTTATTATGTTATGAAGCCCATGCAAAGGCTTTAATTTCTTTCCTTAAAACTACGCATGTGCCGCAAGAGACTTCAGCTGATCAATTCAAAGATTGCATAGCTAGCTTAATTGCCGACAATGGGTTCGGTTTCTCAGACGCATATTTGACTGCTAAAGGAAGAAATCATAATGATGCTCTGCACGTCTCGATCGAGTGCAGGGGCACTACTATGGCTTATGTACTGCTAGATATTGGGTCCTCATTGAATGTTTTGCCAAAGAAAGCATTAGACCGTCTGGACTGTGAAGGTTTGATTCTGAAGCCGAGTAATATTGTGGTCAGGGCTTTCGACAAGTCAAAAAGGATGGTGCACGGGGAGGAGGACGTCCCTGTCAAAGTTGGCTCTCATACTTTTGCATCTACTTTCTATGTGATGGATATTCGACCATCATATTCTTGCTTGTTGGGTCGCTCGTGGATTCATAAGGTTGGGGCAGTGACTTCTGCGCTCCATCAAATGTTGAAATATCTAGTAAAGGGGAAGATTGTTACGGTGCGAAGAGAAGAGGAGTACATGGTGAGTCATCTTAACTCCTTTCGCTGTGTGGAGATTGATGGGTAGTTCATCGAGACCCCTTATCAGAACTTTGAAGAAGTCCCCCAGACTTCAGCGTTAACTAAAGTTGCTATTGACGAACCTCCGATGAAGATGGCTTCCTTTAAGGATGCCAGGGCTGTAATTGAAAAAGGTGGGTGTGCAAATTAGGTTCAACTCCCTGATTTCACACACAAGACTGACAAGTTTGGTTTGGGCTTTACTGCAGAGGCTCAAAGGGTTGTTCAGCGCGCGCGAATTGGAAAACCTCCTCTGCACATCAGTAATCAGGGAGTGAGTGCAATTGAGGATGATGAAGAAGAGTCATATATCGACAGCTGGATCTACCCAACTACCAACGGTGGATTGAACAACTGGACGGCGAAGGACTTCGTGCTCGTTTCTTTTATTACACAGTAATAGACTTTTGTTTTGAGATTTGTAACATACAACTTGAAACTTTATGGCCTGGTGCCTTGCCCGAGGCACCTTGGTTTTGTTTGTGAGGGCTTATTATTTGTTATTTTCATATATCATCAATAAAATATTGGACGTTTTCTTGCATTACAAATTTTACGCTCCTTGTTCTTTCTTTTCTATCTCGCACTTTATTAAAACAGCTATTGTCTTACACACACTCACATATCATAATGCAGATCCATATCCACTCTGGATCCCATTGATAACGAATATGCTACTGCCAGTTATGACTTCGAGAATCTGATAAACCAAGCCAAGGACGAAGGTGAGGAGGATTGTGAAGTGCCTGGGGAACTTGCTAGACTGTTACTACAGGAAGAGAGGGCCATACAGCCCCATGAAGAGCCAGTGGAATCAGTGAATTTGGGTACATTGGAAGACAAGAAAGAGGTCAAGATAGGTGCAAATCTGGAGCCTGGTGTCAAGCAGCGGTTGATACAGATGCTACGCGACTATGTTGAGATCTTCGCTTGGTATTATGAAGATATGCCCGGTTTGGACACTGATATTGTGGTTCACCGCTTGCCAACTAAAGAAGATTGTCCTCCGATAAAGCAGAAGGTTCTCCGTATGCACCCTGAGATGTCTGAGAAAATTAAAGCTGAGGTCATGAAACAGTTTGACGCGGGATTTCTAGCTGTCACTTCTTACCCACAGTGGGTCGCCAATATTGTTCCAGTGCCTACGAAGGATGGTAAGGTACGGATGTGCGTGTGTGATGCGGTGGGAAGAACTGACTATTTTTGGAATGCTGGTTTGCATTTTGCATTTGCCTTCGCAAAATGTCGCGTAAGCAAGAGTCACCACTGACTTTTATTTTATCCAACAAGGAAAGGAAAAAAGCACAGAAAAATTCCTTTTTCGAGATGTTTCTCGGGTTCGGGGGGTAGATTATAGAAAGGGAAGGCGTTAGCACCCTTTCTATCTGTGGTTATCCATGGGCTCTTAGGTACTTGCTCATATTGTTTTCAAAATATTGCTTTCTTTGTGCTTGTGGGTTTGAAAAAGTTTTTGTTTGAAAAAATTAATTTAACTCTTGCTTCTGTCCTCAAGACTGTATGAAGTGTTTTTTTTGAAAACTTTGTTCGAAAAGTATAAGTGTGAAAAGTCTTTTTGTTTTTTTTAAAGAGCAAGTATCTAAGAACCATCTACCTACTCGAAAAAGGAATCGTTCTATGCTATCTTCCTTTAGACAATGCTATCCTACTATTGATGAGTAGGTAGCATCGTTGTTGGAATTTTGAGGGTCAATTCAAATGAGGGACGTGCGGTCACTAAAGCAATGTTAGGACGCTTTAGTGGTAACCCTAATGTCTTAGATCATTTGTTTTGAGGCAATCATATCCGAGGCAACCGTTTCGAGGAAACTATGATCTTTGGACAAGAGGACGACCTCTAAAACAACCTATACTCAATGACCGCGTACGAAGGCAACCAAGTGGGATGTACCCTAAGAGTGCGCATGTGCGAGTGTGTTGTTTTCGGTTAATTTTATCTTTGTACATGTTAAGGGTGATCTAAGTTGATTTTAGGTTAAAACATTCAGTCTTGTCATGCAAACCTATTATCAAACATCTAACAGTTATAATTTGCGGAAAGTAAAAAGTGCGGAATTTAAATTACAAGGCGTCGGGTATTTACATCGCCAAAGACAAACCCTTTAAAAATAAATAAAGCGATAAAAAATAATAAAAGGTCCTATTAACTATTACAAACTGGAATCAGATACATAATGGATAAAGGAAAATAAATCGCGTGCGGGAAATTAAATCGAGCACAGAGTTCTAGGGTTTTGACCCTCTTTATTAAAGAAAAGATCTTTTTTTTGTTTTTTATTTAAGAAAGAAATTACCTAAGTTAATTACTAAATTAATTAATTAATTAATTAATTAAATGAAAAAAGTTATTTTTGGATTTTTGGTATTTTAAGAAAGAAATAAAATTAATTGAATTAGTAAAAACCTAATTAAGTCTAGTTAATTTTAATTATTTACAAAAAATAGTTTAGAGTTATTCTAATGAATATCTAAATTAATTTATTAGAATTTATTAATAAAAATTAAAATTAAAATTTGATTAAACATAAAAATATTTTTTTGTGGTTTTATTTTATGAAGAAAATGATTTTAAATGGTTAGTAAATAATAAAAACAATTATATCAATAAAACAACAACTAAAAATAAATAAAGAGAAAAGGGGTTTGGGCCTGTATTGGGTGTCTGATTAGCAATGTTGAGGCCCAAACGAGCTGGCCCTTTGCTGACTTTGTGAGATCCAGTGGGCGTGTGTTGACTTTGCTTATGGTAGACCCTCACTCCAGGATCACCAGATTTGGCCTTTGGCCATCTGGCCATTGGACAGATGATAGTGTATGGTATGTTGCGCGCTTGGACTACACACACGATTTCCTGAAAGAAAAAATCAAAGAGAAATTTGGAGGACCTGGGATTCGAACCCAGGTCCTGTAGGCTATTGGATGTAAACGCTTACCACTACGCCAACTGTTCCATTTGTTAATATTATGCAAAACAATTATTATAAAACAAAACAAAGATTATTGGTCAGAACAAAAAAATATGCGTGCGTTGTTTGAATGGGGAAATGGTTGAGTGCCACGTATTGTCTTCAACCTTCGTCCGTGGCTAAAAACCTGTAAAACCTATAGCCACGGACACAGACCGTCACTACAAGTCATGCATACTCCAAAATCCTCTGTAAGCCATGAAAATGAATTCTAAGGGCATGGTTGTGCTCGTCTCATCATCCCGGTCACAACCATACCCTTCTTGATAGCCAATTATCCCTGAAACAAAAACACCCAAAACTATCCACGAAACCCTAACTATGGTATTTTGCAGTATGAGTAGATAAACAAAATTAAATAATGCCAAAAGCTGGAAATGTTATGAGGATCACAAATATGGCAATGATTTGTTCAAATGATGCAAGAATAGAGAGTTATAATTTCAAGTACAGAGCGGATTATCTTGACACTTACAGCGCGTTTGGGCGTATGTGAAAGCTTGCTTTTGATCTAGGAAGGTTGAGTGAACACCTAGGAAACGATTGAGATAGGCTTTGGCTTCTGAAAATGCCTCTAATTATGATTTCGAATTCAAGCTTCTTGTCAATTTTTCCAAACTTTTTATTGTCTCTTCTTGCAGCCTCCAACCCTTATTTCGATTTCCTTGGACGCCTTATGTATTGCATAGTGTGTTAGGGTAAGAATTATGGCTTGAATCTTCTCCCATCAATGCTTTGGGATTTGATTTGATTCACTCTTTACCACTTGCCAAATTTATCAAAAATCAATCTTTTTGCACATGATATTGTATGATTCTAGTTTGATGATGATAATGGTGATAATCAAGACCTGAAATAGCAAAAAGATCTCATGTAATCAAAGCTTTTTATTTTTTATGATTTAATTTGATTTAAAATGAATAAATTAAATAAAAAATCAAATAAAATAATAAAAATAAGATATGGGCTCATGGCTGAAGCTTGGACACGTGGACAATGATGCAAGCTCAAATCAAGTGGAAAAGAATGGGCCCATTTGAAAAATTTGATGTTTTGGGGATAGTTGACTTTTGGCAATTTTGCAAAAATGTCCAACTTCAACAATGCACAAAATATTTGAGTTGACTTTTTCGTGCAAAACCCTAATTTAGCAACTTTTGACTCTTGATGAATTTTGAGCAATCCTTGATGAATCATGATCAACCCTTGATCAAATGATGAAATATCCTTCAAAATGAGAATGTTGACAAAATATCTTGAGGTTTGACTGTATTTGGGTCACAGTTGACTTTTGCCCTAGCACAGTCGATTTTTGGACCTTTGAGCAATTGACTGGGCAAACTTCCTCTGCAAGGCTTGAAATTTGGTATGGATGATCTTGAGAACATATTAGGACATTAGGGAGCATTTGAGGTCATTTGGACTCAAAGATCTTGATGCAACACAAAACCCTAATTTGGGGTTGACTGCCTTAGGAGATAGCTTGACTGTCCAACTCTTGAGCAACCTTGAGCCACTTGGAGATTTTTCTTGTAATGTTTTGAGAAATATGGGAGGGAAAATTTTGGGGTACAACAGCTGCCCCTGTTCAATCTTCTTAAACCTGAGGATGTAGATTGGCTTTTAAGCCTTTCGTGATCCGAAGGTGGAAGATGATTGAACACTAGAGTGCCCAGAATTTTGCACTCGCATGAGGTGGTATCAACCTTGTGATGTCTGGAATGGGCTTACAGATGCCATTTGGAGATTGCTGGCGGGAGGATGGGCTTAAAGATGCCATCTGAAGGAGTGTCGATCGCCTAAGAGATTCCTTAGCGAGAACTAGCATACTTGTTGTTGTGGAAGATTTCGCTGGGGGAAGTCTGATCTTTGTTGAGATTTAGGAACTTGCATATACCTTAGCTGAGAGAAAATCTCTGCTGAGTTTTAAGAACTCGTCCACACTTCGACGGAGAAAAATTGTCGAGATTTAGAACCTTATCTGTAATTCAACCGAGGATAATTTAGTTGAGATTTAAGAAACGGCCAGGTCTTCGATTGAGGGAAACATCTTCATCAAGATCTAGGACTGTCTGTTTACTTCAACGGAGAATAATTCTGTTGAGATTTAAGAACTCGTCCACACTTCGACGGAGAAAAATTGTCGAGATTTAGAACCTTATCTGTAATTCAACCGAGGATAATTCAGTTGAGATTTAAAAAACGGTCAGGTCTTCGACTGAGGGAAACATCTTCGTCAAGATCTAGGACTTTCTGTTTACTTCAACGGAGAATAATTCTGTTGAGATTTAAGATCTCGTCCACACTTCGACGGAGGAAAATTGTCGAGATTGAGAACCTTATCTGTAATTCAACCAAGAATAATTCAGTTGAGATTTAAGAACCGATCAGGTCTTCGACTGAGGGAAACATCTTCATCAAGATCTAGGACTGTCTGTTTACTTCAATGGAGAATAATTCTATTGAGATTTAAGAACTCGTCCACACTTCGACAGAGGAAAATTGTCGAGATTGAGAACCTTATCTGTAATTCAACTGAGAATAATTCAGTTGAGATTTAAGAACCGGTCAGGTCTTCGATTGAGGGAAACATCTTCATCAAGATCTAGGACTGTCTATTTACTTCAATGGAGAATAATTCTGTTGAGATTTAAGAACTCGTCCATACTTCGACAGAGGAAAATTGTCGAGATTGAGAACCTTATCTGTAATTCAACCAAGAATAATTCAGTTGAGATTTAAGAACCGGTCAGGTCTTCGACTGGGGGAAACATCTTCATCAAGATCTAGGACTGCCTGTTTACTTCAACAGAGAATAATTATGTTGAGATTTAAGAACTCGTCTACACTTCGACAGAGGAAAATTGTCGAGATTGAGAACCTTATCTGTAATTCAACCGAGAATAATTCAGTTGAGATTTAAGAACCAGTCAGGTCTTCGATTGAGGGAAACATCTTCATCAAGATCTAGGACTGTCTGTTTACTTCAACGGAGAATAATTCTGTTGAGATTTAAGAACTCGTCCACACTTCGACGGAGGAAAATTGTCGAGATTGAGAACCTTATATGTAATTCAACCGATAATAATTCAGTTGAGATTTAAGAACCGGGTTAGGTCTTCGACATAATTGAGAACTTAACTGCATCTTTCCTGAAAGGTAAAGGTCAGTCATATGTAATGCATGATATATATCACGCAATGATGTTCTCAAAATAAATGAGATTGTGTTGTATGATGCGTATATGCATGTGTCATGATGTATGAAAATGTAATGCTTTAGCTTGGGAAAATAAATCCCGGATAGCTGCTGGAGAAAAAAAAGTTGAATTCTTTGTTTCCGCTGGGGATAGCGAATGAAGATGATTACGAGAATAAACCTGCAGGAGAGGATAACTCCATTGGGGCATAAACTGATGAGGAGATTACTCTGTGGGGAAGAGATGCTCTGCCGAGGATTCCACTGATAAATTCCGTTGGGGATAAATTATCGTTGCTGGTGATACTGAATCCTGTTGGGGATTGACTTCTATTTGTGAAAGGAAGGAAATCTGTTAGGGATTATCTTTCAGTTGCGACTTCGCTGGGAATAACCTTTAAGGATCTAATGGGGATAATCCTTTGAGCCTGCTGGGGATAATCTTCCAAATTTTACTGGGGATGATTCTCCAAGCTCTACTGGGGAAGCTTTTCAGACCGCGTTGGGAAAAATTTCAAACTCCACTGGGGGTGTCTTGTACTCTGCCGGGGAATATTCTTATACTCTGTTGAGGAATATTAAGACTGCCGGGGATATTAAGCCTTTTCAGTGTTGATGGTAGATAAACTCTGTTCAGGGAGAATATTACCGATTCATTCACAGTTGCGAGTCTCAGCTGGGGAGAGCTATCATTACTGTCTTTTCTTACTCTGCGGGGAGTGAAAGCACCTTAATCATATTCTTCAGCTGAATCTACCTTGTACCTGGTGGACAGAGCCACTATACAGTTTGGAAACTTCTTATTTTCCCCTGTTTCTGATATTACAAATAATGGTCTTTCGTTTCGCATGTAAATATTTATGAGCAGCAATTAATGTTAAATGCATATATCAAAAATGAACATTGGACGTTCTTTGCAAAACAAAACAGAAAAAGACAAAAAATTTTGAAATTTCTTTGAAAATGAATTGTATTGATTTTGAAGTTTGGCCCGTAAATAGGCGTTTTTGTACGAGAGGCTGACGTCCTAGTAAGAGAACGCCGCCGATCAAATATAGTTTATACAATTTGTGAAAAACTAAACAAAACAGCTATGTGAATAATTCGATTGGGTTCCAACTCTGCTATTGTCTTTATGTTCTTGAGCATTTCATCACTTTTCTACTTGATTGAAGGTAGATCCGATTGATTAGTGTCGTTCGAGCTTGATAGTCGATACTGAAGTTTGGATGCAAGGTGATCCAATGAGACATAGTGTTACGCTTTGATCCCTAACTTTTGCCTAGACCGCCCTTTCGGGTTTTCAGTCCACCGGGATACCCTTTTTTTCCCAAGCCGCCTTTTCAGGTTTTCGACTTGCCGGGTGTATAGATTTTTCATTTTCATCCCTTATTTTTGCCTGAACCCTTTTGGTTCGTCGGGAAGCCCTTATTTTTGCCTAGGTGTGTCAACCTAGCGGGTGTTTGATTATGCGTAGTATCTTTTCACTATGTCTGCATTAACGGGGTGAGGAAGGTCGTCACCATCCATGGTGGTTAGAATCACGGCTCCTCCTGAGAGAATGTTCTTAACCACAAATGGCCCTTCGTAAGTAGGGGTCCATTTACCCCTGGGATCACCTTGAGGTAAGATAATGCGCTTGATAACCAGGTCCCCAACTTGATACTCTTGTCGTCTAACCTTCTTGTTAAATGCCTTGATCATCCGTTTTTGGTACGTTTGACCATGACAAATAGCAGTAAGTCTCATTTCGTCGATTAAATTCAGCTGATCAAGCCGGGTCTGAATCCAGACATCTTCACTCAAACCTGCATCCTTCATAATCCGAAGAGAGGGTATCTGAACTTCAATGGGCAATACGGCCTCCATGCCATATACCAAGGAATAAGGTGTTTCCCCTGTTGACGTCTGTGCTGAGGTACGGTACCCATGAAGAGTAAATGGTAACATCTCGTGTCAGTCTTTGTATATCATCGTCATCTTCTGCACAATCTTCTTAATGTTCTTATTATCCGCTTCAACAGCCTCATTCATCTTCGGCTGGTAAGGAGAAGAGTTATGATGTTGTATCTTGAATTGCTTGCAGAGTTCGGTGATTATCTTATTGTTGAGATTGGTACCATTGTTCGTAATGATCCTCTCCGGTACACCATATCGAAAAAACAGATTGTGCTGAATAAACCTTGCCACGACGTTCTTGATCACTGTAGCAAAGGAAACTGCTTCAACCCATTTCGTAAAGTAATCAATAGCTACCAGGATGAAACGGTGCCCGTTGGATTCCGTAGGTCTGATCTCGCCGATCATATCAATGCCCCACATTGCAAAAGGCCAAGGTGTCGTCAAAACATTCATAGGAACGGGAGGTATGTGCACTTTATCAGCATAGACTTGGCACTTGTGACAGGTCCGAGAATGCTGATAACAGTCAGCTTCCATGGTGGACCAATAGTATCCTGCCCGAAGGATTTTCTTTGCCATGGTGTGTCCACTGGAATGAGTTCCGAAGGTACCTTCATGTAAATCTGCCATGATCCTTTCTGCCTCGTTCTTATCCATAAAACGCAGTAAGATTGAATCATGGTTACGCTTGTAAAGGATGTCATTGCTGATGAAGAACTTCGCCGCAAACCTCCTCAGAAACTTCTTATCATTAACAGATGCACCCTCGGGGTATTCCTGAGCTTCAAGATACCTTTTTACCTCATGAAACCAGGTTTTATCCGCTACCTCTTCAGTCTCAACATCGCAGCAATGTGCAGGTTCGTCCAGCTTTTCAATGATAATCCGGGGAGCCTCATTGTCCCAATTGACTTTGAACATATAAGACATCGTAGCTAGCGCATCCACCAACTGATTCTCCTCTCTAGGGAAGTGTTCAAAGGTTATCTCCTCGAAGTGGGGAAGCAATGTCAACACGTACTCCTTGTAAGGAATAAGATTAGGGTGTTTCGTATCCCACTCGCCTTTGATCTGACTGATCACGAGATTGGAATCTCCGAAAATACTTAGAAACTTAATCCTTAGGTCAATCGTTGCTCGAAGACCCATGATGCATGCTTCATACTCCACCATATTGTTGGTGCAGTTGAAACATAGTCGGGCGGTGAACGGAGTATGAGAACCTTTAGGAGATATGATCACGGCGCCAATGCCATTACCCAAAGCGTTTGAAGCTCCATCAAAGTACATAGACCACTGGGATCCTTCCTCGGGTCCTTCATCTGGTTCAGGTGTCTCACATTCAGTCACTATCATGATACTCTCATCCGGGAATTCAAAGTTCATGGACTGGTAATCATCCACTGCATGGTGTGCTAAATGGTCCGCCAACACACTTCCCTTGATTGCTTTTTGGGTCGTATATATGATGTCATACTCAGTCAAGATCATCTGCCATCTTGCTATTCTTTCGGACAAGGCAGGCTTCTTGAAGATATACTTGATTGGATCCATCTTTGATATCAATATAGTAGTATGAGTCAGCATATACTGTCTCAGCCGACGAGCATCCCATGCCAAAGCGCAGCAAGTTTTCTCGAGCAACGAGTATCGGATCTCGCAGTTGGTAAACTTTTTGCTAAGGTAATAAGTAGCATGCTCTTTTTGGCCAGACTCGTCATGTTGACCCAGCACACACCCCATTGAGTTGTCGAGTACTGTCAAGTATAAGATCAGAGGTCTCCCTTCAACTGGAGGCATCATAATGGGTGGCTCTTGGAGATACTCTTTGATCCTTTCGAAAGCGACCTGACATTCATCATTCCATCTTACCACTTGATCTTTCTTCAGTAATTTGAAGATTGGCTCACAAGTAGCAGTCAGGTGTGAGATGAATCCGGCAATATAGTTCAGACGTCCTAGAAAGCCTCTGACTTCTTTTTCTGTTTGGGGAACTGGAATTTCCTGTATATCTTTCACCTTTGCAGGATCCACCTGAATACCTTTATCGCTTACGACGAAACCCAGCAGCTTACCAGACCTCACCCCGAAGGTGCACTTGTTCGACTTTAACCTCAGATTGTACAACTTCAACCTGTCAACTAACTTCTAAAGGTGATCAAGATGTTCTTCCTCAGTCTGGGATCTTACAATCATGTCGTCAACGTATACCTTAATCTCATGATGGATCATGTCATGGAACAAAGCGACCATGGCGCGCTGATACGTTTCCCCAGCATTTTTCAATCCAAACAGCATGACCTTGTAGCAAAAGGTACCCCATTGAGTAACAAAGGTCGTCTTCTCCATGTCTTCGGGAGCCATTTTAATTTGATTATAACCGGAGAAACCATCCATAAAGGAGAATACTTTATGTTGTGCGGTGTTGTCAAACAGAACGTCAATATGAGGTAGAGGGAAATCATCCTTGGGGATTGCCCTGTTCAGATCCCTATAGTCAACACACATTTGAACCTTACTGTGATACGGTGGGAGAACTGACTTGAGGTTTTTGCGTTTGTTTTCGCAAATGTTTCGGTTGAGCAAGAGTCGCCACCGACTTTTTATTTTATCCTAAGGAAAGGTTAAAAAGCACAGCAAAAACCTTTGAGATGTTTTCTTGGGTTCGGGGAGTAGATTATAGAAAGGGAAGGTATTAGCACCCTTTCTATCCATGGTTATCCATGGACTCTTAGTTACTTGCTTAGATCAACTTGCCTTGATTTTCAATTGTTTGAAATGGTGTGTATGTGTGTTTTGAAAATGTTTTTGAAATAGATGCCTTGTCTTAGGCAACCAATGTAATGACTCGTGTTTGAGTGTTTCACAAAGGTGTGTATCTTTTCGAAAAGATGTTTCAAATGTTTTTTTTTTGAAAGTTTGTTTTGAAAGTGTTTGTGAAGTGAGGTTTGAAAAGTAGGAAAGTGTTTTTGTTTTGCAAGATTGGTCAAGTAACCAAGAGCTATCTACCCTAAACTTCTCAAAGATCATTGCTATGTTTTAACCCTTTTAACAATTTTATTCCACCATTGTATTTGGTGGACAATCTTGTGTTAGGATGTGAACGGGACGGGCGCGGGTCATCGTTTAGACCATGATTGCAATGGTGCCAAGTATCTTTGGGCAATTTTTCCTTTAAGGGACTTGATCATTTTTAGGCAACTTTTGAAAGCGTCATCGAGGGACTATGATCATTTGATTGTTTTGTTTTTGCCAAAGATACCTAACATGCAATATGGCCCATTATTGAAGGCAACAAGTGGAGTAACCCTAGGGGGGGTGCAAGTGTGATTGGTGTTTGTTCATTTTCATGCTTTTATCTTGAATTTAGGTCAAACTATTTGTTGTTTTTGATTTGCATACAAAACCCTAATTCTAACATGGCATATTTAGAAAGCTTTTAAATGCGGAATTTAAAGGTCCTAAATTATTACAACACAAATTATGGGATGGGGGGTACAAATGTTCAAATGGGGATATTTTAGCAAGAAATTTAAATCTAACTATTACATCCAAATTGAATTATACAAATTAATTAATTGCACAATAATTAAATAAAATGAGATAAATATGCAAGATGCAAAAAATGATTTTTATATGTATGTAAAAAGGTATTTTTCATATGACAAATAAACAAAAATAAAAATGAATAATTTTGGATATTTCTTATGTTTAGGGCAAAAACCCTAATTTGCTAAATAAAATGTATTAATTATTTAATATACGCAATATTTATTAATTATGTACAAAAAATAAATAAAAAGAAAGTATATGGTAAAAAAGTGATTTTTTAAGTTAAATATTAATAAAAATGAAAATGTACTATTTTTTTGTATTTTTCTCCTAAATATTTTAATAAGTATATAAGTATTTATATTATTTACTAAATATATTAAATATGTATAAAAATAAAATATTTAATATTTACAAAAAAAAGTATATTTTTTTATAAAATGTTTTCAAAAGATAAAATAAAATAAAAATCAGAAAATAAAAGTGTTTGTATTATTTTTTGTATTTTTAAAATAAAAGGATATTATGTTTATTTATGTACAAAATTCAAATAAAACAAGCAAAAATCCAAATAAAATGCAAAAATGGTTGAAAAAATATTTTTAATATTTTTTATGTTTTGTCAAAAAATATCAAGTCAGAACAAAAAAGAAAAAGTCAAAAATGATAAAAATAAACACAATGGGCCAAGGGGGTGCATGTGAAATACAGTGGTGCAAAAAGGAAAAATATCTCAGGCCCAACCCATAGAGGTTGTCTTCAACCTCCAGACAGTTCAAACAATAAAAAACGCGCGTTTTTCCTTGTCCCTGCTATCTCCTGATTCCTTGATTTTCAGCACAAACTCACAACATGAAAAATGTCAAGCATCAAACCACGAATCCATACATACCAAGAACTTGATCTAACTCTCAGAAATGAGAGAGAATTTCTTCTCCCCCAATTCCTGACCTAGTTTTTTTTCTAATATTCAGGTCTTAAATTCTCTCAGCATATGCAATATAAATGGAAAGTGAGGATATGAGTGGCTTCAGGGACATGAGTATGACACTTTCCATTCATAAACCTAGACCTAACTCTTCCTAGATTGAGAGATAGAAGTCCATGAACTTACCTGTTCAGCTTGGATCGTGTATGACAATGGAGGCACTTTCAAGGCAAGGTGAGGACTGGTACAGCTTGCTTGAAGTCCAGGGATGCTATTCCAATGCTTGGTGCGCTTTGAATCTTGCTATATCAAGCTACAGAAGTTCACCTGCAAAGCTGAAAAATGAAAATGGCAAATGATGTTAGTGATGTTACAGGTCGTGTCCAATGCTTGGGATAGCTTCAGTGGGTGATAGGGAATGTGTTTGCAAAGGTTTCAGCCAAAACGCACGAGTGGATTGAGTTATGGACCTCAAACTGCAGGGATGCCCTGTTTTTGTGCAGTACAATGGTGTTTTGAGGTTTAGGGAGGTATGGAAGGTAGTTAGCTCGTGCCTTAGCTCAGGTTTGATGTATGGAATGTGTTCAACAAGTTTTTCTAGGCTTGTGGTTGCAGCAATGTGAGTTGTGTTAAGTTATGCAATGTTTCTTCTAACTTAAGCAAAAATTGGCAAGTTGGTTCCTAGACTTATGCAGGCCCCCTAAACATGCTGCCTCAATCCCTCTTGATCAGTGTGTTATGTCCATGAATCCTGTGTCCAAAGATATGGCCTTGTACTTCTTGATTTGCAAACTTGACATAAAGCCATACTTTTCAAAAATGGATAAAGTGCTTTTTCTAATTATGGACTAATCCTTCATGTAATGACCAAACTCATAGAATAACATCTTGGCACAATGGATTGGAATTTAATTTTGGAGTGTAAATGAGATTAGAGGCCTGTAATGTAGCTTGCATATGCTGAATTTGAAAATGCACAAGTTATGAACATGGAAATGGCTCATGAACAAAGTGACTTTTGCCCATATTGACAAATTCGATTCCCCCTAACCACAAGGGTGTTTGAGAAGTTCTTGGACATTTTGGAAAGCTTGGAATGTGTACTACAATCCATCTTTGTAATGCAAGTTGAAATTCCAAGTGGAAGCATGTGAAAAGTGGCCATGAAGTTAGGCAAAAATCCTGCCTAGAATAGGTCAAAAATTTTCTAAGTTAAGAATGTTTTGCACCCTTGTTCCAAAAATTGTAACTTGAGCTACAAGCTTCTTTTGAGGAAACTTTGTGAACCAAAGTTGTAGATTTTTCAATGTAATACAACTTTCATGTTTTGAGTTTTGTTTGAATCCAAATGTATCTTGATGAAAAAATGGGACAAAGTTAGGAAAAAATTAGGAATTTTCATAACTTAGAAAAATTCTAAGTTATGAAATTTCTTCATTTCAAACCCTAATTTGTGATTTTTGATTTCTTGATGAACAAGTTTCATAATTTGACATGTTTTGACGAAAAATGAATCTTGACACTTGATTTTGACCAAAAAGTCAAAGTTTGACTTTTCAGTATCAGTCAAAATTGATCAATTGACTGGAAAATTCATCTGTCAATCTTGTACATTTGGGATCTTTTGAATTTGTTGAACATGTCAATACAATTCCATGGGGTCCTTGAGTCCATATGTGAGCTTGGTTGGTCATTGGCTAGGTCAAACAGTCAAAAATTGCCTTTGTGCAGTCAAAACCCTAAAATGACCATTTTGCCCTTTTGGTGATCTGATCAAATTTCTTGCGGAATTATGATCCAAACTTGACCAAATGGTTCATATGAGTTCATAATGTTGGTGTGGGTCAAAAATCATGAGGTTTGACTGTCAATTGACCACAATTGACTTTTTCCCCAATACAGTTGATTTCTAGGTCAACTGTCCAATTGACTGGGCAAAGATTGGAATCAAGGCTTGAAATTTGGTATGGATAAAATTGGGAGTCCAATATGAAGCATGAAAGTCATATTAGGCATTTTAGGTCAAAACATCTTTGTGCAAACACAAACCCTAATTTGGGTCAACAGTGCAAGGAGGAGTCTTGAGCAGAGCAAACCCTAACTTGATCCTGAACTCCAAGGGTCTTGTGGTGAGAAAATGTTGAGGAAATGGGAGGGAAAATTTTGGGGTACAACACTTACCATCCTTCTTTGGCACTAGAACCACATTGGCCACCCACTGCGGGTAAGAGGTAACTGCTAGAAAACCGGCGTCAAACTGTTTCATAACTTCAGCCTTGATTTTCTCAGACATATCCGGGTGCATTCGGCGGACCTTCTGTTTCACTGGAGGACAGTCTTCCTTGGTAGGAAATCGGTGAACCACAATATCGGTATCCAAACCAGGCATATCTTCATAAGACCAGGCAAAGATCTCAACATAGTCACGCAGCATCTGAATCAGTCGTTGTTTAACACTAGCTTCCAGATTTGCACCGATCTTGACCTCTTTCTTGTCTACCTCTGTACCCAGATTCACTTTTTCCACAGGCTCTTCATGCGGCTGTATAGCCCTCTCTTCCTGAAGCAAGAGTCTAGCAAGTTCAACGGGCACTTCGCAATCATCTTCACCTTCATCTTCGGCTAAGTTGATCGGGCTTTCGAAGTCATAACCGGCAGTAGCAGAGTCGTTATCAGTGGGATCCAGAGTGGATGTAGACCTGTATATGTGAGTGTGTGTAAAATAGTTATTTTGCAATATATAATAAAAGAAAAACAAGGAGCGCAAAATTTGAAATGCAAAAAACGTCTAATGCTTTTATTAACGATATATGTAAATAACACACATAAAGCCCTCACAAATGAAACCACGGTGCCCCAGGTTAGACACTGGGCCGTAAAGTTTAAAACATTGTCTGTTACAAATACAAAACAAAAGTCTCATTACTGGGTAACAAAAGAAATTGGGATGAAGTCCTTCGCTGTCCAGTTGCTTAGTCCACTATCAGTAGTAGGATAGATCCAACTGTCGAACTCAGATTCTTCAACATCGTCTTCAATGGCATTTACTCCCGCATCATGTTTCGGCATAGGAGCTGTTATGACATTAGGCTTTCTCGACGCTTCAAATTCAATCTCCTTAGCTTCAATCAAATCATGTACCTTATTCTTCAAGACCCAGCAATCATCTATATCATGCCCCGGGCTGTCAGAGTGAAAAGCACAACGGGAATTAGGGTTGTACTTCGGTGATGTTGTGTTTGGACTCTTCGGGGCCTCCCTTGGAATCACTAGACTGGTCTTTAATAACTGCGGCAGAATCTGGGATAAAAGTCATGTTGAGCTGAGTGAATTGTCTTCGTGGCCTCTCGGCCCTTGGCTGATTCTTGCGCTGAGGAGCACCGGCAGGTCTTGATATAACAACCGCATTAACAGCTTGGCGGCGTTCAATTCTATTATGGCTTTTTAAACTGTAAACAGCACTGGACTCCTTCTTAAAAGGTTTCTTCTCGGTGCTCGATGAAGCACCCTTCTGTATTTTTCCAGATTTGATTCCAGCCTCAATTCTTTCCCCGGTCATAATTAGCTCTGTAAACCCGAACGAAGAACTTCCAATCAGATGGTTGAAATACGGACCTGACAGGGTCCCCAAAAACATATCCACTAGCTCCCTATCAGCCAAGGGAGGTTGAACTCTTCCAGCGAGGACCCTCCACTTCTGAGCATAATCTTTGAAACCTTCACCCGCACCCATGGACATACCCTGGATTTGGGTACGTGTGGGAGCTAGGTCGGCATTGTATTGGTACTTCTTGTAGAAAGCAGCGGCCAAATCTTCCCAACTACGGATACTAGCCCCTTCCAGCTGGTAAAACCATTCAAGCTGAGTCCCTGAGAGACTGTCTTGAAAGAAGTGGATCCAGAGGTTCTTGTCAGCGGTGTATGGCTGAATATTTCTAACATACGACCGGAGATGCAGCTTCAGACAAGAAACTCCGTCGTATTTAGAAAAGGCTAGTGCTTTGAACTTGTGGGGAATTACCACCCCAGATGACAGACCCAGATCTCCAAAGTCTAGACCAGGCACCTTCTGAACTTCCATCGCACTCAACCGGTCTCCCAGTTGCTTGTATCTATCCTAAGCCGGAGGATACTAGTCTTCATCTAAATCGGTCTCGTTGTCTGAAACAACAGGGCTAGGATCCCTCCTTTCTTCCTGATTATCTTTCCCTCCAGATGAGGGGGTCAAATCAACCTCTTCTGGCAAATCATTTTTGAATCTACGACCCATATTAAACAGGATTGTCTTCTTCTTCTTCTTCTTCTTCTTCTTCTTCTTCTCTTTCAGGATAAGGGTCTTCAGATCTTGCTGACCCTTAGCCAAACTCATGAACAATTCCTGGAACTGGGCGTTTTGAGCCTGTAGAGCCTTGATTGCTTATTCAGTTGATGTTTCAGAAGACATGATGCTGAAATAAACAGCGAAGAAGATAAGAAACCTGTAATGGGTACCTGTGATGAGGTGCATGGAATGAAATGCATATGATATGATTTCAAAGACTTTGGAGATTCAAATTCGTAAACAAAACGAAACACACTTTTATTAGATAAACTTGAAATTCAATTGTTCAACAGATGCCTTTAAGGCGTTACAAGAAAGAAAAACTGAAAAGTAAATCAAAACTAGAAATAAAAAAGGACAATCAACGCTCCCATGGTCGTTTGCCTTTGGTGCTGACATAGTCGTTGAGGATCCGCTCGTTCTCCAACTGCCTGGTTAATTTATGGACCTTCTGCTCTTGCTCGTGATACTTTTCTCGGTAAGTATCCCGCTCTTCTCTTAGCTGCATCCAGGACCTCTTCAATGCCCCAATGTCAGTAGGCATGTAAGGGTGTAGGATGGTAGGAGGAACCCCTTCTTCATCAGCAACTTCAACAATTATAGGCAAGACCGCTTTGTAGGGCATTCCCAGCTTTTGGGCACGGATACGAACCCATCAGAGATATGGCTCCATCGGAAGAGAATTCTTTGCACCCAGCTCGTATGGATTAGACCTGTGTACCCTATCCCAAGCTCTTATGAATCTACGGCGTTGCTCGTCACTATCCCCTTGGAAATCAAAGACAATGCTTGGCATCAGCAACTCATGAGGTCCTTCCCTCCTAGCTCGCCCAAACTGACATAAGGCCAAACACGGATTATAGGTGATCCCTTCATTGGTTCCTAGTTGTGGAACATTGGGGTATTCCCCACAGCGATCAATAATAGCAACGTCTTCCATGTCCTTATTAGTCCAAATGATGTCCATGTGAGAAAGAGACATAATCCTATGGGCCCAACCCATGCCTTCCTTGTTCTTCAAAACTGATTTGGGGAGGTGAGAAATAAACCACCTCGCCAGCAATGGTGCACAAAACATAAGGGTTCCTCGTTTCCGAGTAGTGCGGGCATAAAGAGAGTGCAAAATGTCACCCAAGAGAGTAGGCACAGGATTATGGGAAATGAAGATCTTCACCGCATTCACGTCAACAAAGGAATCTGAGTTAGGAAACAACACCAAACCATATATGAGAAGGGCCAGAATGTCTTCAAATGCTTGAAAGTCTAGAATGTCCCAGAACTGATTAGCCCGATCAACCAAAAACTTTGCCAAGAAGCCTTTTGTCCCACTTCTAGTCTCCTAGTTAGACATTACCTCAGCCTTTGTCAGATGGAGGGCTGAAGCAATCTCTTCTGGCCTAAGGATCGTCTCCCAACCTGTAAATGGGGTCTGCTCTAGAATGGAGATACCAAGCAGATCAGAGAATTCTTCCAAGGTGGGGACCAACTGGTAGTCCGGAAAAGTAAAGCAATGGTACAGTGGATCAAAGAACTGGACTAAGACACTTATCATCTGTTCATCCATCTTGGAGGTGACCAAACCAAGGAGGTGCCCATGTATTCTGATAAAGGAGGAAGTATCTGAAATCTTTGCAACCAATTCCTTAAGCTAAGCGGGAATCTGGACAAAGTTGATCTGAATAGTGTTTCTACGCATGGGTGCCATGACCTACAAAACAGAACAAAGATGAATCCCCTCTGTCTTTGAAATGGGTTAGTCCAATGCAAGATGTATGCAATGTCATGATGCATGATGTTATGATATAAACACATCACAAGTATTCACAGATAGCAAACATGGTAAGGGCAAACAAGTCACACAGATAACCCTTAGATTTCAAGCTGGCAAGGAGTTTAGGTATTACCCTCTTTCAGTTTAGTTGGTTTAAACCTGTCCTAAAAATAGTAACCGGGTTCTAGAGGATCTCAATATTACTGACTACCCTCGATCGGTCATAATTCCAGTTTGGCAACCTTTTCTTGCAGCCAGAATCATCGCGAGAGTTTAGCCTCAATGAGTGTAGCATATTGCTACTGTTCTATGGCCAAGTTGGTCAATTATAGGTGCTAAGGTCAGTTGGTGCTTAATGACCCCTTAGAAGACCCATATTCTCCTTGTTGCGCCACACGGGATATCGGTACAAACTAAAGTTCCACACCAACGTAGCTACTGCTTCAACCGTATTGGTCTACACCGTACAGTTCCCTCACAGTTTATTGCTACTTACCTAAAGGGTATCCCCCAGATCTGGGTTAGGATCCATAGTAACTCCGATTCAAACCCACAAAGATAAAGCATACAATTCAAGCAATTGAAAACATTATGAACTATTCCTAAGGTACACCCCACTTATTAAGCGTCCCCAACAGAGTCGCCAGTTCTGTGATGCAGTGGGAAGAACTGACTGTTTTTGGAATGCTGGTTTGCGTTTTGCGTTTGTTTTTGCAAAATGTCGCGGTAAGCAAGATTCGCCATCGACTTTTATTTTATCCAACAAGGAAAGAAAAAAAGCACAGAAAATTCCTTTTTCGAGATGTTTCTCGGGTTCGGGGGGTAGATTATAGAAAGGGAAGGTGTTAGCACCCTTTCTATCTGTGGTTATCCATGGGCTCTTAGTTACTTGCTCATATTGTTTTCAAAATATTTCTTTCTTTGTGCTTGTGGGTTTGAAAAAGTTTTTGTTTGAAAACTTTGATTTAACTCTTGCTTCTGTCCTCAAGAGTGTATGGAGTGTTTTTTTTTAAAACTTTGTTCGAAAAGTGTAAGTGTGAAAAGTCTTTTTGTTTTTTTTTAAAGAGAAAGTATCTAAGAACCATCTACCTACTCGAAAAAGGAATCATTTTATGATATCTTCCTTTAGACAATGTTATCCTACTATTGATGAGTAGGTAGCATCGTCGTTGGAGTTTAGAGGGTCAATTCAAATGAAGGACGTGCGGTCACTAAAGCAATGTTAGGACGCTTTAGCGGTAACCCTAATGTCTTAGATCATTTGTTTTAAGGCAATCATATCTGAGGAAACCGTTTCGAGGCAACTATGATTTATGGACAAGAGGACGACCTCTAAAACAACCTATACTCAATGACCGCGTACGAAGGCAACCAAGTGGGGTGTACCCTAAGAGTGCGCATGTGCGAGTGTGTCGTTTTCAGTTAATTTTATCTTTGTACATGTTAAGGGTGATCTAAGTTGATTTTAGGTTAAAACATTCAGTCTTGTCATGCAAACCTATTATCAAACATCTAACAGTTATAATTTGCGGAAAGTAAAAGTGCGGAATTTAAATTACAAGGCGTCGGGTATTTACATCGCCAAAGACAAACCCTTTAAAAATAAATAAAGTGATAAAAAATAATAAAAGGTCCTATTAACTATTATAAATTAGAATCAGATACATAATGGATAAAGGAAAATAAATCGCGTGCGGGAAATTAAATTGAGCGCAAAGTTCTAGGGTTTTGACCCTCTTTATTAAAGAAAAGATCTTTTTTTTGTTTTTTACTTAAGAAAGAAATTACCTAAGAAATTACTAAATTAATAAAAAATTAATTAATTAAATGAAAAAAGTTATTTTTGGATTTTTGGTATTTTAAGAAAGAAATAAAATTAATTTAATTAGTAAAAACCTAATTAAGTCTAGTTAATTTTAATTATTTACAAAAATAGTTTAGAGTTATTCTAATTAATATCTAAATTAATTTATTAGTATTTATTAATAAAAATTAAAATTAAAATTTGATTAAACATAAAAATATTTTTTTATGGTTTTATTTTATGAAGAAAATGATTTTAAATGGTTAGTAAATAATAAAAACAATTAAATCAATAAAACAACTACTAAAAATAAATAAAGAGAAAAGGGGTTTGGGCCTGTATTGGGTGTCTGAATAGCAATGATGAGGCCCAAACGAGCTGGCCCTTTGCTGACTTTGTGAGATCTAGTGGGCGTGTGTTGACTTTGCTTATGGTATACCCTCACTCCAGGATCACCAGATTTGGCCTTTGGCCATCTGGCCATTGGATAGATGATAGTGTATGGTATGCTGCGCGCTTGGACTACACACACGATTGCCTGAAAGAAAAAATCAAAGAGAAATTTGGAGGACCTGGGATTCGAACCCAGGTCCTGTAGGCTATTGGATGTACACGCTTACCACTACGCCAACGGTTCCATTTGTTAATATTATGCAAAACAATGCTTATAAAACAAAACAAAGATTATTGGTCAGAACAAAAAAATATGCGCGCGTGGTTTGAATGGGGCAATGGTTGAGTGCCACGTATTGTCTTCAACCTTCGTCTGTGGCTAAAAACCAGTAAAACCTATAGCCACGGACACAGACTGTCACTACAAGTCATGCATACTCCAAAATCTTCTGTAAGCCATGAAAATGAATTCTAAGGGAATGGTTGTGCTCGTCTCATCATCCCGGTCACAATCATACCCTTCTTGATGGCCAATTATCCCTTAAACAAAAACACCCAAAACTATCCACGAAACCCTAACTATGGTATTTTGCAGTATGAGTCAGATAAACAAAATTAAATAATGCCAAAAGCTTGGAAATGTTATGAGGATCATAAATATGGCAATGATTTGTTCAAATGATGCAAGAATAGAGAGTTATGATTTCAAGTACAAAGCGGATTATCTTGACACTTACAGCGCGTTTGGGCATATGAGCAAGCTTGCTTTTGATCCAGGAAGGTTGAGTGAACACCTAGGAAACGATTGAGATAGGCTTTGGCTTCTGAAAACGCCTCTAGCTATGATTTCGAATTCAAGCTTTTTGTCAATTTTTCCAAACTTTTTTATGTCTCTTCTTGCAACCTCCAACCGTTATTTCGATTACCTTGGACTCCTTATGTATTGCATAGTGTGTTAGGGTAAGAATTATGGCTTGAATCTTCTCCCATCAATGCTTTGGGATTTGATTTGATTCACTCTTTACCACTTGCCAAATTTATCAAAAATAAATCTTTTTGCACATGATATTGTATGATTCTAGTTTAATGATGATAATGGTGATAATCAAGACCTGAAATAGCAAATATATCTCATGTAATCAAAGCTTTGGATTTTTTATGATTTAATTTGATTTAAAATGAATAAATTCAATAAAAAATCAAATAAAATAATAAAAATAAGATATGGGCTCATGGATGAATCTAGGACACCTGGAAAATGATTCAAGCTCAAATCAAGTGGAAAAGAATGGGCCCATTTGACAAAATTTGATGTTTTGGGGATAGTTGACTTTTGGCAATTTTGCAAAAATGTCAAATTTCAACAATGCACAACTTATTCAATTTTGAACTTTTATAAGTGTTCTTAGACTTTTTATAAAGCTTGAGATGTCCTTTAACCAGCACTTTTGATATCATCTCATTTTGATGTTCCATGATTAAGTTATAAGCTTTGGAAAAAAAGGTGTTTTGTTGACTTTCAAAAATGACCTATAATGTCCAAATTTATAACTTCTTGTGAGTGCATTTTCTGATCTTGGGGTATGAAGATGGATTGTAGTAAATTTCATCCTCTTCAAAATGAGCTTTGGATGGGTCATTTCTCATAAAGTATGAGAAAGTTATGCTTGGTCAAAGTTGAGTTGACTTTTCCTACAAAACCCTAATTTAGCAACTTTTGAGTCTTGATGAATTTTGAGCAATCCTTGATGAATCATGATCGACCCTTGATCAAATGATGAAATATCCTTCAAAATGAGAATGTTGACAAAAAATCTTGAGGTTTGACTGTATTTGGGTCACAGTTGACTTTTGCCCTAGCACTGTCGATTTTTGGACCTTTGAGCAATTGACTGGGCAAACTTCCTTTGCAAGGCTTGAAATTTGGTATGGATGATCTTGATAACATATTAGGACATTAGGGAGCATTTGAGGTCATTTGGACTCAAAGATCTTGATGCAACACAAAACCCTAATTTTTGGTTGACTGCCTTAGGAGATAGCTTGATTGTCCAACTCTTGAGCAACCTTGAGCCACTTGGAGATTTTTCTTGCAATGTTTTGAGAAATATGGGAGGGAAAATTTTGGGGTACAACAGAGTGGACTATAGAGATCTGAACAGGGCGAGCCCCAAAGATGATTTCCTACTTCCTCACATCGATGTTCTGGTCGACAACACCGCGCAGCATAAGGTCTTCTCCTTTATGGACGGTTTTTCTGGTTACAATCAGATTAAGATGGCTCCCGAGGACATGGATAAGACAACCTTCGTTACACAGTGGGAACCTTTTTCTACAAAGTAATGCCTTTCGGGATGAAGAATGCTGGGGCAACATATCAGTGCGCCATGGTCGCTTTGTTCCACGACATGATTCACCATGAGATTGAGGTTTATGTTGATGACATGATTGTAAGGTCCCAGACTGAAGAAGAGCACCTTGACCATCTCCAGAAACTGTTCAACAGGTTAAAGACGTACAAATTGAGGCTGAACCCAAACAAGTGCACCTTCGGGGTAAGATCCGGTAAGCTGTTGGGTTTCGTCGTTAGTGGTAAAGGTATCCAGGTGGATCCCGCAAAGGTGAAATTCGTACAGTAGATGCCGACTCCCCGCACAGAAAAGGAAGTTAGAGGCTTTTTGGGATGCCTGAACTACATTTCCCGATTCATTTCACATTTGACTGCTACTTGTGAGCCAATATTCAAGCTATTGAAGAAGGATCAAGTGGTAAAATGGAATGATGAATGTCATACCTCTTTCGAAAGGATCAAGGAATATCTCCAAAAGCAACCAATTCGGATGCCTCCAGTTGAAGGGAGACCTTTGATCTTATACTTGACGGTACTCGATAATTCAATGGGGTGTGTGCTGGGGCAGCATGACGAGTCTGGCCGAAAAGAGCATGATATTTACTACCTTAGCAAAAAGTTTACCGACTGCGAGACCCGATACTCACTACTTGAGAAAACTTGCTGCGCTTTGACATGGGCTGCTCGCCGCCTGAGACAGTATATGCTAACTCACACCACCTTATTGATGTCAACGATGGACCCAATCAAATATATCTTCGAAAATCCTACCTTATCCGAAAGAATAGCAAGATTGCAGATGATCTTAACTGAGTATGACATCCAATACACAACCCAAAAAGCAATTAAGGGGAGTGTGTTGGCAGATCATTTGGCACATCAGGCCATGGATGATTACCAGTCTATAAATTTTGAGTTTCCGGATGAGAACATCATGTTGGTGACCGATTGTGAAAAACCGGGACCGAATGAAGGACCTGAGGAAGGATCCCGATGGTCTATGTATTTTTATGGAGCCTCAAACGCGTTGGGTAATGGCATTGGCACCATGATTATATCTCCTGAGGGCTGTCATACTCCGTTCACCGCCCAATTATGTTTTAACTGCACCAACAATATGGCGGAGTATGAAGCGTGCATCATAGGTCTTCGAGCAGCTATTGACCTAAGGATTAAGTTCTTGAGTGTATTCGGAGATTCCGCTCTAGTAATCAGTCATATCAAAGGCGAGTGGGATACGAAGCACCCAAATCTTATTCCTTACAAGGAATATGTACTGATGTTACTCCCACACTTTGAGAAGATAACCTTTTAACACTTCCCAAGAGAGGAGAACCAGTTAGCGGACACGCTAGCTGCCATATCTTCTATGTTCAAGGTCAGGTGGGACAATGAAGCTCCCCAGATTACCATTGAGAGGTTGGACGAACCCGCACATTGCTGTGACATCGAGACTGAAGAGGTAGCAGATAAACCATGGTTTCACGAGGTAAAGAGGTATCTTGAGGCTCAAGAATACCCTGAGGGGGCATCTGTTAATGATAAGAAGTTTCTGAGAAGGTTCGCTGCCAAGTTCTTCATCAGTAATGGTATCCTTTATAAGTGTAACCATGATTCAACCTTACTGCGATGTGTGGACAAGAGCGAGGCCGAAAAGATCATGGCAGAATTACATGAAGGTACCTTCGAAACTCATTCCAGTGGACATACCATGGCAAAGAAGATCCTACAGGAAGGATATTATTGGTCCACCATGGAAGCCGACTATTATCAACATTCTCGAACCTGTCATAAGTGCCAAGTCTATGCTGATAAGGTGCATGTACCTCCATTTCCTCTGAATGTTTTGACAGCACCTTGGCCCTTTACAATGTGGGGCATCGATATGATTGGCGAGATCATACCTACAGCATCTAACGGGCATCGTTTCATTCTGGTAGCTATTGATTATTTCATGAAGTGGGTTGAGGAAGATTCCTTTGCTACAGTAACCAAGAACATCGTGGCGCGGTTCATCCGACACAACTTGATATGTCGATACGGTGTCCCAGAAAGGATCATTATGGACAATGGTACAAATCTCAATAATACAATGATCATCGAGCTCTGCAAACAGTTCAAGATACAGCATCACAACTCTTCTCCTTATCGGCCGAAGATGAATGGGGCTATTGAAGCGGCTAATAAGAACATCAAGAAGATTGTGCAGAAGATGACGGTGACATACAAAGACTGGCATGAGATGTTACCATTCGCTCTTCATGGGTACCGTACCTCAGCACGGACTTCGACAAGGGAAACACCTTACTCCTTGGTGTATGGTATGGAGGCGGTCTTACCCATTGAGGTCCAGATATCTTCTCTCCGGATTATGAAGGATGCAGGTCTAAGCGAGGACGACTGGATCCAGACCCGGCTTGATCAGCTGAACTTAATCGACGAGAAGAGACTTACTGCTATTTGTCATGGTCAGACGTGTCAAAAGCGGATGATCAAGGCATTTAAAAAGAAAGTCAGACGACGAGAATATCAAGTCGGGGACCTAGTGATCAAACGCATCATACTGCCGGAAGGTGATCCCGGGGGAAAATGGACCCCTACGTACGAAGGGCTATTTGTGGTTAAAAAAATTTTCTCAGGAGGAGCTATGATTCTAACCACCATGGATGGTGACGACCTTCCTCACCCCGTCAATGCAGACATAGTGAAAAAATACTACGCATAATCAAAGACCCGCTAGGTTGACTGGCCTAGGCAAAAATAAGGGCTTCCCGGCGAACCAAAAGGGTTCGGGAAAAAGTAAGGGATGAAAATGAAAAATCTGTACACCCGGCAAGTCGAAAACCTGAAAAGGCGGCTTGGGCAAAAAAGGGTATCCCGGTGGACCAAAAACCCGAAAGGGAGGTTCAGGAAAAATTAGGGATTAAAGCGTAACACTATGTCTCATTGGATTGTCTTGCAACCAGACTTCGGTATCGACTATCAAGCTCGGACGGCGCCAATCAATCTGATCTACCTTCAACCAAGTAGCAAAGTGATGAGACGCTCGAAGAATATAAAGGCATTAGCAAAGTTGGAACCCAGTGGGATTGTTTCACATAGCTGTTTTTCTTTCTTTTTCACAAATTATATAATCTCTATCTTTCTGCGGCGTTCTCTTATTAGGACGTCAGCCTCTTGTACAAAAATGCCTGTTACAGGCCAACTTCAAAATCAATACAATTCATTTTACAATAAATTTCAAAATTATTTTTCTTTTTCTATTTTGTTTTGCAAGAACGTCCAATGATTCATTTTTTATATATGCATTTGAAAATAATTGTGGCTCATAAATATTTACATGCGAAACAAAAGACGATTACTCGTAATTCCAGGAACAGGGGCAAATAAGAAATGTCCAAACCTTGCAGTTGCTCTACCCACCAGGTACAGGGATAAAGCCAACTTGAGAAAATGACTAAAAGTGCATACACTCCCTGCAAAGTAGGAAATACCCAAAACAGTGGCATTAACAATCCCCAAGCAGAATTCATCTATCGCCAGCAATGGAAGACCATCCCCAATGGAGTTTATTTCTTCCACAAGCAGAAACTCAATCCCCAACAAGGTTCGTTATCGCCAGCAATGGTAATTCATCCCCAGCCGATCTTCTGACAGAGTATCTCTTCCCCACAGAGTCATTCTCTCACCAGTTTATTCTCCAGCAGAGTTATTCTCCCACCAATTTATTCTCAAATAATCTTCGATCGTTATCCCCAGCGAGAACGAAGAATTCAACTCTTTATATTCTCCAGCAGCAGTCCGAGATTTATTTTCCCCAGTTAGAGAATATAATAAAAACATTGCATATCCATACATCATGACATGTGCATAAGCATCATACAGCACAATCTCATTTATTTTGAGAACATCATTGCTCAATACATTTCATACATCATGACATTACATACGACTAACTCTTTACCTTTCAGGGAAAGGTACAATCAAAATTCTCACAAGTTTTCTCTGGTTCAGTCAAATCAATGCTAAAGATTTCTATTCCAGTTCAAGCTATGAAGCCCGGATCCGACCGAATAATATCTTGATTTCTCCATCATACTGTGAAGCCCGGAGAACGACCGGATAACAGTATCAAAATACCGCGAAGCCTAGAATCGACCAGATAGTGGTTTATCTTAAATTTAAGCTATGAATCCCAGATTCGACAAGATAATAGTTTAATCCCCAGCAAGTTATTGTGAAGCCTGGATTACGAACAGATAGAAATGCAAGTTATTGTGAAGCCTGGATTACAACCAGATAGCAATACAAGACACCATGAAGCTTAGACTCGACCAGATAATGGTATAAGACATTGTGAAGCCTGGACTACGGCCAGATAGCAGCCAAGAATACTACGAAGCCTGAAGTCGACCAGATAGCGGTATATCTGTAATGCAAGTTATGAAGCCCGGATTTGACCGGATAATATCTTGATTTCTCCAAACGCCATAAAGCCTTGACTCGACCAGATAATGGTATAATACATCGTGAAGCCTGGATTACGACCAGATAGTGGTAAAAGACACTGAAGCCTGGATTACAACCAGATAACAGTAAGGGACACTGCGAAACTTGGATTTCGACCAAATAGTAGTCTACTCGGCCAATTACTATGAAGCCCAGAAATTGACCGGATATTAGTAGGCCTAAAAATCAAATGGAAGCCCGGATGCGACTGGATAACCACTTGATTTCTTCTGAAGCCTGGAATACGACCAGATAAGAAGTAAGGTATTGTGAATCCTGGAATCGACCATATAGCAGTACAGGACAATGAAGCCTGGATTCGACCAGATAATGGTATGAAACATCGTGAAGCCTGGATTACAACCAGATAGCGGCAAAGGACTGAAGTCTGGAATCGACCAGATAACAGTATAAGACACTGCGAAGTTTGGATTTCGACCAAATAGCAGTTTACTTGGACAATTACTAAGAAGCCTGGAGTCGAACGGATATTAGTGTGCCCTAAATTCAAGTTGAAGCCCGGATGCGACCAAATAACAACTTAATTCCTTCTGAAGCCTGGAGTACGACCAGATAAGAATTGATAAATTGCAAAGCCTGGATTACGACCGGATAGCAAGTTTAATCTCATCCCCCCCAGTAAGTCACTGTAAATCCTGGAGCACGACCAGATAGCAGTCGGTCTTATTTTCTCAAGCAAGACGTTGTGAAGCCTGGAGCACAACCAGATAGCAGTCAGTCTTATTTTCTCAAGAAAGACGATGTGAAGCCTGGATCATGACCAGATAGTAGTTAATTTTCACCTCCTCTACCAAGAGACGATTCCCCAGTAGAATAACGGACGATCGAAGCTCCTAAAATTCAACTTTTTCCTCAAGACAGAGACTAGCATTCCCCAGCATAGTCCTCCTTAACAACAGGTATACGGAATCTCGCAAAGGAATCTCTTATGTGATCGACACTCCTTCGAATGGCATCTTTAAGCCCATCCTCTATCATCAATCTCCAAATGGCATCTATAAGCTCATTCCCGATATCGCAAGACAAGTACCACTTCATGCGAGTGCAAATTTCTGGGCACTCTAGTGTTCAATCATCTTCCACCTTCAGATCACGAAAGGCAAGCAAGCCAATCTACATCCTCAGGTTTAAGAAGATTGAACAGGGGCAGCTGTTGTACCCAAAAATTTTCCCTCCCATATTTCTCAAGACATTTCAAGTGAGGTCCTCAAGTTGCTCAAAGAAGTCCAAGGGTTGACCAGACAAACTCTCTCCTAAGGCAGTCTACCCCAAATTAGGGTTTCAATTTTCATCAATATGTGTGAGGCCAAAGGGTCCCAAATGCTCACCATTGTCCTAATATGTTCTATAGATCATCCATATCAAGTTTCAAGCCTTGCAGAGAAAGTTTGCTCAGTCAATTGCTCAAAGGCCTGAAAATCGACTATGTTAGGGCAAAAGTCAAATGTGTCCCACATACAGTCAAACTTCAAGATTTTTTGTTAACATCCTCATTTTGAAGTATTATTAATCATTTGATAAAGTTTTGATCATGATTCCTCAAGGATTTCTCATAATTCATCAAAACCCAAAAGTTGCTAAATTAGGGTTTTGAAGGAAAAGTCAACTCAACTTTGACCAAGCATAACTTTCTCATACTTTATCAAGAATGACCCATCTAAAGCTCATAGTGAAGAGGATGCAATTCCCTATAATCCATATTCAGATCCCAAGTTTAAAATATGCACTCACAAGAAGTTATGAATTTGGACATTATAGGTCACTTTGAAAAGTCAACAAAAACACCTTTTTTGTCAAAGCTTCATACATGAACATGGAAGACTCAATTGAGATGAGAACAAAAGGGTTGCTTAGAGGACATCTTAATATTTCTAAAAAGTCCAAGAACACATCTCTAGGGTCAAAATTGAAGGAGTTATGCATTGGTGAAGTTAACCTTTTTTGCAAAATTGCCAAAAGTCAAATATGCCTCAAATTGCAATTTTTGTCAAATGGGCCCAACTTTTTGTGCTTGTATTGAGTTTGTAACATGGTCCACGACCCATGATGCTTACCATTTGCCTTTATTTTATTTTTGTCATTTATTTTGATTTTTATTTCATTTAAATCAAATAAAATCAATAATAAATAATGAAAATATCAGAATCATTTAAACCTTGAGATTTCGTGCATATTTTAGGTCCATGAATAGCTGGCAATGAGATCAAATCGTGCAAGGCTTGTTTGTACACAAAAAGATTGAATTTTTCTTGGTTTGGAAAGATTGGATACAAGTGTGAATCAAGGATCAAATCTTCATAATTGCAAGGATTTGATAGAAACTTGGAACCCTAATTGATTCTATGATATATATGGAACAAATCCAAAGCAAAAGCAGGAGGGTTGGAGGCGTGAGAGAGCATAATCAGATTAAAAAAAAAATATTAAAAAGTGTGAAATCATTCTTGCAGTTGGAGGGAAATTCAGGCCATTCTAAGACCACCATTCACATCCTAGACCTTCTCTGAAGCAGATACGATCATTTGCAAGCATCCATAAGGCCAAAAAAATCGAACCACAGACCCACGGTTTGCCCTTCAAAATCAAAATCCATTCTTGCAAATTGTGCAACATTAGCATGTTTCAATGACATATATGTGTTTGTTAATGTATTTGCAATGTTTTGGTTATACTCAATTGAATTTTTGACGCAAGTACTGAGATCCACCATTACTAGGGTTTTCTTACTCGTTTTAGGGTTTTCTCATGCAGGTAAACTTAGCCCAAAAGAGGGGTACCATGGTGCTCACAAGGCCAAGACGAACTGATTTGTACCATTAGTTTTCATTTATGATGCTTGTATGAGATTTTGGAGAAACGCAGGCTTATGCCTATGCCCAGAAAACCGTAGATAAAAGTCTTGGACTTTTGCCAACGGAGGGAGGAAGAAAAAGGGTGGCGTGGCACCCCCTAGCTGGTCCATTCAAACTTCTCGCGCTTTTGGGATCCATTATCTTGTTTTCCATTATATTAATTGTTGTTTATTTCAGATACAAAAGAGTCAGCCAATCCAGTTGGCAAGCACGCTATGGCCAGATGCTAAAGGTCCTGGGTTCGATCCCCAGGCCCCCTTGTTTCTTCAATATTATTTTTCTATGCATATTTCCATGTGCAGGTTTCCAGGACATCCACCATACGTCCTCAATGATCAGCCAACCAGATGTCCAATAAGTCAAATTCAACGCCTGGCACATGAAGGTCTACCATAGGCCTAGTCAAACGTGCAACATGGAATCTGAAGAGTCAATGTGGGCCAAGGGATTTCTTGTTCTTTCTATATTTTTCTTTATTTAATTTATTTTGATTAATTATTTTCTCACACAAAATTAATTATTTTTTTTTACAAAAACTCATAAAATCAATTTTCATCAAATTAGATTTAGGTTTTATTTTATTTTATTTTGTCAAATTTAATTTAATAATTAGTTTAATTTAACTTTAGGGTAATTTTAACCTTTTTGTAAATAAATTAAAATCAATTAGAAAATTAGGATTTGTTTGATTTAATTTTTATTTTCTTTTCTTAAAATAACCAAAAATACAAAAATAGGTCAAATAAATTATTTTTATTAATTTAAATTAATTAGTAATTAGGTTTGTACTTATTTAATTAAAACCTTATTTTTCTTAAAAATAATAAAAAAAAACCAAAAAATGATTTTTCTTGCAACTAGGTTTAGACGGGGTCAAAACCCTAATTTTCTCTCGTTCTCGATTCATCGCACATTTATTTATTTTTACGATATTGATGTAACTGCTCATGGGATGTAATAGTTTAATTAGGAATTTTCTTCTATTTCATCGTTTTACGAGTTTGGCTATGTAATTAATCCCCCTCCCCCGAAGCCCTGTAATAGCGTAGTTTTATTTCCCGCATTTTAATTTTCGCAAATATTAACTGTTAGATGTATGATAATAGGATTGCATGGCAAGAATGTAAGTTAATTTTAAAATGGTTAGTAAACCCTAAATGTGCAAAGATAATAACTTGAAATCAAATCACTCGCACATGCGCACTCCTAGGGTATACTCTCACTTCGGTTGCCTTCGGTAAACGATCATTAAGTATAGGATATTTTAGTGGTCGCCCTCTTGTCTAAACAAAGATCTAATGTCCCGTTCGAAAATTTTGCCTTGGAAAGTTTGCCTCGGAAATGTTTCCTCGAATAAGATCTTAAGACACTAGGGTTATTACTAAGACGTCTTAACTTTGCTTTATTGGTCGTACGTCCCTTTCGAATTGACCCTTACAACTCCAATGACGGTGCTACCTACTCACTAATAGTAGGATAGCACTGTCTAAAGGAAACAAGAACAGAAACATTCTTTTTTCGGGTAGGTAGATGCTAGTAGGTACTTGCTCAAAATCAAACTTTTCCACACTTACACTCTTTTTAAACAAAGTTTTCAAAATGACTTCGTAACACTCTTGAAGACAGAAGCAAGGATTAAATCGAAGTAAAACAAAACTTTTTCAAAACAAACACACACAAGCAATTTTTAAAAGATGAGCAAGTACCTAAGAGCCCGTGGAAAACCATGGATAGAAAGGGTGCTAATACCTTCCCTTTCTATAATCTACCCCCCGTACTCAAAATCTCGAAAAATGAATTTTTCTGTGCTTTTTTTCCTTTCCAGTTGGATAAAATAAAAGTCGGTGGCGACTCTTGCTTACCGCGACATTTTGCAAACACAAACGCAAAACGCAAACCAGCATTTTCCTAAAACAGTCCAGTTCTGCCACCGTATCACAACCATAAAGATAATGCCTCCAAATCTTCAACACAAAGACAACAGCAGCAAGCTCTAAATCATGTGTAGGATAGTTCTTCTTATGAGTCCTCAACTGCCTTGACGCATAAGCAACTACCTTACCATTATGCATAAGCACACCTCCTAAACCTATCTTAGAAGCATCACAATACACCACAAAAGGCTCTCATGGATTAGGCAACGTCTAAATCGGAGCCGACGTCAACCTCTTCTTCAATTCCGTAAAACTTTCTTGGCACTGAACATCCCACACAAACGCTCTACCTTTACAAGTCAACTTAGTCAATGGAAGGGACAATTTAGAAAGCCCTTCGATAAACCTTCTATAATAACTAGCTAATCCCAAGAAGCTTCTAATCTCAGTAGCTGACTTTGGAGTTTCCCATTGCAACACAGCATTAACCTTCGATGGATCTCTAGCAATGCCACTATCTGAAATCACAGGACCAAGAAAACTAACCTCTTTCATCCAGAATTCACACTTGGACAGCTTTGCATACGACTTCTTCTCTTTCAAAATAGGCAATACTACCCTCAAGTGTTCTGCATGCTCTTCTTATGACTTAGAGTAAATCAAAATATCAACAATGAACACCACCACGAACCGATCCAATTAAGTATGAAAGATACGATTCATATATTCCGTAAATACTCCTGGCGCATTAGTAACACTGAAAGGCATCACTGAATACTCATAATATCTATAACGTGTTTTGAAAGCCGTCTTTTGAATATCTTCATCCTTCAGTTTAATCTGATGGTAACCCGACCACAAATCAATCTTACTGAACACACGAGCATCCACCAATTGGTCCATCAAGTCATCTATTCTTGGAAGCGGATACTTGTTCTTAATCGTCACCTTGTTCAACTGTCTATAGTCAACACAAAGCCTCATACTCCCATCTTTCTTCTTCACTAACAACACTGGAGCACCCCACAGCGATACACTTGGTCTTACAAACCTCTTCTCAAGTAACTCTTCCAATTGCTTCTTTAACTCTGACAATTCAGATGCAGACATACTGTATGGTGCCATAGACACAAGTCGGGTACCAGGTACAAGATCAATAGCAAATTCAACTTCCCTCTCTGGAGGTACATCAGGAATCTCATCAGGGAAAGCTTCAAGAAATTCACACACCACTGGCAATTCCTCAATTATAGCTTGAGTCTCTACAGATAGCGACGCCATCAACAGAAACATTTGTGCTTCCTCTTGCATCAACTTCCTCAATTGTCTAGCAGACAACAGGCCATATTCCTCTTCTTCAGGAGTAGAAAACTTCACAGACTTGTCATAACAGTTAATATGAACACAGTTATGCTCTAACCAGTTCATACCCAAAATCACATCCAAACCTCTTAACGGTTAACAAAGCAAATCAACAACAAAGTCTCTGTCGAAGATCGACAAGGGACACCTCAAACACACAGAAGAAGTAGTCACTGACCCCTTGGATGGAGTATCGATGACCATTTCTCCATTCAAAGAAGACAACACAAGACACAATCTTTCAACACAATCAGCAGCAATAAAACAATGCATAACACCAATATCAATAATAGTAATTAAAGGAGTATTATTAATGAAACATGTACCTCTGATAAGTCTGTCCTCAGCAGCTGTCTGATCCTCAACCAAAGCAAACACTTTACCACTTTTATGAGCTCTTTTCAGTTTCGAAGACTGGCTACCAATGTGCCCTTCTTCTCTACAATTGAAACAAATCACATCCTTGTGTTCACACTCAGATATAACATGTCCATTCTTACCACAACGGAAACACCTCTTCACTTCAGTAGTGCACACATTACTCTTGTGTAAAGGTTTTCCACACTTAAAACAAACCACACCAGCAAGAGCATCCCCCCCACTAGTCCTGACTCTGAGCAACTTTCTGTTTACCTTTACCAGCTGGGGCATCATAAGGCTTACCACGATTCTGTTGGTGCTTACCCCTCTTCTCACTAATAATCTTGTAATGAGCATTATTACCCTCCTCATAAATCCTTCAGCTATCAACCAAATCAGCAAAAACACGGATTTTCTGGTATCCAACCGCCTTCTTAATCTCCGGGAACAACCCGTTCTCAAATTTGATACACTTCAAAAACTCAGCATTTGCCTTAGTGTAGTGCGGATAAAACTTAGCCAACTCAGCAAACTTGGCAGCATACTCAACAACTAACATACTTCCTTGCTTCAGCTTAAGAAACTCAATTTCCTTCTTACCCCGGACATCTTCAGGAGAGTACTTTCTCAGGAATTCCCTACGGAACACAGCCCAAGTGACATTCTCACCTGTAGCTTCCAACTTCTGACAAGTCTCTAGCCACCATTCATCAGCCTCAACTTCTAGCATATGAGTCCCATACCAAAACTTCTGCGCTGGAGTGCAATCCATCACACGGAAAATTCTCTCAATCTCTTTCAACCACTCCAATGCTCTGTCAGGATCATTTTTTCCCTTGAACGTAGGTGGATTCTCTCTCTCGAAAGTCGCCAAGCTATGAGATCCAGCATTCCCGTCAGCATTCGGCTGATTCTCCATCGCATGAGCCATTGCTTCTAAAGCAGCAGAAAGTGCAACATCATTCCTTCCAGCCATCTCAACTTCTCACTACAACATAAACAACGGTTAGAACTCAAATTAACAATACTCGATTGTTAGATAACTACGACTCGAAGATAAGGTCGGACCTCCCTTTTTCTCTGATACCAACTTTGTAATACCCCAATTCTACCCCAAGCAATTATATAAAATAAATCAAAGTTATAAAATTCAATCATGCAAACGAACCGGGGCGTCACAAATTCTTCTATCAAAATTCATTACATTCATCGTGGATATATAACATTTTCAAAACATCGGAAGAATCATCATAACATCTTTAATTAAATAACTCAACATCTACGCAGCGGAATTCTCAATAACAATTTTATCATCAATACAACAACTTCAAAACAACACAATTTAATAATAACCAACAATCAAAACATCAAGCGTTCATCCCCCCGAGTGTTACATATCAGAGCAATGACACCGACTTGAACTACTGAAGGTATACAGCCTTCACTCTCGATTACCTGCACGTTACCAACATAAGGGCAACATTCAAACAAAAGGGGTGAGATATCTAATAATATAATAAAGTGCAAGATAATCAATATATTAAATTATATCACATAACATCACCACTTCTCATCTCATAATCAACAATAATAGTACATTCACAGTATCATCACACACTTCTTTATGCAATCATATAATGTGACTCAATACTATGCAAATGCATGTGGTACCATTGGAGCAAAACTCCCATCTCAAAAATTTGCCAATTAATAGAGGCATCAACAAGGCATAGCCTTCATCTCCAAAATTAGCCAATACAGGCCATCTCAACGAGCATAAGCTCCATCTCAAAAAAATGCAATGTATGCGACACAATCATGAATGTAATAACAACACCCAAGTTAACAACATCTCAAATTAACAACATCTCAAATTAACAACATCTCAAATTAACAAAATCTCAAAAGCATTTCAACGTCTCTTCATCAACATATCATATCATCATAATAATTCATCAAACATCATTTATGTATTATAAATCACCAACAGAACATCATTAACAACTCCTCACTAACAACTCAGTTGTACATTAATACCACAGTAATTCATACTGCTATTCTGTAATTCTTACATTGTTACTGTCACTAATCCTACTGTTATGATTCTAACAGCAGCCTCTATGCACCTAATTTGCATCATTCTATTCAAAACCAACACAACGATCAACATGGGAATTAATTCTCAATCCTAAATTGGTTACTAGGATTACACTTCCTATTCTTCATTTTAATCCTCTAGAATAATGTTCATCGCGTTAGCTATCCAACACTTCGAACGGCATCTCAACGACATCCTAAAACTCAAGTTACAGCACTTTAAAACTGAATCTGCCAAAAATCAGGCATTATGGGTCGACGCAAAACCCCTTGAATTGACGCATACTTCTCTATCTGCACAACATGAGTCGACGCATCCTCTCATGGATCGACTCATCCCGAGTCTTACACACAGCATGTATTGACACATGTATCCCACATATCGACTCATCCTGAGTCTTTCAACCTTCATGTATCAACGTGAGCCTCTTCGTGTCGACTCATACTGAGTCTCTAGGCCCCCATGTATCGACGCATCAAGTTTGAGGTCGACACATCCTGATCCTTCCTGCATAATTCTGTGATTTTCTATGTATTTCACTACGGGATTCATGTTTTAACCCTACAAACTTAATATAATCATGATAAATCATCATCTACAATTATCCTATAATACTACATCGATTAAACAACATTGGGACATCATTATTCATCTAAAATTCATCAAATTTTCATCATACATCATCATATACATCCAATTCAAGAACAAAACAGAAATCACCTGTAACCCCACATATCAATCATCATGAACCCAATTATAAAGTCAGAACCTCACCCTTACCTTGGATTGAAGGTCGCTCTATAATCTTCCGGTCAAATTCTCGTTCTGCTGTATTTCCACTTTTTCCAGCAGCTTCACGTTCTCCTTCTCAATCCTTATTCTTCTACTGCTTCTTTCTTTCTATTCCTTCTAACAACAATAAAATAACCTATTATTCTCTTTATTCCTTATTGGGCTCAAAACTAATACACCCCCCTTATTACTTTTATTCCTTCAAAATAAGCCCACACCAAATAATATTATACTCCTAATATTATTTCTCCACTTAATAAATAAATCCAATTAATCATAACACATCTCCTCAAATATTCCAAAAATAATTTAATTAAATAATTAATTTAATTACGGGCGTTACAACTCTCCCCCCACTTAGAATATTTTCGTCCTCGAAAATTTACCTCAATCAAACAACTCGGGGTAGGAGTCTCGCATCTTGCTCTCCAACTCCCAAGTCATGCTCTCTCCAGCAGCTCCTAGCCAAACCACTTTAACCAAGGAAATATCTTTGCCCCTCAGAGTCTTTATTTCACGATCTGCGATCCGTACAGGCATCTTCTCCACCGTAAGATTATCCCGTACTTGCACATCATCCATATGAATCACATGAGATGGATCTGAAATATACTTCCGAAATTGCGACACATGAAACACATCATGCAAATTCGAAAGATTGGGCGGTAAAGCCACTCTATAGGAAACATTCCCCACTCTCTCTGAAATCTGATATTGTCCAATAAAATGAGAAGTGAGCTTCTTAGACTTCAATGCTCGTCCAACACCAGTCACAGGTGTAACCCTCAAAAACACATGATCACCAGGTTGAAATTCTAAATCCTTCCTTCGCTTGTCATGATAAATCTTCTATCTACTTTGGGAAGCTTTCATCTTTTCTTGAATCAACTTCACCTTCTCAGTAGTCTCACGAACAAGTTCAGGTCCAAGTACTACACTCTCACCAGATTCATGCCAACATAAAGGAGTCCTGCATCTTAGACCATACAACGCTTCAAAAGGTGTCATCCCAATACTAGAATGGTAACTATTATTATAAGTGAACTCTACCAATGGAAGATAAGTATCCCACGAACCTCCCTACTCAAGAACACATGCCCTCAACAAGTCTTCCAACGATTGAATCGTCCGTTCAGTCTGACCATCTGTCTGAGGATGATACGCTGAACTCAATCTCAACTTAGAACCCAACGCTTCTTGCAAAGTCTTCCAAAAATTAGAAGTAAATCTTGGATCTCTATCTGACACAAAGCACAAAGGAACACCAGGCAACTTCACAATCACACTAGTGTAGATCTCAGCCAACTTCGACACAGGAAAACTGATGTTAATAGGAATAAAATGAGCTGACTTTGTAAGCCTATCAACAATCACCCAAATCGAATCATGTCCTCTTAAAGTATTAGGCAACCTCGTCACAAAGTCCATTGAAATGCTATCCCATTTCCATTCTGGAACTTCCAACGGTTGCATCAATCCTGCAGGCTTCTGGTGTTCAACTTTCAACTTCTGACAAGTCAAACATGCATACACAAAACGTGCCACATCACTCTTCATCCTAGGCCACCAAAACAAGCCTTTCAAATCTTGATACATCTTTGTATCTCCTGGATGAATACTCAACTTACTTCTATGACTCTCTTCAAGTATCACTTTCTTCATCTCAACATCATCAGGAATACAAATCCGGTTACGAAATCTCAACACACCTTGCGCATCCAGCTTAAAATCACTATTCTCAGACTGATCAATCCCAACCTACCAGTTTCACATCCAACTTCTGAGCTTCTCTAATACTGTCTAGAAATTCATTATTAATCTTCAACATACCCAACATAACACTCTGCAGCGTAACCTCGCAAACTAAGCTCATATATTTGAACTGCTCAATCAATTCCAACTCTTTAGTCATCATTGTTGACATATGTAAAGTCTTTTGACTCAACGCATCAACTACCACATTCTCTTTTCCTGGATGATAATTCAAACCAAAATCATAATCCTTTAACAATTCCAACCATCTTCTATGCCTCATATTCAACTCCTTCTGATCAAATAAATACTTTAAGCTCTTATAGTCACTAAACACTTCGAATCTAGAACCATAAAGATAATTCCTCCAAATATTCAACACAAACACAACAGCAGCAAGCTCTAAATCATGCGTAGGATAGTTCTTCTCATGAGTCCTCAACTGCCTTGACGCATAAGCAACTACCTTACCATTCTGCATAAGCACACCTCCTAGACCCATCTTAGAAGCATCACAATACACCACAAAAGGCTCTCCTGGATTAGGCAACGTCAAAATCGGAGTCGACGTCAACCTCTTCTTCAATTTCGTAAAACTTTCTTGGCACTGAACATCCCACACAAACACTCTACCTTTACAAGTCAACTTAGTCAACGGAAGGGACAATTTAGAAAACCCTTCGATAAACCTTCTATAATAACCAGCTAATCCCAAGAAGATTCTAATCTCAGTAGCTGACTTTGGAGTTTCCCATTGCAACACAGTATCAACCTTCGATGGATCTACAGTAATGCCACTACCTGAAATTACACGACCAAGAAAACTAACTTCTTTCAGCCAGAATTCACACTTGGACAGCTTTGCATACGACTTCTTCTCTTTCAAAATATGCAATACTACCCTCAAATGTTCTGCATACTCTTTTTCTGACTTAGAGTAAATCAAAATATCATCAATGAACACCACCATTAACCGATCCAATTAAGTATGAAACATACGATTCATATATTCCATGAATACTCCTGGCGCGTTAGTAACACCGAAAGGCATCAATGAATACTCATAATGTCCATAACACGTTCTGAAAGTCATCTTATGAATATCTTCATCCTTCACTTTAATCTGATGGTAACCCGATCTCAAATCAATCTTACTAAATGCACGAGCATCCACCAATTGATCCATCAAGTCATCTATTCTTGGAAGCGGATACTTGTTCTTAATTGTCACCTTGTTCAACTGTCTATAGTCAACACAAAGCCTCATACTCCCATCTTTCTTCTTCACTAACAACACTGGAGCACCCCACGGCGATACACTTGGTCTTACAAACCTCTTCTCAAGTAACTCTTCCAATTGCTTCTTTAACTCTGACAATTCAGATGCAGACATATTGTATGGTGCCATAGACACAGGTCTGGTACCAGGTACAAGATCAATAGCAAATTCAACTTCCCTCTCTGGCGGTACATCAGGAATCTCATCAGGAAAAACTTCAGGAAATTCACACACCACCGGCAATTCCTCAATTATAGCTTGAGTCTCTACAGATAGCGACGCCATCAACGAAAACATTTGTGCTTCCTCTTGCATCAACTTCCTCAACTGTATAGCAGACAACAGACCATCTTCCTCTTCTTCAGGAGTAGAAAACTTCAGACTTGTCATAACAGTTAATATGAACACAATTATGCTCTAACCAGTTCATACCCAAAATCACATCCAAACCTCTTAACGGTAAACAAACCAAATCAACAACAAAGTCTCTGTCGAAGATCAACAAGGGACACTTCAAACACATAGAAGAAGTAGTCACCGACCCCTTGGCTGGAGTATCGATGGCCATTTCTCCATTCAAAGAAGACAACACAAGACCCAATCTTTCAACACAATCAGCAGAAATAAAACAATGCGTAGCACTAGTATCAATAATAGTAATTAAAGGAGTACTATTAATGAAACATGTACCTCTGATAAGTTTGTCCTCATCAGATGTCTGATCCTCAACCAAAGCAAACACTTTACCACTTGTCTGAGCTCTTTTCGGTTTCGAACACTGGCTACCAATGTGCCCTTCTTCTCTACAATTGAAACAAATCACATCCTTGTGTTCACACTCAGATACAACATGTCCGTTCTTACCACAACGGAAACACCTCTTCACTTCAGTAGTGCACACATTACTCTTGTGTCTAGGTTTTCCACACTTGAAACAAACTACACCAGTAGGAGCATCCCCCCCACTAGTCCTCTGACTCTGAGCAACTTTTTGTTTACCTTTACCAGCTGGGGCATCATAAGGCTTACCATGATTCTGTTGGTGTTTACCCCTCTTCTCATTGATAATATTGTAATGAGTATTATTATCCTTCTCATAAATCCTGCAGCTATCAACCAAATCAGCAAAAACACGAATTTTCTAGTATCCAACCGCCTTCTTAATCTCCGGGCGCAACCCGTTCTCAAATTTGATACACTTCGAAAACTCAGCATTTGACTCAGCGTAGTGCAGATAAAACTTAGCCAACTCAGCAAACTTGGTAGCATACTCAACAACTGACATACTTCCTTGCTTCAGCTCAAGAAACTCAATTTCCTTCTTACCCCGGACATATTCAGGAAAGTACTTTCTCAGGAATTCCCTATGGAACACAGCCCAAGTGACATTCTCACCTGCAGCTTCCAACTTCTGACAAGTCTCTAGCCACCATTCATCAGCCTCAACTTCTAGCATATGAGTCCCATACCGAACCTTCTGTGCTGGAGTGCAATCCATCACACGGAAGATTCTCTCAATCTCTTTCAACCACTCAAATGCTCCACCAGGATCATACTTTCCCTTGAACGTAGGTGGATTCTCTCTCTGGCAATTCTCCAAGCTATGAGATCCAGTATTCTCGTCAGCATTCGGCTGATTCTCCATCGCATGAGCCATTGCTTCTAAAGCAGTAGCAAGTGCAACATCATTCCTTCCAGCCATCTCAACTTCTCACTACAACATAAACAACGGTTAGAACTCAAATTAACAATACTTGATTGTTAGACAACTAAGACTCGACGACAAGGTCGGACCAACCTTTTGCTCTGATACCAACTTTGTAACACCCCAATTCTACCCCAAGCAATTATATAAAATAAATAAGAGTTATAAAATTCAATCATGCAAACGAACCGGGACGTCACAAATTATTCTATCAAAATTCATTGCATTCATCGTGGATATATAACACTTTCAAAACATCGGATGAACCATCATAACATCTTTAATTAAATAACTCAACATCTACGCAGCGGAATTCTCAATAACAATTTTATCATCAATACAGCAAATTCAAAACAACACAATTTAATAATAATTAACAATCAAAACAGCAAGCGTTCACCCCCCCGAGTGTTACATATCAGAGCAATGACACTGACTCGAACTACTGAAGGTATACATCCTTCACTCTCGATTACCTCCATGTTACCAACATAAGGGCAACATTCAAACAGAAGGGGTGAGATATCTAACAATATAATAAAGCGCATGATAATTAATATATTAAATTAGATCACATAACATCACCAATTCTCATCTCATAATCAACAATAATAGTACATTCACAGCATCATCACACACTTCTTTATGCAATCATATAATGCGACTCAATACTATGCAAATGCATGTGGTACCATTGGAGTAGAACTCCCATCTCAAATATTTGCCAATTAATAGAGGCATCAACAAGGCATACCCTTCATCTCCAAAATTCGCCAATACAGTCCATCTCAACGAGCATAAGCTCCATCTCAAAAAAATGCAATGTATGCGAGACAATCATGAATATAATAACAACACTCAAGTTAACAACATCTCAAATTAACAACATCTCAAAAGCATCTCAACGTCTCTTCATCAACATCTCATATCATCATAATAATTCATCAAACATCATTTATTTATTATAAATCATCAACACAACATCATTAACAACTCCTCACTAACAACTCAGTTGTACATTAGTACCACAGTAATTCATATTGCTATTCTGTAATTCTTACATCGTTACTGTCACTAATCCTACTGTTATGATTCTAACAACAACCTTTAGGCATCTAATTTGCATCATTCTAATCAAAACCAACGCAACGATCAACATGAGAATTAATTCTAAATCCTAAATTGGTTACTAGGATTGCACTTCCTATTCTTCATTTTAATCCTCTAGAATAATGTTCATCGCGTTAGCTATCCAACACTTCGAACAACATCTCAACGGCATCCTAAAACTCAAGTTACAACACTTTAAAACTGAATCTGCCAAAAATCAGGCATTATGGGTCGACGCAAAACCCATTGGATCGACGCATACTGCTATAACTGCACAACATGAGTCGACGCATCCTCTCATAGATCGACTCATCCTGAGTCTTTCAACCTTCATGTATCGACGCAAGCCTCTTCGTGTCGACTCATACCGAGTCTCTAGGCCCTCATGTATCAACACATCAAGTTTGAGGTCGACACATCCTGATCCTTCCTGCATAATTCTGCGATTTTCTCTGTATTTCACTATGGGATTCATGTTTTTAACCCTACAAACTTAATATAATCATGATAAATCATCACCTACAATTATCCTATAATACTACATTGATTAAACAACATTGGGACATCATTATTCATCTAAAATTCATCATGCATCATCATATACATCCAATTCAAGAACAAAACAACAATCACCTCTAACTCCACATATCAATCATCATGAACCCAATTATAAAGTCAGAACCTCATCCTTACCTTGGATTGAAGGTCGCTCTATAATCTTCCGGTCGAATTCTCGTTCTGCCGTTTTTCCACTTTTTCCAGCAGCTTCACGTTCTCCTTCTCAATCATTATTCTTCTACTGCTTCTTTCTTTCTATTCCTTCTAACAACAATAAAATAACCTATTATTCTCTTTATTCTTTATTGGGCTCAAAACTAATACACCCCTTTATTACTTTTATTCCTTCAAAATAAGTCCACACCAAATAATATTATACTCCTAATATTATTTATCCACTTAATAAATAAATCTAATTAATCATAACACATCTCCTCAAATATTCCAAAAATAATTTAATTAAATAATTAATTAAATTGCGGGTGTTACAACAAGCACCCCCAACAATCCTATAGAATGACAAAGTAAATGCAATAAAAAGAGAGTCAAGATTGTTACCTTCAAGAACCCTGGTGTGTGAGGAAGTCAAATCGTCGAAATGCCAAGAGGTTCGTCGAATAAGTGAAAGTAAAATTGGGAAGAATAAGAACAAGCATGTGTGGGATCGAAAATATGAGGAATACAAAAATTTTTAGGATTTCACAAGCAACGGGAGAAAAAGGAAATCAAATTCACCATTTGACCTTTATATGTTGTCAGTAGGAAACTCAACGATCAACAACCAAAGATCGAGGAAAACACATTATCACCATCAACGGTGTTGATTTGTGCTCGATTCTAATTCCATGACACTCGAATACTCTAAGACCACATCTTCCCCAAAATTGAAGGCCACATGAAGAGATTAAACTGCGTATGTTCCGAAGACCATATATTCCCTCAATTTCTATGTTTATATGATTAAATTTTTTAAACTAATCCATGGTATTAGTCGGGTTTCACCCTTTTAAACCCAAGATTAAAAATAATAGTTATGATTGTAAAGAATGAATGTTTTACACTCCACAAAAGCGTGTGATGATTATGTAGAAAATGATTATTTGTCATTCAAGTTCTAAACATTAACCAAACAATCCATTTTAAACCTATACATACACACATAGTTTTCTTTAAGTTAAAAAAATGATGAAGTACAGTATAAATGTGAAAGGTAGAAGTGAAAAATAGTTAGTTGACAATCTGAGTGGGAAACATGGCAGCCGCCCAGCCCATTTTGTATCCTCCTTTTGCAGCAAGTCAAAGTTTTCAAATAAATTTTATCACAACAAAATCACATTACAAAATTCAAACCAATTTATTCAAACATAGCCAAACATGTAATCAATTGCAAACACCCCAAGGACACCAGTCTTTATTACAAAGTGAAACACATTCCTGTTATAAATGTAAAAGCACATAAATCTACTGTTTTTCAGACTCTAATACCTAATTTTTAGAAAAAATGTAACATTTTTAAGGTAGTTTAAAACTTTATATTCTTAAATACTCTATCCATTCTATAATGAGTGATTCAGTCTACTATTTCATACAGATTAAAAAAAATATATAAAATTAGGAGGGAGAATAATATTTTTACTAAAATACTTTTATAACGTATTGGAAATGATGAAATTTTTATTAATTAGAGGATAAAATTGAAAACGTATATTAAAATTTAAAATAAATCTTTCACGTCCACTTTGAAAACAGTGAAGCATATACACATACAAGTCCATGCACATTGCACGCTTATGCACCTTTCTTTCTGACTTTCTACAAAAAGCTATCTAGCCACTATATATAAAAACATGTAACTTCCTCGTTTCTTTGTTTATTATCATTCATCACAAAGTCACAATACTTGACTTGTTGTTAAAAATATAAGCCTCTAGGGTTTGTCAGATGACTTATTCCAAAGCAATTTTGGCATTCTGTCCACCTCCATTCATTACAACTTAACTTAATCACTTCTCCCTCTCTCTTAGATCATATACATTGGAGGTGGCCAGTAAGCCAAACGGGCTCTGCGAATCTGTCTCCGACAAACCTTTTTAAGGGCTCTCTCTATCACTTTCGTCTCTTCCATGTTCCTTCTTCTACATCCATCATCCAGGCGCACTTTACTTTTTATTAATTGAATTTTACTTATTATATAGACTTTGGATTTTGGATGTATATCAGAATCTGATTATATGCTTTCGTTTTATTTTTTTGTAGGTAATTTCTGCTAAATTGAAACACCTTGCTCAAGAACTTGCTTATAAGTTTTATGAAAGTTCTATAAAATTGAGGATTTACCTAGAAGTTAATTTGCTTTTTTTTCTTCTTGTAATGAAGAGAGACGTTTCTACCAAAAAAAAGTGTGAGATTTAGAGTGGAAATCCATATTCTTTTTTGAATAGTTTGATGCGTAGGTTGTTGATCATACGAACTTCATCATACTATTATATTTTCTTTGTTCTTTTATTTAGAACTCGACCGTAAACTAGACTAGGACTCGACCGAATGTAGTATATGATTATTTAGATCCTAAAAGCACAAATCAATAAATATTTTGAATGTATTTTTATAGAATTATTACTACCAAAAAAATTATATATCTACAGCAATATATAGAGAGAGAGAGAAGGAGCAAAAATGTTTAATTTGTCTCCAATGGTTTGTTTTGTATTTTTTTTCTTTTATTGAGTACTGTTAGTATTGTTAGTATAAATTTATCTATTTTTTTAATGAAAAAAAAGCATATAATATAATAAAAGAGGAAGATTAAGATTGAAAAAAATTAATAAAAGTGTTTACCAATCCTTAAAAAATTAGAGAACAGCTTCTTTATCCATAATAAAAGTGTACCTTCCTCCTTGTAAAATTTAATTTTATCCTATTTAATTATTTATTAAATGACATAGTTTTTTTATTGTTTTCAATACATTTTATTTTAAGGGTAATTCTATCTCATTTTTTGAGTTGAACACAAATAATGATCTGTCAAATCAATAACAAAGGTACTGGCCACCCAAACTACAACTAAAACCACCAAAATACAAACAGAACAAGTACATAAGAAAGTACTCTTACTAAGAGAATATAACAATAACCAACAAAGAGAAAGAAAGAAAAGATTCAATTATGATCTCGAGAAAGGCTCTTCCGATGTGAAAGAAAAGATCCAACTATGCATAAGGAATTAAGGTTCCACAACTCATTCATATAAAAAGTACATGAAGTGACATTTTTGACGATGGAATTCAATTCTATTTACCAATTGCTCAAGATACTTAACGTCTTGAACTAGATCAGAGGGTGAGGATAGGTGGTCTGGTGATGAAGACCACCATAGAAATACATTTTGATCCTCGGAGTCGGTATGAGATATTGAAGTGAAACATTACACATATGTAATGAATTGTATTGGATGTGATTCAACGTCACACTTAGATATGAAAGATCTTTTGTAATTGTCTCTGGATTATTTAACATGGAGTGCGGGTGACCGTTGAATGATGATCTTGTGGCTCAGAGTGAAAGGGAGGTGTTTTCATGTGTAGTGATAGGTAGGAGATGTCCACGTGTGCGATAGCACATTGAACATCTTGAACAGATTGGGCCTATGCGAATTAGGCTGGTTTTTTGTGCCATTAGCCCATCCATAGCTATTACATGAGTCCTAAAGCGAGGATTGTTGACGTAAGAGTCCAAAACTGCATGCTAATATTGAAGACTATTGTGGCGTGGATTGTGAAATCGTGCATGCATAGGTACAGGTGCGTACCCAGTACCGATACAGGTACCGGTGCAGAGTACTGTATTTTTAGAAAAATTAAGGTACAGTTACATTAGTATAATATTTTTAAAATATAATTATAAAAATAATTAAAAGTTATATTATTTAAATAACAATAAAATATTAAAATTAAAGAATAATTTGTTTAAAAAAATTAATATATGCGCAACAACATAAATAAACTACACTTAAAAAGTTTCAATAAATCATGAAATCATGATTATTATTAATGTTTTCTCTCCAATATCATTAAAAATAGTGCTTCAGTTCAGGTTCATCGAAAGAAAGATTAACAACTTCAAAAATATCAACTCCATCAAATAGATCTCATTCATCTCCACCAACATCTCACATTTTTGTTGCTCATTCATTATAAACCTTACTCTTTCTCCGAGAGAAGACAGATTCGTATGAACAAAAACTAAATCACCGGCTCTCTTTGGATTAAGTCTACTTATTTTCAATGAGTGAATAAATCAATATGTGCTCTAACTTCTCTCAAAAAAGAAGATGAAGAGCTTGAGTGTGAAAATCGTTTCAGTGCAATAGATTATTTTTTCTTTCACTTTTTTAATTTATAAATAGAATAAATAACATAATTTTTACCCAGTAAAAAAATCCTAAATTATACCATCCGAAAAAAATTTAAAAAGTTGGGTACGTGATACTAAATGTGTATCGGTTGGTGTACCAACTTAAAAATAAAATTAAAAAATGGGTACGATTTCGGTGCATACCGTACACGTACCGATACCCAATACGTATCTGGTATCGGTAATTTATCTAAAATGGAGTACCCATGCTTCACGGGTGAAATCTCTGGGTACCAATCATTTTATGACACCGAGAATGGGTTGGACTGGGCACGTGAGATGTTACAATGTCCTCTGACTAGTAGGTAAATGTTTTGGGGGGCATAAATGAGAATTCTTAGTCGGTATGAGTTGTGTGGCCTCCCAATGTTCATATGTTTGTTTTCTCGTATAGGGTCGCATTACCCTTGAAGGGCGTTGAGGTTGAAGTTATTAATCACTTCGAGGTCACCCCTTCACAATTGCATTTTTATAATTTGGTGTGTGTGTGTGTGAGCATTTCAATAATGGTGCGAATATAAAAAGAACCATCATGCGCAAGTCTTGTTCTTTCATTTGTCCCATGTTTTGAGAAAGTTTTCTGACCTTGACCAATCTCAAGGTTTGGTTTCTCTAAAATAAGACCAATTTTTTTAAATATACATTGACTCCTAGAAAAATTTCAATGATATATTTTTCTTTGTGGTGACCCATAATCATGATGTGCACAAAACACTTACTGAGATCCCAAAAGATACATTCATGGATGAAGAGGAGAAGTATAATTTAGAGGAATGTGAGGTAAACTCTCAAGTAATTATCTCTGATGATTTTTTCCATACCTTTCTGAGTGAGGAGGATAAGATTACTAGAGATGTCTTTATGCCCTCTATTGATCATTCGATCTGCACAGATAAGTTTCCTAAATGGTGTTCTTAATTAAGCCTATTTTGCGAGTGGTTCTGAAACTTATCTCTTCAATCAAATCGACCTATGTTTTTTATCATATTTTTGAAAAGATTTCCACGGAGGAGTTATTGGCTGAGTCGCAGAATGATACGCTTTCTTTAAGAAGTTTTACGGTATTGCCAAAATTATGCAAATCAACTCTTCATAACCACGACGCCTCCAGGATAAAACAGCCTGTTAACAAAAGGATTACGATTATCATTTGCATTGTGATGAATCATTCAAAGAAATACACCTTCAGATGGTGTTTAAACCACTCGTAGTATCTGAAGAAATTTCAGTCGTTGATGGCACACAAGACCACTCGAAAAACAAAGAAGAAAGAATTTGTATTGAGATTAAGAGAACAGAGAGGGAGAAGATAGATTCTAAAAATTCAGAAATCTGACGTGCTTTTTCAAAGAACTTAGGAATCATATTAATAGGTAAATGATTCAACTAAGTGGAGAGAAAATAGTTGGAGAGTGGAGAAAAAATAGTGGGAGAGAGTTACTTAGACAAAACTAGGTTTTGATGAGTGACTCGTTATTAATTAATAATTAATTAATATTAATAATTAATTTCACTAGAATTAACTCCCATCAAAATAGGATGATCCTTTCAATTCATGTTAATTTTCCAACAATTCCCCACTTGAATTTAATGGTGGTCTTAAAAGTAACATCAAACATTTCTAAGATTGTGCATAAGCAAAGGCGTCTATGACTAGAACCTTGTGTAGCAAGTAGGATTACGATTAGTCAAGAGTGATACAAATATCTTAAACTCTATCTCAGACATCAAATCACACACAACCTTTTCTTAAGGTGTATTCTAATAGCCCGTGCTTTAATGGCCCTGCACATCTATCCTGGTTTAGTGAAGACTCTAGGAATTATGTCTCGAAATTCCATAAGAACTGACCTCAATTCCAGAATCACATAGATGAGTCTATCAAGAGTACTCATGTAGCCTAGGTACTCCCTCATACAGAGTATAAATCTCATTAAGAGTTTCTATTATCTCATCATCTTACTGCTTTAGGATTCATGCTTCTCTTATTTACTCTAGCATGATCGCCTCATATTACTCATAACTTGTTATTACCCATTAAACCTATTTTTTGGGATCTCTAGTCATTTAGGTCAGTTTATCATCATGAGCAACTCATATTCCTATAGGAATTAGTCCTATATTATATAATGTATTATAGACTTTCTCTCTAGCTAATCCTTTCATCAAAGGATCTATTAAGTTTTCATCAGTGCGTACATGATCCAGTCTTACAACTCCTTTAGAGATACAATCTCTGACGATGACGTGCTTTCTTCTTATTTGACATATTTTACCATTATAATAACAATTCTCAATTTTTGCAATAGCCGAGGTACTATCATAGTGGATCAACACAAATATCTTAGGTTTGTCTTATAAAGGGATCTCAGCTAGCAAGCATCTTAAATAACTTGCTTCTTCATTAGTTGTGGCTAGTGCTATCATCTCATAATCCATTGTAACTGAGCCAGGATGGTATGTTTATTTGATTTCCAAGATACATCTCCTCCAGCTATACTAAATATATAGCCACTAGTAGCTTTGGAATCATCTGATAAAGTATTCCAATCTGCGTCATTGTATCCTTCAAGTACAGTAGGAAAACTTTTTCAAAACTCCTTTACAACCGATTGGTTTGCACCTAGTAGGAAAGTATACCAAGTTACAGGTCTTGTTAGACTCTAGAGATTCTATCTCATCATTAATAGTTTCTTGCCATAAATCAACATCCAGAGATGACAAGGCTTCTTGGAGATTTATTGGATCTTCTTCTACATTATAAGCTGCATAATCAGGCCTATAGTCTTTATCAACTCTTACTCTTTTACTTCGTCAAAGTTCTGTTTCTATAATGTCGTTTCTTTCTATGCTTCTTATCACAAGAATGTGACTTGATTGTGCGCCCCCACTATTTCTCGATTTGAAAGGAAATATGTCTTCATAGAATTTAACATCATTTGATTCTATGATCACTTTTGAATTTAGGTCATAAAACCTATACGCTTTACTATTTGCTTCATACCTAATGAATACACATTCATATGCTCTACTAGCAATTTTAACTCGTTTCAGATCCGGAATTCTGACATAAGCCAGACAACACCAAGTTCTCAAATAAGACAAGTTTGGTTATCTTTTCTTTAAAATTTCATAAGGAGAGATCTTACATTTTGACTTGGGGACTCTAATAAGGACATAGCAAACAGTCAACAAAATTTCCCCCCACCAGTGAGGTGCAGCATTAGAGTTCATCATAATTACAACAACAAGTTCAATAAGAGTTCTATTCTTTCTTTCTAATTTACCATTCATTTCAGGAAAATATGGAGCAGTCGTTTCATGTACAATTCCATGTTCTTTATAAAAATCATTAAATAAACCAGAATCATATTCAGTTCCCCTATCACTACGAAGTCTCTTAATCTTCTTACTAAGTTGATTCTCAATTTCAATTACATGCATCTTAAACATGACAAGCGCTTCACTTTTATTCTTCATTAAGTATACATAAGTATAATCAGAACAATCGTCAATAAAAGTAATAAAATAACGTTTTACTGTTTCTAGTTAAAGTTCCATCTAATTCACATATATCAGAGTGTATAAGATCTAGGGGATCAGATTCTTTAATAATTGATTTATGTGAAGTCTTGGTTATTTTAGCTTCACTACAATATTCACATTTATTTGAATCATTGACATTTAATTTAGGGTTTAGGCCTAAGTTGCTTGAATTAGAAATAACTCGCTTATTAACGTGACAAAGTCTGGCATAACAAATATTAAAATCACACAAAGAGTAAACATAAGGATAAGTTTTATTCAAATCAACATTCAACTTAAACATGCCATCAATGGCGTACCCTTTCTCAAAAAGATACCATTCTTAGTGATGGTGTACAAATCTTCCCCAATATACTGACTAAATCTTGTCTTATTCAAAAGAAAACCAGAAACAAGATTCTTTCTAAGTTCATGGACATGCATGACTTTGTTCAAGATTAAAGTCTTTCCTGAGGTAAAGTTCAACTCAATGTCTCCAATTCCAGCAACATTTATGGTGTGAGCATCTCCCAATAACACTTTCTTATTTTCAGCATTTGTGTATGTCTTAAACATAAAACGATCATAGCACACATGACGAGAGGCGCCATTGTTTACCCACCAACCATTACTTTCACCAACCATGTTGATTTCAGTGATCATAGTAATGAATTTCTCATCAGACAGGTTAAACCATGTATTAGAGCCAACAGGTTTGGGCCTGCTCTTACATCTCTTATCCATATGACCTGGTTTTCCATAATTATAGCAAGAGAAAACCAGAGCGTCATTTATTTGAGTAGGTGGTTGTTGTCTAGCAATCTGAGTAGATGGCCCCCTGAGGGATTCCCATTCTTAATTTGGTTCACAGCATTGCAATTATGATTCTTCAATATTTTGCCCATATGCTTCAGAACTGCACTGAATCTATGTTTGTTGTTAGAAACAACTAAGACTTCATCCTTCTGATCTTGTTTTCTAGCTTTCTCTTCAATTCGGAGGCGAGTGATCTGACTCTCAATTTAAAACTCTTTTGTTTTATGGTGAAGCACGTTTTTGAAATCTTTCCAACCAGGGGGCGGTTTGTCAATGATAACAGCAATTTGAAATTGTTCATTGAGGGGCATACCTTTTGTAATGATTTCATGAGCAATCTTCTGAATTTCGTGGCTTTGAGCTTCCATGGATTTTTCATCCACCTTCTTATAGTTCATGTAGCGGCTAACAACATATTTCTTTGCGCCTACTTCTTAAGTATCATATTTCTTCTACAAAGCCTCCCATACTTGTTTAGAAGTCTCATATTTACCATAGTAATCATACATGTCGTCAGAGAGACTGTTCAAAATGTGGTTCTTGCAAAGATAATTATTATCTTTCCATAGGGCGATTTCTTTCATGAGTTGTAAATTATTTTCCGCAGCTTTAGCTTTTGCAGCAGAGTCTAAGTCAGGCAATTTTGGGGTCTCGTCTAATTCCACAAATGTCTAGGATAAAACAACTCATTCACAAAAGTATTACGATTATCACTTGCACTATGATGAATCATTAAAAAAATACACCTTTAGATGGTGTTTAAACCACTTGTAGTATCTGAAGAAATTCCAGTCGTTGATGGCACACAAGGCCACTCAAAAAACAAAGAAAGAATTTGTATTGAGATGAAGAGAAGAGAGAGGGAGAAGAGAGATTCCAAAAATTTAGAAATTTGGCATGCTTTTTCAATGAACTTAGGAATCATATTAATAGGTAAATGATTCAACTAAATGGAGAGGAAATAGTGGGAGAGTGGAGAAAAAAATAGTAGGAGGGAGTTACTTAGTCAAAACTAGGTTTTGATAAGTGAGTCATTATTAATTAATAATTAATTAATATTAATAATTAATTCCACTAAAATTAACTCCCATCAAAATAGTATGACCCGTTCAATTCACGTTAAGTTTCTAACAACCTCGAGCTAAAGAAGTGCGAAAAATAAGTTGTGACTGAGGATCCTTCTAGATAAAGGTAGAAGATAAAATCCCACACAAGAGAGTTTTGTTATGGGAAATCATGATCATCGTCCTCATGCCTTAACAACCCCTTCATTTACCTCTGGCCCTTTGAAACTTACAAAAAAAATTTAACCTTAATGTTCCTGAGGTTTGGAAATATTTTAGGGGCATCTTTTCAAAGAGTGACTTCAAACACTTGGCTCGGATGAATGATCCTTCTTGTTGCAAACTGGTCAGGAATCTCTTCATCGCCTTCTTAGGCTTTCCATTACCAATTATTTAATGACATGTGGTTAAAGCGAGGCCTATGCTTTCAAAAAGGCTCGTGAAGAGATGGATGCCCTATAAAATAAAATGGAAGGCTCCAAAGTAGAGCCTGAGAAAGCTTTGGAGGCGTCCAAAATAGATACGAAGAATGGTTCTAATGACCTGATTAAGGTTTGAGAGAGAGATAGATAGAGAGAGAGAGAGATAGATAAATAGATAGATCTCCAAGCTAAATTGAAGTTTAACAAATAATTTTTTGATCGCCTTACTAAGTTTGACAAAGAGGTCAAAATGTTTCGATCACTTTTCGAGCTAAAGTAGAAGGTGGGCTAACTTGAGAAGATACTCACTATGAAATATACATCCAATATTGATAAATAAACCACACTCAAAGAATCACACTAAGATTTGGATGCTGGGGAGTTAGCTAAGGAGAAATATGAGAACTCTAAGGTGAAAGCAGAGAGGGACTACAATGAAGTTGTTAACATGAGTGTTATTGATTTTTTAGAGTCCTTAGACAACATCGTGGATCAAGTGGAGCTTCTCTATCTCAGTGTCAATATCTCAAGGAAGAAGGTCAAGGACAATTAGAGAATTATGGATGATATGGTTTTCCATGATGTACTTAAGCTTTAGACTTAATGTATTGGATTTTGTGTTAATGTGTAATGGCCATATGGCGATAACATTTTCTTTAAAGTAGTCTAACTCTTCTCAAATTTCATGTGACTTTTCCTCACCATATACAGGATGTGTTGTTTTCCGACAAAGTTCTCCAACCTCAATGGGGATGATGTGAGCCTGAAATATGTATCCTTGTTGATCGAGTGGTATATAAGGCCCATAATAAATGTTTAATCTCCTACTAGCATTTTTCTTTGGACCATTCTACCTTATTATCATCCCCTTGAGTAAGACTTTGTTGGTGGCCTATGTGTTGCCATTCGTTTGAGGGTTCTTCACTTAAGTTAAGTGGTGTTTGACCGCTAAATTTTGGAAAATATTTCTTAAGTTCTTGTATGTGAGATAAGTTATGTTATTTTTGAATATATATTGAGGAATCACATATTGATCCAAAACATATCTCTTTAAGAATTTTAAAATATTAGAGGGAACAGTTTTCGCCCAGGTTTTAGTCTTAATCTACTTGGTATAACATTCCACAACTATTATAAGAAATTCCAATTTCCTCGGGGATAGTGGGAAGGGCTCCTAATATGTCAATTACCCACAAAATAAATACCATGGAGAATTCAAAGTTATAAACTCTATAAGAGGGGCTATGTGAATGTCATTATGCTTTTGGAACCTTTCACACTTCATTGCATATTCTTTGGAATTTTGGACCATGGTGGCCTAATAGTTGTCTGTTATGAGGAATTTCTTAGCCATAGACCATACTCCCATATGTTGTATGGATATACCCGTATGGACTTTGATGAATGTGTATATGGATCTTCATGCTTTTAACATTTGATGAAGAGTGTGGGTGGAAAACCTCTTTTGTATAACTTATCTCGTATGATTAAGTATGACAATGCTCTTATTTTAAAGAGACAAACCTCTACATGGTATAATGTAAGTATCTTGTGTTGTATGTAGATCAAAATAAGAGTGGTCCATGAAATTTTGATGTCCTTGCTGTCACAGCAACAACAGGGACTGGTGTAGAAAACTTGAGTCTTTCAAGTGTCTTATAAATAAAATGATGGTTGATGACGACCATTCTCGTGATTGCTAGCTCAGATAATAAATCACCCTTGTGTTATGTTCTCTCAAGAAATGTGTGACATTGTGCGCTCTGAACAAGTCAAGCTTCTGTTTTACCATGACCAATATATGTAATAATGGGTTCTTAGCCAGTGAGCCCCCTTTAACTTGGTAAAAAAATAGTTGGGAGTGTGTGTAGCTTGACCTCTTGTGCTCCCATTTTTTAAGCTAAAGTGAGTCTGACTTTGCCGACTTTGTATTCATCTTGATTGTTGATGACAATTCTAGCAAGTGTACTAGTATCGTCGAAGTAATAAATTAAATTCATCTCCATAAAGATTATGAATTTTAACAAGAGAACAATAGTGCAATTTAAGTAAATAACAAAGGTGGGTTTCAAGGTGGATTCGGTTTGAGAATAAAATGAGAAAATATTTGGAATAAAATTCAATAACTAAAGAAGATTAGATATTCTTTTGACTCCTTTAATTATACTTGCTGATGAGTTGTGCATTGACTGAATTCATAATATGTTAAGGTTTTAAGGCGAATTAACACGGCCACTTCACCCAATTCCTTGGTGTACAACTCATTAATCTACAAAGTAATTCCATAACGCCTTAGATCAACTCAGAGTTAAATTAAGGTTTCTAAGTTCATTAATTCAAAACCAATACTTACAATTACATATTCCTAGCTAATTACTAAGTTGAATAATTGTCCTAGTTCGCATTGGTAGACTTACGATCAATAATCCCTACTCATCTGATATTAATTCATGTATTCATCAATACATTAAAACATTAAAATCAAGAACAATTAAATAATAACCATAGCATAAAATATTTCAATTAACATCAAATAGCCATATGATCTAACAAATACAAGTAGGTTTGTCTAAAAAGACCTAATCTAAGGAATCTAGCTACTCATAGTGCATGTGACAATTACCATGAGTTTAGATGATAGTATCATGAAATACAATGAAGCTGAATGTCTTCAATGGCATCTAAAACCCTCAAAATTGTCACTTTAGAACTCTAAGCCTCCACTTTCTTTGTCAAATCCAGAACTCCTCAAAAAGTAGCTAAAATAACTTTTTGTAGCAATTTTTACGTGTCAGTTTCATGCAGTATCGATCCTGCATTGTCAACCATCGCACATGTGATGTTGCTTCATCGTGCCAACAATGATGGCATTACATGCACGTGAAATTCAGAGGAAAATGCTTGTATTTTTTCATGTTTCCTCAAAATTTCTCTAAGTCTTCTTGCTTCACTCTTTTGCACCTTTGTTCCATTCTTCCATATTTTTGCTTGGGTTTTGTTCATTATTTATCCAATTCCATTGAAGTTACTCTCGAATTTTACGTAATGACAAATTGTCATCATTTGTAAGTAGCGTAGAAATCAAAACATAAATAAACTTAACTACCATCCTCTCTTTTCTCTCGATGATAAGTCTGAATCCCCTCCTTTTTCTATTTGACTACTCATTGGTGAAGAAAATTCATTTCGTGCATGGTTCATTTATTGAAGGAGTGGGTCTTGCAATAAAATTATAAAATATGTGTTCTATGTGTGATTTCCTAATTTTAATGGAGAATTCAAATTCTTAGATCTCGGTTGACCATTTTGTCATTTTCCCTTCTAGATTCAGTCTGAAAAGAACATATTTCAACAATTAGTCAGTAAGAACCACTACCGAGTGGGCTAAGAAGTAACACCTCAACTTCCTTGAATCTACCACCAAAATTATGGAATCTTCTAAATATTTTCATAGCATGTTTTGGGTCCTACTAGGACCTTTGAGATGAATTAGATTGAGTTCTAGTTTGTCTCTACCTCTCTCATGGGATGGCGTTGAGAACTTCTGTTGAGATTTCCAAGTTGATGAATAAAGTATCCCCATTCATGACCCTTAAGAGGACCGCGAGTTTGGAAAGAGGGTGCTTCATTTGTGTGAATGATTCTTTGAATTTTAGTGTTCACTTAAGCGATACTGAAGGTGTGAGAAACACAAGAAAAGGGGGTTTGAATTGGGTTTCACCAAATTAAATATTCTCGTTGGTGACATACCAAGTTAACTTAGAACATAACAATAAATGAACACGATTATTTTATCCTGGTTCACTGTTAACTAAGTTACTCCAGTCCACCCCTCAAGGATGATTTCTACTTCAACAAGGACTTAATCCACTATAACCAAATTGATTACAGACAACCCACAATAAGTCTGATCAACCTTATTTCCATCCTCAATAGGTTTTTCGATCCATATTGCAAATCCACTCAAACCGCAACAAGAGTCTTCTTGAAATCTGACCATTACTTGGTCTCCCAAAGAATCAACAACAGTTGAATGCTTTCAGTGTATTACAAATTGCTTCTTCTTAAGCTGATTACACAGATGTTTCGGTACAAAGAAAAACACCTAAGTGTTTTACATAAATATACGAGCAACAACTCCTTGCTTATTTACAAAACTATACACAAAAGATTTCTCTACAGAGTTTGCACATCGCTTTGGTGTAGTTTTATTGAGCTTGATTTAATTCGATAGATTTGTCGTTGTAATGTTTATTCTTACATTTCTCCATCTTCCAAGTATTTCTTTTATAGCTTGTAAAAGATAATTGTTGAAAGGGTAGAAAGGTAGTCGGAATTCCAGTTGTTGGTTCTCAATGGTCATAATGAGAGTGGTTACAGTAAAGTATGAAAGGACTGTCCTTGCGCCATTCTAGAAGAGTAGAGGTCACAGACACTTTATGTACCTTTTGTACACCATCACATGTTAACCATTTTAAACTTCTTCTTATCTTTTAAGGCTTCGGATAATTTGAATGTTGAAGCTTGTTGTAGAAGATTTTCTCTTAAGTCTTAGAACCTAAGTCTTGGAGCCTTCAGAACTTGTCCCATCAGAACCTTTTCTTCAGATTCTTCAGTAAGAACTTGCTTTTCTTCAGATCATCAGAACCTGTTCAGTAGAACCTTGTCTTCATAATCTTAATAACTTATAACACACAAAGGTAAAGCTTTAGAAGGCCTCCAAAGCTTAACCACCAAGTTACAATCAGAACCTCTTGAACTAACGTTCCTAAGACACATTGCATAATACGTATTCAGAATCTTGACTTCAATTGTAACATGTAACCACATGTTTTCTTCCAGAGTGTTTATGCTCAGAATCTGATGATGTTACATGCCTTGTACCAGAGTCAGAGCATTATTGCAGCAGCTACACACTAGAACAAAACCATTAGAGTATATAATTGTTCTCTATGATATCATGTAATGTTATCATAAAAATCCTAAGGCCAGATGTAGAAACACTTCTTGTTCTTACAATCTCCCTATTTTTTTATGATGACAAAACCATGTATTTTAATAGAACAATTTATACAAGGTAATCACCGTAATCGATAAATTTATATTTAAGCTCACAGCCCCCCTGAATATGTTAATCCCAAAACTTTATTTAAGCTTGTTCAGAGTCTCCTACTTAGCACGAGACTCACAAAATAAATTTTGAGTTTTCAGAACATAAGAATAGAGAAGGAAAACTTCCTCTGCAATAACTCATCAGAGTCTGACTAGAACACTTGGTCTTTATCTCAGAACCTAATTATTATTAGAACTTGATGAAGAATCAAAACTTGATTTTGAGCCTGATTGGATAATGCCATGCATCATTTATCAGCACTTTTATTTCATGATTCTAATATCACAACTAAAACACTATACTTCTCAAGCATCAGCGTTTGATATGATGTTTTCCAATAAATCATAACATTCATACAATTCATAACTTCTGAATAGAACATACGTTGAAAAAGCACATGTATCAGAGCACATCTTTTGAGTGGCATCTCTGTATCAGAGCATGCATCAGAATGTTGACTTGACTTCCTTTCAGGAGAGTACAACTTTTGAAGCTTTAAGTCTAAATTCCATACTTTCAGAAAGTTCACAACTTCTGAATACTATGATATCAAGCAAGATTACCTTACTTTCAGAAAGTTTATAACTTCTAAATTGTGTTTGGTACATCTGTTTGAATATTCATATATTCACAAAGTGTAGAAATTCTTATATATGAAATCATAGTTGATTTCATCCATTCATCCATAAGGTTCTAAACCTTTGCATCAGGATCTTCATATTTAACCTGTTTTAGAAAACTCAGTGAACTTGTTCAAAGTTCCTTGATTGAAAACATCAAACAAACAGTTATTAGCAAAAGCATTTTATATGTTTGAGTTTAAGATTCTGAGAATAAATGTTATAAAAATCATTTTACTTTTCCCCCTTTGTCAGAAATCAAAAAGATTATAAATAAACAGAAAAGTGAATCTTTGAAGATAACATATTCAAACCAGAGAATTTTTTGGATAAAAATTCAAGTTTTAAGTTTTGTCTTGAAGCATTAGGGCTTAGAAGAAATGTTTGGTAAGACTTTATGGAAATGAAAATATTGAATCAGCACCCATATATCCAATAAAATCAAAACTGAGTCGCTTGAGATCTTCTAAGAAAAATGCTGATCAATTATATATCGATAAAATTATTATCAGACATTCTTTCTTTCTTTATTATTAGAAGAATTTATCATTAAAACGTGAACTATCAAAACATTTAAAATATAAAAAAAATATATGTAAGCTAATTTTTTAGACATAGATCTGTATCAAGAATATTTCATGATGATACTTCCTCTTTGTAATGAAAAGCGGGTGATAAGACAAGCTGTTGAATACAATGTTTTGACACATAAGACACGGCCTAAAGAAGACATATTCATTTTGCATACAAAGACACTAGCTTAGACTTCAAAAATTCATAGCACTCATCAAACAGAGTGTTTCCTCTTGTGAACTGATCCCTTCGAACAATTTTGATTACTTCAGCTAATTCAAACAGTTCAGATAGGACACACCCATTAGGTATGAAGGATTTTTGAAGATGTCTAGAGTCCAAAATTGATTCCTTTAGGTGGTTAAAAATAATCGCGGCCAAACTAACAAGGATATTATTGAGAAGGCAGAAGATTAAGCGTTTATCCCTAGGAGACACAACATCCAAGTCTTCACCTTTAGGGTGAAGTTTTCTTATCAAGAATCGAAACCAGATTTTAGCAGGAGGTTTCAGGTTGTTTGGATTGTTGGGTTCATACCTATATGAAGTGTCATGAATGGTTAGGAATACATCGACATCCATGAAGTAAAAACTAGCATGATCCATGGAGTTAGATTTAGGAGAACACCCAATTACTTCAGCAATGGAAGAGCAAGTGATAACAAAAGGAATGCCATAAATACTCGATTTAATATAACTTCCATCACTGCTAACAAATGCGTAAAGCCAGAAATGTTTCACAATATTAAGGTAGATAGGACCCCGTAGCATAGCAGCATAACGTGACCAATCCTGGTTTTGAAAACACATATTGATGAGTTCGTCATCAGACATGCTATTGGGACATTTTTAATGAATTACCTCCAAAAGGTTTTCATCTCCATGAAACATCTTGATGGCCATTTAATGCAAGGATTTTTAGGGAAGACTGAAGGGTTGTGAAAAGAGAAAAATGACTAAAACTTGAGGAGAGACTAAATATGAAGGATGATATAAATAAACAAGAGGATATGTAACAGATGAGACAATTAAGTTACTTCAGATCAAACTTGAGACACACAAGACTTTAAATGTCTGATGTGGAAGAAAAGGAGAACGACTTCACAAACTTCCAAAAAAAATTATAGAAGGATAGGGCATGACACAAATTATGGTAGGTCGTGCAAGGGAAATATTTTGAGATTGACAACCGAATATCTTATCCAGTTTTTTCAGTCATAAGAGATAAAAGTAAAATAAGAAATACTTATCATCTATTCCCAAGAAATTTAATTGCTCCAGGATTGATATAAAATACACATACTTCTTGATTTAAACATTTCCTGTCAAGATAACTTCTAACTGGTAAAAGTATCTATAAATACTTTGTCAGAAATTATATAAATATTGACTTGATGTATTTTGTCTATGATGAGATCACCTTCATCATTGAACTGTTTCTGATCATCCGTCTTATTACAACAACATGAATTCCTTTTTGATCAGAGACTTGGTCAAAGTGTCCTTCTTGTAGAGTTGATTTTATTTTTATTGAGTTATCAGCTTCCATTTTATTCTATCCCATACATCGATCCTAGACGTATCTTCTCACAGTGATTTTCTTTGCAGAATCCTCTTAAAAGGAGTTTGATCATTTAGAAGCTTCTGATTGAACATCTTCTGATCTTCTTGCACTTTAGCAGTAACGCCATCACCTTCAGATTCTGACATGGTAATCTCCATACTCGCAAGCGTATCAACTTAGCTTTTACTTTTAAGAGTTAAGCTTAACATCAAATCTAACATAAATTGATTCCTCAGTAGAGAGAGTTTTAGTGTTATATACTATGTAGCCTTTTGAGCATTCATAACATCATAACATGATACAACTTTGAGCTTCCGAATCAACCTTGTTTAGATTTTCTTTAGAGTTCAGGATAAAACAAGAGCATCCAAACGGATGAAAATAAGAAATGTTGGGTTTCTTGTTCCTCCATAATTCATAGCGAGTTTTTCCAAGAATAGGTCTTAAGGAGACACTGTTTGAGAAATAACATGAAGTGTTTACAGCCTTGGCCCAGAAGGGCTTTGCTATATTAGCTTGTCAACGTTGAGAATTTTTCTCAATTTGCATTTGGATACAGAAGGTAGTGAATATAGAATGTAACTCATCCTTGTGTTTGAGAAACTTCACCCATGGTCACTTGTTGTAGTTATCTAAGATAACTAATCCATACTTATTTTCATTGATTGATTTAGCTTTTACTGGTTCAAACAAATCAATGTGCATAATTTCCAATGGTTTGGAGAAAGGAACAACATTATTTTCTTTGAAATAATTTTTTTGAAATCTTGCCCTTCTGACATGCTTCACAAAGATAATATGAAGTAAACTTCAGTTTAGTCAGGCCTATGATAAATTCAATCTTGTTCAACTGAGAAATCTTTCCCAAGCTAACATAACTTAAACATATGTTCCACGTCCACTGTTCCTTATTAACAAACATGATACATTTTAGTTTTTGTTCTATAAGGTCAAAAAGTCTAATCTTATAAGTGTTGTTTATCTTCCTTTCATTGAACAGGATATAGCCATCCTTTTGACTAACAACAACTGTTTCGGAGCCTATGATATTCCCTTTTTGATCACCTCTAAAAACTATGACATTTTCAGGATTGAGTTCTAGGCTTTGGAACATGTGCCTTTTTCCCATCATGTGTTGCAAGTAGCCAGAGTCCAGGTGCCAAGACAGTTATTTCAATTGTACTGTTAAGGATGTCTGTAACATAGATTATCTTATCCTTTAATACCCATAATTTCTTGGTTCCTTTCTTGTTAGTTTTACCAAAGTTGTGAGTAATTTTGGTTTCAGCATTAGGATAATCATATTTACAAGAGTTAAAACTATTTGGTTTAGCCAATTAATTTTCATAGGATTTAGATTCAAATTTCTCTTCATTTATTCCATCTTATTTTGGCACAAACCCAGTAGACACAAAATGAAAGTGTAAGGTGGTTGGTATGTTTTTCTTATTAGATTTATATTTTTCATGAGGATCATAACCAATACCTTTAACTCCATTTCTACATATACCGTAGATCATAGAATCTAGCACGCTTGTCATTATGCTCTTAGTTAGAAATGTTTGGAAGGATTTTTCATGTTTCTTAATAACATCATCAGTACTTTCAGAGGCTTCTGGAAGAGTTCTCGTGCCTTTAAGGGCAGAGTTTTTATCTTTTAATAAAATGTTTTCTTCATTTAAAACAAAAAATTCCTCCTTAAGCTTATTGTTTTCAATAGATATAGATTCCCGGGTCTTTTTGAGATCCTTAAACTGAATCTTGAGTAACTCATGTTTTTCCATAATTTTAACTAAGGAATATGTTAACTCAGAACGAGTAAGATCATAGAATACCTCTTTGCAGAATATTTCTTCTGTTTCTGAATCAGCTTCATCTTCTGGAGAGATTTCTTCACTTGATGTTCCAACATGAGCCGTCCGCGCCATGTTAGCATGTTCTCCATCTGAGTCGCAGTCAGAAGAGTCTGAATCATCTGATGTTTCCATCAGCCCTTTCTTTTTTCCTTTAAGAGATTTCTTCTTTGGTATGTCCTTTTGAAGCTGAGAACATTCATACTTGTAGTGTCCTGGCTCATTGAATTCATAACAAATGATTCGAAGCGACCTCCAGTCCTTCTTGAACTTCTGAACCTGATGCGTTGACTTCTCTTCCAGAGACGGTTAACCCTTCTGGTTAGAAGAGGAAACTCATCTTCTTCATCATCAAAATCTCCTTCTAATTCCTCAATCTCTTCTTCCTGAAGAGCTTTGGACTTCTCAAATTTTCAAACAGACTTGAGCGCAATAGATTTTACCTTTCTTTGAGGTTCATCTTGTTCTAGCTCAATCTCATGGCTTCTCAAAGAACTTATCATTTTTTTAGAGAAGTGTTGTTCAGATACTTTGCAAGCTTAAGTGCAGTTACCATAGGCCTCCATTTTGATAGCAAGCTTCTGATAATCTTATTCACGTGATCTGCCATTGAATAACCTTTGTTCAGAACTCTCAGTCCTACAACCAAGGTATAAAATATTGAGAACATGACTTCAACTCTTTCGACATCCTTAATCTTGAAAGCTTCATACTTCAGAATCAAGGCCACTTGGTTTTTTTGACTTGATCATTTCCTTCATGATTCATTTTAAGATAGTCAAATATAGACTTAGCAAAGTCTCTATTTGTGACTTTCTCATACTTAGTGTAAGAAAACACATTCAGCAAGATGGTTCTTGCTTTATGATAATTCTTGCAATCTTTCTTTTGTTGATCAGTCATAACTCTCCTAGCTATTTCTTTTCCATTATCTTCTATGGGATGTACGTAGCCATTAACTACCATATCCAAAATATCAACATCATGATCTAGAAAGAAACTTTCTAGTCTATCTTTCCAGTATTCAAACCTTTCTTCATCAAAGATGGGAGGTTTAACATTGTAACTTTTATTGTTTGAATCTGATGCAGCAACAGCTGGTGTGGATTAGACCATTGTGTTTCTTCAAAGAAAAGTTCATCTAGATCTTTATCCGACACGGTTAAGTGTTTTGATAACTATCAATACCAGAACCGGAGCTCTGATGTCAATTGAAGGTGTGAGAAACACAAGAAAATGGGGGTTGAAATGTGTTTCACAAAATTAAATCTTTTTGTTGGTGACAGACCAAGTTAACTTACAAATAACAATAAATGAACACAATTATTTTATCCTGGTTCGTTATTAACTAAGCTACTTCAGTCCACCCCTTCAAGGATGATTTCTCCTTCAACAGGGACTTAATTCACTATAACCAAACTGATTACAAACAACCCACAATAAGCCTGATCAACCTTATTGCCACCCCTAATAAATGTGTCGATCTTTATTGCAAATCCACTCAAACCACAACAAGAGTCTTCTTGAGATCTGACAGTTACTTGGTCTCCCAAGGAATCAACAACGGTTGAATGTTTTCATCGTATTACATATTGCTTCTTCTTAAGCATATTACACAGACGTTTTAGTAGAAAGAAAAACACCTACGTGTTCTATGGAAAGATACGAGCAACAACTCCTTGCTTATTTATAAAACTATACACAGAAGATTTCTCTACAGAGTTTGCAAAATGCTTTGGTGTAGTTTTGTTGAACTTGATTTAATCCGATAGATTTGTCATTGTAATAATGATTCTTACATTTCTTCAGCTTCCAAGTATTTATTTTATAGCTTGTAAAAGAGGTTCGTTGAAAGGGTAAAAAGGTAATTAGAAATCTAGTTGTTGGTTCTCAATGGTCATAGTGAGAGGGGTTACAATAAAGTACGAAGAACTGTCCTTGTGCCACTCTAGAAGAGTAGAGGTCACATACACTTTATGTACCTTTTGTACACCATCACACATTAACCATTTTGAACTTTTTCTTATCTTTAGAGGCTTCGGATAATTTGAATGTTGAAGCTTGTTGTAGAAGATTATCTCTTAAGTCTTAGAACTTAAGTCTTGGAGTCTTGAAAAGTTGTCCCATCAGAACCTTGTCTTCAGAGTCTTCAACATTTGGTTGTAAGAACTTGTTTTTCTTCAGATCATCATAACTTGTTCAGCAGAACCTTGTCTTCATAATCTTCAGAACTTGTAACGCACAAAGTTAAAGCTTTAGAAGGTCTACAAAGCTTAACCACCAAGTCACGATCAAAACCTTTTGTACTAACGTTCCTAAGACACGTTGCATAAGACGTATTCAGAATCTTGACTTCAATTGTAACACGTAACCACATGTTTTCTTCCAAAGTGTTTATGCTCATAATCTGATGACGTCACACACCTTGTACCCGAGTCAGAATATTATAGCAGTAGCTACGCACTAGAACAAAACCATTAGAGTATACAATTGTTCTCTATTATATCATATAATGTTATTATTCTAAGGTCATATGTAGAAACACTTCTTGTTCTTACAGATACTCCTTTCCTTAAGAGTTTGTAGAATGAAAGAGCATGTTGGGCGGACCATGAGATGAATATATTGGGGGAAGAGAGAATACATTTAAACTTTATTATTTTTTATTTGGTGAAGGGAGTTTTCATATTAATGAGTTTCAATGCCTCTTTCAGTAAGATAGAATATAAGGAATTTTCCAGCCTTGACCCCAGATACAAATTTCGCTAGGTTCAAACTCATGTTGAATTGGCATACACAGTTGAACAGGGTAAAAATAATTTTTGTGTGATTTCTCCTCCTTGGGTTTGACTATCATATCGTCCATGGAGGGTACAACATGTCACCAATATTTTCCTTTAGGATATTGTTCATCATTCTTTGGTTTGTTGTCGCATCTATTATTTTCAAACCAAAGGGCATGACATTATACCTATAATTATAGTGCTCTGTCATGATTGTTATCTTGTTGTGGTTTATCTCTTGCATTGGGTTTTGTTTATATACATAATATGAATCCATGAAGGATAAGAGTTTTTAGCTAGCTAAGTTGTCTGCTAACAGATTTATTTTGGGCTGAAGATTCACGTGTTTAGTACAAACATTGTTCAAATAGGTGTAGTTGACACACATTCGCCACTTAAAACTAAATTTCTTGACTAACATCACATTAGATAGTCAATTTGTGCATTTCAGCTATGAGATAAAGGTTGCTGGAATGATCTTGTTCATAATATTCTTGTTGGCTTCAAAAATTTTTGGTGATTGGCGACATCTTCTATGAGCAACATATCTTCTAGAAGAATTTATGTTTACTTGATTGCATGTCACAATAGGGTCAATCCCATCATCCACTTGGGGGATAATGGAAATAAGCATGTGTTAGCCTATAGACACTTTATGAGTTTGTCTTCCACATAATCGAGGAAATTATCTCCTACTTTGACAGTATGTGTTGGATTGTTGTTAAGCTCAATGAGCATGAAGTCACCATTTGGGATTTTTCTGTGAACCTTCATCCTTTCCTTAAGGGGGAGAGGGCTTGATGGGTCATATTTGTCTTCTAACGTCTGCAATGTTGATGTCTAAGGAGTGATGTGCTAAAGGAACAATCTTGTTCACCTTCCATTTTAATGGACGACATTCACTTTCAAGTTTTTGTGTATAGATTTGTGACAGCATTGGGTCCCTTCTAAGTCTACGCACATCATCACAATGTAGTGATGAGGATTCTTCGATGACCACATAAGATATATGCAAAAAGGTTAGCACTAAAATTTTCAAATTAATATGAGATTGAAGTGAAACTTTACAAGTGTAATGAAATATACTTGTGTGTAACTCATTGTCAAACTTTATATGAGTGGCCATTTTAACTATCTTCTAATTGTTCGACGGGAACACGAGTGATTGTTGATTGATGATCATGTGGCTCATCGTTAAGGGTGACATGCTCCTATAAAATGATAGACGACCAAGGTCTACATGTACAATAGCCCGTTAAACATATATAAATTATGTTAGAAAATAACATCATTATAAAACTATCAAATACCCTTCCTCCACACCACCACATGACAAACTAAGATAATGCCCTTTTATGGCCAAGATTAGCTGCAAGTGTTGAAGACTAAAAATAGTCAAAATAAAATCTTGTGGCATAAGAACTTTATTAAAAAATATTATTTACGTGTACATCCCAGTATTTTAAGAGTCGGGCTACGATCCTAAATACAGGTTAATCTGTCTGATTAGATAGATCAACCCATAATCGACGTATCCTACTAAGAAATATTACACATAAACCTGCATATATGATTTTAGATGTGCATTAGGTAGTCATTAATGGACAATAGTAGATAGGAGAACATGATAATTAAATATCTTTAATCCTCTTTACTAGACAAGAAGGTATATATAAACAGACCATCACCATATACACAATGGACCGACAAATCTTACATAAATCATTGCATTAAAGGTCTTCACCATTCTTCGTTAATGAGATTAAAATTAAGTTTCACTAGTCTTACAATGATGAAATGCAATAATGTATTTTTACATTACATTATGAAACAATTATTTATCTAAATTTTAGCATAAAATTAATACTGTAGTATTTGCAAACTCTAAAATTGATTATATTTATATATTTGATGAACATTGTTAATATACCAAAAAAATATAGATAAAATATTATGTTAACCATCAAAAAGATTGTGTCGTGTCTAGAAGAATCTATATAAAAGAAATGATATTTTAACATAACACCGTATTTAACTGTTTATTAAAACTGTTACGCAACTCTTACATTTATCTACAATTTTCGTATATGCAGGAAAACAAAAAATGAACTTAACATGAAACAGTGTATAACACATAGCTAACCTAACTCTTTTTCGTTGACTTTATATTCCTTTTTTCTAAGCACTTTATATTCCTAATTACTTAGTTGCTGAAGGACACTTACTTGCCTTTTTATTTAATTTACTTTTTCCCTTTTTATAAGTGTCCTAAATTTTTGTCTTGCTTTTGATGGTGAAGTTTCCACCTTTGTACAAATTTAAAACACATTCAACTATTCAAGACACTGTGGTTCCAATTTGTAGTGCATGTGCTTCCACTAGTTAAAAGTTCCATTGGCACCAGAAATATTTTGGGACCCATTTCAGCATTGGATTCCTAGAAGCGTATACTAGTAGTTTCGGTCATATATAGTTATTGTAAATTGTAATGGTTCAAATTGAGATCCAATTGCTATCCACACCCACACCCACACCCACCACCACCAACAGCTGAAAAAGTTAAATTATGTCAGCTCCATCAATTATTTGTAAATGGGATAGAGGAATCTAGTAGTGCACTTTGGGACTAAGCTGACACATATCAATACTCAGCATATGATCATCATTTGATGCAGCAAAAAATAGTCTTCATGGAGTGTAGCTAGAATGCAATATTCAACTAACATAATGATTACAAATTTACTAACTACTTACTAGATCTTTGTTCCTATGACTTTATTTATTATACTTTTGTTTTTGGAGGGTCCAATTTCAGCTTTCATTTTTTTAGACACTTGGGTCATAGCCTGGTAGAATATAATGACAGAACTTTGTAATGATTACTTGATTATGCAAATGTCAATTTGTTTATAACATAGTAACATACTCTAAATTTGGTACTCTAACTAATTGGTAGCTGTGTACTTGTACAAGTACTAGACTTTTCAAATCACTTCTAATGTGTAGACAAAAAATTTATATTCTCTATTAGAGTGAAATATCAACCATTCATTTATTTTTAGTTAATGCAATATTCAAAGTCAATATAGAGGATGAAATTAGGGTTGTTCTTCGTGGAATGGATCGTGAGAAAATTAAATCAAAATCGAATTAAATTATAATAAAAATTTAGTTGAACTGAATCGAATCATTTTAATTTATTTAAAATTGAGCCGAATCATAATCATTTGTTTGATATACCGTTTTAAAATTTTAAACGGTATTAAATTATTAGAAGTTAATTTTTTTAAACCAAATTATTTATTAAAGAATAAAATCGTTAAACTATTCTTAAATTAAGAAAAAAAATTAAAATTAATTTTTAATATTTTTTATTTTCAATTTTAATTCGGTTCAATTTTAGTTTCAATTTGAATTTTAAATTATTCGTGTAATATAACTTAGTTTATTAAGCCAACATAATTATTTTAATTTCAATTCGATTCGAGGTTTTAGTTTAATTTATATATATTTTTTAACAATCCTGGATAAAATGGTGATCAGGATTTCCACGGAGCTCTCTAGTAAAAAATTCCACGAGAGGAATTAACATGTTGGTGTAAATGTTAAAAAGTCATGGTCTTTATTATTTGTTTTTGGGCCAATATTTTTCTTGTGATAGTTGTCAAACTATAAGTTGGTAGTTAGTTGAAGACCCGCTACAAGTTTTATAATGCAATTTTCTTTTGTCAAAGTGTAATCTTGCATGACATCCAGAAATATTTAACTTAAAGTTTATGCATTAATTAACTCTCGACCAAATTCTTAAGCTTTACTATAACATTTATGCATTTTTTATAGGACTGGTTTTTTTATATGACTTTAGCTCTTTATGTGTAAAGTAATTAAAATGAGAAAGTATTTCTACTTGTTTTTTTTTTATCTTAAATGTTTTAAGATCATTTAGAAGATGATTATGATCTCAGCTTTTGTTAGACACGATTGTATATATTGTGTTTTAGTTGTGTATGATATATATATATACATTGTTGTTGATAGGCTCTCATGTATTTCAGTAGCAAATATTACATATTATATATTCTAGACATTTATTATATGTGAGTGTTACAATTGATATCAGAACAGGCCGATTCTCGACCCAGCCATGAAATATCATAAGTTATTTTTTTCTGCCTCATATGTGTATTGTCATTATTGTTCTCGATGTCATATTTATAGCATTGAGTTTAATTAACTTGACATTTAGGATCATGGCTGACAGACACAGTGATCTTGGTAGGCCTAGAATTTAGAATCTAAATCTATGACCACCAGTTGGGAATGACGAAGTTCAGTGGCCTTAGTTTGTGCAGCAGATGCAGCGTCAACAAAACCAATTCATACAGCAAATGATGCAATAGTTGAATGGTGGCCTTCACCCCCCAAGTGATTTCACAAGTGGTTGAAGGTGGTAGTTTATGGGGTTTCTTTCGAATGAATCCTCCTGAGTTTCATGGTGGGAAGTTTGAAGATATGGTTGATTACTTCAGACATGCCATGTACGCACCAGATGAAAAATGGAAGGTTGGTCAGTTTCTATTTGGATTAATGGGTGAAATCTCTCATAGTGTTTTTCAGAGAGAGTTCACTACTTATGCATAATTGTTAAGAAAATGTTATCTGGCTGATAATAATTTGAAAAAGGTTCGAGAGGAAATGGATTAGTATATAGTTGGCCAAAAGGACCAAGGAACACCAAGTTATCGGTTTAAGCCTAGACATCAACCTTTTAAAGGAAAGCAAGTGTAGAATGCGAGATCCGCCCAACCTCCTCAATGTCAAATGTGTAAGAAGTTCCGTTTTGGTAGATGTGTTGGAGGTGTATTTAAGGGTTTTATATGTCGAAGGACACATGGCTAGAGATTGCCCACATAAGAATACACAAGTGCAAGGAAAGAGTATTGGTTGAGTTTATACCTTGGATGCAAAGAAGGCTACGCGTAATAATGAATTGATTGTTGGTACGTGTCTTGTGAATATCATCATTGTTTTGGTATTGTTTGATTATGGAGCAACTCACTCTTTTATATCGGTTCAATGTTTGGAGATTCTTGGTTCGAAAGTGGTTCCTTTATCTCCTTCTATGGTCATAACTACCGCCATAGATGATGTTGTAGAAACACCGTGGATTTGTGAGAATTGTTCGATATTGGTGAATGATAGAGTTTTTCAAATTGATATTATATGCTTACTGCTTAAGAAAATTGATATTATATGCTTACCACTTAAGAAAGTTGATAATAATAGTTACCATGCAAGTATTGGTATGGCTCCGTATGAGGCTTTATACGGGAGGAAATGCATAACACCTCTTTGTTGGACAAAAGTTGGTGAAAAAGGTATTTTAGGACCAGAAATTGTTCAAGAGACCATAGAGAAGATGAAGATGATTCGAGAGAAAATGAAGAAAGCCCAAGATTGTCAGAAGAGTTGTGCAGAAAATAGACGGAGACCTTTGGAATTCGAGGAAGGTGACCATGTATTTTTGAAAGTTACTCCAAGGTTGAGATTGAAATGACCTCTTAAGTCACGAAATTTCTGTCAAAGATATGTGGGACCATATAATATCATTGGAAGAATCATTGAAGTAGCTTACAGATTAGCCTTACCACCTTCTCCATCTAGGATGCATGATGTCTTTCATGTATCTCAGCTTAGGATATTCATTCCTGATTCTCTTCAACATGTTATTTCAAATACATTGAAGTGGAAGCAGATATTTCTTTCGAGCCTCATCCAAGTCTTATTGTGGGTCTTGAAACTAAAGTATTGAGATACAAGAAGATTCCTCTTGTTAAGGTTCAGTGGGACGAGTCACATTCGGGCGAAGCCACTTGGGAGCTAGAGTCCGAGATTCGAGCAGCTTATCCTTATCTATTCTAGGTAATCTTTCAATTCAAGGAAAGATTCTTATTTAAGGAGGGGATATAATATCCAATGTTCCCTTAAATACTTAAAACGTTATCAGTTGAGACCAACTGAGCTCTTATATGCTTTGTAAGTTGTCACTTGGGACAAATAAAGTAATTAGTGAACTCATATGAGCTTAAATCTTTCTAAAAGAGACTAACTTTTATTAATTAATACCAGAGGTAAAATTTTGGCAACATTAATAACTGAACAATTGCTCTAGTAAAAGGATTGATCTTAAGAAATATCATTTTTGATCCAAATTTTTTTTTAGGTATTTCCTTTCTAACTCTTGATATCAACCATTAATTTTCTACCCCTTCTACCATTCACTCTCCACCACATATTCCAACCATTTGTTTTATTCATGCTACTAGTAAAAGAAAAACAAGCCACGAAATAGAGAGATGCATATAAACTTTGAAGAGAAAAGAAATAGAAAGAAGAATAAGAGAACTTGAAGAAGGAAAAAAGGGAAAATTGTCGAAGAAGTGAAATCACCAACCTATCATTTTCTTCCCGTCATTCATCATCCATTTAACGTGGGTTCAAGATAGAAACTTCTTTAGAGAAAAACAAGGGTTTGGCATGTTGTTGCCATGAATAGAATGGTCGAGGATATTTCATGATTTTTGTGTTGAACCATGTTGAGATGTTGTGATTGGTTTAATGTTGGTGTGTTTGTGTTTGATTCATGATAACATGCTTAATCCTTGTTGATTCTTGTTATTGAACTTATTGATTTCAAGAGCTTAGGTTGAAGTATGACTTAGAATGAATTGGGATAGTTAGAAACTAAGAAAGTTGTGTTTAGATAAAAGAAAGTTGGAAAGAACGTAGAGGAAATGGACTGGTGTAGAAATTATGCAGGAAAAATTGTTTTGCCCATATGACAATCTATTGACATCCCCAAGCAATCGATAGTCCATGTTGAAAATTAAGAAAAATGGCCCAAAATCAGAGGTGAAATCAATTGCACCCTCCCTTTAATCGATTAGTTGGATGAAATGCACAAATAGAGAGTTCATAAAGTTACAGTAATCGATTGCATCTCCCAGTCAATCGATTGCATCACCTTTAAAGTGCAAAAAAAACATATTTTGAAGGATTCTAAGCCATCATAAGAGTCTTGTAACTTCTATTATGACATCGTCAACATATATTTGAACTAGAAGTATGTGTTTTCATTGATATTTATTGAAAAGTGTAGTATCCACCTTTGCTCTAGAATATCCTTGATCAAGTAAGAACTTGCTAAGTCGCTCATACAAAACCCGAGGGGCTTGTATGAGACAATACAAAGCTCGTTTTAGCTTGTAAATATGATTAGGATACTCATGATTTTAAAAACTAGGAGGTTGTGAAACATACACTTCCTCATTAATGTATCCATTAAAGAAAGCACCTTTCACGTCCATTTGAAATCATTTGAAATTCTTAGAGCATGCAAAGGCTAGTAAAAGACATATAGCCTCGAGGCGGGCAACCAAATCATAAGTTTTCTCATAACCAATGCCCTTTTCTTGGTTATAACCTTGAGCCACTAGTCGGGATTTGTTCCTAGTTATCACCCTGTTTTCGTCTACTTTATTTCTTAAAATCCACTTAGTGCCTATTACTTGATGATCTCGCGGATAAGGAACAAGGTCCCAAACAACATTTCTTTTAAATTTATTTAACTCATCTTGCATGGTGATAAGCCAATGCTCATCAAATGATGCTTTTTTTCTGTTTTTAGGTTCAACCTGAGACACGAATTCAAAGTGATAACATGAATTACTTACCTTAGAGTGTGTAGTCACGCCTTTGGTGATGTCTCTGAGGATGTTGTCGATTGGATGATCCTTGGATGTTCTCCATCTAAGGGAAGACCATCCTCTTCAGTTTGAATTTCATCCTTTTTATTTTCAGGATTTTCATCTTCCTCCTCCTCCTCCTCCTCTTCAGGTTTCACTGATTTGGGTTGATCAATTCCTTCTTCGACGTCATTGAGCATGTCTTTTGAATATACGCATACACCATGAAAAGAAATACCTTTTTTGACATTTATAGGATAAGATTCATCAAAAGTGACATGTACTGACTCTTCAACTATATGTAATCTCTTATTATACACTCTATAGGATTTTCTTGATTGAGAGTATCCAAGGAAGATACCTTCATGAGCTTTCACATCAAATTTTCCAAGGTTATCCTTACATTGTTCAAAACAAAACATTTGCATGTGAAAACATGAAGATGTGATAAATTTGGTTTTCTACCTTTTAGAAGTTCATATGGTGTTTTGTTTAATATAAGACGTATATGTATCCTATTTACAACATAACAAGTTGTGTCAATAGCATCCGCCCAAAAATACTTAGGTAGACAACTATCATTGAGCATAGTTTTTGCCAACTCCTCAAAAATACAGTTTTTGCACTCCACAACCCCACTTTGTTATGGAATCCTTGGAGTGGAAAAGTTATGTTCAATACCATATATCACAATATTCCTCAAAGAAGTGGTTCTCAAATTCACCTCCATGATCACTTTGAGTAGAAACTATATTTGAATTCAACTTGTTTTGGGATAACTTTACAAAACGTGTGAAATTTGGAAAAGTCTCATCTTTACTACGTAAAAAGATAGTCCAACAAAATCTAGAGTAATCGTCTATTTTAAAAAAACCGTAATAGTTACCATATAGGCTTTTAGTCCTTGAGGGACCAAAGAGATCCATATGGAGAAGCTCAAGAGGTATCGAAGTTAAAATAACATTTTTTATTTAAATGAGACTCTTGTTTGCTTGTCCAATTGGCATGCATCACATAGGTAGTCTTTTGAAAACTTTATCTTAGGTAAACTAATTACTAGATCTTTTGAAATCACTTTGTTTAGTAAATCAAAGTTTACATGAGATAAGCGTATACGCCATAGCCAGGAGTCTTGACTCAATGTAACTAGACACATAGTGTTTGCCAAAGATACATTATTCAAGTCAAGCATATAGATTTTGTTTACCCTCACGCCATTAAACATGTAATCCATCTTCTTATTATGTAAAATTAAGAAACAAGTGTTTGTAAAAGATACTTTAAAGCCTTTGTCTCATAGTTGACTAATGCTAAGAATATTATTGATTGTACTGGATCAGAATGGATCGTCAAGGCCCATGAGCTTTTAGTAGAGTAGCGGTTGAATGTGAAGTAGGGGTACCTACAAGACACTCTAATGCCAAAGTAAGGTTTAAAGAAAATGCAAGCAAAGTGTGAGAGTATGGAAGAATGAATGAATACTCGACCCTCTCAAGTGAGAGGGTTTTAATAGCCCCTTAGCGCTGGGATAAGGCCTAATAATGAAGACTGCCAGGGTTTACGGGTGTATGGAGTCCAGCACATGGCCTCTTTCCTGGTCAATTACCCCAAGAAAATAGGGAAGTTTGACCCGTTATTCTCGGAGGGCAGGATGATGGTGTTATGGACACGTGCAAGTCACGTTCCTCTAGTAGACACGTGGGGAAATGCCCAATGGTACTTGGTTTGGGTTGCATGCTTTTGGCCCTTTATAGAGACGCTGGATTGGGCCTCCCTAATAATGGGGCAGGTGTCGATCCAGTCCAGAATAGAAGCTCCCCAAGTTATTGACCTTAGGCGAAAGGGCGATGACTTTAGATCAGTTCAAGTGTCGGGGAAGTGTTTCCCAAGAGGGGAAACTGTAAACTCTCGTCGGTGAAGACTTTGTGATTTAGTTCGAGGGGGACTCTGAGCTTGTGTGTGGCATGGTCGACTTGTTCTAGAAGAATTTACTTGGTCGACTTCATCTTCTACTTGCATCAGTGTGGTGTTTATTTGGGATTTATATTCGCGGGAAGGCGAAGAGTTTCCTCGTGCTCGCGTCCTTGATGTGCCCATAAGTAAGGCGTTATAATACTGTCGAGCGTATGTTTGACAACAAGGATGAAACGGAATAAGCACATGGATTTGCGCGTGAGACTCTTGTCAGCGGAACATGCTTTTGTGAGTCCCACGTGGTAGCTATTCGGAATACCATCATTGCCTAGGGAAATCTAAGAGTCTAAGTAATGATGACATTTCGCATATTACCCCGTGTGGTGGGGACTAGCTATGAAAAGGGGAATGACAAGATTCATTTGAAATTTTCAAGTTCTCTCTCCTCCTGTTTCTCCTTTGTTCACATGTTGATCTTCTACTCCAACACCATCATAGACGTCTTCACCGTTCATATTCTCCAAGTAAGCAATTTTGTCTTTTAACGTGATTTTTATTAGATTTTTAGATCGAACGCTTGAATATTTCTATGAATGGATGAATTTCCATATGAAGTTCATGAATTTAGGATAAACATTCATGGATTTTGGGATGAAGGTTCATAAACTTCATCTTGGTTCATGAAATACGGATGAAGATTCATGGATTCTTAGTGAGCTTCATCTGGAGTTGTGTCGGGGTCGTCCCCCCTTCGAGCGAGAAGGATTTAGGTAAGTAGTTATGTCGACGAAACGTACCCACCTCAGGATATCAATATCCTTTACGCGTTGTCGAGGGCTTGGGTCAAGGACCATTCCTCGATGCACTCATTGCCCCTTCACTTGATTTGCAGTGGAAGGGTGAATTATATGATGTCGAATTCACTACTTTCACATGCTTTTAAGGTACAATGTCTTAACCAGTCGAGGAAGATATTATGCGCGACACCAATGGTGGCAAAACTGTAGCCGCGGGCGACAACCTAGCTTGGGTTGCGCCCGAACCCCCAAAAATGAGGTCATGTTTTATGAAGGATGCTTCTGACACGTTCAATATCCCCAAGGAGAAGGCAGATGATGCCCCTGCCTCTTGGGTGCTCCAAATCCCTCACAAGAACAGATGGATCTGCTCGTCTTTCTCAGGAAAGTGCTTTCCTAACTATGAATTTTCTTTTAAGGAAGTGAGGATGCATTTTCCCTTCACAGATTTCCAGGTGAGAGGTTTTCAATGGCTACAACTGGCACCCTCTCAACTTCATCTGAAGACGCTTGCATTCATGCAGGCATTTGAGCTCATCTACCAGGACCTTAAGATTAGTGCCACTCTAGCTCTTTTCTTTCGGATCTTCCATCTCCAACGGAAGACCATTGACGGACTACAGGCTTAGGTGTTGTTCAAGCAGTTTGATAAACTCTTCCGACCGTACCTGGAATCCGTGCAAAACTTCAAAGATAGGTACTTCGTCGTGAAGCCTCTTACCGATGCGATAGTTGATTCTCTGTACAACTACTCAGAGGAGGTCGAGGATGGTCAGGCAGTGACTAGACTAACAGTGACGTTTCCTCGAGTGGAAATGGAAACATTTTTAGAAGAAGCCCGAATGTTACGCGGTAAAGCCCGAGGAGTTGAATGCCCATGATAGGCTTGCTTACGATAAGCTAGCGGCCTATGTCAAGAGCTTCTCTATATAAAGTGTGTGGACCTATACAATAACTTCATTTTTGATGATAATAGGGAACATCTCTTTATTCCTTGACTGATAAATACAAAAGCGCTCCTTGAGTTTTCTTTTGACGAGGAGGCTTTGAGACTTCTAGGTGGAGGATGTGCATGTAGTTTTATATTTGTATTTTTTTCTTATGGACTAACAATTTAGTTTTTGATTGCAGACCGGATGGCGACTCTCTCCGAACGTGTACTCAAGTTAAGGCCCAAAAACCAAAAAATTTGGTGCCCAAAAGTCGGGTTTCTCAACTTCAGGAACAAGCCAAAGCTGATGCCCGCCCTAGTGGTTCATCCTCTCCTCAAGGGGCCCAGGTCTCCCCTCCTAAACAACTGGAAAAAAGGAAGCGCATGGAAGATCCTGAGCACGTGGTGGCTATCAACGAGGACAAGGGTGCCGAGGAGACTTTCATGTTGCCGCCTATTATCTCAACCGATGTATCTTTAGAAGGGAGAATTCCTTAGGTCTCTATGAAGAGTAGAGGGAAGCCATTCTCTCTGCAGACAAAGGAGCCTGGTAGAAAAACTGTTAGAGGATGTGGCCCTCGTGATGAGGATTCTTGAAACTGCTTTGACACTGAATAATGAGGTGACAGGCTCAGATGCCACTCTAGACAAAGCACATACCCGGATTGACAGGATGAAGGGGATCAATGAAAAGCCGAAGGCTGATATTCTCAACCATGATACAAAGTTCAAGGCCCAAGTTAAGCTCTTCAAGGATTTGAACAATTTCAGGCCTAAACTTGAGGCTACAACCAAGGAGAACGAGCGATTGGCTGCTCGGGTAAAGGAGTTGGAGGAAATTGTAGCACCTTCCGATGAAGAGACTGGCGCGAATAAGGCCTTTAAGACTAGTATTGTACCCCAAAATTTTCCCTCCCATAACATCTCAAGAAAGATCCTCAAGTTGCTCAAGGCAGTCCAAGGGTTGGCCAGACAAGCTCTCTCCTAAGACAGTCTACCTCAAATTAGGGTTTCATATTGCATCAAGATACTCGAGTCCAAGGGATCCCAAATGCTCACCATTGTCCTAATATGTTCTCAAGATCATCCATGTCAAGTTTCAAGCCCTACAGAGGAAATTTGCTCAGTCAATTGCTCAAAGGCCTGAAAATCGACTATGCTAGGGCAAAAGTCAACTGTGACCCCCATAAGTCAAACTTCAAGATTTTTGGTCAACATTCTCATTTTGAAGTATCATTCATCATTTGATCAAGGATTGATCATGATTCATCAAGTATTGCTCATAATTCCTCAAGAACCAAAAGTTGCAAAATTAGGGTTTTGTAGGATAAGTCAACTCAACTTTGACCAAGCATAACTTTCTCATACTTTATGAGAAATGACCCATACAAATCTCATTTTTAAGAGGATGACATGCTCTACAACCCATATTTATCTCCCAAGTTCAAAATATACACTCACAAGAAGTTATGAATTTGGACATTATATGTCATTTTGAAAAGTCAACAAAAACACCTTTTATGTAAAAGCTTCATACATGAGCATGGAATATCAAATTGAGATGAGACCAAAAGGGTTGCTTAGAGGACACCTCAAGATTTCTAAAAAGTCCAAGAACACCTTCAAAGAGTCAAAATTGAGGAAATTATGCATTGGTGAAGTTGACCTTTTTTTCAAAATGGTCAAAAGTCAACTATGCCTAAAACTTCAATTTTTGCTAAATGGGCCCAATCTTTTGCACTTGTTTTGAGTTGGCAACATAGTCCACGAGCCCTAGCCTTTGCCACTTGTCATTATCTTGTTTTTATTATTTATTTTGATTTTTATTTGAATTAAATTAATTTAAATCAAAACAAATCATAAAAAATCCAAAATATTGAAAACCCAAGATTTTTTACATGTTTCAGGTCTTAATATCCAGCTAGCGTAAGATCAAATTCGTGTAAAGGCATGAGGTGCACAAAAGGATAGGATTTGGACTATTTTTGGAAAGGTATTCAAGGTGTATCAAATCAAAATCAAATTCATTGATGGAGGAAGATTGAGCACACATTGACAACCCTAATTCACTCCTCAGTACATATAGAATGTATGCAGACCAAAAGAAAGGCTAGAGAGAGGCGCAACAAGGAGAACCAAACTTGAAAAAACACCAAAAAAGTGCAAACTCGAATTCATTGTTCTAGGCAATTTCAAAGCTTCCTGATCATTCTAATCGTTTCCTGGGATCATAAGCAACATATACCAATCAAGAACAAGTGTTTCCAGGCCCTGAATACCACTGTAAGTCAACCACGACATCCATGTATTTTTGAAATCGGTTTGCATGATTTAGACATTGATAGCATGAATTAATGATGTATTCTTGATCCTTAAGACATATGCAAGCTTTCTGTAATATTTAATTTCATTTTCATGGTCTGTATGAAGTTTCACCATTTATAGGGTTTGTAGCTTCAAATTGGGATCTTGGTGTACAGATGAAATGGGCCACAATTAGGGTACCATGAAGTTCGTGAGACTGAGACGAATGGATTGGTACCATCACCATTGATTTCTTGTGCTTGTACATGATTTTTGATATGGCCAGGGTTTTAGCTACGGAGAATGTCTGTTGGTATAGGTATGTTGTCTAAAATAATAGATCCTTGGAGAAGATGAAGACATGGCGGCCAACCATTCGCGTATTTGAATTTTTGCGCGTTTTGAATTCAGTGTTTTTGCTTTTCATATATTATAATTATTTTTATTGTATATACAAATAGAAGCAAGTGGCGCAGTGGTAGTGGAGTGGTTGGATAGTGCATCAAGACCTGGGTTCGAATCCCAGGTCCCCCAAATTCTTCATATTTTTTCCTTTCAAGTAATCCAACACGCTTACAAGTCCAAGGCCTACCATACTCCCTCAAGATCCAGTCTGCCAAGTGGCCAGATGGCCAGATCCAAAGGCCATCCATGAGGGAGCACCAAATGCCCAGTCAAACGCATGGCATGGGATTACAAGGAGTCAACGTAGGGCTTCTCTTTTGGGCCCAGGAATCTGAATCTTGCACCCCCTAAATTGCTATTCTCAGGCCCAAATCTCTTTCTCTATACTTTTTTTTATTTGTCTTAATTAATTTATTTATTTAATTTACTAATAAAATAATTATTTTCTTTTTATCAAAAAATCACAAAAATAATACTTTTCATAAATTAGGTTTAGATTTTATTTTTTATCAAAAAATTAATTAATTAAATTAGATTTTAATTTTAGATAACTTTAATTCCTTTTGTATATAATTAAAATTAATTAGAACAAATAGGTTTTTAGTGCTAACTTAATTATATTTTCTTTTCTTAAAAATAATCAAAAACCACAAAATAGGCCATGTAATTATTTTCATTAATTAATTTAATTAACTAATTAATTTTTGTATTTTATTTAGAAAACCTAATTCTTTTCTTAAAAATTAATTAAAAACAACAAAAAAACAGTTTTTCCTTTAATTAGGTAGAAGGGTCAAAACCCTAGTTCGCTCCCGTTCTAATTTTCATCGCGCGTTTTATTTTATTATTTTTACCCTATTATTGTAACTGCCTACAAGGTGTAATAGTTAATTAGGACTTTTACTTTTCATTTATCGCTTTATTCTTTTTAAAGGATTTGTTTTTGGCTATGTAAATACCTGAAGCCTTGTAATAGCTTAGTTTAATTTTCGCATTTTAAATTCCGCAAAATATTAAACTGTTAGATGTATGATATTAGGATGCCTGACAAGAATGTATGTAAATTTTTAAAACGGTTAGATAACCCTAAAATGTGCAAATATAAATAATCTGAAATTGAATCACTCACACATGCACACTCCTAGGGTACACTCCCACTTGGTTGCCTTCGGTAAATGGTCATTGAGTATAGGATGCTTTAGTAGTCGTCCTTTTGTCTAAAAAAAGGTCAAAGTCCCGATTCAGAAAAGTTGCCTCAGAACGGTTGCCTCAGAATTGTTGCCTCGAATAATTGATCTAAGACATTAGAGATACTACTAAGACGTCCTAACATTGCTTTAGTGACCGTACGTCCCTTTCAAATTGACCCTCAAACTCCAACGACAGTGCTACCTATTCACTAATAGTGGAATAACATTGTCTAAAGGAAATGAATATAGAACAATTCTTTTTTCGAGTAGGTAGATAAGTTCTTAAGTACTTTCTCAATCCAAACAAACTTTTTCACACTTACACTATTTTTAAACAAAGTTTTCAAAAACACTTCATTACACTCTTGAAGACAGAAGCAAGAGTTAAATCAAAGTCAAAACAAAAACTTTTCAAAACACACAAGCACACAAAGAAGCTATTTTGAAAATGATGAGCAAGTACCTAAGATCCCATAGATAACTACGGATATAAAGGGTGCTAATACCTTCCCTTTCTATAATCCACCCCCGTACTCAGAAATATCTCAAAAAAGGAATTTTTCTGTGCTTTTTTCCTTTTCTTGTTGGATAAAATAAAAGTCGGTGGCGACTCTTGCTTACCGCGACATTTTGCGAACACAAACGCAAAACGCGAACCAACATTCCTAAAAAACAGTCCCGGTTCTGGCCACCGTATCACAAAACCGGTGACTCTACTGGGGAATTAATAAGTGGGGTATACCTTAGGATTAGTTCATCATATTGTTTTCTATTATTTGATTTGTTTGCTTTATTTTGTGGGCTTTATATCGGAGTTACTATAGATCCTAACTCGGATCTGGGGGCACCTTTTAGGTAAGTAGCAATAGACTGTGAGGGAAATGTATGGCGTAGACCGATACGGTTGAAGCAGTAGCTACTTGATGTGGCTTATTAGTTGGTACAGATATCCCTTGTGGAGCAACAAGGAGAGTATGAGGCTGCTATATGGGTCATTAAGCATCAACTGACCTTAGAACCTGTAATTGACCAACTTGGCTATAGGAAGTAGCGAGATGCTACACTCATTGAGACCATACTCTCGAGATGGTTCCGGCTGCAAGAAAAGATTGTGTGACTGGAATTATGGCCGATGGAGGATGGTCGGTGATATTAAGAACCTCTAGAACCCGATTACTATTATTAGGACAGGTTGAACCAACTAAACTTCAAGAGGGTAATACCTAGACCCCATGCAAGCCTAAACCTAAGGTTGTTTGTGTGACTTGTGTGCTTTCAACTTGAACTACTTGCACATTTTTGTTATCTGACAACATGAGTTCCTTGTAGGTTTTGTTTACAGTCCTTATCCAATAACTTGGGTTTCTTGCTGAATTTACTTGTTTACATCACCTCACATTTTTGCTTAAAACGCATAGCATACACATCATAACATCATCCCTTAACATTTCCTTAACCATTTCAAGGATCTCAAGGGTTTGTGATGCAGGTTATGGTAAATCAAACGTCTAGCAAGGGGAAAAGGGGATTTATTTTCCTCTACCCAATGTCGTCTAGAGATCAAAACACGATAACTTGAGTCAGTGGCTATGACCCACTCGATATGGTGAGCTTGACTCTTGAAGAAGGAATCTTAACAACACGAAGTTTCTTCAATCAAGCTGCATTCAACTTCTGACACTTTCTTGTTTACCCCGCGAGATCCTTGAAAACATTGCATACATATATCATACATATCATTGCATAACAGGTCTTCCATTACAGGTCTCTCATGTTCTCGCTGTTTATTTCAGCAATAGCTCTCAAACAAGACAACCAAGATCTTCATCTTCAAGAAACTCAGTTTAGAGAAATATTCCTAAACCTATCCAAGGGGCAGGAAGAGTTGAAAACACTCCTCGTTGGGAATTTGGTCAAGAAAAGTCCTGAAGACAATAAGGACGAACGGATGGAACAACTGCAAGCTGAGTTAGGTGCAATGAGAACCCAGATGCTGGGGCAGATGGCTCTTATCCAAGGCTTAGCCCGGGAACAAGAAGAGTTGAGAACCATTATCAACCAGCTTCATCAAGATCGATAAAACAATATAAAGCAAACAGTCGAGACTGGGAACCAAGTCATTGATCAGCCTCCAAAAAGACAAGAGTTTGGTTTGGTGAAGAATGGACCTCTCCAAGTTGCTACTACCTCAAGGGTCCAACAACAACCTCGCCATAAACAACGGGTTAATCAGAGTAAGCCAGATACACCCAAGAGGCAGTTTACCAAGCTCAACATGCCGTTGTCCCAAGCTTTACCACATCTGTTGAGGATGAATTTGGTGACGTCGATAGGACCTCATCTGATTCCCAAGACTTCTTCACCTAAATACAATCCTGATGCAAGGTGTGCATACCATTCCAACAGCCCGGGGCATGATACTAACGACTGTTGGCAGTTGAAATACAAAATTTAAAACCTGATTGATGAAGGAGCAATGGAATTCACACAAGATGGTCAACTAGAATGTTTCTGTCAATCCTCCAAGGCTCACCATTTGAAGTGACAAATTCTGACAAGAGAGGCTTTTCTTCATTAGAATTTTCAAGTTGTAATTTTCTTTTGATTGTTTGAATATTTGTTCATGTCAAACTTTGTTACTTTATCAATGCATTGCATATGTCTGTTTTGAATCAATCCATTCGTATTCACTATATTTAAATTGCTTTCCTTTTTGTGATGTTTAACTCTCGATTAAAAAAAACTCTAAGCCTTTAGAGGGAGGATGACGAAAATGATATCAAAATCTCTACAGTATGCTTTTGAACAGACCCCGCTGACGAGGTACATGCATTTTTTTAAATCCTAAACAATGGATTTATAAGGAAGATAATCCCTAGTCAACCCCTTTGAGCCAAAGAAGTAGGAGTTTTTCTTTTCACGCAAATTAAAACCCTAATCACAACCTGGGGCAGGGTAGTTTTCTCAGTTAATCCAGGTGCACAATGAATGGCATCAAAGACGTCCTTCCAAAATAAAAGACGGTGATGGTTCCCTATAATCGTCAAGACAGGCAGTCATTATCTCTCGAAATAAAAGCCCATTAAGTCAAAACCTATGAAGGAGACTTAAGAAAAAAACTGGGGCATCCCGCTGACTGTAATCACAAAAGAAACAGTTTAGGCAAAAGACAGGGATAATAAAATCAAAAAGAAAGAGGTCCTACAAACTCTCAACAAAAATGACTGCCTGTTCGAAATAAATTGTCAGTATCCGAACCATCTCTAGAATATCAGAGCAAAGACTCAAACGAGATCTAAATGCATAATTAGCTGAGTTTAGGATCGAAGAACATCACGAAGAACGGGTGGGTACAAATAAATTTTGAGCCTTTATCCTTTGTTTCTTGAACCGTGAACCAGGCCACGTTATAACCCTTAAAAGTCCTAGCTGAAGCATGGGTTAGTTTGAAAGCATACTGTTACAAAAGGTATCCTGAATCCTGTAAGGTTTGCTGTAAATCCTGAGTTGACATCACATTTTACAAAATTTGCCTGTTTTACTGAAAATGCACTTTCAAAAATTTCAAGACAGACATAAGCTTTGCATTCTTAAAATAACATTGTTTGCATATGACTATTTGTTCAACAGTAGAGAAATTTGCATGACGAATATCTAGTGAACAAAAACCTTCTCAATAAAAAGGATCACCTCAAGTGGAAAAACACTTCCAACCAAGGGGCACGGCATGATCATTTCCCATCATTTGGGGCAGTCAAGTCAAGATTCAAGGAGTCTCTCAAAGATGTCAAATAGCCAGGGGCAAATCTCCATCTAAACCACTTGGGGCATTGGACATGAATTCCAGCAACGAATTTTGTATGATCAAATGAACATCTTCTGGTAGTATGGCAACACAACCGACAATGACAACTCCCTACACCCTGAGAGCGTGGACATAGTCAAAAAATACTGCGCAAGAACAAAGACCCGCTAGGTTGACTGGCCTAGGAAAAAATAAGGGCATCCCGGCGAACCAAGAGGGTTAGGGCAAAATTAGGGATAAAAAATGAAAAGTCTGTACACCCGGCAAGTCGAAAACCCAAAAGGACGGCTTGGGCAAAAAAGGGTATCCCGGTGGACTAAAAATCTGAAAAGACAGTCCAGGTAAAAGTTAGGGATTAAAGCATACGAATATGTCCTGTCATCTTGTCACTTGCCTACCAGAAGAAGACTTACTATTTTGATCGAAAGTTACCAAGCACCTCATAAGTTGGGATAACACTCGATCCACAGGGCCTCCGCAGGCACCTTCTCCCACAAATACAGGGGTAGAAAAGTCTCAATGCAGAGTCATTATCATATCCTTAGCATGCGTCCCAGTAACATTCACTCCCCGCAGAGTAAGAAAAAGACAGTGATGTTGGCTGTCCCGAACAGGACACAACTCTCCCCAGCTGAGATTCACAATCGTGAATTAGTCAGTAAGATTCTCCCCAAGCAAAGTTTATCTATCACCAGCACTGGAAGATTATCCCCAGTGGATTCTGGAAGATTATCCTCAGTGGAGTCTGGAGGATTATCCCCAGTAGAGTCTAAAAGATTATCCCCAGTGAAGTCGCCACTGGAAAGTCATCCCCAGCAGAGTTCATTCCTTTTGCAAACAGAAAATCAATCCCCAACAGGGTTCATTATCACCAACAACATCAATTCATCCTCAGCTGAATTTATTTCTCCAGATCAGCAGATCTTCTAGCAGCGTATCTCTCTTCCCCATAGAGTCATTTCCCCGCCAATTTATTCTCTCGCCAATTTATTCTCAGATCAGCTTCGATCGTTATCCCCAGCGAGAACGAAGAATTCAACTTTTGCACTCTCCAACAGCAATCCGAGATTTATTTTCCCCAACAAAAAACATCACATTTCCATACGTCATGACACATGCATATACGCATCATACAGCACAATCTCATTTATTTTGAGAACATCATTGCCTGATACATATCATGCATTACATACAGCTAACCTTTACCTTTCAGGAAAGATACAATCAAATTCTCACAAAGTTCAAGCTATGAAGCCCAGATCCGACCGGATAGTATCTTGATTTCTATATCATATTGTGAAGCCTGGATTTCGACCAGATAGCAATACAAGACCATGAAGCCTGGATTCGACCAGATAATGGTATATTATATCGTGAAGCCTGGATTTCGACCAGATAGCGGTAAGGGACACTATGAAGCTTGGATTTCAACCAAATAGAAGTTTACTCGGCCAATTACTTTGAAGCCCAGATTCGACTGGATATTAGTAGGCCCAACAGTCAAAGGGAAGCCCGGATGTGACCGGATAACCACTTGATTTCTTCTGAAGCCTGGATTTCGACCAGATAAGAAGTAAGGTATTGTGAAGCATGGATTTCGACCAGATAGCAATACAAGACCATGAAACCTCGATTCCACCAGATAATGGTATATTATATCGTGAAGCCTGGATTTCGATCAGATAGCGGTAAGGTACACTGTGAAGCTTGGATTTCGACCAAATAGCAGTTTACTCGGCCAATTACTTTGAAGCCCAGATTCGACCGGATATTAGTAAGCCCAACAGTCAAAGGGAAGCCCGGATGTGACCGAATAACCACTTGATTTCTTTTGAAGCCTGGATTTCGACCAGATAAGAAGTAAGGTATTGTGAAGCCTGGATTTCGACCAGATAGAAATACAAGACCATGAAACATGGATTCGACCAGATAGTGGTATATTATAACGTGAAGCCTGGATTTCGACCAGATAGCGGAGGTACACTGTGAAGCTTAGATTTTGACTAAATAGCAGTTTACTCGGCCAATTACTTTGAAGCCCGGATTCGATCGGATATTAGTAGGCCCAACAGTCAAAGGGAAGCCCAGATGCGACCGGATAACCACTTGATTTCTTCTGAAGCCTGGATTTCGACCAGATAAGAAGTAAGGTATTGTGAAGCCTGGATTTCGACCAGATAGCAATACAAGACCATGAAGCCTGGATTTCGACCAGATAATGGTACAAGACACTGTGAAGCCTGGATTTCGACCAGATAATAGTGAGGTACACTGTGAATCTTGGATTTCGACCAAATAGAAGTTTACTCGGCCAATTACTTTGAAGCCCGGATTCGACCGGATATTAGTAAGCCCAAAGTCAAAGGGAAGCCCGGATGCGACCGGATAACCACCTGATTTCTTCTGAAGCCTGGATTTCCACTAGATAAGAAGTAAGGTATTGTGAAGCCTGGATTTCGACCAGATAGCAATACAAGACCATGAAGCCTAGATTTCGACCAGATAATGGTACAAGATACTGTGAAGCCTGGATTTTGACCAGATAACAGTGAGGGACACTGTGAAGCTTGGATTTCGACCAAATAGCAGTTTACCCAACCAATTACTATGAAACCCGAATTCAACCGGATATTAGTAGGCCCAAAGTCAAAGGGAAGCCCGAATACGACCGGATAACCACTTGATTTCTTCTGAAGCCTGGATTTCGACCAGATAAGAAGTAAGGTATTGTGAAGCTTAGATTTCGACCAGATAGCAATACAAGACCATGAAGCCTGGATTTCGACCAGATAATGGTACATTATATCGTGAAGCCTGGATTTCGACCAGATAGCGGTAAAAGACACTGAAGCCTGGATTACGACCAGATAACAGTACAAGACACTAAGAAGCTTGGATTTCGACCAAATAGCAGTTTACCCAGACAGTTACTAAGAAGCCCGGAGTCGATCGGATATTAGTGTGGCCTAAGTTCAAGTTGAAGCCCGAATGCGACTGGATAACAACTCATTTCCTTCTGAAGCCTGGATTACGACCAAATAAGAATTGAGAAATTGCGAAGCCTGGATTACGACCGGATAGAAAGTATAATCTCATCTCCCCAGTAAGTCACTGTAAAGCCTGGATTACGACCATATAGCAGTCGGTCTTATTACTATGAAGCCTAGATCACGACCAGATAGTAGTTCATTTTCACCTCTTCAGAATAACGGACGACCGAAGTTCCTAAAATTCAACAGAGAGGATTCCCCAGTAGAATAACGGACGATCGAAGTTCCTAAAATTCAACAGAGATGATTCCCCAGTAGAATAACGGACGACCGAAGCTCCTTAATTCTATTTCTCTCAAGACAGAAATCAACATTCCCCAGCGGAATCTTCCTCAACAACAGGTATACAAGCTCTCGCTAAGGAATCTCTTATGCGATCGACACTTCTTCGGATGGCATCTTTAATCCCATCTTCCGTCATCAATCTCCAAATGGAATCTATAAGCCCAATCCTGATATCGCAAAGACGGATACCACTGCATGCGAGTGCAAATTTTTGGGCACTCTAGTGTTCAATCATATTCCACCTTCAGATCACGAAAGGCATGCAAGCCAATCTACATCCTCAGGTTTAAGAAGATTGAACAGGGGCAGCTGTTGTACCCCAAAATTTTCCCTCCCATGAAATCTCAATAAATATCCTCAAGTTGCTCAAGGTAGTCCAAGGGTTGGCCAGACAAGCTCTCTCCTAAGACAGTCTACCTCAAATTAGGATTTCATATTGCATCAAGATACTCGAGTCCAAGGGATCCCAAATTCTCACCATTGTCTTAATATGTTCTCAAGATCATCCATGTCAAGTTTCAAGCCCTACAGAGGAAATTTGCTCAATCAATTGCTCAAAGACCTGAAAATCGACTGTGCTAGGGCAAAAGTCAACGGTGACCCCCATACAGTCGAACTTCAAGATTTTTGGTCAAAATTCTCATTTTTAAGTATCATTCATCATTTGATAAAGGGTTAATCATGATTCATCAAGGATTGCTCATAATTCCTCAAGAACCAAAAGTTGCTAAATTAGGGTTTTGTAGGAAAAGTCAACTCAACTTTGACCAAGCATAACTTTCTCATACTTTATGAGAAATGACACATCCAAAGCTCATTTTGAATAGGATGTCATGCTCTACAACCCATCTTAAGCTCCCAAGTTCAAAATATGCGCTCACAAGAAGTTATGAATTTGGACATTATAGGTCATTTTGAAAAGTCAACAAAAACACCTTTTTTGTCAAAGCTTCATACATGAGCATGGAATATCAAATTGAGATGATACCAAAAGGGTTGCTTAGAGGACACCTCAAGCTTTCTAAAAAGTCTAATAACACCTTCAAAGAGTTAAAATTGAGGAAGTTAAGCATTAGTGAAGTTGACCTTTTTTGCAAAATGGTCAAAAGTCAACTATGCCTAAAACTTCAATTTTTGCTAAATGGGCCCAATCTTTTGCATTTGTTTTGAGTTGGAAACATAGTCCACGAGCCCTAGCCTTTGCCACTTGTCATTATCTTGTTTTTATTATTTATTTTGATTTTGATTTGAATTAAATCAATTTAAATCAAAACAAATCATAGATAATCCAAAATATTGAAAACCCAAGATTTTTTACATGTTTCAGGTCTTAATATCCAGCTAGCATAAGATCAAATTCGTGTAAAGGCATGAGGTGCACAAAATGATTGGATTTGGACTATTTTTGGAAAGGTATTCAAGGTGTATCAAATCAAAATCAAATTCATTGATGGAGGAAGATTGAGCACACATTGACAACCCTAATTCACTCCTCAGTACATATAGAATGTATGCAGACCAAAAGAAAGGCTAGAGAGAGGCGCAGCAAGGAGAACCAAACTTGAAAAAACACCAAAAAAGTGAAAACTCGAATTCATTGTTCTAGGCAATTTCAAAGCTTCCTGATCATTCCAATCATTTCCTGGGATCATAAGCAATATATACCAATCAAGAACAAGCGTTTCCAGGCCCTGAATACCACTGTAAGTCAACCACGACATCCATGTATTTTTGAAATCGGTTTGCATGATTTAGACATTGATAGCATGAATTAATGATGTATTCTTGATCCTTAAGACATATGCAAGCTTTCTGTAATATTTAATTTCATTTTCATGGTCTGTATGAAGTTTCACCATTGCTAGGGTTTGTAGCTTCAAATTGGGATCTTGGTGTACAGGTGAAATTAGGCCATGATTAGGGTTCCATGAAGTTCGTGAGACTGAGACGAATGGATTGGTACCAACACCATTGATTTATTGTGCTTGTACATAATTTTTGATATGGCCAAGGTTTTAGCTATGGAGAATGTTCGTTGGTATAGGTCTGTTGTCTAAAACAACAGGTCCTTTGAGAAGATGAAGACGTGGTGGTCAACCATTTACGTATTTGAATTTTCGCGCGTTTTGAATTCAGTGTTTTTGCTTTTCATATATTATCATTATTGTTTATTGTATATACAAATAGAAGCAAGTGGCACAGTGGTAGTGGAGTGGTAGGATAGTGCATCAGGACCTGGGTTCGAATCCCAGGTCCCCCAAATTTCTTCATATTTTTTCCTTTCAGGTAATCCAGCGCGCTTACAAGTCCAAGGCCTACCATACTCCCTCAAGATCCAGTCTTCCAAGTGGCCAGATGGCCAGATCCAAAGGCCATCCATGAGGGAGCACCAAATGCCTAGTCAAACGCATGGCATGGGATTACAAGGAGTCAACGTAGGGCTTCTCTTTTGGGCCCAGGAATCTGATTTTTGCACCCCCCAAATTGCTATTCTCAGACCCAAATCTCTTTCTCTATACTTTTTTTTATTTGTCTTAATTAATTTATTTATTTTATTTACTAATAAAATAATTATTTTCTTTTTATAAAAAAATCACAAAAATAATACTTTTCACAAATTAGGTTTAGATTTTATTTTTTATCAAAAAATTAATTAATTAAATTAGATTTTAATTTTAGATAACTTTAATTCCTTTTGTATATAATTAAAATTAATTAGAACAAATAGGTTTTTAGTGCTAACTTAGTTATATTTTCTTTTCTTAAAAATAATCAAAAACCACAAAATAGGTCATGTAATTATTTTCATTAATTAATTTAATTAACTAATTAATTTTTGTATTTTATTTAGAAAACCTAATTCTTTTCTTAAAAAATAATTAAAAACAATAAAAAAAATAGTTTTTCCTTTGATTAGGTTAGAAGGGTCAAAACCCTAGTTCGCTCTCGTTCTAATTTTCATCGCGTGCTTTATTTTATTATTTTTACCCTATTATTGTAACTGCCTACAAGGTGTAATAGTTAATTAGGACTTTTACTTTTCATTTATCGCATTATTCTTTTTAAAGGGTTTGTTTTTGGCTATGTAAATACCCGAAGCCTTGTAATAGCTTAGTTTAATTTCCGCAAAATATTAAACTGTTAGATGTATTATATTAGGATGCATGACAAGAATGTATGTAAATTTTTAAAACGGTTAGATAACCCTAAAATGTGCAAAGATAAATAATCTGAAATTGAATCACTCGCACATGCGCACTCCTAGGGTACACTCCCACTTGGTTGCCTTCGGTAAACGGTTATTGAGTATATGATGCTTTAGTGGTCGTCCTTTTGTCTAAACAAAGATCAAAGTCCTGATTTGGAAAAGTTGCCTCAGAATGGTTGCCTCGGAATTGTTGCCTCGAATAATTGATCTAAGACATTAGGGTTACTACTAAGACGTCCTAACATTGCTTTAGTGATCGTACGTCCCTTTCGAATTGACCTTCAAACTCCAACAACGGTGCTACCTACTCACTAATAGTGGGATAGCATTGTCTAAAGGAAACGAATATAGAACAATTCTTTTTTCGAGTAGGTAGATTAGTTCTTAAGTACTTGCTCAATCCAAACAAACTTTTTCACACTTACACTCTTTTTAAACAAAGTTTTCAAAAACACTTCATTACACTCTTGAAGACAGAAGCAAGAGTTAAATCGAAGTCAAAACAAAAAAATTTCAAAACACACAAGCACACAAAGAAGCAATTTTGAAAATGATGAGCAAGTACCTAAGATCCCATAGATAACTATGGATAGAAAGGGTGCTAATACCTTCCCTTTCTATAATCTACCCCCCGTACTCAGAAATATCTCGAAAAAGGAATTTTTCTGTGCTTTTTTCCTTTCCTTGTTGGATAAAATAAAAGTCAGTGGCGACTCTTGCTTACTGCGACATTTTGCAAACAAAAATGCAAAACGCGAACCAGCATTCCTAAAAAACAGTCCCGGTTCTGGCCACCGTATCACAACTAGGAAAGACTTTATTGCTCAAAATCGTGTGCTCGAGCAGGATGTTGTGGATAATCTCAATTATGGCTTCAACACTACCGTGGAGCAGCTTAAAATCATCAACAGTGGGGTCAAGCTTGTGGTCGAAGATGTTGGGCTTTTCAATCAAGTGGTCAACGGGAAGATAATTTATCCTCCTGATGGTCATTCTGAATAAGAATAGGATGGCGAGGATGATGGGCTCCAAGATTAAGAGTCTTAGGGCCTGCTTGCCCATATGTTTATTTGGCATGCGCGTCGGCTTTTGTTTAACCGTTTTGGAAAAGGCTTTGCCCGTTTATATGAGTGCTCTTAATTTGGGCATGTGTGACCCATTTATGTACTGTATAGATAACACCAGCCTTCGTGGTCGACCTTTGAATGATTTTGTCTTGCTTCTATGTTATGTATTTCGATATTTTGTTGTTGTGTTTGACATGTTTATTTCGGTGTGGAAATCAGACAAGTGGAAATTTGTGCTCGACCTTAATTGTGGTAGACACATGTGGAGATGTGTCGACGAGGCGAATTTAGGGTCTGCATGGACGAGGCCAAGATCACAACCGGGTTCTTGACTTTGTGGCGTGAACTACCCAAGTTGGGTGTTCTGTCTATAAGTTACTTCGACGATGGAGCTCGGTCGAGGTGTCCCCGTTGGGCTAAGGTTCCGCTCGACCAATGAGTGAAAACCCACCTTTTGTTATTGGTTGGAGGCCATGTTCGTACCTCAACACGCTTCTATGGTCGAGTGAGCCTTGTTGTTTGTTAGAGAGGGTACGTCAACTGCTAAGCCTTGGTGTTTATTTGGGACTTAGGTGTAATATTATTTCAGCTTTGTAGCATTCCATGATCGAGATAGTGGTTCTCCACTTAGGTGCTTGAGGTGGTAAGCTCCATTTATTTTCGCCCCATGGATATGGTAAGGGCCTTCCCAGTTGGCGTCCAGCTTTCCTTCATGGGAATCTTTCTGATTTCTCCGCAGAACTAGGTTGTCGATCTGGAATTCGCATTTTATGACTTTGGCGTCATGACACAGAGTTATCTGCTGTTTCATTGTGGCTTCACGAAGAGATGCCCCTGATCGGATCTCTTCGACCAGGTCGAGCTCTTTCGCCTAACATGTCCTTGAGTCCTCGTAAGATAACTCTATTCGCGGCCTTAGCTTGCTCGTTCATTTGAGGGTGTTTGACGAATGTGAAGTGTTGTTTGGTGCCGAGCTTGGCAATGAAATCTTGGAAGCTTTGGTCACTGAACTGCGTCCCATTGTCGGTGACGAGCGCTTGTGGTATGCTGAAACTGGAAAGTACGTTTCGTTTGTAGAAACGAATAATGTTGTGTGATGTGATTCTGGCCAGGGCTTCGGCCTCTATCCACTTTGTGAAATAGTCGATGGCCATGATCAGGAATTTATTTTTGATATGGTCCTTATATGAACGGTTTTATGATGTCCATCCCCCACCAGGAGAATGGCCATGGGGACAACAATGTTTTGAGCTTGTGTGGGGGTGCGAGGTGCATGTTCGTGTGTCTTTGACATCTGTCACATTTTTTGACGTGCTACTTCGTATCTTGTTGCATGGTGGGCCAGTAATACCCTACTCGCAGCGCCTTTCATGCCAGGGATCTTCCGCACAAGTTTTGGGTGTTTATTCCCTTGTGGATTTCCCGTAAGATCTTGGAGATTTTAGACTCATCGAGGCATTTCAAGAATGGGATGGAGAATCCCCGTCGATAGAGCTTATGCTCGACTACTTTATAAGATAATTAAACATCAGGGTCATCCAACATGAATTGTCCCTGATGGTGTTGGTTCTTTCAATACTTGGGCGAGAAAGAGTTTCTTGGATGATAAATTTATTCCCACCTTTTTTCTTTATGCTCGCGAGTTTTGAGAGTATGTCGGCCCGAGATTTTTCTAATCATGTTAATGCCCCACATTACGAAAGGCCATGGAGCAGTCATAACATTTAGAGGTATTAGAGGTACATGAACCTTGTCGGTATAGATTTGACACTTATGGCAAGTCCTCGAGTGATGGTGACAATCAGTTTCCATTGTCGACCAATAGTAACCAGCCCTTAGAATCTTCTTCACCATAGTGTGTCCACTAGAGTGAGTCCCAAAGATACCATCATGCATGTCTTCCATGATCATCTCTACCTCCTTCTTGTCCACACACCGAAGTAGAGTAGAATCATGGTTGCGTTTGTACAGGATTCCATTGCTTAGGAAAATTTTGGTTGAAAATATTCGCAAAAATTTATTATCATTGATGGAAGCTCCTTCAGGATATTCTTGTGCTTCAAGATATATTTTCACCTCATGGAACCATGGCTTCTTCTCGTTGGTGTCTGTTGTACCCCAAATTTTCCCTCTCATTTTATCAAGATTTCCCCTCACCAGACTCCTTGAACTCCAGACAGGATTAAGGTTTTGCTCTACTCAAGACATCTCCTTGCACTGATGACCTAAATTAGGGTTTGAGTTTGCACAGGTATTTTTGGACTTCCAATGCTCAATATGACTTTCATGCTTCATGTTGGACTTACAAGATTGTCCATACCAAGTTTCAAGCCTTGAATCAAATTTTTGCCCAGTCAATTGGACAGTTGACCTAGAAATCAACTGTATTGGGGAAAAAGTCAACTGTGGCCAATTTACAGTCAAACCTCACAATTTTTTATCAACATCAACATTATAGACTCATATGAACCATTTGATCAAGTTTGGACCACAACTCCTCAAGAAATTTGATCAGATCATCAAAAGGGCAAAATGGTCATTTTTAGGGTTTTGACTGTATGAGGGCAATTTCTGATTTTTCACCTAGCCAATGGAAAATTGGGTTCAATCATGGACTCAAGGGCTCAATGGCATCATCTTTACCTATTCACAAGGTTCAAAAGATCTCAAATGCATTGGATTGACAGATGAAGTTTCCAGTCAACTGATCAAAATTTGACTGTACACTGAAAAGTCAAACTTTGACTTTTTGGTCAAAATCAAGTGCCAAGGGTCATTTTTCATCAAGATGTGTCAAAACATGAAACTTGTTCATCAAGAAACCCAATTTTGCAAATTAGGGTTTAAGATTGAAAATTTTCATAACTTAGAATTTTTCTAAGTTAAGAAATTTTCTTAATTTTTCCCAACTTTGCCCAATATTTTCACCATGATGCAATTGGATTCAAAGAAAACTTCCAACATGAAAGTTGTAGTCCTCCACAAAGTATAAAACTTTGATTCACAAAGTTTTCTGAAAAAGAAGCTTGGATCTCAAGTTATGATTTTTGGAACAAGGGTCCATGAAACTTTTAACTTAGTGAAATTTTGCCCTAGTTTAGGCAGGATTTTGACCTATCTTCATGACCATTTTTCACATAGTTCCACTTGGAATATCATAATTCATTTCAACTATGGAATGTAGAGCATGTTACAAGCTTTCTAAAAAGTCAAAGAACTCTCCAAAATTATTTGTGGTTAGGGAGAATCGAAGGCTTGAAGTTGGCAAAAACACACTTTTGATCCATGGCATGTTCATATTGATACAAGTTGCAAACTCTAATCAGACTTGTTTGTACTTGATTACAGGTCCCAAAACCCTTCCATACTCAATAATTAAATGCAAATCCATTGGTCTAAGGCTTTGTTTTGGTCATTAGAAGATTATACAATAGATTAATCCAAAAATGGTAAAAGGTAACATTGCCATTTTTGTCAAAATCTTGCTTTATGTCAAATAGAATCCTTGAGCCTTGAACAAGATCTAGTACATCACACAATATCCACCAACTTGAGGGGCCAAGATCAAAAGGTGCAGGCTGATAGATAGCCTGTACAGGCTTGTCTTACATCATTGCTTGTTTTTGCTTAAAATACAAGAAACATGTCAAATACACTACAACTTGCACATCTGTTAAGACCAACTTTTAAAAACATTTGAGAGAAGTTTCACACATACCTTTGAGCCAGAAACACGAGCCTTTGAGCCCTTAAGCCTGCCATAACACAAAATCACCTTCCATTGGCAAAACAGGGCACCCCCTACAGTTTGACTTCCATAGCAAAAACCCCTCGTGTGTTTTGCCTCAAACTGGTTCAAACACATTCCACATAACCTATCCAAGCTATCCCAACCCTTAAACACTGACTGTAACTCCATTTGCAAGGTTTACCATTTTTTATTTCAGCTTGTGCAGGTTGAGTTCTGCAGGCTTGTTCAAGCACATTCAAGGCAAACTAGGCATTGGGGGAGGTCAGAGGAAGTTCAAGCAAGCTCCCAAACACCTCATGCCTCACTGAAAAGCTCCACATTGCCATACACGAAGTCAACTGAAACAGGTTTTTGTCAACTTCCTATCTCTCTATTTAGGAATCATTAGGCTTAGGTTTGTGAATAAAAAATGTAGTATTCATAGCCATAAAGTTGTACATATGCTCAGTTTTAATTTAAGTTAATCGTGTTAAGAGAATTTGATCCATGAACTTCCTGAAAAAAATAGGTTAGAATTTAGGGCCAAAGAAATTCTCTCTGGTCTTTGAGAGTTAGATTAAGTTTCTTATATGGTTGAATTCGTCTTGAAAAATGCTACAACTTTGATGTTATGGGTTTTTGCATTAGAGCACGTATGCAGGATCTGGCATTGTGTACAGGGCACGCACATTTTTGAACAAGAGGTTGAAGATGAAGTCAGTGGGCTGGGCTTGGTTTTGGCTTTGTTTTTGACACCCCCCTCATTACTGATTGCACCCCCTAGCCCATTTCTTCATACTTTTATATTTTTTGTATTTATTTTCATTTCTGATTTTATTTTCTTATTTTCCAAACATAAAAAAATATCAAAAAATATTTTTATAAATTTTCACATTTATTTTGTATTTTATTTTTATTTTTTCTAACATAAAAATAACTTAATTAGTATATACTTTTTATTTTATTTGATGAAAACTTAAAAAATAATACATAAAAATATTATACTTTTATTTTTATTACTTATACTTAAATAATATTTTTTTCTAAATATATTTTATTTTTGTATATACATTATTTTATTTTATTGTACATAAAAATAATATATAATATATATTTGCTTTCTTAAAAGAAAATTAGGGTTTTTGCCCTTAATAAAAAAATAATCTTTTTATTTCTTTTTTTACATTAAATATTATATTTTTACATACATGAAAATAAACAAAACATTTTTTTGCATATTCATAATAGTTTGCATATTTATTTAATTTATTTATTTAAATATTGTTCATTTATTATTTGTACCAATTATTCAATTTGGATGTAATAGTAAATATTAGGGTTTTATTTTCTTGCAAATATCCCCCATTCAAAAATTGTACCCCTCTCCCCATATCAAATGTTTTAATAGTGTAGATTTATTTTACGTATTTATGCTTTCAATTATGCCATGATTAGAGATTAGGGTTTGTATGCAAAAATCCAAAATCTAACAAATAGCTTGACTAATACAAAGACAAAAAAGCATGTAAGTTGACAACACAATGCACACATGCACCCCTAGGGTTTCATCCACTTGTTGCCTTGAAAATGGCCATGTTATGCATGTTGAGTATCTTGGCAAGACAAAAACAAAACAAAAGATCATAGTCCCTCGATGACGCTATCTTGGTTGCCTATATCAAAATGATCTAGTCCATCAAAAAATTGCTAAAGATACTTAGCACAATTGCTATCATGGTCAATACGATGACCCGCGTCTGTCTTGTTTAACATCCTAATACAAGGTTGTTTATCAAATGCAATGGTAAAACAACACTGTCAAAAGGGTTAAAAACGTATAGGAAAGATCTTTGAGTAAAATAGGGTAGACAACTCTTAGTTACTTGATCAAAACTTGTAAACATCATTGCTAATTTTCAAACACACCTCACATCACACTTTCAAAACATTTCCCAAAACAAACTTTCAAAACTTTCAAAACATTGAAACATCTTTTCAAAAGATAATACACCTTTGAATACATTCAAACAAGAATCATTACAAAGGTTGCCACAACGATGGCCTCTTTTCAAAACATTTTTCAAAACCATACACAAAGCACCATTTCAAACAATTGAAAAGCAAAAGCAAGTGATCTAAACAAGTAACTAAGAGCCCATGGATAAACATGGATGAAAAGGGTGCTTGCACCTTCCCTTTTCATAATCTACTCCCCGAATCCAAGAAAATACCTCAAAGGTCTTTCCTGTGCTTTTTTATCTTTCCTTTGGATAAAATAAAAAGTCGATGGCGACTCTTGCTAAACCGAAACATTTGTGAACACAAACGCAAAACCTCAAGTCAGTTCTCCTACCGTATCACAGAATTGGCGACTCTGCTGGAGAATATATACTAAAAGTGGAGTAACCTTAGGGTTTAGATCACCTTTACATGCTTACTTTGTTTGCTTTGATTGCTTTACATTTGGTTCTATTGTTTGGGTTTGAAATCCTCTACCCGGATTTGGGAAACATTCATTGGTAAATAGCAATACGTTGTGGAAATTGTGCGGGGTATACCGACATGGTTGAAGCAATAGCTATATTAGTGCGACATATTTATGGGTACTGGTAGCCTTTGAGTCAATCAAAGAGAATACGGGGCCGCTGAGTGATGTCATGAAGCACTAATGAACTCTTATAACCTTTACTTGACCATCTTGGCCTTATTAGGGGTAGTAAGATGACCGGCTTTGGTGCAGTCTGAAGTTGGTAGATACTCGATACTACACTCATTGAGGGTTGTTTTCTTGGAATATTTCGGTCGTCAGTTAAGTGGCTAAACTGAAACAATGAACACAGAAAATAATCCAGTGATATTGAGCTCTTTAGAACCCGGTTACTATTTATAGGACAGGTTGAGTCAACTAACTTCAAGAGGGTACTTACCTATGAAACCCCATGCAAGCCTAAAAGTAGGAACTTGTGTGATTTGCTTGTACATATACTTGTGCATACATCATGATCATCATGAAGCATCATTTGCATCCACTAACCATTTCAAGGGTTTGGATCTTCATCTTTGTTCCTGCTTTGTAGGTTATGGAATCACTCCGCAGAAAAACAATTCAGGTCAACCTTGTGAGGATCCCTCCTCAACTCAAGGAGCTTGCTTCCAAGATTCTAGAGAATTCTCTCTTCAGTGAAAGACATGGTAGACTTCTCAACTTGGTCAAATCCAACATTGAAGAAGACATGGTGAAAGTTCTCTTCCAGATCTTTGACCCCCTACACCATTGCTTTACATTTCCTGATTACCAACTAGTACCTACTTTGGAGGAATTTTCTCAACTCCTGAGGATTCCTATTCTCCATCAACTACCCTACAACGGTACGGAAATAGAACCAAAGCCTGAAGATGTCGCTCAAGCCTTACACTTGCAACCATCTGATATCAAAGGTCATTGGGAAACCAAAAGTGGTGTCAAGGGTTTCTTGGCAAAGTTTCAGTTTGAGAAGGCACAAGACTGCTGGAATTCTCTAGATCTGCAAGCTTTTGAAGAGATTGTAGCACTTCTCATCTATGGGTTGGTCTTGTTCCCAAACCCTGGTCAGCTTATAGATGTGAATGCTGTCAAGATTTTCATATCTCGGAATCCTGTGCCTACATTGCTTGGGGACATCCTACACTCATTTCACACATGAACAATGAGGAAAAGAGGTGTTCTCATGTGTTGTACTCCTCTTATAGCAAGGTGGTTTATTTCTCACCTTCCCCAATCAGTCTTGAAGAATGAACAAGGCTTGAGGTGGTCACAACGATTGATGGCTCTCACACATTTTGATGTTCATTGGTATTCTCGATCCAGAGAAAATGTCATCATCATTGATCATTGTGGGGAATTCCCCAATGTCCCACTACTTGGCATTAGGGGAGGCATTACCTACAACCCCTGCTTGGCTCTGAGACAGTTTGGGTATGCCCGAAGGGATGGCCCTCATGACATGCTGATTCCAAACGTGGTTTTTGACTTCGACAACGATGCTCAAGGACTCCGACAAAGGTTTATCTGAGCTTGGAGGATGCCTAACAAAGTGGGCAGTAAGACACTGGGACACAAGAATTCCATCCCCCTTGAGCCTTACCTCAAGTGGGTACGAACCCGCGTCCAGAATCTTATGATGCCTTACCCCTACATTATGCCTATGATCAAAGAGCTTGTTATGGAAGGAGAGGTTCCATACACCCTCCTACATCCTGACATGCCAACATCATTGGAAGAATTGCAAAAGAGTTGGATACAACTCAAGGAAGAACGAAATACTTTTGAAGCCAGCTTTTACGCCAGTGAGAAGAAGGTTTTGGAACTTACTCGTCAACTCCATGAAGAGCAGACTCTTAACACCTACATCACACCAAAGAGGATACGCAACGTCTTTTTACATTAAGAATTTTGTAATGTTTTGCCCATGGGGCATTTATGTACTAACAAATTTCTTCTTATTAATATGACGTGTGTTCTTTTTGTTTGCAACAACTTTGAATTTCTGAATCCTTGAATGCATTACATGAATACATATCATTCATCATATGCATAAACAGGTCTTCACACCAGGTTTCCTTATCTTTCTGCTGTTTATTTCAGCAAGATGGATATAGAGCAGACGGTCAAAGATCTGCAAGCACAGAATTCGCAATTCCAACAACTCCTCATGACCTTGGCAAAGGGTCAAGAGGACCTTAAAGCACTGTTAGAGAAGGAAAAGGAAAAAGAAAAGAAGAAAAAGAAAAGAATTGGTGTGGCCACTATGGGAAGAAGATTTGAGAACCAAGTTAGGAGAGTCCTGGATTTCCCCTCGACGTCTGATGAAGGGGTTGGCAAAGGAAAAGGAGCTGCGGTACCTTCCGATTATGAGGTTGAAGAGGAAGAAGAAGAAGAGGATGAAGATTACTCTGAGCAGCAGTACCCTCCGGCGGACGATAAGTATAAAAATTTGGAAGATCGGCTGGTAGGCATGGAGGTGCAAAGAGTACCTGGGTTGGATTTTGAAGAACTAGGGTTGGTTGCTGGGATCGTCATTCCCCCCAAGTTCAAAGTTCCCACGTTTGCTAAATACGATGGTTTGTCCTGTCCGAAGATGCATCTGCGGTCCTACGTCAGAAAGATCCAACCTCGCTCTTTTGATAAGGATCTGTGGGTCCACTTTTTTCAAGATAGTTTGTCAGGTACGCAATTGGACTGGTTCTATCAGCTTGAGAGATCTGATGTACATAACTGGGAGGACTTGGCTGCTGCTTTCTATCGATAATATCAATACAACGCAGATTTAGCACCTACTCGTACTCAAATACAAAGTATGGGTATGGTTTCTAATTAGGGCTTTAAGGAGTATGCCCAGAAGTGGCGGTATTTGGCTGGAAGGGTGCAGCCACCATTGTCTGAAAGAGAGCTGGTTGATATGTTTTTGGGGACCCTGTCAGGTCCATTCTTTAATCACTTGATCGGGAGCTCATATGCAGGGTTCACTGAGCTAATTCTGACGGGTGAAAGGGTCGAAGCTGGCATTAAGAGCGATAAAATTTAGAAGGATGCATCTACTTCCGCCGTTATCAAGAAGACCTTTCCAACCAAGAAGGAAGTTTCTGTTGTTTACACCCATAGAAATCAGGGAAGAATAGAGCGTCGACCAGCGGTGGGGGCTGTGATGATTCAGAACTCTTCAGTCGATCAACCTCGAAGCAGTCAACCCCGAGCTAACCAACAAAGGGTAGAAAGGCCACAACGGTAATTCACCCGGATCAATATGACACCTGCTCAGGTTCTCCCTCATCTGTTAAAGTTAAACCTTGCAAACTTAAAAGAAGCGCCGAAAAACCCAAATACCTCTTCTCCCTACTATCATTCCAATACAAAGTGTGCATATCATTCGAACAGTGTGGGGCACAACACCAACAACTGTTGGGCCCTTAAAAACAAGATCCAAGATTTAATAGATGCCAAGGAGGTGGAGTTTGATGCCCCCAAAAAACCTAATGTGATATCCGCTCCTATGCCAAAACATGGTCATAATGTCCATGCTATTGTAGAAGATCTTCATGTTACTGTTGTTGATGACTTAATGACTCTGTTGCCAATGATCAAGATGAATCTGTTGAAAGCCGGGATTTTTTCGGGCTGTGAAAAAGATTGTTACTTTTATTCAACCTTGCAATCTGACTGTCCGCTATTGAAGTCAGGCATCCAACGCCTGATGGATACTCAAGAAATCCTCTTCAAGAAAACTTATGTTACTCCTGTTACTCCTGTTACTCCAATCAATGATGTTGCTATAATCACCATTTCCGACAATCTTTCCAAGGTCTCCAAAAGACCTGTTATGATTACACCCGATCCAAAGTGTGTACCGCTGAAGATTACTATGCCGGGGCCTATCACATATAAGTCCAACAAGACAATACCGTGGAATTATGGAGGAGAGATCTTCTACCACGGTGTTAAGCAGATCGAATCAGTTGAATAAAGTTCCGATGAAGAAACTCCTGACATAGGAAATATTGCGGGGACAAGTAAGATCACTCGTAGCGGAAGAATCTTCTCTCCGGAGATTTCTCCTCCAAGGGCGATCTTAGGACCCTCAAGTGCTCATGTTCCAGTCAAGATATCTGTGCGAAGTCCAGTTATTGAAGAAATTGTTACTCCCGAAGCTATACCCTCTGTTGTTACTACTGATAAAGGTAAGGGGATCATGAAGCGCCCGTCAGGACGAGGGCTTAGACTTTGGTTATCCCCGAGACCACCCAAAAGGAAATGGATGAGATTTTAAAGATAATTAAGAAAAGCGACTATGATGTCGTAGAGCAGATGGGGCAAACCCCTTCAAAAATATTTATGCTGGCTCTATTACTCTGCTCCGAGGCTCATGCCAAAGCCTTGATCATATACCTGAAGATGGCGCACGTGCCTCAAGAAACTTCTGCGGATCAGTTTCAAGAGTGTGTAGCCAGCCTTATAGCCGACAATGGTCTTGGCTTCTCTAACACTGATCTAACATCTAAGGGAAGAAAGCATAATGATGCGCTGCATGTCTCGGTAGAGTGCAGAGGGACCACACTTGCTCACGTTTTGGTTGATACCGGTTCATCTTTAAATGTCCTACCAAAGAAAGCATTGGACATGCTAGACTGTGAAGGTTTGACCTTAAAGCCCAGTAATATCATTGTTAAAGCCTTCGACGGTTCTAAGAGGATGGTTCACGGAGAAGTGGACATCCCAATTAAGGTGGGAACGGAAATTTTCAACTCGACATTTTATGTGATGGACATCCGTCCTTCATATTCATGCTTGTTGGGAAGGCCATGGATCCACAACGCTGGGGCAGTCACTTCTTCTCTACACCAAATGTTAAAATATCCAGTCCAGCATAAAATCGTAACAGTTCATGGTGAGGAGGAGTATATGATAAGCCACCTTAACTCTTTCCGCTACGTGGAGTTAGATGGTGAATTCATAGAAACACCTTTCCAACACTTTGAAGAGGTTTCTCCTGAAGTTGCGGTAACCAAGACAACGACTACTGTGCCCATCATTACCAAACCTGTGTCCCGGATGTCATCCCTTAAAGATGCAGAGTCTGTGATCAATGAAGGAGGAAGCACATTATGGGGTCAACTGCCAGATTTTCCTTACAAGACAAATAAGTTCGGTTTGGGTTTCACTGCTGCTAGTCAGAAGGATGTGTGTCGCTCCCGGGCTGGAGGACCTCCATTTAAAATCACTCATCATGGAGTTCATGCTTTAGAGGATGATGAAGAAGGAAGCAATTTTGAAGACTGGATCTTTCCAACCATTGAAGGAGGATTGAACAACTGGGAGGCGAAAGACTTTGTTCCCATTACTATCATCAATCAGTAATTTATCTTTTGAACATTTTCTGTTGGTTTGTAATAACTTTTAAACAATTCTTACACTTTTTTCCTTATGCCTTACCCGGGGCATATAGGTCCATTTGTAAGGGTTTTGATTCTCCATTTTCATATGCCATTTTTAATGAATCATGGACGTTTTCATATATAAACTTTGTGTTCATTTTCTTTCTTTTTACATTTTATTTTGTTTAAAGGTGGCTATCCCTTACACACACACACACTCACAAAATGCAGGTACCCATCCACTCCGGATTCCATGGGTAAGAATTCTTCTATGGCCTTCAGTGACTCTGAAGATCTGGTCAATCATGCCGAATACGAAGGTGATGAAGACTGTGAAGTGCCTGTAGAGTTGGCTAGACTTTTGCAACAAGAAGAAAGGGCTATTCTGCCCCATGAAGAGTTGTTAGAGACTATCAATTTGGGAACAGAGGAAGACAGAAAAGAGGTTAAAGTGGGTGCCAACCTAGAGCCAAGTGTCAAAGAGCGCTTAGTTCAGCTGTTGAATGAATATGTTGAGATCTTCGCCTGGTCCTATGAAGACATGCCGGGACTGGATACAGATATTGTGGTTCACCGTCTCCCTACAAGAGAAGATTGTCCACCAATCAAACAGAAAGTTCGCCGCATGAGGCCCGACATGTATGAAAAGATCAAAGTTGAAGTGATGAAGCAGTTCAATGTTGGCTTTCTTGCTGTTACTTCCTATCCACAATGGGTTGCTAACATTGTGCCCGTGCCTAAGAAGGACGACAAAGTCAGAATGTGCATGGACTACTGAGACTTAAACAGGGCTAGCCCTAAAGATGATTTTCCACTACCACACATTGACATCTTGGTTCACAACACAACTCAACACAAGGTATTCTCTTTCATGGACGGATTTTCAGGGTACAACCAGATCAAAATGGCCCCCGAAGACATGGAGAAGACTACTTTTGTTACGCAGTGGGGTACCTTCTACTATAAAGTGATGCCATTCGGACTGAAGAATGTCGGGGCAACCTATCAGCGAGCCATGGTAGCTTTGTTTCATGACATGATACATCATGAGATTGAAGTCTACATAGACGACATGATAGCCCGTTCACAGACAGAAGAAGAACACCTCGACCATCTGCAAAAGCTGTTCGTCAGGTTAAAGGAATACAAACTCAGACTGAACCCTAGCAAGTGCACTTTCGGAGTCAGGTCCGGTAAACTTTTAGGATTCATTGTCAGTAACAAAGGCATCGAGGTTGATCCTACCAAAGTCAAAGCTATACGAGAAATGCCTGCCCCCCGCACTGAAAAGGAGGTCAGAGGTTTCTTGGGACGCTTAAACTATATTGCAAGGTTCATTTCTCACCTAACATCTACCTGTGAACCAATCTTCAAACTGTTGAAGAAAGATCAGGTGATTAAATGGAATGATGACTGTCAAGTTGCTTTCGATAAGATCAAGGAGTATTTGCTGGAACCTCCTATCTTGATGCCATCCGTAGAAGGAAGGCCTTTAATCATGTATCTGACTGTCTTAGATAATTCAATAGGGTGCGTACTGGGCCAACATGACGAGTCTGGCAGAAAAGAGAATGCCATTTATTACCTTAGCAAAAAGTTTACCGACTGTGAGACTTGCTGCTCACTGCTCGAGAAAACTTGCTGCGCTTTGGTATGGGATGCTCACCGGCTAAGGCAGTATATGTTGACACATACCACTTTACTGATTTCTAAGATGGATCTGATCAAGTACATCTTCGAGAAACCTGCTCTATCCGGAAGAATCGCTAGATGGCAGATGATCCTCACCGAATATGATATACAGTACACGACCCAAAAATCCATAAAGGGGAGTGTGCTAGCCGGTCATCTGGCCCATCAAGCTGTCGAAGATTACCAATCCATGAGGTTCGACTTTCCCGACGAGGATATCATGACTTTGGATAACATTGAAGAGAACAGACCGTATGACGGACCTGAACAAGGATCCCGATGGACTCTGTACTTTGATGGTGCCTCCAACGCACTTGGAAACGGTATCAGCGCAGTGCTTATCTCTCCAGAAGGTTGCCATACACCTTTCACTGCTAGGCTCTACTTCAGCTGCACCAACAACATGGCCGAATATGAAGCTTGTATCTTTGGTCTCAAGACTGCTATTGACTTGGGAATCAAATATTTGATTGTATTTGGGGACTCAGCTTTGGTTATTAGTCAAATCAAAGGAGATTGGGATACTAGGCACCCTAACCTCATCCCTTATAAAGAACATGTCTTGACATTGTTACCACATTTCGAGCAGATCACCTTCGAGCACTTCCCACGAGAAGAGAATCAGCTAGTAGATGCACTAGCTACAATGTCATCCATGTTTAAACTTAATTGGGATAATGAGGCACCTCAAATCACCATTGAACGAATGGACGAACCTGCACATTGTCACGAGATTAATACCGAAGAAGTAGTGTACCGACCTTGGTTCCATGACATCAAAAGGTATCTCGAAGCACAAGAATACCCTGAAGGAGCTTCAGTCAATGAAAAAAAGTTCTTAGGGAGGTTCGCTGCCAAGTTCATTCTGAGCAATGGTATCCTATACAAGCGCAATCTTGATTGTGTCCTACTCCGTTGTGTGGACAAGGTTGAAGCTGAGCAAATCATGGCTGAACTACATAATGGCACCTTTGGCACCCACTCAAGTGGTCATACGATGGCTAAGAAGATTCTACAGGCAAGCTACTACTAGTCTACCATGGAAGCTGATTGTCATCAACATTCCCGTACTTGTCACAAATGCCAAATCTATGCTGACAAGGTACATATTCCCCCAGTTCCTCTCAATGTCTTAACAGCTCCTTGGCCCTTCGCGATGTGGGGAATCGACATGATTGGAGAGATCAAGCCTACTGCATCCAATGGACACCTTTTCATCCTGGTGGCCATTGATTACTTTACCAAGTGGGTCGAAGAAGCTTCCTTCGCCTCTGTTACAAAGAATGTGGTTGCCCGCTTCATCAAGCAGAACCTCATATGCCGGTATGGTATCCCCGACAGGATTATCACTGACAATGGTACAAATTTGAATAATACTATGATCACCGCTCTGTGCGAGCAGTTCAAGATTCAACATCACAATTCATCTCCCTATCGTCCTAAGATGAACGGTGTTGTCGAAGCTGCAAAAAAAAATATCAAGAAGATCATTCAAAAGATGACAGTCACCTACAAGGACTGGCATGAGATGTTACCATTTGCTCTGCACGGGTACTGTACCACGGCACGCACTTTAACCGGGGTAACACCTTTTTCTTTGGTATACAGCATGGAAGCTGTTTTACCTATCGAGGTTCAGATTCCCTCCTTGAGAATTATGAAGGATGCTGGTTTGAATGAAGACGATTGGATTCAAACCCGGCTTGATCAAGTTAACTTGATTGACGAGAAGCGACTTACTGTTGTTTGCCATGGTCAGGCGTATCAGAAACTTATGATCAAGGCCTTCAACAAGAAAGTCAAGAGATAAGTATATCAAGTCGGGGACCTTGTAATCAAGCGAATCATCTTTCCGCAAAGTGATCCCAGGGGCAAATGGACTCCTACTTACGAAGGACCGTTTGTGATCAAAAACATCTTTTTTGGTGGGGCAATGATCTTGACCACCATGGACGGTGATGACTTGCTTCACCCTGCGAATGCAGACATAGTTAAAAGATACTACGCATAAAATGACCCGACAAGTTGAAAACCCGAAAGGGCGACTTGGGAAAAAATGGGCATCCCGGTGAATCGAAAACCCGAAAGGGCGGTTCAGGAAAAAATTAGGGATAGATAAAAAAATTTGTACACCCGGCAAGTTGAAAACCCGAAAGGGCGACTTGGGCAAAAAAGGGTTTCCCGGTGGATCGAAAACCCGAAAGGGCGGTCCAGGCAAAAGTTAGGGAATTAAAGCGTATGACTATGTCTCGTCGGATCACTTTAAGGACAATCTCTTCACGGACAAGCTCCAAGCTTATGATCAATCCAATCCAATCATATAGCAGAATGGGAACCCCATGGAATTGTTACACATAGCCATCTTTCTTTGTATAAAATTTTTCTCATTTTTACAACAACATTCTCTTACTAGGATGTCTATCTCCTTTGTACAAAATAATTACACAAAGTTAATATAAAGATACTTCAAAGTGCATAAATTTGTTTTCCTTTTCTTTCTTTTTTACACTTGTGTTTTATTTGAAAACGTCCAATGATTTATTAAATGAGCATATGCATTTGAATATAATCACTGCTTACAAATAAAACAAAATGAGAAAGGATAATTACTGATAGGTTGAAAGTATAAGAAAACGTATTTAGGCTATTCCAGAAGAAATTCCCTGCAGTACATCATCCAGATCCTCAACAGAGTTGAAGCTTTGAAATATATATCCCCAGCGGAGTTAAGTTTAAAAATCCCCATCAAATTTGAGTTTCCAAACTCCCAATCCCCAGCGGAGCCAGAAAACTTTGAACTGCAAACCCTCAGCGAAGATAAAACTTTCTTCCCCAACAGAGTCCAAAACTTAAACCTTTAAACCCTGGTGGAAGACCATCCAGTTTCCTCCAATTCCCCAGCAAGTTATCTTAAAGCTTGGAAGTCAACCAGATAACAGTTAACTTTTGTTGTATCCCCAACCAAGGATAATTCCTTAGAAGATTGGCATACTCCCAAGCTCCAGATACCCTTCACAGAATGAAGATTCTCATTCTTAAAACCCCAGAAGATTGACATACACCCAACCTCCTGATACCCTTAACAGAATGAAGATTCTCATTCTTAAAACCGTAGAATATTGGCATACTCCCAAGCTCCTGATACCCTTAACAGAATGAAGATTCTCATTCTTAAAACCCCAGAAGATTGACATACACCCAACCTCCTGATGCCCTTAACGGAATGAAGATTCTCATTCTTGAAACCTCAGTAGATTGGCATACACCCAACCTCCTGACCCAAACGCCTTAATGAAGATTCTCATTCTTGCTTCCTCAATAGATTGGCATACAACCCAAGCTTTTGAAAACTCTCCAACAGAATAAGCTTTCTCCCCACAGGTTTATTTCCCAGCATAACAAAGATTCTTGTTCTCATTTCTCCAGTTGAAGCCTCCCAGGTTTTAATTCCCCAGTAGAGATCGTCAGGGTTTTCTTTATTCCCCAAAAAGTCGTGAAGGATTCTCACATCCCCACAGAAGTTTTCAAAGTTCTTGTTCATCCCCACAAGTCACCAAGGATTTTCTATCCCCAACAACGGTCAAGGATTTATTTTCCCCGGCAGCAGTCAAAGATTTCATTATATCCAGCTATCAATGATTTATTTTCCTCAGCAAGACAGCTAATCAGCTTACATACACATACATTACATTCATATATCATAAACATTGATAGAACACATTTTATTGCATCATACATGTCATGCAACATAACTTTGTGTTTTAGCTAACATTTTACCCTTTTCAGGATAAGATTAAAAGTTACCTTTAACAAATGTTCAAAGATTTCAGATACAATATGGATACACCTCAGACACGGAGGTCATTCTACTACTCATTCAGACTTCAACAATCATATATATACTAGATACGCTCCAGACACGGAAGCCATTCTATTTCTCATTCAGATTCAACTATCAACTTCAGGTTCAGATGCACTCCAGACACAGAAGTCATTCTGACACGTGTCCAGATTTCAGTTACAGTAAGGATGCACTCCAGACACGGAAATCATTCTGCTACTCATACAAAATCTCAACTTCATATACAGTCCATATACGCTCCAGACACGGTTGCCATTCTGTCACTCATTCGGAATTTATCCCCAGCCCAGAGATGCTCCATACACGGATGTTTTTTCTGTCGCCCATTCAGAATTCAGATACAATACAGATACACTCCAGACACGGCAGCCATTCTGATATTCATTCAAGAATCAAATAACAGTTATAGCTCGGATATGCTCTAGACACGGACACCGTTCCTTTGCTCATACGAATCCAATCTCCAGATACAACTCAGATACATTCCAGATATGGATACCATTCTGATATTCATTCTCCTGGTTCTCAACAAACAAGTCTTGGATGGAATCTTTAAGCCCATCTCCAGCAAGATTCTACCATCTTCAAATGGCATCTTTAAGCCCATTCCCTCAGCTACATTTTGACGAGTGCAAATTTACGGGCACTCTAGTGTCCAATTATCTTTTACCTTCGAGTCACGAAAGGCAAACTCTCTAATCTAACTCTTCAGGTTCAAGAAGATTTAACAGGGGCAGTTGTTGTACCCTAAAATTTGCCCTCTCATTTTATCAAGATTTCCCCTCACCAGACTCCTTAAACTCCAGACAGGATTAGGGTTTTGCTCTGCTCAAGACATCTCCTTGCACTGATGACCTAAATTAGGGTTTGAGTTTGCACAAGGATTTTTGGACTTCCAATGCTCAATATGACTTTCATGCTTCATGTTGGACTTATAAGATTGTCCATACCAAGTTTCAAGCCTTGAATCAAATTTTTGCCCAGTCAATTGGACAGTTGACCTAGAAATCAACTGTATTGGGGAAAAAGTCAGTTGTGGCCAATTTATAGTCAAACCTCACAATTTTTGATCCACATCAACATTATAGACTCATATGAACCATTTTATCAAGTTTGGACCACAACTCCTCAAGAAATTTGATTAGATCATCAAAAGGGCAAAATGGTCATTTTTAGGGTTTTGACTGTATGAGGGCAATTTCTGATTTTTCACCTAGCCAATGGAAAATTGGGTTCAAGCATGGACTCAAGGGCTCAATGGAATCATCTTTACCTATTCACAAGGTTCAAAAGATCTCAAATGCATTGGATTGACAGATGAATTTTCCAGTCAACTGATCAAAATTTGACTGTACACTGAAAAGTCAAACTTTGACTTTTTGGTCAAAATCAAGTGCCAAGGGTCATTTTTCATCAATATGTGTCAAAACATGAAACTTGTTCATCAAAAAACCCAATTTTGCAAGTTAGGGTTTAAGATTAAAAAATTTCATAACTTAGAATTTTTCTAAGTTATGAAATTTTCTTAATTTTTCCCATCTTTGCCCAACATTTTCACCATGATGTAATTGGATTCAAACAAAACTTCCAACATGAAAGTTGTAGTCCTCTACAAAGTCTACAACTTTGATTCACAAAGTTTTCCCAAAAGAAGCTTGGATCTCAAGTTATGATTTTTGGAACAAGGGTACATGAACAAGGGTCCTGTACAGGCTTGTCTTGCATCATTGCTTGTTTTTGCTTAAAATATAAGAAACATGTCAAATACACTACAACTTGCACATCTGTTAAGACCAACTTTTAAAAACATTTGAGAGAAGTTTCACACATCCCTTTGAGCCAGAAACACGAGCCTTTGAGCCCTTAAGCCTGCCATAGCACAAAATCACCTTCTACTGGCAAAACAGGGAACCCCCTGTAGTTTGACTTCCATAGCAAAAACCCCTCGTGCGTTTTGCCTCAAACTGGTTCAAACACATTCCACATAACCTATCCAAGCTATCCCAACCCTTAAACATTGACTGTAACTCCATTTGCAAGGTTTACAATTTTTGATTTCAGCTTGTGCAGGTTGAGTTCTTTAGGATTGTTCAAGCACATTCAAGGCAAACTAGGCATTAGGGAAGGTAATAGGAAGTTCAAGCAAGCTCCCAAACACCCCAGGCCTCACTAAAAAGCTCCACATTGCCATACAAGAAGTCAATTGAAACAGGTTTTTATCAACTTCCTATCTCTCTATTTAGGAATCATTAGGCTTAGGTTTGTGAATAAAAAATGTAGTATTCATAGCCATAAAGTTGTACATATGCTCAGTTTTCATTTAAGTTAATCGTGTTAAGAGAATTTGATCCATGAACTTCCTGAAAAAATTAGGTTAGAATTTAGGGCCAGAGAAATTCTCTTTGGTCTTTGAGAGTTAGATTAAGTTTCTTATATGGTTGAATTCGTCTTGAAAAATGCTACAACTTTGATGTTATGGGTTTTTGCATTAGAGCACGTATGCAGGATCTGTCATTGTGTACAGGGCGCGCGCGTTTTTGAACAAGAGGTTGAAGATGAAGTCAGTGGGCTGGGCTTGGTCTGGCTTTGTTTTTGACACCCCCCTCATTACTGACTGCACCCCCTGGCCTATTTCTTCATATTTTTATATTTTTTGTATTTATTTTCATTTCTGATTTTATTTTCTTATTTTCCAAACATAAAAAAATATCAAAAAATATTTTTATAAATTTTCACATTTATTTTGTATTTTATTTTTATTTTTTCTAACATAAAAATAACTTAATTAGTATATACTTTTTATTTTATTTGATGAAAACTTAAAAAATAATACATAAAAATATTATACTTTTATTTTTATTACTTATACTTAAATAATATTTTTTTAAAATATATTTTATTTTTGTATATACATTATTTTATTTTATTGTACATAAAAATAATATATAATATATATTTGCTTTCTTAAAAGAAAATTAGGGTTTTTGCCCTTAATAAAAAAATAATCTTTTTATTTCTTTTTTTACATTAAATATTATATTTTTACATACATGAAAATAAAAAAAAAACATTTTTTGCATATTCATAATAGTTTGCATATTTATTTAATTTATTTATTTAAATATTGTTCATTTTTTATTTGTACTAATTATTCAATTTGGATGTAATAGTAAATATTAGGGTTTTATTTTCTTGCAAATATCCCCCATTCAAAAATTGTACCCCTCTCCCCATATCAAATGTTGTAATAGTGTAGATTTATTTTACGCATTTATGCTTTCAATTATGCCATGATTAGAGATTAGGGTTTGTATGCAAAAATCCAAAATCAAACAAATAACTTGACTAATACAAAGACAAAAAAGCATGTAAGTTGACAACACAATGCACACATGCACCCCTAGGGTTTCATCCACTTGTTGCCTTGAAAATGGCCATGTTATGCATGTTGAGTATCTTGGCAAGACAAAAACAAAACAAAAGATCATAGTCCCTCGATGACGCTATCTTGGTTGCCTATATCAAAATGATCTAGTCCCTCAAAAAATTGCTAAAGATACTTAGCACAATTGCTATCATGGTCAATACGATGACCCGCACCTGTCCCGTTTAACATCCTAATACAAGGTTGTTTACCAAATGCAATGGTAAAACAACACTGTCAAAAGGGTTAAAAACGTATAGGAAAGATCTTTGAGTAAAATAGGGTAGACAACTCTTAGTTACTTGATCAAAACTTGTAAACATCATTGCTAATTTTCAAACACACCTCACATCACACTTTCAAAACATTTCCCAAAACAAACTTTCAAAACTTTCAAAACATTGAAACATATTTTCAAAAGACAATACACCTTTGAATACATTCAAACAAGAATCATTATAAAGGTTGCCACAACGATGGCCTCTTTTCAAAACATTTTTCAAAACCACACACAAAGCACCATTTCAAACAATTGAAAAGAAAAAGCAAGTGATCTAAACAACTAACTAAGAGCCAATGGATAACCATGGATGAAAAGGGTGCTTGCACCTTCCCTTTTCATAATCTACTCCCCGAACCCAAGAAAATACCTCAAAGGTATTTCCTGTGCTTTTTGACCTTTCCTTTGGATAAAATAAAAAGTCGGTGGCGACTCTTGCTAAACTGAAACATTTGCGAACACAAACGCAAAACCTCAAGTCAGTTCTCCCACCGTATCACAATGTCAATCTCACAGCAGTGCACTAGTTCGTCAAATCTTTTGATTGTAATTCTAGGAGCCTCATTGTCCCAATTGACCTTGAACATAGATGACATTGTTGCTAGGGCATCTGCCAACTGATTTTCTTCTCTTGGGAAGTGTTCAAAGGTGACCTCCTCGAAGTATGGAATTAGGGTTAACACAAACTCTTTGTAAGGAATTAGGTTAGGATGCTTGGTATATCATTCTCCCTTGACTTGACTAATTATTAAAGCAGAGTCTCCGTACACATCCAAGAACTTAATTCTTAGGTCGATAGCAGCCTTTAGACCTAAGATGCATGCCTCGTACTCAGCCATGTTGTTCGTACAGTCGAAGTACAATCTAGCGTTGAAAGGTGTATGGTAATCTTCAGGAGAAATAATCATAGCACCAATACCTCTACCCAAAGCATTGGAAGCTCCATCAAAAACCATAGTCCATCAAGATCCTTATTTAGGTCCGTCATATGGTCCAGGATTTTCAGTCAGTTACTAGCATGATATTCTTGTTTGGGAAATAAAAGTTCATGGATTGGTAGTCGTCAACAACTTGATGTGCCAAATGATCTGCCAGCACACTTCCTTTGATTGCGTTTTATGTAGTGTATTGGATATCATATTCGGTCAGAATCATTTTCCATCTAGTTATTCGTATGGAGAGAGCCGACTTCTCGAAGATATACTTGATAGGGTTCATCTTATAAATCAATAAAGTGGCGTGATTCAACATATATTGTCTTAGCCGATGAGCAGTCCATGCCAGAGCGCAACAAGTTTTCTTGAGCAGTGAATATCTAGTTTCACAGTTGGTAAACTTTTTGCTCAGGTAGTATATTGCATGCTCTTTCCGGCCAGACTCGTCATGTTGTCCCAACACACACCCCTTTGAATTCTCTAATACAGTCAAGTACATAATCAGAGGTCTTCCTTCAACTGGAGGCATCAGAATGAGAGGTTCTTGTAAATATTCCTTGATCTTGTCAAAGGCTGCTTGGCAGTCGTCGTTCCATCTGACTACTTGATCTTTCTTCAAGAGATTGAAGATTGTCTCACAAGTAGTATTAGGTGAGATATGAATCGAGCAATGTAGTTAAGTCGACCCAAGAAACCTTTGACTTCCTTCTCAGAGCAGGGAGCTGGAATTTCTTGTATGGCTTTAACCTTCGCAGGATCAACTTCAATGCCTTTGCTACTGACGACAAAACCTAAGAGTTTTCTAGATCTTACTTTGAAAGTGAATTTGTTAGGATTCAACCTCAATTTGTAATTCTTCAACCTCTTAAACAGCTTGTGTAAGTGATCAAGGTGCTCTTCTTCAGTATGCGACCTTGAAATCTTATCATCCACATAGACCTCTATTTCATGATGGATCATATCATGAAATAAGGATACCATAGCTTGTTTATATGTTGCCCCTTAATTTTTCAAGCCAAACATCATTACCTTGTAACAAAAGGTGCCCCATTGTGTAACAAAGTTGGTCTTCTCCATATCCTCGGGAGCCATCTTATTTTGATTGTAGCCAGAGAAGCCATCCATGAAACAGAAGACTTTATGTTAAGCTGTATTGTCGACCAAGACATCAATATGCGGTAGTGGGAAATCATCTTTGGGGCTTGCCCTATTCAAATCTCTATAGTCTACGCACATACGGACCTTTCCATCCTTCTTTGGTACGAGGACCACATTTGCCACCCATTGGAGATAGGATGTTACTGCTAGGAAACCTGCATTGAATTGCTTCATTACCTCAGCTTTTATTTTCTCAGACATGTTTGGCTGTATATGACGAACCTTTTGCTTGACTGGAGGAAGATCTTCCTTTGTTGGTAGATGATGAACCACAATATCAGTATCCAGCCCCGACATATCTTCATACGACCAAGCAAACACTTCAACATAGTCATATAGCATCTGGACCAATATGCCTTTGATACCGTCTTCCAAGTTGGCACCGATCTTGGCCTCTTTCTTGTCTGTCTCGGTATATAGGTTGATTACTTCAACTGGGTCCTAATGAGGTTGAATGGTTTTTTCTTCTTGCATCAGAAGTCTGGCTAGTTCCCTAGGTATTTAACAATCTTCTTTGCATTCGTCCTCGGCTTGGTAGATTGGATGTTCAAATTCATAGAGGGCAATAGCAAAGTCGTTATCGACGAGATCTAGAGTGGATGTGGATCTGCAAATGTGTGTGTGTGTGCATGTAATATTACATGACTATTTTGAAAATGTAATAAAATGAAAAAAAATATAATGAGCACAAAATTTGAATGCAAAAGAGTCAAATGTTTTTCATTAAATGATCATATGGCATATGAAAATGAACAAACCCTTAACAAATGGACCATAGTTCCCCGGGTAAGGCACATGGATTAAAGTCATTATTTTAATAAAATTACAGATAAAAGTTCTTGAATGAATAAAACAGTAAAAGGTAATTACTCCTCGTTAAAGGAGATGGGAATGAAATTCTCGGCACGCCAGTTGTTGAGTCCTTCACCGACAGTCGGGTAGATCCAGTCATCAAAATCACAGTCGTTGTCGGAGTCTTCAAGAGCATCCACCTCATGATCGCTGATGCGAAGAGGTGGTTTTTCTAAGCGAGCCCGTCTGACCTCCTTTTGAGCTGCGACATTGAAACCCAAACCAAACTTGTATGCTTTGAAAAGAATGTCAGGGAGTTGTCTCCAATTTGTAATACTTCCATCTTCAATCAAGGCACGAGCGTCTTTGAGGAAAGCCATCATCGGCACATCTTTGTCAGCTTTCGGAATGTAAGAAGAAATTTTGGTGGAGGCAACCATAAAAGGGACTACTTCAAAGGGTTGGAAAGGAGTCTCTATAAACTCACCATCCATTTCCACATACTTGAACGAATTCAGAGGGCTAACTATGAATTCTTCTTCACCACAGATAGTAATAATCTTTCCTTTGACTGGATATTTCAACTTTTGGTGAAGGGTGGACGTCACTACTCCTGCCCCATGTATCCAAGGGCGCCCAAGTAGACAAGAGTAAGCGGGACAGATGTCCATCACATAAAAGGTAGAGTTGAAAACTTGTGAACCAAATTTAATGGGGAGATCAAATTCTCCAAGTACCATCCTCTTGGATCCATCAAAAGCCCTTACAACTATGTCACTTGGATTTAATGTCAAACCATCATAATCCAACTGTTCTAAGGCACCTTTGGGTAAGACATTTAGAGAGGACCCTGTATCCACCAAGACATGGGCCAGAGTAGTTACTTTACATTCAATAGAGACATGCAAAGCCTTGTTTTGATTTCTTCCAACTGGTGTTAGGTCAGCATCAGAGAACCCTAATCCGTTATCAGCAATCAAACTCACCACACAATTTTCAAATTGGTCGGCCGTGGTCTCTTGAGGAACATGTGCTTTCTTTAAAATTTTGATCAATGCTTAAGCATGAGCATCAGAGCAAAGTAACAAAGATAACATGGAGATCTTGGAGGGGTTTTCCCCAGCTTCTCTACTATCTTAAAATCACTCTTCTTTATGATCTCCAAAATATCCTCCATTTCATGGGTGGAGCTCGGTAGCAATATTTTTGGCAGTCGCCTCCATTCTGACAGACTCAATTGTCTTTTCTTTATCCCTAGCGTCAGTGCTAGTTTTATCAACGGTAATGCGAACAGGTGTAGCTGTGGTAGTTAGAGGTGAAATGTTAGGAGAAAAGATTCTCCCCGTCCTTGTCACCTTGCTAGAACCAGTAATATTGGCAACGTCATCAGTTTTGTCTTCACTAACCCAGGAGTCTTGCTTAATCCTATCATAGTATACTTCAGCATCGTAATTCCAAGGTACTAATTTATCGGAAGAATAAGGAATTGGCCCTGGTGCGGTAATTATCAAGGGGGAAATTGTTGGTTCGTTGGAAATCCTAATAGGACCTTTTGAGGAGATCCTAATAGATTTGTTGGATATTATGATGATGGAAACATCTTCAGCTTTATCAGTCAAACTTTTTATGTCCGGAGTTCTTTCAAACAAAATCTTGTGGCTATCTATTAGGCGTTGGGCACCCTTTTTCAGCCATTCGCATCCATTAACTTGTTTGGCACAACAGCAACAGTCTTTTAAACAACCAGGGAAAACCCCAACTCTCGACAAATTTTCTTTAACAATGGTCAGTGGAGTAGTCAAATCTTCAATGGAGGAAACAAAAGCAGTGTCTTCAATTGTATTGACACCTTTTCCATGATTTGGCATTGGTGCAGTTATAACATTCGAAGTTATAGGTGGATCAAACTTAATATTTTTATTATCGATAAAGTCTTGAATCTTGTTTTTTAGAGCCCAACATTGATCAATATCATTCCTGGGGCTATTGGAGTAATAGGAACATTTGGCGTTAAGATTGTATTTCAGAGATGAAACATTGGGATTTGATGGTGGATCACGCAATGTTACCAAGTTGTCCTTCAACAGGTGTTGCAAGGCTTGGGACAGTGTCATGTTAATCCTTGTGAATTGTCTTCTTGGAACCTCAGGCCTTTGATGGTTGGCTTGTTATGGTCTTTGATAAGAGGGTGGATTGGAGATCAAAACAACATCAATAGATTGGCGATGGTCTTTTTTGACATGGCCCCTTGACCCATATACGACATTAGTTTCCTTTTTGTCGGTAAAGGGTTTCTTCATAGTGTTTGATATAGAGGCAGAAGCCATGGGAATTTTTCCACTTTTGATACCACTCTACTCTTTCACAAGTCAAGATTAACTCAATGAAACTAGATGATGAGCTCCCAATTAACAAGTTGAAAAATGGTCCAGTTAATGTTCCCATGAACATATCCACCAGCTCCTTATCAGTCAATGGTGGTTGTACTCTACCAGCAAGGTCTCTCCATTTCTGCGCATACTCTTTAAAACCTTCAATAGAGCCCTATCATTCCTTGTAACTGGACCCTAGTTGGTGCTAAATCAGCATTGTACTGATATTGGCGGTAGAAAGTGGTAGCCAGATCTTCCCAAGTATGAATGTTGGAACCCTCAAACTGGTAAGACTATTCTAACTGAGTCCCAGACAGACTCTCTTGAAAGAAGTATACCCAGAGCTTCTTGTCAGTGGTATGCGGTTGTATTTTACGGACGTAAGACCTCAAGTGATGTTTTAGGCATGAAAGTTCTTCGTACTTACAAAGATTTGAATTTTAAACTTGTGGGGAACAATAACCCCAGGAACTAAGCCTAAATCACCAAAATCCAAGCCAGGTACAACTTGAATTTCCAAAGCTTTTAACTTATATTCCAGTTGCTTGTACTTATCCTCGGTCGGTGGATACTCTTCATCAAAGTAATATTCATCCTCAGAAGCTTGATTATTTGCACCCCTAGCACGGGTGCTCCTTGCGTCTTCATCCTGGTTTTTGTCCTCCTTGGATGACTCTTCAACCACTTGCACTTAACGGATGGGGCATTTAAACCTTTTCCCCATGTTGATCAGTGCCTTCTTCTTGGTCTTCTTTTTGTCCACCAGAAGTGACATCAGCTCTTGTTGTCCTTTGGCCAAGGTGAGCAAAGTTTCTTGAAATTGAGAATTTTGTTTCTACAAGTCTTTCACGGTCTGCTCGAGATCCATCTTACTGAAATAAACAGTAGAAAGATGAGGAAACCTGTGTCTGAAAACTTGCTGATGTTATGATGCATGAAATGCGTGTGCAAATGATTTCAAGTAATTTTAAGATTTAAATTTGCTTAGACAAAGAGGGAACAAACATTAATTACATTAATAAGTTCAAACGGTTATAAAAATGCCTCTTGGGCTTACAATGGAAGAAGCAAAGATAATACAAAATAAACTCCTAAAACAAAAAGACTCAAACTTCCCATGAGCGTATCCTCTTTAGTGAAATGTAGGCATTCAAACTCCGCTCTTCATGAGGTTGTCTCATGAGCTCTAAAACCTTTTTCTCGCTTGGGTAGAACTGGGTTTCAAATGTGTCTCGCTCCCCTTTGAGTTGAATCCAAGATCTTTGCAACTCATCGAGAGTAGTCGGCATGTCAGGATGAAGAATAGTGTATGGAATATCTCCTTCGAAAATAGGCTCCATGATGATAGGTAGGATGGCCTCATAAGGCATCATGAGTTTTTAAGTGCGAGCTCGCACCCACTTGAGATAAGGCTACAAAGGAATGGGGTTCTTATGCCCCAATATCTTGCTATCAACTTTATTCACCATGCCCCAAGCTCGTACGAATCTTGAATGATAACTTTCGACATCGTTCCCATAGTCAAATGCAATTCCTTGGACAAGTGAATCACGAGGACCATCCCTCCTAGCATACCCAAACTGTCATAGAGCCAAGCAAGGTTATAAGTGATACCTCCCCTAATGCCAAGGAGAGGGGCATTAGGGAATTCCCCACAGCGATCAATAATGGTAACATCCTCCAAAGATCGAGAAGACCAATGAATATTCGAATGCGTGAGTGACATCAACCTACTAGACCATCTCATACCTTGTTTGTTCTTCAAAACAGATCGAGGAAGATGTGAAATAAATCACCTAGCCAACAAAGGAGTGAAACACATAAGAATCCATTTTCGCTTCATGGTGCGAGTGTGAAGAGAATGCAAGATATCTTCAAGCAAGGTAGGCACCGGGTTACGAGATAGAAATTTTTTGACCGTATTCACATCTATGAGTTGGTCCAGGTTAGGAAACAGTACCATCCTATAGATTAGAAGAGCCAACACTTATTCAAAATCTTGCAAATACAGAGCCTCCCAAAATTGTTGAGCCTTCTCAAACAGAAACTTTGCTTGAAACTCTTTAACAACACTTCTTGTTTCCCAATTTGCCACAACGTCGGACTGTTGCAAATGTAAAGCTCGAGCAATATCCTCAGGTATTGGGTATTTCTCAATACCGGTTAAGGGTATTTGATCAAGAATAGGCACCCCTAAGAGTTGAGAAAATTCCTCCATGGTAGGCACTAGTTAGTAATCAGGAAATGCAAATCAAAGAATTGGAAAAGCACATGTACCATATCCTCTTCAAAGTTTGTGGTAACCAAGTTGATGAGACGACCGTACTTCTTGGTGAACGGAGAATCATTGGGAACCCTTGATGCTAATTCCTTAAGTTGAGGAGGCACTTTCACAAGGCTGATTCAGATGGTATTTCTTCGCATGGAAGCCATGACCTACAAAACAACACAAAGATAAATCCTAAAGTCCTTGAAATAGTTAGTGTAAATGCAATGGTATGATTTCATGATTTTATGTACAAGTAAACACATACACATACAACAAACAAGTCCTTAGGTTTAGGCTTGCATGAGGTTCATAGGTAAGTACCCTCCTGAAGTTTAGTTAGTTCAACCTGTCCTATAGAGTAATCGGGTTCTAGGGGATCTCAATATTATTGATCTTTCTTCATTAGGCATTATTTTAGCGCAAGCCTCTTTATTAGCGACCTAAATATCCCAAAAGTACGATCTCAATGAGCGTAGTATCGAGTATCAACCAACTTCGGACTGCACCAAAGTCGGCTATCTCACTGCTTCCTAATGGACAAGTTGTTCAACTAAAGGTTCTAAGGTTCGTTAGTGTTTCATGACACCATACAGCGGCCTCATATTCTCCTTAATTCGCCATAAGGGATACCAGTACCTACAAATGTGTCACACTAACATAACTATTATCTCAACCATATCGGTCTACACCGTACAATCTCCATAATTTTTTCTATTTACCTAATGATGTTCCCAGATCCGGGTAGAGGATCAATACAAACCCAAACAAGGATCCACAAATGTAGAGCAAAAAAATCAAACAATGAAATCATTTAAAGGTGATCTAGTTCTAAGGTAACCCCACTTTTAAACAATAGTCCCCAACAGAGTCGCCAGTTCTGTAATATGGTGGGAGAACTGACTTGGGTGTTTTGTGTTTTATCGCAATTGTTGCGGAAAGCAAAAGTCACCACTGACTTTTCTTTTGTTCAAATAAAGGAAATGGTGAAAAGAACAGGAAAGACCTTTTGAGAATTTTTCTTGAGTTCGGGGGGTAGATTATGAAAAGGAAAGGTGTTAGCCCCCTTTCATCCGTAGTTATCTATGGGCTCTTAGTTGCTAGCTCACTTTTGAAATGTTTTGTTTGAAATGTGTTTGTGATGATTTTGAAATTATTTTTGAAAAGTTCCATAGTTTAGGCAAACTTTTTAATGATTCTCATCTCTATAAGAATGTATACAAAGTGTTGACTTTTGAAAATATTTCATTTTTGAAAGTGTTGGTGTGTTTGAAAGATGTTATTTTGAAAATGTTGTGAGCAAGAAACTATGAACGTTCTACCTAATCAAAAGGTCTTTTTTCTTTTCCTCCTCCTTTAGAAATTACTATCTTACCATTGATTGGTAAGAAGCCACATTAATGGATGTGAAGGGACATGCACGTGTCATCATACAGTCATAGAAGGAAACTTACGAGACTCTTTAGCAATTTTCATAGGGGTCTAAGATCTTTTTATCGAAGGCAACATCGAAGGGTCATCGAGGGACTGCGATCTTTTTAATCGAGGGTCTTTGCTAAAGCTCCCCATATTCGAGGGACATGACTGTATTTTTTCGAGGAAACAAACGAGGTTACCCTAGAGGTGCGCGTGTGAAAAGTGTGTTTGATTTCGATTATATTGTCTTTGAAGTTTATGGTTTTCTATTGTTTGATTTTATATCTTATCATACACTCCTAATTAATATATAGTATAAAAAAAGACAGTAAATTACGGGAATTAAATTTCTACGCTATTACAAAGCTTTCGGGAACGGGGGATACAAATTTATAAATGGGGATGGATTGAATCGACAATGCGTTTAAAAGTCTAAATAAACAAGCAATACAACTCAATCGAATTAGAAATGAACAATTAATTAAACTAAAATAAACTATTAAATAAGATTAATTGGCAAAATAATTGAAATAGTATTTTTGGTACTTTTGTTTGTGAGAGAATTTGAAAAGAAAAATAAAATTCTATTCTATTATTTTCTTTGAAATTTTTGTTTATCATGAAGAAATTAAACAATTTAAGGGAATGTTAACCAAGAAAAAAATGTTATTTAACTAAATTATTCATAAAATCCCTAACTAAATTAATTAAGAAAACTAAATAATTTTGAAGTTATATTTTTTACCTAATTGAACATTAAAAATAACATTAAATCTAAACTAAATAAAGTTATAAAAAAATTACTCTTAAAATTCTAAGTTTACTAAATTAAACCTAAACTAAGTTGATTATAAAATTACTAATTTAAAATTTGCCTAAATTAATCTTAAAATTGCTAACTTAAGTATAAATATAAAAATCAAAAATTTAAAATTACTAAACTATATCTAAACTAAACTTAAATGTAAATTAAGTTGATTATAAAGTTTAAATCTAAATTATTAAAAATATTAATCTAAACTAAAGTAATTATAAGAAAAAAATAGTGAAACTGAAAATGGAGTGTGAAAAAAAAACCAGGCTAGGCTGTAAGCCCAAAGAGAATGTGAGAATAAAAATAAAAATAAAAATGGACTGACTTGGACCAGTTCGGGCCAGACCCAAGTCAACTTATCCCAAAACAAAGGAATGGGTGTGAAAAAACCATAACAACACACATACCTCCTCTCTCTGTTTGCTCTTGTTATTCTCTCTGCCTCAACTCTTCTCCATCAATATGCCCCTCCTTTGTTCTTCTTTTCCTTACCCATGCCATCTCACTTGTGATATGCTCCTTCGTCCCTCTCGCGTGGCTGAATGACCCAAACTCTCTCTGTACTCATCAGCCTCTACTCGTGGCTATATCTTCTTCGATTGCCCTCATGCTCTTAGCGCAAACAATCAAACAATAGCAACAATAGTTATGGTCATATTAAAGTAGCGAATAAGGAAAAGAAATTACCTACGACGGGGATGTTTTGGCCGGTAAAAGAACGAAGGTACAATGTTGAGTTTGTTCTTCTTTTTTTCTTTTTTCTCTTTTCGATTTAAAACTTGATTGATGTTTTTATATGATGACTGTTTAGTTGCATTATTGATGATGCTTGAATCTGCTTCTACAGATTGTATTAAGGTGAGGGTTATGTTTCAGTTGAGGTAAGTTGCAGTGGTTTGATGGAGTAAGGCTGCTGATTGCGGTTACACTGACTCCACGGTTTTTTGACAGGGAAGTTGATTTCTATAAAACTTGTCCTCTTTTAATTTCTTTCTGAAGGGTTTTGATTTAAGGAAAATGATGAGAAAATTTGTAGGGGTTCGAATGATTTTTTTTTGTTTTTACTTGTTGTTGCTATGTTTGTATACTTGTTGCGGTTGTGTTTGGTTTGTGTGGACAGTGATGGGAAAAATGATGAACACTGTTGTTTTCTGTATATTTGTTGATGTTGCTATATTTTTTTATGGTGGCCCAGTTTCTCTCTGGTTTTGTGTATATTTGTGTCTTCTGCTCCGTGTGTTACTGTTTCTTTTTTATATTGAATAAAATTGAGAAAATTGGGGGGAAAGTTTGGTGAATTTGAACACTTGAGATATGTTGTTTTTAAAACTTTTGGATGCAGCTTTTTTTGTTAACTATTTTGTGTAAGTCAGAAGCAAGGTTGGACTGTCTGGACTATTTTTTGACAAAATTGTATAGGGCAGCAGGTCTGACTTTTTGGACAGTTGTTCTTGGACTGTTTCTGTTTTGACATGTGTTATGGTTTGCTGTAACTTTGTGATTTTCTTTATACACCTCTTTCTTTTTGTGAACCAAAGTTCACTTTTTGTGATTTGCAATTGGAAAAACGGCCCATGATTGAAAACTGATTTGTAAATGTATGAGGCTTTTAATTGGGCTTAGCACATGATTAAATGACCCTCTGACTTTTTGATTCCAAACATAACCCTCATGATGAGAAATTCCTTGAAAACCTTGACTTATTGCCCAATGTTTCATTTTGCTAACATTCTTTTTTCTTTTTGTTTCATGTGATGAGCGTTGATTTGAAAGTGAAAAAGACGAGGCAAGGTTGAAGATTGATGCTAGGTTCAAAGAAACATGAAGAGTTGAAGATGAAAGGCCATGGTTGGAAACCAAAGTAGCGAAGATTGGTCATGGAATTTTATTTTGAAGTTTATGTTTTGTAGAATCATGTTTTGTATAATTGTTTCTTTGATGTAAGAGAAATATGATGGAAATGTAGCATGATTTGAAATTTGTAACTTTGGCAGAATTTGGATATCATAGTGAATATGGCTTGAACCGATTCTTGATTATACTTTTCTATTTTGAATGAGACATGTCTAAATGCCTTCAACTTTACCACTTTGAATTAATCCATGCTCAAATGTCTTCATATGAATGTCTAAGCTTGATTGTTTCTTTTAGATCTTTAACTCAAAACCCTAATGCTTCATAAGATTTTTTAGGCCTTTAGCTTGTGACATTAAATGATATCCAAAGAAAACTTGTGTTATAAGTAACCAAGTGATCAAATGAAATGATTTTCCTTAAGCATACACAACCCTAATTGAATAAGACTCAAGTATCTTCCCCTCTTGTATAAATCCATAATCACATTCCTTATGATTCATGTAATGACTAATCCTTTTGTTTGTCAAAGATCTAATGAAACCATATCTCCATGGATGAGATACTTTGAGAAAACCTTGTACCTCAACCTCGCATAGTGAAGCATCATTGAGTCAAAACCCTAGTGTTCCATGAATACACCATAACCTCTTCAATATCTTGCACTTTAAACCATGGTTGAAGCCTTGGGATTTGTCTGATGAATAATTCCATATGGAACCCATCTTCATATGGAGATGATAAGCATAAAGAGATGACCTTCAATGATTGAGTTTGTAGCCCTTTGGTGACATCTTGTGAAGCTAAAGAATGTTGAGAAGATGAGCTTTGGCTGATGTATAACCAAGCCTTTGTAGATTCCTCTAATAACCTTGTATGAGGGTGAAACCCTAATCACGGCCCTTGGATCTTCAATTGAAATTAACCTATGACAATTTGATAATTTCAAGTTCTTCTAAACAGAAATTTCCTTCGATTCTTGAAAAGGACTTGTTGGTGACATCACTTATAACAATGTGAAAAAGTATCTGTCTCAAGATCTTGAAAATTGAGGAAATTATGATTCTTGGAAGTCAGACAATAGTTACTTGAGATTAGGTCAAAATCCAGAAAGTGACCTCTAAAGTATTCAAATTTTTGATGATCTTTCGCACATAATCATATCTTGACTTGTAAAGAGGAATTAGAGATGACATCAAAGAGAGTCATACGCAAAAAGAACCACTTAAAAATATCGAATAATGAATAAGTTACAATCATTAGAACTTGATCTTGAAAAGGTCGACTTTTTGGTCAATGTAGCTGATTTTTCAGTCATCTGAACAATTGACTGAGCCAACTTGCGATGGGAGGCTTAATTCTTGACATGAGCATCTTTGAGAATACATGAAGACCAATTGAAACCTTAGAAACTCAATCTTGCTTAAGAAATGTCAAACCCTAGTCGTGGACTCAATACCTGGGAGGAGAGTATGTCTGATCAAATCTTGAACCATTTTGAGTATTTGAGAAACCCTAGGATAACATCTTGAATGAAAAATGGGTGGGAAAATTTCAGGGTACAACAGTGACGATGCGGGCCCTATTGGTGTAGAATTTCATCTTGAAATGTACTGTGAAGGGTACGTTGTTTAGTTCATCCAGTGTTGGTCTCCCCAGGATGCACTTGTAGATAGAGGGGCCATCGATCACCAGAAAATGCAATTTGACCTGTCGGGGTGCAGTTTCTTCCCCGAACATGACGAACAACTCGACATAACCCCATGGCTTGGAGGTTGAACCATTGAATCTTTGCAGGTCGTACCCCTAATATGGTGACAGTGGGAATTGTCGAGCTACAGGGTGCGGAACATATGGGTGTATATGACGCTGACGAAACTCACTTCATCGACCAGGATGCGATATACATCAAAGTTGGTCATCTTTTCTCTCACCAACAGAGGGATGCTGGAGTTGGGGGCTCTGTCGGGAAGCTCCACGAGGTAGAAGGTGATTCGCTGAACTTCTTTTTGAGTCTACTTCATGAAAATAATGTCTTATTTTTACAAAAATTCATGACACTCTAAATAATTCAATTGTTTAGTTGCGCCTTTCTTTTTGCCAATTTTGTCACACTTTGCAATAATTTTTGTTTTAATTTTTCATCTTGTGATAAAATTCCATAAAAATATGCTTAGTTATTAATCTAATTTTCTATGATTTCTAATTTGATTTACATTACAGTTTGCTTGTATTTAATTTTTTGGAAGTCAATTATTGTTTTTGACTCCTTTGCTTGCTTAAGTTCAAAGAAACATTTAATTATCCAATTTCATTGAATTATAAAAATCAAGGAAAATATGTTTAGGTTCTTGGTTGGATTTAGGTCATGAAAATCATTTTTTGCATAATTTTAAACATTGATCTCATATTTTTCACAATTTATTTTGTTAAGCCTATATAGTTTGAGCCTTTTTCCAACTAGTCTTGATAGTTTCAAAACATTTTCACCTTTTCAAGTTGATCTAATAATTTTAAATCATGTTTATAACTTTTATAAGTATTTAGGAAGTTAGGATTTAATTTTCGTGATTTTACAAGTCTTTTTCCTATTTTTAACCTAATTTTGACTTAGAGGTATGCATAGGGTTTTGCCTTGACCGAAATTCTTGTATTTAAGAACTTGTGTGCATAGTTTTAGGCTAACCTTTTGTAGGGTATGCTACTGACTTGGTATTATTCTTATCCATATTTCCTATTTTTCTCATACCTCTAACTCCCTTTGCTCTTGTCAAATATTGCATGCCTTTTATGGTCTTCTTTCTTGTGTTTTGCACATGGTCTTCTTGCCTTGTGTGTGATGCTAGAGTTTTTAATCTTAAAGGCTTATTCGTTACTGACTTAAATATCATACATCATTTATTCATGTTATCTTTTCATCCATATCCCCTCTTTAATTTCATTTGCATTTATGAACATGTTAAGGAATGTTTTGACCTAGTTGTTGCACTACTTTGTGTGTGTGTCTAAGTGTTGATGCCTTAAGAATGATTTGAGGTCTTAGAGTGTGTTAACATGAAGTGTTTACTTCTTACCTCACTTCTATTTTACACCAGATTCCATGATCAATCCATCACACACTTCTTTCTACTTCACATTCACTTTTTATTTTGACTTAAGTGTATGATTGATATATGTTGATGTTTGTTGAGGACTTTGAGTCCAATTATTTTCAATTTTTAAGTTTTGATCTTGACTTCTATTCTCATTTAAATTCCTAATGCTCTTATGATCCTTTTAGTTCACACTCATTTGTCAACTAACATAGTGCATAATGTGAGCTGCATTTGCATTCTTACTTGCCTTCCTTGAGCACCATTATCTAATGGCCGCCTCATAATCTTTGTGCCATGTATCATTGATGTATATTGATGTTGGTATTGTCATATAACATCTAAGAACTTTATGTTTGGTCTTTTTAGATCACCTATGCTTGCATGCATTAGAGACTACATCTTTCTCAAGTTGTCATGACACTTGAGCATGTCACATCAATGGTATTGCTTAGGGTTTCAAAAGTTCATGATGGATACTTTAGGATGGATCATGCCACTTACCTATGACCTATAAGTACCATTCTCTTTCATCTCATTTGATATTTACCAACTTCATTTGGTTTAAGGCAAACGTTTCCATCTTTTGTGATGTTGATTATCAAACCTTGTGACTTTGCTTGTGTATGAAGTTCTATCTTCATGTTATGTTAATTTTGAACCTCATCTTAAGTAAACTTATAACACATCTAACACATGTCATAACTTTTAAATTAAGACTCCTTCACTTCATCTTTAATATTTCAACTTTAATTTGCTAGAGTTCTTGTCTCTTTGCATCATTTCCTTTGCATGATATGTGTGCAATCTTCTTCCATGAATTATGGAATTTAAATTTGGTTTATTGAAGTTCATATGCTACTGACTTGCATGCTTTTACCCCTTTCTAGGCATGTCCCCTCTTCATCTAATCCTCTTCTTGATTCTCCTTTTGCTTTAGGGTTGATTTAGGGTTTTGTTTTGACCTAGTTTGTATGCTTTGGTGTTTGTACCATGACCTTCATGATTAATTGAGTTTTATCTTGATTACTTAGTTTGTGTTGAGTGTATAGCATGTCCATTTTTACCTTATCTTATTCACATTACTTCTTTCATCTCACATGATTACTTGTAGGCATTGTAAGAGGACTTATGTCTACATAAGTTTTTTTAACCAACTTTTCTTGTATGATACTTCATCTCTTTCATCTCACCTCATTTTCTCATACTTCCTTGATTTCTTATCTTTGATTTCTACTTCTTCTTCTCCACTTCTTCAAGTGTGTTCAACAGTTTCATCTCTTGTATGTGTTTCATCACACGGGTGTTGTGTATGCTTGATGTATCATCACCTTTATCTTGATGTTTTATCATCTCATTCTTTACTTGATGTTTTTCCATACATGCTTGATGTTTTGTCATCTATACTTGATGCATGTACTTGATGCTTGGTCATTCTTTGTAGATGTTTTATCATCCCTCTCCTATATTTTCTTGATTCTACTTTTGTATGCTCCCCATGGGATCTTTAGTTCACTCTTCTCTAAGTTTGAACTAAATAGACCTTAGGTTTTCTATCCATGCATGACAACATTAGTTAGATACTTCCCTCTTATCCCAAATATAGGATCAACATTGCATGATAACTTTAGGACTATTTTGCTAGTCTCCCTTATATTTTTGCATCTCATTAAGACTAAAACTTCTTTTTCTTTTCAAACTCTCAAAACACTTAATAACAATTGATGAGAATTACACTCTTTACTAATTATGGGAAATGATAAATGGGTTTCTTCTCGATCTTATCATTCTTTGTTTCTTAGTCTTTGGTGTGATTCAAATCTCAAATCCTTTTTCAATGTAAAAAATATCAACCAATGCAAACATTTTTATCAGCAGACTTTTTGTTTTAAAAACCTTTTCAAAAAGGACATGCTTCGCTAGCATCGTCTATAAAAAACACACAACAAATGGAAACTTTTGATCTGAACTACGACACTCCGATTCCTTAAAAGGGATACGTAGGCATCTAGTTATGGGGCTTAGCTGAGCGAAACTTTGTAAGTATTTCTTTCTTTTCCACGTGTTTTCTTTTGCATGCATTCCCTCTTTGCATTTTCCCTTTTAGCATTAAGCTTTAGACATATATTAGAACCACCCTTAGATTAGAATAAACTTAAGTGGATCTTGTGGAGCACCACAAATGTGATGTATGTTAATACCTTCCCCTTGCGTAACCCACTTCCTTACTCCTTTTATCTTGGTCGTGAGACCATGTTCTTTCCTTCCCTCAGGTTTACTCAGTGTTTCCTTCGCCTCTCTTGGGATAAATAACATTTATGGCGACTCTTCTGTCTTTTTGCCTCCTGTCGCGCTTTGATGGAAATCCCAGATGCGACAGTTGGCGACTCTGTTGGGGGAAAGATTGACCAATTGTTGGTCCATCCTTATGCAAGTCAATCCTAGCTTCCGTTGTTTTCTTTTCTTTGGGTGTTTATTTGTTTATTTCTTTTTTTCTTTATTTATTTAGATGCTTCCATGCATTGCATTTTATTTTACTGGTTTCCTATACTCTGGATATTGTTGTTGTGTTGTTTCTTTATTGGGATGGGATGATACTATTAAGGTAAAAGGCGCAATACCCAAGCTAGAGTTGTACACCATTAGGAACCCTAGGACTGTGGGGACATGACGGTTACTGGATGAGGTCCTGCTAGTTCAATTATGTGTACCATGCTTATTTGAGGTACAAATGGGATATTTTCATCATACACGTCTATGTTGCGATGATAGTACTTTCAGGGGGACCCATGATTCTGAATCACCCTTGCCTTACCCTGACCTAGACTTCACCTGTGAGTGGGAAGGGATGTTTCTTACAGGTACCGTTGGTGACTTTAGTTCTATTGGTGACTAGTGTTTGTGACTTATATGTGTGTTCCTAAGCCGTGTCAGACTTTTGATCCTGTGATACCCAGTCGGTTCAGACAACAACACAACATTGTTCAGTTATGTTTGGAAGACTTGATCCTATTATGTTGCATCATAGCATATTTACTTTTTCAAAAAAATGATGATGTACAAAAAAAAGTTAACCTGCATATGCATTGTCATTTACAGGATACGCTCAAGATTTCATCACCTCCGAGAATGGCAAACAACATTGGCACCGCCGAGAAGACTACAAGATATAAGTTCAGTTACAAGTTTCGTTCCGTGATACGGTGGCCAGAACCGGGATGTGTTTCCCTTTTTTAAGGAATTTGTTGGTTTGCGTTTTGCGTTTGTGTTTGCAAAATGTCGCGAAAAGCAAGAGTCACCACCGTCTTTTATTTTATCTAATAAGGAAATGAAAAAAGCACATAAAAATTCCTTTTTAGAGATATTTCTGAGTACGAGGGGTAGATTATAGAAAGGGAAGTTATTAGCACCCTTTCTATCCGTAGTTATCTACGGGCTCTTAGGTACTTACTCATCATTTTCAAAATTGTTTTCTTCGTGTTTGTGTGCTTTGAAAAGTTTTTGCTTCGACTTCGATTTAACTCTTGCTTCTGTCTTCAAGAGTGTAATGAAGTGTTTTTGAAAACTTTGTTTGTAAAGGAGTGTAAGTGTGAAAAATTTTGTTTTGATTGGGTAAGTACTTAAGAGCTAATCTACCTACTCGAAAAAAGAATCGTTCTATGTTTGTTTCCTTTAGACAATGTTATCCCACTATTAGTGAGTAGGTAGCATCGTCGTTGGAGTTTTAAGGGTCAATTCGAAAGGGACGTACGGTCACTAAAGCAATGTTAGGACGTCTTAGTAATAACCCTAATGTCTTAGATCAATTATTCGAGGCAACAATATCCGGGGCAACCTTTCCGAGGCAACTTTGATCTTTGGACAAAAGGACGACCACTAAAGCATCCTATACTCATTGACCGTTTACCGAAGGCAACCAAGTGGGAGTGTACCCTAGGAGTGCGCATGTGCGAGTGATTTAGTTTCAGATTATTTATCTTTGCACATTTTAGGGTTATCTAACTGTTTTTAAATTACATACATTCTTGTCATGCATCCCTAATCATACATCTAACAGTTTATATTTTGCGGAATTAAAAGTGCGAAAATTAAAGCTAAGCTATTACAAGGCTACAGGTATTTACATAGCAAAAAACAAACCCTTTTAAAAAAATATAGCGATAAATGGAAATAGGCATCCTGTTGTACCCCAAAATTTGCCCTCCCATATTTCTCAAGACATGTCAAGAATAATCTCCAAATGGCTCAAGGTTGCTCAAGAGTTGGACAGTCAAATCATCTCCTAAGGCAGTCAATCTCAAATTAGGGTTTTGTGTTGCATCAAGGTCCTTGCATCCAAATGACCTCAAGTGCTCCCCAAGGTCCTAATATGTTCTCAAGTCCATCCATGTCAAATTTCAAGCCTTGTAGAGAAAATTTGGTCAGTCAATTGCTCAAAAGGTCCAAAAATCGACTGTGCTAGGGCAAAAGTCAACTGTGACCTAAAAATAGTCAAACCTTAAGATTTTTTGTCAACATTCTCATTTTGAAGGATAATTCATCATTTGATCAAGGGTTTATCATGATTCATCAAGGATTGCTCAAAATTCATCAAGATTCAGAAGTTGTTAAATTAGGGTTTTGCAGGAAAAGTCAATTCAACTTTGACCAAGCATAACCTTCTCATACTTTATGAGAAATGACCCATCCAACGCTCATTTTTAAGAGGATGCAATTTCCTACAATCCATCTTCATACCCCAAGATCAAGAAATTCACTCACAAAAAGTTATAAATTTGGACATTATAGGTCATTTTTGAAAGTCAACAAAAACACCTTTTTTCCAAAGCTTATAACTTGAGCATGGAATATCAAAATGAGATGAGACCAAAAGGGTTGGTTGGAGGACATCTCAAGGTTTCTAAAAAGTCCAAGAACACATCCAAAAGTTCAAAATTGAAGAAGTTATGCATTGTTGAAGTTGGGCATTTTTCCAAAATTGCCAAAAGTCAACTATCCCCAAAACTTCAAATTTTATCAAATGGGCCCACTTTTTCCACTTGATTTGATCTTGTCACACTACACACGTGTCCTATCTTCAGTCTTGTGTCCAATTATTAATTTTTCTATTTTATTTGATTTTTATTGAATTAATTCATTTTTAATCAATTTAAATCTAAATAAAATCCAAATCTTGATCACTTGGAATCTTTTTGATTGATACAGGTCTTAATTATCATTATGGACATGGTCAAACTCGTATCAAGCCATATCATGCACAAAATATTGGTTTTTGGACAGATTTGGAAGCTTTTTAATGGTGAATCAAATCACATCTTCAAGCATCAATGCACAAAGATTCAAAGCCCAAAACTTGACCTAATGCATTGCTTGATAGATATACAAGTGAGAGGCACAAGTTTCAGAACCTAGAGGCTGCATAAACATCAAAACCAAACTTGAGAAAAACGTGAAAAAGCTTGAAACTGAAACCCTTCTTAGAGGCCGATTCAAAGCAAAATTTCAACATTATCCTCTTGCTGGACATCCACTGAGTCTGTCGCAATCAAAAGCAAGGCCATTCACCTCCTAAAACGCGTTGTAAGTCTCTCTAAATATCGCTCGGTGTTTGAAATCACAACTTCGTATTTCTGCATCTTTTGAACCAAATCTTTGCATATTCATGCCTTTCGTTTCATTTAGAAGCTTTTTGCATTATCGAATTGTGTTTTCATGGCCTGTAACCCCCTAGCCGAACCTAGGGTTCTTGGATTGCTTTTTTGGGCGTTTTCTCTACAGGTAAAATCAGCACTATGAATGGCCATGGACGTGTTCGGGAGGGAGAGACGAGCATGACTGTGGTCTCAGAATTCGTTTTCATGGCCTAGAACTCGTTTTAGGAGACACCTACGCATTTAGCTGCGGATGGAAATCTGCAGGTAAAATAACCAGGTCCCCATGAGGAAGACGAAGACGTGGCTTGTTCCAATTGGCCCATTCAAACACTTGGCGCGTGTTTTTTTAATTTTCTGACATATTGTTGATGTTTCCCATATAATATTCATTGTTTATTACACTAACAATAAAAGCATAGTGGCCAGGCGAGCGTGTGAAATCCAATGGGACCTGGGTTCGAATCCCAGGTCCACCATATTGCATATTATTCTTTTTCTTCAGGAAATCCAATGCGTTTCAGGAATTGTGGTTCATCATGCAGCCTCACCTAATCATCTGCCAGATGGCCTCAGGCCAGATCTGGTGGCCCAGAATGAAAAACCACCATGTGCTCTAGTCAACAGGCGCACGTGAGATCAAAAAAAGGTCATGCAGGCTTGCACTATTGGGCCTTGAATTGCAAATCAAACTCCTTTCCAGCCCACCCCCCCCCCCCCCCCCTTGAGTATTTCTTTTCTTACTTATTTTTTATCTTATTTTATTTATTTGTTTTATTAATTATTTATTCAAACTAACCAATTAAATTTTTTCCTCATAAAATCAAAAACACAAAAAATATATTTTATTTATTAAAATTAAATTCAGCATTTTTTATTTTTGTAAATAAATACTAACTTAATTAATTTAGTTTTAAATAGGTATAACTTTTAATATTTTCGCAATAATTAAAATTAATGTAGAAAATTAGGTTTTTATTAACTTTAATCAAATTTATTTTTATTTCCTTAAATATCCAAAAATCCAAAAAAATATTTTCTTAATTAATTTATTTATTTATTTATTTTATTAACTTAGTTTAATTCCTTATAATTCAAAAATAAACCAAAAAAATTACTTTCTTTCAAAAAAGGGTCAAAACCCTAAAAACATGCATTTGATTTAATTTTTCGCGCGCGATCCATTTTGCCATATTGATGTAATTGTTTCCCGGAATGTAATAGCTTTAATTAGGACTATTTAATTTATTTATCGCTTTGTTTATTTTCCGCATTTTAAATTAAAGGGTTGCTTTTGGCAATTTAAATACCCGACGCCTTGTAATAGTTAAATTTAAATTCCGCAATTTAATTTTCGCAATCTATAAACTGTTAGATGTTTGGTAATAGGGAATGCATGACAAGATCGAATGTATGAACTTAAAATCAACGTAGATCACCCATGACATGTACAAAGATAAAATTAACCGAAACAACACACTCGCACATGCGCACTCTTAGGGTACACCTCGCTTGGTTGCCTTCGAACGTGGTCATTGAGTATAGGAAGTTTTAGAGGTCGCCCTCTTGTCCAAAGATCATAGTTTCCTCGAAACGGTTGCCTCGGAAAAATGATCTAAGACATTAGGGTTACCGCTAAGGCGTCTTAACATTGCTTTAGTGACCACACGTCCCTTAATCGAATTGACCCTTAAACTCCAACGACGACGCTACCTACTCATCAATAGTGGGATAGCATTGTCTAAAGGACATTAGCACATATTGATTACTTTTTCGAGTAGGTAGATGGTTCTTAAGTACTTGCTCTCTCAAAACAAAATAAAACTTTTCGCACTTACACTCCTTTTAAACAAAAAATTCTTTCAAACCCACAAACACAAAGAAAAGTAATTTTGAAAACACTTTGAGCAAGTACCTAAAAGCCCATGGATAACCACGGATAAAAAGGGTGCTAACACCTTCCCTTTCTATAATCTACCCCCAGAACCCGAGAAATATCTCGAAAAAGGAATTTTTCTGTGCTTTTTTCCTTTCCTTGTTGGATAAAATAAAAGACGGTGGCGAATCTTGCTTACCGCGACATTTTGCGAATACAAACGCAAAACGCAAACCAGCATTCCAAAAACAGTCAGTTCTTTCCCACCGTATCACAGAACTGGCGACTCTGCTGGGGAAATAATAAGTGGGGTGTACCTTAGGATTAGATCAGTGTGTTTTCAATTGTATGCTTTGTATGATTTATATTTGTGGGCTTGTATCGGAGTTACTATAGATCCTAACCCGGATCTGGGGATACCCTTTAGGTAAGTAGCAATAAACTGTGAGGGAACTGTACAGCGTAGACCGATATGGTTGAAGCAGTAGCTACGTTGGTGTGGCACTTTAGATTGTACTGATATCCCTTGTGTTGGAACGAGGAGAATATGGGTCATCTAAGGGGTCATTAAGCACCAACTGACCTTAGAACCTTTAAATTGACCAACTTGGCCATAGAACAGTAGCAGTATGCTACACTCATTGAGACTAAACTCTCGCGATGATTCCGGCTGCAAGAAAAGGTTGCTAAACTGGAATTATGACCGATCGAGGGTAGTCAGTGATATTGATATCCTCTAGAACCCGGTTACTATTTTTAGGACAGGTTTAAACCAACTGAACTGAAAGAGGGTAGTACCTAAGCTCCTTGCCAGCTTGAAATCTAAGGGTTCTCTGTGTGACTTGTGTGCCTTGACCATGTTTGCTATTTGTGGATACTTGTGATGTGCCTTTTATCATGACATCATGACATCATAACATTGCATACATATTGCATTGGACTAACCTATTTCAAAGATAGGAGGGATTCATCTTTATTCTGTTTTGTAGGTCATCATGATGCCCGTGCGTAGGAATACCATCTGGATCAACTTGCTTAAAGAGTTGATTGCAAAGATGCCTGATACTACTTCCTTCCTCAGGAGACATGGTTATCTTCTCAGTTTGGTCACCTCCAAATTGGACGAGCAGATGATGAGTGTTTTGGTCCAATTCTATGATCCACTGTACCATTGCTTTACTTTCCAAGACTACCAGCTGGTTCCCACCTTAAAAGAGTTCTCTGAGCTACTCGGTATCTCTATTCTGGAGCAGACCCCGTTTACTGGTTGGGAGAAAATTCTTAGGCCCGAAGAGATTGTTGCAGCCCTTCATTTGACAAAAGAGGAGGTAATGGATAATTGGGAGACTAGAAGTGGAGCAAAGCGCTTTCTGACTAAGTTCTTGGTTGGTAAGGCTAACTATTTCTGGGATAGTCTAGACTTCAAGGTGTTCGAGGATATTCTGGCTCTTTTGATATATGGCTTGGTATTGTTTCCGAACTCTGACTCCTTCGTTGATGTAAATGCGGTGAAAATATTCATCTCTCACAATCCTGTACCCACTCTCCTGGGTGACATCCTTCATCAGCTTTATGCTCGTACTGCACGAAAGCGGGGAACCTTGATGTGTTGTGCTCCGTTATTGGCAAGGTGGTTTATTTCGCACCTTCCCAAATTAGTGCTGAAGAATAAAGAAGGCATGGGCTGGGCTTATAGGGTTATGTCTCTTTCTCATAATGATATCATCTGGAATCTCAAGGGTATGGATGAAGAGGCTATCATTGATCGTTATGGGGAGTACCCCAATGTTCCACTGATAGGGACCCATGGAGGAATTCCTTACAATCCGTGCTTGGCCTTACGTCAGTTTGGGAGAGCCAGAAGAGAAGGACCTCGTGAGCTGTTAATGCCTAGTATCATCTTTGATTTTCAAGGGGATAGCGACGAACAACGTCGCAGATTCATCAAGGCCTGGGATAGAGTTCATAGATCTGACCCACACGAGCTGGGCCCAAAGACTTCACTTCCAATAGAGCCATATCTCAGATGGGTCTGTATCCGTGCCCAAAGGCTGGGTATGTCATATGAAGCTGTCCGGCCTATCATTGGTGAAGTTGCTAATAAAGAAGGGGTTCTTCTGACCATCCTCCATCCTTACATGCCCACCGACATTAGGGCACTGAAAAGGTCTTGGATGCAGCTGAGAGAATAACGTGATGCTTACCGAGAGAAGTTCAACGAGCAAGAGCAGAAGATCCAGAGGTTGACTAGGAAGTTGGAGAACGAGCGGATTCTCAATGAATATGTCTGCACCGATAAGAAGAGACCATGGGAGCACTGATTGACCTTTGATTGTTTCTTTTCCAGTTTTTGTTTACTTTTCAGTATTTCCATTCTTGTAACGTCCTGAGGGCATCAGTTGAACAATTTGAATTCCAAAGTTTATCTAATAAAGTGTGTTTCCTTTCTTGTTTACAAATTTGAATCTCCCGATTGTCTTTGAAATCATAAATCATATGCATTTCATCCCATGCACTTCATAACAGGTACCCATTACAGGGCTCTTATCTTCTTCGCTGTTTATTTCAGCACTCATCATGTCTACTGAACCTTCAACTGAGCAAGCCATCAAGGCCCTATAGGCCCAGAATGCCTAATTCCAAGAGCTGTTCATGAATCTAGCTAAGGGTCAGCAAGACCTGAAGACCTTGATTCTGAAAGAGAAGAAGAAGAAGAAGAAGAGGAGGACAATCATGTTTAACACAGGACACCGGTTTGGAAACAGGCTACAAAATGAAGTTGATCTGACCACCTCATCTGGAGGAAAAGATAGTCAAGAGGAAAGGAGGGCTCCTAGCCATGTGGTCTCCGACAACGAGACAGACTTCGATGAAGAACAGTATCCTCCTGCTGAGGATAGATACAAGCAACTGGAAGACCGGTTGAGTGCTATGGAAGTTCAGAAAGTGCCTGGTCTGGACTTTGGTGATCTAGGTCTATCATCTGGGGTGGTAATTCCCCACAAATTCAAGGCACCAGCCTTTGCTAAGTATGACGGAGTTTCTTGTCTGAAGTTGAACCTCCGGTCATATGTGAGGAAGATTCAGCCGTACACCGCTGATAAGAACCTATGGATCCATTTCTTTCAAGACAGTCTCTCAGGGACTCAGCCTGAGTGGTTCTACCAGTTGGACAGAGCCAGTGTCCGCAGTTGGGAAGATTTGGCTACTGTATTCTACAGGCAGTATCAGTACAACTTCGACCTCGCTCCCACGCGTACCCAACTCCAGGGTATGTCAATGGGAATGGGTGAAGGATTCAAAGATTATGCTCAGAAGTGGAGGGACCTCACCGGAAGAGTACAACCACCCTTGGCTGATCGAGAGCTAGTTGACATGTTTCTGGGGACCCTGTCTGGTCCATTTTTCAACCACTTAATTGGAAGCTCTTCGTCTGGGTTTACAGAGCTCATTTTGACCGGTGAGAGGATTGAGGCTGGTAAGATACAAAAGGGTGCTTCATCAAGCACCGAGAAGAATCCCTTTAAGAAAGAGTCAAGTGTTGTCTACAGTGTGAGAAGACAGAATAGACTTGAACACCGCCAAGCTGTTAATGCGGTTGTTATTTCAAAACCCGCTGGTGCTCCTCAGTACAACAATCAACAGAAGGACGAGAAACCTTGATGGCAATTCACCCGTCTCAGCATGACCTTATCTCAGATTCTGCCACAGTTGCTGAAAACCAATCTGGTGATTCCAAAGGAAGCCCCAAAGAATCCAAATACAACATCACCAAGGTATAACCCTAATGCCCGCTGTGCTTATCACTCTGATAGCCCGGGGTATAATACAAATGATTGTTGGACTTTGAAGAATAAGATACAGGACTTAATTGATGCGAAATAGATTGAGTTTGAGGCGCCCGAGAGGCCTAACGTTGTGACTGCTCCTATGCCCAAGCATGGAGTAAATGTTATAGAAGAAGATTCGTTTGTGGTTTCTGTGAATGATATTGCTACCCCTTTGATGACTGTAAAGAAAAAGCTTTTGCTAGCCGGTTTATTTCTGGGATGTGACAAAGATTGCCGTATGTGTTCTGTTCTACCTACCGGCTGCCATCTCTTGAAATCAGGTGTCCAACGCTTGATGGATAGTAAAGAAATTCTGTTTGAGAAGACTGTTGTTCCCTCAGTTCCTACTGAAGAAGTTGCCATTATCACCATTTTCGACAATTCTTCCAAGGCTCCCTCGAGGAATCCTGTTAGAATTACATCTGTTCCAAGAATCGCACCTGTGATCATCACTGTTCCGGGGCCCATCCCCTACACCTCTGATAAAGTTGTCCCTTGGCACTATGGGGCTGATGTTTATTTTCATGGAGTTAAGCAAGAGTTGGATGCTGATACTGACATCAGCGATATTGTTGGACCTGCTAAAGTCACCCGCAGCGGAAGACTTTTCTCACCTGACATCTCTCCACCAACTGTCCGAAAACCCATTGTTATTACACCTTCCAGTGTATCTGCTACCATTCCTTTTCAAGTTCCTATTCTTACCCCTGTCGCTGAGTCATCTGACACCCGGGGCAAAGGGGTCACCTCTAATGTGCCTGCCCAAATGGAGGCACCAAAGACGATTACTGTTGAAGCCTCTAAGCAAGAGATGGAAGAGATTCTAAAGATTATTAAAAAGAGTGACTACAATGTAGTTGAGCAGCTGGGGAAAACCCCATCCAAGATTTCTATGTTGTCACTGTTGTTATGCTCAGAGGCCCATGCCAAGGCTCTGATTACCTTCTTGAAGACTGCTCACGTACCACAAGAGATATCAGCTGATCAGTTTACAGATTGCATGGCCAATTTGACTGCTGATAATGGTTTGGGTTTCTCGGACACCGACTTGACTGCTAAGGGGAAGAATCACAACGACGCCATGCATGTCTCCATTGAATGCAGAGGCACTACTCTTGCACATGTATTTGTGGATACTGGTTCCTCATTGAACGTCTTTCCCAAGAAAGCTCTAGACCGGTTGGATTGTGAAGGGTTGGAGCTGAAACCAAGCAACATCGTTGTCAGGGCCTTTGATGGGTCTAAAAGAATGGTAGATGGAGAGGTTGATATCCCGATCAAGGTTGGTTCCCAGGTCTTCAACTCTACGTTCTATGTGATGGACATTTGGCCATCTTATTCTTGTTTGCTGGGTCGTCCATGGATCCACAAAGCCGGGGCCGTAACCTCAACGCTCCACCAGAAGCTGAAGTACCCGGTCAAAGGGAAGATTGTGACGGTACAAGGAGAGGAAGAGTACATGGTTAGCCACCTGAACTCTTTTCGATATGTAGAGATGGATGGGGAGTTCATTGAGACCCCATTCCAGCATTTTGAAGAGGTTCCCCAGACGCTGGCGTCAGCTGAGACTGTTGTTGAAGATTCTCCTATGAAGATGGCTTCCTTTAAGGATGCCCGGGCTGTTGTCGAGAAAGGTGGGTGTGTAAATTGGGGCCGACTCCCTGATTTTACACAGAAGACTAACAAGTTTGGTTTGGGTTTCACTGCAGAAGCTCAAAGGGCTGTTCGGAATGCACGAATCGGAAGACCTCCCGTGTTCATCAGAAATTCGGGAGTGAATGCCATTGAAGACGATGTGGAAGAGTCTGAATTCGACAGCTGGATCTATCCTACGACCGACGGTGGACAATGCAACTGGACAGCAAAGGACTTCATCCCTATTACTTTTGTTACCCAGTAATGAAACTTTTGTTTTGAATATGTAATAGACAATGTTTTAAACTTTATGGCCCCGTGTCTTACCCAGGGCACTGTGGTTTCGTTTGTGAGGGCTTTGTGTGTGTCATTTTCATATATCATTAATAAAAGCATTGGACGTTTTCTTGCATTTCAAATTTTGCGCTCCTTGTTTTTATTTATTATATATTGCAAAACAGCTATTTTACACAAACTCACATATACAGGTCTACATCCACTCTGGATCTCACTGATAACGACTCTGCTACTACCAGTTATGACTTTGAAAATCCGATCAACTTAGCCGAAGACGAAGGTGAAGATGATTGTGAAGTTCCTGGTGAACTCGCAAGACTGTTAAACCAGGAAGAGAGGGTTATTCAGCCACATGAAGAGCCGATGGAATCAGTGAATCTGGGTACAGATATAGACAAGAAGGAAGTCAAGATCGGTGCAAACCTGGAAGCTAGTGTGAAGCAACGGTTAATTCAAATGCTGCATGACTACGTTGAGATCTTTGCCTGGTCTTACAAAGATATGCCTGGTTTGGATACTGATATTGTGGTTCATCGCCTGCCTACCAAGGAAGACTGTCCTCCAGTGAAATAGACGGTCCGCCGAATGCGTCTAGAGATGTCTGAGAAAATCAAGGCTGAAGTTATGAAACAGTTTGACGCCGGTTTTCTCGCAGTTACTTCTTACCCTCAGTGGGTAGCCAATGTGGTTCCTGTGCCGAAGAAAGATGGTAAGGTTCGAATGTGTGTTGACTACAGGGATTTGAACAGGGCAAGCCCCAAGGATGATTTCCCTCTACCTCATATTGACGTTCTGGTTGACAACACTGCTCAGCATAAAGTCTTCTCCTTTATGGATGGTTTCTCCGGTTATAATCAGATTAAAATGGCTCCCGAAGACATGGAGAAGACAACTTTTGTTACTCAGTGGGGCACCTTTTGCTACAAGGTCATGCCTTTTGGGTTAAAGAACGCTGGGGCAACATATCAGCGTGCCATGGTTGCTTTGTTTCATGACATGATCCATCATGAGATTGAAGTATACGTCGACGATATGATTGCAAGGTCCTAAACTGAGGAAGAACACCTTGACCATCTGCAGAAGCTGTTTGACAGGTTAAAGTTGTACAAGCCGAGGTTAAACCTGAACAAGTGCACCTTCGGGGTGAGATCTGGTAAGCTGTTGGGTTTCGTCGTAAGCGACAAAGGTATTCAAGTGGACCCGGCAAAGGTGAAAGCTATACAAGAGATGCCAGCACCCAGAACAGAAAAAGAAGTCAGAGGCTTTCTGGGACGACTGAACTACATTGCCCGATTCATCTCGCACCTGACTGCTACTTGTGAACCAATCTTCAAGTTGCTGAAGAAAGATCAAGTAGTACATTGGAATGATGAATGTCAGGCCGCTTTCGAAAGGATCAAAGAGTATCTCCAAGAGCCACTTATTCTGATGCCACCAGTTGAAGGGAGACCCTTGATCTTATACTTGACAGTACTCGACAACTCAATGGGGTGTGTGCTGGGTCAACATGACGAGTCTGGCCAAAAAGAGCATGCTATTTATTACCTTAGCAAAAAGTTTACCGACTGTGAGACCCGATACTTACCGCTCGAGAAAACTTGTTGCGCTTTGGCATGGGCTGCTCACCGGCTGAGACAGTATATGCTGACTCACACTACTCTGTTGATATCAAAGATGGATCCAATCAAGTATATCTTCGAGAAGCCTGCTTTGTCCGGAAGAATAGCAAGATGGCAGATGATCTTGACTGAGTATGACATCCAATATACGACCCAAAAGGCAATTAAGGGGAGTGTGTTGGCAGACCATTTGGCACATCAGGCAGTGGATGATTGTGAGACACCTGGACCGGATGAAGGACCTGAGGAAGGATCCCCATGGTCTATGTACTTTGACGGAGCTTCGAACGCTTTGGGTAATGGAATTGGCGCAATGATCATATCTCCTAAAGGCTCTCATACTCCGTTCACCGCCCGACTATGTTTCAACTGCACCAACAACATGGCGGAGTATGAGGCGTGCATTATGGGTCTTCGAGCAGCAATTAACCTAAGGAGGTTCGCGGCAAAGTTCTTCATCAGCAATGGCATTCTTTATAAGCGCAACCATGATTCGACCTTATTGCGTTGTGTGGATAAGAATGAAGCAGAAAGGATCATGGCAGAGTTGCATGAAGGTACTTTCGGAACTCACTCCAGTGGACACACCATGGCAAAGAAAATCCTCCGGGCAGGATATTATTGGTCCATAATGGAAGCTGATTGTTATTTGCATTCTCGGACATGTCACAAGTTCCAGGTTTATGCTGATAAGGTGCACATACCTCCAGTTCCTCTGAACGTCTTGACCGCTCCTTGGCCTTTTGCAATGTGGGGCATTGATATGATCGGCGAGATCAGACCTACAACGTCCAACGGGCATAGTTTCATCCTGGTAGCTATTGATTACTTTAGGAAGTGGGTTGAAGCAGCTTCTTTTGCTACTATAACCAAGAACGTCGTGGCACGGTTCATTCAGCATAGTCTGATCTGTCGATACGGTGTACCATAGAGGATCATTACGGACAATGGTACCAATCTCAACAACAAAATGATCACTGAGCTCTGCGAGCAATTCAAGATACAACATCACAAATCTTCTCCCTACTGGCCGAAGATGAATGGGGATTTAGAAGCGGCTAATAAGAACATTAAGAAGATTGTGCAGAAGATGACAGTGACATACAAAGATTGGCACGAGATGTTACCATTTTCTCTCCATGGGTACCGTACCTCAGCACGAACGTCAACATGGGCAACACCCTACTCCTTGGTATATGGCATGGAGGCAGTCTTGCCCATTGAAGTTCAGATACCCTCTCTTCGAATCATGAAGGATGCAGGTTTGAGTGAAGATGACTTGATTCAGACCCGACTTGATCAACTAAACCTAATCGATGAAAAGAGACTTACTGCTATTTGTCATGGCCAAACGTACCAAAAACGGATGATCAAGGCATTTAACAAGAAAGTCAGACGACAAGAGTATCAAGTTGGTGACCTGGTAATCAAGCACATTATCTTACCTCAAGGTGATCCCATGGGCAAATGGACCCCTACTTACAAAGGGTCATTTGTGGTTAAGAACATTTTCTCAGGCGGAGCTATGATTCTAACCACCATGGATGGTGACGATCTTCCTCACCCCGTCAATGCGGACATAGTGGAAAGATACTACGCATAATCAAATACCCGCTAGGTTGACTGGCCTAGGCAAAAATAAGGGCTTCCCGGTGAACCAAAAGGGTTCGGGCAAAAATAAGGGATGAAAATAAAAAATCTGTACACCCGGCAAGTCGAAAACCTGAAAAGGCGGCTTGGGCAAAAAGGGGTATCCCGATGGACTGAAAACCCGAAAGGGCGGTCCAGGAAAAAGTTAGGGATCAAAGCGTAACACTATGTCTCATTGGATCACCTTGCATCCAGACTTCGGTATCGACTATCAAGCTCAGACGACACTAATCAATCTGATTCATCTTCAACCAGTAGCAAAGTGATGAGATGATCGAGGATATAAAGGCAATAGCAGAGTTGGAACCCAGTGGGATTATTCACATAGTTGTTTTGTTTTCTTTTTACAAATTGTGTAAATTCTGTTTGGCGGCGTTCTCTTATTAGGACGTCAGCCTCTTATACAAAAAACGCCTATTTTCAGGCCAAACTTTAAAATCAATACAATTCATTTTTAGACAAATTTCAAACTGTTTTTCCTTTTATCTGTTTTGTTTTTGATATATGGATTTGACATTAATTGCTGATCATAAATATTTACATGCGAAACAAAAGATGAATTACTAGTAATATCAGAAACAGGGGCAATAAGAAGTGTTCAAGTTGTACAGTTGTTATGTCCACCAGGTACAAAGGTAGATTCAGCTGAAGAATATGGCTAGGATACTTTCACTCCCCGCAGAGTAAGGCAGTAATGATAGCTCTCCCAGCTGAGACTTGCAACTATGAACGAATCAATAATTCTCTCCCCAAGCAGAGTTCATCTACCATCAACACTAAAAAGGCTCGATATCCCCGACAGTCTTAATATTCCCTAACGGAGTATAAGAATGTTCCCCGGCAGAATACAAGATGCCCCAGTGGAGTCAATATTTTCCCAGCACGGTCTAAAAAGCTTCCCCAACGGAGTTGAATCATCATCCCCAGTAGACTCTGGAAGTTTATCCCCAGCGGAGTACAAACAATAAATCTCCCCAGCTAAGTTCAAAGGATCATTCCTAGCAGAATTCAGAAGAGTATCCCCACAAAAGTCTAACAGGATTATCCCCAGCAAGTTGCAACTGAAAGATCATCCCCCAGCGAAGTTCTTTCCTTTCACGAACTGGAATTCAATCCTCAACAGATTCAATGTCCCCAGCAACGGTAATCCATCCCCAGCGGAGTTTATCAGTGGAATCCTCAGCAGAGCATCTCTTCCCCACAGAGTAACCTCCTCATCAATTTATTCCACAACGGGGTTTTCTTCTCCTACAGGTTTATCCTCGCAATCACCTTCGTTCACCCTCCCCAGCGGAAGCGAAGAATTCAACTCTATTCTCCAGCAGCTCCGGGATTTATTTTCCCCAGCTAAAACATTACCTTTCCATACATCAGGATACATGCATAAACACATCATACCATACAATATCATTTATGTTGAGAACATCATTTCTTGATCCATATCATGCATTGCATATGACTGACCTTTACCTTTCAGGAAAGATGCAGTTAAATTCTCAGCTATATCAAAGACCTTCTCTGGTCCAGTTAAATCAATTCCTAAAGATTTTGTTGATGCCGATCCAGTTGAAGTTATTCCAAGACCTTGCCTGGTCCATTTAAATCGATTCCTAAAGATTTTTCTGATGCCGATCCAGTCAAAGGCCTTCTCTGGTCCAGTAAAGTCGATTCCTAAAGATTTTCCTGATGCCGATCCAGTTGAAGTTGTTCCAAGACCTTTCCTGGTCCAGTTAAATCGATTCCTAAAGATTTTTCTGATGCCGATCCAGTCAAAGGCCTTCTTTGGTCCAGTCAAATCAATTCCTAAAGATTTTTCTGATTCCGATCCAGTTGAAGTTATTCCAAGACCTTGCCTGGTCCAGTTAAATCGATTCTTAAAGATTTTTCTGATGCCGATCCAGTCAAAGGCCTTCTCTGGTCCAGTTAAATCGATTCCTAAAGATTTTTTTGATGCCAATCCAATCAAAGAAGACAAGACCTCCTCTGGTCCAATTATATCGATTCCTAAAGATTTTTCTGATGCCAATCCAGTCAAAGAAGACAAGACCTCCTCTGGTCCAGTTAAATCGATTTCTAAAGATTTTCCTGATGCCAATCCAGTCAAAGAAGACAAGACCTCCTCTGGTCCAGTTAAATCGATTCCTAAAGATTTTCCTGATGCCAATCCAGTCAAAGAAGACAAGACCTCCTCTGGTCCAGTTAAATCGATTCCTAAAGATTTTCCTGATCCAGTCCAGTCAAAGAAGACAAGACCTCCTCTGGTCCAGTTAAATCGATTCCTAAAGATTTTTCTGATGCCAATCCAGTCAAAGAAGATAATACCTCCTCTGGTCCAGTTAAATCGATTCCTAAAGATTTTCCTGATCCAGTCAGAGTTATTCCAAGACCTTGTTTGGTCCAGTTAAATCGATTCCTAAAGATTTTTCTAATGCCGATCCAGTCAAAGTTAATCCAAGACCTCCTCTAGTTCAATCAGATCGCCGATAAGATCTCCCTGATTCATATTCCAGCCGAAACTCAGATTACCTAGCAACAATCTCCAAATGGCATCTATAAGCCCATTCCCGACATCACAATGCTGATACCACTTCATGCGAGTGCAAATTTCTGGGCACTCTAGTGTTCAATCATCTTCCACCTTCGGATCACGAAAGGCCCGAAAGCCAATCTATATCCTCAGTGTTGTACCCCAAAATTCTCCCTCCCATATTCTTCAAGATTTGCCAAGATCAAGGTTCAAAATCTCTCAAGGATTGCACAGTCTAATGGCCTCCTAACATAGTCAAAATTAGGGTTTTGGTTATGGCAAAGAAATTGAGGTTTCCAAGGGTCCAATCAAGTCCCACATGCCTACATACATTGTCAAGCATCCATATGCCAAGTTTCAAGACTCACAGCATCAAATTGCACAGTCAAAAACCCTAAATGCTTCACAGTCAACTACAGGGGCAAAATGGTCATTTGACAGTCAAAAGTCAAAAATTTTGGTCAACATCTTATTTTGAAGCCACAAACATCATTTGATCAATTCTTGATCATGATTCTCAAAGCATGGCTCAAAAAGTCTCAAGATGCAAAAGTTTCTATTTTTGGACAGTTGAAAAAGTCAACTGCAAATTGACTAGGGCATAACTTCCTCATGGTTTATCAGAAAAATCCCATCCAAAGCTCATTTTGAAGAGGATGACATTTCCTACAACTCATCTTCACACTTCAAGGCCAAGAAATACTCTCATAAAAAGTTATCAATTTCAACATTATAGGTCATTTTCAAAAGTCAACAAAAAGACACTTTAAGTCAAAGACCATAACTTGCGATTGGTAAATCAAAATGACATGGGACCAAAGGCATTGGTTAGAGGACTTAAAGACCTTTCCAAAATGTCCAAGAACATGTTCATAGCTTCAAAATTGAGCAAGATATGCCTTGGAGAAGTTGGGAAATTTTTGGGAATTTTGAAAAGTCAACTTTGCTTCAAAAGCTTCAAAAATGCTAATGGGCCTCAAATTCTTCCTTGAATCATTACCCAAAGCATATGCACGACCCATTAAGCTCAAAGGGATTTATTTTCTTATTTTTAGTTAATTAATTGAGTTTTTATTATTATTAATTCATTTAATTAGTTTTAAATATAAGAAAAATGTCAAATCATGCTTTTTAAATCTTTTTGTGCAGCAAATCAAACTAGGGCAAGGTGGCAAGTCGTTTTATGTTCAAAAAGGGAAGATTCTCCATGATTAGGCAAGAGTTTCAATGGAAAAAGATTGAAATTGATATGGTGAAAATCAAATCTTCAAAACATTAATTGATGGACCTTGGGCTTGGTTTTTTGACCTAATCACATTCAGATACAAAGGCATAACCTAACCTAATGCAAATGGACACGAAAAACTGCTCAGGAGGCCATAACCAAATTGCAAAATTTCCATAAAAACTTGGAATCTGAAATCATATTTTCAGGATTGTTCAAGGCCTAAAACCTATTCTAACACATTGCTAGACCTTCCAGGAGTCTAGTAGCATCAAGAATCATTCCAAACGCATAAAGAATTGAAGAATACAGATCACACGGTTTGCCAAAATTTCTTGAATTCCATATCACGATTCATGCATTATTAATACATTTGGTTGATTGTTCTGTGTTCACAGCACTCAGGCAAAGCTTTCTGTATGATTCAATTTCATTAATATGCCTTGAAACGAAATTCACCATGGAAGGATATCTAGGGTTTCAGGATTCAAAAATTGGGGCTTTCCTCATATGGAAAAATTAGACCACCAAACCTATGCCATTGAATTCGTGGTATCAAGACGAAGCAAACCAATACCTCGCGCCCTTTTTATATTTGTCCATGTTCTAATCGCTATTTTTGCAGTTTTCATTTAGTGAGAGTTTAAAACCCCCACTATTTGTTCATATTTGCAGGTACAAAACGAAGACGAAGCTAGCGTGTCATCATGTGACTGGAGTATTTGAATCTGGCGCGTTTTTCTTCATTAGCTTTTATTTTCTTATTATAATATTTGCGTTCCATAATGTTAACAAACGCGCTTCACAGCTCACTTGGCAAGGGATGCACTTGGTAAACGCTAGGACCTGGGTTCGATTCCCAGGTCCCCCACTTAATTCATAAATTTTGTTGTAACGTATTCCCATGCAGCTTCCTTCAAACGTTCTACCATACGTCCTAACGCTTAGACTTGCCAAGTGTCCCTGATGCTCCATCCAGTGGCCAGGTGATGCCGTCCCATGGTGTACCTCAGTCAACCACACGCACTCAAGCTGGAAAAGTCAAACAGGCTTTGTGTTCATGGGCCAGATTTACTCCAATTCACCTCCTTTGGGGCCTGACACCCCCTTGGTTTGTTTTATTTTTATTCTCTTTTCTTTTTTTTCTTTTAATCATTTTATTGCTTTAATTGTTTTCTTTAATTCTATAAAAATAATTTTCTCCATAATAAAATCAGAAGCCAAAAAAATGTTTTATTTAATTATTATTTAATTTCACTATTAATTTATTTTTTGTAAATAAACTCTAATAATTAACGTAGATAATTTAGGTTTTAATTTTAACATTTTTTCCTTAATAAATAAAATATGTAGAAATTAGGTTTTTGACATTTTATCCTTTTTCTTAATTAATTTTTCCCTCATTATTTATTATTATTATTAATTATTATTTTTGTAAATAAATATGTAAATTAATTAATTAGTGTAAATTAGGTTAACTTATATATTTTCATTAATAATTAAAATACTTAGAATTAGGGTTTCTCTTGATTTTTAATTCTCTTTATTTCATAAATACAAAACATAAAAACAATTTCTTTTCTTTGATTAAATAATAATTAGACTTTAATTTCAATTTAACTTCAAAAAGGGTCAAAACCCTCGGACATCCTAACTTTTATTCTTTCGCGCATTATTTTCTTTTCGAATATTATGTAACTACTCAAGGTTTGTAATAGTAATTAGGTCTTTTACTTTCCGCATTTTTATTAAAACGGGTCTTTGTATTTTGGCGATGTATAGACCCGCGTCTTGTAATAGCGTAGGATTTATCTTTCCGCATTTAAATTTCCGCACTCTTAAATTCTAAAACTTTGCATGAAAGAATGTATGGCTAAATAAAAACAAGCGTAGCTCACGAATGCCCTGATCAAAGATAAATATTGACATGAAAATAACACACAAATTCACACACCACTTCTAGGGTACGCCTCACCTGTTGCCTTACCTTCGAAACGTGGTCGTCGAGTATAGGACGTTTTAGTAAGTCCTTATGTCCATGATCCAGTTGCCTCGAAACGGTTGCCTCGGATTAAAAAAAGGATCAAGGGCATAAGGGTAGCTTCTAAGGTGTCCTACTGTTACTCTGGTGACCACACTGTCCCTACAAACGAATTGACCCGAACACCTCCAACGGTGGTGCTACCTACCTCTCAATGGTGGGATGGCACTACCTTAAGGACATTTACACAGCTTAATTCCTTAGGGTAGGTAGACGACTCGTAGATACTTGCTCTATTCAAAAACAAATCAAAACTCTTTTCACACTGACACTTTCAAAAAGCTTTCAAAACACTTTTTCAAACACTCTTGAGGACTGATACAAGAGTTATTCAGAAATCTTTAAACGAAACTTTTTCAAACCCACTCACACTTTGAAAAGCAAACAAACATTTTGAAAACATAATGAGCAAGTATCTAAGAGCCCATGGATAACCATGGATAGAAAGGGTGCTAACACCTTCCCTTTCTATAAATATACCTCCCGAACCGAGAAACTATCTCATAAGGAATTTTGCTGTGCTTTTGTCCTGTCCATGTTGGAGAAAATAAAAGACGGTGGCGACTCTTGCTTCCGCGACATTTCGCGATCCAGCGTTAAACAGTCAGTTCTAAATCCACCGATCACACTCAGGTTTAATAAAATTGAACAGGGGAAGCTGTTGTACCCCAAAATTTTCCCTCCCATATTTATCAAGACATGTCAAGAATAATCTCCAAATGGCTCAAGGTTGCTCAAGAGTTGGACAGTCAAATCATCTCCTAAGGCAATCAATCTCAAATTAGGGTTTGGTGTTGCATCAAGGTCCTTGCATCCAAATGACCTCAAGTGCTCCCCAAGGTCCTAATATGTTCTCAAGTCCATCCATGTCAAATTTCAAGCCTTGCGGAGAAAGTTTGGTCAGTCAATTGCTCAAAAGGTCTAAAAATTGACTGTGTTAGGGCAAAAGTCAACTGTGACCAAAAAATAGTCAAACCTCAAGATTTTTTTTCAAAATTATCATTTTGAAGGATAATTCATCATTTTATCAAGGGTTGATCATGATTCATCAAGGATTTCTCAAAATTCATCAAGATTCAGAAGTTGCTAAATTAGGGTTTTGTAGGAAAAGTCAACTCAACTTTGACCAAGCATAACTTTCTCATACTTTATGAGAAATGACACATCCAAAGCTCATTTTGAAGAGGATGCAATTTCCTACAATCCATATTCACACCCCAAGATCAAGAAATGCACTCACAAAAAGTTACAAATTTGGACATTATAGGTCATTTTTGAAAGTCAACAAAAACACATTTTTTCCAAAGCTTATAACTTGAGCATGGAATATCAAAATGAGATGAGACCAAACGGTTTGGTTAGGGGACATCTCAATGTTTCTAAAAAGTCCAAGAACACCTCCAAAAGTTCAAAATTGAAGAAGTTAAGCATTGTTGAAGTTGGGCATTTTTCCAAAATTGCCAAAAGTCAATTATCCCCAAAACTTCAAATTTTGTCAAATGGGTCACTTTTTCCACTTGATTTGATCTTGTCACACTACACACGTGTCCTATCTTCAGTCTTGCGTCCAATTATTAATTTTTCTATTTGATTTGATTTTTATTGAATTAATTCATTTTTAATCAATTTAAATCCAAATAAAATCCAAATCTTGATCACTTGGAATCTTTTTGATTGATACAGGTCTTAATTATCATTATGGACATGGTCAAACTCATATCAAGCCATATCATGCACAAAATATTGGTTTTTGGACAAATTTGGAAGCTTTTTAATGGTGAATCAAATCACATCTTCAAGCATCAATGCACAAAGATTCAAAGCCCAAAACTTGACCTAATGCATTACTTGATAGATATACAAGTGAGAGGCACGAGTTTCATGACCTAGAGGCTGCATAAACATCAAAACCAAACTTGAGAAAAACTTGAAAAAGCTTGAAACTGAAACCCTTCTTAGAGGCCGATTCAAAGAAAAATCTCAACACTATCCACTTGATGGACATCCACTGAGTCTGTAGCAATCAAAAGCAAGGCCATTCACCTCCTAAAACGCGTTGTAAGTCTCTCTAAATCTCGCCCTGTGTTTGAAATTGCAACTTCGTATCTGCATCTTTTGAACCAAATGTTTGCATATTCATGCCTTTCGTTTCATTTAGAAGCTTTTTGCATTATCGAATTGCGTTTTCATGGCCTGTAACCCCCTAGCCAAACCTAGGGTTCTTGGATTGCTTTTTTGGGCGTTTTCTCTACAGGTAAAATCAGCACTATTAATGGCCATGGACGTGTTCAGGAGGGAGAGACGAGCATGATTGTGGTCTCAGAATTCGTTTTCATGGCCTAGAACTCGTTTTAGGGGACACCTACGCATTTAGCTGCGGATGGAAATCCGCAGGTAAAATAACCAGGTCCCATGAGGAAGACGAAGACGTGGCTTGTTCAAATTGGCCCATTCAAACACTTGGCGCGCGTTTTTTTAATTTTCTGACATATTGTTGATGTTTCCCATATAATATTCATTGTTTATTACACTAACAATAAAAGCATAGTGGCGCAGTGGCCAAGCCAGCGTGTGAAATCCGTTGGGACCTGGGTTCGAATCCCAGGTCCACCATATTGCATATTATTCTTTTTCTTCAGGAAATCCAATGCATTTCAGGAATTGTGGTTCATCATGCAGACTCACCTAATCATCTACCAGATGGCCTCAGGCCAGATCTGGTGGCCCAGAATGAAAGACCACCATGTGCTCTAGTCAACAGGCGCACGTGAGATAAAAAAAAAGGTCATGCAGGCTTGCACTATTGGGCCTTGAATTGCTAATCAAACTCCTTTCCAGCCCAACCCCCCCCCCCTTGAGTATTTCTTTTCTTACTTATTTTTTATCTTATTATATTTATTTGTTTTATTAATTATTTATTCAAACTAACCAATTAAATTTTTTCCTCATAAAATCAAAAACACAAAAATATATTTTATTTATTAAAATTAAATTCAGCATTTTTTATTTTTGTAAATAAATACTAACTTAATTAATTTAGTTTTAAATAGGTATACCTTTTAATATTTTCGCAATAATTAAAATTAATGTAGAAAATTAGGTTTTTATTAACTTTAATCAAATTTATTTTTATTTCCTTAAATATCCAAAAATCCAAAAAATTCTTTTCTTAGTTAATTAATTAATTTATTTATTTTATTAACTTAGTTTAATTCCTTATAATTCAAAAATAAACCAAAAAAATTACTTTCTTTCAAAAAAGGGTCAAATCCCTAAAAACTTGCATTTGATTTAAATTTTCGCGCGCGATCCATTTTGCCATATTGATGTAATTGTTTCCCAGAATGTAATAGCTTTAATTAGGACTATTTAATTTATTTATCGCTTTATTTATTTCCCGCATTTTAAATTAAAGGGTTGCTTTTGGCAATGTAAATACCCGACGCCTTGTAATAGTTAGATTTAAATTTCGTAATTTAATTTTCGCAATCTATAAACTGTTAGATGTTTGGTAATAGGGAATGTATGACAAGATCAAATGTATGAACTTAAAATCAACGTAGATCACCCATGACATGTACAAAGATAAAATTAACCGAAACAACACACTCGCACATGCACACTCTTAGGGTACACCTCGCTTGGTTGCCTTCGAACGTGGTAATTGAGTTTATGAAGTTTTAGAGGTCTCCCTCTTGTCCAAAGATCATAGTTGCCTCGAAACGGTTGCCTCGGAAAAATGATCTAAGACATTAGGGTTACCGCTAAGGCGTCCTAACATTGGTTTAGTGACCACACGTCCCTTAATCGAATTGACCCTTAAACTCCAACAACGATGCTACCTACTCATCAATAGTGGGATAGCATTATCTAAAGGACATTAGCACAAATTGATTCCTTTTTCGAGTAGGTAGATGGTTCTTAAGTACTTGCTCTCTCAAAACAAAATAAAACTTTTCGCACTTACACTCCTTTCAAACAAAAAACTTCTTTCAAACCCACAAACACAAATAAAAGCAATTTTGAAAACACTTTGAGCAAGTACCTAAGAGCCCGTGGATAACCAAGGATAGAAAGGGTGCTAACACCTTCCCTTTCTATAATCTACCCCCCGAACCCGAGAAATATCTCGAAAAAGGAATTTTTCTGTGCTTTTTTCCTTTCCTTGTTGATAAAATAAAAGACGGTGGCGACTCTTGCTTACCGCGACATTTTGCGAATACAAACGCAAAACACAAACCAGCATTCCAAAAACAGTCAGTTCTTTCCCACCGTATCACACGTCCTAATTAAACTATTACAAACTGTAGGCAGTTACATCAATATGATAAATAATAAAAATAAAGCGCGCGAGAAAAATTAGAACGAAGACGAACTAAGGTTTTGACCCTCCTAACCTAACTAAAAGAAAAAAAAGTTTTTTTGTTGTTTTTAATATTTTTTAAGAAAAAGATTAGGTTTTAAAATTAAATACTAAATAATTGGTGATTAAATTAATTAATAAATAAAATGATCTATTTTTGGTTTTTTTAGTTATTTTTAGGAAAAAGAAAATATAATTAAATTAGAAATAAAACCTAATTGTTCTAATTAGTCTTAATTAAAAAAAGAAATTAAAGTTATCTAAATTAATAAACCTAATTAAATTAATAAATTTATTGATAAAAAAATATACCTTAATCTAATTGGTGAAAAATAACATTTTTATGATTTTTTTTTTATAAAAGAAAATAATTATTTGTGTTGGTAGAGTAAAATAAATTAATTAATTAAAATAAAACAAATATAAAAAAAGATAAAGAAGAGATATTGGGCCTGTAATTAGGGGGGTGCAATTAGCAGAATCTGGGCCCAAGAAGAGGGAAGTCCACGTTGACTTCTAAGATCCAACGCATTTGTGTTTGACTATGCTCATGATGTTCCCTCATGGATGGCCCTTGGATCTGGCCATCTGACACTTGGCTGGATGGATTGTGAGGACACATGGTAATCCCCTGGCTTGGCAAGCGCATTGGATCCTGAAAAGAAAAATAACATGTAGAAATTGGGGGACCTGGGATTCGAACCCAGGTCCTGAAGCAATATCCACGCCCTCACTACCACTGCACCACCTGTTCTTGTTTGTACATAGAATAAGTAATAATAATAATATACAAAATAAAGGACATTAGTGAAGAACCAAGAAAACACGCGCGAGATTTCAAATACGCCAATGGAAAGATAACACGCAAGCGTCTTCAACCTTGCACCGCTGGTAAAAGTGGAACACTTTTACCTACGGACGTTTGTCCGTTACTACATCCTTGTCCATATCATAAATCATGTACAAGCATAATAAATCAATGGTGATGTACCAATCCATTCGTCTCAGTCTCACGAACTTCATGGTACCCTTATTGTGGCCCAATTTCACTTGTACACCAAGATCCCAATTTGAAGCTACAAACCCTAACAATGGTGAAATCCAACATAGGCCATATAAATTCAATTAAACAATATAGAAAGCTTGCATATGTCTTAAGGATCAGGAATATACCATTAGTTCATGCTATCAATGCCTAAATCATGGAATTCGAATTCAAGAAATGTTAGGTATCGGGACTGACTTACAGTGAGATATAGGGCTTGAAAATGCTTGGTTTCGATTGCTTTCGCTTGCTGGGAATCTTAGGAAGTGATTGAGATAGCTAAGATGCCTTGAGGATGCCTGGAACACTGAATTCGAGTTTGCACTTTCTTGGTATTTTTTCAAGTTTTGCTCTGGTTCATACGCCTCTCTCTCCACCAGTTTTAGGTCTGCATCGCTTATATATGTATTGAGGAATAGATTAGGGTTGATAACTGATCTCAATCTTCCTCCATCAATTTATTGGATCTTGATTTGATACACCTTAAAAATCTTTCCAAAAATGGCCTAATTCAATCTTTTTGTACACACCATGCCTTGATACAAATTTGATTTGATGCTAGTTGTGCATCAAGACCTGAATCATGTAAAAAATCCTTAGTTTTCAATACTTTGGATTTTATATGATTTATTTTGATTAAAATTGATTTAATTCAAATAAAAATCAAAACAAATAATAAAAATAAGATATTGACAAGTGGAAAAGGCTATAGCTCGTGGACCATGTTGCCAACTCAAAACAAGTGAAAAAGATTGGGCCCATTTGGCAAAAATTGAAGTTTTAAGCATAGTTGACTTTGGCAATTTTGCAAAAAAAGGTCAACTTCACCAATGCATAACTTCCTCAATTTTGACTCTTTGGAGGTGTTCTTGGACTTTTTAGAAATCTTGAGATGTCCTCTAATCAACCATTTTGGTCTCATCTCAATTTGATATTCCATGCTCAAGTATGAAGCTTTGACAAAAAAGGTGTTTTTGTTGACTTTTCAAAATGACCTATAATGTCCAAATTCATAACTTCTTGTGAGTGCATATTTTGAACTTGGGAGCTGAAGATGGATTGTAGGGAATTTCATCCTCTTAAAAATGAGCTTTGGATGGGTCATTTCTCATGAATTATGAGAAAGTTATGCTTGGTCAAAGTTGAATTGACTTTTCCTACAAAACCCTAATTTAGCAAGTTTTGAGTCTTGATGAATTATGAGCAATCCTTGATGAATCATGATCAACCCTTGATCAAATGATGAAATATACTTCAAAATGAGGATGTTGACCAAAAATCTTGAAGTTTGACTGTATGTAGGTCACAATTGACTTTTACCCTAACATAGTCGATTTTTGGGCCTTTGAGCAATTGACTGAGCAAATTTCTCTGCAAGGCTTGAAACTTGAAATGGATGATCTTGAGAACATATTAGGACATTGGTGAGAATTTGGGATCCCTTGGACTCAAGTACCTTGATGCAACATGAAACCCTAATTTGAGGTAGACTGCCTTAGGAGAGAGCTTGTCTAGTCAACCCTTGGACTACCCTGAGCAACTTGGGTATCATTCTTGAAATTTTTTGAGAAATATGGGAGGGAAAATTTTGGGGTACAACACGTTCTAGTGTGTGTCCTTTTCTTGAAGAGCTTAAAGATCGTATGGATGATCAGAAGATAGGTAATTTTGTCAAAAGACATGGGAATCTCATGTCTTTGCTAGAGCACGAGTTGATGATGTTGCTCTACAAACTTTACTGCAGTTTTATGATACAGAGTTGCATTGCTTCACATTCCAGGATTTCCAACTAGCGCCCATGCTTGAAGAGTTATCTTACCTTCTTAATGTCAGAGTTACAGATCATATTCCATTTTTCCAAGTTCCTGATGAGCCCAACTTTGGAGCCAATGTTAAGGTTATTTATTTGAGCCTTAGTGATGTGAAAGGAGAAGTGGAGACAAAACAAAATTACATGTGGGCTTCCTGTGGATTTCTTGGTGGAAAAAGCTAAGGAGATGACGGACAAAGAGTTTTGGGATGCTTTTTGTGCATTATTTTTTGCTATTATTTATGGTGTGATTCTCTTTCTTGAAATCAAAGAAATGGTTGATTTGGTTTCTCTCTGCACTTTCATGAATAAAAACCCAGTACCCACCCTGTTAGCTAACACTTACCATGTTATTCATTCAAGGCATGGGAAGAAGGGAGTCATGGTTTGTTGTGTACCAATGCTTTACCAATGGTTCATGACACAATTACCCATAAAAGTACCATTTGTGGATTACAAGGGCACTCTTACATGGGAATTAAGACTAATGGCACTCACTTCTTTCGATATTCGGTGGTATAAACTCAGGGTTGACAGTGTCGAGGTGATCTCTAATTGTGCAGGTTTCTCTAATGGTCCACTCATAGGAACAAAAGGGAGAATTAGATACAACCATGTTCTTGCTCTACGCCAACTAGGTTATGCTATGAGGCGCCCTCCTATGGATAAGGAAGTTGAGTCGGTGTACTGCAAGAAGGGAGAAGATCTTGAGTTGATGAAGAAGGCAGAAGTTGCATGGGGGAATATCAGCAGGAAAGGGAAAGTTTTCTTTCGATCGAAAGAGGTGATAGTTTATGGTCTTTACGTGGATTGGGTTAAAAATATAGTGAAGACTCTTATGTTGCCTTTTGATAGAGAGGATCCTTTCTATCCTCAACCCACTGAGCTACAAGGTGATGTACCCAAAGAACAATTTTATCAAGTGGAGTTGGAAAATGGGGGACTCCGCCATGACATTGAAGACAAGAATATGGAAATATAATTTTTGAATCAAGAGAAGAAAGACTTGGCCTGCCAGCTGAGAAAATATGAGGGATCTAGTACTACCGAAGGTAGAAAGACTAAAAGGAGACATGTTATAGAAGAAATTTATGTATCTTATATAAGACTATCAGAAGGCTCTTAATGATGCAGAAAAGAGACGACTCAAATTCATGAAGTTTCAAATGTCCAGCAACAAGAACAAGTCAAAGGTCAGAGAGTTGGAGAAGCAAATTAAAGACGTTATATTGGATATAGAGACCAAAGAAGATCATATGAATCTGGTGGTGGAAGAAAATTCCAGGATCAGAGACAAGATAGAGGAAATGGAGAATGTGCACGTACCCATTCCACTACCTGAGTGCAAAGAATGTGATAGGTTCCTCGAGCAATGTCAGTACTTGGAAACCCATATGTATAGGAAAAACATGGTGATTGAGAGCCTTATCAGAGGACGTGACCTCCAGAAAACAAGACAATTATTCTAAGAGACCAAAGAATAGAGTGATGAGTACTTCAGGCAGGAAGGACCATTGTTTTATGTTGAGATGAGGGATCCTCCTCTTTGATTATTGTTTTCTTGTTTGTTGTATGATCACCACCACTCTTGTTGGATGGGATCTTTTATCTTTTATGATGCACTTTGGTTTATGTTTTGTATGAACTCATTTGATCCTCAATTTATGAATGAAAAGCAGTTTGTTATCATTGAATCTCTTTTTATTATTTCTTATCTCTCTAATTGTGTTTGTTTATCACTCTTAATGGTTGATGGAGCTCTTGAAATCATGGAGATGGAAAACATAGCATGCATACCATGCATTTCATGCATTACAAGTTTTCAATACCAGTTTTTTATTTCTTGGTTCTGCTTTTTTTATAAGAGATTCAAGACAACTACTCACAGATACTCAACAAGAAGTAAATTACCTCGACAGATGGAACAAGTTCAAGCAGAACTCGCTGAAATTAGAGCCTAGATGGCCAACCAAATGACTCAGTTCATGGAGGTGATCACCAACGTGAACAGGAGATAAGATGAGCTGAGGGATCTTGTGGAAAACCTTCGAAGGAATTAGGATGTAGATGATAATCAAAGGCTCTATGAAGATATCTCTGTCGGTCTTGAGAATGGACTGGGGAACAATCATGAAATCAGGCCGCGTCCCTATAATGCCTTTAATCATAACCAGGTGCATTTTCCACCACCTCCTGAATCCCATTTTCTTATGAGAGATAGGGGAGGACATCAGAATAGGAGGAATAATCAGTTTCTTGAATATGACTATGATAATGAAGATCAGTTCTCTGTGCAAAATTCTGACCAAAGTTTTCCTACTGATGATCGTAAGTATCGAATGCTTGAGGTCAAGGTGGATGACTTCCAAATCAGATATCCGCAGGCACACCTAGAAGACTTATTTCCATTTGCTTGATTTCACGCAAATAAAGTATTGGTTTAAGATTGTAATATTTTTCAATGTCTGAATTATGTTACCTTCAATAAAGGCATTTTGTTTCAACATCTCATTTGAGTATCTATTTTAAAGATAGTCATCGAATAAAAGCAAGCAAAAGATAAACATGTACCCAAGTGAATAAGACATTTGACACAGTAACCATTTCATATTCATACACATTCATTCGCACGCATGCATTCACGAACACCTGCATATCATGTCAAAACTCATTTTTTTCACAAACATCTCTCCAGCTGAACCATTCGTAGAAGAAGATCGTCACCTCCTTGGCCTCCATATCAAACCAGGGCTTATCAACAGAAAGCAATAGAGAAAATCGAGGAAACTCAGGCTGCGTTCAAAGAGGATATCGACCAAGTAAAGGGTGACGTCACTTCAATAAAAGGAGATCTGAGTCAAGTTCTCCTAACTTTAAAGAACATTATTGACAGACAAGACTAGATTTCCAGGGCAGCCGTCGAGGAAGTAGCCTAAACTATTTGTGCATCAAGTAGCCACCAACCAAGGAAAGAGCCAGAAGCAGGACCCCAAAAGTCCATCATGGCCCAACAAGAAGCTGAAACTGAAGGGTTTTCCCCACTGCCGCCAAAAGCAGGGGCATCTCGTGCCCTACATATTCCGACCAATGATGCAGACAATTACTTAGACATGCAATATAGAGACCACGATCCAGAGGATTCCAACCAAGAACCCTCAAATACGGCTGGTACTCATGTTGTTGATAATCCATTAGTGAGGAATCAATACAAATCCCTGGAAGAAAGATTAAAAGCCGTGGAGGGTTTCGACGCTTTCGAAGTAAACGCTTTCGAAATGGGCCTAGTTCCTGATGTGGTGACTCCACTAAAGTTCAAAGTACCCGACTTTGAAAAATACAAGGGGCTCATTTGTCCAAGAAATCATCTTCGTATGTATTGCGGGAAGATGCATGCCCATGCCCACGATCAGAAGCTGATGATTCACTATTTTCAAGATTGCCTGAGTGGGGCATCTTCAGACTGGTATATGCAATTGGAGCGAACGTATATTCGAACCTAGGCAGATCTTGCTAATGCTTTCCTAAATCATTACAAATGTAACATGGACATGGCGCCTACCCGCATGAAACTCCAGAATCTATCCCATAAGAAAGAAGAATCCTTCAAGGAGTATGCTCAAAGATGGGGGGAGTTGGCATCCCTTGTACAACCACCATTGTTAGAGAAAGAACTAGTAGTCACATTCATGGGGAACTTACAAGGGTTGTATTATGAGACGATGGTTGGAAGCATCTCTTCGGGGTTCTCAGACCTAGTAACCATCGGAGAAAGAATCGAGACGGGGATAAAAAGTGGGAAGATATCAAAGGGACCATCAAATGCTCCCTACAATTCAAAGCGGTCTGCTTCAAACTTCACCAAAAGAAGGGAGGGGGAGATTAATGTTGTAGCGTCACAAACAAGGACATCACAACCATTAGTGACCCCCCTAGGGCGGAAGCAAGGTAGAAGGCCACCCAGGAAATTTGATCCACTCCCTATGCCACCTAGCCAGTTATTGCAACAGCTAGTTAAGGCACCCTTAGTGGAACTCAAGCCTCTTACTCCTCCAATCGGGCCACTCCCACGAAGATATGATGCCAACACCATATGGGAATGTCATGCTAATTCTCCTGGACATACCATAGAACAGTGTTGGCCTTTCAAACACAAGGTGCGGGATTTGTTGGATTCGCAAGACATCACTTTCGAGAAGACCAACATCACCTCAGACCCTACACCATCGCATGATGGGTTGACAATAAACTCAATTGAAGTAGTCACTGACTCTGGGGAAAGCAGACAAGCAAAAACCCCGATAAACTCGCTGAAAGAATATCCGTTGGGATATGGACTCCCGCTAGAACACAATGAAGCTTTCGAAAGAGCTCTACAAAGGCTAAGGGACCAGGGGATAGTCCAGTTCGGACAATACCCTGAAGAAAAATATAGAGCTACTCTGAAGGGAGAAACACATTTTCCTCTGATCCAAGAGACATTTGTCAATAATGGAGTAATGCAGGGCAGGCATGGGGCAAAAATATCCAACAAAGGCAACACCAAAGGGGAAACTGAATTCACCTAAGAATGTGCCCAGGAGAAAAAAAACTCAAAAGATGGACGACCATGGAGATTCCTATGATCTTTTTCTGTCTTAATTAATTTTTCTTGTTTTTGAAAGAACCTATGTCAAGCCCGAGACATAGGGGTTGCTTGTAAGGGTTTCCTCGCTCTATTTCAGACAATATTTACGATTAATAAAAGCTATATTTTATTTTCAATTAAGATCCCTGTCTGTCTCTTGCATTTATATCTTAAATTTAAAAATGGCAATACTTTCTCTGCATATGCATTTTTAAATATACTAAAACGGCACCAAAACATGATAAAGGTGCAAATTCATGCCCAAAACCACCGATAAGGCTACTGCTGCGATCCGATATAATTTTGATGCTCCTATACACCAAGCTAAATAGGAAGATGGTAAAGAAATTGAACCCTATAAGAAGATGGTGAGGGAAATAAAAATAAAATCTACCAATACGCAACCATATCAAGAGGCTATTAAGACCATTAATCTGAGCACATGGGAAGACCTGGAAGAAACCAAGCTAAGGGGCAATATAAAGAGCGGAGCCACAAAGAAGCTGATCAAGTTATTGTGCATATCTACGAAAACTGGCCAAGGTCAAATACAGACAGTGCCATAAAAATAAGCAACTATGAAATACCAAGATCTGACGAAAAACCCGAGCCAGTGGCACGTTGGGTATCCACGTTCGACGAGGCTTCAAATGCATAAGGGCACAAAATAAAGGCAATATTGACTTCTCTAAAGAATACTTATAATACATAGACCAAGTCAACAGAAAATAAGATACTAAATATCCAAAATTGGTCCCACATCAGGATCATGTTTTGAAAACTGATTGCGGAATTCGCAAAGATCACTTGCAATCATCCCATGAAAAGGAAATCAAATGACAGATGCTCTGGAAATTATATCGTCTATGTTCAAAATATCTTGGTCTAATAACGAATCACGCATCACAAACAGACACTTCAAAGAGCCCGCACATTGCCTTGCTATTAAAAAAACGACAATATAACAAGCCTTGGTTTCACGACATCTGGAAAATGCCTCCAGCATTAGCAAACAAACCCTACGAGAATTAGCCTCGGAATTCTTTCAAAGTAATGATGTATTGTACAAGATGAACCACAACATGGTCTAGTACTCAAGAAGATTCTTCTACCTCGCCTCGACTCACGTGGAAAATGGACACCCAATTACGAAGGTCCATAAGTAGTCAAAACAACATTCTCCTGTGGTGGTCTTATCCCCACAATAATGGATGGGGAAGATATACTGCACCCGACAAGTTTAGACGCAGTAAAAAATACTACGTATAAGAAGCTCACTAAGCTCGAACCTTAAATAAGCGACTTAGGCAAAAAGGAGCGTCCCGGTGGATCAAAACCCCTAAAGGGAGATCCAGGCAAAAATTAGGGGCATATAAACAAAAATTATCCCGATGGATTGAAAACCCGAAAGGACAATCCAGGAAAAAGTTAGGGATTTCATACAAAGAAATAAAGAACAAAAAGAATGTGATCTAAGAGCTGCGACTATGAACCACGAAGGGAGAGATAGATTTGAATCATTCAACTCATAAGCAAAGGAGATAAGATCATTAAAAGGATATTGGGGAACAACAGTAGCAATTATCATTTTCATTGCCATTTACAATTTTAAAACTTTCTGTAATTACCTCTTTCTAGGAATTGCATCTGGTATTCTCGCCTATTCAGAGGCATATCAATAAAACAATTGCTTTCTTTGCATCTTTCAAATTGAGTTTTTCTTCCCTTAGACTTGTTTACAAAATATTACGATCACTACTTATGAATATTGTCTTGAAATCATTTCGGGGAATTAACAAAATAAAAGCATTTGGCAAAACATCAAAAAATCATTTTGGTTAGAAAAATATTGAAAGAAAATCCACGTTTACGTCCACGCATATAGCTATACCTGTGCTCACAATACGAGGTTTATACACACGTCCACGCACATAGCTGCTCCCACATCTTGCAACAAAAAAATCTATACACATGTCTACGCCTATATCTACGCTCACGATGCAAAAAGGTCTACGCCCACACGTACATCTGCGTCTATGCTTGCACTTCACAATACAAAACTATGCATATCTACTCCTACGTCTACACGCCCGTACACGAAGTCTACGTCTATATACATGTCAGCGCCTATGCCTACACTTGCAACACAACGTCTACATCCGCACATGCGTCCACGCACATGTGTGCTCCTGCCAATTCTATACATACGTCTACGCTTACGCCTATGACATACGAATCTACATACGTCTACGCTTACGCCTGCACCTACAACATACAAATCTACATACATCTACGCTTATAGAGACCACACATATGCGAATGAATATGTCTACGCCTGTGCTTACAACATACAAATCTACGCATATGCCATTACCTACGTCTACGTCTACGTCTACACCTGCACTCACAATACAAAATCATTGTTCAAAATTTTGCTAATTCTATTTCACCGCATTCTAATCGAATTCAACAAAGCTACAACGACACAACATACAATGCCAGGGGATTGGTAACTCCAAGTCAATGGTTTAAAGGAGAGAATGCCATAATTGGTCTTCATAACATTTTCAAGGCATATACGCATCTTACACACATTTCACACATGCATTTTGCATATCTAAAGCGTACATACCCTATACCTTTCAACATTTAATACACTCAGAGTTCCATATCAATGTCAAACATCACACATGTCGCATACATATAACATTCAATACGCATGCATACACATGTATCACATAGAAAACAGACAAATAATCTCACCCTCGATTCAACTATCTAAGGGTCGACCAACGCAATACCTATCCTACGATTCAACCCTTCACCTTAGTCTTCATGCCGTGACACATTCAACTCATCACCTAAGTCTTCCCGCAGTGATGAGTTCCTTACGAACCCAACACATTTCCTCTAAGCCGCAATGTATCCGCAAAATTCAGAACATTGCCTCTAAGCCGCAATGTATTTGCAAACTCAACACATTTCCTCTAAGCCGCAATTTATCCTCAAACTTAACACATTGCCTCTAAGCTGCAATGAATTCTCAAGACTCAACACATTGCCTCTAAGTTGCAATGTATTATCCAAGTCAACACATTGCCTCTAAGCCGCAATGAATTCTCAAGACTCAACACGTTGCCTCTAAGCCGCAATGTATTATCCAAGTCAACACATTGCCTCTAAGTCGCAATGAATTCTCAAAGTCAACACATTGCCTCTAAGCCGCAATATATTACCCAAACTCAACACATTGCCTTTAAGCCGCAATGTATCCTCAAACTCAACACATTGCCTCTAAGCCGTAATGTGTTCGCAAAACTCACTATGTTGCCTCTAAGCTGCAATGTATTCTCACAACTCATTACATTTCCTCTAAGCTGCAATGTTTTTGCAAAACCTAGATCATCGCCTCAGACTTCATGCAGCGATGCTCGAAAAAAAACCTAGCTTATCGCCTCAGACTTCACGCATCGATTTGAGAACCTAATCCATCGCCTCAGACTTCATGCAACAATGTGTTTCGTTATGCCAAGTTCTAGATCATCGTCTCAGACTTCATGCAGTGATGCTTGCAAAAAAATTTAGCTTATCACATCAGATTTCACACAGTGATTTGCAAACTTAACCCATTGCCTCATACTTCATGCAACAATGTATTTCAAACTCCAGACCACTGTCTTAGTCTTCATGCAGGGATGTTTGAAACAACAAATTTAGCTTATCACATCAGACATCACGCAGTGATTTGCAAACATAACCCGTTGCCTTAGACTTCATGCAGCAATGTATTTCTTATTCTGCGACACAGATCATTGCCTCAGACTTCATGCAGCAATGATCGAAACCAAATTTATCTTATCACATCAGACTTCACGCAGTGATTTGCAAACCTAACCCATTGCCTCAAACTTCATGCAGCAATGTATTTCTTATTCTGCGACACAGACCATTGTCTCAGACTTAATGCATCAATGTTCGAAAACCAAATTTAACTTATCGCCTCAGACTTCACACAATGATTTTCCAACATAACCCATTGCCTCAGACTTCATGCATCAATGTGTTTCTCATTCTACAACACAGATCATTGCCTTAGACTTCATGCAACAATATGTCTCTTCTTCCATAATATAAATTATCGCCTCAGACTTCATGCAGCGATGCTTGAAAATAGAACCTAGCTTATCACATCAAACTTCATGCAGTGATTCGTAAACCTAACTCGTTGCCCCAGACTTCATACAGCAATGTGTTCCAGACTCCAGACCATTGCTTCAAACTTCATATAGCAATGCGTTTCTTTATTCCAAACTCCTAACCCATTGCCTCAGACTTCATGCAACAATGTGTTTCTTCATTCCATAAAATCCATCCTATCGCATCAGACTTCACGCAGCGATTTGCGAACCAAACTCATTGCCTCAGACTTCATGCAACAATTTACATCTCTCTACTCCGTAACACAAACCATCGCCTCATACTTCAGCGATGTCCGAAAACAAAATCTAGCTTATCGTCTCAGACTTCACGCGGCGATTTGCAAATCCAACCCATTGCATCATACTTCATGCAGCAATGCGTTTCGTTATTCCATAAACATTTATCATCGCCCCGGACTTCATGCTGCGATGCTCAAAAGAAAACAAAACTTTAACCCATTGCATCGGACTTTATGCAGCAATGTGTTTCTTTATCCCAAAGCTCTAGCCCATCGCCTCAAACGTCACGCAACGATTCGCGAACATAACCCATGGCCTCAGTCTTCAAGCAGCCATGCATCATCAATTATTGTCGTATTAATCCTCCAAATGGATGAATAATTAAAACCAAACCAAGACTACAAAATTGCGCTCTTAAGTTCAAAACTACCTGCCTCGTTATCAAACCATGGTAAGCGATCAACTTTGCCTACTTCCTTGAGACTCGTAAGGATATGCTATATCAGTATAACCTTATGTTTGTCGGACAGATTTTGGGATACTTCAAGTATTCAATAAACTTACAATCAAAATGCGCAAGACTCGAGTTTTCTCACGTTATTCGATTGAAACATGATTGAATAGGGGCAGCTGTCGTACCCCAAATTTGTCATACCTCGATGATTTTATTTTTTTGAGATAGAAGAAATATTTGTTTAAAGATGGTACAACAATATCCGATGGCCCATCTTTATCCAAGACTAGGGAGTGTATTTTAATAGGGGCTTTCTAAATCAGAAAGACTCATAAGTTCGTTGCGAAGCATGTTGGCCCATGGGCCCATGCAATTCAAAAATAAAAAATCACTCGAGTAATTAGTAAATTATTAATTTATTAAGAAATACCTAGGTTTAATTTGCTAGTGAAATTAAGATATTAAGTCCGTTAATTGCTGTTAGTAAAAAGGAGGGATGAAATTTAAAAGCCCATTTAAGTTTTGTCGTTGTTAATAAAGAGGTGGGGGTGTGATCATCAAATTAGAAGCCCATTAAATTTTATTATTATTTAAGAGAAAACTATTTATTGTCATTATAAATAAATAAATAATAATATGTATTAATAAATAAAACAAATAAACAAAATACTTTTTGGTTAAAAAAACATAACATATTTTTTGTTGTTAAATTCTGTTTTTAGATATTATCTAAGTTTTTGTTGTTTCTAAAAAGGGTCAATTAGGTTTGGGTTTGCTGTAATAAAACAGCAGGCTGGACTTCAAATAATTACCGCTGGGCTCAATCTTTAGTAAAAAATAATAATAATATTTTCATTACATTAATATAGTTGTTGGATCTTTTTTTAAAAGAATGCAAAGCCCAAATAATTAGTAACATGTTGGCCCATATTTGAACTAACATACACTGTTAAAATCATCACTAATTCTACGCAAGTTTCATTAAATAACTGATACTATAGAGATTATCGCAACAACAAAAAAGACCAATCAAATCTCCATTTCAATCCAATCTGCAGAATTAAACAAAATCCAATCTTCAAAATCGTAACAACCCAGAAATAATACTAAAATAAATCAATTCCAATCTAAAAATAATAAAATTTATAATAGACAAAATCAATCATTCTCATCACAATCCCAATCAATGACAAATCTATCGCAAAATCAATTACAATAATGGATTGAATCCCTAATCACCCTAATTTGTAACAACAGAAATATTAAGAAAACCCTAAATAAGAACCTATATATATATATATATATATATATATATATATATATATATATATATATATATATATATATATATATATATATATATATATATATATATATATATATATATATATATATATATATATATATATATATATATATATATATATATATATATATATATATATATATATATATATATATATATATATATATATATATATATATATATATATATATATATATATATATATATATATATATATATATATATATATATATATATATATATACAGAAGGACATTAAAAGAGGGGGGATTTATTGATTTGTTGATACAGAAACAGGGGAGAGGGAAAAAGCAGAAAAAAATACAGAGGAAGACAGACGGACTGAAAAAGATCGAACAAAGTCTCGCGTTGAAGAGTGAAGAGAATGCAATTAGGGTTTCAATATCTGAAACCCTAATTGCTTGACCGTATCTCGCACGCGCCTTCAATCGCATCCACCGCCATCAGCCACTGCTACTTCGTTCGTTGTTGCCATCGTTGAGCACCGTTACCTACCAAAAGCACAAAGAAGAAGGCGGAGCAAGGTTAGTACCAAATCGAATCCAGAATCGGAACAAAAATCACAAGGAAGGGTAAGGTTGCCCAGCTTTTAGTGTTATTGATTGATTAAGGGTTTGACGGTTGGTGTGTAAGAGACGGTTGCACCGTCGTGAGTTTGGGGGGAGGGGGTCGCTAGGGTTTTGAAAGAGGATGAGAGGAGAGGGTTCGTGAGAGAGAATAGAGGGTTGTATCACAAAAACAAGAGAAAGTAAATTGTAGAAAAATGTAAAACAATGTTGTTATTCCGTTGGGATTTAGTGTGTGCGTAAACATAGTAGATAACATACTCCCTCAATATTATCCATACGATACGCATCAGACGCCGTAGGCCAAATCCTATGCCAAGTCCCATGCACTTCCCACCTACGATCAATCCGGCCCCTTCAAAAATTTGTATTGGGCCTAGCCCATGTACTCTTCACAAACCCCTTTCACTACTTTACTAAAACACAAAACAATTTGCACCCCCCTTTCAAAAATATATTTGGGCCTAGCCCAGATTCCTAACAACACCCCTATCTTTTTACTTACCAGCATGAACTGCACCCCCATGCCTAATTTATTTATTTTCTATTTTTATAGTTCATATTTTTTTCTCTTTTTTTCGTATATATTATTTATTTCTTTTATTTATAATTATTATTATTATTTTTTCTATTTATTTACAATAATTATTATCATTATTAATATTAATTAATATTATTATTATCGTCTAAACATATTTTATTCAAAACTCACGTACATATTATTTTCTATATTATTTGCATTAAATTATTTTCTAATCATGAATTAATCAAGATCTTCACAAATAATACGATTAAAAAACACAAACCAATTATCAAACTACTTTCGTAATAAACTAAGCTAATCAACTGTCCTTTTGCAAATGGGTTTCAAGCTAGTTTTGGCTTACTACACACTCAGTCAAAATCTCCGCAATCACTACTCCCGACCGAGTGCGAAGTGATTCAAAATATGTTTGCAAACCCCTAAAAAGACACCAACCCCATACGAACTACGAATTGGGACTCTGATTCCTCTTAAGAGGATACCTAGACATACGATCAAAAATCGTAGCGAGTTTCCCCTATTAAAAAATTAAGATACTTTTCCTTCTAATTAAAACTTAAAATCCAGTTTATCCCAAACCTAAACCTAGAGGCTAATATCATTGTGAGCAAGGTAGATGAAAGGTTCCTAACACCTTCATTTCGTCTAATTGAGTCCGAAACCTAGAATCTCTGTCCGCGAATTAGGGTTTTCTGTTAGGTTCCCTTCCCTAGGCTAAAAACTAATAGTGGCGACTCTGATTAAAAAACCAGTTACAATAGTAATCTTTGTAGCACTCTTTCAATATAATGTTCTTGTGACATCCAAAGTTTCTTCTCTTTTCTGTCACGCAGATTCTAATGCCAAGAATCCGTTTAGCTACTCACATGTCTTTCATAGAAAATGACTCTCCTAACTGCTTCTTTAATTTGTTAATGTTAGAAATATTTGTTCTGGACTGGCCCGACAGCCTATGTGGGCCCAGTCTAGAGTTCTCCTTCGGTAAAACGCATAATACGTTGCCTGAATCTCATGCGCCCTCCATCGATCACCGTCGATCATTTACCCTCTTAGACCGGCACTGACCTTTGATGTTCGATAAGTGCCTCCCAGTCTGCTTGGCCAGAAACTCGACTAGACAACCAGGAAATGACTGGACCACTGCATGTAAACTACCTTCTCCTCGGGACCAACGGCGTGTTACAGGCATACCTGCTCGGTATGACCAAGTCCTGGCAGTTACCTATTTTCATGGGTCCTCATATCTAGACGCAAAAGTAGGAACCAGTGGCTACGCACCAGGGACATTATATAAACCCTCACACATGTGAGAGCCAGGTATGAATATTGACTATTCACCACTAAAACCCTAATACTTTGCTTGTATCTCTTTGCTCCCACACTTACTTGATCGTCGGAGTGCCTTGCAGGTACAACCCCCTTTTTCTTCTTTGACTTTCCATCCCGACAGAAGATCATCATCCGACCACCTTGCAGGTTCTGATCAACCAGTAAGATCAATATTTTTCCCTACAATAAGCATATCATCAACATATAACAACAAGACAATAAAGTCATCATTAGAAATTTTTCTAACAAAGACACAATGATCTGAAGTAGTCTTCTGGTATCCTTGATCACACATAATAGACTAAATTTGTTTGTACCATTTCCTTGGAGCTTGCTTCAACCCATATAGACTCTTTCTCAATCTACAAACATGATCTTCTTTTCCTTTAACTTGAAAACCATCGGGTTGTTTCATGTAGATCTCTTCCTCCAAATCACCATGAAGAAAGTCATTTTCACATCCATTTGCTCAACCTATAAATCAAGAGTAGTAGATAAGCTCAACACGATTTTGATTGATGACATCTTTACAACAGGTGAGAAAATATCATTTAAATTAATACCTTTTCTTTGACGGAAACCTTTCACCACTAATCTGACTTTATATCTTGGAGATTTAAAGTTGCTCTCATGTTTAACTCTATAAATCTACATGTTTTCTAAAGCCTTTTTACCTTTACGCAACTTCACTAAATCATAAATGTGATTATCATGCAATGGTTTCATCTCGTCATGTGTTTCATCCAACCACTTTTTATTTTCATCACTTTCCACAGCCTCTTGAAAACACTCAGGTTCATCCTCACCAGTCAAGGTCACATACTTATCAAAATTATACCTTGTAGAAGATTTTCTATGCTTGATAAACCTCCTAAGTTGAACTTGAGATGATTTTTGAGTTTCACCAAGATTCTCATCTTGTGACATATCTCCCCCCCCCCCCCCCCCCCTCATCATCATTAGTTTGAATATTTGCCTTATGTCCAAGATGTTGATCATCAACACAATCATATGAATCTCCATTTGGATCATCACCAATGATAGTATCTAGATTATGATTAGGTAACCAAACTGGATCAACATTAAACAAATTGATAGCTTTCTTTGGTGTAGTCTTTTCCACCTTACCAATGTCTTCAATATTTTGGTCTTCCATGAATACTACATCGCGAATTCGGATAAGCTTCTTCTCTACATGATCATACAATATGTAACCAAACTCAACTTGCCCATAGCCGAAGAATATACACTATTTTGACTTTACATCCAACTTGGATTTTTCATCCTTTAGAATATTCACAAAAGCATTACAACCAAAGACTCTTAAATAGTCATACTTGACATTCTCTTCAAACCAAATCTTGTCTGGAACTTCACTGTTCAAAGAAACAGTAGGAGTGAGATTAAGAACATGGACCGCCGTGTAAAGTGCCTCACCCTAATAATTATTTGGAAACTTAGCTTCAGAGAATTTATACCTTACTCTCTCAATTAGTGTTTGATTCATCCTCTCTTCTAAACCATTCAATTGAAGAGTTTTATGAAGATTCTTTTCATGTGAAATGCCACGTTGCTTGCAATAGACGCCAAATGGTCCATAATAATCACCACCATTATCAGAACAAACACATTTCAGCTTCTTGCATGCCTGCCTCTCTATCAAAGCATGAAATTCTTTGAACTCCTCTAATACTTAGTCTTTTGTCTTTAAGACATAAACTCATAGTTTTCTGGAACAATCATCAATAAAGGTAACAAAATAAAGTACACCACTAAAGGATTTTACCTTTAATGGACCACAAACATCATAATGTACCAATTGAAGCAACTTTGACTTCTTTGAGGGAGGATGTCTTTTGAAAGATACTCTAGTCTGCTTACCAGTCATGCAATGAAAACACTTCTCTAAATATGCATTCTTTAATCTAGGAAGAACATCCTTTTTGGCCAAAACATTCATCCTCTTTTCACTAATATGACTAAGTCTTCGGTGCCACAAAGATGCTTCAATGTCGATAGTATTCACACTGTCCCTACCAACCAAATATTTTGTCCAATACAATTTAGAAAGCTTCTCCCCTCTAGCCACAACCAAGTTACCTTTGTTGAGTTTCCATTTCCCAAAACCAAAGTGATTGTCATAACCACAGTCATCAAACATATGCACAGAGATCAAATTAAAGCGGACATTTGGAGCATGTTTGACACCTCTAAGCAACAAATTAATTTCCAATTTGGTTTGCAAGCAAACATCACCAACACCAATTACGTTAGATACACCGTCATTACCCATCTGTAACACTCCAAAGTCACCATAAGTATAAAATGTGAAGAAATCCTTCCTTGGCGTAACATACAATGTAGCACCACTATCAACTATCCTCATCCTCTCGTCTGATACGAGATTAACAGACTCATGATTATGTAGAATAAAAAGATCATTACAAGTAGCAGTAGTACCAGGATCATCATCATGATCTCTTTGTTTAGACTTACCTTTCTTGCCTTTGTTATCCATTTTCCACTGATAACAACACTTGTGTACGTGTCCGGTTTTGTGACAATAATGACACTCCAGATTCTTGTATCGTGACTTGGACTTGCTTCTGTTATTCTCTCTACCACCCTTCGGCTCCTTTTTCTGAATTCTCCCCCTATTTTCAGTTACAAGTACCTCAGATTGATATGAAGAACCATGTGCCCTCCTTCTCATCTCCTCATTAAGAATATCATCCTTAGCCGTTTCGAAAAACAATACCTCTAGGAGCAGAACTTTTGATAGAAACCTGAAACGTCTCCCAAGACTCTGATAAAGATAGAAATAGAAATAGACCCAAAAGTTCATCATCAAATTTAATACTCATTACTGACATATGATCAAGGAGCTTTTGAAATTCACTCAAGTGATATGAAATAGAAGTCTCCTCCTTATACTTCAAAATTATTAAGATATTCAACAAGAACAGTTTATTATTCCCTGATTCAGAAGTATATAAGGACTTTATCTTCTTCCACAAAGTTTTTGCACGTGTATCATTAACAATATGATTATAAACATTATCTTTTATATATTGTCGAGTAAAACCACATACATTTTGATGCTCAAACTCTCATTCTTCATCAGATACAGAATTCGGCTTTGCGAAACTAAAAACCGGTAAATGCAATTTCTTCATAAATAGTAAGTGTCTCATTTTTACGTTTCATAAATGGTAATTAGAACCATTCAACAATACCATCTTCATCTTTGTAATTGACTACATAATTAAAACAAGTAAAATAACCCTTAACCAAGAGCTTTGATGCCACTCTGATGGGAAATTAAGACAAAATAACATAATAATATGTAACGGATATAGAATTTCCCACACTTGTAGGAACCTTGAGGATCAACAACAACTATAAGATGACAAACCGAACAAATAAAGACACAAAAGAACACTGATATTTTTAACGTGGAAAACCCCTCAATATAAGAGTAAAAATCACGAGTCGTCCGGACCAAAGAAATATCTCCACTATAATCAATTGAGGATACAAGAGAGTCTTAAAGTGATTCACAAAATAGTGATAACAATCGCAAATCACAAAGCAAACTAGCTTACAAATAAGAATCTAAAAAGTTGAAAAATTACTCAAATCTGCAGCTTCAGAGCAAAACAATTATATCTCAGCTCAGACTTCGTTTTGAAGATCCCAACGGTCAAAAGTTATATATAGGTGCTTCAAAGTTGCCCTCCAAATTTAAATTTGATTTGATGGCTAACGAATCGGGGATCGTCGATTTAGTGACACTCATGCAGGAAAAACGGGAATGAATTTCACTCCCCCTTTTCTCTCTTTTGAATCCTTATTTTCTCTCTATTTCTCTTAACCCCAAATTGACACTCTCTACATAAATAAGTGAGACAAATAAACTATTCATATTTAAGTCTTTCTTTACATGTGAAGAAGGAAGCCTAAATCCTACCGTACTAACAAATTTACTTTCAGACATCAAAAACATCCAACGATCATTCCTATAAAAAATCCTAAATAAGACAACTAGTGTGAGGCACAAAAGTGTAACAAAGAAATTACCAATAGGCATGTATTAAACATAATTATTTTAGATGCGCCCACATGAAATTAGATAAGAAAATTAACAGAGATAATTAAACAATGGAAATGGAATGGTGTATAAGATATTTAAAATTTAAAGAGCCTGTAAAACGCAGCATAATATTGTAGGCAAAATCATAAACTGTCAATAACTTAGGAAGACCGCTGCTACAAAGATAACCATGACCAATAATGCACTCATGAGTCTCCTCTATGAATGTCACCATTGTCGGCACCATAGCATCATCAGTTTGGATCTGCAGGACAGGATTTTTAAAGAGGAGTGCTATCTTTACATTAAAAATCCAACATCTTACCTCTACATCGTATATAAATACAACCTGTGCATGTGGTTCTGTGTCTTAGAAAAAAGAAAAAATAATTATTAAATATTCTTAAAAAAACAAAACCGTATAGATATACAGTGTAAGTGTCAATTCGGGTGTAAAATTATCATTAGCTATTTTTAAATGTCAATAATAAACTTCTTCTCGTTGAATATTAAATAAGAAGATAACGAGCCTTTAGTAGTTTTAGCAAAAACAAAGAAAGTTTGTCATGTAATTTCTAAATCAAAATAATAGTATGCTTCCAAAATGACAACTTATACTAAATTACTAATACACCAATAACTAGATTGCACTCCATGACTTCTTTTAGGAAACAATGCAAAAAATATCTAGTGTATATAGGATTTCTTACTACACGCTATTGCCCGTAAAGAAATTAAAAATACATATTCGATTCCGTCTCATAAATATGGTTTTGGTTTTAACAAATTTTCAATAAAAAAAGGTGTGCGTCAGAAATATTTCTGGTTTGTGGAGAATTTTTTTAAAATTTCATAAGATTTTTTTTTTATATAGAGTGTAATAAAAAATTCTCTATAAATAAACGGTTACAAAATCACTTATTTGAAAGTGGAAATTTAAATAACTATTTTTTTCAAAAAAATCTCAAATAATCACATTTTCAAAAAATTTACCAAAGTAACAACTTTTCAAATAAAAAAATCACCACACAAAGGAGGCGTCACTCTGTGTGGCGCATGCATACAAATTAAAGAGGAGGCGCTACACTGCATGACTTGTCCTCTTGTGTAATGTCATACAGTGTGACGCATGCATGTATTATTAGAGAGAAGGCGCCACTTTGTGTGGCTTGACAATTGTATTTATTAATTTTTTTAAATAAAAATAAAAGTAACTAAAAATATTTTATATTAATATTTTATATTACACGATGCATGGATACATTTTTTTCCGGACATCCCCTCAACCTAAGCGGGTCCCAATATGACATAAACGGCCCCGTTTTTGCCTCACTCCTCTCTGTTGATTTTCCTAAAGTGTTTCAGGTCTGTTATGACTCGCTTGATGATGAGGTGCTTAATGTGATGGTCCTGGTACATCAGGATCATACATCTCATCGATCATTTCGCCGCACTGTGTTGTGCTTCCAAAGAGATCGGTGCCCATGTTGTTGAAGTTTGGTCTTGTTGGTCTGGATATGTGTGGGTGAAGTGGTTGATAGTATTGGAATGTTGAATCGTGTTGGAAACAAAACAAAGGTTCTTGTGGTGTATGAAATTTGTATGATGGTTGGGTACTTCAATGGTGTGATGTTTGACTGTATGTAGGTTGAGTGGTATGGTAGGAAAGAGATGTATCATATGTGTCTTGGGTGTTGTGGTAGGATGTTGAGGGTGCATATTGTTGGTGGTGGGTCGGGTCATGCTCTTGGTATTGTGTTTGTATGTGTGGCATGAATTGATGACATGTTTGGTTGGATGTGGTGGTGTATGGTTGTTGGGTTTGAGTGGGTTGACATTGTTGTTGGGTTTGGTATTGATGAGGGGTTGGATGTTGGGGTTGTTGGGCGTATGATGCATCTCTTTGGCATGGATCGATCAAATATGTCTCATGAGACAGAAATAAATTTATTGAAGCTGATGTGTACCATGTCAAATATTAGAGAGTTGGTTTTAAGCCATCTTGCGAGATCGGCTCTCTTAGGACCAATTCACGTTGATGCCTCCATTGACGATATTGATTTTTAGCGAAGTCTCTCAAACCATTAAATCTCCATTGGTCGTCAACTCTGAGTAGATGCCATTGTCCCAAATATGTAGGGGGTCTGGGATATCTTGTTGCATGTCGAACTGTAGCTTCACACGATCACTGTGGTGCATCTCCATAGTAGTGAACCTGATGAGTGCTGTTTTTGCAGTCCAAACTTCAACATCTGTTGGGTTAATCTCATAGTCGAGATCCTTATATGGCCTCCATACAAACTGTAGAGAAAAAAGAGTGTTAAACTAATATTAATATTAAACTTAATTAACTTATTGAAAGCGTTGTATAAAACATGTAAGTTTAATACCTCTTCTGGTCTAACATGATCAATAAAATTTCGGTAGACTACTATTGCGTTTTTAGGGGATTTATTGTAATTCATCTCAAGAACAAACCACCTACATAGAAGAGTGTGTTAGAGCTATAAAAAAATACCACATGAAATTTTAGCTGATTTCAGTGTAGATCGAACTAATTCAGGGAGGTACATTATTTTATATCGTCAAAAACCAATTTTCCATTTTCGTTTAACTGCATCTTACAAGAAGAGAAGTGATTCATGGGAAATATGTACCATTGATCCACTCACACTTGCATCACCACCGTTCCGACGCAGGATCATTGGAAACTTAGTTCTCAACTAATGTGTCGAGAAATCTTGCCTCTTATTAGCAAGGATCTATCATTAAAGGTGAGTATATTTATTTCTCATATCGTTAAAAGATTCAATTATACTCCCTCTTACAGGAAGGCATGGATCGCGAGGACTAAGGCAGTTGAACTTGTGTACGGTAATTGGGAGGAATGGTACAAAGAACTTCCAAGATTTTTGGTGACACTCAAATATTATGCTCCGGGAACTGTTATAATTTTGGAGACACTCCCGGCATTTACCCCAGACAGAACTCATGTCAGTGGAAATGGAATATTTCATAGATTGTTCTGGGCGTATGAACAATGCATCAAAGGTTTTACATTTTTCAAACCTGTTATATAGATTAATGGAACTTGGTTATACAGAAAGTATAAAGGAACATTACTCATGGCAGTTGTAACACCCTCTAAAAACCCCGAATAAATTTTCGCAATTATTAAAATCATAATTTCAGAGTACATGTATAATCGAGGATGCTACAATTCTCTTTAAATAACACAAATTCCTGTCATGCATAATCTTAGTAGTAACTCATACATGTTTACACAGCGGAATAATTTATTTAATAAAACCAAAGTTATAATATCTTCAATCATCAGGGATTAACACCTGGAAAATATCAACATCATATTATAACAAAACATAAGAAAATTAAACGAGTCTGATTAAAACAGCTCGACAAACAAATGTTCCCGGAGTTACAACTATCAGAGCATGACCCGGACAATACTAAAACGGAAATAAACTAGAATGACAAGCCTTCGCCAAGCACCTGAACGAAGCTCCTCAATCTGAAATATTCAACAGTAAGGGTGAGCATCTCAATTATACATTTGATTATACGTTCATAACAATCAATTCAGGAAATCATAAGCATCACCCAATGATTAGCATATTTCATAGTTTACAAAAACCTTTACAATTCATATACCCATAATATATTGCTTTTCATATTTGCAATTAACGTCAAACATCGTCAACCATTTAGCAACCATACGTGCATACAACAATCAAATACAACATTGGAAAAATCATCCATTCATGTTATATTCAAGGTAATGCAACACACCCATGCATGTGGTACCACTTTACCGCCCCATTAAGTCTCGGGTCACGGATAACTCACCGTTCCATTATATCGCGGACACGGCTACCACCTCAACGTTCCATTAAATCGCGGACACGTATATTGGCCACCATGTTAATTCCACACAATGGGAATTAACAAATGCAACATGATATGTAAGTATGTAACACTCAGCATACTATGAACATCAATCAACATATCATGCAACATCAACAACATCAAATCATAACAAGATATGGATAGCATGTAATCACTCAGCATACTATTTAAACATCAATCATATCAATTCATATCATAATTCATGCTCGATAACATTATCCAAAAGCACGACAATAAAATCCACAATAACGCACAAAAACCAAAATTCAGAAAAATCAACACAGCAGAGCAACACGGGTACCCGTGTTGTGCAACACGGCCCGTGTCGCTGAGCGCGTCCAGAAAACACACATTTTCTTTCTCTCATTACAGGGGTCCTAACACGGGTACCCATGTTGTGCAACACGGCCCGTGTTGTGCAACCAGAAGCACACCATCTCCCAACACAGAAGAGCAACACGGGTGCCCGTGTTGTGCAACACGGCCCGTGTTGCTGAGCGCGTACAGGATTTTCCTGAACCTGCAGCAGCTCAGAACAGCAGCCAAACGCGGGAAAATGCCGGCTAAACGCGCATTTCGGTACCTAACAACATCGAGTTTGTATAACTCAGAACAACACCTCAATTTCCTAAATTTCAACAATCATTATAGTAACCGTAACCGGGATTAATCGTCCTTTTTAGGGAATTTCTGACAACATTAAGGTTATCCCTAAACCTCTAAGGTAAATTCACGATCATGCAGATATACTCCCAATCCACCATTTGGAACCTAAAATTCCTAATCGATTCATAAAAATTGGGAACCTAACCATTTTCTAACAAGGTTCAATCCTAAGGGTATCGATTCCTATTAACATCTAACAATTGGGGTTTTCCCTACGATTACCCAAATCAACCGTACATAAACCCATAAACAAAGGTAAATCGAGTAATAGCCCCCCTTACCTTATCAATTAGCAGCTTTGAACTTTTTTTTTTTTTGAGCGATGGTCTTCGTTCTTCGTTCTTCGTTCTTCGTACCTTCAGAGCTCTATTTCCCCAAATTCCCAACTTCTGTTTATCGTGAAAAATGAGAAAACTAACTTGAGTTCCAAAACATAACTTTACTTCTTTTGCACCCCCACTCTTTACTAACAACATCCAAGCCCAATAACTTAAAATTCAGCATTTTCTTATTTCTTTTATTTTCCTCCATATTTCAAAATAAATAATTCCTTTTTATTTTATTAATCCTAATAAAATAATTTCCCAAATTTAAATAAATCAAATAATTGAAACTGGGGTGTTACAACTCTCCCCCACTAAAAGAGTTTTCGTCCTCGGAAACGTACCTTAGACGAACAGTTCCGGATAAGCCTCTTTCATCTGGCTCTCCAGCTCCCAAGTGATATTTCCATCTGCTGGACCTCCCCAAGCAACCTTCACTAATGCTATCTCTTTACCTCTTAACTGTTTCACTTCCCGATCTTCTATCCTCATAGGCAATGTTTCTACTGTCAGGTTATCTCTCACCTGTACATCATCTATTTGGATTACATGAGATGGGTCGGGAATGTATCTCCTCAACTGAGAAACATGAAAAACATCGTGCAAATTCGCAAGTCTCGGAGGTAAAGCAATACGATAAGCAACTTCTCCAACTCTTTCCGTAATCTGAAACGGACCAATAAAACGCGGAGTCAATTTCTTAGATTTCAACGCTCGACCAATACCCGTCATCGGAGTGACTCTCATAAACACATGATCTCCAGCACTGAATTCTAAATTCTTTCTCCTCTTGTCATGATAACTTTTCTGACGACTCTGAGAAGCTCTCATCTTCTCTTAAATCAATCTGATCTTTTCAGTAGTCTGCTGAACAATCTCTGGCCCAACTACCGAACTCTCTCCAGATTCATACCAACACAAAGGTGTTCTACACCGTCTACCATACAATGCCTCGAACGGAGCCATACCAATACTCGAATGGTAACTATTGTTATAAGTAAATTCAATCAATGGCAAATAGCTATCCCAAGCTCCACCCTGCTCTAAAACACAAGCACGCAATAAATCTTCCAACGATTGAATCGTCCTCTCCGTCTGTCCATCAGTCTGAGGATGATAAGCTGAACTCAACCTCAATTTAGTACCCAAGGCCTTCTGCAATCCCTCCCAAAATTTCGAAGTGAATCTCGGATCTCTATCTGACACAATACTAGAAGGAACTCCATGTAAACTCACTATTTTCTCAATATATAACTGTGCCAATCTCTCCATTGAGTAATCCATTCGCACCGGTATAAAATGAGCAGACTTAGTCAACCTATCTACAACGACCCATATCGCTTCACAATTCATAGGAGTCCTCGGCAACCCAGATACGAAATCCATAGAAATACTATCCCACTTCCATTCTGGAACAAACATTGGTTGCATAAATCCAGACGGCTTCTGATGCTCAATCTTCGATTTCTGACAGATTAAACATGCATACACAAATTCATCTATTTCCTTTTTCATTCCCGGCCACCAAAACAATTTCTTCAAATCATGATACATTTTCGTGGCACCAGGATGAATACTCATCCCACTGCGATGTCCTTCCTCTAATATACTCTTCTTGATTTCTGCGACATCAGGGACACAAACTCTATCGCCAAATCTCATAACATCATTCTCATCAATTCTAAACTCACCACCTTGACCTTGGTTGATCAATGTCAATTTATCAACTAAATTAACATCAGATTTCTGCCCGATCCTGATCTCTTCTAGAATACCACTAGTAAGTTTCAACATACCCAAACGAACACACTTCGGAGTACTTTCACAAACTAAACTCAAATCTCGGAATTGTTCAATTAAATCCAATTCACGAACCATCATCATAGACATATGCAAGGATTTCCTGCTCAAAGCATCTGCAACCACATTTGCCTTACCAGGATGGTAATTCAAACCAAAATCATAATCTTTGAGAAATTCCAACCACCTTCTTTGCCTCATATTGAGCTCTTTCTGATCGAAAAGATACTTCAAACTCTTATGATCACTATACACTTCAAATCTCGAACCATACAGATAATGTCTCCACAACTTCAAGACAAACACCACTGCTGCCAACTCTAAATCATGAGTAGGATAGTTCCTTTCATGAACCTTCAACTGTCTCGAAGCATACGCAACTACCTGTTGATTCTGCATTAAAACACCACCTAATCCCATCAGAGATGCATCACAATAAACCACAAAAGATTCCACCGGATTCGGCAAAATCAGAATAGGAGCACTAGTCAATCTCCGCTTCAATTCTTGGAAACCTTTCTCACAATCAGAATCCCAAATAAACGCTTGTCCTTCACGAGTCAATTTCATCAACGGCAAAGCTAGCTTTGAGAATCCTTCGATAAACTTTCTGTAATAACCTGCAAGACCAAGAAAACTTCTGATTTCAGAAACAGTCTTCGGCGCTTCCCACTGAGATACCGCTTCTACTTTTGTAGGATCCACTGCAATACCATTCTTAGAAATCACATGTCCAAGAAAACTAACTTCATTCAGCCAGAACTCACATTTGGAAAACTTTGCATACAGCTTCCTATCTTTCAACAACTCTAACACAATTCTGAGATGTCTCGCATGCTCTTCGTCATTCTTGGAATAAATCAGAATGTCATCAATAAAAACCACAACAAACTTATCCAGATACGGATGAAAAATCCTGTTCATATATTCCATGAAAACACCAGGTGCATTAGTAACTCCGAACGGCATAACAGAATATTCATAATGCCCATACCTCGTTCGAAAAGCAGTCTTTTGAATATCTTCCGCTTTCACACGAATCTGATGATATCCAGATCTCAAGTCAATCTTACTGAATACACTGGCTCCAATTAGCTGATCCATTAAATCATCAATCCTCGGTAACGGGTACCGATTCTTAATGGTTACTTTGTTCAATTGCCTGTAATCAACACACAGTCTCATAGAACCTTCTTTCTTCTTAACCAACAATACCGGAGCACCCCAAGACGAAACACTTGGACGAATAAACTTCTTCTCCAGTAAATCTTCCAACTGACTCTTCAATTCAGCCAACTCAGACACAGACATACGATATGGCGCCATTGACACCGGTCTCGTACCAGGAATCAAATCTATAGAGAATTCCACCTCTCTCTCAGGAGGTAGCTCACCAACATCATCCGGGAAGACTTCTGGAAAATCACACACCACTGGCAATTCCTCACTCCTGACCTTTCCTGTAGCATCTAACGAAGCAAGTAACATAAACACATTAGCACCGTCTTCCATTGCTTCTCGTACCTGCCTAGCAGTCATAGTCAAATTCTCGACACCAACTGCTTCTGGAAAAATCACCGTCTTAGCAAAGCAGTTCAGATGAACCCGGTTGAATTCCAACCAGTTCATCCCAAGGATAATATCAATTTGTTCAAGCGGTAGGCACACTAAATCCATACCGAAACCTCTACCAAAAATCTCAATAGGACAATTCCTACATACAAGTGAAGTTGTCACTGAACCCGATGCAGGAGTATCAACAATCATGCTACCTCGCATACCAGATATGTCCAGTTTCAACCTCTCAGCACAATCCAAAGAAATGAAAGAATGAGTTGCACCAGTATCAATAATTGCAACTAAAGGTGTGCCATGAATAAAACACGTACCTTTAATCAATCGATCCTCTGGAGTAGTCTCAGATCCAGACAAAGCGAACACTTTTCCACCTGACTGATCCTTCCTAGGCTTAGGACACTGCGGACGAATGTGACCTTCTTCGCCACAATTGTAACAAGTAACAGACTTCCCTTTGCAATCAATAGACAAATGACCAGCCTTTCCACATTTATAGCACTTCTTCTCATCACTCTTGCAATCTCGAATATGATGACCAAACTCACCACACCTGTAGCATCTGATAGGAGCCTTAGAATCTCCCCCACTAGGCCTTTTCCATCCACCTGATTTCTGGTTACCTCTATCATATGGCTTGCCACGGTCCATATGTTGCTTTCCTCTTTTATCAACAGCCCCACGAGAATGAGACGACCTAGTCTTGGTAATATCTTCTTCCAAGATCCTGCTACAATCCACCAGGTCAGAAAATCTACGAATACGCTGGTACCTGATTCCCTGCTTAATCTCATCTCGGAGACCATTCTCAAATTTGATACATTTAGAGAATTCTCCAGCCTCATCATTGTTGTAGTGTGCATAATACTTTGCAAGCTCAGTGAACTTAGTAGCATACTCACTAACAGTCAGATTGCCCTGCTTAAGCTCCAAAAACTCAATTTCCTTTCTTCCCCGGACATCTTCAGGAAAGTACCTCCTCAGAAAAGCTCTTCTGAAGTTAGCCCAAGTCAGTGCCTCTCCATCCTGAACCATTTCAGTCCTTGTGGCAACCCACCAGTCGTCGGCTTCTTCTGCCAACATATGCGTACCATATCTGACTTTCAGATCTTCAGCACAATCAATTACACGGAAAATCCTTTCGATTTCCTTCAGCCACTTCTGAGCACCTTCAGGGTCATGTGTACCTTTGAACAACGGAGGATTGTTCCTTTGGAAATTTCCCAATTGCCTATCAGCACCAATCACGCCTCCAGTTGGGTTTCCAGCAAGTACACCAGCTAACATCCCCAAAGCCTCAGCTAGTGCAGCATCATTTCGTCCGTTACCTCCTCCAGCCATATTCCTGAGAATTAAAACATACTCCACATTAGAATACAGTATCGACAGTGTTACCTTGCACTAGTCGCATACAAAAGGAATGACTGACTCAAGACTCTGGTCGCAACGACCGACTATGCTCTGATACCACTATTGTAACACCCTCTAAAAACCCCGAATAAATTTTCGCAATTATTAAAATCATAATTTCAGAGTACATGTATAATCGAGGATGCTACAATTCTCTTTAAATAACACAAATTCCTGTCATGCATAATCTTAGTAGTAACTCATACATGTTTACACAGCGGAATAATTTATTTAATAAAACCAAAGTTATAATATCTTCAATCATCAGGGATTAACACCTGGAAAATATCAACATCATATTATAACAAAACATAAGGAAATTAAACGAGTCTGATTAAAACAGCTCGACAAACAAACGTTCCCGGAGTTACAACTATCAGAGCATGACCCGGACAATACTAAAACGGAAATAAACTAGAACGACAAGCCTTCGCCAAGCACCTGAACGAAGCTCCTCAATCTGAAATATTCAACAGTAAGGGTGAGCATCTCAATTATACATTTGATTATACGTTCATAACAATCAATTCAGGAAATCATAAGCATCACCCAATGATTAGCATATTTCATAGTTTACAAAAACCTTTACAATTCATATACCCATAATATATTGCTTTTCATATTTGCAATTAACGTCAAACATCGTCAACCATTTAGCAACCATACGTGCATACAACAATCAAATACAATATTGGAAAAATCATCCATTCATGTTATATTCAAGGTAATGCAACACACCCATGCGTGTGGTACCACTTTACCGCCCCATTAAGTCTCGGGTCACGGATAACTCACCGTTCCATTATATCGCAGACACGGCTACCACCTCAACGTTCCATTAAATCGCGGACACGTATATTGGCCACCATGTTAATTCCACACAATGGGAATTAACAAATGCAACATGATATGTAAGTATGTAACACTCAGCATACTATGAACATCAATCAACATATCATGCAACATCAACAACATCAAATCATAACAAGATATGGATAGCATGTAATCACTCAGCATACTATTTAAACATCAATCATATCAATTCATATCATAATTCATGCTCGATAACATTATCCAAAAGCACGACAATAAAATCCACAATAACGCACAAAAACCAAAATTCAGAAAAATCAACACAGCAGAGCAACACGGGTACCCGTGTTGTGCAACACGGCCCGTGTCGCTGAGCGCGTCCAGAAAACACACATTTTCTTTCTCTCATTACAGGGGTCCTAACACGGGTACCCGTGTTGTGCAACACGGCCCGTGTTGTGCAACCAGAAGCACACCATCTCCCAACACAGAAGAGCAACACGGGTGCCCGTGTTGTGCAACACGGCCCGTGTTGCTGAGCGCGTACAGGATTTTCCTGAACCTGCAGCAGCTCAGAACAGCAGCCAAACGCGGGAAAATGCCGGCTAAACGCGCATTTCGGTACCTAACAACATCGAGTTTGTATAACTCAGAACAACACCTCAATTTCCTAAATTTCAACAATCATTATAGTAACCGTAACCGGGATTAATCGTCCTTTTTAGGGAATTTCTGACAACATTAAGGTTATCCCTAAACCTCTAAGGTAAATTCACGATCATGCAGATATACTCCCAATCCACCATTTGGAACCTAAAATTCCTAATCGATTCATAAAAATTGGGAACCTAACCATTTTCTAACAAGGTTCAATCCTAAGGGTATCGATTCCTATTAACATCTAACAATTGGGGTTTTCCCTACGATTACCCAAATCAACCGTACATAAACCCATAAACAAAGGTAAATCGAGTAATAGCCCCCCTTACCTTATCAATTAGCAGCTTTGAACTTTTTTTTTTTGAGCGATGGTCTTCGTTCTTCGTTCTTCGTTCTTCGTACCTTCAGAGCTCTATTTCCCCAAATTCCCAACTTCTGTTTATCGTGAAAAATGAGAAAACTAACTTGAGTTCCAAAACATAACTTTACTTCTTTTGCACCCCCACTCTTTACTAACAACATCCAAGCCCAATAACTTAAAATTCAGCATTTTCTTATTTCTTTTATTTTCCTCCATATTTCAAAATAAATAATTCCTTTTTATTTTATTAATCCTAATAAAATAATTTCCCAAATTTAAATAAATCAAATAATTGAAACTGGGGTGTTACAGCAGTGGCGCAAGATGGCAACAATAATGTTTTTGTATTGCCTCCGCTCTTGTTGAAGGTGAGACAGGTGGTGTATGAAATTTCTTTCTGAAGAATCTCTGATTACACGTTGCTCCTCAACCCAACCTTTGTTTGATTTCAGACAGACATCCATTAATTGTGAGTGCATGTAATAACTCTGATAACGGTTTGCAGGATCCCCCTTCAACACATGTCTATTGCATTAGACATATCACACAAAAATTCATGCTCCATATCAAAGACAAGACACTTCGAAAGAAAGTTGTTAATGCAGGACATGCCTTAACAGAACCATCATTCTGACACTATCACGAAGAAATCCGGTTGACAAACTCAGAAGCATTAAGGTGGATCGATAACATTCCAATAGAGAAGTGGACTCTGTAATTTGATAATGGTCAATGATGGGGCCATATGACAACAAATTTAGTGGAATCATTGAACTCTGTCTTTAAAGGCTTCTGAAACCTACCAATTACTACTTTGGTTAGAGCAACATATTTTAGGATGGGGTCATTGTTCGACACAAGAAGTTCAAAATGGAGGGCAGTATTACAATCAGGGCAGTTGTTCAGTGAATGCACGATGAAATCATTTAACGAGGAGGCTTCCAAATCAAACCCCCATAATGTCACCGTGTTTGACCGTATTAAAGGTTAGTTCAGTGTACAAGAGAACATGGATCATAACGAGGGGAGGCCAAGGGGATATTATCGGGTCGAACTAGATAGAGATTGGTGTGATTGAGGAATGTTTCAAGCATTTCGCATGCCTTGCTCTCATGTCATAGCAGTGTGTTCGTATGTTTGCTTGGACCCAATACAACATATATCCTCCGTTTACACAATAAAGAGTGTTTTAAGTGTGTACATCAGTACCTTCTCTGTGTTGGCAAAGGAGGATTATTGGCCTGCTTATCAAGGGGATATTGTTTGGCACAATGAAAAAATGCGACGGAAGAAAAAGGGGTGCCTCAATAGCACTCGTATTAGAACTGAAATGGATACGGCCAACAAAATGATAAGATTATGCAGTACATATCGTCTTTCCGGATACATTCGAAAACTTTTTTCGAATATGGGGTCTAGCTCTGCAACCTAATTTTTTTATACCAAACTTTCTAGAGTAATTAATTTGTTGTAAGCAAGAAATTTCAATTTCAATTCGGGTTTCCATTTCGTGTTCAATTTATCATTCGATTTCAACAACCTTCACATAATGACCCGAAAAATTACAACACGACAAACTCGGGACAACAACACAACAACATGATAAGCAAACAAAACAACTAAACACATCATAATATCTAAGAGATAAAAACCATCAACATAATATCGTCTGGTCTAAGCATCATCATCATGACATCAACGTCACATCTCATCTTTTTCCATGACCGGCTTACTCCATTTTCGTTCCTCGCTGTAATTTGTCTTTCAATTTTTCTGATTTGTTCACTTTCAGGAATGTCTCCTTCCAACCAGCGAATTAAATGCCTATGAAAATACTCGAATGTCTGCGTCTTCCAGAGTTTGATCTTTATCGGAGGCTTTGTCGCCGAAAAAATAACATGTGCATCTCTTTTGATCAGTGAAAATCTTGACAAGGGAGTGAAAGACATTTTCTAAGAGTGATGTAAGAAATGGTGTGAAAAAATGAAGAGGATGAGTGGTTGCATTTATAGAAAATCATATACAACAGTCAAGCCACACAAAGTAGCGCCTCATCTCTAATAATGCATGCATGCGCCACACTGCATGACATTATCCAGGAGGACAAGCCATGCAGTGTGACGCCTCCTCTTTAATTTGTATGCATGCGCCATACTGAGTGACGCCTCCTCTGTGTGACGAATTTTTTTAGTTTGAAAAATGGTTACTTTGATAAATTTTTTGAAAATAGAATTATTTAAGAATTTTTTTTTTTGAAAAAAATAATTATTTAAAAAAAAATTGAAAATAGTATTGCTCTCTTAGGCCGAAGAATAAAGGAGAATTCAATGCACTCAAATGGCCGCACGTCAAAACACCTCCATACACTTCTGACCAGCTAGCATTCTAAACAATTATATTTAAAAAAGCAGCTAGCTACAACAAAATCAACGAGATCAGACAGAGATACGCAATTGCGCTGTGTTAGTTATTATTACAATTATTATTATAGTTTTATGAAATCTTTGTAAAGATAGATCAGTCTTTTCTAACCTTTAGTGTAATATTTATTTTTCAAATTTTATTTATTTTATTAAAACTGTAAATCAAAAGATCTTTCTCTATGTTTATATATGTTATTTTTGTTAATATGGTATCAAAGACCTTGACTTGATTTTGCTTATTATTTTAAAGTGGTTCACAATTTTTTCATGGTTTGAAGCATATTACTTTCTCTGCTAATTAATTGAATTTTGACAGTGATTCACGTTTTTTTGCTATTGGATCTTGAACAAAACAGCCAATTTGAAATTTGCCGCGGCGGTGGAAATTGAAAAGCTATTCCTGAACGATCCATAGTAATTTCTTCAAATCTAATTTGGTTATTCATCAGGTTTGAGAAGTAATTTCAATCTCTTTGTTTTTTGACAAAAATAAAAGAAGTAACATCCCATTTGCACTATGAAGAATTTTGAAGGTAATTTCTCTTGTAATATGCATAAAGCTATTTTCATGAAAGTCTTTGAGAAGTAATTTTTTTGGATCATTTTTTTTGTTGGATATTTTGTTCAATTGTGGTGTTTTGATTATCTCATAATTGATTATAATAAATAATGATAAAGATGACTTTTTCGGTCGGGTAGTATCCAATTCATTGAAAAAAATAGGGGTGTTCGCGGTGCGGTTCAGGCGGTTTTGAAGTAAAAAATCATCCGAACTGCAAGAGAATAAAACATGCGGTTCGGTTTGGTTCGGTTGGCTTTTAAAAATAAATCCGAACCAAACCAAACTAATGCGGTTTGAATTGGTTCGGTTGTTTCGATTTTTTACAAAAATAAGTATTATGTCATACATACAAATATATAAGAAAATATAATTTTATATTTAATTGTTCATACATTACCATAAAAAATTTATAATTGTCAAAATAAATTTATAATTTGATACATAAAATTGCGTATTATAATTTTATCTAAATCTAAATAATGATATCAACAAGATTGCATTCTTAAATAAATACTATACAAAGAAAATGATAAAATATATTTTGTGAAAATAGTATTTATAAATGAATAATATTTTATTTTTTATGATTTGTAAATTAAAATGAATATAATACAAAGTATGATAAAATATACACATAATACATGTTGATTTCTCTAAAGAATTAAAGAAATATATATTGGTTAGTAAGATTTTATAACATAATGCAGTTTTGTTTGGTTTGGTTCGGTTTGTAAAATACAAACCGCAAACCGAACTGAACTGTGCGGTTCCACGAGAAAATGACTCAAACACATCCGAACCAAATGCGATTTTTTGCGGTTTTGGTTTGGTTCGGTTTGGTTTTGCGGTTTTCTATTGGGCCGGTTTGGTTTTGAACACCCCTAGGAGAAAATTATCTTTATTTGAGTTATGTGATGAAAAAAATTTATAAAGGAAAAAGAATGTGGCGTTATGTTGATGGAACCTCGATTAAACCTACAAATAAAAAGGACGAAGCAAAGTATACAAAAAAATTAAAAACATGGGACGTTAGTAATTTGAAGATCCTTACTTGGATCAATAATTCTGATTCTCAGTCAATAGGTGTGCAACTAGCAAAATATGATACTGCTAAGGTGGTTTGTGACCATTTGAAACGTTTGTATGCTCAATCTAATTTTGAAAAACGATATCAGTTGGAGAGTGATATTAGAGCTTTTAAACATAATAATATGACCATTCAGAAATTCTATTCAGCGATAAGTAATTTGTGGGATCAGTTGGCTCTTATAGAATCAGGTGAGTTGAAAGTTGTCAAAGTGTACACTGATCAAAGAGAAGAGCAACATTTAGTTCAATTTCTGATGGCGTTTAGGGATGATTTCGTGGGAGTATTCTGCATCGTAATCCTCTTCCCAGTGTTGATTCAGTTTTTAATGAATTGTTGGCAGAAGAAATTAGAATCAAGTCCCACTCAAATTTGATTTCAGATAAAGGAGTTCTCTCCACTCCTCCATCTATTTTTGCTGCTCCATTTCACAAAGGAAAACCTCAAGGTTGGGTGGGCTTGGTATTGATGAATGTGTTTTTGTAAGGAAAAGGTCATTGGATAACACAATGTCCCAAATTGTTGAAAGCATATAAGAAAAATTTTAAGAGTCCATCATCCAATATTGTTGCTTCTTCTCCTGCTACCATTGGTTCTGGTTCTGATCATGCATATCCATTTGAGACTACTTCTCAAATATCTGATATTACAGAGCAACTTCAAAAGCTTCTTGTCAGTCAGTCACATTCCATATCAGCCTCCTCTACTAAAGGTTTGAACTCTTCTTGTTTTTCAGGTGTATCTCCTTCCATTTGGATTCTAGACTCTGGAGCATCACGCCATATATCATATGATGATAAATCATTTGTGTCTTTGAATACTGCACCATCTATATCAGTTATGACTGTTGATGGCACTCATATGCCATTAGCAGGCATTGGTTATGTCTCCTTAACTAATTTGTCATTTTTCTGATGCTTATTATATTTCTAATCTCACTTTGAGTCTTGCTTCTGCTAGTCAATTGTATGGTTCTGGTTACTCAGCTATATTTTCTTCCACTTCTTGTTGTATGTAGAATCCTCATTCTGGGAGGCTGATTGGCATAGGCTGTAGACAAGGTGGTATTATATTTTGGATGAGTTGAGAGTCCCAGATACTGCAGCCTTAACCTCCACTTCCATAACTGATTTATTATCCTATTTTCGTTTGAGTTCTTCGTCTTCTAGTTTTTATTTATAGCATTACCGTCTTGGACATGTCTCTGCTTCTAGATTAAAGTATTTGACTTCTACCAGAGCTTTAGGAAAGTTACAAACTAGTGATATCTTTGATTGTTGTGGTTGTAAACTTGCTAAATTTTCAGTATAAGCCAAATACTTTAATCTAGAAGCAGAGAGATGTCCAAGACGGTAACGCCATAAATAAAAACTAGAAGACCGAGAATTCAAACGAAAAAAGGATAATAAATTAGTTGTGGAAGTAGAGGTTGAGGCATTATATCGGTATTTCATGAACGTACCAAACATATTTGAAATTTCTCTACTACAGGCAACACATGGTAATAATGATTATCGCACCGATGTAAAAATGAAATGTGAAAAAGAAGATACAGCGGTAAAGATTTGAGATTAAGCCATCAATTAACTTAACTCACTCAATGAAGTTGCCACCACACTTTATTGTTTCCAAAGGGAAATGGGAAAAAAGATAAACAAAACCCACAATGAAATAAAAGATTAGAGATCGAGATACGGGGGTCAGTTATGCAAAGGGAAGGTATTAGCACCCTAAGCATCTATGGCACTCCGCAAGATCCACTTTGTTTGTTTTCTTTTAAAAGGTGTGTTATCTAAAGGCTTACTTGCTAAAGTAAAAGAAGGAATGAGTATTTCCAAACAAAAGAAAATGTCTTTTATTATTTTTGCTTGCCTTGGATCGTAAGACTTAGTACCTACGTACTCCCTCGTGCAATGGGAAAGTCAGAGCATCTTAGTTCGGCTAGAAAAGACTTGTCTGTTGGTTGATTTTAAACAAAGAGAAAAGTCGTCATTTTTAAGAGAGAAATCTCAACTAACTCCCACAATGTGTGAGAAAGATGGACCCTGCGTCAACATGAGTGAGGGTTTGAGAACACCTCTAGTACTCAAGTGGAAAAGTTGACACCTTTATAACCATGGGTATAGGAGAATGTTGCCCGACTATAAATGAATCATGTCTAATCTTGGAAAAAGTTTTAAAGGATAAAAGGTGCTCGAGCGCACAAAAGGGTTTTAATGAGTTGAAGTGTTTTTGTTAATTTTGAAAGATGTCGAAGTATGATTAAATGAATCGAAGTTTGTTTAAAGAAAAGAAGTTTTAAAAGAAAAGACACTCGACAAAGTTGAAGTTTATTATGAAATTGGTTCGAGTTTATAAACGAAGAAGATTTTGAAAAAGATGAGAAGATTTTGAAAATTAAAGAATGGGAGAAGATGAAGAGAGTATCCTATGTACAAGAGGGTAAAAGATAAGGTAAAAGAACCGTCTAACCAACAAGAAGCTAACACTTGACATAATGATTCAATGTAGAATTCACATCCTTTGGATTTGAAACCAAACAAGCAAAGATAATAAACCTCCTAAGAATAACAAACTTCAATTGCATTAAGTCTTTCACAAAAATTGGGCAGAGTAACGACTGTATACATTGGAATTCCCGATAACAGACAAAGTATGTAATCACAATAACTTGCGCACAAGAAAACAAACAACCCAATGTCTTAGGGTAAACCCCAAGAACTCTAGAAAAAATAAAAGTTGAAGTCACAAGGTCTCAAGATAGATCAAGGCTTCTAATCCTAAGTCCAAGAAGTCCATAACTCTGAAATGCCAAGGATAGTAACCAAGTAGTCCAAGTAACATTAAAGTTTTTTATGGTTCAAGTTGATTATTAAGTATCTTCAAAAAGAAATGAAAAGCTCGAATGAGAAAAGAAAAATAACATAAAAATAAATGTTCAAGTGAGCAAAGATGAAAATAGCATGAAATGTAAATGATAAAATAAACGTGCTTAAAGTAAAAAGCATAAAGTAAAAGCACAAAATAAAGTCAATTGTTAGAAATTAGAGATTAGTGGAATGACCATCTTGAAACTTGCATTTGAAACTCGTTAGAAGATTGATAAAACGAAATCCTTTCAACAATAAGTTTCATTTGCTTTTTGTCAAGTATATCATTCGTTTCAAAATTCTCAAGACAACAATAAATGATAAACGATATTTAAGTGATTCACTTTGACCAAAGATTATGAAGATTCATTAGAGGATTGATAAGACCAAAGCCTCCTAACAATGAATCTCAATGTTATTAGATCAAATGATTCAAATTAACATACTTGAGCTTACAAACATGGGTTTGGGCCACAAATGATCATTTCTCGAATCAAGACAAAATTTAGGACTATATTAAGTAATCGTAAGTGGACTTATATAGAAGCCACACCTGTTTTAAGATCGGTCAATAAAGTCTATGCATCCATACGATCTTCGAAAGTTAAATTGGATTAAAATTCGAAATCATAATACAACCAAGAAAGTAAGCAACGCAACTATACAAAATTGTTATCAATATCACAAAACCAAAATATAAAAAAGAAATAAAAGAGGTGCAAGATAAGTATAATGAAAATATTTATCAAATAGGCCTCAAAGCCCAATGTAACAATAAAACTCTAATAGTAAAAATTAAATAATAATGAAGAATATATATTTAATAATGATAGTTAAAAGATTAAAAAAGAAACCCAAAATGGGAAATACGTTGTTGTTGTGCTGGAAGCGGGACAAAGGGAGTATTGCGGAAAGTCTGCGAAAGTGATACTTATGAGCGGTGGAGGTTCTGAATGGTAGCAGGCGAGGATGAACGGCGATGGGTAGATTGAAGGCTTGACAATGATGATGAACAATTGATAGTGATGAGCGGATCGGAGGAAGTAGGCGAAAGATGTTGTCGGAGGTTGTTGTTCGGCAGTGTGATTTGCAGTGAATCGGAGGGAGACACGGTGGAGTGAGGAAACTGAAAGGTGGTGATGACATTCATGTGGTGGTGTTATTTGTATCACTGGTTTTGTGTTGAATGAGTGGGTAAGTGAAGTGAAGGAGAAAAGAATTGGTGGAGGCAGGGATGTGATGATGATCAGTGAAGTGTGAGGGTAAAGGAGGAGTGAAAGAGATGAATGAAGATTGAAAAGGTGATGAGAAGGATGAATATGGAAGTGAGGGAGTTTTAAAAATTGAAGATGGGAGGTCGGCGGAGGGAATACGCGGATGCTGGCAGGGAGAATCGCGTGGGTAGTGTTAAATTGTAATTCATAGTGTCAAAGAAGATTTGATTTGTTTTAGATTTAAATAGATTTGATTTAAGTCTAGAATAGATTTGATTTAATTTGATTTAGTAACAAAAAGATATTTTGGGCTTTGGGCTTAGGGTGTAAGCTCAGTTATAAATAGAGGGAGTAACCCCTATTTTTCAAAGCAAGTCAAGTAAGTCAATTCATTGTAATCACAGATTTGCAGTTGCAAGTGATTAAGAAAGTTTTCCACAGTTTGTGGGCAGAGAGAAACTCTGCAGAAATATTTGTCTTGTCTTCTTTTCTTTGTTTGTCTCATAATTAAATTGTCACTGTGGTAGAAATTCATCATAGAATTTGGTGGGTTTCCAACATCTGGTATCAAGAGCTTTTGTTTCGATTCAAGGGAAGTATCAATCAAGAACGATTGAAGAATTCACGATGACAAGTTATAGGAATGCAAACTATCCAGTGACGCTACCAATTCTGAAAGTTGACAACTATGAGAATTGGTGCAAACAGATGAAAGTCTTATTCAGGTGTCAAGGTCTTTGGGACCTTGTAAAAGATGGAGTCGAAGCGCTTGGCGAAAACGCTTCAGAAGAAGAAAAGAAGAAATACACAGAATCTGAGAAGTTGAGTTATAAAGCATTATTTATAATTCATCAATGTGTCAGCCCAGGCAATTTCGAAAAGGTTAGTGATTCAGAATCTGCAAAAGAAGCTTGGGAGATCCTTGAGAAGTCTTTTTGAGGCGCTGAGAAGGTTAAAGAAGTGAGGTTACAAACTCACAAAAGGACCTATGAACTGCTTCAGATGGAAGACAGTGAAAACATATCTGATTTCTTCACTAGAGTTACAAAACTAGTAAATCAAATCAAGATATATGGAGAAGCGTTAACAACAAGAGCTGTTGTGTCGAAGATCTTGAGATCTTTAGCTCCTAAGTTCGACCACATAGTGGTGGCGATAGAAGAGGGGAAATACTTGTCGAAATTGACAAAGGAAGAGCTTCAAGGGACGCTTGAATCTCATGAACAAAGAATGAAAGAAAGAGCTGCAGGAAAATCGAAGAGTGATGTGGCCTTGCAGGCACATTCAGCAAAAGAGACTAAAGGCAAAGGAAAGTGTTTCGACAGAGGTAGAGGTGGTTACAACAAATCCAATGGTAGAGGAAATCAAATTGAAGGAGACGTGTCGAATCAAAGAAGACCATACCAAGGCAACCAAAGAGGTGGTGTTGCAAATAGAGGAAGAGGTGGTGGTCGAAAACCTGATAAGAGTCACATTCAATGTTACAATTGTCAGAAATATGGACACTATTCGAGTGATTGTCCAGAAAAACGAAAGAATCAAGAAAGTGATGCAAAGCTTGCAAAACATGAAGAAGAAGAGATGATGCTGATGGTCACAACAAGAGATGAAGATAGATTCAAGGACCAATGGTACTTGGATTCAGGATGTTCATCATATATGTCTGGAAGGAAAGACTGGTTTGTCAATATAAAGCCCTCAAAGAAAAATATGGTAAAATTTGCAAATGACAATACCCTGGCAGCTGAAGGTATTGGTGATGTTATGATTATGAGGAAAGATGGCAAAAGGTCAGTAATCTCCAATGTGTTGTACATACCAGGCATGAAGAGCAATTTGCTCAGTATAGGGCAGTTGGTCGAAAATAATTATAAAGTGTCAATCGAAGATAAGTTGATGAGATTTGTTGATGCAAATGGGAGATTAATCTTGAAGGCTCCTATGTCTCAGAATCGAACCTTCAAGATTGAACTAAATGTGATGGAGCACAAGTGCCTTTCGACTGCAGCTAGCAGGCATGAATGGATATGGCATTATAGACTAGGTCATCTCAACTTCAGAGACATCAGAGGTTTGAAGAGAAGAAATATGGTTTCAGGATTTCCAGAAATTGACATTCCAAATGAGGTATGTGAGGAATGTGTGCAGGCGAAGCAACACAAGAATAGCTTCAGCAAGGATGCAAGAAGCAAATCAAAGACTAGTCTTGAAGTCATATACTCTGATGTATGTGGACCAATCCAGGTGGATTCGATGGGAGGTAACAAATACTTTGTTACATTCATAGATGATTTCATTCGAAAGCTATGGACTTACCTGATCAAGAAGAAAAGTCAAGTGATCGAAGTATTTACCAGGTTTAAGTCTATGGTCGAAAGACAAAGTGGTCGAAAGCTCAAAGTTTTGAGAACTGATGGTGGTGGAGAATATGTGTCGAAAGACTTCGACAGATTATGTGAAAAGGAAGGGATTGTGCATGAGGTGGTGCCACCCTATACTCCACAACAAAAGGGAATTCCAGAAAGGAAAAATCGAACCATCATGAATATGGTGAGAAGTATGTTGAAAGGAAAGAGTTTACCTAAAGAGTTTTGGGGTGAATCTGTTTCGACTGCAACATACATTTTGAACAGATGTCCTACAAAGAAGCTAGAAGGAATTACTCCAGAAGAATGTTGGTCTGGTGTGAAGCCTAGCTTGAGTCATCTGAAGTATTTGGTTCTATTGCACATAGATATGTGCCAAATCAGTTGAGAAGAAAACTTGATGACAAGTCAAGTCAAATGATCCTAGTTGGATATCATTCGACAGGAGGCTACAAGTTGTTCGATCCAGAGAACAAGAAGATTGTGATCAGCAGGGACGTGATCATAGATGAGTTTAAAGAATGGGATTGGACTGCAAATGTCAAGAAAGATTCAGTGGGAATCCTATTCGAAGAGCCAGAAACTCAAGTCGAAAGAGAAGTTCGACAAGAGGAACCAACAGATATACCAAGTACAAGCAGACCTCAAAGAACAATACGCATGCCTGCAAGATTGCAAGATTGTGTGATTACATCAGATGATGTAATAGATAATGAAGGTGAGCTGGTACATTATGCTTTCTATGCAGATGTCGAACCTGTTAATGCAGCTGAAGCATTGAAGGATTCGAAGTGGGTGAAAGAAATGAACGAAGAAGTAAAGTCTATCAAAGACAACAACACTTGGTCACTTGTCGAATTGCCTCAAGGCAAGAAGGCAATTGATGTCAAGTGGGTATACAAAGTGAAAACGAATTCGAAAGGTGAAGTAACTCGACACAAAGCAAGACTTGTGGTGAAAGGATTTCTACAGAAAGAAGGAATAGACTTCGACGAAGTTTTTGCACCTGTTGCTAGGATCGAAACAATCAGGTTGGTTGTTGGCCTAGCAGAAATAAACAGTTGGCACATATGTCAGATGGACGTGAAGTGTGCATTCCTAAATGGACCCTTAGATGAAGAAGTCTATGTTAAACAACCAGTTGGGTTTGTGAATCATGACGAAGAAAGAAAGGTGCACAGGCTACATAAAGCCCTGTATGGATTGAAACAAGATCCAAGGGCTTGGGATAAGAAAATTGATAGTTTTCTAAGGGGGGAGGAATTTGTGAAGTGCACAACTGAACATGGAGTATATGTAAGAAGAAGCAAGAGTAAATTGCTTATACTATGTCTCTATGTAGATGATTTGTTGATAACAGGTAGCTGTAAAAGTGAGATCGAAGACTTCAAAGTTGATCTCAGCAAGGAATTCGAAATTTCTGATTTGGGTGAGATTTCATATTTCCTTGGTATCGAATTCTACAAGAGCAGTAGAGGTTTGATGATGCATCAAAGAAGATATGCAGGAGAAATTCTCAAGAGGTTTGAGATGGAAGAATGCAACTCAACTTCGACACCTGCAGAACCAAGACTGCAACTGTCGAAAGATGCAAATGAAGATGATGTTGATCCAACCCAATACAGAAGACTTATTGGATCATTAAGATATCTTTGTCATACAAGGCCTGACTTAGCATACAATGTAGGTATGGTAAGTAGATTTATGCAGAAGCCAAATGTATCAAATATAGCAGCAGTGAAGAGGATACTAAGGTATCTCAAAGGAACTTTCGATTATGGCATTTTGTTTCCTGCAGTTGATAAAGGAAAAGAATGCAAGTTAGTGGGATACACTGATTCGAGTTGGTGTAGTGATGCTGAAGATCGAAAGTCAACAGCAGGATATGTGTTTATGCTAGGTGGTGCACCAATTGCTTGGAATTTAAGAAAGGAACCAGTAGTGGCATTATCATCATGCGAAGCAGAATACATAGCTGCTTCTCTTTGTGCATGTCAAGCAACTTGGATGGTAAACTTGGTTGAAGAGATAACAGGGAAAAATCATGGAGCAATTACCATGAAGATAGACAGCATGTCAGCTATTAATCTGGCAAAGAACCCAATAGCACATGGTCGAAGTAAGCACATCGAAATGAGGTTCCATTATCTTCGAGAGCAGGTAGCAGATGGGAAGATGAATTTGGAACACTGCAGAACTGAGAATCAGATTGCAGACATCATGACGAAGGGAGTGCAAGTCGAAGTATTCAGAAAGCTAAGAGCCATGATGAACATAGACAGTTTAGACACAATGAATTAGGTGGTGTGTTAAATTGTAATTCATAGTGTCAAATAATATTTGATTTGTTTTAGATTTAAGTAGATTTGATTTAAGTCTAGAATAGATTTGATTTGATTTGATTTGATTTGATTTAGTAACAAAAAGATATTTTGGGCTTTGGGCTTAGGGTGTAAGCTCAGTTATAAATAGAGGGAGTAATCCCTATTTTTCAAAGCAAGTCAAGTAAGTCAATTCATTGTAATCACAGAATTTGCAGTTGCAAGTGATTAAGAAAGTTTTCCACAGTTTGTGGGCAGAGAGAAACTCTGCAGAAATATTTATCTTGTCTTCTTTTCTTTGTTTGTCTCATAATTAAATTGTCATTGTGGTAGAAATTCATCATAGAATTTGGTGGATTTCCAACAGATAGGAGGATGGATAAGGTGACAGATTGTGGAAATTGGGAATTGGATTGAAGAGGAAGAATGTTAGCAGGGAAAGATAACAGAGTTGTAGAGGTTATGATGAGAGTATGCTCGTATGGAGGAAATGGATTTCACGTTTTATATTGGAAGGTTCGGTGAAGAAGCGTTTTTTCTGCGTTTTCTTTGTTCTACAAATCTGCCTCTGTTGTTATTTCGTTTCAATCCCTGATAGCTCTCCCCCGTCTACAAATCTCAAAACTCCTCTTTATATGCAAATCAAAAATTAGTTTTACATATTTTTAGATGTCCAAAAAGTCCTTCAATGACAAAAAATTATATAAAAACCTGAACGAGGAAAAAATAACATATACAAAAGTAATTTTGTTTTAATTTTCTGAATAAAAATAGAGACCCAAAATGACTAAAAACAGTAAAAAATGGATATTAATCTATCTAGAAAAAATTAAATGAACACATTAAAATAAACTACATGTCTCAAAGATTAATAAAAAAATATTCAAAGGGTCAGAATCGAAATAAAATGAGAATAAAAATATCAGGTTGAGCAAACGCTTACGATTAAAAACGAGACTTCAAACTGTACCGAAAAAACGAAGCGAGCATACCGTCATGATCTACGTGAAACGCGGATTCATAAAATGGTCAGTAAAAGGTGAAAACTTGAAATTTTTTTCTTGCTAATTTTTCGTGCAGTATCGAATCACTTTTAACGGTTTGTCTGTAAAACCAAAATATTAATATTATCGACATATAAACAACTTGGAGCAATGCAAGAAACAAGTAAAGAGATAAAAATGCATGAAGTGAAATATCAGGTATTTTTTAACTTAAAAAATGATGCAAATGTTGATTTAAACTGACTTTTGGTCAAACTAAACACGACTAAACGATGCAAATGTGATGAATAAAGATATTTATTAATGATTGTGACCAAATAACAAAATATGATAAGAAAGTGTGACTAAAAAATTTAGGGGCGAAATTTAGGGTGCAACAATTGCCCCTATTTAATTATCTTCTATCCAGATAGGCGAAAAGTAATTAAATACAAACAAACCTGAATTTCGTCCCTGATGCAATAAGATGATAGCATATGTTATGAATGAATGCAAAGAATAAAGACATTATTTGGGGAAATGTGAAACAAAAGATTTATGGTAGATTGAAGGAAATGACGTGGAAAAACACGCTAGGGAATACAAGGTATTCTAGATATCCGTCAGGGTGACAAGGAGTAACTAGAAATACTTGAGAAGGGGAGACAAACCTTGAAAAGGCAAGGAGCGACATCCAAGAATGGCATTGAATGAGGCGGACAACTCTTTGGAAAATACCATGAAAAAACATCTAGAAGAAAATTAGATGTGGAATGAGACCAAATCTGAAGCTACATCAGAGTCGTCCAGGAAAGACGCTGGATGGAAAAGAAACACGACACCCAATAACCTACTTTGGAAGAAGGGAAAACTTAACGTCCAATAATTGGCTTTAGACGGGAGAAAAGATCACAACATCCAATGATTTTGTTTGAATGATGTGAGATAAATAACCATGACATCCAATAATTGACTTTGTATGAAGGACGACCACAACATTCAATTATTTGCTTTGAATGAAGGGAAAAGGAATGATATCGAATAATTGGCTTTGGACAGCAACGAAGATCACGACATCCAATATTGGCTTTGGCCAGCAACGCAGATCATGACATCCAGTATTGGCTTTGGATGGAAGCAAAAGATCATGGTATCCAATATTGGCTTTGGACAACATGGAGAAACACGATATCCAAGATTATAATTGGTTGAAAGTGAGAAGTAGAACACCTAATATTAGCATTGGACAGAAAAGGAAAACAACAATAAGTCCAATATTAGCTTTGGAGTAGAAATAACACACCCAATATTAGCTTTGGACGAAAGAGAGAAAACAAAAATAAACCTAATATTAACTTTAGAATAGAAATAACACACCCAATATTAGCTTTGGATGGAAAATAGAGACAACATATCCAAGATTAGCATTAGATAGAAAGAAATACAACTCATCCAAGATTAGCATCAAACGAAAGAGAGAAGAAGCTCATCCAAGTTTACCATTGGACGAAAGAGAGAAACAACTCATCCAAGATTAGCATTAGATGGAAAGGGAGAAATAACTCATCCAAGATTAGCATTGGACAAAAGAGAGAAATAACCAAACTGACATCTGCTTTGGTAGGTGCCAAGTAAGTTGGACTTTGATCTCAAGGTGACATGTCGACTGCAACAAGACCTCGGGAAATGCAAATGAGGATGAAACACTCTTGTTATGCATTATATATGAATTTTGTTATGCATGATATGTGAAGGATCTATGCATGTAATGCAGACGTTTATGACAACGGAGTTTGACTCTTTTGTGAAGGTAATATTGGAGGTTTGATTCCTCAACACGAAGAACTCTGCCAAATTAGTTTGGAAAGAAAATGTCTTGAACCCATATTTGTCACACTTGTAAATTGTATTGAACTGATGGTCTTCTAAGGAAGAACATGGAGGGCTGCTTGGGGATTTGTCCCAGATTAGTTGACTGTTGAGAATAAACTAATCATGGCTTCAGTTCTTGAAAAGACTGTTGGAAAGGAATGCCCCTGTATGATTCTTGAAAATGATCTTCTGGCTAACCAATTCCGAGAAAACTCGCACTGAGCAATAAATCTTGAACTGATTCACAATTGGATATGGAAGATACTTGCCCCTGATAGAGTCACTAACCAAGTTTATCAACTATTTGAAATCTGTTCATGAGAAAAACTTGTTTTCAAGCAAATATTATTCATTCAACATGGTAATTTTAATGCAAAAATTTCATGCAAAAGTTTTGAATTAAAAAATCATTTTTGAAATGATATTATTTGTGTATAGGAAATGCATCACTAGTCAAAATACAATGGTTTATACTTTTAAAGTGAAAGAGAAAGAAAAGGCATGGATATACCAAGGCAAATGATTTGCAAAAGATCTTAGTAGTCAGTTTACGCAACTTTGCTGTAGTATGCTTTCAAAAGAAACCTGGCTTCAATTAGGTCTTTTGAGGGTTGTAACACGGTCTGGTTCGGGGTTTAATAAATAAAGGACAAAGGCTCAAAGTTTATTTGTATCCAACCCAATTTTCATGATGTTCTCCAGTCTTACGTTCAGCTAATTCAGACTATGCATACAGGTTCCAAGAGATTTGGAATTGCATGGTAGCAATGACGATGATTCAGAAACCAAGGAATTTTTGAGAAAGAAATCACTTCATCCTATAATATTTTGTTGTTTGAGGACATTTGTCGACTCTGGCGGAGAATTTTGAGGATTTGAAGACCTCTTTTGATTTAATTTACTATTACCAACTTTTGCTTGAATTGTTTCATTTGTAATTATAATCAGCGGGATGCCCGAATTTTTTGCCTAAGTCTCCTTCATATGTTTTGACTTAGCATTTTTTTTATTTGTATTAATTTTTTTGAAAGGTAGTGATTGCCTTGCTTAAAGATTATAGAGGACCATCATCGTCACTTTTGATTTAAAGGACATATTTTACCCTTCTTGTTGTGTGTGAAGGAAAGCTTGATCGCGACCTTTATTAAAAGGTGTCTTGCATGATTTCTCTTGTAATTGAATGCACAACCAAATTAACTGAGGACTACCCATCCCCAGGTTAAGATTGCGGGTTTTTTCGTATAGAAAGAAACTCAAACTTCTAGGCTCAAAGGGGTGAACGAGGGATTAACTTCCTTATTTCTCCGGTGTTTGGGAGTTGAAACAATTCATGTACATCCTTAGCAAAGTTTTATTCGAAAGTATACCAACAAAAATTATGGGTATTTCATTTTCTTCACCCTCCCTCAAATATTTTCATAAACAAAAGTTTGATAAGAAAGTAAACAAGAGAAATATATTTGAAAGCATGTAAAATGAAAATGATTTGAATCAAAATATTGCAATGTTCATTTCATTAAAATTAACATGAAAGTACAAACAAAATTTGAAAGCAATAGTCAATACAATTAGAGGAAAATGAAAATGGAAAGAAACATGGCCTAGTGACTAATCAGTAACAAGGATGAGTTGTCTTGTCTGAAACATTGGCTTTAGGGAGTGACTTGAGGGTACCCCAACTTAGTCTTTAGCCACTTTGTTTTAGCAAAGGATTGTTGATAACATTAGGATCTGCCTCTTTGAAAGTGAGAACATTTGCCTTCACCAATTCTTGCACTTTGTTTTTTAATGCATAGCAGCTTTCTAAATCATGACTGGTAGCTCCCTGATGAAATTCATAGTGAAGGTCAGATCTGAACCCGGCCGGAGGAGGATTTCGAGGAATCAGAGGCCTAGTTATAATCAAGCCCTTCTGCACCATTGCAGCATACAATTCAGTGTATGTCATAGGGATGGGATCAAATTGACCCATATTCCCTACATTACGATTCTGATTCTGCATATTATTCTGTCGTTGGGGAACCTAAACTGGTTGAGCATTAACCGCAGGAGCAATAATCGCTACTTGTGGTTGATCAATGTATTGAGGCCTACAGTAGGGGTCCTCTTCTCTCAATCGAGACATCATTGGCTTCTACCTCTTTCTTCTTCTGAAAGTTCCCAAAGTATTTCTTTGCACCATTAGAAGATTCAAAAGCTTTAGACACTTTACCATTCTTTATTCCTTCTTCTAATCATTGGCCAATAGTCACCAGGTCTGTGAAGCTGGAGGATACACTACCAATCATATTCTCCCAAAAGAAAGGGGACAAAGTATCCATGAACAATCCAGTTAGCTCATTCTCTGCCAGAGGTGGTTCAACTTGAGATGCCAATTCTCTCCATCGTTGAGCATATTCCTTGAAAGATTTTTTCTCATTCTGAGACATATTTTGCAGTTGGCGACGATCAGGTGCCATGTCAAGGTTGTATTTATATTGCTTTATGAAAGCATCAACAAGATCTTAGAAGCATTGGATCCAGACTTTATCAAGTCCCATATACCATTTCAATGAAGCTCCACTCAGACTATCTTGAAAGCAATGGATAAGCAACTTCTGATTGTTGGTATAGGCATACATTTTCCTGAAGTACATGACCAAATGACTTCTTGGACAAGTATGCCCCTTGTATTTCTCAAAATCAGAAGTATTGAACTTTGCAGGCATCACAAAGTTAGAAACTAAACACATGTTGTCAGCATCAACACTGAAGAACTCATTTCCTTCCATGACTCTAAGTCTCTTCTCTAAAGTCTGATATTATTCCTTGACGTCTTCAAACTCACCAAAATCTTCATGACACACACTTCGGGGACTGGAAGCATGGTACTCAAAGAGAGGGTTCCCAAAAGCAGCTTGTGCAACACGTTGATGAGAAGCAGTATGAAGGATTGGCTAAGGTTCAGTGAAAACTGGAGCGTAAAAGACTGGTCGGGAAGACTGGCCAACCATTGAAGTAGTTGCAATAGGCGGAGAGTAGTTATGAGGCATCCCAAACTCTGGCAATGTAGTAGACGTATGCTGGATAGGTTGAGTGTCAACAGTAGCAATTGGGATTTCAAATATCACAGTCCTTTGAAGTGGGTCTCTTATGGAAATAAGGACTTGCATCATCTCAGTAAGTTTGGCCATGCCTGACTTCAACTCATCGATTTCCATTCTAATTTCTATGTTGTGTTGTTCTTGGTTTTCCATTCTCAATCTGACGGCAACTCTAGTCCCGTAGTTGTGTTGAGGAAACAGCTTGACGATCAAAAAATAAATGGAAGAAGGAAACAATCGGGAATGAGATCATGAACAACCTAGATGTACGCAAAATGATGTAGAGGATGCAAATGATATACAATGTTATAAAATGCACTGCATAGTAACATGATCACATTTCAAATTCACGAGCATGGAGTTGAAGGTACTACCCATAAGGCAAGGACTAATATTTTATCACCTGTTGAACAGAGGTTCTAAAAGGTTCCCAGAGTCTACATCCTTCCATCAGATATTACCAACGTCCCAATTAACTCGGTAATTAGTAATATTCTCAAGAAAAAATCATCTGAGCATAGCATCGCGTGAAAACCATTTTCGTATTACTTTGTCATAGTTTCTGCACTACACCTAAAAGGCCAAGATGGGTTAAGGTTTCTATGGTCCTCAGCTTCAGCAGGCTCCCAGGTCGAAAGCAGCACATCTTCCCGATTACTCGGTAAATGATACTACAGTCAAATGGTCCTCCAGTGACTTGGGGATCTCATGTTTCCTTTTTTGGGATTACTCCCTTAAAGTTAACATGACTATACTTCCCTTCCTATATTAAGTTTCCCAAAGTCTGGGTAGAGGAGTTATAAGAAATCACCAAGCACCCTGAAAACCAGGAAAATCCAGACAAACATATATATAGAATAATGGGAAGTAATAAACAGCAAGTAAAACAATATATACACACTCATAAAAAGAAACAAACAAATCTAGGATTGATCCACTTAGGAAAGAGTCCCTAGTGAAGTCTCCAAATCTGTCGCACCGATGTAAAAATGAAATGTGAAAAAGAAGATGTAGCAGTAAAGATTTGAGATTAAGCCATCAATTGACTTAACTCACTCAATGAAGTCGCCACCATATTTTATTGTTTCCAAAGGGAAATGGGAAAAAGTGAACAAAACCCACAATGAAATAAAAGATCAAATATCGAGGTACGAGAGTCGGTTATGCAAAGGGAAGGTATTAGCACCCTAAGCATATACGGTACTCTGCAGGATCCACTTTGTTTGTTTTATTTTAAAAGGTGTGTTATCTAAAGGCTTACTTGCTAAAGGAAAAGAGTGAATGAGTATTTGCAAACACAAGAAAATGTTTTTTTATTATTTTTGCTTGCCTTGGGTCGTAAGACTTAGTGCCTACGTATTCCCTCGTGCAATGGGAAAGTCAAAGCATCGTAGTTCGGATAGAAAAGACTTATATGTTGGTTGATTTTAAACGAAGAGACAAGTCATCATTTTTAGGAGAGAAATCTCAACTAACGCCCACAAGGTGTGAGAAAGATGGACCCTGCGTCAGCATGGGTGAGGGTTTGAGAACACCTCTAGTACTCAAGTGGAAAAGTCGACACCTTTATAACCATAGGGATATGAGAATGTTACCCGACTATAAATGAATCATGTCTAATCTTGGAAAAAGTTTTAAAGGATAAAAGGTGCTCGAGCGCACAAAAGGGTTTGAATGAGTTGAAGTGTTTTTGTTAATTTTGAAATATGTCGAAGTATGATTAAATGAATTAAAGTTTGTTTAAAGAAAAGAAGTTTTAAAATAAAAGGCACTCGACAAAGTCGAGGTTTATTATGAAAGAGGTTCGAGTTTATAAACGAAAAAGATTTTGAAAAAGATGAGAAGATTTTGTAAATTAAAGACCAACACTTGAAACAATGAGTCAATGTAGAATTTCCACCCTTTAGATTTGAAACCAAACAAGCAAAGGTAATAAACCTCTTAAGAATACGAAACTTCAATTGCATTAAGTCTTTCACAAAAATTAGACAGAGTAACGGTTGTATACAGATGAATTCTCGATCACAGACAAAGTATGTAATCACAATAACCTGCACACAAAGCAAACAAACAACCAAATATCTTGGGCGTAAATCCCAAGAACTCCAGACAAAATAACAGTTGAAGTTACAAGGTCTCAAGATAGATCAAGGATTCTAATTCTAAGTCCAAGAAGTCCATAAATCCGAAATGCCAAAGATAGTAACCAAGTAGTCCAAGTAACATTAAAGTTTTTATGGTTCAAGTTGATTATTAAGTATTTTCAAAAAGAAATGAAAAGCTCGAGTGAGCAAAGCAAAATAACATGAAAATAAATGTTCAAGTGAGCAAAGATGAAAATAGCATGAAATGTAAATGCTAAAATAAATGTGCTTAAAGTAAAAAGCATAAAGTAAAAGCACAAAATAAAGTCAATTGTTAGAAATTAGAGATTAGTTGAATGACCATCTTGAAACTTGCAATTGAAACTCATTGGAAGATTCATAAAATCAAAGCCGCTCAACAACAAGTTTCATTTGCTTTTTGTCAAGTATATCATTCTTTTCAAAATTCTCAAGGCAACAATAAATGATCAACTATGTTTAAGTGATTCACTTTGAGGAAAGTATGTGGAAGTTATACTTATGAGCGGTGGATATTCTGATCGGTAGCAGGCGTGGATGAACGGTGATGAGTGGATTGAAGGCTTTACAATAATGATGAACAGTTGATAGTGATGAGCGGATCGGAGGAAGTAGGCGAAGGATGTTGTTGGAGGTTGTTGTTTGGCGGCGATATTTCCAATGAATTGGAGGGAGACACGGCGGAGTGAGGAAACTGAAAGGTGGTGATGACAGTCGGATGGTGGTGTCGTTTGTATCACCGGTTTTATGTTGAAGGAGTGGGTAATTGAAGCGAAGGAGAAAGGAATTGGTGGAGGCAGGGACGTGATGATGATCAATGAAATGTGAGGGTGAAGGAGGAGTGAAAGAGATGAATGAAGATTGAGAAGGTGATGAGAAGGATAAAGATAGAAGTGAGGGAATCTGACAAATTGAAGATGGGAGGCCAACGGAGGGAATACGCGGATGTTGGCAGGTGTGATCGGTGGAAATAGAACTGACTGTTTTTTAGCTGGTTTCGCGAAATGTCGCGGTAAGCAAGAGTCGCCATCGTCTTTTATGTTCTCCAACATGGAAAGGACAAAAGCACAGCAAAATTCCTTATTCGAGAATGTTTCTCGGTTCGGGAGGTAGATTTATAGAAAGGGAAGGTGTTAGCACCCTTTCTATCCGTGGTTATCCACGGGCTCTTAGGTACTTGCTCTTATGTTTTCAAAAATTGTTTGCTTTTCAAGTGCGTGTGGGTTTTGAAAAAGTTTCGTTTGAAAAATTTCTAAGTAACTCTTGTATCTGTCCTCAAGAGTGTATGAAAAATTTGTTTGAAAACTTTTGAAAGTGTAGGTGCGAAAAGTATTTTTGTTTGTTTTAAAAAAGAGCAAGTACTTAAGAGAAATCTACCTACTCTAAGGAATTAGGCTGTGTAAGAGTCCTTTAGATAGTGCTATCCCACCATTGAGAGGTAGGTAGCACCGTCGTTGGAGGTGTTCGGGTCATTTCGATTATCGGGACAGTGTGGTCACCGAAACAATGGTAGGATACCTTAGAAGTAACCCTAATGTCCTAGATCCTTTGTATCCGAGGCAACCGTTTCGAGGCAACTTGATCTTTTGGACAAAAGGGCAACCTCTAAGACACCCTATACTTGATGACCACGTTCGAGGCAACCAGTGAGGCGTACCCTAAGAAGTGGCATGTGCTTTGTGTGTTGTTTTTCAGTTAAGGTTATCTTGTATGTTATTTGTGAGCTACGGATTAATTTTATTTACATGCATTCTTTCGTGCATTTAGGCAGTTAGGAGTGCGGAAAATAAATTGCGGAAATATAAATTCTAACTATTACAAGGCGCGGGTCTATACATCGCCAAAAAAACAAAAACCCGTTTTGGTAAATAAGTACGAGAAATTAAATAAAGCGGTAAAATCCCTATTTAACTATTACATATCTGGAGACAGTTACATAAATAATCAAAATTAAATTGGAACGCCTTAAGGGTTTTGACCCTTTTTTGAATAAGAATTGAATTTTTTGTCCTTTTTTTTATAATTAATGAAATTAAAACTAATAGCTAATTAATTAATTAATTAAGAGAAAAATATTTTTGTGCTTTTATGTTTTTTAATGAAAATTAAATAAAATAATTAAAATTAAAAGTTAACCTAATTCTAAATTATTTTTATTTATTGTAAAGAAAAAGAGATTAAAATTGACCTAATTAAACTATTTTATTTGTTAGTATTTTTATTTACAAAAATAACATGAAATTAATAATAATAATAATATTAGTTCTTTTTTTTTTATTTTTTATTGTGAAAGGGTTAAATAATTAATTTTGGTGGTAATAATAATAATTAAAAAAAAGTTAATAACTAAATTAGAAAATATAAAAAGGAAAAGAAAAAGAAAAAACCAAGGGAGGGGGTCTGGGCCCAATATGGAGGTGAAAATTGGAATCTGAGGCCCATTTGCACAAAGCCATGTTTGACTTCCTGATCAGGTGTGCCAACGTTGACTGGGGACTATTGTGGTCCTTCATCTTTTGTCATCAGATCTAGACTCAAGGACACATGGCAACTCAATGCTTGAGGGCATATGGTGGAACGTACTAGCAAGCCTGCACACAATTACATGAAGAAAAATATTATGGAAATTATGGGGGACCTGGGATGAACTTACAGCGCGGTATAATGGATCTTAGGACGTGGCAAGGGTTGCTTTAGCTTCAGAGTATGGCAAAGAAGAGAGTCGCGTTCTCCTTTTGGCCTGAAAAATGCTTGCAACACTCCTTTTGATCTCACACCTTTTTTTGAGACTTTTTGGATTTTGCTCTGGCCGTTTGTGCACACTCTCTCAGTTGTGAATGAGGGTGGGAAGGCTTGCATATGTACATATGAAGGGAATTAAGTCAACATTAAGAGCCTTAACCTTGTGCCATTAAGCTTTTGGATTTTGTTCATAACCACCATTAAAGCATTTTCTAATTTTGTTCAAATTTGAATTTTCATGCTTAAAATGGCCCTAGCACGAAATTGGTAGGTGTATTATGACACTTGAAAGCTAATCAAACCACAAGATACCATTTAATTAATTTTTTTAATTTTATTTGAATTATTATGGATTAAAATGAATTAAATCCATAAAAATTAAATAAAAATGGAAAAATAATTATTTGGTCTTGAAATTGATCATGGGACACGTGGGTGGCATGACAAGGATGAATCAAGTGGAAAAAAGTGGGCCCTTTTGTCAAAAATTGAAGTTTCAAGGATAGTTGACTTTTGCCATTTCACAAAAATTTCCCAACTTCTCCAATGCATATCTTGCTCAATTTTGATCATATGAACATGTTCTTGGACATTTTGGAAAGGTCTTGAAGTCTTCTAACCAATTACTTTGGTCCCATGTTATTTGAATTTACCAATATCAAGTTATGGTCTTTGACTTAAAATGCCTTTTTGTTGACTTTTGAAAATGACCTATAATGTTGAAATTGATAACTTTTTGTGAGAGAATTTCTTGGATTTGGAATGTGAAGATGAGTTGTAGGAAATGTCCTCCCCTTAAAAATGAGCATTGGATGGGATTTTTCTGATGAACCATGAAAAAGTTATGCCTTGGTCAAGTTACAGTTGACTTTTCAGTTGTCCAAAAATGGAAACTTTTGACACCTTGATGATTTTTGAGCCATTCTTGTGGAATCATGGTCAAGACTTGACCAAATGATGATTGGGGCTTCAAAATAAGATGTTGACCAAAAATTTTGACTTTTGACTGCCAAATGACCATTTTGCCCCTACAGTTGATTGTGAAGCAATTAGGGCTTTTGACTGTGCAACTTGATGCTGTGAGCCTTGAAACTTGACTTATAGATCCTTGACAATGTATATAGGCATATGGGACTTGATTGAGCCCTTGAAAACCTCAACTTCCTTGCAAGAAACAAAACCCTAATTTTGACTGGCTTAGGAGGATGTTTGACTATGCAACCCTTGAGTAGACTTGAAGCATTTGAAATGATGCTTGTCAAAACTTTGAAGAATATGGGAGGGAAAATTTTGGGGTACAAAAGTTGCCCCTGTTCAATCTTCTTAGACCTGAGGATGTAGATTGGCTTGCGTGCCTTTCGTGATCCAAAGGTGGAAGATGATTGAACACTAGAGTGCTCAGAAATTTGCACTCACATAGTGAGGTATCAGCAATGTGATGTCGGGAATGGGCTTACAGATGCCATTTGGAGAGATGGTGGATAGGAGGATGGGCTTATAGATGCCATCTGGAGATGTGACAGAACCTTGTCGGGAATGGGCTTATAGATGCCATTTGGAGACTGTTGATAGGTGGATGGGCTTATATATGCCATCTGGAGGTGGTCTGTTGAACTGTATTTTTTGTAAGTTGAAAGAGGGAACCTGTATAGGGTTTCCTGATGATGAGATCGTGTAAAAATGCATCTTGGAAAGAAGGACACCTGTGTAGGGTTGACTGATGATGAGCTCGTGTAAAATTACATCTTTGAAGAAAGGAAACCTGTGTAGGGTTTACTGATAATGAGTCCGTATAAGACTGCATCTGAAATGGAGAAGGAACCTGTGTAGGGTTACTTTGATGACGAGTCTGTGTAAAACCGCATCTAGAGCTGAGAAGGAAACTGTGTAGGGTTTACTGATGACGAGTCCGTGTAAAACTACGTCTGGAGTTTGAGAAGGGAACCTGTGTGGGGTTACTTTGATGATGAGCCCGTGTAAAACTGCATCCTGGAAGAAGTAAAACTTGGGTAGGGTTTCTGATGACGAGTCCGTGTAAAACTGCATCTTTGGAAAGAGAGAACCTGTGTAGGGTTTCTTTGACGACGAGCCCGTGTAAAACTACGTCTGGAGAGAGAGAACCTGTGTAGGGTTTCTTCGGGATAAGTTCGTGTAAAACTTCTGGAGGAACCGGGGTAAGGTTACTTCGGGATAAGTCCGTGTAAGACTTCTGGAGGAACCAGGGTAAGGTTACTTCGGGATAAGTCCGTGTAAGACTTCTGGAGGAACCGGGGTAAGGTTAATGCAGGATAAGTTCGTGTAAAACTTCTGGATGAACCGGGGTAAGGTCATCTTGAGATAAGTCCGTGTAAGACTTCTGGAGGAACCGAGGTAAGGTTACTGCAGGATAAGTTCGTGTAAAACTTCTTGATGAACCGGGTTAAGGTCATATTGAGATAAGTCCGTGTAAGACTTCTGGAGGAACCGGGGTAAGGTTACTGCAGGGTAAGTTCGTGTAAAACTTCTTGATGAACCGAGGTAAGGTCATCTTGAGATAAGTCCGTGTAAGACTTCTGGAGGAACCGGGGTAAGGTTACTGCAGGATAAGTTCGTGTAAAACTTCTTGATGAACCGGGGTAAGGTCATCTTGAGATAAGTCCGTGTAAGACTTCTGGAGGAACCGGGGTAAGGTTATTGCAGGATAAGTTCGTGTAAAACTTCTTGATGAACCGGGGTAAGGTCATCTTGAGATAAGTCAGTGTAAGACTTCTGGAGGAACCGGGGTAAGGTTACTGCAGGATAAGTTCGTGTAAAACTTCTTGATGAACTGGGGTAAGGTCATCTTGAGATAAGTTCGTGTAAGATTTCTGGAGGAACCGGGGTAAGGTTACTGTAAGATAAGTTCGTGTAAAACTTCTTGATGAAACGGGGTAAGGTCATCTCGAGATAAGTCGTGTAAGACTTCTTGATGAACCGGGGTAAGGTCATCTTAAGATAAGTCCGTGTAAGACTTCTTCTGAAAGAAAAGGAACCGGTGTAGGTTTACTTTGATGATAAGTCCGTGTAAGACTTCATCTGAAAATTGAGAAGGAACCGGTGTAGGATTGCCTGATGATGAGTTCGTGTAAAACTACATCTGAGGTTGAGAAGGAACTGGTGTAGGGTTACTTTGATGATAAGTCCATGTAAGACTTTGTCTGAAAATTGAGAAGGAACCGGTGTAAGGTTACCTGATGATGAGTTCGTGTAAAACTACATCTGAGGTTGAGAAGGAACCGGTGTAGGGTTACTTTGATGATAAGTCCGTGTAAGACTTCGTCTGAAAATTGAGAAGGAACCGGTGTAGGGTTGCCTGATGATGAGTTCGTGTAAAACTACATCTGAGGTTGAGAAGGAACCGGTGTAGGGTTGCCTGTTGATGAGCCCGTGTAAGACTTCTTCTGAAAGAAAAGGAATCGGTGTAGGGTTGCCTGAGGATGATCAAGTAGATAATTGTCCTGTTTGGTTTCGGATATTAACCCACGATCAGTCGTCCACAAAATTTTCCTAGCTTGCTACCGGTGTTGATCTGGAACTGTAAAGGTAGATGGTAATCATCTTTTGATTGACTTTTTCTGAGAAGGCAAAGTATTAGTCGTATGCAATGTCATGATGCATGAACTGCATGATTTTAAGATGTTCTCAAAAATAAATGAGATTTGTGTTGTATGATGCATATGCATGCTATAATGTATGAAGATGTGATGTTTATGAATGTATTCTCGTCTGGGAAAATAAATCCTTGACAAATGCCGGGAGTTTGTTGAATCCTGGGCTGATGTTGAAGAGTAGAGTTCTTCGTTTCCGCTGGGGATAATGGTTGCAAGAATAAACCGGTAGGAGAAGATGACTCCGTCGGGGATAATGGTTGCAAGAATAAACCGGTAGGAGAAGATGACTCCGTCGGGGAATAAACTTGTTGGAGAGATTACTCTGCGGGGAATTACTCTGTGGGAATAGATACCTTGCTGAGGTTTTGATAATAACCCTGCTGGGGATTCCGTTGATAAGCTCTGTTGGAAGATTTGATGAACTCTGCTGGGGATAGGAAGAGCTTCACCGAGGACGATCTTTCCGTGGTAATTAGCTGAGGATAACCCAGTTATAAGCTCTGGTGGGGAATAACCTTTGAATAGAGTCGGGGAGATGCGTTCGTACTCTGCAGGGGATAAGCTTCCAGAATCTGTTAGGGATAAGCTTCCAAAACTCTACTGGGGAGATTGATTCAACTTTCCTGGGGAAACTTTGGACTGCAGTGGGGAAGTGGCTCCACTAGGGTGTCTGGTATTCCGCCGGGGAACAATCTTATCTTAAGACTGCCGGGGATGCTTGCTTAGGAACATCTGTATACTCCGCTGGGGAATATTGAGATTTTCTGGGGATACCCAACTTCCTTAACGCTAACAGTAGGCTAACTCTGCTTGGGGAGAGCGTTACTGACTTGCTAGAGATACTGTGCCTCTTCGGAGTTGATTGGAGACCAACTCTGTTCGGGGAGAATTGTTGAATCTTGTCTTACTCTATGGGGAGTGGAGGCATCTTGGTTACGTTCTTCAGCCGAACCTACCTTGGTACCTTGGTGGACAGAGCAACTAGATTGCTTAGACAATTCATTATTGCCCCAGTTTCTGCGGGAGGAAGTACCTGTGGAGGTCTTGATTGACAAATCTTCTTCTGGTAGACAAGTGACGGGATGTCGGGACATAGTCGTACGCTTTTGATCCCTAACTTTTGCCTGGACCGCCCTTTCGGGTTTTCAGTCCATCGGGATACCCATTTTTGCCCAAGCCGCCTTTTTAGGTTTTCGACTTGCTGGGTGTACATATTTTTTCGTTTCATCCCTTATTTTGCCCGAACCCTTTTGGTTCGCCGGGAAGCCCTTATTTTTGCCTAGGTGTGTCAACCTAGTGGGTATTTTGATTATGCGGAGTATTTTTTCGACTATGTCCACGCTCTTAGGATACAGGAAGTTGTCACTGTCAGTAGTGCAGTGTTACCATACCACCAGAAGATCTTCGTTTGATCGTCCAATGCCCCAAGTGATCCAGATGGAGATTTGCCCCAAGCTTGTTGGCCTTTTGAGAGATTCTCCGAATCTTGACTTAACTGCCCCATATAATGGACAATGATCATGCCATGCCCCTTGCTTGGAGGTGCTTTTGTTCATTAGACATTCGTCGTGCGAACTTCTATGTTGTTCAAACAAATAGTCATATGCAAGCAATGTTATATTAAAAATGCAAAGCTTATGTCTGTCTTGAAGTTTTTGAAAATGCATTTTTTTATAAAAACAAGTGAATTTTTTGTAAACTATGATGTCAACTCGTTATTTCACCACAAGCCTTAAGGAGTCAGGATACCTTTCGTAACAGTATGCTTTCGAACTAACCCATGCTTCAGCTAGGACTTTTAAAGGTTGTAATGTGGCCTGGTTCACGGTTTAAGAAACAAAGGCTAAAGGCTCAAATTTTATTTGTACCCACCCGCTCTTCGTGACGCTCTTCAAACCTAAACTCAGCTGATCGTACGTTAGACCTTGTTTGAGTCTTTGCTTTGATATACCAGTGATGGTTCGGATACTGACAGTTTATTTTGAATAGGCAGTCATTTCCTTTTGTGTTGAGGGTTTGTAGGACCTCATTCTTTTTTATTGTGTTATCCCTAAATTCTGCCTGAACTGTTTCTTTGTGGTTACAGTCAGCGGGATGCCCCAGTTTTGTAAGTCTCCTTCATAGGTTTTGACTTATTGGGCTTTTTATTTTTGCGAGATAATAACTGCCTGTCTACGATTATATGGAACCATCACTGTTTTTTGTTTCGTAAGGACCTCTTTGGTGCCATTCGTTGCGCACTTGGATCAGCTGAGAGAACTACCCTACCCCAGGTTATGATTAAGGGTTTTAATTTTCGAAAAGAAAACTCCTACTTCTTTGGCTCAAAGGGGTTGACGAGGGATTATCTTCCTTATAACTCCAGTGTTTAGGAATTGAAACAATGCCTGTACCTCATCAGCAGGGTCTGTTCAAAAGCATACTGTAGATTATGGTATCGTTTTCGTCATCCTCCCTCAAGAGGCTTAGAATTATTAATTGAGAGTTGACATCAAAAAATGAAAGCAGTTTGAATATAGCAAATGAGAATATATTGATTCAAAACAGACATATGCGATGCATTGATAAAGTAAAAGAGTTTGACATGAACAAATGTTTGAACAATCAGAGAAAAATACAACTTGAACATTCGAATGAACAAAAGCTTCTTAGTTTGCACCAGTCATTTCAGATGGAAGATTCTCAGCAGAAGATTTTCATTTTCCCTCCCGGCATGAACTCCAGCACCCTTCCGTCGATCAAGTCTTGGATCTTGTTCCTCAGGCTCCAACAGTCGTCAGTGTCATGTCCAGGACTGTCAGAATGGTAGGCACACCTTTCATCAGGATTGTACTTTAGGGAGGTTATGTTGAGCTTCTTAGGAGGATCCTTTAAAGCAATCAGCTTGACCTCCAACAAGCGTTTCAGTATTAGTGAGGATGGCACACCAGTCTCCGAGAAATGTCTTCCAGACGTATTTTGCTTACGCCAATTACCCTGTTGACGCTGGTGAGGTTGATGCTGGGCTTGTGACCCCGAAGCAAACTGAGGAGCTTTTCCCTTGTCTTCTTTCCCCACAGGTGGTTGAATGATGGCTTGCTCTTCAACCTTAGATGTTTGCCCCAGTTGGTTATCCCGAAGCAGTTGGTTGACGAGAACCCTGAGCTCTCCTTGTCTTTGAGATAAGTCTTGGATAAGAGCCATTTGCCCCAGCATCTGGGTTCTCATTGTATCCACCTCAGCTTGCAGATGTTTCAGCCGTTCTTCCTTGTCGTCTTCGGGACTCTTCCTGACCAAATTCCCCATGAGAAGTGTTCTCAGCTCTTCTTGCCCCTTGGATAGATTTAGGAGGATCTCCCCGAACCGAGTCTCTTAAGCATGAAGATCCTGGTTGTTTTGTTGGGAAGCCATTGCTGAAATAAACAGCGAAGATGGTAAGTGACCTGTCAAAGGAGTACCTATAATGTCGTGATATGTATGCATGCATGCAATATTTTCAAGGATCTCGCGGAGTAAACAAGAAAATTGTTAGAATTTGAATTTTGTAGGCTTGATGGAAGGGACTTCATGTTGATGAGAGTCCTTCTTCAAGAGTCAAGGCTCACCATATCGAGTGGGTCATAGCCCCTGACTCAAGTCATTAACCTTGGCTAGAGGAAAATAAATCCCCTTTGCCCCTTGTTAGACATCATGACCTGCATCACAAACCCTTGAGATCCTTGAAATGGATTAGTCCTTATGTAGGATGTATGCAATGGTATAATGGCATGATGTTATGCTATGCGTGGAGTGATGTAAGTAAACCCTGTTATGAGTCCAGGTTAAGGACTGTAAACAAACCCTGCAAGAAACTCATGTGTTAGATAACAAGCATGCAAGTAGTCAAGTTTGAAAGCACACAAGTCACACAAGACAGCCCTTAGAGTTTAGGCCAGCATGAAGTTTGGGGTACTACCCTCTTGAAGTTGGTGGGCTCAAAAACCTGTCCTATCAAAAGTAACCGGGTTCTAAGGAGCTCAATATCATAGGGTTATTTTCTGTGTTCATTGTTTTGATTTAGCCACTGAACTGGCGATCAAAATATTCCAAGAAAACAACCCTCAATGAGTGTAGTATCGAGTATCAACCAACTTCGGACTGCACCAAAATCGGTCATCTCACTACCCCTAAAGAGGCCAGGATGGTCAAGTAAGGTTCCTAAGGTCAATTGATGCTTTACGACACCACGTGGCGGCCCCGTACTCTCCTTGACTTGACTCAAGGGTTACCGGTACTCACCAAAGGGCCACATCAACGTAGCAAACTGCTTCAACCGTGTCGGTATACCCCGCATAGTTCCCTCACAGTTTGTTGCTACTTTCTAAAAGGTATCCCCCAGATCCGGGTTAGGATCTATGAAACTCCCAAGACAGGCCCACAATTTTAGAGCAATCAAATCAACCAATTGAAAACATGATGATGAACTATTCTTAAGGTACACCTCACTTTAACTGTCCCCAACAGAGTCGCCAATTCTGTGATCGGTGGAAATAGAACTGACTGTTTTTTAGCTGGTTTCGCGAAATGTCGCGGTAAGCAAGAGTCGCCACCGTCTTTTATGTTCTCCAACATGGAAAGGACAAAAGCACAACAAAATTCCTTATTCGAGAATGTTTCTCGGTTCGAGAGGTAGATTTATAGAAAGGGAAGGTGTTAGCACCCTTTCTATCAGTGGTTATCCACGAGCTCTTAGGTACTTGCTCTTATGTTTTCAAAAATTGTTTGCTTTTCAAGTGTGTGTGGGTTTTGAAAAAGTTTCGTTTGAAAAATTTCTAAGTAACTCTTGTATCTGTCCTCAAGAGTGTATGAAAAATTTGTTTGAAAACTTTTGAAAGTGTAGGTGCGAAAAGTATTTTTGTTTGTTTTAAAAAAGAGCAAGTACTTAAGAGAAATTTACCTACTCTAAGGAATTAGGCTGTGTAAGAGTCCTTTAGATAGTGCTATCCCACCATTGAGAGGTAGGTAGCACCGTCGTTGGAGGTGTTCGGGTCAATTCGATTATCGGGACAGTGTGGTCACCGAAGCAATGGTAGGACACCTTAGAAGTAACCCTAATGTCCTAGATCCTTTGTATCCGAGGCAACCGTTTCGAGGCAACTGGATCTTTTGGACAGAAGGGCAACCTCTAAGACACTCTATACTTGATGACCACGTTCGAGGCAACCAGTGAGGCGTACCCTAAGAAGTGTCATGTGCTTTGTGTGTTGTTTTTCAGTTAAGGTTATCTTGTATGTTATTTGTGAGCTACGGATTAATTTTATTTACATACATTCTTTCGTGCATTTAGGCAGTTAGGAGTGCGGAAAATAAATTGCGGAAATATAAATTCTAACTATTACAAGGCGCGGGTCTATACATCGCCAAAAAAACAAAAACCCGTTTTGGTAAATAAGTACGAGAAATTAAATAAAGCGGTAAAATCCCTATTTAACTATTACATATCTGGAGACAGTTACATAAATAATCAAAATAAAATACGCGCGAATAGAAATTAAATTGGAACGCCTTAAGGGTTTTGACCCTTTTTTGAATAAGAATTGAATTTTTTATCCTTTTTTTTGTAATTAATGAAATTAAAACTAATAGCTAATTAATTAATTAATTAAGAGAAAAATATTTTTGTGCTTTTATGTTTTTTAATGAAAATAAAATAAAATAATTAAAATTAAAAGTTAACCTAATTCTAAATTATTTTTATTTATTGTAAAGAAAAAGAGATTAAAATTGACCTAATTAAACTATTTTATTTGTTAGTATTTTCATTTACAAAAATAACATGAAATTAATAATAATAATAATATTAGTTCTTTTTTTTTATTTTTGATTTTGAAAGGGTTAAATAATAAATTTTGGTGGTAATAATAATAATTAAAAAAAAGTTAATAACTAAATTAGAAAATATAAAAAGGAAAAGAAAAAGAATAAACCAAGGGAGGGGGTCTGGGCCCAATATGGAGGTGAAAATTGGAATCTGAGGCCCATTTGCACAAAGCCATGTTTGACTTCCTGATCAGGTGTGCCAGCGTTGACTGGGGACTATTGTGGTCCTTCATCTTTTGTCATCAGATCTAGACTCAAGGACACATGGCAACTCAATGCTTGAGGGCATATGGTGGAACGTATTAGCAAGCCTGCACACAATTACATGAAAAAAAATATTATGGAAATTATGGGGGACTTGGGATGAACTTACAGCGCGGTATGATGGATCTTAGGACGTGGCAAGGGTTGCTTTAGCTTCAGAGTATGGCAAAGAAGAGAGTCACGTTCTCCTTTTGGCCTGAAAATGCTTGCAACACTCCTTTTGATCTCACTTTTTTTTGACACTTTTTGGATTTTGCTCTATCCGTTTGTGCACACTCTCTCGGTTGTGAATGAGGGTGGGAAGGCTTGCATATGTACATATGAAGGGAATTAAGTCAACATTAAGAGCCTTAACCTTGTGCCATTAAGCTTTTGGATTTTGTTCATAACCACCATTAAAGCATTTTCTAATTTTGTTCAAATTTGAATTTTCATGCTTAAAATGGCCCTAGTACGAAATTGGTAGGTGTATTATGACACTTGAAAGCTAATCAAACCACAAGATACCATTTAATTAATTTTTTTAATTTTATTTGAATTATTATGGATTAAAATGAATTAAATCCATAAAAATTAAATAAAAATGGAAAAATAATTATTTGGTCTTGAAATTGATCATGGGACACGTGGGTGGCATGAAAAGGATGAATCAAGTGGAAAAAAGTGGGCCCTTTTGTCAAAAATTGAAGTTTCAAGGATAGTTGACTTTTGCCATTTCACAAAAATTTCCCAACTTCTCCAATGCATATCTTGCTCAATTTTGATCATATGAACATGTTCTTGGACATTTTGGAAAGGTCTTGAAGTCCTCTAAAAAATTATTTTGGTCCCATGACATTTGAATTTACCAATCTCAAGTTATGGTCTTTGACTTAAAATGCCTTTTTGTTGACTTTTGAAAATGACCTATAATGTTGAAATTGATAACTTTTTGTGAGAGCATTTCTTGGATTTGGAATGTGAAGATGAGTTGTAGGAAATGTCCTCCCCTTCAAAATGAGCATTGGATGGGATTTTTCTGATGAACCATGAAAAAGTTATGCCTTGGTCAAGTTATAGTTGACTTTTCAACTGTCCAAAAATGGAAACTTTTGACACCTTGATGATTTTTGAGCCATTCTTGTGGAATCATGGTCAAGACTTGACCAAATGATGATTGGGGCTTCAAAATAAGATGTTGACCAAAAATTTTGACTTTTGACTGCCAAATGACCATTTTGCCCCTGCAGTTGATTGTGAAGCAATTAGGGCTTTTGACTGTGCAACTTGATGCTGTGAGCCTTGAAACTTGACATATAGATGCTTGACAATGTATATAGGCATATGGGACTTGATTGAGCCCTTGAAAACCTCAACTTCCTTGCAAGAAACAAAACCCTAATTTTGACTGGCTTAGGAGGATGTTTGACTATGCAACCCTTGAGTAGACTTGAAGCATTTGAAATGATGCTTGTCAAAACTTTGAAGAATATGGGAGGGCAAATTTTGGGGTACAACAGCAGGGAGAATCGCGTGGATATTGTTAGAACATATTTTGATTCTACAACCCTTGATTAGAGTTTTGATGATAACAAATACAAAGAACAAATATGCTCCTTAAAATATGTTTTATGTATGCAGAAGTTCTGATCAAAATCAGCATCAGAAGATCAGCAATATGTGCTACACGCTGAAGCAACCAGAACATATGCTGAAGATTGATGACCAGAATCTGCGCTTAATCAAGTAAACTCTGATTCTGAACAAGAACATATCAAACCAAGTCATCAATATTCTGAAGCGTCATCAACAATAAGGAGAAAAGACTCTGAAGCGTTACTAAACATTTAAGACATAATTAATTCTAACGGAATTCTTCAGACAAGATCTTCTCCAAAAGGAAAGTGTGTTAATGGCATTAAACTTGCTTTATGGACAACATCATTACATTGCCTATATAAACAAGTCAGCTTGCAAAAAGACGTACGTACATACACACAACAATTTTATAAGATTACCAACCACGCATACTCAAGCTCTAGCAAATTCATTCTCTATTCTAAGCTAAACCTGTGTAATTTATCACAGTTGTGATAAACAGTTTTTATTAGAAAACAACAACACATTTTGTTTTAATCATATTGTAAAAGATTTCCTTGAGATTAACCGAATTGTGGTTGTACTCAAGAAGACTTTAACAGTTGTTAAAGTAGCTGTTGTAATATTTTGAGATTAGTGGATTAAGACCTCGTTGGAGAGAGGCGAAATCACCTTGACGGGTGGATTGGAGTAGTTTGAGATCAAACGAGCCAGGATAAAAATACTGTGTCATTAAGCTGTTTTTGATCCAAGTTTTCAATTCAACCCCCCCCTTCTTGTGTTTTTCACATCTTCAATTGGCATCAGAGTGCCTGGTTCTGAGCTTAAACACTTAATTATGTCAGTACAAGATCCAAGCATCAGAAAAACACTATGGTGGGACCAAGCTAAAACATCAGCAATGACAACAATGAAGAAAGGGACAGATTCAGTGGTAAACCTCCAGTCTTTGATGGAGAGAACTTTGACTACTAGAAAGACAAAATTGAGAGTTTCTTTCTGGCCCATGATGCTGATCTGTGGGACATGGTAACTGATGGATACACGCATCCAGTGGATGGACGTGGTCAGAAGATAGACAGGAAAATGATGTCTGATCAGCAAAAGCGTGAATTCAGAAACAACCACAAGGCCAGAACAATTCTCCTCAGCGCCATCTCATATTCAGAATATGAGAAAATATCAAACAGAGAAACTGCCAAGAATATGTTTGACTCTCTGAGAATGACGCATGAAGGCAACATTCAAGTCAAAGAAACCAAATCCCTTGCCCTCATTCAGAAGTATGAGGCATTCAAGATGGAAGACAGTGAATCAATAGAAACTATGTTTTTAAGATTTCAAATTCTTGTTGCTGGACTAAAAGTTCTTGACAAAGGGTATTCTACTGCTGATCACGTTAATAAGATCATCAGAAGCTTGCCAAAACAATGGAGGCCAATGGTCACAGCACTTAAGCTAGCCAAATATCTCAATAAAATCTCTCTGGAAGAACTTGTTAGCTCCCTCAGGAGTCACGAGATAGAGCTAGAAGAAGATGAACTTCAAAAGTAAGGTAAGCCATTAGCTTTAAAATCTAACAGAAAATCTGACTCCAAAGTTTTGCAGGCTGTGGAAGAAACCTCTGATGGATCCTCATCAGAGGAAGATGAACTGTCTCTCCTCTCCAGAAGGGTGAATCAACTGTGGAAGCAAAGACAAAGTAAGTTCATAAATCCCAGAAGATCAGAAAATCAGAATGAATCCTCATCTAGATACAGAAGGTCAGAATCCTCCTCTGGACACAGAAGATCTGAAGGTTCTTCAGGATACAAAAAGCCAAACAACAAAGACATCATCTGCTATGAATGTAACGAGCAAGGGCACTAAAAAAGTGACTGCCCAAAGCTTCAGAAGGAGAAGCCCAAAAAGAAGTTTATCAAGGAAAAGAAGAAAAGCCTCATGGCTACATGGGATGATTCTGACACATCTGAAGCTGACTCAGAATCAGATGATGAAAGAGCAAACATAGCTCTCATGGAAAATGTATCCGAAGATAGTGAAGCTTCTGGTTCAGACTCAGAATCAGACACTGAAGAGTTATTCCCTGACTTTACCATAAACTTTACTAAGGTTGAACTTGCTGAAAGCCTAAATGAAATTATGGAAAGGTATCAGCAGATCAGAGTCAAATTCAGAAACCTGAAAAGGAATCTTGCTTTTGACTCTGATAAGACTGAGAGTCTCAGATTGGAGAATTCTGAGTTAAAAGAAAAAATTTCAAAATTAAAAAACCAGATGCAAAACTCTCAGAAGGAAACAATCTCTGAAACTCTCAACAATGCTGATGAGATCATCAAAGAGTATGATCACAGCTTTCAGAAGTTTCTAGCTATAAACATAGACATAAGCAATATGGCTTCAATGATCTATGGAGTTAGCAGAAATGGAAGAAAAGGGATAGGATATCAAGGTAAGGTACCTACACCAAAAAATGCCATGGACTTAGTTATAAAATGCACTCCACTTGATTCACATTTTATATATGGGCACACACATGACATAAAATATACGAGTAGTGATTATTCCGTCAAACCAAAATTCAATCAAAATTTTGGTAAAACTAACTGTGATGCGGTGGGAGAACTGACTTGAGGTTTGCGTTTGTGTTTGCAAATGTTGCGGTTAACAAGAGTCGCCACCGACTTTTATTTTATCCAAAAGGAAAGGTAAACAGCACATGAAAGACCTATGAGATGTTTTCTTGAGTTCGGGGGGTAGATTATGAAAAGGGAAGGTGCTAGCACCCTTTTCATCCATGGTTTTCCATGGGCTCTTAGTTACTTGTTTAGATCACTTGCTTTGCTTTGAAATTGTTTAAAATGGTGCTTTGTGTGGTTTTGAAAGTATTTTGAAAAGAGGCCATCGTTTAGGCAATCTTTGTAATGATTCTCGTTCGTAAGAATGTATACAAAGATGTTTGTCTTTTGAAAATGTTTTCAATGTTTTGAAAGTTGTTTTGAAATGTGTGTGTTTGTTTTTGAAAATAGCAAGGATTATTTTGAAGTTGATCAAGTAAGTAGAAGCTATCTACCTACTCAAATGTCTTTCTTGTGCATTTTTATTCCTTTGACATTGTTGATTTACCATTGATTTGGTAAACAAACCTATCTTTGGATGTTAATGGGACGGGCATGGATCATCGTATGACCATGATAGCAATGTTGCCAAGTATCTTAGCATGTTTGAGGGACCAAGATCATCTTTGTTTAGGCAACCTTGTGATAGCGTCATCGAAGGACTATGATCTTATTTTTGTTTTGTTTTGCCAAGATACTTTGCATGCGTAACATGACCATTTTTATTTAGGCAACCAAGTGGGTGAAACCCTAAGGGTGCTTGTGTGAAATGTGTGTCATTTTTCATGCATTTTGAATTGTCTTGTATTAGGTCATTTCTATTTGTTTGTTTTTGGTCTTGTCATGCAGACCCTAGTTTACTAAACATGGTATAAATGCGATAAATTGCGTAAAAGTAAACTAAGCTATTAAAACAATTATTATGGGAGGGGGGATACAAGTTTTTGAATGGGGATATTGCACAAAATAAACCCTAAAATACTATTACAACCGAATTGAATATTGTGCAAAATAAATAAATATACAAATACTTAAATATGCAATGCAAATGTATTTATGCTAAAAATGTTTTGTATTTGTTTAATGTATGAGAAAATAGTTTATTTAAGCCCTAAAAATAAGGAAAAAAATAATATTATTATTTTTGAAAGGGGGAAGCCCTAATTTTTTATTAAAAGAAATATATGTTTCCTATTATTTATTTTGTCCAGTTTTGTACTAGAAAATAATAAATAATATTATATACAAATATTAAAAATTAAATATGTATAAAAAAATAAATATTTTATGTGTAAAATAATAAAATAAAAATGTATAGTATTTATTAAATATATTTACAATTTATTTAAGAAAATAAAGTCCATTATCCTAATAAGACTATTTTTTATAACAAAAAAATAATAAAAAATAAAATAAAATGCAAAAAATAAAGAAAATATTTTTCATGATTTTTATGATTCAGAAAAATAAATAAAAGCAATAAATATAAAAATATAAAAAGAAATATGAAAAATAAAACAAATATGCAAGGGGGGTGCAAAAGTAATACAGGGGGTGTGAAAAGTAAAAACAAAAAGGCCAGAAATGCAAAAAAGCCCAAGGCAAGCTTCGTCCCTGTCCTCTGTCTCCTCCTGCGCGCGCTTTCAACTCAAACCTGCAACTTGCTCATACTTGCATAAAAACAAAAACTTGTAACATGAAACATGTAGCACTTAATCTCACGATTCCAATGATATAAAATTTGTAACCTAACTCTCAAAGACCAGAGAGAATTTAATCAGCCCTAAATCGTGACCTAATTATTTCATGAACTTCAAGCTTCAAATTCTCACTGCTCAGTTAATATAAATGACAAGTATGCATATGTACAACTTCACCATGTTAAGGACTACATTTTTGCTTCACAAATCGTGGCTTGAGGACGCCTAAAGAGAGAGAAAGAGTTTTGAAAAATACCTCTTTCAGCTGGATTTGGATATGGCAATGTGGGGACTTTGAGTGAGGCCTGAGGGTCGTGTGAGCTTCCTTGAACTTCCTTCAACCTATTCCAATACCTAGCTTGCTTTGTGGATGGCCAAAACTCTCTGTAAAAGTCAAGCTGCAACCTCCAAATTTGAAAATGGCAATGGCTGAAATAGAGCTTACAGAACCAGGGAAAGGGCTTGGATAGCTTTGGTAGGATATATGGAAGGTGTTTGAAGTGTTGAAACAAAAAACACACGAGCCAAAAATGAAATGGCTAGAGTTTTACAGCAACTGGCAGTTTTGGCAGAAAAATGAAGTTTTTGAGTTTTGGAGAGTTTCAGATGTTTAGAATTCGTGTCTTGAGTTGTGAAAAGTTTATGGATATTTATAGAATGGATACAAAGTCCACTCTTCATCAGATGTGCAAGCCTTTGGACTTTTGCAACTTTTCTTGCTTTTGAAGAAAAGTGAAGTGACCACACTAAACATGCTTGTACTGGCTGGCTTGCTAGATGCAGAGAGTTGGTATACATTGATTGATATCCGTGGAAGTTGTTTGTACCAAAGGAACAGGTCCATGGCTCAAGGTTGATAAAGTTACAAAATCTTTCCTTTATAAAAATAGCAATGTGCCCTTTATGCCATTAATGGAATTATCTCTTGTACAATGTTCCAAAAGCCAAAATAAAGCCTTTATCTTCTGAGTTAGAATTTAATTATGGAGTGTAGAATGAGTTTAGGACCTGTAATGCAAGGTACAAGCATCCAAGATCATATTTTCAACTTGATACTTTGTGAAAATGGCATGAACAAAAGTGATAAAATGCCAATTTCTCTTCTTCGATTCTCCCTAATCACAAATGATCTTGGAGAGTTCTTTGACATTTTAGAAATCTTGAAATGTTATCTACAATCCATCTTTGAAATGAATTTTGAGATAACTCTTGGAACTAGGTGAAAAATGTCCATGAAGTTGGGTCAAAAACTTGCCTAAATTAGGGCAAATTTTCACTAAGTTATTTAGTTCATGGACCCCTATTCACAAATTCATAACTTGAGATACAAGCATCTTTTGGGAAACGTTTGTGAAGAAAAGTTGTATATTTCATGGAGGACTACAACTTTCATGTTGGGAGTTTTCTTTGAATCAAATTGCATCATAGTGAAAAAGTGGTGGAAAGTTGGGGAAAAATAAGAAAATTTCCATACTTAGAAAAATTCTAAGTTATGAAATTTTTTCAAATTCAAAACCCTAATTTTCAAAATTGGTTTTCTTGGTGAACAAGTTTCATATTTTGACATATCTTGATGAACTATGACCCTTGTCACTTGATTTTGACCAAAAAGTCAAAGTTTGACTTTTCAGTGTACAGTTGACTTTTGATCAGTTGACTGCAAAATTCATCTGTCAATCCAATGAACTTGAGATCTTTTGAACTATGTAGTTAGGTAAAGATGATGACATTGAGTCCTTGAAGTCATGTTTGAACCAAATTGGTCATTGGCTAGGTAAAAAAATCAGGAATTGCCCTTTCTCAGCCAAAACCCTAATTTTGACCATTTTGCCCTTTTGATGATTTGATCAAATTTCTTGAGGAGTTGTGATCCAAACTTGATCAAATGGTACATATGAGTCTAAAATGTTGTTGTGGTTCAAAAATTATGAAGTTTGACTGTAAATTGGCCATGGTTAACTTTTCCTCCAATACAGCTGATTTTTAGGTCAACTGTCCAATTGACTGGGCAAAAATGTGATTCAAGGCTTGAAACTTAACATGATCAATCTTAGGGGTCCAAGATGGTGTATGAAAGAAACATGAAGCATTGATGGTCCAAAAATCCTTGTGCAAACTCAAACCCTAATTTTAGGTCATCAGTGCAAGATGAGGTATCTTGAGCTGACAAACCCTAATCTTGTCTTGAGTCCAAGGAGTCTTGTGAGAAAAGTATTGATAAATGAGAGGGAAAATTTTGGGGTACAATAGCTGCTCCTGTTCAATCTTCTTGAACCTGAAGAGTTAGATTGGTGAGTTTTGCCGTTCGTGACTCGAATGTAAAAGATGATTCGACACTAGAGTGCCCATAAATTTGCACTCGACAAAGTGTAGTTGAGGGAATAGGCTTAAAGATGCCATTTTGAGAGGTGATAGAATCTTGTTAGAGATGGGCTTGTAGATGCCATCCAAGAATGTTTGTTGAATTGTAAGTTGTAAGTCATAGGAATAAGTATCAGAATGGTGTCCGTGTCTGGGACGTATCTGAAATGTATCTAGAGACTGAAATCTGAATGAGAAACAGAATAGAATCCGTATATGGAGCGTATACATACTGTATCAAGAATGTGACATCTGAATTTGAATAAGTATCAGAATGGCATCCGTATCTGGAGCGTTTCTGAACTGTATCTGAAAGTTGAGGTCTGAATGAGTATCAGAATGGCGTCCTTGTCTGGAGCGTATCTGTACTGTATCTGAAGTTGAATCTGAATGAGTACAAAAATGGCATCCTTGTCTGGAGCGTATCGGAACTAGGATCTGAATAAGTGACAGAATGACTTACGTGTCTGGAGTGTATCTGAGCTGTATCTTGAATAGGTGACAAAATGACTTCTGTTTTTGGAGTGTATCTAAACCTGACTGCCGAATCTGAATGAGTAGCAGAATGACTTCCGTGACTTCCGTGTCATGAGTATCAATTTTGAGGACATCCTGAAATTATGCAGTTCATGCATCATGATCTTGCATGCAACTGATGTTTTACCTTTTCAGGAAAGGTCAATACAAAGATGATTACTATCAACTATCGCAACTCTTTCTAGATATAGTTCAGATGTGACCCAGATATGGCGACGTTCTGATACTTCTTCCAGATTTCTTTCTAGATTTAGTTCAGATGTGAACCAGATATGGCGACGTTCTGATACTTCTTCCAGATTTCCTTCTAGATATAGTTCAGATGTGAACCAGATATGGCGACGTTCTGATACTTCTTCCAGATTTCTTTCTAGATATAGTTCAGATGTGAACCAGATATGGCGACGTTCTGATACTTCTTCCAGATTTCCTTCTAGATATAGTTCAGATGTGAACCAGATATGGCAACGTTCTGATACTTCTTCCAGATTTCTTTCGAGATATGGTTCAGATGTGACCCAGGCATGGAGACGTTCTGATACTTCTTCCAGATTTCCTTCTAGATATAGTTCAGATGTGAACCAGATATGGCGATGTTCTGATACTTCTTCCAGATTTCCTTCTAGATATAGTTCAGATGTGAACCAGATATGGAAACGTTCCGATACTTCTTCCAGATTTCCTTCTAGATACAGTTCAGATGTGAACCAGATATGGCGACATTCTGATACTTCTTCCAGATTTCCTTCCAGATATGGTTTGGATGTGACCCAGGCATGGCGACGTTCTAACACTTATTCCAAGACCCCTCAGATAACTTGGAGATGCTCCGGACACGGAAGCTGTTCTATTGTTTATTCAGAGATCACCTTTCTAGAGATGGTTTAGATGTGACCCGGACATGGCTACCTTCTGATACTCATCCCCAGATTCTCTCAATGCTACTGTTGAGGTTGAAGTCGCCCAAGATTCTCTCAATGATTGCTGTTGAGGTTGAAGTCGCCCAAGATTCTCTCAATGATTACTGTTGAGGTTGAATTCGCCTATGGTTCTCTCCCCGATACTGCGGAGGTAGTAATCGTCCAAGATTCTCTCAGCGTTCCTGTTGAAGTAGTAATCATCCATGGTTCTCTCACCGTTCCTGTTGAGGTAGTAACCATCCCTGGTTCATTCAGCTCCGTTTGAAGCTCTAGATTCAGCTCCTGTAACCAGTCAGGACACATCTATACAAAGAATCTGAAGACCAGCTCCTGTAACAGGTCAGGTAATCATTTTTCTTTTGCAGGTACGCAAGCTCTCGCTAAGGAATCTCTTATACGGTCAACATTCAGATGGCATCTGTAAGCCCATCCCCCTTCCATCATCTCTTAGCATGGCATCTATAAGCCCATCATCCCATCCATCAATCTCCAAATGGCATCTATAAGCCCATTCCCATCATCACTACTATGTGAGCGCAAATTTTTGAGCACTCTAGTGTTCAATCATCTTCCACCTTCGGATTACGAAAGGCACGTCAGCCAATCTGCATCCTCAGGTCTAAGAAGATTGAACAGGGGCAACTGTTGTACCCCAAAATTTTCCCTCCCATATTCTTCAAGAATTGCCAAGTCAAAGGTTCAAAAATCTCCCCAAGGGTTACACAGTTTAAGGGCCTCCTAACAGTCAAAATTAGGGTTTTGGTTCTGACAAAGTAAATGAAGTTTCCAAGGGTCCAATCAAGTCCCACATGCCTATAAACATGGTCAAGCATCCTCATACCAAGTTTCAAGACTTATAGCACAAGATTGCACAGTCAAAAACCCTAATTGCACTACAGTCAACTGTAGGGGCAAAATGGTCATTTGACAGTCAAAAGTTCAAATTTTTGGTCAACATCTCATTTTGAAGCCACAAACATCATTTGATCAATGCTTGATCATGATTCTCAAAGCTTGGCTCAAAAATCATCAAGATGCAAAAGGTCCCATATTTGGACAGTTGAAAAAGTCAACTGTAACTTGACCAGGGCATAACTTCCACATGGTTTATCAGAAAAAATCCATCCAAAGCTCATTTTGAAGAGAATGACATTTTCTACAACTCCTCTTCACACTTCAAGTCCAAGAAATGCTCTCACAAAAAGTTATCAATTTCAACATTATAGGTCATTTTCAAAAGTCAACAAAAAGGGACTTTAAGTCAAGGGCCATAACTTGAGATTGATAAATCCAAATGACATGGGACAAAAGACATTGGTTATAGGACTCAAAGACCTTTCCAAAATGTCCAAGAACATGAGCAAAGCTTAAAAATTGAGCAAGTTATGCCTTGTGGAAGTTGGGAAATTTTTGGATATTTTGAAAAGTCAACATTGCTCCAAATGACCTAAAAATGCTAATGGGCCTCTTTTGCTTCCACAATTCATCATCCAAGGCATGTGCACGACCATTTGGCCCAAAGGGAAGTTTTTTATCATTTTTATTTATTTATTTGGATTTTTAATTATTAATAATTCATTTAATTAAAATAAATAGGTGAAAAATACTAAACCTAACTTTTTGAATCTTTTTGTGCATAAAATAATCTCAAGATTTTGTGTATAATCAGATTTGGAAAGAATCTTGGTGATTGAACATGATTTGGACTAAGTTTGCATGAAAAAGATTTGAAAACTAATGCATAGAAAATCAAATATCTTATCATCAATTCAAGGATTCTTTGGCTAAAATTCTCAACCCTAATCACTCACATACATATATGGATGCAAATCCTCGTGCCCATGATCTCCAAGCTGCGCCATAGATAAAGAACAAAACTTGAGTTTTTGCCAAAAAAGTTGAAAACTGAAAATTAGGTTTTAGGGCTTTTCAAGGTCAAATAATCACTCCATTAGCTTGCCAAGGTTGCCAGGAGACGATTCCAATCAAGAACTTTGTCCCATACTTAAAGAATTGGTAATTCAAAGGCAAACTGTATCATTCTTTTTGCATAATCGTGCTTTGTTATTTAGACCATATCATTGCATTTTTATGATTGATTTATACTAATGGGACCTTCCTGAAGCTAACCATGTAGCTGAATTGAATTTTTACGCACCATACGAGAAACCACCATGGACGACGCTTAGGGTTTTCAGAACCTTAAATTGGGGTTTCCCAGTTAAGGAAAAATTAGCACGTGAGACCTAGGCCATTCAACTCAGCATGCTTGGACGATGCTAAATCCACCCTCGCGCTCAATTTATGAGCCACCATGAGCTATTCGCTATTTTGGCAAACTGTACATTTGGGGACGGTTCAAAACCGTTGCGAATTTCTTTTTTGTTTCAGGAAAAAAACCAACGAGGAAGAAGAAGGCTAGGTGGCGAGGCGTAAGTGGTTCATTCAAATTTTGCGCTAAAATTCCCACTAACGTTTGTTTTTATTTTATAAGGTTTATTAGTTATATGATATACAAAGAAATCAAGCAGCGCGTTTGGCAAGCATAGGCATTGGTAATCATCAAGACCTGGGTTCGATCCCAGGTCCCCCACTCCCTTTCAATATTTTTTCTCTTAATCTAATCCTATGCAGATTCAATACTGGGGTTCACCATGTGCCCCATATCTGGACTATCCACGTGCCTATTGAGAAGAATCAAAGGGCCATAATTGGAGAATACCATGAGCTGCAGTCAACACCTCCACACGCTGGCAAGGAAAGTCAAAAAGGGCCTTAGAACCTTGGGCCAGCAATGCTAACAAAACCTCCCAATTTGGGGACAGACCCCCCATGGTTTGAATTTTCATTCTTTCCTTTATTTTATTTATTTCAATTATTGTTTTTTTTTATTAATTCCTCTAATTTAATATTTTCATAAAAAACATAAAAACAATATAAAAATCAGAAAAAAGACAAAAATAAGTATTTTTATTTAAATGTTATTTTTTGTAAATAAATATTATTCATTAATTTTAGCTATTAAATTAGGTTTAATTCAAGCATTTTCTTAATTAACTTAAAAATTTGTAGAAATTAGGTTTAATTATTTTAATTACTTTTATTCTTTTTTCACAATAATTAATAATTAAATATTATTTATTTTTATAAATCAAATTGCATGTAAATAATTAGATTAATATTAGGCTAAAATTTAATACTTTCTTAATAAATCAATAAAAATTAGAATTAGGGTTAACTTCTCAATCTCATTTAATTCTCATAAAAATTCATAAATCCAAAAAATACCAAAATAATTTCTTATTTCTTTTTCTTTTAATTTCATTAATTTAATAATTTAATTTAATTTCATTAAAAAAAAAGGGTCCAACGCCCTCGTTTCCAACTTTAATTCAATTCGCGTATTTATTTCTTTTTCTTTTAATTTTTATGTAATTCTCCCAAAGCCGTGTAAATAGTTATCTTTCGCACTTTTGCTTTATTTCTTTATTTTTCCGTCAAATCGGGTTTTGGAAATTTTGGCGATGTGGACCCGCGCCTTTGTAATAGTTTAGAACTTTTATCTTTCCGCACTTTTTTTTAACTGTTAAATAAATGCATGCAAGAATGAATGGCCTTAAATAAAAACAAACGTATAGATCACCAATAACATGACAAGATAAAATATCTGAATCTGATACACAAGTCACACACCACCCCTAGGGTACGCCTCACTGTTGCCTTGCCTCGAAAGGTGATCGTCGAGTAGAGGATGTCTTAGTAAATCCTCATGATCCGGGAACCCGGCATGAGGGTAGCTTCTAAGGTGTCTTCTCATTGCTCTGGTGATCACCATGTCCCGAACCTCGAATTGACCCGAACACCTCCAACGGTGGTGCTACCTACCTCTCAATAGTGGGATGGTACTACTTTAAAGGACATTTACACAGACGAATTCCTTAGGGTAGGTAGGTTCTCGTAGATACTTGCTCTAATTTCAAAACAAATCAAAATTACTTTTCACACCGACACCTTTTCAAAAAGCTTTCGAAAGCATTTTTCAAACACTCTTGAGCACCGATACAAGAGTCGAACTGAAATTTTCAAAGAAACTTTTTAAAACCCACAGTTGAAAAGCAAACAAACCATTTTTGAAAACACAAGTGAGCAAGTATCTAAGAGCCCATGGATAACCATGGATAGAAAGGGTGCTAACACCTTCCCTTTCTATAACCTACCTCCCGAACCGAGAGCAATCTCTTTAAGGAATTTTTCTGTGCTTTTGTCCTTTCCATTTGGAGAAAATAAAAGACGGTGGCGACTCTTACTTCCGCGACATTTCGCGAACCAACATTAAACAGTCAGTTCCAGATCCACCGATCACACACTTGGATCAACTGAGAGACTACCCTGCCCCAGGTTATGATAAAGGGTTTTAATTTTCGAAAAGAAAAACTCCTACTTCTTTGGCTCAGAGGGGTTGACGAGGGATTATCTTCCTTATAACTCCAGTGTTTAGGAATTGAAACAATGCCTGTACCTCATCAGCGGGGTCTGTTCAAAAGCATACTGTAGATTATGGTATCGTTTTCGTCATCCTCCCTTAAGAGGCTTAGCATTATTAACCGAGAATTGATCATCAGAAAAAATATGAAAATAATTTGCGTATAGTGAATACGAATATATTGCTTCAAAACAGACATATGCGATGCATTAATGAAATAACAACGTTTAACATGAGTAAATGTTTGAACAGAAGAAGATTACAACTTGGAAACCCTAATGAACAAAAGTCTTTTCATCTCAGGGCTTGTTACTTCAACTGGTGCATCCGATAGGGATGGCAGGAGCATTCAGCTTGGCTCATCTGGGTGAAATCCACAGTTTCTTCCTCAATCAGGTCTTGGATCTTATTCTTCAGAGCCCAGCAGTCGTCGGTGTCATGGCCTGGACTGCCAGAGTGGTATGCACATCTTTCCTTAGAATTGTATTTTGGGGAGGCTGTGTTGAGATTCTTGGGAGGGTCCCTTAACGTCACCAGATTCAACCTCAACAATTGTTGTAAAGCTTGAGATGGTGACACGTTGAGCTTGGTGAACTGCCTTTTAGGCCTGTCTGGTCTGCTCTGATCAGTCCGTTGTTCTTGGCGAGGCCGTTGTTGGACCTGTGAAGTAATAGCAGCTCGGAGAAGTCTATTCATTGGACCCGACCTTTGCCCTCTTGGAAGCTGTTCCATGACCTGGTCCCTGATTTGGGCTGGTTGCTTCATGCCTTGAGGAAGCTGACTGATCATGGCCCTCAGCTCTCCTTGCTCCTGAGCTAAACCTTGAATGAGGGCCCTTTGCCCCAGCATCTGGGTTTTCTATGTGTCTACTTCAGCTTGTAGACATTTTAGCTGCTCGTCCTTGTCATCTTCAGGACTCTTTCTGATCGGACTCCCCATGAGGAGTGTCCTCAACTCTTCCTGCCCCTTGGATAAGCTTAGGAAGATCTCCTTGAACTGAGTCTCTTAAGTGTGAAGGTCCTGGTTATCTGGTTGGGGAGCCATTGCTGAAATAAACAGTGGAGATGGTAAGTGACCTATGCAAAGGGTACCTGTTATAAAATGATGAATGATATGCATGCAATGTTTTCAAGGACCTCGCGGGATAAACAAGAAAATTTGTTAGAATTTGGGTCTGGTAGCTTGATTGAAGGAACTTCATGTTGTTGAGAGTCCTTCTTCAAGAGTCAAGGCTCACCATATCGAGTGGGTCATAGCCCCTGACTTTAATCATCATGTCTGGTTTTGATTTCCAAACAACCTTGGTTAGGGGAACCTTCTTCAAGAGTCAGAGCTCACCATATCAAGTGGGTCATAGCCCCTGACAACTTTGGCTAGAGGAAAATAAATCCTCTTTACCCCTTGCTGGACGTTTGATTCATCATGACTTGCATCACAAGCCCTTGAGACCCTTGAAATGGGTTAGGATGTATGCAATGGTATGATGTCATGATGCATGGGGTAGTATGGATAAACCCTGTTATGAGCCCTTATTAAGGACTATAAACAAAACCTGCAAGCAAACTCAGTAAACCCTGTTATGAGTCCCAATTAAGGACTATAAACAAAACCTGCAAGAAACTTAGGTGTCAGATAACAAGCATGCAAGTAGTCAAGTTGGAAGGCACACAAGTCACACAAGAGAAACCCTTAGAGTTTAGGCCAGCATGAGGTCTGGGTATTACCCTCTTGAAGTTGGTGGGCTCAACCTGTCCTATTAGAAGTAACCGGGTTCTAAGGGTCCCAATATCACCGGATTGCTTTCATTGTTCATCGTTTCGATTTAGCCACTGAACTGGCGACCGAAATATTCCAGGAAAGCAACCCTCAATTGAGTGTAGTATCGAGTATCAACCAACCTCGGACTGCACCAAAGTCAGTTATCTCACTACCCTAAAGAGGCCAAGATAGTTCAATTAAGGTTCCTAAGGTCTGTTGATGCTTCACGACACCACGCGGAGGTCCCGTACTCTCCTTGACTGAACTCAAGGGTTACTGGTACACACCAAAGTGCCATATCAACGTAGCAGACTGTTTCAACCATGTCGGTATACCCCGCACAGTTCCCTCACAGCCTTGTTGCTACTTTTTAAGAAGGTGTCCCCAGATCCGGGTTAGGATCTATAGAACTCCCAAGCAACCCACAATTTAAAACAAGCAAAGAAAGCAATTGAAAACACAGTGATCTTAGTCCTAAGGTACACCTCACTTTATTGAGTCCCCAGCAGAGTCGCCAGTTCTGTGATCGGTGGATCTGGAACTGACTGTTTAACGCTGGTTCGCGAAATGTCGCGGAAGCAAGAGTCGCCACCGTCTTTTATTTTCTCCAAATGGAAAGGACAAAAGCACAGAAAAATTCCTTAAAGAGATTGCTCTCGGTTCGGGAGGTAGGTTATAGAAAGGGAAGGTATTAGCACCCTTTCTATCCATGGTTATCCATGGGCTCTTAGATACTTGCTCATTTGTGTTTTCAAAAATGGTTTGTTTGCTTTTGAATGTGGGTTTTTAAAAAGTTTCTTTGAAAATTCCAGTTCGACTCTTGTATCGGTCCTCAAGAGTGTTTGAAAAATTGCTTTCGAAAGCTTTTTGAAAAGGTGTCAGTGTGAAAAGTATTTTTTGAATTTGTTTTTGAAGTTAGAGCAAGTATCTAGAGTCGTCTACCTACCCTAAGGAATTCGTCTGTGTAAATGTCCTTTAAAGTAGTGCCATCCCACCATTGAGAGATAGGTAGCACCACCATTGGAGGTGTTCGGGTCAATTCGTTTGGAGGGACATGATGATCACCGGAGCAATAGGAAGACACCTTAGAAGCTACCCTCATGCCAGGTTCCCGGATCATGAGGACTTACTAAGACATCCTCTACTCGACGATCACCTTTCGAGGCAAGGCAACAGTGAGGCGTACCCTAGGGGTGGTGTGTGATTTGTGTGTCGTTTTCAGATATTTTTGTCTTTTGTCATGGGTGATCTACGCATTTATTTTTATTTTGTCATTCACTCTTGCATGCCATTATTAACAGTTAAAAAGTTGCGAGAAATGTAAAGTTCCTAAACTATTACAAAGGCGCGGGTCCATATCGCCAAATTAAAATCCAGGACCCGATTTGACATAAAATAAAGAAAAGTGCGAGAAATATAAAGTTACACGGCTTTGGGAGAATTACATAAATATTATAAGAAATAAAATAAAATGCGCGAATTGAATAAAAAAAAATTGAAAGCGAGGGCATTGGACTCTTTTTAATGAAATTAAATTATTACTAACAAATTAATTAAATTAAAGAAAAAGAAAAGATTTTTTTGAGTTTTTTATATTTATGGATTTTTATGAGAATTAAATGAGATTAAAATATTAATTAACCCTAATTCTACAATTTTTATTTATTAAGAAAAATGTCAAAATTTAACCTAAAATTAAACCTAATTAATTAATGCAATTTTTATTTACAAAAATATATAATTAATAATTAATGATGATAAAAGAAAAGAAAAAGATAAAAATTGATTAAAACCCTAATTCTACAAATTTTAAATTTATTAAGAAAAATGTTAAAAATTAATCCTAGAATAAAACTAATCAATTAATATAATTTATTTACAAAGATATTAAAATAAAACATATTTTGGTTTTTTTTTTTGTCTTTTCTGATTTTTTTTATTATTTTATATTTTATGAAAATAAATTAAGTTAAAGAATTTAAAGGAAATTAATTAAAATAAATAAACTAGAAAAATATGAAAAAAAGAATGAAAGGCAAACCATGGGGGGTTCTGTCCCCAAATTGGAGGTATATTCCTAGCAATTCTGGCCCATTTGTCTATGGCCTCGTTTGACTTTTATGCTGGCGTATGCACATGTTGACTGATGCCTAGGATGTTCTGCAAATCTCCACCTTTAGATTGCCTCCAGTGGCCATGTGGCACACCTGGATTAGGGGCGTATGATGGTCTTCAGGGAAGAAGCTGCACAGGATGATGTTAGGAAAAATATTATTGAAAGGGAGGGGGACCTGGGATTCGAACCCAGGTCCCAGAGATTACCATACTGATGCCTTGCCACTGGAGCTCTTAGCGCGCTTTGTAAGTTATATGACTAACAATTAATATAAGATAAAATAAGAGTTAGTGGGAGATTTTAGCGCGAACTTCAAACGAACCAATCATGCCTTGCCACCTAGTCTTCTTCTTCCTCATTTGTATTTTCCTGAAACATAAAAGGAGTTAGCGGGGGTTTTGAACCCCCCCAAAATATGCATTTTTCAAGAATAGCGATTAGGCCATCTTGCTTCATAAATTAGGCGCGACTGGTGTATTAGAATCGTCCAAGTGTCCTGATTTTGATCATGGTATTGGGAAGTCCCAATTTTACAGCATATGAAAATACCCAATTCTAAGCTTGAAGAACCCTAGTTAGCATTAATGGTGAAATCGTGTATGACGCATAAAAATTCAATCAAACTGTATGGTTAGCTTCAGCATGAATCAATTAGTATGAATCCACAAAAAAAATGCAATGGGAATGCTTGAGAATTGAAATACGAATATGCATAAAATTGGAAACAGTTTGAGTTCTATATACCAATTATGGGCGTGTGGGGATTGAAAAAGTATCCAGTTAGGTTCAGTAATACCCTAGGAAGCTTTTGCAATTGGTCTCTTGCTCTGAATCGTGCTAGAATATTGTTTTCAGTTTTCAATTTTTTTGCAAAAAACTCAAACTTGGTTCTTCTCTTCTGGCGCAGCTTGGAGATTTTTAGCTTTAGGGTTTTCATGAGTATATGTATTGGAATGATTAGGGTTGAAAATTGGATCAAAAAACCTTTTGCATTGATGAAGAGATATTTGATTTTCATGGCATATATTTTTCAATCTTTTTCATGCAAATTTGATACCAATCATGTTCAATTACCTTGATTCTTTCCAAATCTGATCATGCACGAAATCTTGAGGTCATTCCATGCATAAAAAGATTTGATTGCATTGGTTTGGTATTTTCCACATATTTATTTTAATTAAATGAATTATTAGCAATTAAAAATCCAAATAAATAAATAAAAAAGATGAAAAACTTCCCTTTGGGCCAAATGGTCGTGCACATGCTTTGGATGATGATTCTTGGAAGAAAATGTGGCCCATTAGCAATTTTAAGACATTTGAAGCAAAGTTGACTTTTCAAAATATCCAAAAATTTCCCAACTTCCACAAGGCATATCTTGCTCAATGTTTAAGCTTTGCTCATGTTCTTGGACATCTTGGAAAGGTTTTGAAGTCCTCTAACCAATGCCTTTGGTCCCATGTCATTTTGATTTACCAATCTCAAGTTATGGCCTTTGACTTAAAGTCCCTTTTTGTTGACTTTTGAAAATGACCTATAATGTTGAAATTGATAACTTTTTGTGAAAGCATTTCTTGGACTTGAAGTGTGAAGAGGAGTTGTAGGAAATGTCTTTATATTCAAAATGAGATTTGGATGGAATTTTTCTGATAATCCATGTGGAAGTTATGCCTTGGTCAAGTTACAGTTGACTTTTTCAACTGTCCAAATATGGAAACTTTTGCATCTTGAGACTTTTTGAGCCAAACCTTGAAAATCATGATCAAGCATTGATCAAATGATGTTTGTGGCTTCAAAATGAGATGTTGACCAAAAATTTGAACTTTTGACTGTCAAATGACCATTTTGCCCCTATAGTTGACTGTAGGGCAATTAGGGTTTTTGACTGTGCAATTTTGTGCTGTAAGTCTTGAAACTTGACATGAGGATGATTGACCATGTTTGTAGGCATGTGGGACTTGATTGGACCCTTGGAAACTTCATTTTCTTTGTCAGAACCAAAACCCTAGTTTTTGACTGTTAGGAGGCTCTTGAACTTTGCAACCCTTGGGGAGATTTTGAAGCTTTGACTTGGCAAATTTTGAAGAATATGGGAGGGCAAATTTTGGGGTACAACACCAGTCCTTGTAGGTGACTGTCATCTTTTGTATGATCTTCTTGATATTTTTGTTAGTAGCTTCGACTGCACCATTCATCTTTGGCCGGTAGGGAGATGAATTGTGATGTTGAATCTTGAAATGCTCGCACAAGGCGGTGATCATAGTATTGTTAAGGTTTGTACCGTTATCAGTGATGATTCTTTCGGGGATACCGTATAGGCAAATAAGATTCTGCTTGATGAAGCAGGAAACAACATTCTTAGTAACGAATGCGAAGGAAGCTGCTTCGACCCACTTGGTAAAATAGTCAATGGTCACAAGAATGAAGCGGTGTCCATTGGATGTTGTAGGCTTGGTCTCACCAATCATGTCGATTCACCACATAGCGAATGGCCAAGGAGCTGTTAAGACATTTAGAGGAACCGGAGGCACGTGCACCTTGTCTGCATAGATTTGACATTTGTGAAAAGTGCGGGAGTGTTGATAGCAGTCAGCTTCCATGGTAGACCAGTAATAGCCTGCCCGTAGAATCTTATTTTCCATCGTATGCTCGCTAGAGTAAGTGCCAAAGGTACCTTCATGCAATTCAGCGATGATCTTTTCAGCTTCAATCTTGTCCACATAACGGAGCAGAATAGAATCATGATTGCGCTTGTACATGATGCCATTACTTAGGAAGAACTTAGCTGAGAATCTCCTTAAAAACTTTTTGTCATTGACTGAAGCTCCTTCTGGATATTCTTGAGCCTCGAGATACCTTTTGACTTCATGAAACCACGACTGGTCCACTACTTCTTCGGTATTAATCTCGTGACAATGTGCTGGTTCGTCCATCCGTTCAATGGATATTTGGGGAGCCTCATTATCCCAATCAATTTTAAACATAGATGACATTGTAGCTAGAGCATCTGCTAGCTGATTTTCTTCTCGCGGGAAGTGCTCGAAGGTAATCTGCTCGAAATACGGTAACAATGTCAAAACATGTTCTTTGTAAGGGATGGGGTTTAGATGTTTAGTGTCCCACTCTCCTTTGATCCGACTGATGACCAAAGATGAGTCCCCAAACACATCCAAGGATTTGATTCCCAAGCCTATGGCAGCCTTGTGTCCAAAGATGCATGCTTCGTACTCTGCCATGTTGTTTGTACAGTTGAAGCAAAGTCTGGTAGTGAAAGGAGTATGGCATCCTTCTGGAGATATAAGCACATCACCGATACCGTTACCAAGTGTGTTGGATGCCCCATCAAAGTACAGGGTCCATCGGGATCCTTGTTCAGGTCCGTCATATGGCTTGATTTCTTCAATGTTGTCCAATGTCATGATGTCTTTGTCAGGGAAGTAAAAACTCATGGACTGGTAATCTTCTACAGCTTGATGGGCCAGATGATCAGCTAATACGCTGCCCTTTATAGCTTTTTTGGTTGTGTACTGTATGTCGTATTCTGTTAGGATCATCTGCCATCTAGATATCCTCCCAGACAGAGCAGGCTTCTCAAAGATGTACTTTATCAGATCCATCTTAGATATCAGCAAAATGGTATGAGTCAACATGTACTGCCTTAGCCGACGAGCACCCCATACCAAAGCGCAACAAGTTTTCTCGAGCAGTGAATATCTGGTTTCACAGTCGGTAAACTTTTTGCTAAGGTAATAAATGGCGTGCTCTTTTCGGCTAGACTCGTCATGCTGCCCCAGTACGCATCCCATTGAATTCTCTAAGACGGTCAGATACATGATTAGTGGTCTTCCCTCGACGGGTGGCATCAGGACAGGAGGCTCTAGTAAATACTCCTTGATTTTATCGAAAGCAACTTGACATTTGTCGTTCCATTTGACTACTTGATCTTTCTTCAACAGCTTGAAGATTGGTTCACAAGTAGACGTTAGGTGAGAAATGAACCTAGCAATGTAGTTTAGGCGTCCCAAAAAACCTCTGACTTCCTTCTCAGTGCGAGGAGCAGGCATTTCTTGTATAGCTTTGACTTTGGCAGGATCAACCTCGATGCCTTTGTTGCTGACAATGAAACCTAAGAGTTTACCGGACCGGACCCCGAATGTACACTTGTTTGGGTTCAATCTTAGCTTGTACTCCTTCAACCTGACAAACAGCTTTTGCAAGTGATAAAGGTGTTCTTCTTCAGTTTATGATCGGGCTATCATGTCATCCACGTAGACCTCTATCTCATGATGTATCATATCATGAAACAAAGCTACCATGGCGCGTTGATAGGTTGCCTCGGCATTCTTCAGTCCGAATGGCATCACTTTGTAGCAGAACGTACCCCACTATGTAACAAATGTAGTTTTCTCCATGTCCTCAGGTTCCATTTTGATCTGGTTATAGCCTGAGAATCTGTCCATGAAAGAAAATACTTTGTGCTGAGTTGTGTTATCAACCAAGATGTCGATGTGTGGAAGTGGAAAATCATCTTTAGGGCTGACCCTGTTTAAATCTCTATAATCCATGCATATTCTCACTTTGCCGTGCTTTTTAGGCACGGGAACAATGTTGGCCACCCATTGAGGATAAGAACTAACAGCTAGAAATCCATCATTGAACTGTTTCATAACTTCTGCTTTGATCTTCTCTGACATGTCAGGTCTCATGCGGCGGACCTTTTGTTTCACTGGTGGACAGTCTTCTCTTGTGGGTAGATGGTGTACCACAATGTCTGTATCGAGTCCCGACATGTCTTTGTATGACCAGGAAAAGATCTCAACATAATCATGCAATAGCTGAATTAGGCGCTCTTTGACACTCGACTCTAGATTGGCACCTATTTTGATTTCCTTTTTATCATCCTCAGTTCCCAAGTTGATTGTATCCAACTGCTCCTCATGAGGCTGAATTGCTCTTTCCTCTTGCTGTAATAGTCTGGCTAATTCCCCTGGCACCTCACAATCTTCCTCACCTCCGTATTTGGCTTGGTAGATTAGATCTTCAGAGTCACTGAAGGCTATAGAAATATCGTTACCCATGGGATCTGGAATGGAAGGGTACCTGCATTTGTGAGTGTGAGTGTGTGTAAGGGTATAGCCATCTTAAAACAATAAAATGTAAAAGAAAGACAATAAGCATAAAAGGTTTATATATAAAAAAGCGTCCATGATTCATTGAATGACATATGTAGATGAAATAAAAAACCCTTACAAATGGACCATTGTGCCTCGGGTAAGACACAAGGTTTTTAAAGTACGAATTGTTTGTGAATTATTACAGTCCAACAGAAATGTAAAAGATAAATTACTGCGGTATGAAAGTTATCGGGATGAAGTCTTTGGCTTCCCAGTTGCGAAGTCCTCCGCTGACAGTAGGAAATATCCAATCTTCCAGGCTGTCCTCCTCTTCATTGTCCTCTACTGCATTGACGCTTTGGTTGGTGATCTTCACAGGTGGCCCCCTAGCACGGGCACGGCGCATAGCCTTCTGACCAGTCTAAGTAAACCCCAAGCCAAACTTGTCTGATTTGTAAGGAATGTCTAGAAGCTGACCCCAGATTGTGCATCTCCCTTCTTCCACTACTGCCCTTGCATCTTTGAGAGATGACATCCGAGGTGGAGGTCTTGTGATCTTAGGAGTTGAAGATACCGCCTTGGTTGCCGCTATTTCAGGAGAGACTTCTTCAAAAATGTTGGAAAGGGGTCTCTATGAACTCGCCATCTAACTCCACATAACGGAAGGAATTCAGATGACTAATCATATACTCCTCCTCCCCATGAACAATTATGATTTTCATTTGGACAGGGTACTTGAGCATCTGATGCAAGGTGGAGGTGACAACACCTGCATTGTGAATCCAGGGGAGTCCCAATAGACAGGAATAAGAAGGACGGATGTCCATCACATAGAATGTCGAGTTGAAAACTTGAGTTCCCACCTTGATTGGGATGTCCACCTCCCCATGGACCATCCTCTTAGATCCATCAAAAGCTCTGACCACTATATTGCTGGGTGTGATACGGTGGGAGAACTGACTTGAGGTTTTGCGTTTGTATTCGCAAATGTTCGGTTTAGCAAGAGTCGCCATCGAATTTTTATTTTATCCCAAGGAAAGGTCAAAAAGCACAGGAAAGACCTTTGAGATGTTTTCGTGGGTTCGTGGGGTAGATTATGAAAAGGGAAGGTGCTAGAACCCTTTTCATCCATGGTTATCCATGGGCTCTTAGTTACTTGTTTTAGATCACTTGCTTTTGTTTGAATGTGCTTGTGGTGTGTGTTTTAAAAGTATTTTGAAAATGGAACTTTGTAATAGTTCTCGTTTCTATAAGAACGCCAACAAAGTGTTTGTTTCGAAAATAGTTCAAAAGTGTGTTTGTGAGATGTGTTTGAAAATGGCAAGTGTGTTTTGCAAGTTTGATAAAGTAACTAAGAGCTATCTACCCTATTTTACTCAAAGATCTTTCGTATGTTTTTAACCCTTTTAACAGTGTTGTTTCACCATTGTATTTGGTGAACAACCTTATGTTAGGATGTTAACGGGACAGGCGTGGGACGTTTGTATAGTCATAAAAGGCAACATATGGGACGTTTTAGCAATGTCGTTTTAGGGACTAGATCGTTTACCGAAGGCAACATCGAGGGTCATCGAGGGACTACGATCTTTTATCGAGGGTCTTTGCTAAAACGCCCAAGCTCGAGGGACATGACTATTTTCCGAGGCAACAAGTGAGGTTACCCTAAGGGTGCATGTGTGCAAAGTGTGTTTTATTGCATGCATTTATCTTTGATTTTTTTGGTGGTCTATTTGTTGGTTTTATCTTATCATACACACCTAATTACTAGCATTTGTACAAAATAAATAAAGTGCAGAAAGATAAAATCCTACGTTATTACAACCATATTAAAAGGTAAGAAAATGTAAAGGCAAAAATAAGATAAAAAGAAATAAAAAGAGCTCTTTCGACCCAGGCAGCAGCATCCTTCGATTGGCATTCTGCTGGCCTCCTTCGATTGGGGCTGGCAACAACAAGGTCATGTCTTTCGATTGGGCCTTGGCAGAGGCGAGGTCCTGTCCTTCGATTGGGCAAAGGCAGCAACAAGTTGTATCCTTCGACTGGGAGTTCGCACCAGTGAGGTCATAACCTTCTATTGGGCTTTGGCACTAGTCAGGTCATGTACTTCGATTGGAGGCTGGCACCAGCGTCGGAGAGCCTTTCGTCTGAGCCTGGACTTAGTTCAAGCGTGCCTCTGGCTGGGCCTGGAAGTCAGTATGGAAACCAAAGGATTTGTTTCATACTCCTGTCTCCTGTTTCTTTCATTTCAAGCATTAAATGGCAACATGGCCTGAGGCCATACTAATATTTATCTTTCAAACAGTTTAATAATTAAAACTAGTTCAGGTAAACAGAAAGCCCAAACGAAAGGGTTTAGCTCTGAAAATATATTAAGTAGGTGGAAACGAAAAGAACCAAAGTATTATGTACATGCTTTGAAATGAAAGGGAGGATTATTCACATACTATGCCATGAAACGAAAGGTTCAAGGGTAAGAGTGACTTACCTTGCTTCAGGCTGGAACGTGTGCTGGGCCTTTGAGTGGTCTCCTTGAATGCTTCTGGATTCGAAGGGAGAAACTACGGGTTACGTCCTTGATACTGGATTCAACAGAGAAGAACAAGTGTGAGGTTCTTCCTACTGGATTCGAAGGGCAACAAGGTGTATGGATGTTTCAGATTCTAAGTGGATAAGTGTTTGGATTCTGGATATTTTCGATTTCTCAAGTGTTGATGAACTTGAGATTTTTTTGTTGTGTTTGAGAATAATTTTCTGCAGATTCGTTCCTCTGGCTCGAAAGTCCTCTTGGATTTTTTTGTGATTTTCTAAAGTGTTTATGAACTTTGAGAAATTTACTATGTTTGAGAAACTTTTGCAGATTCGTTCTTCTGGCCAAAAGGTCCTCCTTAGCATTGTAAAAAATTCCTCTATTTATAGAGAAAAAGAAATGGATATGTTTGAAAACAGCCAGCCTTGCAAAAATAATAAAATACTGTAACGTGACAGTACAAGTGGGGGGCCTGTTGGCAGCAACAGTAGTGGGGTGCAGGAGATGTGACTGAGGCCTCTGACGTTGCTTGTGCTCAGACCAAAATCAGATGGAAAGCTGCTTATGTGATAAAGTATTCTCTGTTTGAAGAAAAAGTAAGTAGCCTTTAACCCAGAACAGTAGTATCCAGAAGGTAAAGTTTAAAACCTTTGTACAAGCTTCTGACTATATAAAGATCCGGACGCAACACAGCCTGGCAAACGAGATTTGGTCTTGTGCAAGAGTGAGATCGAAGCACACCTGTTTGAAGGAAGCGTTTGCCTCAGTCGAAGCTTGTGGTCAAAACAAGCTAATGCGCAGGAAGCTATTGCCCAGTCGAAGGCTTGGGTCAAAGCAAACATATTTCCCAATCGAAAGTCCATGTTCGAAGGAAACAATGTTGCCTAATCGAAGCATGTTTGTAGGCAGTAAACTTGTCCAAATCGAAGCAGGCTTGTAGGAAGCTACTTGTCCCAATTGAAACAGGCTTGCAGGCAGCTACTCGTCCCAATCTAAACAGGCTTGCAGGCAGCTACTTGTCCCAATCGAAACAGGTTTGTAGGAAGTAGACTTGGTGAATCGAAAAGGGTTTCCTTTCAGGGGGCATGTGTGGCCAGTAGGTCATGGCCTTCGATTGCAAGCATGCAGGCAGCAAAAGACACAAACGAAATCTGCAACAAGAAGTCACATGCCCAGGCGAAAGAGGCAAGCCAAGCTTGTGTCGAAGGAGGTCAAAATGCCAATCGAAGGATGCAAGCCAAGCTTGTGTCGAAAGAGATCAAAAGGCCAATCGAAGGATGCTGATCGAAAGAGGCCAAAAGGCCAATCGAAGGATGCTGATCGAAAGAGGACTAAAGGCCAATCGAAAGAGCTGAAACACTTGTATTTCTCCAATTTTTTGTCAAAATAATATTTTTATCTGTTTTCTCCATTTTTGACAGTTTCATTTTTAATTTTGGTACTGGAAAAATGCAATGCACTTGTGCAAACTTGAACCTTGAAATCCTTGTAAGAAAGGCCTTGAGAATTGAGAGTGCAAATTTTGGGGTACAACAGTTGCCCCTGTTCAATCTTTTTACACCTGAAGAGTTAGATTGGCGAATCTGCCATTTGTGACTTGAAGGTGAAAGATGATTGAACACTAAAGTGCCTAGAAATTTGCACTCAGTGATGTGATGGTAGAGGGAATGGGCTTAAAGATGCCATTTGGAGAGGTGATAGAATCCTGTCGAGGGATGGGCTTAAAGATGCCATCTGGAATGTATGTTGTAGGTGAAAGAAATGAGTATCAGAAAGGTGTCCATGTTTTGGAACACCTCTGAGCTAGGGGTCTGAATAAGCAATAGATTAACATCCATGTTTGGTGCATCAGTAAACTGTTTTCAGAAGTTGAGTCTAAACAAGCGATAGATTGACATCCATATTTGGAAGCACCCGTAAACTTTTTTCAGAAGTTGAGTCTGAACAAGCGATAGATTGACATCCGTACTTGGAAGCCCCTGTAAACTGTTTTCAGAAGTCTTGAAGTTGAATAAGCATGAGTTGGTCGAGTAGATATTTGTCCTGTTTGGTTTCAGGTATTAATCTCTGACCTGAGAAAGAAAGTTTTCCTGGCTTGTTACAGGGGTTAATCTTCAATATCTTCATGTAGATAGTTTTCCTTGCTTTCTACAGGTATTGTGATGTCGGGAATGGGCTTACAGATGCCATTTGGAGATATGATGGATAGTTGTTGGAGATGGGCTTAAAGATGCCATCCAGAAATGATTGTTGAATTGTTTGAGCTGGTCGAGTAGATAGTTGTCCTGGCTGGTTTCAGGTATTTAATCTCTGACCTTAGAAAGAAAGTCTTCGTGGCTTGTTACATGTATTAATCTTCAATATCTTCATGTAGATAATTTTCCTGGCTGACTTCAAGTATTAACCTACAATCAGTCGTCCACATATATTTTTCCTGGCTTGCTACAAGTATTAAACCGGGACTTGAAAAGGTTGGTCGAGGAGATATTTGTCCTGGCTGGTTTCAGGTATTGATCTCTGACCTGAGAAAGAAAGTCTTCCTGGCTTGTTATAGGTATTAATCTTCAATCTCTTCATGTAGATAATTTTCCTGGCTGGCTTCAGGTATTAACCTACAATCAGTCATCTACAGATATTTTTCCTGGCTTGCTACAGGTATTAAACTGGGACTTGAAAAGGTTGGTCAAGGAGATATCTGTCCTGGCTGGTTTCAGGTATTGATCTCTGACCTGAGAAAGAAAGTCTTCCTGGCTTGTTACAGGTATTAATCTTTAATCTCTTTATGTAGATGATTTTCCTGGCTGGATTTAGGTATTAACCTACAATCAGTCGTCCACAAATATTTTTTCTGGCTTGCTACAGGTATTGATCTGGAACTTGAAAAGGTTGGTCGAGGAGATATCTGTCCTGGCTGGTTTCAGGTATTGATCTCTGACCTGAGAAAGAAAGTCTTCCTGGCTTGTTACAGGTATTAATATTCAATCTCTTCATGTAGATAATTTTCCTTGCTGGCTTCAGGTATTAACCTACAATCAGTCGTCCACAGATATTTTTCCTAGCTTGCTACAGGTATTGATCTGGAACTTGAAAAGGATGGTCGAGAAGATATCTGTCCTGGCTGGTTTCAGGTATTGATCTCTGACCTGAGAAAGAAAGTCTTCCTGGCTTGTTACAGGTATTAATCTTCAATCTCTTCATGTAGATAATTTTCCTGGCTGGCTTCAGGTATTAACCTACAATCAGTCGTCCACAGATATTTTTCCTGGCTTGCTACATGTATTAAACTGGGACTTGAAAAGGTTGGTCGAGGAGATATATGTCCTGGCTGGTTTCAGGTATTGATCTCTGACCTGAGAGAGAAAGTCTTCCTGGCTTGTTATAGGTATTAATCTCCAATCTCTTCATGTAGATAATTTTCCTGGCTGGCTTCAGGTGTTAACCTACAATTAGTCGTCCACAGATATTTTTCCTGGCTTGCTACAGGTATTAAACTGGGACTTGAAAAGGTTGGTCGAGGAGATATCTATCCTGGCTGGTTTCAGGTATTAATCTCTGACCTGAGAAAGAAAGTCTTCCTGGCTTGTTACAGGTATTAATCTTCAATCTCTTCATGTAGATAATTTTCCTGGCTGGCTTCAGGTATTAACCTACAATCAGTCGTCCACAGATATTTTTCCTGGCTTGCTACAGGTATTAAACTGGGACTTGAAAAGGTTGGTCGAGGAGATATATGTCCTGGCTGGTTTCAGGTATTGATCTCTGACCTGAGAGAGAAAGTCTTCCTGGCTTGTTATAGGTATTAATCTTCAATCTCTTCATGTAGATAATTTTCCTGGCTGGCTTCAGGTGTTAACCTACAATTAGTCGTCCACAGATATTTTTCCTGGCTTGCTACAGGTATTAAACTGGGACTTGAAAAGGTTGGTCGAGGAGATATCTATCCTGGCTGGTTTCAGGTATTGATCTCTGACCTGAGAAAGAAAGTCTTCCTGGCTTGTTACAGGTATTAATCTTCAATCTCTTCATGTAGATAATTTTCCTGGCTGGCTTCAGGTATTAACCTACAATCAGTCGTCCACAGATATTTTTCCTGGCTTGCTACAGGTATTAAACTGGGACTTGAAAATGGTTGATGGTAATCATCTATTGATCGATCTTTCCTGAAAAAGGTAGAACGTTAGTTGTATGCAAAGTCGTGATGTATGAATTGCGTGATGTCATGATGTTCTCAAAATAAATGAGATTATGTCGTATGCACTTATCATGTATGTGAATAGGATGTATGAAATGTGAAATGTTTAATGAATGTATTTCTTGTATGGGAAAATAAATCCTCGACAAAAGCTGGGGAGTTATTAAATCCTGGACTGCTGTTGAAGAGTATGTGTGTCTTCAAACTTTGCTTAGAATATTTCCAATGGATTCCTGTTTTGTTGTTTGAGGAGAACTCCGCTGGGGGAAGTTGAAAACTCTGGGGAGAATGTTTATTCTTGCTTGGGAAAAGAGTTCAGGAGTCTCAGTTGTCCGTTGCTCTACTGGGGAGTCGAAGTTGAACTGATATCTGGTCGGGTCCAGGTTTCGCAGTAACTTGCTGGGGATTGTAGAGTAGTCTACTGGGGAAGAGGAGTTGTGGTCCTTTGATTTGTAGTATTCGGAGAGGCAAACTCAAGCTGTGGAATCCTGGTGTTGTTGGGGAAATAAACCCTGTCGTTAGTCTGCTAAAGAGGTGGCATCTTCGTTGGGGGAAGTCCTCGAGGATTCTTGAGGTTGATTCAGCTGGGGAAAGGTGTTCAGAGATTTAAACCCTTGCTGGGAGTCATCCTATGAGAAGGATTTTGGGGAGATTTGTCATTGCCCCTAGTAGCAAGTGTTTGTGACATTGCCAAAAAGTTTGATTGTACGCAACCCTTTGTTGGGATTGGCGCTCAATGTCCCAAGTGACGGAGATGGAGACCTGCCCCTGGTTACTCTGCAATTCTTGAGAGATCTCTTGGAATCTAGACTGGACTGCCCCAGGTGTGCTGGATAGTGACATGTCATGCCCCCATGCTGATAGGAGATTTGTCAATGGAAGTGTCATCCTTTTTGAAGTGATTTTGTTCACTGAGAGGGCTTTGGTTCATCGGATATTCATTGTGTGAATTTCTCCGCTGTCAAACAAATAGCCATATGCAAACAATGATATTCAAGTAATGCAAAGTTTATGTTTGTCTCGAAGTTTTGAAAAAATGCATTTTTTAGCAGAAAACTTTTTATAAGACAAATTCAACACAAGATTTAGGGCAAAGCCTTACAGGAGTCATGATACCTTTGTAACAATATGCTTTCAAACTAACCCATGCTTCAATTAGGACTTTTGAAGGGTTGTAACGTGGCTTGGTTCACGGTTTAAGAAACAAAGGATAAAGGCTCAAAGTATATTTGTAGCCACCCGCTCTTCGTGATGTTCTTCAATCCTAAACTCAGTTAATTGTGCATTTGAACTCCAAATGAGTCTGGAATGACGTTTTTGGTGATGGTTCACACAAGTTGAATTTTATGGAAGGCAGTCATCATTCTTGCAACATTTTTCATGTTGTTGAGGATTGGTAATGACCTCTTTCTTTTGATTCGTTATCCCTGATTTTTGCCTGACTGTTCTTGTTTTGAGATTACAGTCAGCGGGATGCCCCGGCTTTCTTAAGCCTCCTTTATAGGTTTTGGCTCAGTGGGCTTTTCTCTTTTGAGAGATTGACTGCCTATGAGATAAGGAACCATCACTGTCTTTTGATTCCAGAGGAATGTTTTTTTTTGTCATTCGTTGTATTACGAAGTGAGAATTTTGTGACTTCAATGCGTATTTGAATTAAGTGAGAGACTACCATGCCCCAGGTTTGATTAAAGGTTTCAATTTGTGTTTAAAACAGAAAACTTCTACTTCTTTGGCTCGAAGGGGTTGACTAGGGATTATCTTCCTTATAACTCCAGTGTTTAGGATTTGAAAGAAATGCATGTACATCATCAGCAAGGTCTGTTCAAAAGCATACTGTATGAGATTATGACATTGTTTTCGTCATCCTCCCTCTAAAGGCTTGTAACTTTTAGCAAGAGTTGAATGTCATAAAGAAAGTAGAAAGCATAGTTTAAGTATAGTGAAAACAAATGGATGAATTCAAGACAAACATATGCAATGCATTAATGAAAAAAAGTTTGGCATTAATAGATAATTGTTTGAATAACAAAGAAATTACAACTTGAAAAATCAAATGGAACAAAAGTCTCTCAGTTCGAGCTTTGTCATTTCAGGTGGAGAACTCTTAACAAAAGATTTTCATCTCGCCATCCGGCATGAATTCCAGCACTCCTTCGTCAATCAAATCTTGGATCTTGTTCTTCAGAGTCCAACAGTCGTCGGTGTCATGTCCAGGACCATCAGAATGGTACGCACACCTTTCATTGGGATGATAGGTAGGAGCAGAAGTGTTGGGATTCCGGGGAGGATCCTTTAAAGTAATCAGATTGACCTCCAACAAGCATTTCAGTATCAGAGATGATGGTATGTCAGTCTCAGAGAAATGTCTTCCAGACGTATATCTCTTGCGTCGATTACCCTGTTGACATTGACGATGTTGTTGCTGGGTTTGTGACCCTGAAGCAAGTTGGGGAGCCTTTCCCTTGTCTTCTTGTCTCAAGGGAGGTTGAATGATGACTTGATCTTCAACCCTAGTTGTTTTCCCCACTTGTTTATTTTGAAAATGGAACTTTGTAATGGTTCTCGTTTCTATAAGAACGCCAACAAAGTGTTTGTTTCAAAAATAGTTCAAAAGTGTGTTTGTGAGATGTGTTTGAAAATGGCAAGTGTGTTTTGCAAGTTTGATCAAGTAACTAATAGCTTTCTACCCTATTTTACTCAAAGATCTTTCGTATGTTTTTAACCCTTTTAACAGTGTTGTTTCACCATTGTATTTGGTGAACAACCTTATGTTAGGATGTTAACGGGACAGGCATGGGACGTTTGTATAGTCATAAAAGGCAACATATGGGACGTTTTAGCAATGTCGTTTTAGGGACTAGATCGTTTACCGAAGGCAACATCGAGGGTCATCGAGGGACTACGATCTTTTATCGAGGGTCTTTGCTAAAACGCCCAAGCTCGAGGGACATGACTATTTTCCGAGGCAATAAGTGAGGTTACCCTAAGGGTGCATGTGTGCAAAGTGTGTTTTATTGCATGCATTTATCTTTGATTTTTTTGGTGGTCTATTTGTTGGTTTTATCTTATCATACACACCTAATTACTAGCATTTATACAAAATAAATAAAGTGCAGAAAGATAAAATTCTACGCTATTACAACCATATTGAAAGGCAAGAAAATGTAAAGGCAAAAATAAGATAAAAAGAAATAAAAAGAGCTCTTTCAACCCAGGCAGCAGCATCCTTCGATTGGCATTCTGCTGGCCTCCTTCGATTGGGGCTGGCAACACCAAGGTCATGTCTTTCGATTGGGCCTTGACAGAGGCGAGGTCCTGTCCTTCGATTGGGAAAAGGCAGCAACAAGTTGTATCCTTCGACTGGGAGTTCGCACCAGTGAGGTCATGGCCTTCGATTGGGCTTTGGCGCCAGTCAAGTCATGTACTTCGATTGGAGGCTAGCACCAGCGTGGGAGAGCCTTTCGTCTGAGCCTGGACTTAGTGAAAGCGTGCCTCTGGCTGGGCCTAGAAGTCAGTATGGAAACCAAAGGCTTCGTTTCATACTCCTGTCTCCTGTTTCTTTCATTTCAAGCATTAAATGGCAACATGGCCTGAGGCCATGCTAATATTTATCTTTCAAACAGTTTAATAATTAAAACTAGTTCAGGTAAACAGAAAGCCCAAACGAAAGGGTTTAGCTCTGAAAATATATTAAGCAGGTGGAAACGAAAAGAACCAAAGTATTATGTACATGTTTTGAAATGAAAGGGAGGATTATTCACATACTATGCCATGAAACGAAAGGTTCAAGGGTAAGAGTGACTTATCTTGCTTCAGGCTGGAACGTGTGCTGGGCCTTTGAGTGGTCTCCTTGAATGCTTCTGGATTCGAAGGGAGAAACCAGGGGTTACGTCCTTGATACTGGATTCAACAGAGAAGAACAAGTGTGAGGTTCTTCCTACTGGATTCGAAGGGCAACAAGGTGTATGGATGTTTCAGATTCTAAGTGGATAAGTGTTTGGATTCTGGATATTTTTTATTTCTCAAGTGTTGATGAACTTGAGATTTTTTTGTTGTGTTTGAGAACAATTTTCTGCAGATTCGTTCCTCTGGCTCGAAAGTCCTCTTGGATTTTTTTGTGATTTTCTAAAGTGTTTATGAACTTTGAGAAATTTACTATGTTTGAGAAACTTTTGCAGATTCGTTCTTCTGGCCAAAAGGTCCTCCTTAGCTTTGTAAAAAATTCCTCTATTTATAGAGAAAAAGAAATGGATATGTTTGAAAATAGCCAGCCTTGCAAAAATAATAAAATATTGTAACGTGACAGTACAAGTAGGGGGCCTATTGGCAGCAGCAGCAGTGGCGTGCAGGAGATGTGACTGAGGCCTCTGACGTTGCTTGTGCTCAGACCAAAATCAGATGGAAAGCTGCTTATGTGATAAAGTATTCTCTGTTTGAAGAAAAAGTAAGTAGCCTTTAACCCAGAACAGTAGTATCCAGAAGGTAAAGTTTAAAACCTTTGTATAAGCTTCTGACTATATAAAGATTTGGACGCAACACAACCTGGCAAACGAGATTTGGTCTTGTGCAAGAGTGAGATCGAAGCACACCTGTTTGAAGGAAGCGTTTTCCTCTGTCGAAGCTTGTGGTCAAAACAAGCTAATGCACAGGAAGCTATTGCCCAGTCAAAGGCTTGGGTCGAAGCAAACATATTTCCCAATCGAAAGTCCGTGTTCGAAGGAAACAATGTTGCCCAATCGAAGCATGTTTGTAGGCAGTAAACTTGTCCAAATCGAAGCAGGCTTGCAGGAAGCTACTTGTCCCAATCAAAACAGGCTTGCAGGCAGCTACTTGTCCCAATCTAAACAGGCTTGCAGGCAGCTACTTGTCCCAATCGAAACAGGTTTGTAGGCAGTACGCTTGGTGAATCGAAAAGGGTTTCCTTGCAGGGGGCATGTGTGGCCAGTAGGTCATGGCCTTCGATTGCAAGCATGCAGGCAGCAAAAGACACAAACGAAATCTGCAACAAGAAGTCACATGCCCAGGCGAAAGAGGCAAGCCAAGCTTGTGTCGAAGGAGGTTAAAATGCCAATCGAAGGATGCAAGCCAAGCTTGTGTCGAAAGAGGTCAAAAGGCCAATCGAAGGATGCTGATCGAAAGAGGCCAAAAGGCCAATCGAAGGATGCTGATCGAAAGAGGCCTAAAGGCCAATCGAAAGAGCTGAAACACTTGTATTTCTCCAATTTTTTGTCAAAATAATATTTTTATCTGTTTTCTCCATTTTTGACAGTTTCCTTTTTAATTTTGGTACTGGAAAAATCCAATGCACTTGTGCAAACTTGAACCTTGAAATCCTTGTAAGAAAGGCTTGAGAATTGAGAGAGAAAATTTTGGGGTACAACACTGGGTTTTAAAGTCAACCCCTCACAATCTAATCTATCAAGGGCTTTCTTCGGTAAGACATTTAAAGATGACCCAATATCAACCAAGACATGAACTAGGGTTGTTCCTCTACACTCCACTGAGACATGTAGTGCATCATTGTGTTTTCTCCCTCTGGGTGTCAAGTCAGCATCGGAGAAGCCCAGGCCATTATCAGCTGTCAAAATGGCCTCACAGTCTTCGAACTGGTCAGCATACGTTTCTTGCAGCACGTGAGCTGTCTTCAGAAATTTTACCAGTGCCTTGGCATGTGCTTCAGAGCACAACAGCAGGGCTAGCATAGATATCTTGGAAGGGGTCTGCCCCAATTGTTCAACCACATTATAATCACTCTCTTGATGATCCTCAGGATTTCTTCCATCTCCTTCTTGGATGTTTCAAGAATAACTAGTGATCGAGCCTTCGTCAGGACAAGCTCCTCTTGAACATTCTTTCCTTTATTCTCAGCAGTGGAAGCAGGGATATGAATTGTATTGTTTTTGTTGGCAGGTAAACTTGTAGGTACAATTACTGGTACATATGTGATCTTCGGAACGACCACGGGTCCAAAGACAGCTGTTGGAGGAGAAATCTCTGGAGAGAAGATCCTTCCATTTCGGGTAACCTTGCTTGTTCCAGCAATGTTACTGATGTCGGGATTATCCTCTTCGGAGATTTATTCTTCGGCAGTCTAGTCAATCTATTTAATACCATGGTAGTAGATTTCTCCACCATAATTCCATGGTACTGATTTATCTGATTTATATGGGGCAGGCCCGGGCATTGAAATCTTAAGCGGAGTAGTCTTCGGAGCAGATGTAATCCTAACGAGTTTTTTAGGAACCCTGGAAGGATTGGCGTAGATGGTTATTATTGAAACTTCTTTCACTGGAATGGGTGAAACAGGAACATTCTCAAACAAAATTTCTTGGTTATCAATCAATTGTTGGATTCCTTTCTTCAACAGAGGACAATCAAATGATGAGGACAGGCAAACATGGCAGTCTTTGTCACAACCTGGGAAGATGCCAGCTTTTAACAAATTCAACTTGATGGTCGAGAGCGGAGTTAACAGTTCATCCACGGTAGCAACAAACAGATCTTCTTCAATAGTGTAGGCATTATGACCATGCCTCGACATCGGAGCGGAAATAACATTCAGTTTCTCAGGTGCTTCAAATTCAACTTCCTTCGCGTCTATCAGATCTTGAATCTTATTCTTTAGAGCCTAACAGTTGTTGGTGTCGTGCCCTGGACTTTCAGAATGGTACGCACATCTGGCGTTGGGGTGGTAATATGGAGAAGCGGTATTAGGATTTTTTGGGGCCTCCTTTAGAGTGGCCAGATTCAACTTCAAGAGATGTGGTAAGACTTGAGATGGAGTCATGTTAATCTTGGTAAATTGCCGTATTGGCCTTTCTATCCTTTGCTAGTTATTTCTCGGCTGGTCTGATGCAGGCTTCAGAATCATTACGGCCCCCACTATTGGTCGGTGCTCGGTTCTTCCTTAATTTCTCTGTGAATAGACAGCAAATACTTCCTTTCTTCCCGTGAAGGGATTTTTTATAGCAGTTGAGGCAGACGCGTCCTTCTGAATTTTCCCATTTCTTATACCAGCCTCCACTCTTTCGCTGGTTAAAATTAATTCGGCAAACCCTACAGAGGAGCTTCCAATCAGATGATTAAAGAAAGGGCCTGACAAAGTCCCTAAGAACATGTCCACTAACTCCCTTTCAGATAAAGGTGGTTGCACCCTTCCAGCCAGATCCCTCCACTTTTGGGTGTAGTCTTTAAAGCCCTCAATGGAAGCCATAGCCATACTCTGTAGCTGGGTACGGGTTGGCACCAAGTCAGCGTTGTATTGATATTGTTTATAGAAGGTTGCTGCCAAGTCTTCCCAATTGTGAACATCTTCCCTCTCCAACTGGTAGAACCAATTAAGCTGCGTTCCTGATAAACTGTCTTGGAAAAAGTGGACCCACAGGTCTTTGTCAGCAGAATGTGGTTGAATCTTCCTGACATAGGATCTGAGGTTCATTTTTGGGCAAGACACCCCATCATACTTGGCAAACGGTGGCACTTTAAATTTTGGAGGGATTACAATTCCTGATACCAGCTCTAATTCCTCAAAATCCAGCCCTGGTACTCTCTGAATCTCTATAGCAGTTAGGCGCTCTTCCAGGTGTTTGTATTTGTCATCGGCCGGAGGGTATTGCTGTTCAGAGTAGTCCTCTTATTCCTCTTCTTCTGCTTCAGAATCTGATGGCACTGCCGTTCCTTTTCCTTTTCCTTCCCCTTCCTCAGATGTTGATGGGAATTCCAAGGTCCTTCTGGCTTGTCCCTGAAATCTTCTATCCATGATAACCACACCAGTTGGCTTCTTCTTCTTTTTCTCTTTTTCCTTTTCTAGTAAAGTCTTCAGTTCCTCCTACCCCCTTGGCTAAGGTCATGAGCAACTGTTGGAATTGTGAATTCTGAGCTTGCAAATCTTTGACTGTTTGTTCGATATCCATCTTGCTGAAATAAACAGCAGAGAGATAAGGAAACTTGGTGTGAAGACCTGTTTATGCTTATGATGAATGATATGTATTCATGCAATGCTTTCAAGGATTCAGAAATTCAAATTTGTTTTAAACAAAAAAGAAACACACGTCATATTAATAAGATAGAATTGTGAGTACATCAATGCCCCTTGGGCAAAATAATACAAAATTCTAAGGTAAAAAGACGTTGCGCATCCTATTTGGTGCAATGTAGGTGTTGAGAGTCTGCTTTTCGTGAAGTAGCCGAGTGAGTTCCAAAACCTTCTTCTCGCTTGCGTAGAATTGAGCTTCGAAAGTATCGCGCTCTCCCTTGAGCTGTATCCAACTCCTTTGTAGATCTTCGAGTGATGTTGGCATGTCAGGATGCAGGATGGTGTATGGAACCTCTCCTTCCTTAACAGGCTCTATAATCACTGGGAGAATGGAGGGGTAAGGTATCATAAGACTTTGGGCACGGGTTCGTACCCACCTAAGGTAAGGCTCGAGAGGGATGGAATTCTTGTGTCCCAAAGTCTTGGTATCTAACTTGTTGGGCATCCTCCAAGCTTAGATGAATCTCTGACGAAGTCCTTGGTCGTCGTTGTCGTAGTCGAAAACTAACCCTTGAATCAGCATGTCATGTGGGCCATCCCTTCAGGCATAACCAAACTGTCTTAGAGCCAAGCAAGGGTTGTAGGTGATGCCTCGCCTAATTCCAAGTAGAGGGACATTAAGGAATTCCCCACAACAGTCAATGATGATAACATTCTCTTTGGATAGAGAACACCAATGAATATCTAAATGGTTAAGTGTCATTAACCTTTGTGACCACCTCAAACCTTGCTCATTCTTCAAGACTGATTGGGGAAGATGAGAAATAAACCATCTTTCCAGGAGAGGAGTGCAACACATGAGAACACCTCTTTTCCTCATTGTACGAGTGTGAAAAGAGTGTAGGATATCCCCAAGCAAGGTAGGCATAGGGTTGCGAGTAATGAAGATTTTGACAGTGCTTATATCTATGAGTTTGTTAGGATTAGGGAACAAGACCATCCCATAGATGAGAAGAGCAACAATCTCCTCAAAAGCTTGCAAGTATAGAGAATTCCAACAGCTTTGGGCCTTCTCAAACAGAAACTTTGACAAGAAGCCTTTGACATCACTTCTAGTTTCCCAATGAGTTGTGACATCAGATGAGTGCAAGTGCAGGGCTTGAGCAATCTCTTCTGGCTTTGGATCTCTTTCTGTACCGTTGAAGGGTAGTTGATTCAGAATAGGAATCCTCAGGAGTTGAAAGAATTCTTCCAAAGTAGGCACAAGTTGATAGTTAGGAAATGTGAAGCAATGATGCAAAGGGTCAAAGAATTGGAAGAGAACTTTCATCATATCCTCCTCTGTTTTGGAAGTGACCAAGTTGAGTAGACGACCATGTTTCTCGGTGAATGGAGAATTCTCAGGAATCCTTGAAGCTAGCTCCTTGAGTTGTGGAGGAATTCTTACAAGGTTGATCTGGACAGTTTTCCTGCAAAGTGAATCCATAACCTACAAAACAAGAACAAAGATGAATCTCCAAAATCCTTGAAATGATTAGTGGATGCATATGATTCTTATGATGTCCATGATGTTATGCACAAATATATATGTACAAGAAAATCACACAAGTTCCTAGTTTAGGCTTGCATGGGGTTTCATAGGTAAGTACCCTCTTGAAGTTTAGTTGGCTCAACCTGTCCTAGTAAAAGTAACCGGGTTCTAAGGAGCTCAATATCACTGGATTGTTTCCTTGTTCATTGTTTAAATTCAAGCCTCTTTAATGGTGACCGAAATATTCCAAGGAACTAACCCTCAATGAGTGTAGTATCGAGTATCTACCAACTTCGGACTGCACCAAAGCCTGTCATCTCACAACATCCTAAAAGGCTAAGTTGGTCAAGTAAAGGTTCTAAAAGTCCATTAGTGCTTCATGACCTCACTCAGCGGCCCCGTATTCTCTTTGATTGAATCAAAGGCTACTGGTACCCACAAATATGTCACACTAATATAGCTATTGCTTAGACCATGTCGATATACCCCGCACAGTTTCCATAATGTATTGCTATTTACCTATAATGTTTCCCAAATCCGGGTAGAGGATTCAAACTCAAACAATAGAACCAAAATATATAGCATACAAGTCAAACAATTGTAAGCAAATAAAGGTGATCTAAACCCTAAGGTAACCCCACTTTTAGAAAGATCCCCAGCAGATTCGCCAGTTCTGTGATGCGGTGGGAGAATTGACTTGAGGTTTGCGTTTGTGTTCGCAAGTGTTGCGGTTAGCAAGAGTCTCCATTGACTTTTATTTTATCCAAAAGGAAAGGTAAAAAAGCACAGGAAAGACCTTTGAGATGTTTTCTTGAGTTCGGGGGGTAGATTATGAAAAGGGAAGGTGCTAGCACCCTTTTCATCCATGGTTTTCCATAGGCTCTTAGTTACTTGTTTATATCACTTGCTTTGCTTTGAAATTGTTTGAAATGGTGCTTTGTGTGGTTTTGAAAGTATTTTGAAAAGAGGCCATCGTTTAGGAAATCTTTGTAATGATTCTCGTTCGTAAGATTGTATACAAATATGTTTGTCTTTTGAAAATGTTTTCAATGTTTTAAAAGTTGTTTTGAAATGTGTATGTTTGTTTTTGAAAATAGCAAGGATTGTTTTGAAGTTGATCAAGTAACAAGAAGCTATCTACCTACTCAAATGTCTTTCTTGTGCATTTTTATTCCTTTGACATTGTTGATTTACCATTGATTTGGTAAAAAACCCTATCTTTGGATGTTAACGGGACAGCCGTGGATCATCGTACGACCATGATAGCAATGTTGCCAAGTATCTTAGCATGTTTGAGGGACCAAGATCATCTTTGTTTAGGCAACCTTGTGATAGCGTCATCGAGGGACTATGATCTTATTTTTGTTTTGTTTTGCCAAGATACTTCGCATGGGTAACATGGCCATTTTTATTTAGGCAACCAAGTGGGTGAAACCCTAAGGATGCTTGTGTGCAATGTGTGTCATTTTTCATGCATTTTGATTTGTCTTGTATTAGGTCATTTCTATTTGTTTGTTTTTGGTCTTGTCATGCAAACCCTAGTTTACTAAACATGGTATAAATGCGATAAATTGCGTAAAAGTAAACTAAGATATTACAACAATTATTATGGGAGGGGGGATACAAGTTTTTGAATGGGGATATTGCACAAAATAAACCCTAAAATACTATTACAACCCAATTGAATATTGTGCGAAATAAATAAATATACCAATATTTAAATATGCAATGCAAATGTATTTATGCTAAAAATGTTTTGTATTTGTTTAATGTATGAGAAAATAGTTTATTTAAACCCTAAAAATAAGGAAAAAATAATATTATTATTTTTGAAAGGGGGAAGCCCTAATTTTTTATTAAAAGAAATATATGTTTCCTATTATTTATTTTGTCCATTTTTGTACTAGAAAATAATAAATAATATTATATACAAATATTAAAAATTAAATATGTATAAAAAATAAATATTTTATGTGTAAAATAATAAAATAAAAATGTATAGTATTTATTAAATATATTTACAATTTATTTAAGAAAATAAAGTCCATTATCCTAATAAGACTATTTTTTATGCCAAAAATAAAAATAAAAATAAAAATAAAAATAAAAAGCAAAAAATAAAGAAAATATTTTCATGATATTTATGATTCAGAAAAATAAATAAAAGCAATAAATATAAAAATATAAAAAGAAATATGAAAAATAAAACAAATATGCAAGGGGGGTGTAAAAGTAATACAGGGGGTGTGAAAAGTAAAAAACAAAAAGGCCAGAAATGCAAAAAAGCCCAAGGAAAGCTTCGTCGCTGTCCTCTGTCTCCTCCTGCACGCGCTTTCAACTCAAACCTGCAACTTGCTCATACTTGCATAAAAACAAAAACTTGTAACATGAAACATGTAGCACTTAATCTCACGATTCCAATGATATAAAATTTGTAACCTAACTCTAAAAGACCGAAGAGAATTTAATAAGCCCTAAATCGTGACCTAATTATTTCATGAACTTTAAGCTTCAAATTCTCACTGCTCAGTTAATATAAATGACAAGTATGCATATGTACAGCTTCACCATGTTAAGGAATACATTTTTGCTTCACAAATCGTGACTTGAGGATGCCTAAATAGAGAGATAGAGTTTTGAAAAATACCTCTTTCAACTGGATTTGGATATGGCAATGTGGGGACTTTGAGTGAGGCCTGAGGGTCGTGTGAGCTTCCTTGAACTTCCTTCAACCTATTCCAATACCTAGCTTGCTTTGTGGATGGCCAAAACTCTCTGTAGAAGTCAAGCTGGAACCTCCAAATTTGAAAATGGCAATGGCTGAAATAGAGCTTACAGAACCAGGGCAAGGGCTTGGATAGCTTTGGTAGGATATATGGAAGGTGTTTGAAGTGTTGAAACAAAAAATGCACGAGCCAAAAATGAAATGGCTAGAGTTTTGCAGCAACCAGCAGTTTTGGCAGAAAAATGAAGTTTCTGAGTTTTGGAGAGTTTCAGATGTTTAGCATTCGTGTCTTGAGTTGTGACAAGTTTATGGATATTTATAGAATGGATACAAAGTCCACTCTTCATCAGATGTGCAAGCCTTTGGACTTTTGTAACTTTTCTTGCTTTTGAAGAAAAGTGAAGTGACCACACTAAACATGCTTGTACTGGCTGGCTTGCTAGATGCAAAGAGTTGGTATACATTGATTGATATCCGTGGAAGTTGTTTGTACCAAAGGAACATGTCCATGGCTCAAGGTTGATAAAGTTACAAAAGCTTGCCTTTATGAAAATAGCAATGTGCCCTTTATGCCATTAATGGAATTATCTCTTGTACAATGTTCCAAAAGTCAAAATAAAGCCTTTATCTTCTGAGTTAGCATTTAATTATGGAGTGTAGAATGAGTTTAGGACTTGTAATGCAAGGTACAAGCATCCAAGATCAGATTTGCAACTTGATACTTTGTGAAAATGGCATGAACAAAAGTGATAAAATGCCAATTTCTCTTCTACGATTCTCCCTAACCACAAATGATCTTGGAGAGTTCTCTGACATTTTAGAAAGCTTGCAATGTGCTCTACAATACATCTTTAAAATTAATATTGAGATAACTCTTGGAACTAGGTGAAAAATGTCCATGAAGTTGGGTCAAAAACTTGCCTAAATTAGGGCAAATTTTCACTAAGTTATTTAGTTCACGGGCCCCTATTCACAAATTCATAACTTGAGATCCAAGCATCTTTTGGGAAACATTTGTGTAGAAAAGTTTTAGATTTCATGGAGGACTAAAACTTTCATGTTGGGAGTTTTCTTTGAATCAAATTTCATCATGGTGAAAAAGTGGTGGAAAGTTGGGAAAAAATAAGAAAATTTCCATACTTAGAAAAATTCTAAGTTATGAAAATTTTCAAATTCAAAACCCTAATTTTCAAAATTGGTTTTCTTGGTGAAAAAGTTTCATATTTTGACATATCTTGATGAATTATGACCCTTGGCACTTGATTTTGACCAAAAAGTCAAAGTTTGACTTTTTAGTGTACAGTTGACTTTTGATCAGTTGACTGCAAAATTCATCTGTCAATCCAATGAACTTGAGATCTTTTGAACTATGTAGTTAGGTCAAGATGATGCCATTGATTCCTTGAAATCATGTTTGAACCCAATTGGTCATTGGCTAGTTAAAAAATCAGGAATTGCCCTTTCTCAGCCAAAACCCTAATTTTGACCATTTTGCCCTTTTGATGATTTGATCAAATTTCTTGAGGAGTTGTGATCCAAACTTGATCAAATGGTACATATGAGTCTAAAATGTTATTGTGGATAAAAAATTATGAAGTTTCACTGTAAATTGGCCATGGTTGACTTTTCCCCCAATATAACTGATTTTTAGGTCAACTGTCCAATTGACTAGGCAAAAATGTGATTTAAGGCTTGAAACTTAACATGAGCAATATTAGGGGTCCAAGATGGTGTATGAAAGTCACATGATGCATTGATGGTCCAAAAATCCTTGTGCAAACTCAAACCCTAATTTTAGGTCATCAGTGCAAGATGAGGTATCTTGAGCTGACAAACCCTAATCTTGTCTTGAGTCCAAGGAGTCTTGTGAGAAAAGTCTTGATAAATGAGAGGGAAAATTTTGGGGTACAACACTAACAAATCAGGACCCAAGAAAATGTGGGTACCTAAGGATAAAATCATACATGTGGCAGATATCTTTAGCAGCAAAGCAAAGACACCAATCATGGTACTTGGACTCTGGCTGCTCACGACACATGACGGGAAGAAGGCATATGTTCCAAAGCCTAGAACTTAAGCCTGGAGGCCACATGGGCTTTGGAGGCAATCAGAGAGGAAAGATCATTGGCTCTGGAATAGTAGGTAATGGAAATCTTCCCTCTATAAGTAATATTTTATTAGTTGATAGATTAATGCATAACCTGTTATCCATAAGTCAATTAAGTGATAATGATTATGATATAATCTTCAATCAAAATTCATGCAAAGCTGTTAGTCAGAAAGATGGGACTATCCTATTTATGGAAAGAGGAAAACAACATTTATAAAATAAAATTTTCTGAACTAAAGAGTCAGAATGTAAAATGTCTACTGTCTGTTAACAACGAGCAATAGATCTGGCACAGAAGATTGGGACATGTTAGTATGAGAAGAATATCTCAGATTAACAAACTCAATTTGGTCAGAGGACTTCCTAACTTGAAGATCAATTCAGATGCTCTGTGTGAAGCATGTCAGAAAGGCAAGTTTGCAAAACCTGCTTTCAAATCCAAAAATGTTATTTCCACCTCTAAGCCATTAGAACTTCTGAACATTGACTTATTTAGACCAGTAAAAACTGCTTCAGTCAGTGGCAAGAAGTATGGGTTAGTAATCGTAGATGACTATAGCAGATTTACATGGGTAAAGATCTTAAGACACAAGGACGAGTCACACTCTGTGTTTGTTACCTTCTGCAACAAAGTTCAGAATGAAAAGGATCTTAGAATTGTCAAAATCAAAAGTGATCATGGTGGAGAATTTGAAAATAAAGATTTTTAATTATTCTTTAATGAAAAAGGCATTCTGCATGATTTCTCTTGTCCTAGAACTCCCCAGCAAAATGGAGTTGTAGAACGAAAGAACAGAACATTGCAAGAAATGGACAGAACCATGATCAACGAGACTAACGTTGCTAAGATCTTCTGGGCAGAGGCAATAAACAGAGTGTTACATTCAGAATAGAATCTCCATAAGACCTATTACAGAAAAGACTCCATATGAATTGTGGAAGAACAGAAAGCCCAACAATTCTTATTTTCACCCATTTGGATGCACTTGTTTTATTCTGAATACAAAAAATTATTTGAACAAGTTTGACTCTAAAGCACAAAAGTGTATTATGTTAGGATACTCTGAACGCTCAAGAGGGTACAGAGTATACAATACAAAAAAACAGATTGTTGAAGAGTCAATCAGTGTTAGGTTTGATGATAAGCTTGACTCTCAAAAATCAAAGCAGAATGAATTCCTTGCAGGTATAGAAGTTGAACTCACAGGTACTGAAGACAACTCATCAGAGGCTCTTAACAGAGACACTCCCTCAACAGCAGAAAGAGTCACTACAAGCAATCCAGCAACTGTTGTTGATCAACTCCAGAAAAGGCTATCCAAAAGCAGCATTGATCACCCAGAAGATACAATATTAGGGAAGAAGGAAGATCCGATCAGAACAAGATCAACATTCAGAAACTCTGAAGAATCCCTCATGGGACTGGTTTCTATGATTTAACCAACAACAATTGATGAAGCACTTCTGGACAACGACTGGATTCTAGAAATGCAAGAGTAACTAAATCAGTTCACCAAAAATGACGTATGGGATCTGGTTCCCAAACCAAAGGGGTTCAACGTCATTGGTACAAAATGGGTGTTCAGAAACAAAATGAACGAACAAGGTGAAGTCATCAGAAACAAAGCACGACTAGCAGCACAAGGTTATAGTCAGCAAGAGGGGATAGACTATACAGAAACCTTTTCTCCAGTCGCCAGGTTAGAGTCTATCTGACTTTTAATATTAATTGTTGTTAATAAAGGCATCACTCTGTATCAGATGGATGTCAAAAGTGAATTCCCAAATGTCTATATAGATGAAGAGGTATACGTGCACCAACCCCCTGGTTTTGAGAATTCTAAAAATACAGAATATGTTTTCAAACTAAAGAAGTCACTCTATGGTCTGGAACAAGCTCACAGAGCTTGGTATGAAAGACTAAGTAACTTCCTGTTAGAAAAGGAATTCACCAGAGGGAAAGTGGACACAACCTTGTTTTGTAAGACAGTTAAGAATGGCATGTTAGTTTGTCAGATTTATGTTGATGACATCATATTTGGTTCTACTAAACCCTCTCTGGGAAGAGAGTTTGCTAAATGTATGCAGGCAGAGTTTGAGATGAGCCTGATGGGAGAACTAAAATTCTTTCTGGGCATTCAGATAAATCAAACTACAGAAGGAACTTACATTCATCAGAGCAAATATGTCAGAGAACTTCTGAAGAAATTTGATCTCTCAGAATGTAAGCCCTCAAGGATTCCAATGCATCCCACATGCATTCTGGAAAAGGAAGAGGTAAGTAAAAAGGTAGAACAAAAGATCTACAGAGGTATGATTGGTTCTTTTCTCTATATGACGGCTTCAAGGCCTGACATTCTATTCAGTGTTTGCATTTGTTCTAGATTCCAATCAGATCCTAGAGAATCTCACTTAACAGCAGTTAAGCGAATTTTCAAATATCTGAAAGGTACTGCTAATCTGGGTTTGTTTTATAGAAAATCAAGTGATTACAGCTTAGTAGGATACTGTGATGCTGACTTTGCTGGAGACAGAGTAGAGCGTAAAAGCACTTATGGAAGCTGCCAGTTTCTAGGAGAAAATCTGATCTCATGGTCCAACAAAAGACAATCCACAATAGCACTATCAACAATAGAAGTTAAATACATAGCAGCAGCTGGATGTAGTACACAAATGCTCTGGATGAAAAGTCAATTTGAGGACTTCAATATATTTGAGAGTAACACTCATATCCTCCGTGACAATACTTCTGTTATTTGTCTCAGTAAAAATCCTATTTTGCATTTTAGGGCTAAGCATATAGAAATAAAACATCATTTTATTAGGGACTATATTCAGAAAGGGATTCTTAACTTAAAATTCATTGACACAGACCATCAATGGGCTGATGTCTTTACAAAACCTCTTTCTGAAGATAGGTTTAACTTCATTCTGAAACATCTCAGCATGAAGCTTTTCCCAGAATAAATTGTTTTATTTACATATCTTAACCTTCAGAATTTTAGTTATTTTCTGTGAACTACTGATCAACCTGTCTTCAGAATTTTAGAAGTACAAATTGTATCAGAATCTATCCATGAAGATCTGAGCGTTTCATTTCAAGGATAGAAGTGTGTTGTTCACGTAAGCAAACAGTTGTCATCCATTCATCAGCTACCTTCTGAGGCTGAACACACGTTCACTTTTATGAAAGGTCAAAAGCGCTGATTGGGTGCATTGAGACACATGTCATGGGTAACCATTCCAATATCTTTCTGAATCCCCTAAAATTAGCTGTCATTAATGCTTATAATCATTACTAATTGTTTCTCTCTCTTACAGTTTATGTTTTCAAAATATATTTAAACTCAAGTTTCACTCTTTCACTTTTACCCTCTCAATACATTCTAATTGTTTTCAGTTCGTACTTTCAAAAACCCTTTCATCTTTCTCAAATTTCTTATGTGAACATGGCTTCTTCAAGCATCCAAAGCACCAGTACTCAGGGAACTGATTCTATGGAACAGTACGAAGAACCATACAGAACTCTACTCATGCCCATTGACAACCTGGAAGTTCTTTCAGAACTGATTGTTGATTTTGAAAGTCTTCAAGAAAATGGATTCAATCTCTCTGAAGAGGTCAATGCTCAAGGATGGAACAAATATTTTGACCGTCTTCTAGGGCCAACGTTTCCAATTCTTGTCAAAGAATTCTGGATTCATGCTTCATCCTCAAACCATCAAGTTACCTCGTATGTCATAGGAAAGAAGATTGTCATTACTGAAGACCTAATTTCAAGACTGATAGGTTACAATGGTGGAGGTGTCAGGTGTAGAGACATGGCTGAAAGATGTTCTGATGTTGCTTCAATTGCAAGGGAAATATTCACTCTGAGTCTACCCTCCAGCAAGATTAGGGATTTGAAGGATCATCACATAATCAGGGCTAAGATAATTCTGGGATGCATAAACCACATGAAGCCAACCAGCTCTCCTGATTACATAAACATTGATCAGTAGTTTCTGATATACTTTATCTCCAAGAAGACTAAGGTAAATCTCGCTCACTTGCTATTTAATCATCTGAGGACCAGTGTAAAGGAGACAAGAGAAGATGAGCGTACCAAAAGGGACTGGATACTCCTAGGAAGACTCATATCCGATATTCTGACTGAGAATAGGCTGATAGAGCATCTGACTGAAGCACAGGAAATTAGCTCACTAGAAGCAACTTCTGGGAAGCCTCTGAATGCAAAGAATCTGAAAAAGATGAAAATTATTGAGAACATAAAAAAGGAACCCAACGTTACTTCCTTTGCAACCATCACTTCCAGAAGAATTCCTCTGGATGATTTTCCTATGTTCTCTGAGATTGACTCCAAGCCTGAGATAATTGTCAGATATATAGATGCGTGTAAGGCAGATGGCACTGCACCAGGATTAAATATCCAAGACTTGCATCAGGCGGCTCTAGAAGTTGTTTTAAAGAAGACCAAGAAAAGAAAGGCAGCAGCAGAAGGATCATCCCAAAGAACTCCAAAAGCTGCTAAAAAGAAAGGTAATCCTTCTTCTGTTACTGTTTTAGAATCAATAACTATATCAACATCTGAACCCATAACTACCCAATCAGAACTTCCAACCCCACAAACTTTTGATGACTTTGACATAGGGTTTGATCCATCAGAAATTCTAAGTCTAAGAGAAACTCACTCCCTTCCTATCAATCCAAATCCCGAATCAACTCAACCAGAACTTGCCAAAGTTCTGTCAGATATTGACTCTTTTGACCAAGATATTTCAGCTCCCACACCAGAAAATCCAAATCCTCTAATCCATGATAATCCAAACTCTGAAACTACAACAGATGTTCCACAACTAGATATTCCACTACCTCTCTCTCCACAACAAGATATTTCTCATCCACCATCACCTCAACCTGAACAACCAGAAGTTCAAACTTCTGAGAACCAACCATCTGAATCCCTTGAACCAGAACCTCACAATGTTTCATCCAACCAGTCTGAAGAACCTACTTCAGATTCAGATATTATACCAATCCCAGGAATCACTGAACCACTGGCCATCCGCATGCCTCTCACCATCCTGGACATTCCACAAATTCCTTCTTCTCTCGAATCCACACCACCAAATTCCCTAACCAGTCCAATCATTATACCAGACTTTCCCACTCCCTCAACAAAGAGCAATCCAACTGACAACGTAAGACTTGTCATTGATCCAACTGTACTAGAACGTTTAGCTGCTATATCCAACAAAACCAAAACTGCCATTCCCAAACCAAAACCAACTGAACCCACGCCAGATGTTGGTACTAGTTTGTTGATGTTTGAAACAGGAGTGTAGAATTGGATAACCTCCTTGAAGCAAGCTAGTCTAGAGATGACTAACCCTGCTGCTTCAGATTATCTATGGACAAGTTTCAGAAACTGGCTAAGTTCTGAAACATTGAAGCTGCAAGAACAAAGTTATGAACAGGTTCAATGGAATTTTAGTGCTATGCTAAAGGTTTTTGAAGACCAAGTTCTGAGCCAACTTCTCAAGGAAGAGATTCTCCCTATGGACAATCCTCCCTGGTCAGAACATCGTCCCTCAGACAAAGTTCAACCAGAATCAGAAGGTCTCACTCTGACTGCTGCTCCAGATGAGATGATCTCAGCAGAGGAATTGGTTCAAAATAATCAAGCTGCAGAATGCTCTGAGAAGCGTCCAGAAACTGAAGAATCTCCAGCTTCTTCCTATGACAGGAAAACTCTGGAATAATTAAAGAGAGCAAATATTGTTATCCAGGAAAGGTTGGATAAGCAGGATGACACAAACAAGGAAATCAAGAGCATTTTGAACAAGCAAGAGGAAACCAACACCCAGATCAAAGGCTTGCTGGAAGCTTTGTTCACACACCTTCCTCCTCCCTCTTAGATTCTCTTATGTTTTAAATATGTTTATCTGTAACGTTTGTTTTACATTGCTTCTGTTCTGAACTACTTATCATTGCTTCTTGCTTTTTAACATAAATCATCATTTTTTTTTGCTCTGATTATATTGCCTTTTTGATAACTGACAAAAAGGGGGAGAAAGTAAGATATTTTTAATAACGATTTACTGAGACAGAAATCTCAAACATTCTGAACTACTTAACCTCTATCTTTTGAAAAGCTTGAACAGGTACAAACTCTGATGAAATACGCAGTTAAACTCTGATGCTCAAAGATTCAAGGAATTTAAGGGAAGTAATCAACCCAGGGGGAGTTTTTTTCTTAATTCTATACTTTTTATTCTTTATTTTTAATTGAAAAATCTGGTTTTTGTCATCATCAAAAAGGGGGAGATTGTTAGAATATAGTTTGATTCTACAACCCTTGATTAGAGTTTTGATGATAACTGTAAGTGTTTAGTTGTTGGCATGTTTTTGGGTAAAACCAGTTGTGTGAATGTCATGACTGATGTCATAACATTCTGGGATACTAGGTACATTCTGCAGAAAAAGAATGTCATAAAGGAGCTGCTCAATATGAGTGTTTAGCTGATCATTAAACAATGATCATATACAGTATATTCTTCCAAAATCAGTAAGCAGGATTCTTGCTGTCATAACCAATGTTAAGACAATCCTATACTGATATAACATTTATGCAGAGTTATTATTCCTGAGATTTTTCAGGAATCTGGTATGCTTATCTAAGTTGATGTATACAGTCCATATCAGCTGCTCCCGTGGACATTAGGTTAACTTTGCTTAACCCTAATTTACTATTATAGAAGTCTAAGACCAAGTCTTTTGGGTTAACTAACCCTAGCTATTTTCGTGGAAGCCCTAACTGAAGAATAACTGCCTATATATTCCTCATGAAGACTGTTGGTGAAGGATAACTTTTTGACAGAAGATCAATAAGGGACTGTATAGTTGTAACTACTGTGAGCCAATCAATTATCATTGTGATAAGTGATTTGGAGTAGGATTTGGTTGTAAGGGTTGTGTATCACTCAAAGCTTTGAAGCACGAGTGTTTGTGTTACTTGATTAAAGCTTTGAAGCAAAGTCAAGTTAGGGTTGTGTATCACTCAAAGCTCTGAAGCACGAGTGTTTGTGTTACTTGATTAAAAGCTGTGAAGCAAAATCAAGTGTATGTACTGAAGAGTGTCTTCATAATTTCATTAGTCAATTGTTTAGTATCACTGCTGTGATTGAGGGGGAGTGAGTAGGAACTCGGGTTTAAGTTGAACTTAGATTGAAGTTGCATTGGGTAGGTCTTAAGTGAAGGAGATAAACTGGTTGGTTTATTCCTGAATTAACATCTCTTATAGTGCATTTCCTCCCTGGCTTGGTAGCCCCCAGAGTAGGTGTTGTTACACACTGAATTGGGTAAACAATTGACTGTGTTCTTTACTGCTTTTAAAATTACTATCTTGAAGTGTGTCAGATACGGTGTCATAACATTCACTGTGACATTGAGTATCTGTTGCCAGAATTTCAATTGGCATCAGAGCAGGCACCTTGCCTGTCTTACTGGGTGAGATCTAGGGATATTATTTTCTGGCGCTATGGACAAAGAAGGAGGATTTGGAAATAGACCACCCATTCTGGATGGATTAAATTATGACTACTGGAAACCTCGTATGATTGCCTTCTTAAAATCACTGGACAAAAAGTCTTGGAGAGCTGCTGACAAAGGATGGAACCATCCCACCATAACTGGGAAAGATGGGACAACCAGTCTGAAACCTGAGGAAGAATGGAGCAAAGAAGAAGATGAGTTAGCCCTGGGTAACTCCAAAGCATTAAATGCCCTGTTCAATGGAATTGATAGAAACATATTCAGACTAATACATCAATGTGAATTGGCCAAGGAGGTTTGAGACACTCTCAAAACTACCCATGAGGGCACATCCAAAGTAAAAATGTCAAGGCTTCAGATGCTGACTGCCAAATTTGAGAACCTAAGGATGATGGAAGATGAGACCATTCATGAGTTTCACATGAACATCTTGGAAATTGCCAACACCTTAGGAGCATTGGGAGAAAAGATGTCAGAAGAAAAGCTGGTGAGAAAGATTCTCAGATCCTTGCCTAAAAGATTTGCAATGAAGGTGACTGCTATAGAGGAAGCTCAGGATATCTGCAACTTGAAGGTGGATGAACTCATTGGGTCACTTCAGACCTTTGAGACGGGGATCAGTGACAATGCCGACAAGAAAAACAAGAGCATAGCACTTATATTTAATACTGAAGATGAAAACAAGGAGGATGAAAAGAAAATATTTCAGAAGCTATAGCCATGTTTGGAAGACAGTTCAACAAACTCATCAAGAGAATGGACCCAAAGTCAAGGTCAAATTTTAAGAACATTCCTTCTGAAATTAACAGATCCTATGACTCCAGCAGAAGACCAAAGTCTGAAGAGAAGGGAAATCAAAGCAAAGGAATTCAATGCCATGGATGTGAAGGATATGGACACATTCGAGCTGAATGTCCTACCTTTCTTAAGAAACAAAAGAAAGGAATGTCTGTTACTTGGTCTGACTGTGACTCAGAAAGTAATTCTGAAGAAGAATATGCCAAACTAGTTACTGCACTAACTGGTATTTGTAACTCTGATAGTGACTCTAGTGATGAGGAAGTGACATTTGAAGAACTGGCTGATTCCTACAAGAAGTTATGTATCATAAGTGATGAAGTCTGTCAGCAAAATGAGAGACAAAATAAACTCATAGTAAAGTTGGAGGCTGAGAAAAAGGCAGGCATTGATACTATAAGTCATCTAGAAGGGGAACTTCAAATGCTAAACTCAAAACTTGACCAGATGACCAAATCTGTCAAGATGCTGACAAATGGAACTGACAAATTAGAAGAAATCCTTCAGGTTGGACAAAATGTGAGAAACAAGTCTGGTCTAGGATTTGTGGCAGCAAAGAAATCTATTGTAGACAAGAAGAAGATCAGGCCTGATAAACAAATGTCAAAGCAGATGTCACAACATAGCACTCAACATCGAGAACAGAGAAATATGAAGAAAAAGTATCAAAGATGGAGATGTCATCATTGTGGGAGGTTTGGTCACATAAAGCCATTCTGCTTCAGATTATATGGATATCCTAATCATACCCCAATTGTCAAACCTAAGTCTAACAAGGCACCATATACTCAACAGTGGAAGAAAAAGGCTACTGCCCTGATAGCTCACACATCCCTTAGAGTCTCTACAAAGGAAGATTGGTACTTTGACAGTGGATGCTCTAAACACATGACTGGAATCAAGAATCTTCTCAATAATGTTAAACCTCACACTACTAGTTATGTGACTTTTGGAGATGGTGCTAGAGGAGAAATCAAAGGAGTTGGAAACTTGGACTGCCCTGGAGTTCCAAACCTAAATGAAGTATTGCTGGTAAAAGGCTTGACTGCTAATCTCATAAGTATCAGCCAATTATGTGATCTAGGATTCAAGGTCAACTTCACCAAGTCTGAATGTCTTGTAAATAATGAGAAACAAGAAGTTGTAATGAGAGGAGTCAGATATAAAGACAACTGCTACTTATGGGAGTCTGAGAACACTAATTATTCTTCTGTGTGCTCTATTGCCAAAGAAGAAAAAGAAGTGAAACTGTGGCACCAAAAACTTGGTCATTTACATCTAAGAGGAATGAAAAGGATTATATCCATGGAGGTAGTCAGAGGGATTCCAAGGCTGCAAATTGATGAAGGGAGAGTCTGTGGTGAATGTCAGGTTGGAAAGCAGACTAGGATGTCACATCCAAAGTCAAGACATCTGACCACCTCTAAGGTGCTAGAACTTCTACATATGGATCTGATGGGACCAATGCAGGTGGAAAGTCTTGGTGGAAAAAGATATGCCTATGTTGTTATGGATGTTTTTTCCAGATTCACCTGGATTAACTTCATTAGGGAAAAGTCTGATGTATTTGAAGTATTTAAGGAACTGTGCAAAAGAATTCAAAGAGAAAAAGAAGGATGCATTGTCAGAATCAGAAGTGATCATGGTAAGGAATTTGAAAATAGTAAGTTTGATGAGTTCTGCTCCTCAGAAGGAATTAATCATGAATTCTCTTCACCCGTAACTCCTCAACAAAATGGAGTTGTGGAAAGGAAAAACAGGACTATACAGGAATCTGCCAGAGCAATGATACATGCCAAACGACTTCCTATTCATTTTTGGGCTGAAGCTATGAATACAACCTGTTATGTTCATAACAGGGTTACCTTGAGAAAGGGAACATCATCCACCATTTATGAACTATGGAAAGGAAGAAAGCCTACAGTGAAGTACTTCCATGTCTTTGGAAGCAAATGCTATATTCTGACAGATTGTGAACAAAGGAGAAAGATGGACCCTAAAAGTGATGGAGGAATATTCCTAGGATACTCTACCAACAGCAAAGCATATAGGGTATTCAATTCTAAGACCAAAGTTATGATGGAATCTATAAATGTCATAGTTGATGATTATCATGAGGAAACAGATGTCCCTTGTGATGTTGAGACATTCTTTGAGACTTCAACTCAAAAGGATGATATACCTAACACTACTTCATCAGAGTCTGAATCAAAGGAAGCTAACAAAGACCCTTCCATCAGAATTCAGAAAGATCATCCTAAGGAACTCATCATAGGAGATCCTCAAAGTGGAGTCATTACAAGATCTAGAAAAATCATCACAAACTCCTGCTTTATATCTAAGATTGAACCAAGAAATATTAAGGAGGCTTTGACTGATGAATACTGGATTGGAGCAATGCAAGATGAATTGAACCAATTCAAGCAACATGAAGTATGGGAGTTAGTTCCTAGACCAGGAGGAACAAACATCATTGGCACAAAATGGATCTACAAGAACAAATCAGATGCTGAAGGAGTTGTCACCAGGAATAAGGCAAGACTTGTTTCTCAAGGATACACTCAAGTTGAAGGGGTTTATTTTGATGAGACTTTTGCTCCTGTAGCCAGACTGGAATCAATCAGACTCCTATTGGGAATTGCTTGTCTCCTTAAGTTCAAGCTATTTCAGATGGATGTAAAGAGTGCCTTCCTAAATGGGTACTTAAATGAGGAAGTATATGTGGAACAGCCTAAAGGATTTGTGGATCCAAATTGTCCTGATCATGTCTACAAATTTAGGAAAGCTTTATATGGCCTGTAACAAGCTCCTAGAGCCTGGTATGACAGGTTGACAAAATTCCTCTCTGACAAAGGATACAGGAAAGGAGGCTTGGATAAAACTCTTTTTGTCAAAAATGAAGAAGGAAAGATAATGGTAGCTCAAATCTATGTTGATGACATAGTGTTTAGGGGAATGTCCGATAAAATGGTTAAACATTTTGCTGACTAGATGCAAGCTGAATTTGAAATGAGCCTCATGGGAGAATTGAACTACTTTCTTGGACTGCAAGTCACACAGATGGAAGACTCAATTTTTCTGTCTCAAAGCAAGTATGCAAAGAACATTGTCAAGAAGTTTGGAATGGAGAATTCCAGTCACAAAAGGACTCCTGCACCTACTCATTTAAAGCTGTCCAAAGATTCTAGTGGGGTTAATGTGGATCAAAGCTTGTACAGAAGCATGATAGGAAGTCTGCTATACTTAACAGCCAGCAGACCTGACATTGCTTTTGCAGTTGGAGTATGTGCAAGATACCAGGCTGAACCCAAATTAAGTCATATCAACCAAGTGAAAAGAATTCTGAAGTATGTGAGTGGAACTTACAACTATGGGTTGTTGTACTCTCATGGATGTGAACCAACTCTGTCTGGTTACTGTAATGCTGATTGGGCTGGAAGTGCTGATGATAGAAAGAGCACCTCTGGAGGATGTTTCTTCTTGGGAAATAATCTTGTCTCTTGGTTCAGCAAGAAACAGAACTGTGTGTCTCTATCTACTGCTGAAGCTGAATACATGGCAGCTGGTAGTAGCTGTTCTCAAATGATCTGGATGAAACAGATGCTCATTGAGTATAATGTCACACAAGATGTCATGACATTATTCTGTGATAATCTGAGTACTATCAACATTTCCAAGAATCCTATACAGCATAGCAGGACCAAGCATATTGACATTAGACATCACTTTATCAGAGATCTTGTAGAGGAGAAGACGATTAAACTGGAACATATTGCCACTGAACAACAACTGGCTGACATTTTTACCAAGGCACTTGATGAAAATCAATTTGAAAATTTGAGGGGCAAGCTGGGTATTTGCCAACATGAAGAAATGTATCAATTAATTTTTCTTAAAACAAGGGATGAGAGAGATATTTTAGTTAAGTCTACTCTGAATGGGCTAATCATCTTCTTCTATATTTCTTTCCAAAATTTGAAGAATTTGAATAGACATTCATATATCTCCCTCTTCTCGCGTTTCTGCAACAATCTTCAATCTCTCAAACGAAGACTTCACTATCACTGTTACCTGTTTTCTAAAACACTCAAAATGTCTCAACTATCCATGTCATCATCCTCTTCAAAGGCGATTGCTTCTTCCGCATCCTCTGATCGAGAACCTAGGGCAATCACAAACTGCATGGATTCTGATGTTCTGGAGATAACTCCTCTTCGTGAACTGGCATCTGACCCCACTAAGGTCAAGAAGCTGCGAACCAGACATGCAAGAAGGTCACAAGCCTCTTCATCTGGTAATCCTCTCAACCATCATCTTCCGTTCCTCCAGAAATAGCAAATAGGGAAGGTTCAATTTATGTTCATCAAGCTATAGCTAGACTTGTCACTAGTATTCTAAATGAGAATCACTCTGTACCTGGCATTTCTGTACCTTTGAATCAAGAATCTGCTAGTCCAAATGTTGAAATGAGTCCATATGTCACTCAGAATGTTGAGACACCTAATGACAACATTAGGAAATCTCCTGAAAATCGTGATGATCACCAGAACCCTACTGAGAAGGATGTTGAACCCCCGGTTATTGATGTTGATGAAGAATACTCTGACAATGACTTAATTGCCAATATCAACCCTAGCATAGCTAGAAGGATGATGAACAAAAAAGGAAAGCAGGATGCTGCCAAAAGCCTCTCCAGAGAGAAGACTTCTGATGTTGTTCATAAGAAAACCAGGTCTGAGAACAAGACTGGAGTAGAAGCTGTGAAGGCTGGATTGTCAAAAGAGAAAGGGAAGGTAAAAACTCGAGTACCTGCTGGTAGTCTCTCAAAACCTTTGAGACAATCAATAGCAAAGAAAAGGAAGGAGCCTGAACCCTCTGAATCTGATGAGGAATCAGAATTTGAGTTTGATGTTGAAGACATTCCTCTCAAAAGGAAAATCTCTTCAAGCAAAATTCCTAAAGTCCCTGAAGTTGCCACTGACAACATCTCCTTTCACCATCCTGAGAATGCAAATAGGTGGAAGTATGTATGTTTGAAAAGGATCGCCTTGGAAAGAGAGTTGAACAACAGTGCCATGGAATGTAAGGAGATCATGGATCTAATCAAAGCTGATGGTCTAATAAATACTATGGTAAAGTTTACCAACTGCTATGAAGTTCTTGTCAAAGAATTCATAGTAAATTTATATGATGGGTGTGCTGATGGAAAGTCAGTTGATTTTAAGTGTGTATATGTGAGAGGAAGGAAGGTAAATTTCTCTCCCTCTAAAATAAACAAATTCCTAGGAAGACCTGATGATGCTTGCCCTGAGCTAGAGGTTACTGACAACCAAGTGTGCCAAACCATCACTGCAAATCAAGTCAAGAGCTGGCCCTTAAAAGGGAAGCTGAATGCAAGCAAGCTGAGCATGAAATTTGCCATTCTGCACAAAATTGGTGCAGCTAACTGGGTTCCCACCAACCATAAATCAACCATCTCCACAGGCTTGGGAAGATTTATTTATGTTGTTGGAACCAGGAAAAACTTTGACTATGGCAAGTATATCTTTGATCAAACATTGAAACATGCTGGAAGCTATGCTATTAAAGGCCCTATTGCCTTTCCCTCTCTCCTATATGGTATAGTCCTTGCTCAGTATCCTGACATTCTAGTTGAAAAAGATATTGTATGCAAAAGAGCCCCTGCTCTTGGGTTGCACTATAAGCTATTTCAGGGAACACATGTTCCTGACATTGTCATGACATCAGCTGAGACATCAACTGTCAAATCTCATTCCAAGAAAACTGATGTTATAGCTGTGCTGAAGGAAACCTGCAAAGAGCTTGATACAAGGAAAAGGACTCTTGAGGACCTGTTTGCTAGACTAGAATAAGAGGAGATTGAAGGACAAAGAAGGGAAGAGGATGCTGCTGAAGACCAGCTTAATGCTGAAGATAGTGCCTCCTCTGAAGATGACAGTGCTTGAAGATCAGTGTAGTTGACAAGTTTGCTGCTGGTACCTGTTGCTGCAAATAACTTTTGATTTTTTTCTCTCTGTGTTTTTATTATTCCTTTTGGATGACTGTATAACCTAAAAGTACAAGTATATTTAGCCTATTTTTGGCTAAAGAGGGGGAGAAGACTTTGTGATAATTTTGGTAGAATTAGACTTGGTAGATATTATTAATTCTGCTGCTTTCTAATCTCTGATTGTTTAGGGGTTTTAGCCAAAAATTTTCCAAAGGGAGAGTTTGTAAGTGTTTAGTTGTTGGCATATTTTTTGGTAAAACCAGTTGTGTGAATGTCATGACTGATGTCATAACATTCTGGGATACTAGGTACATTCTGCAGAAAAAGAATGTCATACAGGAGCTGCTCAATATGAGTGTTTAGCTGATCATTAAACAATGATCATATACAGTATATTCTACCAAAATCAGTAAGCAGGATTCTTGTTGTCATAACCAATGTTAATACAATCCTATACCGATCTAACATTTATGCAGAGTTATTATTCCTGAGATTTTTCAAGAATCTGGTATGCTTATATAAGTTGATGTATACAGTCCAGATCAGCTACTCCCGTGCACATTAGGTTAACTTTGCTTAACCCTAATTTGCTATGATAGAAGTCTAAGACCAAGTCTTTTGGGTTAACTAACCCTAGCTATTTTCGTGGAAGCCCTAACTGAAGAATAGCTGCCTATATATTCCTCATGAAGACTGTTGGTGAAGGACAACTTTTTGACAGAAGATCAATAAGGGACTGTATAGTTGTAACTACTGTTAGCCAATCAATTATCAATGTGATAAGCGATTTGGAGTAGGATTTGGTTGTAAGGGTTATGTATCACTCAAATCTTTGAAGCACGAGTGTTTGTGTTACTTGATTAAAGCTTTGAAGCAAAGTCAAGTTAGGGTTGTGTATCACTCAAAGCTCTGAAGCACGAGTGTTTGTGTTACTTGATTAAAAGCTGTGAAGCAAAATCAAGTGTATGTACTGAAGAGTGTCTTCATAATTTCATTAGTCAATTGTTTAGTATCACTGCTGTGATTGAGGGGGAGTGAGTAGGAACTCAGGTTTAAGTTGAACTTAGATTGAAGTTGCATTGGGTAGGTCTTAAGTGAAGGAGATAAACTGGTTGGTTTATTCCTGAATTAACATCTCTTATAGTGCATTTCCTCCCTGGCTTGGTAGCCCCCAGAGTAGGTGTTGTTACACACTGAACTGGGTAAACAATTGACTGTGTTCTTTACTGCTATTAAAATTACTGTCTTGAAGTGTGTTAGATACGGTGTCATAACATTCACTGTGACATTGAGTATCTGTTGCCAGAATTTCAATAACAAATACAAAGAATAAATAAATACAAAGAACAAATATGCTCCTTAAAATATGTTTTATGTATGCAGAAGTTCTGATCAAAATCAGCATCAGAAGATCAGCAATATGTGCTACACGCTGAAGCAACCAGAACATACACTGAAGATTGATGACCATAATCTGTACTTAATCAAGTAAACTCTGATTCTGAACAAGAACATATCAAACCAAGTCATCAATATTCTGAAGCATCATCCGCAGTAAGGAGAAAAGGCTCTGAAGTGTTACTAAACATTCAAGACAAAATTAATTCTAACGGCTTTCTTCAGACAAGATCTTCTCCAAAAGGAAAGTGTGTTAATGGCATTAAACTTGCTTTATGGACAACGTCATTACATTGCCTATATAAACAAGTCATCTTGCAAAAAGACGTACGTACATACACACAACAATTTGCTAAGATTACCAACCATGCATACTCAAGATCTAGCAAATTCATTCTCAATTCTAAGCTAAACCTGTGTAATTTATCACAGTTGTGATAAACAGTTTTTATTAGAAAACAACAACACATTTTGTTTTAATCATATTGTAAAATATTTCCTTGAGATTAATCGGATTATGGTTGTACTCAAGAAGACTTTAACAATGGTTAAAGTAGCTGTTGTAATCTTTTGAGATTAGTGGATTAAGACCTCGTTGGAGAGAGGCGAAATCACTTTGACGGGTGGACTAGAGTAGTTTGAGATCAAACGAAACAGTATAAAAATACTGTGTCATTAAGCTGTTTTTGATCCAAGTTTTCAATTCACCCCCCTTCTCGTGTTTTTCACATCTTCAGATAGGAGGATGGATAAGGTGACAAATTGTGAAAATTGGGATTTCGATTGAAGAGTGAGAATGCTAGCAGGGAAAGATAAAAGAGTTGTAAAGGTTATGATGAGAGTGTGCTCGTATGGAGGAAATAGATTTCACGTTTTACATTAGATGGTTCGGTGAAGAAGCATTTTTTCTGCGTTTTCTTTGTTCTACAAATCTGCCTCTGTTGTTATTTCGTTTCAATCCCTGATAGCTCTCCCCCGTCTACAAATCTCAAAACTCCTCTTTACATACAAATCAAAAAATTAGTTTTACATATTTTTAGATACCCAAAAAGTCCTTCAATGATAAAAAATGATATAAAAATCTGAACGAGCAAAAAATAACATATAAAAAAGTTTTTTTAAATAATTTTTTGAATAAAAAATAGAGACCCAAAATGACTAAAAACCGTAAAAAAATGGACATTAATCTATCCGAAAAAAATGAAATGAACACATTAAAATCAACTACATGTCTCAAAGATTAATAAAAAATTATTCAAATGGTCAAAATCGAAATAAAATGAGAATAAAAATAGTGGGTTGAACAAATGCTTACGGTTAAAAACGAGACTTCAAACTGTACCGAAAAAATGAAGCGAGTATATCATCATGATCTACACAAAACACAGATTCATAAAATGGTCAGTAAAAGGTGAAAACTTGAAATATTTTTCTCACTAATTTTCCGTACAGTATTGAATCACTTTTAACGATTTGTCTGTAAAACCGAAATATTAATATTATCGACATATAAACAACTTAGAGCAATGCAAAAAACAAGAGATAAAAATGCATGAAGTGAAAGATCAGGTATTTTTTTAACTAAAAGACGATGCAAATGTTGATTTAAATTGACTTTTGGTCAACCTAAACACGACTAAACGATGCAAATGTAATGAATGAAGATATTTATTAATGATTGTGACAAAATAAAAAAATATGATAAGAAAGTGTGACTAAAAAATTTAGGGGCGAAATTTAGGGTGCAACACTGATATTCCAACATTAGAACAATGTCTAGGAAGATGTTTCAACATCTGATTTGACATCTTGAATAGATTTATTAAGTTATAATAGATATTGAAATTTAAACTGCAAAATGATAAATAATAAATATAGATGTTAACCCAGTTCGGTGCAACATCACATACATCTATAGGCTACCAAGCCAAGAAGGAAGTCCACTATTAGCAGTATTAGTTCAAAGCTAAACAGTCCCAGTTTACAACTTCTCTCTTAATCACTATCCAATGCAACTTCTACCTAGGAACCTCCTAAAAATGAGAAATTGCCATCTCACTTCCTAAATCACCTCAGAGATAAAAATGCATGAAGTGAAAGAACAATACTTCAAATTTCTAAAAGCTCCATCCAAGAACAATACTCAACTCATTGCCTAAAGGCTTCTGAGTGAGAATATAATGTCGACCACAAGTATCAAAAGATACAAGGGTGACTTACACCATACAATACGCAAGAGACTCTCAAAACCTAAGACTGGTTTTTCTTCCCTTGATTTTACAATTGTTGAAAGAACTAATTACATTAGGCTAGGTATTCTCTTTAAATACACCTCTACAGTCCACGGGCTTCAAATTATGCATCCAGAAGTTTCTTGATCCATAAGTTGAGTGATGCACCAATTGTTCTAGACTGGCCCGACAGCTTGAATGGGCCCAGTCTAGACCTTTCCTTTGGTATGGCCCGCACGTCCATGACCCTAACCAAGGTAGCACTAGCCTAGGGTGATCGGAGAGCATCCTCTCAGCTCGCCCGACATCAACCCGCAACTGCCCCCTCTTCGGAACCAACGGCTAGTTACGGGCACATCTACCTGGTTTGACCAAGTCCTGGCAGTTACCTGGTTTTGCGGACCCACATATCCAGGCTTAAAATCAGGAACCAATGGCCATGCGCTAGGGGAATTATATAAACCCTCACACCTGTGAGGGCCAGGTATTGAATATTCACTATTCACCATCAATACCTTAACACTTTCCTTATATCTCCTTGTTCCCACTCTTACTTGATCGTCTGAGTGCCTTGCAGGTACAACCCCCTTTTTCCTCGACATCACAACTCGATTACATATCATCTTCCGGCCACTACACAGGTTCTGATAAACCGTTAAGATCAGTGGCGCCGCCTGTGGGAAACTGCATTCCCCATCTTTCTTTCCTCAAAACTTAAAGATCAAAGCAATTTTTCAAGATTCCTCTCCCTAATCATGGCCGACCATGATGATCTTCATCTGCCCGGAAAGACTATTCTTTCCCCTGCTCACAAAACCGATGAAAGTTAGGAACATCCTCACCTCGAGGACAACCTGGGCTTCCGAGATGGACATATTGCGTCTCCAGATTCAACTAATGCCCAGCACGGTGACAACCAATTTTTGGACAAGGGACATCCCAAGAATTCCACCAAGGAACTGCCAGAAGTTATGCAACCAGTTCCCATCCCTATCAACACCGACACGGCCATGGCAGCACTGCTCGCTGCTATTAATCGGACCAACGCCCTCATCCTACAACAAAATCAAAGGATATGGGCCTGGGAGAACATGCGATCAAGATCTCCTCCTCGGAGAACCCGACGACGAAACTCCCCTAGTATATCACCACCCAGGCGTGGCCTACCACTAAGAAAGGATAGGCGCGAAGTTTCTTTCTTCAACAAATGCAACCGCACACCTCCTGCGAGAGATAAAGGCTCCCCTTCATTCAAGAAGAGGAAATACAACCGGGAAATCAATCGCGCTCGATTTCCTTCACCCAAACCAAAGCAGAAACGAAGGATCCCCTCCCTCCAACGAGACTGTGACAATCGACAGGGAAGAAACTATCACTTCCCTTCTCCATCTCCTATGGATAGTGAGGATGAAGAGCCCCATGACTTTTGCAAATTCACAAATATTTCCCAACTTCTCCAATGCATATATTGCTCAATTTTAATCCTATGAACATGTTCTTGGACATTTTAGAAAGGTCTTGAAGTCCTCTAACCAATGTCTTTGGTCCCATGTCATTTTGATTTACCAATCTCAAGTTATGGTCTTTGACTTAAAATGCCTTTTTGTTGACTTTTGAAATTTTCCTATAATGTAGAAATTGATAAATTTTTGTGAAAGCATTTCTTGGACTTGGAATGTGAAGATGAGTTGTAGGAAATGTCATCCCCTTCAAAATGAGCATTGGATGGGATTTTTCTGATTAACCATGAAAAAGTTATGCCTTGGTCAAGATATAGTTGACTTTTCTACTGCCCAAAAATAGCAACTTTTGCATCTTTGATGATTTTTGAGCCATGCTTGAGGAATCATGATCAAGACTTGATCAAATGATGATTGTGAACTCAAAACAAGATGTTGACCAAAAATTCTGACTTTTGACTGCAAAATGACCATTTTACCCCTGTAGTTGATTGTGAAGCAAATGAAGCTTTTGACTGTGCAACTTGACCCTGTGAGCCTTGAGACTTGGTATGTAGATGCTTGGCAATATATATAGGCCTATGAGACTTGATTGAGCCATTGAAAACCTCAAATTCTTTGAAAGAACCAAAACCCTAATTTGGACTGGCTTAGGAGAGGGTTTGACTGTGCAACCCCTTGAGGATGATTCTTGACAAACCTTGAAGAATATGGGAGGGCAAATTTTGGGGTGCAACAGTTGCCCCTGTTCAATCTTCTTAGACCTGAGGATGTAGATTGGCTTGCGTGCCTTTCATGATCCGAAGGTGGAAGATGATTGAACACTAAAGTGCCCAGAAATTTGCACTCGCATAGTAGAGTATCAGCAATGTGATGGCGGGAATGGGCTTACAGATGCCATTTGGAGAGATGATGGATAGGAGGATGGGCTTATAGATTCCATCTGGATATGTAATGGATAGTTGTGGAGATGGGCTTAAAGATGCCATCCTGAGGTGTCGATCGCGTAAGAGATTCCTTAGCGAGAACTTACGTACCTGAGAAAGAAAGATAATTTCCTGGCCTGTTACAGGGGTTGATCTTCAAACTCTTCGTGTAGATAACTTTCCTGGCTAGATACGGGTATAGATCTACAATCAATCACTCACAGGCATGCCTTGGCTAGATACATGAATCAAATCTGGAACTTCAAAATGTTGATCGAGATAGCTTTCCTGGCTGGATACAGGCGTAGACCTCTAATCAGTCGCTTACAGATATGCCCTGGATGGATACAGGTATCGAATCTGGAATTAGTCGTCTACAGATATGCCCTGGCTGGATACAGGTATCGAATCTCTAAACTCTTCATGCAGATATGCCCTGGCTAGATACAGGTATCAAATCCACAATCACTCGCTCACAGATGTGCCCTGGCTAGATACAGGAATCGAATCCAGAACTTCAAAAGGTTGCTTACAGACGTGCCCTGGCTGGATACAGGTATCGAATCTATAAACAATCGCTAACAGATGTGCCCTGGCTAGATACAGGAATCGAATCTGGAAATTCAAAAGGTTGCTTACAGACGTGCCCTGGCTGGATACAGGTATCGAATCTACAAACAAATCGCTCACAGATGTGCCCTGGCTAGATACAATAATCGAATCCGGAACTTCAAAAGGTTGGTTACAGACGTGCCCTGGCTGGATACAGGTATCGAATCTACAAATAATCGCTCACGGACGTGCCCTGGCTAGATACAGGAATCGAATCCGGAACTTCAAAAGGTTGCTTACATATGTGCCCTGGCTGGATACAGGTATTGAATCTACAAACAATCGCTCACAGACGTGCCCTGGCTAGATACAGGAATCGAATCCGGAACTTCAAAAGGTTGCTTACAGACGTGCCCTGGCTGGATACAGGTATCGAATCTACAAATAATCGCTCACAGATATGCCCTGGCTAGATACAGGAATCGAATCTGGAACTTCAAAAGGTTGCTTACAGATGTGCCCTGGCTGGATACAGGTATCGAATCTACAAACAATCGCTCACAGATATGCCCTGGCTAGATACAGGAATCAAATCCGGAACTTCAAAAGGTTGCTTACAGACGTGCCCTGGCTGGATACAGGTATCGAATCTACAAACAATCGCTCACAGACGTGCCCTGGCTAGATACAGGAATCGAATCCGGAACTTCAAAAGGTTGCTTACAGACGTGCCCTGGCTGGATACAGGTATCGAATCTACAAACAATCGCTCACAGACGTGCCCTGGCTAGATACAAGAATCGAATCCGGAACTTCAAAAGGTTGCTTACAGACGTGCCCTGGCTGGATACAGGTATCAAATCTACAAACAATTGCTCACAGATGTGCCCTGGCTAGATACAAGAATCAAATCCAGAACTTCAAAAGGTTGCTTACAGACATGCCCTGGCTGGATACAGGTATCGAATCTACAAACAATCGCTCACGGACGTGCCCTGGCTAGATACAAGAATCGAATCCGGAACTTCAAAAGGTTGGTAGAGATAGCTTTCCTGACTGGATACAGGCGTAGACCTCTGACCTGAGAATGAAAGATGACTTCCTGGCTAGATACAGGTATTGATCTTCAAACTCCTCATGTAGATATACCCTGGCTAGATACAGGTATCGAATCTACAATCAATCACTCACAGATATGCCCTGGATAGATACAGAATCGAATCCGGAACTTCAAAAGGTGATGGTAATATTTTTTTATTGACCTTTTCCTGAAAAGGCAAACATTAGTTGTATGTAATGTCATGATGTATGAAATGCATGATGTCATGATATTCTCAAAAGTAAATGAGATCGTGTTGTATGCACTTTATCATATATGTAAGCAGGAGGTATGAAATGTGGAATGTTTATGAATGTATTTTCGTTTGGGAAAATAAATCCTTGACGAGTGCCGGGAAGTTAAATCCTGGGCTGATGTGTGGAGAGTAGAGTTCTTCGCTTCCGCTGGGGATGATGAACAAAGATGTTGCAAGAATAAACCTGTAGGAGAAGATGACTCCGTTGGGGAATAAACCTGGTGAAGATATTACTCTGCGGGGAGTTACTCTGTGGGAAGAGATACTTCACTGAGATTTTGATGATAACTCCACTGGGGATACTGTTGATAAGCTTTGTTGGAGGATTTGATGAACTTCACTGGGGATAGGAAGAACTTCGCCGAGGACGATCTTTCCATTGCAATTAGCTGAGGATAACCCAGTTATAGGCTCTGGTGGGGAATAACCTTTGACTATGGCCCGAGCGAGATATCCGTATTCTGCGGGGGATAAGCTTCCAGAATCTACTGGGGATAAGCTTCCAGAATCTACTGGGGAGGATGATTCAACTCTCCTGGGGAAACTTTTGGACTGCGTTGGGGAAGTGGCTCCACTGGGATGTCTGGTATTCCGCTGGGGAACAATCTTATATTAAGATTGCCGGGGGTGCTTGCTTAGGAACATCTGCATACTCCGCTGGGGAATGTTGAGATTTTCTGGGGATATCCAACTTCCTTAAGGCTGACAATAGACTAACTCTGCTTGGGGAGAGTGTTGCTGACTTGCTGGAGATACTGTGCCTTTTCGGGGTTGATGGGAGTCCAATTCTGCTTGGGGAGAGAGCATGGATGACCCTTGTCTTACTCTGCGGGGAGTGAAGGTGTCCTGATAACATTCTTCAGCCGAACCTACCTTTGTACCTAGTGGACAGAACAACTTGTACTGTTCGGACAATTCTTATTGCCCTAGTTTCTGCGGGAGAATAAAGGTCGATGAGGTGCTTGATACCTGCTGATTTGACAAATCTTCTTCTGGTAGACACGTGACAAGATGACGGGACATAGTCGTACGCTTTGATCCCTAATTTTTTCCTGGACCGCCCTTTCGGGTTTTCAGTCCACCGGGATACCCTTTTTTGCCCAAGCCGCCTTTTCAGGTTTTCGACTTGCCGGGTGTACAGATCTTTTCATTTTCATCCCTTATTTTTGCCCGAACCTTTTTGGTTCGCCGGGAAGCCCTTATTTTTGCCTAGGTGTGTCAACCTAGCGGGTCTTTGATTTTGCGTAGTATTTTTTTGACTATTTCCACGCTCTCAGGATGTAGGGAGGTGCCCCTGTCAGTAGTATTGTTTTTCCATACCACCAGAAGATTTTTGATCATGCAGGATTCATTGCTGGAATTCATGTCCAATGCCCCAAGTGACTCAGGCAGAGATTTGCCCCTAGCTATTTGACATCTTGAGAGATTCCTTGAATCTTGACTGGACTGCCCCAGATAGTAGACCATGATCATGCCGTGCCCCTTGATTGGAAGTGTCTCTTCCACTTGAGGTGACTCTTTTGTTAGGAAGACCTTTGTTCATCGGATATTCATCGTGCGAATTTCTCTGCTGTTTGAACAAATAGTCATATGCAAACAAAGTTATTTTAAGAGTGCAAAAGCTTATGTCTGTCTTGAAATTTTTGAAAATGCATTTTTGTAAAACAAGCAATTTTTTTTGGAAAATGTGATGTCAACTCAGGATTTTTAACAGACCTTCAGGAGTCAGGATACCTTTTGTAACAGTATGCTTTCGAATTAACCCATGCTTCAGCTAGGACTTTTAAGGGTTATAACATGGCCTGGTTCACGGTTTAAGAAACAAAGGATAAAGGCCCAAATTTTATTTGTACCCACTCATTCTTCGTGATGTTCTTCAATCCTAAACTCAGCTAATCGTGCATTAGATCTTGTTTGAGTCTTTGCTCGGATATACCAGTGATGGTTCGGATATTAACAGTTTACTTTGAATAGGCAGTCATTTCCTTTTTTGTTGAGGGTTCATAGGACCTCTTTCTTTTTTTTGATTTTATCATCCCTATCTTTTTGCCTGAACTGTTTCTTTTGTGATTACAGTCAGCGGGATGCCCCAGTTTTGTAAGTCTCCTTCATAGGTTTTGACTTATTGGGCTTTTATTTCTGAGAGATAATGACTGCCTGTCTTGACGATTGTAAGGAACCATCATTGTCTTTTGTTTTGGAAAGACTTCTTTGATGTCGTTCGTTGTGCACCTAGATCAGCCGAGAGAACTACCCTGCCCCAGGTTATGATTAAGGGTTTTAATTTTTTTGAAAAGAAAAACTCCAACTTCTTTGGCTCAAAGGGGTTGACGAGGGATTATCTTCCTTATAACTCCACTGTTTAGGATTTGAAAGAACGCCTGTACCTCATCAGCGGGGTCTGTTCAAAAGTATATTGTAAAGATCGTGGTATCGTTTTCGTCATCCTCCCTCAAAAGGTTTAGAATTTTTTTCGAGAGTTGAACATCAAAAAATGAAAGCAGTTTTAAGCATAGTGAACATAATTACTTCAAAACAGACACGTGTAATGCATTAATGAAATAACAACGTTTGACATGAATAAAATGTTTGAACAATCAAAGAAAAATACAACTTGAACATTCGAATGAACAAAAAAATTTCAATCCTAGCCATGTTTTGGCAAGGGAGCAGTGATCACATTGGGAGCCTCGGGCGCTTCGAACTGGACCTCCTTTGCGTCGATTAGATCCTGAACCTTGTTCCTCAGAGTCCAACAATCATCTGTAGCATGCCCTGGGCTGTCAGAATCATAAGCGCAGCGGGCGTTGGGGTTATACCTTGAAGGTGTCTTGTTGGGATTCTTAGGAGGGTCCCTTAGAGCTACCAGATTGGTCTCCAACAATTGTGGAAATATCTGGGACAAGGTCATGCCGAGGGGAGTGAATTGCCTCTTAGGTCTCTCTTTCCTTTGTTGGTTGCGATGTTGAGGAGCACTGGCCGGTTTTGAAATAACTACCGCGTTGACAGCTTAGAGGTGTTCGGACCTATTCTGCCCTTTTGAACCATAGACAGCGCTAGATTCTTTCTTGAACGGTTTCTTCTCAGTGTTCGAGGAGTCACCTTTTTGTATCTTCCCAGACTTGATACCAGCTTCTATCCTCTCACCAGTCAAGATCAGGTCTGTAAACCCAGCAGAAGAATTCCCAATCAGATGGTTGAAGAACGGACCAGACAGGGTCCCCAAGAACATATCCACAAGTTCACGGTCAGTTAAAGGTGGCTGCACCCTTCCACCCAGGTCTCTCCACTTTTGCGTATACTCCTTAAAACCTTCACCCGTCCCTAGTGACATACCATGAAGTTGGGTACGAGTAGGAGCGAGGTCGGAATTATACTGGTATTGCTTGTAAAAGGCAGTAGCCAAGTCCTCCCAGTTACGAATGCTGGCTCCATCTAGCTGATAGAACCATTCGAGTTGAGTCCCTGAAAGACTATCTTGGAAAAAAATGGATCCACAAATTCTTGTCTGCCGTGTAGGGCTGGATCTTCCTTACGTATGAACGGAGGTGCAGCTTAGGATAGGAAGCTCCGTCATATTTGGCAAAGGCAGGTGCCTTGAATTTATGAGGAATCATCACCCCAGAGGATAGACCTAGATCTTCGAAATCCAGGCCGGGCACTTTCTGTATCTCCATAGCACTTAACCGGTCCTCCAACTGTTTGTACCTGTCCTCCGTAGGAGGGTACTGTTCATCATTGTAATCTGTCTCGTTGTCGGAGACCACAGGACTAGGAACCCTTTCCTCTTGTGGACTGTCTTTGCCTACAGATGAGGTAGTCAGCTCAGCCTCATTCTGTAGTCCATTCCCAGATCTGCGTCTAGCGTTGAACAAAATCGTCCTCTTCTTCTTCTTCCTCTCCTTCAGAATCAGAGTCTTCAAATCCTGTTGACCCTGGGCTAGGCTCATAACCAACTCCTGGAACTGGGCATTCTAGGCCTGGAGGGCCTGGATAGCTTGTTCAGTGGATGGTGCAGGATTCATGCTGATTGCTGAAATAAACAGCGAAGAAGATAAGTGACCTGTAAAAGGGTACCTGTAATGCAATGATATGTATGATATGCATGAAATGTTTTCAAGGATCTCGCGGGGTAAACAAGAAAAATTGTTAGAATTTGAATCCGGTAGCTTGATTGAAGGAACTTCATGTTGTAGAGGGTCCTTCTTCAAGCGTCAAGGCTCACCATATCGAGTGGGTCATAGCCCCTGACTCCCTTGGCTAGAGGAAAATAAATCCCCTTTTCCCCTTGCTAGACATTTTGGTTCATCATGACCTGCATCACAAGCCCTTGAGATCCTTGAAATGGATTAGTCCTTATGCAGGATGTATGCAATGGTATGATGGTATGCTATGCATGGAGTGATGTAAGTAAACCCTGTTATAAGTCCAGATTAAGGACTGTAAACAAAACCTACAAGAAACTCGTGTTGTTAGATAACAAGTAGTTCAAGTATGAAGGCACACAAGTCACACAAAGAGCCCTTAGAGTTCAGGCCAACATGAAGTTTAGGTACTACCCTCTTTCAGTTTCGTTGGTTAAGACCTGTCTTAGAAAATAGTAACCGGGTTCTAGAGGATCTCAATATCATTGACTACCCTCAATCGGTCATAACTCCAGCGTCGCAATCTTTTCTTGCGGCCAGAACCATCACGAGAGTTTAGCCTCAATGAGTGTAGCATACTGCTACTTTTCTATGGCCAAGTTGGGTCAATTTAGGGTTCTAAGGTCGGTTGGTGCTTAATGACTCCTTAGAAGACCCATATTCTCCTCGTTCCAACACAAGGGATATCGGTATAGACCAAGGTATCACACCAACGTAGCTACTGCTTCACCCGTGTCGGTCTACGCCGGACAGGTCCCTCACGGTATATTGCTACCTAAAAAAGGGTATCCCCAGATCCGGGTTAGGATCTATGAAACTCCGATGCAAGCCCACAATATTAAAGTAAACAAAGCATACAATTGAAAACACAAGAGTGGTCTAATCCTAAGGTACACCTCACTTATACAGTCTCCCCAGCAGAGTCGCCAGTTCTGTGATCGGTGGGAATGAGAACTGACTGTTTTAAAGCTGGTTCGTGAAATGTCGCGGTAAGCAAGAGTCACCACCGTCTTTTATGTTCTCCAACAAGGAAAGGACAAAAGCACAGAAAAATTCCTTTTCGAGATGTTTCTCGGTTCGGGAGGTAGATTTATAGAAAGGGAAGGTGTTAGCACCCTTTCTATCCGTGGGTATCCACGGGATCTTAAGTACTTGCTCACTAGGTTTTCAAAAATTGTTTGCTTTTCAAGTGTTTGTGGGTTTTGAAAAAGTTTAGTTTGAAAAACTTCTAGGTAACTCTTGTATCTGTCCTCAAGAGTGTATGAAGTATTTGTTTGAAAACTTTTCTTTGAAAGTGTGAGTGCGAAAAGTTTGTTTTGTTTTTGAAAGAGCAAGTACCCAGGAGAAATCTACCTACTCTAAGGAATCAAGTTGTGTAAGAGTCCCTTTAGACAGTACTATCCCACTATTGAGAAGTAGGTAGCACCGTCGTTGGAGTTATTCGGGTCATTTCGATTATATGGGACATGTGGTCACCAAAGCAATGGTAGGACGCCTTAGCGGTAGCCCTAATGTCCTAGATCCTTTTATCCGAGGCAACTGTTTCGAGGCGACTGGATCTTTAGACATGAGGGCGACCTCTAAAACACCCTATACTTGATGACCACCTCGAGGCAACCAGTGAGGCGTACCCTAAGAGTGGCATGTGCACGTGTGTCAAGTTCAGTTTATGTTTATCTTTGAACATGCATCATTGTGAGCTATGGATTGATTTTATTTGTCATACAAGTCTTGCAGGCATAATTAACAGTTTAATCATTTGCGGGAAATAAAGTGCGGAAAGGTAAATCTACGCTATTACAAGGCGCGAGTCTATACATCGCCAAAAATAAAACCCGTTTGGAAAATAAATGCGAGAAAAGTAAAGAAAGCGGTAAAAGACCTAATTAACTATTACATCCTTGGAAACAGTTACATAAATATAATCAAAAATAATAATGCACGAATTAAAAATTAAATCCGGACGTCCTTAGGGTTTTGACCCTTGTTTGAGAAAAGAATGGAGTTTCGGTCCTTTGCAATTAATTAAACATTAAACCTAATTTACTAATTAATTAAAAGAAAAAGTATTTTTGTGTTTTTTATGTTTTTTTTGATGAAAATAAAATAAGAGGAATTAAAATTGTCAAAAGAAAAACCTAATTCTAGATTTGTTTTATTTATTGTAAAAAAGATTAAAATTAAACCTAATTAACAAAAAGACTAAATGAATTAATTTGCATTTATTTACAAAAAAGTAATTGAAATTAATAAAAATATTTTTTAGGTTTTCTGAATTTTATTGTGAAAAATAATTTAGGAATTAATTAAATAATAGTAATAATAATTATTAAAAGAAAATAGAAAGAAAGAAAATAAAAAAAAAGAATAGAAACCAGGGGGGTGTTGGACCCAATATGGAGGTGGATCTGGAATTTCTGAGGCCCATTATCATCAAGCCTTTGTTGACTTCTGAGATCGTCCAGAGCGCTTGTTGACTGGGTGCATGGTGCTCCTCATCTTTTTATCACTGGATAGATGCTTGAAGACACTTGGCGTCTGGATGAGTAAGGTGCATGATGAACAACGCCCAGTAGCCTGCATATGAACACGTTGGAAAAAATACGAAACAATTATATGGGGGGACCTGGGAATCGAACCCAGGTCCCAATGATTGCCAGCCACATCATCTTCCACTGAGCCATGCGCCTGTATTTGATATTATATTAACAATTGAAAATAATATACAAAGAACAATCATATGCTGGAAAGAGAAAATAAAATAGCGCGCGCGTTTGAATGAACCAATGGCATGGCACCACGTCCTTCATCTTCCCCAGATTCCCTGTAAAACAAAAACAATTAGCGGGGGTTTTTAACCCCCGTAACCTGCAATAAGAAAAAATAACGAATAGAGCTGTGCTCTATATAAATTGTTCGCGAGCATGGATTCTGATTCGTCTTGATCTCCTGAGTTCAACCATGGGCATCATGAGGCTTAATTTTTCTTGTATGGGAAAGCCCCAATTTTGAAACTGAAGAACCCTAATATTTGTCAATGGTGATTTGTGATTCAGGGCATTTTAATCCAATTCACATGTACCATTAGCTTCAGAAAGGTTCTAGCAATGCAAAGCACACAAAAATTCTCGTTAATGATGCATGAATAATGAATTACAATTATGAAAGAAATATGCAGACCGTGAGTTCATGTAGAACGATTTCTTAGGCCTTAGCACGTGGTTTTGATTCCAAAAGGTTTCTGAGAGGTCCAGCAATGTGTTTGAATCCTTAAATCGCTTTGAAAGGGCCTGTGAGTGAGAAAACAATTTTGAGTTTTTTCTTGATTTTTCAATATTGGTTATGGCTCTGTATGCAGCAATCTCACGTGTTTTTCATTAGGGTTCACTTGTATGCATATATGGGAATAGGATTAGGTCAAAGTTTGGGCCAAACATCCATTGCATTGATGGTTTGTATCTTGATTTTCAATCAAATATTTTTCAATCTTTTTGATTGGAAAACCTTGCCAAATTGGGATATTTTGGTCCCCTTGATGTGCACACAAAATCTCCAGCATGCCTTGAGCCTATATGCTTCATAAAATGATTTGAAAACCATATCTTTATATTTTCTACATTTTAAATCAATTAAATGAATTAATATTAATAAAAAATTCAATTAATTAATGAAAAATAAGAAAATAAATCAATTTGAGCTCAATGGATCGTGCATAGGCCTTGGACAATGTTTCAAGAAGAAATTTGAGGCCCATTAGCAAAAATGAGGTGTTTTGAGCAAAGTTGACTTTTGCAAATTCACAAAAATTTCCCAACTTCTCCAATGCATATATTGCTCAATTTTAATCCTATGAACATGTTATTGGACATTTTAGAAAGGTCTTGAAGTTCTCTAACCAATGTCTTTGGTCCCATGCCATTTTGATTTACCAATCTCAAGTTATGGTCTTTGACTTAAAATGCCTTTTTGTTGACTTTTGAAATTGACCTATAATGTAGAAATTGATAACTTTTTGTGAGAGCATTTCTTGGACTTGGAATGTGAATATGAGTTGTAGTAAATGTCATCCCCTTCAAAATGATCATTGGATGGGATTTTTCTGATGAACCATGAAAAAGTTATGCCTTGGTCAAGATATAGTTGACTTTTCTACTGCCCAAAAATAGCAACTTTTGCATCTTTGATGATTTTTGAGCCATGCTTGAGGAATCATGATCAAGACTTGATAAAATGATGATTGTGAACTCAAAAAAAGATGTTGACCAAAAATTCTGACTTTTGACTGCAAAATGACCATTTTACCCCTGTAGTTGATTGTGAAGCAAATGAAGCTTTTGACTGTGCAACTTGACCTTGTGAGCCTTGAGACTTGGTATGTAGATGCTTGGCAATATATATAGGCCTATGAGACTTGATTGAGCCATTGAAAACCTCAAATTCTTTGAAAGAACCAAAACCCTAATTTGGATTGGCTTAGGAGAGGGTTTGACTGTGCAACCCCTTGAGGATGATTCTTGACAAACCTTGAAGAATATGGGAGGGCAAATTTTGGGGTGCAACAGTTGCCCCTGTTCAATCTTCTTAGACCTGAGGATGTAGATTGGATTGCATGCCTTTCGTGATCCGAAGGTGGAAGGTGATTGAACACTAAAGTGCCCAGAAATTTGCACTCGCATAGTAGAGTATCAGCAATGTGATGGCGGGAATGGGCTTACAGATGCCATTTGGAGAGATGATGGATAGGAGGATGGGCTTATAGATGCCATCTGGATATATAACGGATAGTTGTGGAGATGGGCTTAAAGATGCCATCCGGAGGTGTCGATCGCGTAAGAGATTCCTTAGCGAGAACTTACGTACCTGAGAAAGAAAGATAATTTCCTGGCCTGTTATAGGGGTTGATCTTCAAACTCTTCGTGTAGATAACTTTCCTGGCTAGATACGGGTATAGATCTACAATCAATCGCTCACAGGCATGCCTTGGCTAGATACATGAATCAAATCTGGAACTTCAAAATGTTGATCGAGATAGCTTTCCTGGCTGGATACAGGCGTAGACCTCTAATCAGTCGCTTACAGATATGCCCTGGATGGATACAGGTATCGAATATGGAATTAGTCGTCTACAGATATGCCCTGGCTGGATACAAGTATCGAATCTCTAAACTCTTCATGCAGATATGCCCTGGCTAGATACAGGTATCGAATCCATAATCACTCGCTCACAGATGTGCCCTGGCTAGATACAGGAATCGAATCCGGAACTTCAAAAGGTTGCTGTCCAAAAATAACAACTTTTGCATCTTTGATGATTTTTGAGCCATGCTTGAGGAATCATGATCAAGACTTGATCAAATGATGATTGTGAACTCAAAAAAAGATGTTGACCAAAAATTCTGACTTTTGACTGCAAAATGACCATTTTACCCCTGCAGTTGATTGTGAAGCAAATGAAGCTTTTGATTGTGCAACTTGACCCTGTGAGCCTTGAGACTTGGTATGTAGATGCTTGGAAATATATATAGGCCTATGAGACTTGATTGAGCCATTGAAAACCTCAAATTCTTTGAAAGAACCAAAACCCTAATTTGGACTGGCTTAAGAGAGGGTTTGACTGTGCAACCCCTTGAGGATGATTCTTGACAAACCTTGAAGAATATGGGAGGGAAAATTTTGGGGTGCAACAGTCACAAATATGATAAATGATGATTGAATGATGATCTTGGACCAAGAATAATGAAAACTCATTAGAGGATTGATAAAATCAAAACCTCCCAACAACAAGTTTCGAAGGTATTAGACCCAAGATAACCAATCAATCATACTTGGGAAATTAAACATAAAGTTTGAGCCACAAATAATCATTTTCCAAATCGGGACAAACTTAGCGCTATGTTAAGCAATCGTAAATGGACTTATGTAGGAGTCGCACCTATTTTGAGGCTAACCTATAACAATATATGTACCATACATGTTAGAGACATGGTAAAAAACATACTCCTAAAACAAGTAGCACAATTTAAAACCAAGGATCATGACCTAAGTCATGATAAAAAGAAAAAGAAGAAGAAAGAGATGAAGTAGATATGAATCCATAATAAATGATCAATGATGGTTAGAGATTGAACTTAGGTCAAAGTTGACGAAGGCTTGTTAGAGGATTGATAAAATTAAAGCCTCCTAATGACAAGCTTCAAAGGTTTTGAACCAAAGTCCAATAATCAGTCATACTTGAACTTTCACACATAAAGTTTGGTCCATTAATGATAACTTAAAGGAAAAAAGAAGGAGATGAAAAAGAGGTAGAGGGAGAGAGAAGTCACATTGGATCGCATCCTCAAAATTATTTCATCTTCAAGTTCAATCCCTCATAATTGATAGATTAAAGTACCAAACATATCACTAACTCAAAGCACCAAGAATGAATTAAATAATCCACTCTAAGATAGATTTGAATTAATGAATGTTTTTATCCAACTTCATCTACATCCTAAGTCCATTGAATTTAAATAGAAATTGGACATTCAAAATTGTAGTTCAAATCCAAATATAAAAAGAAGGGAGTAGAAAAAAAGAAAGGACCCAAAACAACCACAAAACAAAGCCAAAAATAGCATTTTGCCTTCAGGAAATCGATTTCTCCATATATGGGAATCGATTTCCTGCCCAGATTTTTCAAATTCAGCCCAAAAATAGTGAGAGAAATCGATTTCCTATATATAGGGAATCAATTTTTTGCTACAAAATTTCCAGAAAAGCATTTTAAATAGAAGATTCTTAATCAAACTTTTTATTAAACACATTATGATCATAGATTTAATTGAGCACGGAAATTCCATTAAATTATGAGAAAAGAGCACCAATGGAATCTTAAAATGTAGCTAAAAAAATCACACAACAAAGATCAATAAGAGAACACATTGTGAAAGATGAAAATCAAACTTACCAAAGATGGATCTAGAAATTTATCAATCAACTTCAAAACATTATTTAAAATAGCCCCAAGAATCAATCTCCAAAGCTTTGATCTACCAAATTAATGAAGAGAAAGTGTTTGGATGGAGGTTTAGCTTAAAGATTAGTAAGCTTCAATGAAAAGCTTGCTAACTTTTAGGGAAATTGAGCTTTAAGTGATTTTGGATAGATGAAGAGAGTTGAGAGAATTTTATGCAAGGTGAATTTGGCTATCGAAAGCTTAATGAATTAATGAAATGAGGGCTCTATTTATAAAGTTTAGGCTTGGGATTATTGGTGGTTTGGAGTTTGCTTTGGAACCAAAATTAGACTTGGTAATTGATTTTGGAGCCAAAATTAAGATCAAGTGGTGCACATGTCATCAAATGAATGTGTATGATGGAATTTATTTATGATGAGGTAGGGGAATTATTTTTGGGTGATCAAGAATATTCTCAAAAAATGAAATTGGAGCCACATGCTACAAACTTAAAAATTTGCCCTTTTTTGCCAATTTCATCCCAAGAAATCGATTTTCACTATAGGAGAAATCGATTTCCATTGTAAAAACATGAAATCCAGGCACAAAATGAGTGAGGGAAATCGATTTCCATATATGGGGAAATCGATTTCTGCAAGGAAAAAATAGCAAAAAGCTCAGTTGGTTAGATGCTTTGCCTCGATACCTACAAAACACAAATATACAAAAAGAACAAACTATATATTTTTTTGGCATTTTTATTAGATGTTAGTGAAATATAAAAAAGGTATAACACAAGCAAAAATGTTTGGTGATCCCTCAAGAGCAAACTCAAAGATAGGAGAGAGTAGAAGAGATAACCAATCCATATTTGTGATCTTGATGCATTGTGATGATATAAAGTGACGGGGGATCTTAGGGGCAAAAATTGGGGTATAACAGCTGCCCTTATTTAAGTGTCTTATATCCAGAGATACGATGGTTAAAATATCCGTTTCATCACGATTGAAGATACTTAAATATAAAAACAAACCCTATTTTTGGCTCTAAGATACCAAGCAATGCTTATGATTATTAATGTAAAAGACAGACTCCACAGGGGAAACAAGACGCCACTGGGAATAACAAAATAATGTAGACAAAGCTATGGCGCAAGACAAACTAAGAAAGAGAGTTCCACCGGGAAAATAAATCAATGGGGAACGAAACGACTCTGGGGATAAGTATGAATAGGCAAAACCAAAATCACAGTTAAAGGTGGGAATTCAATGGGGGAATTCTTAACAATGCAAACAACTAGCCAACAAGGAAGTAATATTTAAGAAAAGATTACCAACTCTACTGGGGAAAGAAAATTAACTCACGTGGAGAAAAATTCAACTCCACTGGGGAAATTAGAATTCAACTCCACTAGGGTAAAGCCCAAAGAGGAGACAAAGGAAACAAGATAACATCATCTCCATAAATTAGAATAACATAGGAAAATACCGACTAATAGACGACGGTAGACGACCAACTCAGGATTGAAGGTAGAAAAGTAGAATAATACCGACTCACAAATTTAGTGGGGAAACGGTTGACATCAGTACTGAGACTGGGAAAAGGAAAAAATGACATCAACCTTGAGTTTAGGACTGGGGAGAAGAACGGCTGACGTCAGTACTGAGACTGGGGTCAGAAACTAATATGACTAACATCAACTTTGCGGTTAGAAAATAAATTATTGACATCAGTATTAAGACTCGTAATAATTGACATCAGTATTGAGACTGGTGAAAGAAATGATTTTTACATTAGTATTGATACTGGTAACATCAATATTACGATTGGTATTTATTGACATCAGTACTGAGACTGGAGAAAGAAATGATTTACATTAGTATTGAGACTGGTAACATCAGTACTCTGACTGGTATTGATCGACATCGGTGCTGAGACTGGTAATGATATGATTTACATCAGTATTGATACTGGTAAAAGCTCAACTCTATTAAGATAAAGTCCAATGAGGAGAAGGTAAATCAAACCCTATTAAGGACAGCAGCCTAAATGGGAAGTATATGCCATATGAGGTGAGTACCATCTATCAAAGATCTGATAGGCTAACGATGGTAAACAACCCAAGGACATAACAATGAATACCAACTATCAAAGATCTGATAGTCTAACTTTGGTAAACAACAAGAAGTGGAAAGAACACCATCTATCAGAGGTCTGATAGGCTAATGATGGTGAACAACCAAAAGGTGGACTGATTACCATCTATCAAAGGTCTGATAGGCTAACAATGGTAAACAACCAAAGGTTATAAGAGTGAATATCATCTATCAAAGGTATGATAGGCTAACGATGATAAACACCCAGAGGTGGACTGAGTACCATCTATCAAAGGTCTGGTAGGCTAATGATTGTAAACAACCAAAGGATATAAGAGTGATACACCCACACTTACTGAAGGTAAACTACCAACTTTCACTGAAGTTAGAATATGTATTAACAATAACAACTTTCCTAAAATTCGTGTGTTCCACCTAGAACGGGAATTAACTTCTTCTTTAACCAAGGTATTCCACTTGGAAAGGGTAAACTTCACCTGACTTCTGGATTTCACCAAGAACAGTAACAGTTTCTTCTTTGACCAAGATATCACTTGAAAAAGGTAATAAACTTCCTCTGACTTATGGATTTTGCCAATAACGGGGAATAGTTTCTTCTTTGACCAATATATCACTCGGAAAGGGTAATAATTTGTTGTAAGCATATCCCAACAAACTCTCTCTATCACATTGAAGAGACCAACCATCCATCGGAGTAAAACTTTAATATAATCTTCTTTGGGAACTAACAGACTGCTCAAAAGAGACTGTCATTTGATGGAGGAAAACTGATAACAAACTTACTGGGGAAATACAGGTTGCTCAAATAAAGAGACCGCCACTTGGCATTATGAAAAGTATTGCAATAACACTGCTGGAAAATTATTTTTGACTTCCTAGGGAAATATAAACATATTCCTACTGATGAGATAAAGTCTTCATGTGCAAGAATAAATGCACCATCAATCTAGGTCTCACTTCTCAGAGAGATCAGAACGATATTGCTATAAGGGACCAAATTTCAAACTAGGAATAAACCAGAGTGAAACGCTCAAAGGAGGTGAATACCACCTATCAAAGGTATGATATTTTAACAATGGTAAACAAAAAAGTTACGAATAAACCAATCTTGAAAGTAAGACAACAATTTCTAACAAGGACCCAAGCTCAATCTAGGAACAAACTATAGAGAAACGGTCAAATAAGACTCTACCCAATGAGGAATGATCTGAAATGGGGATTAATTCCATCCAGGTAATGAGATGGGTAGGAAAGCTAAAGAAAAATTCTTCCACGAGGAATAAACTCAGTGGGGGAACTTGAAAGGGTATACACTGTGGGGAGGATAAAATATCAACGGAAACATCAACAAATGCAAAAGAGCAATGAATTTTAATTTAACTGTGCATGTTGTATGTATGAATGAACAGTGTCATGATGTGCATGCTAATAAAAACAGACATAAAACACTGGAGACAACAAAATAAAACAAACTCGGGTATATATGACATTTGTAACACTCGAGGCCGAAAGGGGCGAGGAGTGGTTGCACCGCATGTAACACCCGAGGCCTAAGAGGGCAAAGGTGGTCGCCATATCGGAATGAGAGGGATCTCGAGGCTATGCAGGTATGGGACTGCATGGTTGAAAGATATAATAATTGGTACTGTTGTACCCCATAATTTTCCCTCTCATTTTATCAAGATTTACCCTCACAAGACTCTTTGAACTCAAGACCAAGCTAGGGTTTGCTCTGCTCAAGATATATCCTTGCACTGATGACCTGAAATTAGGGTTTGAGTTTGCACAGGGATTTTTGGACTTCCAATGCTCAAAGTGACTTTCATACTTCATGTTGGACTTATAAGATTGCCTATACATAGTTTCAAGCTTTGAATCAAATTTTTGCCCAGTCAATTGGACAGTTGACCTAGAAATCAACTGTATTGGGGAAAAGTCAATTATGACCAATTTACAGTCAAAACTCATGATTTTTATCCACATCAACATTATAGACTCATATGGACCATTTGATCAAGTTTGGACCACAACTCCTCAAGAAATTTGATCAGATCATCAAAAGGGTAAAATGGTCATTTTTAGGGTTTTAACTGCAAAAGGGCAATTTTTGATTTTTCACCTAGCCAATGGCAAATTGGGTTCAAGCATGGATTCAAGGACTCAATGAAATTATCTTGACCTAATCACAAGGTTCAAGAGATCTCAAAAGCATTGGATTGACAGATGAAATTTCCAGTCAACTGATCAAAAATCAACTGTACACTGAAAAGTCAAACTTTGACTTTTTGGTCAAAATCAAGTGTTGTGATACGGTGCGAGAACTGACTTGAGGTTTTGCGTTTGTGTTCTCAAATGTTTCGGTTTAGCAAGAGTCGCCACCGACTTTTTATTTTATCCAAAAGGAAAGGTCAAAAAGCACAGGAAAGACCTTTGAGATGTTTTCTTGGGTTCGGGGGGTAGATTATGAAAAGGAAAGGTGCAAGCACCCTTTTCATCCATGGTTTTCCATGGGCTCTTAGTTACTTGTTTAGATCACTTGCTTTTGCTTTTCAATTGTTTGAAATGGTGCTTTGTGTGTGGTTTTGAAAATGTTTTGAAAAGAGGTCATCGTTGTGGCAACCTTTGTAATGATTCTTGTTTGAATATATACAAAGGTGTTTGTCTTTTGAAAAGATATTTCAATGTTTGAAAGTTTGTTTTGGGAAATGTTTTGAAATTGTGTTGTGAGGTGTGTTTGAAAATAGCAAGGATGTTTTTTTGCAAGTTTTGATCAAGTAACTAAGAGTTGTCTACCCTATCTACTCAAGAGTCTTTCCTACACATTTTTAACCCTTTTGACAATGTTATTTTACCATTGCATTTGGTAAACAACCTTGTATTTGGATGTTAAAGGTGACAGGCGTGGGTCATCGTATTGACCATGATAGCAATTGTGCTAAGTATCTTTAGCAAATCTTTGAGGGACTAGATCATTTTTGTATACGCAACCAAGATAGCGTCATCGAGGGACTATGATCTTTTGTTTTGCCAAGATACTCAACATGCATAACATGGCCCTTTTAAAGGCAACAAGTGGGTGAATTTACATGCTTTTATGTCTTGTATTAGGTCTAACTATTTGTTTTGATTTTGGATATTTGCATACAAATCCTAATCTCTATCATGGCATATTTGAAAGCTATAAATACGTAAAATAAATCTACGACTATTACAACATTGATATGGGGAGGGGGATACAATTTTGAGTTGGGAATTATTTTGCAAGAAATTAAAACCCTAAGTTATTACAACCAAATTGAATTTCTTTATTCAAATGATAAATAAACAAAATTTAAATAGACAACTAAATAAATATGCAATATATTATAAATATGAAAAAAATGTTTTTGTTTATTTTCATGTATGTAAAAATATAATATTTAATGTATTAAAAAGAAAATAAAAAGTTATTTTTGTTAAGGGTAAAAAACCCTAAATTTTGTTTTAAGAAAATATATTTATTAATTATATTATTTATTTATGTACAAGTAAATAAAAAATAAAAATATATACAAATTGTTTAGAAAATAATAATATATGAGAAAATATTATTTAAGTATACAAATACTGAAAATAAAAATAAAAATATGATATTTTTATATGTTATTTACAAGTTTTTTATTTGAGAAAATAAATATAGTAAACCTAATAAATTAAATATTGTGTCAAAATAAAATAAAATAAATAATAAAAATGTGGAAATTTAAGGAAAATATTTTTAGTAATTTTTTATATGTGGAAAAAATAAAATAAAGTCAGAAATAAAAAGAAATGAAAATAAAATGAAAATATAAAACAATGGGCCAAAGGGGGTATGAACAACAAAGAGGGGTGGTGTCAAAAACAAGCCAAACCAAGCCCAACCCAGTTACAGCTTCGTCTTTTTAACCTCTGATTCAAAAATACGCGCGCCTGTGTACAAATGTCCAACTCCTACATACGTGCTATAAAGCAAAAACTCATAACACAAAAATTATAGCATTTTTCAAGACGATTCCAACCATGTAAAGAACTTAATCTAACTCTCAAAGACCAGAGAGAATTTCTCTGGCCCTAATTTCTAACCTAATTTCTCTAGCATTTTTCAAGACGATTCCAACCATGTACAACTTAAGGGCTATGAGTACTACATTTTTTATTCACAAACCTAAGCCTAATGATTCCCAAATAGAGAGATAGGAAGTTGAAAAATACCTGTTTCAGTTGGACATGAGTATGGCAATGTAGAGCTTTTCAGTGAGGCCTGAGATGCTTGGAAGCTTGCTTGAACTTCCTCTGACATTCCCCAATGCTTAGTATGCTTTGGATTTGCTTGAACAAGCTTGTAGAAGTCAACCTGCACAAGCTGAAAACAGAAATGGTGAAGCTTGCAAATGGAGTTACAGTCAATGGCCAATGGTTGGGATAGCTCAGGTGGGTTATATGGAAGGTATTGGAACAGGTTTGGGCCAAAATGCACGAGTAGTTTTTGTTATGCAACTCAATGTGCAGAAACTGCCCTGTTTTGCAAGAGGAAGATGATTTTGTGTTTTGGAAGGCTTGAGGGTTGAATAACTCGTGTTTCTGGATCAAGGCAATGTGTAAAACTTGTTTCAAATACTTGTAAGAGTTGGTTATAACAGATACTCAAGTTGTGGCTCTTTTGCACATTTCTTGGTTATGAAGCAAAAGGTGGGAAGTGACAAAGAGTAGGCCTGTACAGGCTAGCTCTAATCCTGCATACATTTTGTGAGATTGGCCCCCTAAGTTTGTGGATTTTGTTTACTATCCAAGATTTGGTTCAAGGCTCAAGAGACGCAATTTGACATAAAGCAAGTTTTGACAAAAATGGCAATGTTGTCTTTTTGCTATTTTTGGATTAATCTCTTGTGTAAACCTCTAATGATCAGAAAAAAGCTTCAATCCATTGGGTTTGCATCTAATTCTTGAGTGTGTAAGGGTTTAGATGCCTGTAATTAAGTATAAACAATGCTGGATGGAAATTGCAACTTGTGTCAATATGAAACATGCCATGGATCAAAGTGAGTTTTTGCCAAATTCAAACCTTCGATTCTCCCTAACCATAAATGATTTTGGAGAGTTCTTGGACATTTTGGAAAGCTTGTAACATGCTCTACAATCCATATTTGAAATTAATTTTGAGATTCCAAGTGGAACTAGGTGAAAAATTGCCATGAAGATAGGTCAAAATCCTTCCTAAACTAGGGCAAAATTTCACTAAGTTAAAAGTTTCATGGACCCTTGTTCCAAAAATCATAACTTGAGATCAAAGCTTCTTTTTAGAAAACTTTGTGAATCAAAGTTGTAGATTTTGTGGAGGAATACAACTTTCATGTTGGAAGTTTTGTTTTAATCCAATTGCATCATGGTGAAAAAGTTGGGTAAAGTTGGGAAAAAATAAGAAAATTTCATAACTTAGAAAAATTCTAAGTTATGAAATTTTTCAAACTTAAACCCTAATTTGCAAAATTAGGTTTCTTGATGAACAAGTTTCATGTTTTGACACATCTTGATGAAAAATGACCCTTGGCACTTGATTTTGACCAAAAAGTCAAAGTTTGACATTTCAGTATACAGTTGATTCTTGATCAGTTGACTGGAAAATTCATCTGTCAATCCAATGCAATTGAGATCTTTTGAAACTTGTGAATAGGTCAAGATGATGCCATTGAGTCTTTGAATCCATGCTTGAACCCAATTTGCCATTGGCTAGGTGAAAAATCAGAAATTGCCCTTCTGCAGTCAAAACCCTAAAAATGACCATTTTGCCCTTTTGATGATCTGATCAAATTTCTTGATGAGTTATGGTCCAAACTTGATTAAATGGTTCATATGAGCTTATAATGTTGATATGGATCAAAATTTATGAGGTTTGACTGTAAATTGGCCACAATTGACTTTTTCCCCAATACAGTTGATTTTTAGGTCAACTGTCCAATTGATTGGGCAAAAACTTGATTCAAGGCTTGAAACTTGGTATGAGAAATCTTGTAAGTCCAACATGAAGTATGAAAGTCACATTGAGCATTATAAGTCCAAAATTCTTTGTGCAAACCCAAACCCTAGTTTAGGTCAACAATGCAAGGAGATGTCTTGATAAAATGAGAGGGAAAATTTTGGGGTACAACAAGTGCCAAGGGTCATTTTTCATCAAGATGTGTCAAAACATGAAATTTGTTCATCAAGAAACCTAATTTTGCAAATTAGGGTTTAAGATTGAAAAATTTCATAACTTAGAATTTTTCTAAGTTATGAAATTTTCTTATTTTTTCCCAATTTTGCCCAACATTTTCACCATGATGCAATTGGATTCAAACAAAACTTCCAACATTAAAGTTGTAGTCCTCCACAAGATCTACAAATTTTATTCACAAAGTTTTTCCAAAAGATGCTTGTATCTCAAGTTATAATTTTTGGAATAAGGGTCCATGAAACTTTTAACTTAGTGAAATTTTGCCCTAGTTTAGGCAGGATTTTGACCTAACTTCATGGCCATTTTCACCTAGTTCCCCTTGGAATCTAAAAATTAATTTCAAAGATGGATTGTAGATCATGTTACAAGCTTTCCAAAATGTCCAAGAACTCTCCAAAATCATTTATGGTTAGGGAGAATCGAAGGTTTGTATTTGACAAAAAGTCACTTTGATCCATGGCATTTTTCATGTTGCTACAAATTGCAAATTATATCCAGCCTTACCTTTACTTGCTCACAGGTATTTAAACCCTTCCACACTCAAAAATTGAATGCAAACTCAATGGTTTAAGGCATTATTATGATCAATGGAAGTTTACACAAGGGTTTAACCCATTTTTGGCAAAAAGGCAACAATGCTATTTTCATAAAGCACAACTTTATGTCAACTTGTTTCCCTTGAGCCTTGAACCCATCTCTTTGCAGCAAAAAAGCTCCATAAACTTAGGCAAAGGTACAACAATCTTGTGCATGCTTGAAGCTAGCCTGTACAGGCCTGGCTTTTGTCATTTCACACTTTTCTTAAAAGCCAAGTCAAGTTGCAAAAACAAAGAGAACTCTTGTATCTAATAAAACCAACTCGTGTAACCATTCCAAACAACTTTTGCATATCACATTGTGCCAAAAACACGAGCTATCCAGTCCTCAAACACCCTTGAACATCAAAACACCAAAAACTTTCAAAACAAGGCAGCTTCTGAAGTTGCACCTCCATCTCACAAACCACTCGTGCGTTTTGTCCCAAACCTCTTCCAACACACTCCATACAACCAATCTAAGCTCTCCCAACCATTGGCCAGTGACTGTAACTCCATTTACAAGCTTCACCATTTTTAAATTCTGCTTGTGCAGGTTGACTTCTACAGGCTTATTCCAGCAAACTCAAAGCAAACTAAGCATTAGGGAAGGTCAAAGGAAGTTCAAGCAAGCTCCCAAGCATCTCAGGCATCATTGAAAACCTCCACATTGCCATACTCGAGTTCAACTGAAGCAGGTATTTTCCAACTTTTTATCTCTCTATTTAGGAATCATTAGACTTAGGTTTGTGAATAAAAAATGTAGTACTCATTGCCCTTAAACTGTACATATGCATAGATTTCATTTAAGTTAACTGTGTTTAGAGAATTTGATTGATGAACTTTCTGAAAAAGTTTGGTTAGAAATTAGGGCCAGAGAAATTCGCTCTGGTCTTTGAGAGTTAGATTAAGTTCTTTACATGGTTGGAATCGTGTTCAAAAATGCTATAACTTTTGTGTTGTGAGTTTTTGCTTTAGAGCACGTATGCAGGATTTCCAGATTTGTACACAGCGCGCGTTTTTTTGTTCAAAGGTTGAAGACGAAGCTGGATCTGGGTTGCGCATTGGCATTTCCTTGCTTTTGACACCCCCTGACTTGCTTCTCACACCCCCTTGGCCCATTTAATTTATTTTCATATTTTTCCATTTTTTTTAATTTCTGACTTTATTTTATTTTTCTAAACTTTAAAAATTACCAAAAATATTTTATTTTTATTTTCACATTTTATTTTAATATTTTTATTATTTTTTAAACATAGAAATAATTATTAAATAATATATACATTTATTTTCCTAATAAAAAATTTGTAAATACTACAATAAAAATATTTTATTTTATTTTATATTATTTATATACTATAAATAATATTTTTCTAACATATTTTTATTCTTTGACATTTGTATATATTTTTATTTTATTGTACATAAATAAATAATACATAATATATATATATATATATATATATATATATATATATATATATATATACTTTCTTAAAACAAAATTAGGGTTTTCCACCCTTAATAAAAATAATATTTTTTCTTATTTTTGATACATTAAATATTTTATTTTTACATACATAAAAATAATACAAAAAACATTTTTTGCATATTTATAATATATTGCATATTTATTTAATTGTCTATTTAAATATTTGCTTATTTATTATTTGAACAAAGAATTCAATTTGGTTGTAATAATCTTAGGGTTTTAATTTCTTGCAAATAATCCCCTATTCAAAATTGTATCCCCCTCCCCATATCAATGTTGTAATAGCTTAGATTACTTTTACGCATTTATGCTTTCAAATATGCCATGATAGAGATTAGGGTTTGTATGCAATATCCAAAATCCAACAAATAGCTAGGCCTAATACAAGACATAAAAGCATGCAAATTGACAACACAAATCACACATGCACCCCTAGGGTTTCATCCACTTGTTGCCTTTAAAATGGCCATGGTATGCATTTTCAGTATATTGGCAAAACAAAAACAAAACAAAAGATCATAGTCCCTCGATGACGCTATCTTGGTTGCCTATACAAAATGATCTAGTCCCTCAAAAAACTTGCTAAAGATACTTAGCACAATTGCTATCATGGTCAATACGATGACCCGCGCCTGTCCCGTTTAACATCCAAAAACAAGGTTGGTTACCAAATACAATGGTAAAACAACAATTAAAAGGGTTAAAAATGTGTAGGAAAGATCTTTGAGTAGATAGGGTAGATGCTCCTAGTTACTTGAACAAAACTTGCAAACATCCTTGTTATTTTCAAAAACACATCACAACACAATTTCAAAACATTTCCCAATACAAACTTTCAAACATTGAAACATTTTTCAAAAGACAAACACCTTTGTATACATTCAAACAAGAATCATTACAAAGGTTGCCACAACAAAGGCCTCTTTTCAAAACATTTTCAAAACCACATACGAAACACCATTTCAAACAATTGAAAAGCAAAAGCAAGTGATCTAAACAAGTAACTAAGAGCCCATGGAAAACCATGGATGAAAAGGGTGCTAGCACCATCCCTTTTCATAATCTACCCCCTGAACCCAAAAAAACATCTTAAAGGTCTTTCCTGTGTTTTTAACCTTTCCTTTGGATAAAATAAAAAGTCGGTGGCGACTTTTGCTAAACCGAAACATTTGCGAACACAAATGCAAAACCTCAAGTTAGTTCTCCCATCGTATCACAGAACTGGCGACTCTGTTGGGGAGTAAATATAAAAGTGGGGTTACCTTAGGGTTTAGATAACCTTTACATGCTTACCTTGTTTGCTTTGATTACTTTACATTTGGTTCTATTGTTTGGGTTTGAAATCCTCTACCCGGATTTGGGAAACATTCATAGGTAAATAGCAATACATTGTGGAAACTGTGCGGGCTATACCGACATGGTTGAAGCAATAGCTATATTAGTGCGACATATTTGTGGGTACCGGTAGCCTTTGAGTCAATCAAAGAGAATACGGGGCCGCTGAGTGATGTCGTGAAGCACTAATGGACTTTTAGAACCTTTACTTGACCATCTTGGCCTTATTAGGGGCAGGGAGATGACCGGCTTTGGTGCAGTCCGAAGTTGGTAGATACTCGATACTACACTCATTGAGGGTTGTTTTCTTGGAATATTTTGGTCGCCAGTAAAGTGGCTAAACTGAAACAATGAACACAGAAAATAATCCAGTGATATTGAGCTCCTTAGAACCCGGTTACTATTTCTAGGACAGGTTGAGCCAACTAAACTTCAAGAGGGTACTTACCTATGAAACCCCATGCAAGCCTGAAACTAGGATCTTGAGTGATTTGCTTGTACATATACTTGTGCATACATCATGAACATCATAAAGCATCATATGCATCCACTAACCATTTCAAGGGTTTGGATCTTCATCTTTGTTCCTGTTTTGTAGGTTATGGAATCACTTCATAGGAAAACAATCCAGGTCAACCTTGTGAGAATTCCTCCTCTACTCAAGGAGCTTGCTTCCAAGATTCCAGAGAATTCTCCCTTCACTGAAAGACATGGTAGACTTCTCAATTTGTTCAACTCCAACATTGAAGAAGACATGGTGAAAGTTCTCTTCCGGTTCTTTGACGCCCTACACCACTGCTTCACATTTCCTGATTATCAGCTAGTGCCTACTTTGGAGGAATTTTCTCAACTCTTAAGGATTCCTATTCTCCATCAACTACCCTACAACGGTACGGAAAGGGATCCAAAGCCTGAAGATGTTGCTCAAGCCCTACACTTGCAACCATCTGATGTCAAAGGTCATTGGGAAACCATAAGTGGTATCAAGGATTTCTTGGAAAAGTTTCTGTTTGAGAAAGCTCAAGAATGCTGGAATTCTTTGGACTTACAAGCTTTTGAGGAGATTGTAGCTCTTATCATCTATGGATTTGTCTTGTTCCCAAACCCTGACCAACTTATAGATGTGAATGCTGTCAAGATTTTCATGTCCCGAAATCCCGTCCCTACGTTGCTTGGGGATATCCTCCACTCATTTCACACTCGAACAATGAGAAAAAGAGGTGTTCTCATGTGTTGTACTCCTCTTCTAGAAAGTTGGTTTATTTCTCACCTTCCCCAATCAGTCTTGAAGAATGAGCAAGGCTTGAGGTGGTCACAACGGTTGATGACTCTTACACATTCTGATTCTCATTGGTGTTCTTGGTCCAGAGAAAATGTCATCATCATTGATCGTTATGGGGAATTACCTAATGTCCCATAACTTGGCATTAGGGGAGGCATTACCTACAACCCCTGCTTGGCTCTGAGACAATTTGGATATGCCCGAAGGGATGGCCTTCATGACATGCTGATTCTAGATTTGGTTTTTGACTTCGACAACGACGCTCAAGGACTTCGACAAAGGTTTATCCGAGCTTGGAGGATGCCCAACAAGGTAGACATTAAGACACTGGGACACAAGAATTACATCCCCCTTGAGCCTTACCTCAAGTGGGTATGAACCCGCGCCCAGAGTCTTATGATGCCTTACCCCTACATTCTCCCTGTGATCAAAGAGCCTGTTATGGAAGGAGAGGTTCCATACACCCTCCTACATCCTGACATGCCAACATCACTTGAAGATTTGCAAAAGAGTTGGATACAGCTCAAGGAAGAACAGAACACTTTTGAAGCCAGCTTCTACGCCAGTGAGAAGAAGGTTTTGGAACTTACTCATCAACTCAATGAAGAGCAGACTCTCAACACCTACATCGCACTGAAGAGGATGCACAACGTCTTTTTACCTTAGAATTTTGTATTATTTTGCCCATGGGGCATTTATGTACTGACAAATTCTATCTTATTAATATGACGTGTATTCTTTTTGTTTATAACAAAGTTGAATTTCTGAATCCTTGAATGCATTACATGAATACATTTCATTCATCATATGCATAAACTGGTCTTCACACCAGGTTTCCTTATCTCTCTGCTGTTTATTTCAGCAAGATGGATATAGAGCAGACGGTCAAAGACCTACAAGCGCAGAATTCACAGTTCCAACAACTACTCATGACCTTGGCAAAGGGTCAGGAGGATCTTAAAGCACTGCTGGAAAAGGAAAAGGAAAATGAGAAAAAGAAAAAGAAAAGAGTTGGTGTGGCTACTATGGGAAGAAGATTTGAGAACCAAGCTAGAAGGGTCCTGGATTTCCCCTCAACATCTGATGAAGGGGTAGGAAAGGGAAAGGGAGCTACAGTGCCCTCCGAGTCTGAGGAAGAAGAAGAAGAAGAGGATGAAGACTACTCTGAGCAGCAGTACCCTCCTGCAGACGACAAGTACAAGAATCTGGAAGAGCGTCTGGCAGCTATGGAGGTGCAAAGAGTGCTTGGGCTGGATTTCGAGGAGCTAGGGTTGGTGGCTAGGATTGTGATTCCCCCTAAATTCAAGGTGCCTACATTTGCTAAATACGACGGCTTGTCTTGTCCAAAGATGCACCTACGGTCTTACGTCAGAAAGATCCAACCTCATTCTTCTGATAAGGATCTGTGGGTTCATTTCTTCCAGGATAGTCTTTCGGGGACGCAATTAGATTGTTTCTACAGACAATATCAATATAATGCGGACTTAGCACCTACTCGTACTCAATTACAGAGTATGGGTATGGTCTCTAATGAAGGCTTTAAAGAGTATGCCCAGAAATGGAGGGACTTGGCTGGAAGGGTGAAGCCACCATTGTCTGAAAGAGAGCTTATGGATATGTTTTTGGGGACCCTGTCAAGTCCATTCTTTAATCACTTGATCAGAAGTTCTTCTGCGGGGTTCACCGAGTTAATTCTGACTGGTGAAAGAGTTGAAGCTGGAATCAAGAGCGGTAAAATTCAAAAGGATGCATCTGCTTTCGCTGCTATCAAGAAGACCTTTCCAGCCAAGAAAGAAGTCTCAGTTGTTTACTCCCAAAGAGGTCATGGAAGAGTGGAGCGCCGGCCAGCGGTGGGGGTCATAATGATTCAGAAATCCGCATCGGATCATCCTAGAAACAGTCAACCAAGGAATGATCAACCCAGAACCAACCAGCAAAGGGTGGAGAGACCATAACGGTAATATACCCAGATAAACATGACACCTGCTCAGGCTCTCCCTCATCCATTGAAGTTAAACCTTGCAAGTTTAAGGGATGCCCCTAAAAACCCTAACACTTCGTCACCACACTACCATCCCAATGCTAAGTGTGCTTATCATTCGGACAGACTGGGGCACGACACCAACAATTGTTGGGCCCTTAGGAATAAGATTCAGGATTTAATAGATGCCAAGGAAGTGGAATTCGACGCCCCCGAGAAGCCGAATGTGATCTCTGCCCCAATGCCAAAGCACGGCCACAACGCCCATGCTATTGAAGAGAATCTTTATGTTGCTACTATTGATGACTTAATGAATCCATTACTAATAATCAAGATGAATCTGTTGAAAGCCGGGATTTTCCCGGGCTGTGAAAAAGATTGCTACCTTTGTTCGTCCTTACAATCCGACTGTCTGTTGTTGAAGTTAGGCATCCAACGCCTAATGGATAATCAAGAAATCCTCTTTGAGAAAACTCCTGTTACTCCAACTCCTATCAAAGATGTTGCTATAATTACCATTTCCGCCAATCTTTCCAAGGTCTCCAAAAGACCTGTTAAGATTACATCCGATCCAAAGATTGTATCTCTGAAGATAACTATGTCGGGGCCTATCCCATACAAGTCCAACAAAACAATACCGTGGAATTATGGAGGAGAGATCTTCTACCACGGTGTTAAGCATATTGAATCATTTGAAGAAAGTTTCGATGAAGAGACTCCTGACATAGGAAATATTGCTGGGACGAGTAAAATCACCCGCAGCGGAAGAATTTTCTCTCCGGAGATTGCTCCTCCAAGAGCAATCTTCAGACCGTCAAGTGCTCCTAAGGTTACTCCTGTGCCGGTCAACATATCCGTGTGAACTCCAGTGATTGAAGAAATTGTTACTCCCGTAGTTGTACCCTCTGTTGTTGTTGCTGATAAAGGTAAGGGGATCCAAGAAGCGCCCGTCAGGACGAGGGCTCAGCCTTTGGTCATCCCCGAGACCACTCAAAAATAAATGGAGGAGATTTTAAAAATAATTAAGAAAAGCAACTATGATGTCGTAAAACAACTGGGCAAACCCCTTCAAAAATCTCTATGTTGGCCCTGTTGCTCTATACCGAAGCTCATGCCAAAGCTTTGATTAAATTCTTGAAGACGGCCCATGTGCCTCAGGAAACCTCCACGGACCAGTTCCAAGAGTGTGTAGCCAGCCTAACAGCCGACAATGGTCTTGGCTTCTCCGATGCCGATTTAACATCTAAGGGGAGAAAGCATAATGACGCGATGCATGTCTCGGTAGAATGCAGAGGGACTATTTTAGCTCATGTTCTGGTTGATACCGGGTCGTCTTTAAATGTCTTGCCAAAGAAAGCATTGGACAGATTGGACTGTGAAGGTTTAAATTTGAAGCCCAACAACATCATCGTCAGAGCCTTTGATGGTTCTAAGCGGATGGTCCATGGGGAGGTAGACATCCCGATTAAGGTGGGAATGGAAACTTTCAAATCTACATATTATGTGATGGACATCCATCCCTCCTATTCTTGCTTATTGGGAAGACCCTGGATCCACAATGCTGGGGCAGTCACTTCTTCTTTGCACCAAATGCTCAAGTACCCAGTCCAGGGGGAAATTGTGACAGTTCACGGTGAAGAGGAATACATGATAAGCCATCTTAATTATTTCCGCTACGTGGAATTGGATGGTGAATTCATCGAGACCCCCTTTCAGCACTTTGAAGAAGTTTCTCCTGAAGTTGCGGCAACCAAGACAGTGACTTCTGTACCCATCATTACCAAACCTGTGTCCCGGATGTCATCCCTTAAAGATGCGAAGGATGTGATTGAGGAAGGAGGAAGCACAGTATGGGGTCAACTGCCAGATTTTCCTTATAAGACAGATAAATTCGAATTGGGTTTCACTGCTTCTGCTCAAAAGGCTATGCGCCGCTCCCGGGCTGGAGGGCCACCATTGAAGATCACCCATCATGGAGTTCATGCTTTGGAGGATGGTGAAGATGAGAGCAACTTTGAAGATTGGATTTTCCCGACCGTTGAAGGAGGACTATGAAATTGGGAGGCAAAGGATTTTGTTCCCATTACTTTCATCAATCAGTAATTTATCTTTCGAACATTTTCTGTTGGGTTGTAATAATTCCTAAATAATTCGTACACTTTTAACCTTGTGCCTTACCAGAGGTACATAGGTCCATTTGTAAGAGTTTGATTTTCCATCTTCATATGCCATTTTAATGAATCATGGGCGTTTTCATATATAAACTTTTGTGTTCATTGTCTTTCTTTTTACATTTTATTTATTTAAAGGTGGCTATCCCTTACACACATCCACACTCACAAAATGCAGGTACCCATCCACCCCAGATTCCATGGGTAACAATTCTGCTATGGCCTTCAGTGACTCCGAAGATCTGGTCAATCATGCTGAATACGAAGGTGATGAAGACTGTGAAGTGCCTAGAGAGTTGGCTAGACTGCTACAACAGGAAGAAAGGGCTATTCTACCACATGAGGAGTTGTTAGAGACAATCAACTTGGGAACTGAGGAAGACAGAAAAGAAATTAAAGTGGGTGCCAACCTAGAGCCAAGTGTCAAGGAGCGTCTAGTTTAGCTGTTGAATGAATATGTTGAGATCTTCGCCTGGTCCTACGAAGACATGTCGGGACTTGATACAGATATCGTGGTTCACCGTCTCCCTACAAGAGAAGACTGTCCACCAATTAAACAGAAAGTTCGCCGCATGAGGCCCGACATGTCTGAAAAGATCAAAGCCGAAGTGATGAAGTAGTTCAATGCTGGATTTTTGGTTGTTACTTCCTATCCACAATGGGTTGCTAACATTGTGCCTGTGCCTAAAAAGGACAGAAAAGTGAGAATGTGCGTGGATTACAGAGACTTAAACAGGGCTAGCCCTAAAGATGACTTTCCACTACCGCACATTGACATCTTGGTTGATAATACAGCTCATCATAAGGTATTTTCTTTCATGGATGGATTTTCAGGGTACAACCAGATCAAAATGGCCCCTGAAGACATGGAGAAAACTACTTTTGTTACACAGTGGGGTACCTTCTGCTATAAAGTGATGCCATTCGGACTGAAGAATTCCGGGGCAACCTATCAACGCGCCATGGTGGCTTTGTTTCATGATATGATACATCATGAGATAGAGGTTTATGTAGATGACATGATAGCCCATTCACAAACTGAAAAAGAACACCTCGACCATCTGCAAAAGTTGTTTGCAGATTGAAAGAGTAAAAGCTTAGACTGAACCCTAACAAGTGCACTTTCAGAGTCAGGTCCGGTAAACTCTTGGGATTCATTGTCAGTAACAAAGGCATCGAGGTTGATCCTTCCAAAGTCAAAGCTATACAAGAAATGCCAGCCCCTCGTACTGAAAAGGAGGTCAGAGGTTTCTTGGGACGCCTAAACTATATTGCAAGGTTCATTTCTCACCTAACATCTACCTGTGAACCAATCTTTAAGATGTTGAAGAAAGATCAGGTGGTTCATTGGAATGATGACTGTCAAGTTGCTTTCGATAAAATCAAGGAGTATTTACTAGAACCTCCTATCTTGATGCCACCCGTCGAAGGAAGACCACTAATCATGTACCTGACTGTTTTGGATAATTCAATGGGGTGCGTATTGGGCCAACATGACGAGTCTGGCCGAAAAGAGCATGCCATTTATTACCTTAGCAAAAAGTTTACCGACTGTGAGACCCGCTACTCACTGCTCGAGAAAACTTGCTGCGTTTTGGTATGGGCTGCTCGCCGGCTAAGGCAGTATATGTTGACTCATACCACTCTACTGATTTCTAAGATGGATCCGATCAAGTACATCTTCGAGAAGCCTACTTTATCTGGAAGAATAGCTAGATGGCAGATGATCCTGACTGAGTATGATATCCAGTACACGACCCAAAAAGCTATAAAGGGGAGTGTGCTAGCTGACCATCTAGCTCATCAAGCTGTCGAAGATTACCAATCCGTGAAGTTTGACTTCCCCGACGAGGATATTATGACATTGGACAACATTGAAGATAACGGACCGTATGATGGACCTGGACAAGGATCCCGATGGACTTTGTACTTTGATGGTGCCTCCAATGCACTTGGGAACGGTATCGGTGTTGTGCTCATCTCTCCGCAAGGTTTCGATACACCTTTCACCGCCAGACTCTGCTTCAGCTGCACCAACAACATGGCCGAGTATGAAGCTTCTATCTTTGGTCTCAAGGATGCAATTGACTTAGGAATCAAATCTTTGATTATATTTGGGGACTCAGCTTTGGTTATCAGTGAAATCAAAGGAGAGTGGGATACTAAACATCCAAACCTCATCCCTTACAAAGAACATGTCCTGACATTGTTACCACATTTCGAGCAGATCACCTTCTAGCACTTCCTGCGAGAAGAGAATCAGCTAGCAAATGCGCTAGCTACAATGTCATCCATGTTTGAACTTAACTGGGATAATGAGGCTCCTCAAATCACCATTTAAAGAATGGACGAACCTGCACATTTTCACGAGATTAATACCGAAGAAGTAGTGGACCGGCCTTGGTTTCATGACGTCAAAAGGTATCTCAAAGCACAAGAATACCCTGAAGGAGCTTCAGTCAATGACACAAAGTTCTTAAGGAGGTTCGTAGCTAAGTTCTTCCTAAGCAATGGTATCCTATACAAGCGCAATCATGATTGCATTCAGCTCCGTTGTGTGGACAAGGTTGAAGCTGAGAAGATCATGGCTGAACTGCACAATGGTACTTTTGGCACCCACTCAAGCGGACATACGATGGCTAAGAAGTTCTACGAGAAGGCCACTACTGGTCTACCATGGAAGCTAATTGTCATCAACATTCTCGTACTTGTCACAAATGTCAAATCTATGCTGACAAGGTACATATTCCTTCAGTTCCTCTCAATGTCCTAACAGCTCCTTGGCCATTCGCTATGTGGGGAATCGACATGATTGGAGAGATCAAGCCTACAACATCCAATGGACACCGCTTCATCTTGGTAGCCATTGATTACTTTACCAAGTAGGTTGAAGCAGCTTCCTTCGCCTCCGTTACAAAGAATGTGGTTGCCCGCTTCATCAAGCAGAACCTCATTTGCGGGTACGGCATCCCTGACAGAATCATCACTGATAACGGTACAAATTTGAACAATACCATGATTACTGCCTTGTGCGAGCAGTTCCAAATTCAACATCATAATTCATCTCCCTGTCGGCCTAAGATGAACGGTGCTGTCGAAGCTGCGAACAAAAACATCAAGAAGATCATTCAAAAAATGACAGTCACCTACAAAGACTGGCATGAGATGTTACTGTTTGCTCTGCACGGGTATCGTACCACGACACGTACATCAACTGGGGCAACACCCTTTTCTTTGGTATATGGCATGGAAGCTGTTTTACCTATCGAGGTTCAGATTCCCTCCTTGAGAATCATGAAAGATGTTGGTTTGAGTGAAGACGATTGGGTTCAGACCCGGCTTGATCAACTTAACTTGATTGACGGAAAGCGACTTACTGCTGTTTGCCATGGTCAGGCATATCAGAAACGTATGATCAAGGCCTTCAACAAGAAAGTCAGGCGCCAGGTATATCAAGTCGGGGACCTTGTAATCAAGTGGATCATCTTGCCGCAAAGTGATCCCAGGGGCAAATGGACTCCTACTTACGAAGGACCATTTGTGATCAAAAACATCTTTTCTGGTGGGGCAATGATCCTGACCACCATGGACGGCGAGGACCTGTCGCGCCCTGCGAACACAGACATAGTCAAAAGAAACTACGCATAAACGACCCGACAAGTTGAAAACCCGAAAGGGCGACTTGGGCAAAAATGGGCATCCCGGTGAATCGAAAACCCGAAAGGGCGGTTCAGGCAAAAATTAGGGATAAACAAAAAATCTGTACACCCGGCAAGTTGAAAACCCGAAAGGGCGAATTGGGCAAAAAAGGGTTTCCCGGTGGATCGAAAACCCGAAAGGGAGGTCCAGGCAAAAGTTAGGGAATTAAAGCGTATGACTATGTCTCGTCGGATCACTTTAAGGACAATCTCTTCACACACAAGCTACGGGCTTCTGATCAACTCAATCATCATCGGACAAAGCAACGAACGGACAAGATGTCCAGAGTTACAAAGACTATAGCAGAATGGGAACCCCATGGAATTTTTACACATAGCCATCTTTCTTTGTATAAATGTTTCTCATTTTATGACAACATTCTCTTACTAGGATGTCTGTCTCCTTTGTACAAAATACTTACACAAAGTTAATACAAAGATACTTCAAAGTGCAGAAAATTATTTGCCTTTTCTTTCTTTTTTACACTTGTGTTTTATTTAAAAACGTCCAATGATTTATTAAATGAGCATATGCATTTGAGTATAATCACTACTTACAAATAAACAAAATACGAAAGAATAGTTACTGACAGGTTGAATGTATAGGAAAATGTCTTTAGGCTATTCCAAGAGAAATCCCCTGCAGTACATCATCTAGATCCCCAGCGGAGTTAAAACATTGAAATGCATATCCCCAGCGGAGTTAAATTTCAAAATCCCCATCAGAGTTAAATTTTCAAACTCCCAATCCCCAGTGGAGCAAAACTTTGAATTACAGATCCTCAGTGAAGATGAAACTTTCCTCCCCAACAGAGTCAAATCTTCAATCTCTAAACCCCAGTAGAAACCATCCAGTTTCCTCCGAATTCCTCGGAGAGTCGCTTTAAAACCAGATAATTCCCCAGAGATTCATCTTAAAACCATCTTCCCGAGTGGAGTCAAACTATCAATCCGCAACGGAAACCATTCGGCGTCTCCAGATTCTCCAGCAAGTAACCAGATAACAATTAACTTTTGTCTTGTCCCCAACCTAGGATAAGTCCCCAGTAGATTGGCATACAACCCAAGCTCCTGTTCTCTCCAGCAGTATAGCTACTCCCCACAGAGCTTTTACTCCCCAACAAAATGAAGATTCTCATTCTTAATTTCCCAGTGAAATTTCCAGAGTCTTCATTGCTACCCAACATGAATTCATCAGAATCTTTTAATTCCCCTAGCTGATTGAAGATTCTCATTTCTCCGCAGAAGCCATTAGAGTCTTCCTTATTCTCCAGCAGATCAAGGTTTTCCTTTGTGTGATTCTCGGTAGAGATCTCCAGAGTTTTCCTTATTCCCCAGTCGAGTAAGGACTCTCATCGTATAATCCCCACGGAAGTTGTCAAAGTTTTGATAATCTCTACGAGTTACCAAGGATTCTCTATCCCCGAGCAGTTGTTAAGGATTCTCTATCCCCAAGAAGTTGTCAAGGATTCTCTATCCCCAAGCAGTCAGCAAGGATTTCTCATCTTCAGCAGTCAAAGATTTTGAATCTCCAGCAGTGGTCAAGGATTTATTTTCCCTGACAGCAGTCAAAGATTTTATTATATCCAGCTATCAAGGATTCATTTTCCTCAGCAAGACAACTAATCAGCTTACATGCGCATGCATTACATTCATATGTCATGAACATTGATAAAACACATATATTGCATCATACATTTCATGCAACATAACTTTGTGTTTCAGCTAAAATTTTACCCTTTTCAGGATAAGATTAACATGCTACCAGTATACAATCTGAAAATAGCCTAGAGATGCTCCAAACACGGATGCTAATCTATTGCTTATTCAAATTCAAGGATCATGAAAACAGTTTACGGATGCTCCAGACATGGATGCTAATCTATCGCTTATTCAGATTCAGCTCAGAAAACAGCCTAGAGATGCTCCAGACACAGATGCTAATCTATTGCTTATTCTAAATTCAAGGATCATGAAAACAGTTTACGGATGCTCCAGACATGGATGCTAATCTACCGCTTGTTCAGATTCAGCTCAGAAAACATCCCAGGGATGCTCCAAACACGGACGCTAATCTATTGCTTATTCAAATTCAAGGATCATGAAAATAGTTTACGGATGCTCCAGACATGGATGCTAATCTATCGCTTGTTCAGATTCAGCTCAGAAAACAGCCTAGGGATGCTCCAGACACGGATGCTAATCTATTTCTTATTCAAATTCAAGGATCATGAAAACAGTTTATGGATGCTCCAGACATGGATGCTAATCTATCGCTTGTTCAGATTCAACTCAGAAAACATCCTAGAGATGCTCCAGACACGGATGCTAATCTATTGCTTATTCTAAATTCAAGGATCATGAAAATAGTTTACGAATGCTCCAGACATGGATGCTAATCTATCGCTTGTTCAGATTCAGCTCAGAAAACAGCCCAGGGATGCTCCAGACACGGATGCTAATCTATTGCTTATTCAAATTCAAGGATCATGAAAACAGTTTACGGATGCTCTAGACATGGATGTTAATCTATCGCTTGTTCAGATTCAGCTCAGAAAACAGCCCAGGGATGCTCCAGACACAGATGCTAATCTATTGCTTATTCAAATTCAAGGATCATGAAAACAGTTTACGGATGCTCCAGACATGGATGCTAATCTATCGCTTGTTCAGATTCAGCTCATAAAATATCCTAGGGATGCTCCAGACACGGATTCTAATCTATTGCTTATTCAAATTCAAGGATCATGAAAACAGTTTACGGATGCTCCAGACATGGATGCTAATCTACCGCTTGTTCAGATTCAGCTCAGAAAACAGCCTAGGGATGCTCCAGACACGAATGCTAATCTATTGCTTCTACAAATTCAAGGCTCAGAAAATAGTTTATAGATGCTCCAAACACGAATGCTATTTTATTGCTTATTCGGATCCCCAGCTCAGAGATGCTCCAGACACGGATACCATTCTGACGCTCACCCATAACTTACAATTCAACAAACATTCTTGGATGGCAGCTTTAAGCCCATCTCTGACAAGATTCTATCACACCTCCAAATGGCATCTTTAAGCCCATTCCCTCAACTATACTCTGACGAGTGCAAACTTACGGGCACTCTAGTGTCCAATCCTCTTTTACCTTCGAGTCACGAAAGGCAAACTCGCCAATCTAACTCTTCAGGTTCAAGAAGATTTAACAGGGGCAGTTGTTGTACCCCAAAATTTTCCCTCTCATTTTATCAAGATTTCCCCTCACAAGACTCTTTGAACTCAAGACCAAGCTAGGGTTTGCTCTGCTCAAGATATCTCATTGAACTGATGACCTGAAATTAGGGTTTGAGTTAGCACAGAGATTTTTGGACTTCCAATGCTCAAAGTGACTTTCATACTTCATGTTGGACTTATAAGATTGCCCATACCAAGTTTCAAGCTTTGAATCAAATTTTTGCCCAGTTAATTGGACAGTTGACCTAGAAATCAATTGTATTGGGGAAAAGTCAACTGTGACCAATTTACAGTCAAAAATCACAATTTTTGATCCACATCAACATTATAGACTCATATGGACCATCTGATCAAGTTTGGACCACAACTCCTCAAGAAATTTGATCAGATCATCAAAAGGGCAAAATGGTCATTTTTAGGGTTTTGACTGCAGAAGGGCAATTTCTGATTTTTCACCTAGCCAATGGAAAATTGGGTTCAGGCATGGATTCAAGGACTCAATGGCATTATCTTGACCTAATCACAAGGTTCAAGAGATCTCAAAAGCATTGGATTGACAGATGAAATTTCCAATCAACTGATCAAAAATCAACTGTACACTGAAAAGTCAAACTTTGACTTTTTAGTCAAAATCAAGTGCCAAGGGTAATTTTTCATCAAGATGTGTCAAAACATGAAACTTGTTCATCAAGAAACCTAATTTTGCAAATTAGGGTTTAAGATTGAAAATTTTCATAACTTAGAATTTTTCTAAGTTATGAAATTCTTATTTTTTCCCAACTTTGCCCAACATTTTCACCATGATGCAATTGGATTCAAACAAAACTTCTAACATGAAAGTTGTAGTCCTCCATAAGATATACAACTTTTATTCACAAAGTTTTCCCAAAAGATGCATGTATGTCAAGTTATGAGTTTTGGAATAAGGGTCCATGAAACTTTTAACTTAGTGAAATTTTGCCCTAGTTTAGGCAGGATTTTGACCTATCTTCATGGCCATTTTTCACCTAGTTCCCATTGGATTATCAAAATTCATTTCAAATATGGATTGTAGAACATGTTACAAGCTTTCCAAAATGTCCAAGAAATCTCCAAAATCATTTATAGTTAGGGAGAATCGAAAGTCTGAATTTGGCAAAAAGTCAATTTGATCCATGGCATCTTTCATGTTGCTTCAAATTGCAAATTCTATCCAGCCTTACTTGTACTTGCTCACAGGTCTTTAAACCCTTCCACACTCAAAAATTGAATGCAAACTCAATGGTTTAAGGCATTATTCTGATCAATGGAAGTTTACACAAGGGTTTAATCCATTTTTGGCAAAAAGGCAACAATGTTATTTTCATAAAGCACAACTTTATGTCAACTTGTTCCCCTTGAGCCTTGAGCCCATCTCTTTGGAGCAAACAAGCTCCATAAACTTAGGAAAAGGTACAACAATCTTGTGCATGCTTGAAGCTAGCATGTACAGGCCTGCCTTTTGTCATTTCACACTTTTCTTAAAAGCCAAGTCAACTTGCAAAAACAAAGAGAACTCTTGTATCTGATAAAACCAACTCTTGTAACCATTCCAAACAACTTTTGCATATCACATTGAGCCAAAAACACGATCTATCCAGTCCTCAAACACCCTTGAACATCAAAACACCAAAAACTTGCAAAACAGGGCAGCTTCTGCAGTTGCACCTCCATCTCACAAACTACTTGTGCATTTTGTCCCAAACCTCTTCCAACACACTCCATACAACCCATCTAAGCTCTCCCAACCATTGGCCAGTGACTGTAACTCCATTTACAAGCTTCACCATTTTTAAATTCTGCTTGTGCAGGTTGACTTCTACAGGCTTATTTCAGCAAACTCAAAGCAAACTAAGCATTGGGGAAGGTTAAAGGAAGTTCAAGCAAGCTCCCAAGCATCTCAGGCCTCATTGAAAACCTCCACATTTCCATACTCGAGTTCAACTGAAGCAGGTATTTTCCAACTTTCTATCTCTCTATTTAGGAATCATTAGGCTTAGGTTTGTGAATAAAAAATGTAGTACTCATTACCCTTAAGCTGTACATATGCATAGATTTCATTTAAGTTAATTGTGTTGAGAGAATTTGATTGATGAACTTTCTGAAAAAGTTAGGTTAGAAATTAGGGCCAGAGAAATTCTCTCTGGTGTTTGAGAGTTAGATTAAGTTCTTTACATGGTTAGAATCGTGTTGAAAAATGTTATAACTTTTGTGTTGTGAGTTTTTGCTTTAGAGCACGTATGCAGGATTTCCATATTTGTACACAGCGCGCGTTTTTTTTGTTCAAAGGTTGAAGACGAAGCTGGATCTGGGTTGAGCCTTGGCATTTCCTTGCTTTTGACACCCCCTGACTTGCTTCTCACACCCCCTTGGCCCATTTAATTTATTTTCATATTTTTCCATTTCTTTTTTTAATTTCTGACTTTATTTTATTTTTCTAAACTTTAAAAATTACCAAAAATATTTTATTTAATTTTCACATTTTATTTTATTATTTTTATTATTTTTGGACATAGAAATAATTATTAAATAATATATACATTTATTTTCCTAATAAAAAATTTGTAAATACTACAATAAAAATATTTTATTTTATTTTTTATTATTTATATACTATAAATAATATTTTTCTAACATATTTTTATTCTTTGACATTTGTATATATTTTTATTTTATTGTACATAAATAAATAATACATAATATATATATACTTTCTTAAAACAAAATTAGGGTTTTCCACCCTTAATAAAAATAATATTTTTCTTATTTTTGATATATTAAATATTTTATTTTTACATACATAAAAATAATACAAAAAACATTTTTTGCATATTTATAATATATTTCATATTTATTTAATTGTCCATTTAAATATTTGCTTATTTATTATTTGAACAAAGAATTCAATTTGGTTGTAATAATCTTAGGGATTTAATTTCTTGCAAATAATCCCCTATTCAAAATTGTATCCCCCTCCCCATATCAATGTTGTAATAGCTTAGATTACTTTTACACATTTATGCTTTCAAATATGCCATGATAGAGATTCGGGTTTGTATGCAATATCCAAAATCAAACAAATAGCTAGACCTAATACAAGACATAAAAGCATGCAAATTGACAACACAATGCACACATGCACCCCTAGGGTTTCATCTACTTGTTGCCTTTAAAATGGCCATGGTATGCATGTTCAATATCTTGGCAAAACAAAAACAAAACAAAAGATCATAGTCCCTCGATGACGCTATCTTGGTTGCCTATACAAAATGATCTAGACCCTCAAAAAACTTGCTAAAGATACTTAGCACAATTGCTATCATGGTCAATACGATGACCCGCGCATGTCCCGTTTAACATCCAAAAACAAGGTTGTTTACCAAATACAATGGTAAAACAACAATGTAAAAGGGTTAAAAATGTGTAGGAAAGATCTTTGAGTAGATAGGGTAGATGCTCCTAGTTACTTGAACAAAACTTGCAAACATCCTTGCTATTTTCAAAAACACATCACAACACAATTTCAAAACATTTCCCAAAACAAACTTTCAAACATTGAAACATTTTTCAAAAGACAAACACCTTTGTATACATTGAAACAAGAATCATTACAAAGGTTTCCACAACAAAGGCCTCTTTTCAAAACATTTTCAAAACCACATACAAAGCACCATTTCAAACAATTGAAAAGCAAAAGCAAGTGATCTAAACAAGTAACTAAGAGCCCATGGAAAACTATGGATGAAAAGGGTGATAGCACCTTCCCTTTTCATAATCTACCCCCGAACCCAAGAAAACATCTCAAAGGTCTTTCCTGTGCTTTTTGACCTTTCCTTTGGATAAAATAAAAAGTCGGTGGCGACTCTTGCTAAACCGAAACATTTGCAAACACAAACGCAAACCTCAAGTCAGTTCTCCCACCGTATCACAGGTACTACCTATACCAACAAGATGCATCTTCTTTTTGGTAGCCCGTTCCATAAGAACTCCATAGTTAAGAGTGCTTGACTTGGAGTAGTATTGGGATGGGTGACCTTCTGGGAAGTTTCTCGGAAAGCGTGTGAGTGTGGACAAATCATGTTGAAAAGACCCGTGTTGGTTTGTGGGGTCAGTCAGTAATCCTGAAAGTAACCTGGGGCGTTACAAATGGTATTAGAGCCATACCTCTCCCAGTACGATGTGGTTCGAGGTTGAACCGTGCGAAAGCTGGTGGGTATGTAACACCCTAATTCTACTCGACAATTAATATAAAAATCAGAGTTACAAAATTCCAACAACCAAATCAGGATGTTACACATTCAGCTTTAAACAACGGTATTCATTACAAATACATAACACATTAAACTGGAATTAACCAATAGCAACATAATTTAATCTTTTAAAAACCAGCAACTTTCATTACTACGCAGCGGAGTCAAATATTCAACTTAAAAGAATATATCATATTTATCCAACTGAAATAACTTCAAATAACAAGCATTTAACGAACAACAACTTAAGGTTTAATCAACTGAAACAATAACGACAATAAAATAGCAAGCGTTCATCCCCCCAAGTGTTATGTATCTGAGTAATGACACCGACTTGAACTATTGAAGGTAAACCGCCTTCACTCTGGATTACCTGCACGTTACCAACATCGGGGTAACATTCAAACATAAGGGGTGAGATATCGAATAATATAATCAGATGTATGATAAATATTACATTAGAATTAGTCTATGCAAATTCACCACTCCTCCATTCATAAACCATAGAAATCACAACTAATTATAATGATTAACTCATCAACACAACAACTCAAATATGAAACCTGGAATGTGACACATTACTATGCACATGCATGTGGGACCAATGGAGCAGAACTCCCAACTTAATAATCTGCCAATAAATAGAGGCATCAACAAGGCATAAGCCTTCAACTTAATATTTTCCAATCCAGGCCAACTTAACGAGCATCAGCTTCAACTTGATATGCGATGTATGCGACAACATGATTAAAGACAACATCAACAACAACAACATAACAACATTGGCATAAGCCTACAACTTAATAATTGCCAATCAATAGAGGCAACACAACCAAAATTCATCACCTGCAACTTCAACAATTAATAACAACAACACAACTTACACATGCCGATAATATTATTAACATGTTCGTACTAAGGTACTTCCACTAAATTATTCTGTCAAAAGCCTCATCAATAGTTTTCTGCTAACTTAGTGAAACTATTATTTTCCTGCTACTTAAGTTATCTATTCTTCTAATATATTTTGGGTACTAATACTATTGTTATTTACTGCTAGTTCTACAACTAGAACTATACTAGTTATTAATTCTGCAATTTACTAATTATCCTTGCTAAATATCCATTGCTATTACTTTCAGAATTCACTACTACCAGCAATTTTCATTAAACTGTTTACTAATTACTAATTTTCTGCTAGCATTTACTACTTTGTTACTCATTATTACTACATATTATACTTATGCTAATTCACCAATTTATCACTTCCGTTGTTAATAAATAACCTCTACTGTTATTCATCCTTTTTCTAAGCCTGCTACATACATTCCTCAATAACATGCTAAGGTAACAGACACGCACAGGAAAACACATGAACAATTAAAGAAATTATGGTCGTTGGGTTCATGTCCCTCGGCATGCAAACAGTGCCCCTTGACACAGAACATAGTATCATTCGGCACCCTTCATCAATATATGTATGTCGCTCGGCACACGTCCAATTCTAGTTGCAGTTCTGCAACTTCGTCCTATTTTCCTGTGATCATTAATTCCTTCTCTGTCTATAATCTCAGGCCAACACAACAATTATACCCTCATCAATATATGCAATTTTCCAACATTCAATTCATCGATTGAATCACTACAACGTTAGCACAATAATTACCGATCCTAAACATCAATTCATTCATATAACAATCAGATACAGTAAAAATTTTACACAACCCAATTTCCACATAAAATACATCATAAACCCAATTATAGAGTCAGAACCCCACCCTTACCTTGGATTGAAGGTTGCTCTACAATTTTTCGATCGAATCCCGCTTTTGCCTCTTTTCTTCTTTGCTCTGCAACTTCTACGTCATTTCTCTCTTCCAACCCTTATTCCTCTTCTTCTTGACAAAAACCTATTTTTCTATTATTACTAAACTTAATAATAATAGTATTATTAATATTGGGCTCAATTAGCACACCCCCACTTTACTACATACCACCATATAAAATAGGCTCACGCGAATATTCTATTAATTCCAACATTATTATTATTATTATTATTATTATTATTATTATTATTATTATTATTATTATTATTATTATTAATCAACTAATTAATTAATTAATAATAATCTAAAAAATAATACCAACAATCCTCAATATTTCAAAACTTCAACAAATAACTTGGAAATAATTTAATTAAATAACTAATTAAATAAACGGGCGTTACAACTCCCCCCCACTTAGAATTTTTTCATTCTCGAAAATTTACCTTATACGAATAACTCAGGATAGGAGTCCCGCATCTTGCATTCCAACTCCCAAGTCATGCTTTCTCTGGCAGCTCCTAACCAAACTAATTTCACCAAAGCAATCTCCTTGCCTCTCAGAGTCTTCATTTCACGATCCACGATTCGCACAATCATAGTCTCCGCAGTAAGATTATCACGTACTTTCACATCATCCATATGAATCACATGAGATGGATCTGAAATATACTTTCGGAGTTGTGACACATGAAACACATCATGAAAATTTGAAAGATTAGGCGGTAAAGCCACTCTATAAGCAACATTTCCAACTCTTTCTGAAATCTGATACGGACCAATAAAACGAGAAGTGAGCTTCTTAGACTTCAACGCTCGCCCAACACCCGTCACAGGTGTAACTCTCAGAAACACATGGCCACCTGCTTGAAATTCTAAATCTTTCTTTCGCTTGTCATGATAACTCTTTTGTCTACTTTGGGAAGCTTTCATCTTTTCTCGAATTAACTTTACCTTCTCAGTAGTTTCTCGAACAAGTTCAGGTCTAAGTACTACGCTTTCTCCAGATTCATGCCAACATAAAGGATTTCTACATCTCCGACCATACAACACTTCAAAAGGTGCCATTCTAATACTAGAATAGTAACTGTTATTATAAGTGAACTCTATTAATGGAAGATAAGTATCCCACGAACCTCCTTACTCAAGAACACATGCTCTTAACAAATCTTCTAACGACTGAACAGTCCTTTCAGTTTGACCATTCATCTGAGGATGATACGCCGTACTCAACCTCAACTTAGAACCCAATGCCTCTTGGAAATTCTTCCAAAAATCAGAAGAAAACCTCGAATCTCTAGCCGACACAATACACAAAGGAACACCATGCAGCTTTACAATTACACTAGTGTAAATCTCTACCAACTTTGATACTGGAAAACCGATGTTAATAGGAATAAAATGAGTCATCTTCGTAAGCCTATCAAAAATCACCCAAATCTAATCATGTCCTCTTGAAGTATTAGGTAATCCCGTCACAAGGTCCATCGAAATGCTATCTCATTTCCATTCTGGAACTTCTAACGGTCGCATCAACCCTGCAGGCCTCTGATGTTCAACTTTTGACTTATGACAATTTAAACATGCATACACAAACGGAGCCACATAACTCTTCATCCCAGGACACCAAAACAAATTCTTCAAATCTTGATACATTTTTGTAGCTCCCGGATGAATGCTCAACTTGCTTTTATGACTTTCCTCAAGGATCACTTTCTTCATCTCCGCATCATCAGGAATACAAATTCGATTACAGAATCTCAACACACCTTGTGCATCTAACTTAAAATCATTATTCTCAGACTGATCGGTCCCAACCATCGAACCTACCAGTTTTACATCTAACTTTTGAGCTTCTCTGATATTGTCCAAAAATTCATTATTAATCTTCAACATCCCCAACATAACACTCAGCGGTGTCACTTCATAAACTAATCTCATATCTCTAAAATGTCCAATTAATTCTAACTCTTTGACCATCTTTGCAGACATATGCAAAGTATTTCGACTTAACGCATCAGCCACTACATTCTCTTTTCCTGGATGATAATTCAAACTGAAATCATAATCCTTTAACAACTCCAACCATTTTTGTTGTCTCATATTCAACTCCTTCTGGTCAAATTAATACTTCAAACTCTTATGGTCGCTAAATACTTCAAATCTAGAACCATAAAGATAATTCCTCCAAATCTTCAACACAAAAACAACTACAGTAAGCTCTAAATCATGCGCAGGACAGTTCTTTTCGTGAGTCCTCAACTACCTTGACGCATAAGAAACTACCTTTTCATTCTGTGTAAGCACACCTCCCAATCCCATTTTAGAATCATCACAATATACCATAAAAGGTTCTCCTGGATTAGGTAATGTCAGAATTGGAGCCGACGTCAATCTCTTTTTCAATTTTGAAAAACTTTCTTCACATTGAACGTCCCATACAAAAGCTCTACCTTTACAAGTCAACTTAGTTAATGGAAGTGCCAACTTAGAAAAACATTTGATAAACCTTCTATAATAACCAGCTAATCCCAAAAAGCTTATAGTCTCGGTAGCCGACTTTGGAGTTTCCCATTGCAACACAACATCTAATTTAGATGGATCTACAACAATGCCACTACCTGAGATGACATAACCAAGAAAACTAATCTCCTTTAACCAAAATTCACATTTAGACAACTTTGCATACAAATTCTTCTCTTTTAAAACTTGCAATACTATTCTTAAGTGTTCTGCATGCACTTCTTCCAAATTAGAGTATATCAAAATGTCATCAATGAACACCACTACAAACTGGTCCAAATAAGTATGAAAGATAAGGTTCATGTATTCCATAAATACTCCTGGCGCATTACCACAACGGAAAAACCTCTTTACCTCAGCAGTACACGCATTTATCTTATGCCCAGGTTTCCCACATTTGAAACAAACCACACCAGCAGGAGCATCTCCCCCCACTAGTTCTCTGACCCTGAGCAACTTTCTGTTTACCCTTACCAGCTGGGGCATCGTAAGGCTTACCACAGTTATGTTGGTGCTTACCCCTCTTCTCATTGATAATCTTATAATGAGCATTATTATCCTCTTCATAGATCCTGCAGCTATCAACCAAATCAGCAAAGACACGGATCTTCTGGTATCCAACTGCCTTCTTGATCTCCAGGCGCAACCTATTCTCAAACTTGATGCACCTCGAAAACTAAGCATTAGCCTCACTATAGTGCGGATAAAACTTAGCCAACTCCGCAAACTTTGCAGCATACTTAACCACCGACATACTTCCTTGCTTCAACTCAAGGAACTCAATTTCCTTTTTACCACGAACATCTTCAGGGAAATACTTCCTCATAAATTCCCTATGGAATACAGCCCAAGTTACATTCTCACCTTCAGCTTCCAATCTCTGACACATCTCTAGCCACCAGTCATCAGCTTCGATTGCTAGCATATGAGTTCCATATAGAACCTTCTGCACTGGAGTGCAATCCATCACACGGAAGATTCTTTCAATCTCTTTCAACCAATCCAACGCCCCGTCTCGATCATACTTACCCTTGAAGGTAGGCGGATTCTCCCTCTGGAAGGTCGCCAAACTATGAGATCCAACATTCCCGTCAGCGTTCGGCTGATTCTCCATAGCTTGCGTCGTTGCTTCTAAAGCAGCAGAAAGTGCAGCATCATTCCTTCCAGCCATCTCAACTTATCTCTACAACATAAACAACGGTTAGAACTTAAATTAACAATACTCGATTGTTAGACAAAACTACGACTCGACAACTTGGTCGAATAGACCGACTTGCTCTGATACCTCTAATGTAACACCCCAATTCTACTCGACAATTAATATAAAAATCAGAGTTACAAAATTCCGATAACCAAATCAGGATGCTACACATTCAGCTTAAAACAACGACATTCATTACATATACATAACACATTAAACTGGAATGAACCAACAACAACATAATTTAATCTTTTAAAAACCAACAACTCTCATAACTACACAGCGGAGTCAAATATTCAACTTAAAAGAATATATCATCTTTATCCAACTGAAACAACTTCAAATAACAAGCATTTAATGAAAACCAACTTAAGGTTCAATCAACTGAAATAATAACTATAATAAAATAGCAAGTGTTCATCCCCCGAGTGTTACGTATCATAGCAATGACACCGACTCGAACTACTGAAGGTAAACCACCTTCACTCTGGATTACCTACACATTACCAACATCGGGGTAACATTCAAATAGAAGGGGTGAGATATCAAAAAATATAATCAAATGTATGATAAATATTATATTAGAATTATTCTATGCAAAATCACCGCTCCTCCATTCATAAACCACATAAATCACAACTAATTATAATGATTAATTCATCAACATAATAACTCAAATATGCAACATGGAATGCGACTCATTCCTATGCACATGCATGTGGTATTGTTGTACCCCAAAATTTGCCCTCTCTTTTTTCTCAAGACATTTTATCACAAGGATTTTCAAAAGCCCAAAGTTTGCACAAGTACAAAACAGACAAAAAAGGGCAAAGCAGAAAAATTGATTTTTTTGACAAAATTGAAGAAAAATAAGCTTACTTCGATTCATACTTGTTTCGATTGGGCATCTAGGCTTCCTTCAAGCAAGTTTGATTCATCCTTCGATTGGGCATTTGGGCCTCCTTCGATGTAAGCTTTGATTTACATCCTTCGATTGAGCATTTTCCTTCTTCGAGCGAGCTTTAGTCCTCACGCTTCGATTGAACATTTGGGCCTCCTTCGATGCAAGCTTTGATTTACATCCTTCGATGAGCATCCAGATTCTTTGATCAGGCTTTGGTCCATAAGTTTCATTTGGGCATTTGACCTCCTGTAGGTTTGCTTTGATTCACTAAAATAGATCTTGCATGCAAGCTTCATTTGGATAATAGCTCCTGCATGCAAGCTTCATTTGGACAATGGCTCCTGCATGCAAGCTTTGATTGCACTATTGGCCCCTCACCTGTTTGCCTTGGATTCATAAGTTTTCGATTGGATGAATAGATACCTTCTTGTGACTTTCGATTTCATCTTCATGCTGGCTTGCAATCCACCTTCGGGATTGTTTTGAATCACTTTTATATCATCTTCGAATCCATCTGCAGACCCTTTAACACACATGGTGCTGCATTATGACACATAACTTGGTGGCCCATTCGAAGGACTTGCCATGGTTGGGGAATAATTGGTTTTACTTACTTTTGAATCTGGTCGAAGTTTTGGGCCTAAGTGATCAAAAGCAAGAGGACTCAAAGTGGCATATTCAGCTGAAGAGTCCCATTAGAAGAATACATGTTTGGTCCATTTGAAGGACACATAACTGAGGGGAACGAATGTTGTTTTAGTCTGGTCGAAAGTTGTGTAAGGATGGAGGATTCGATTCAAAGGATCAAGTTGAACATTAGACCCATAGGCTAGGCTACGTGTTTCTGATTTTCAGACCTCAAACCTATGACCCACTATATATTTAATTGTTTATACAGTTAAAATTAGGCTTTTACCCATTTGTTGTCCAAGACAACTTGCACTTAATAGTATAATATTACTTTTAGAAAAGTCTTTCTTGAGCCTTGCGCCTGTTTTCCTTCTGCAGAAAGAAATCCATCTAAACCACTAATCTTGCTATCTCCTCTTGGGATCATGACACAAGTGGACATTTTCTTTCTAGCTAAGCCTTATTTTATTATTTTTACTCCCAAACTTCCCAAAACCTTTCTCTATAAATAGAGAGATACTTTGCAAAGATCAGAGGCCAGAGGGAGGAATGAATCTTAAAATTTCTCAAACACCATAAAATTCTCAAACACTTAAACACTTGTGAAAACTTAAACCCATAATCCAAATACTTGCCTCTTTCGAATTTGAAACATCCTTACATCTTGCTATCCTTTGAATCTAGCAAGAAGGACATTTCACTTGTTTTAATCTTTCAAAACCAGTGTCAAAGGCCTAACCTTTGGTCCCTCCCTTTGAATCCAGGGATATTCAAGGAAATAACTCAAAGGCCAACACACACTCCAACCTCAAGCAAGGTAAGTTTCTCTAAGCCTTAAACTCTTTGTTTTTGATATAGCATGTAAATACACTTCCTTTTCGTTTCAAACATGTACATACTATTGTTCTTCTTTTCGCTTCCACCCTTTTAATATGTTTCATGGTTAATGACCTTCTTGGTTTTTGATCTTTGTACATTTAAACATGCTTTAAGAACTAACATAGACCTAAGGTAATGTTGGAATGGTCTTAATCCATGTTGCCATTCAAACTCAAACGAAAGAAACAGGAAATAGGAAGTAGGAAACGAAGCTTCTGGCTTCCATACCAACCTCCAGGCCAAACAAAAGAGGCATCAGGAAGGCATACCATGCTGACTTCCAGGCCCATACGAAAGGAACGCCTACACTGAATCTAGGCCCATTCGAAAGGCTCAACATGCTGGCCTCCAGGCCCCAATCGAAATCCATGCCTTCACCCTTTTCAGGCCAAATCGAAGAGTTTTCTGCCTAAATCAAAAAGGCCCTTTTTCTTGCTTTTATTTTATTCTTGCCTTTATATTTTCATGCAATTAAATATGGTTGTAATAGTGTATGATTTTATCTTTCTGCATTTTTTTACTTTATACAAAATGTTAGTAATTAGGGTATTTGGCAAGATAAAATCAACAAGTAGACCATCCTAATCAAAAAGACAAAAATGCATGCAATAAAACACACTTTGAACATATGCACCTCTAGGGTTAACCCCACTTGTTGCCTTGAGAAAATGGTCATAATACACATGTAAGACATCTTAGCAAAAACAATCAAAAGATCATAGTCCCTCAATGATGCTTCGAATTTTGCCTTACAAATGATCTTAGTCCCTCAAGACAAATGCTAAGATGTCTCATAACATTGCTATTCATGACTACACGATGACCCACGCCCTTCAATTTACATTCCAATATAAGGCTTCTTACCAATCAATGGTAAGATAGCAATATCAAAGGAGGAAAAGAACAAACACTTTTGAGTAGGTAGAAACGTTCTTAGTTGCTTGCTCATCTTTAAACACAAACACATTTCTAAATGCACCAACATTTTCCATGAAATATTTTCAAAAGTACAACACTTTGTATACATTCTTATAGAGACGAGAACCATTACAAAGTTAGCCTAAACGAAGGCGCTTTTCAAAAACACTTTCAAAACCCACCACAAAGCACACTTTAAAACAAAAGCAATGATCTAGAAAGCAACTAAGAGCCCATAGATAACTATGGATGAAAAGGGTGCTAACACCTTTCCTTTTCATGACCTACCCCCCGAACTCAAGAAAATAATCTCAAAGGTCTTTCCTGTTCTTTTCACCTTTTCCTTTATTGGATAAAAGAAAAGTCAGTGGAGACTCTTGTTATCCGCAACAATTGCGATAAAACGCAAAACACCCAAGTCAGTTCGCCCACCGTGTTACAAAATTGGCGACTCCACTGGGGAGGATAATCTTAAAAGCGGGGTTACCTTAGGGCTAGATCACCTTTACTTTCTTTTCTTTGTTTGATTTGCTTGCTTTACATTTTGGCTCCTTGTTTGGGCTAGTTTTGATCCTCTACCCGGATCTGGGGCACCTTTTAGGTAAGTAGAAATAAGTTGTGGAAACTGTGTGGGGTATACCGACATGGTCTAAGCAATAGCTACATTAGTGTGACACATTTGTTGGTACCGGTAGCCCTAGAGTAGTCAAGGAGAATACGGGGCCGCTGTGTGGTGTCATAAAGCACTAACTGGCTTTAGAACCTTTAATTGAACGACTTGGACTTTAGGAAGTAGTGAGGTATCCGACTTTGGTGCAGTCCGAAGTTGGTTGATACTCGATACTACACTCATTAAGATCGGACTTTCGGGATATTTCGGTCGCCATTAAAGAGGCTTGCGCTGAAACAATGCCCGATGAAGAAAGATCAGTGATATTGAGATCCCTTAGAACCCGATTACTGTTACTAAGACATGTTGAGCCAACTAAACTTCAAGACGGTACTTACCTATAAACTCCATGCAAGCCTAAACTTAAGGATTTGTTTGCTTTGTGTGTATATTCTTACTTGTACATAACATCATAACATCATACCATTGCATTTTGCACTAACCATTTCAAAGATTTTGAGATTCATCTTTGTTCTGTTTTATAGGACATGGCTTCTACCCGCAGGAATACTATCTAAGTCAATCTCGTAAGAATTTCTTCTGAACTCAAAGATTTAGCATTGAGGGTTCCTGAGAGTTCTTCATTCACTGAAAGACATGGTCGACTCCTAAACTTGGTTACCTCGAGCATTGATGAAGACAAGATGAAGGTGCTTTTCCAGTTCTTCGACCCTTTGCACCATTGCTTTACCTTCCCCGATTACCAGCTTGTGCCTACTAAGGAAGAATTTTCTCAACTCTTGGGGATTCCCATTCTCAATCAATTGCCTTTCAACGATATTGAAAGAGACTCGAGTCCTAAGGAGATTGCCCGAGCTTTACACTTGCAAAAATCTGACGTCACGGCTAATTGGGAAACAAGAAGTGGTGTCAAAGGGTTCCTAGCCAAGTTCTTGTTGGAGAAAGCTCAAGATTGTTGGAACACTCTGGATTTACAAGATTTTGAAGAAATCTTTTCCCTTCTCATCTATGGGATAGTACTATTTCCAAATCCTGACCAACTTATAGATGTGAATGTTGTCAAAATCTTCATATCTCACAATCCGGTGCCAACTTTGTTGGGAGATATCCTACATTATCTCCACTCTCGTACTATGAACCTCATGTATTTCACTCCTATATTGTCTAGGTGGTTTGTTTCGCACCTCCCACGATCCGTTGTGAAGAACGAACAAGGTTTAAGGTGGTCCAATATGTTGATGTCACCCAGACATTCGAATAGTCACTAGTGTTCTCGATCCTTGGAGGACATTACTATCATCGACTGTTGTGGGGAATTCCCTAATATCCCTTTACTTGGCATTAGGGGAGGTATCACTTACAACCCTTGCTTAGCTTTGCGACCGTTTGGGTATAACAACAACAACAATTAATAACCTGCTAACTTAGTGAAACTATTAATAATGAACAACAACAACAGTTTGTGACAGTTTGGGTATTCATCACCTGTAACTTCAATAATTAATAACAACAATGCAACTTACACATGTCGATAATATTATTAACACGTTCCTACTAAGGTACCTCCACTAAATTATTCTGCCAAAATCCTCTTCAATAGTTTTCTGCTAATTTAGTGAAACTATTATTTTCCTGCTACTTTAGTTATCTCTTCTGCTAATATATTTTGGATACTAATACTACTACTATTTACTGCTAGTTCTGCAACTAAAACTATACTAGTTATTAATTCCGTAATTTACTAATTATCCTTGCTAAATATCCATTGTTATTACTTTTATAATTCACTTCTACCAGCCATTTTCATTACACTGTCTACTAATTACTAATTTTCTGCTAGCATTTACTACTTTGTTACTCATTATTATTACCTGTTATACTTATGCTAATTCACCAATTTATCACTTTCGTTGTTAATAAATAAACTCTACTATTATTCATCCTTTTTCTAAGCCTTCTACATACATTCCTACAATAACATGCTAATGTAACAAACACGCACAGGAAAACACAGGAAGAATTAATGAAATTCTGGCCGTTGGGTTCATGCCCCTCGTCATGCAAACCGTGCCCCTCGGCACATAAACTAGTGTCGGTCGGCACCCTTCATCAACATATGTATACCACTCGGCACACGTCCAATTCCAGTTACAGTTCTGCAACTTCGTCCAATTTTCCCGCGATCAGTAATTCCTTCTCTGTCCATAATCTCATGCCAACACAATAATTATACCCTCATCAATATATGCAATTTTCCAACATTCGATCCATCGATTGAATCACTACAACGTTGGCACAATTATTACCAATCCCAAACAACAATTTATTCATATAACAATCACATACAATAACAATTTTACACAATCCAAATCCCACGTAACATACATTGTAATACGGTGGGAGAACTGACTTGGTTGTTTTGCGTTTGATCGCAAATGTTGCGGTTAGCAAGAGTCGTCATCGAATTTTATTTTATCCAAAAGGAAAGGCTGAAAAGAACAGGAAAGACCTTTGAGATGTTTTCTTGAGTCCGAGGGGTAGATTATGAAAAGGGAAGGTATTAGCACCCTTTTCATCCGTAGTTATCTACGGGTTCTTAGTTGCTTGCTAGATCACTTTCTTTTGTTTGAAAATGTGCTTTGTGTGGTTTTTGAAAGTATTTTGAAAAAAAAAGGGCGCCGTCATTTAGGAAAACTTTGTAATAATTCTCGTTCGTAAGAATGTATACAAAGTGTTGATCTTTTGAAAAAATTTTCAAGTTTGAAAGATGTTTTGAAAGTGTTAGTGTTTGTTTTTAAAATAGCAAGGATGTTTTTGGTTTGATAGGAACAATCTACCTACTCAAAAGTATTTCATGTTTATTTCCTCTTTCCTTTGATATTGTTATCTTACCATTGATTTGGTAAGAAACTCTATCTTTGGATGTAAAAGGGACGGGCAAGGGTCATCGTATAGCCATGATTAGCAATGTTGTAAGATATCTTAGCATTTTCTTTAAGGGACTAAGATCATTTTTGAAAGGGAAACTTTGATAGCGTCATCGAGGGACTATGATCTTGTATTTTGATTTGTTTTTGCTAAGATACCTCACATGCATAATATGGCTATTTTATAAGGAAACAAAGTGGATTTACCCTAAGGGTGCAAGGGTGCAAGTGTGTCTTTTTCATGCTTGATTTGTCTTGATTAGGTTTTGCTATTTGTTGGTTTTAACCTTTCCATACAAACCTTAATTACTAGCATTTATATATAAAGCATTAAATTGCGGAAAATAAAAATACTAAGCTATTACATCATTTAGGGGAGGGGGTATACAAATTTATAAATGGGGAATTTGCAAGAAAATTAAATCTAAATAATTATTACAACCATATTGAATTTTGTATAAAAATGAAGATAAAAAAAATGCAAGAATGCAAATTGGAAAAATAAATGATTTTTGTTTTGTTTTCATGAAAAGGTTTTTTTTGACCTAGTTAACTAAAATAAAATAATTAACTAAAAATAAGAAAATTAAGATTAAATAAGTAAAATAAATTAATTTAAAGAGAACAAAATTTTTAGGATTTTTTTGTGAATTTGATCAAATAAAATTAATTAAATAAAAGTCCTAAGTTCTAAATTGATTTTAATTTACAAGAAAATAATATATAATAATTAAGACTAATTATCTAAGTATTTAAAAAAAGAGAAATTAGTTTATTAAAGAAAATGTTTTTGTTCTTTTTAGTTTCATAAAACAAAATAAACTAAATAAATGTAAAAAAATAATAAATAAAATATTTTTTCAGTTTTTATTAATAATAATAATAATAATAATAATAATAATAATAATAATAATAATAATGATAATATTAATAATAATAATAAAGGAAAGAGAATAAAATATAAATAAAAATATAAAATTAAAGTCAGGGGGTTAAAAAATGGAAATGGGGGTTAACAATAGTAAAAAGGGGCGCTAGGCCCAAATGTGTGTTTTTGTAATCAGAGAAAAAAAAATCCATGAATGGGCCTGCATTAGAAAGTAAAATGGGGGTGAGAGTCAGCAATTCAGACTGGGCCCAAAGCAATAACCCAATGCCTGTTTGGATCAAGTGTGGCTGCCCTCCTGAGATATACCATGTGCTTGCATTGGAGTGTGTTGGATTTATCTTTACAATGATCTGATGGTAGTGATTGAAGAGTTTACCATACGCGCGTTGGCTGATTTGCACAGGATCTGTAAAAATAAAACAAGAAAAAATAAAAGGGTACCATTGGGGCTCGAACCTAGGTCCCTATAGTCACAGGCGCGCGCTTCTACCACTGGGGTGGCTATACATCCGTTTATTAATACAAAACCAAGAATATATATTTGAAACACATTCCTAGGCCTGTATCTTCTTCAACCTCGCGCCAGACCAATCAACATGATTTTTTGAAATTGCTATCTCTTTCATTTCTTAACCATTTGCAAAAGTATAAACATGAAACTTGCTCCAAATTTCATCACGAGTTCAGTCATATAAATAACTAAATTTATAAATAAAAAATGAGCATGAATTTTGAATGGTACCAAATCTGACCTAATTTTTTCAGAAAATTCAACTCTAAAATTCTCACTACTCAGGCAACATAAATAAATTCTAAGGACATGGTTAGTTTCATAACTATGATATCTATATTTTATCTTCACAAATGGAAACCAAATGATGCTTATATGAAGAGTTCAAAAGTCAGAAAACTCACCTTGTAAAAGGGTATCGTGTTTTGAGTTTGAGCAGCTTTTGATGAGTTCCAGTGATTGGGTTAGCTTCCTCAAGTTCCCAGGAAGCTAATGTGATGCTTGGCTTGAGCTGAAAATGGCTGAGGAGTTCTGGAGAAGTCAACTTGCAGACCCCTATTTTTGAAAATGGAACTTGATGATGGACGTGTGACAGTTATGAAATAGGGTCAGTGATGAGTTGTATTTGATGTTTAGAAGCTTTGTGATTGATTAGGAAGGGAAACATACGAGGGAAATGAGAGATATAAGTTTAAGGTCATAATTGTGCATCAATGGATTTTCTTGTGCAAATTCTGGCTCGAGGGAGTTTTGGTATGTTTCAGGGTGCTTAAGCTTGTGTTCTAGCTCACAAATAGTGCCTCTATTTATAAGCAACAAGTTTGGAAGCTTGTTGTTGATCAGAATTAAAAATCATAAGTTTAAGCAAAACATGTGATTTTTTGAGAAGTCCAAGTTTCAAAGCCTTGTGTACTTGCTAAGATAGAGTGGTTATTCTTTAAACACACTTGATTCTTAATTTGTGGATGGAGTGTACTTAAAGAAAACAAGTTAGGAGCTCAAGAAGCTGACTTTGTCTATAAAGCTTGCTTTACAAGAATGGAAATGGTGACTTTCTCCCTAAAATGGCAAAATGCTTTGGACAATGCTTGAATCAATTGGACAATTGATCAATCAGTTGTGTAAACATTAAATTAAGGAGTGACAAAAAAGTTTGAGGCCTGTAAAGTGAAGATTATGCAGCATGGCTATGGATTTGGTTCATGTTACATCACAAATTTTGCCTTGCAAAACAACTTGAAACCCTAACTTCTGGCCTTCGATTCTCCTTGCTCACAAATGATCTCAAGGAGTTCTTGGACATTTTTGAAATCTTGTAATGTGATCTATAAACCCTCTTTAAATCACTTTTGCAAGATACAAATGGAACTATATGAAACTTGGCCCAGAAGTTAGGTCAAAATCCTGACCAAAAATGCTCAAAATTTCACTAAGTGTTTTAGTTTCATGACCATGACTTCATGGATTAATAACTTGAGATCCAAGCATTTATAGGAGAAGTTGTGTAAATAAATGTTTTAGATATCATGGAGATCTACAACTTTCATGTTGAAAGTTTCTTTTGAATCATCATCCATCATGGTGAAAAATTGGCTCAAAGTTGTGAAAAAATATGAAGTTTTCAACACTTAGAAAAATTTCTAAATTTGGAAACTTTGACTTTTCAAAATGAAATCTTGACTTTTTAATTTCTTGATGAGAAAGTATCATATTTTGACATGTTTTGATGAATTGTGATCTTTGATACTTGATTTTGACCAAAAAGTCAAAGTTTGACTTTTCAGTGTACAGTTGACTTTTGATCAGCTGACTGAAAAATCAACTATCAATCAAATGACCTTGAGAAATGTTTTGAGTCATGCCATTAGGTCAAAATGATGCAATTGAACTCTTGATATCATGCCTCAAACCAATTAACCATTTCCTAGGTCAAAAATTAGAAATTGCCCTTTCTCTGTCAAAACCCTAATTTTGACCATTTTGCCCTTTTGATGATCTGATCAAATTTCTTGAGGAATTTTGGTCCAAACTTGATCAAATGATACATATGAGTTTATAATGTTGATATGGATAAAAAATTATGAAGTTTGACTATAAATTGGCCACAGTTGACTTTTTCCCCAATACAGTTGATTTTGAGGGTCCGTAATGATCCATGAAAGTCATATTAGGCATTAAAAGTTCAATTATCCTTGTGCAATCTCAAACCCTAATTTTCGTCATCAGTGCTTAAGGAGGTGTCTTGAGTTGATCAACCCTTGTGCAGTCTTGAACCAAAGGAGATCTTGTGAGAAAATACTTGAGAAACGAGAGGGAAAATTTTGGGGTACAACATACATCATAAACCCAATTATAGTTTCAGAACCCCACCCTTACTTTGGATTGAAGGTTGCTCTACAATTTTTCGATCGAATCCCGCTTTTGCCTTTTTTTCTTCTTTGCTCTGCAACTTCTACGTTCTTTCTCTCTTCCAACCCTTATTCCTCTTCTTCTTGACAAAAAACTATTTTTCCATTATTACTAAACTTAATAATAATAGTATTATTTCTATTGGGCTCAATTATCACACCCCTACTTTACTACATAACACCATATAAACTAGGCCCACGCGAATATTCTATTAATTCCAACATTATTATTATTATTATTATTATTATTATTATTATTATTATTATTATTATTATTATTGTTATTATTAATCAACTAATTAATTAATAATAATCTAACAACTAATACCAACAATCCTCAACATTTCACAACTTCAACAAATAACTTGGAAATAATTTAATTAAATAATTAATTAAATAAACGGGCGTTACAACACTCGACTAAACCACATCCAAGATGGAAATCCAATAAGAAAGTAAGCAATCAACTGAGGAAACAACGTCCTACTTCAAGGCTTGACTTCTCTGGGAAGGAAACATGGCTTGAAAATAATCAAAACACAATCTTATAGAAATAAGCCATAAAGTTGCAGGGATATAACAAACTTCTTTAAGCTTCACTAGGAGATAACACTCATACTTTGATAGGAAAGATGATACCACATCTGCTGAGAAGAAACCACATGAAATTAAGAATAATGGATACACAAACCCTATCGGGGAAGATCAAAGAAACTTCACGCGGATAACAAACTCAAAGGTAAACACCACCCTTGGTTTATATGAGGAACTAAGAAGTTAACACCATAACAACGAGTCAACTTTGTGGGGATTTTAAATCATACTCAACACCAGGTGAGAGAAAACCCAAAAGTTGACAGTTGTCTCAACATTTCTTATAAAAAATACTGCCCTTATCTGGATACTTAGGGAGCACATAGAAGCAACAATGTCATAATTGGAAAGGAGTAATATCATGTAGGAGATTCTTTGTCAAGTCTCAACACGAAGGTAGAAAGAATCTAACAACTGGGCAAAGGCTTCATAACTTTACAATCTATGCTTACTCATAACCTAGCTGCGGAAAGAATCACACTCAGCCGGAGAAAACTGTATCAAGAGGAATATGGGATCACAGACCCAACACCATACAACAATCTGGAGGAAACCCAATATCCGAATAACAACCATGGGTGAAACCTGCACATAATCTGCGAGATTAACCATATGAGGCTCCTTGAATGAGAATTAGAAAATTTCACGCTTTGGAAATCGTCCATTCTTGGAATAACTGCTTTTATCCTTTTGATTCCCAAAATCAAAGTAAAAACATTTTTCAAATCTTTCAAAAACATCTTTTATTATTAATTTCTTTAAATCTTTTTTGTTTTGAAAATTACTATCAATAATAGATGAAATTTTTGTAAGTAGAATAAAATAAGAATTGCAAAAAATTGGATAAAGGCTCGAACTTTATTAATAGATTGGTAGTCCACAAATGGCGTGACTCCATATATGATTACAAAGTTTGAAAAATGGTAAATACATGGAAAAGGTACATTTAAATACAATGACCACTATTCTCCATAACAACTTTGAACTCATGTGCTTAAGCTTCAGTTGAAGAGCGGTGAGAATCCGAGAAGGTTTTTGCTTCAATGATCAAGTCTTGTTTGATGCAGTTACTTGCCAAGAAATCCCTAACTCTTGCCTAGATTACGCTTGCGGGTTTTCAACCTACCAGGATAAATTTATTTTGTTTATGTCTCTAACTTTTTCCTAGACAACCCTTTCGGGTTTTCAGTCTACCGAGACACTCATTTTTATCTAATCTGCCCTTTCGGGTTTTCAACTTAGCGAGCTGTTCTTTTATTTCTTTAGGAGAAGTATTTCTTGACCACATCGGTATTCACGAAATGTGGGAACTCCTTACCATCCATAGTTTCAATAATCAATGCACCACCAGAGAAGGCTTTCTTGACAATATGGGCCTCCATAATTGGGAGTCCACTTGCCCTTAGAATCAGCATTAAAAGACATGATTTTTGTGAGTACGAAGTCGCATTCTCTGAATTCATGAGGTTTGACCTTTTTTTATAAAATTCTTTCTTCATTTTTTCTAATATAACTGACCATGACATAAAGCAATCATTCTCTTTTCTTCAATCAAATTCAGTTGGTCAAACATGTTCTGGACCCATTCAGCCTCTGACAACATAGTTTCCATTATTACATACAAAGAGGAAATCTCAACCTCGATAGGGAGCACTGCTTCCATGCCATAAACAAGAGAGAAATGGGTTGCCCCTGTTTAAGTGTAGACGGATGTACAATACCCATGCAAAGAAAAAAGGGAGCATCTCATGCCAGTCTTTATATGTAACAACCATCTTTTGAATGATCTTCTTAATGTTCTTATTAGCAGCTTCAACAACCCCATTCATCTTAGGCCTGTAAGGGGACGAGTTATGATGGATAATATTGAATTCTTCACAAAGGTATATCATCATCTTATTATTCAAATTTGAGTCGTTATCAGTGATAATCCTACTTGGCACACCATACTGACAGATATGATTGTTCTTAATAAACCATACTACCACCTGCTTTGTGACATTAGCATAAGAAGCTGCTTCCACCCATTTGGTAAAGTAATCAATTGCCACTAAGATGAAATGATGTTCATTCAAAGGCTTGGGTTCAATAATCTCGGTCATATCAATACCCACATAGAGAAAGGCCATGGGGAAGAAATAACATTGAGATAAGTTGGATGCACATGAATCTTGTCAGCATAAATCTAACACTTATGGCACTTCCTCACAAATTTGTAACAGTATAATTCCATTGTTAGCCAATAATAACCCGCCCTTAGCATCTTCTTTTCCATCGAATGTCCATTGGCACGGGTACTAAATGAACCTTCATGGATCTCATACATCAACATGTCTTCTTCGTGTCTGTCCATGCATCTGAGTAAGACCATGTCATAAATTCTTTTTTACAACACATATTCATTGAGGAAGAAACTACATGTCAACCTTCTCAATTTCTTCCTATATTTGTTTGACGCACCAAGTGGGTATTCTTGAGTCTAAAGGAAGTGCTTGATATCATAATACCAAGGTTTATCATCCGGTGTCACCTCTGCAGCAAATACATGAGTTGGCCTATCAAGACATTGAATTGTAATCTGAGGTACGCCATTCCAAAAGTTCACTTGGTACATGAAAGACAATGTGGCTAAAGCATCTTCCATTTGATTCTCGTCTCAAGGAATGTAATGGAACTCAAATTTATTGAATAAAATCAACAACCTTCTTGCATAATCTTTATAGGGAATCAAGCCAGGGTGATGAGACTCCCATTCTCCTTTAATCTAATTTATCACTAAAGCTGAATCACCATATACATCAAGAATCTTAATTCTGAGATCTATAGCCTCTTCAAGACCTATGATACATGCTTCATATTCTGTCATGTAATTGGCGCAATCAAATGTCAACCTTGTAGTAAAAGGGATATGAGACCTGTGAGGAGTGATAATCATAACACCAATTCCTTTACCATAAGCATTCACGGCTCTATCAAATACCATTCCCCATCGGGATTCAGGATCTGGACCTTCCTCAGGCAATGGTTCATCATAATCTTTAACTTTCAATTACATCACATCCTCATCAGGGAAATCATACTTAACAGATTAATAATCATCAACCGATTGGTGAGCGAGGTACTCTACCAACACACTATCTTTAATAACCTTTTGAGTACGATATTCAATGTCATATTCAGATGACATCATCTGCCAACGGTAAATTCTTCTAGTAAGAGAAGGATTTTCAAAGATATACTTAATTGGATCCATTTTAGATATCAACCAAGTAGTATGATTCAACATATACTTCCGCAAGGGCTTCGCAGCCCAAGCCAAAGCACAACATGTTTTTTCTAACTTAGAATACCGTGACTCACAGTCAATGAACTTATTGCTCAAATAATAAATTGCATACTCTTTTCTTCTTGTTTCATCTTGTTGTCCCAAAATACAACCCATGAAGCTATCCAACATAGTCAAATACATAATAAATGGTCTTCCCTCAACATGAGAGGGGCATGATAGGAGGTTCAAGCATATACTCTTTAATGCTTTCAAAATACTTATGACAATCATCCGTCCATACACATTGTTGTACCCCAAAATTTGCCCTCCAATTTCACCAACATTTTCTCATCACAAGACTCTTGGAACTGAAGATCAAGCTAGGGTTTGCTCTGCTCAGGACACTTCCTTGCACTGTTGACCTAAATTAGGGTTTGAGTTTGCACAGGGATTTTTTGACCTACAATGCTCAAAGTGACTTTCATATTCCATGTTGGACCCACAAGTTTGTCCATATCAAGTTTCAAGCCCTGATTCAATTTTTTGCCCAGTCAATTGGACAGTTGACCTAGAAATCAACTGTATTGGGGGAAAAGTCAATTGTGGCCAATTGACAGTCAAACCTCATGATTTTTGACCCACATCAACATTAAGAACTCATATATGTCATCTGATCAAGTTTGGATCACAATTCCACAAGAAATTTGATCAGATCACCAAAAGGGCAAAATGGTCATTTTTAGGATTTTGACTGTACAAAGGCAATTTTTGAATGTTTGACCTAACCAATGGCCAATAAAGCTCAACCATGGACACAAGGACTCAATGACAATGTCTTGACCCATTCAACAAGTTCAAAAGATCTCAAAAGCATAGGATTGACAGATGAATTTTTTAGTCAACTGATCAAAATTTGCATGTACACTGAAAAGTCAAACTTTGACTTTTTGGTCAAAATCAAGTGCCAAGAGTTATATTTCATCAACACATGTCAAATTATGAAACCTTTTCATCAAGAAACCCAAAAATGCAAATTAGGGTTTAAAATAGAAAAATTTCATAACTTAGAAATTTTCTAAGTTATGAAATTTTCTTATTTTTTCCTAACTTTGTCCCATTTTTTCACCAAGATGCAAATGGATTCAAACAAAACTTGCAACATGAAAGTTGTATTCTATCACAAAGTCTACAACTTTTATTCACAAAATTTTCTCAAAAGAAGCTTTTATCTCAAGTTATGATTTTTGGAACAAGGGTACCTAAAACTTTTAACTTAGAGAAAATTTTCCCTAATCTAGGCAGGATTTTGACCCATCTTCTTGGCCCTTTTTCACATAGTTCCACATGTAATTTAATGTTGAATTACAAAGATGGATTGTAGTACATGTTGCAAGATTTCCAAATTGTCCAAGAACTCCTCAAACACCCTTGTGGTTAGAGAGAATCGAATTCTCAAAGTTGGTAAAAACTCACACTTGTCCATGGCCAATACATGTTCATAACAACTTGCAATTCTGATCTAGGTAGCTTGGTTCAACATTACAGGCCTCAAAACCAACTTGCACTCCATAATTTAATGCCAATCCATCAGTCCAAGCTTTTGTTTTGTTCATTTGAGCATTATACACAAGTTTAAACCTTAAGTAGAAAAAGGAAAATTGCCATTTTTGCCTAATGTCACTTTATGTCAAAAGCTAAATCTTTGAGACATGGGGCCAGATCTTTGAGGCAAGTTCAAGTCCATTAATTCCAGTTACCAAGAACCAAAGTTGCAGCATGATAGGAAGGCTGGTACATGTCTATAACATCATTGCCACTTTCTTGCTTCAAGTAGAAGAAAACTTGCAAAACATACACCAACTCTCATATCTGTGAACAAGAGCTTAAGAAAACATTGCACACAGTTTCCATACCTCCCAACAAACCTAAAGCACGACTCATTCATCACTCAAACCTCCTCACACTCAGAACCACTGTTTTTCTGCAAAATAGGGCAGCATCTGCAACTTGACTTCCATAGAATAATTTGCTCGTGCGTTTTGGCCCAAACCTGTTCAAACACCTTCCGTTTCATCCACCCAAACTATCCTAAACCTTAAACACCAGTTGTAACACCTCTAACACACTTTTCCATTTTCATTTCCAAGCTCTGCAGGTTGAGTTCTACAACACGATTCAAGTAGCTTCGAAGCAAGCCAAGCATTGGAGAAGCTTCCTTGGACCTCAGGCAAGCTCTATAGAAGCTCAAACACCATTGAAGGTTGCTACATTGCCCTATTCGATTCCAACTGAAACAGGTTTTTTATCATTTTCTATCTCTCTATTTAGGAACATTTAGCTTTAGGTTTGTGAATGAAAAATGTAGTATTCAATGCCATGAAGCCATATATATGCTCAGCTTTCATTTATATTAAGTGTGCTAGGAGAATTTCATCCATGAACATGTGAAAAAAGCTAGGTCAAATTTTAGGGCCAGAGAAATTCTCTCTGGTCTTTGAGAGTTAGATTCAATGCTTTATATGGTTAAATTCGTGTTTAAATTCTCTACAAGTTTGATGTTGTAAGTTTTGGCAAAAAGTCACGTTTCCAGGATGTAGTATTTGAACAAGAAGCGCGCGTTTGGTTGCTGTCTCAAGGACAGGGGCGAAGCAATGTGGGTTGGGCTTGGATTTCTCACTTTTGGCACCCCCCCCCCCCCATTTACTGAATGCACCCCCCTGGCCCAATTTCTTTATGCTTTGATATTTTTGTATTTTATTTCCATTTCTGATTTTATTTTATTATTTCCAAACATAAAAAATGCCCAAAAATATTTTTATAATTTTTTCACATTAATTTTGTATTTTATTTTATTTTTCTAAACATAAGAGTAATTTAATGAACATATCTTTATTTTATTTTAATAAAAAACTTAGAAATAAAATATTAAAAATCATAATTTTATTCTTTTATTATTTATACTCAAATAGTATATTATACTAAATATATTTTCTTTTTATTATTCTTATATATATTTTTATTTTATTTTTGTACAAAATTAATATTAACAAATATATACATACTTTTATACTTTAGGATAAAAAATATGAAAATATCACACTTTTATTTTTATTATTATTTATACTTAAAAAAAATACTTTTTCCAAATATATTTTATTTTTGTATATACACTATTTTATTTTATTATATATAAATGATATATTTAATATATTTATTTTCTTAAAGAAAAAACTAGGGTTTACCCCTTAATGAAGAAAAATAATCCTTTTTTTTTATTTCTTCCTTTTTATATCAAATATTTTTACATACATAAAAATAAACAAAACCTTTTTTTTGCATATTCATCTTATTTTGTATATTTATTTAATCCATTTAAATATTGTCCATTTATTTATTTGAACATTTAATTCAATTTGGTTGTAATAGTTGACTTAGGATTTTAATTTCTTACAAATATCCCTTATTCAAATTTGTACCCCCATCCCTATAATCATGTTGTAATAGCTTAGAACTTTAAATTCTCGCATTTTACGCTTTCAATTATGCCATGATTAGAGAATTAGGGTTTGTATGCCAAAAATCAATCAACAATCAGCTTGACTTAATCCAAGATAAATATGCATGAAAAACAATCACAATGCACACTTGCACCCCTAGGGTTACAATCCACTTGTTGCCTTCAAAAATGGGTCATGATTGCATGTCAAGTACTTTGGCAAAACAAAAACAATCAAAATGATCATAGTCCCTCGATGACGCTATCGGAGTTGCCTAAACAAAAATGATCAAGTCCCTTAAGAACAAAATTGCCAAAGACACTTGACACTATTGCCATGATGGTCTATACAATGACCCGCGCCTGTCCCGTTTAACATCCTAACACAAGGTTGTTCACCAAATACAATGGTGAAACAACACTGTTAAAAGGGTTAAAAACATAAGAAAGATCTTTGAGTAAAATAGGGTAGATGGCTCTTAGTTACTTGATCAAGCTTGCAAAAACATCCTTGCTACTTTTCAAAATACACTCCACAATACAATTTCAAAACCCTACTTTCAAACATTGAAAACTTTTCAAAAGACAAAAACACCTTTGTATACATTCAAACAAGAATCATTACAAAGGTTGCCACAACGATGGCCTCTTTCCAAAACATTTTCCAAAATCACACACAAAGCACCATTTCAAACAATTGAAAAGCACCATTTCAAACAATAGAAATGCAAAGCAAGTGATCTAAATAAGTAACTAAGAGCCCATGGATAACCATGGATAGAAAGGATGCTAATACCTTCCCTTTCTATAATCTACTCCCCGAACCCATGAAAACATCTCAAAGGTCTTTCCTGTGCTTTTTGACCTTTCCTTAGGATAAAATAAAAAGTCGGTGGTGACTCTTGCTAAACCGAAACATTTGCGAACACAAACGCAAAATCCCAAGTCAGTTCTCCCACCGTATCACAGAACTGGCGACTCTGCTTGGGAATTTTTTTGAAAGTGGAGTAACCTTAGGGCTTAGATCACCCTTTGCATGATTATTGTTTGCTTTGATTGCTTTACATTTTGGTTCTCTTGTTTGGGCTTGAAATCCTCCACCCGGATTTGGGAAACATTCATAGATAGCAATACATTGTGGAAACTGTGCGGGGTATACCGACACGGTTGAAGCAATAGCTATATTAGTGCAACATATTTGTGAGTACCGGTAGCCTTTGAGTCAATCAAAGAGAATACGGGGCCGCTGAGTGATGTCATTAAGCACTAATGAACTAGAACCTTACTTGACCATCTTGGCCTTTTATTAGGGGTAGTGAGATGACCGTCTTTGGTGCAGTCCGAAGTTGGTAGATACTCGAAACTACACTCATTGAGGTTTGTTTTCTTGGAATATTTTGGTCGCTAGTTAAGTGGCTAAACCAAAACAATGAACATAGAAAACAATCCAATGATATTGAGCTCCTTAGAACCCGGTTACTATTTATAGGACAGATTTTGAGCCAACTAAACTCAAGAGGGTACTCACCTATGAAACCTCATGCAAGCCTGAAACTAGGGTTTTGAGTGACTTGTTTGTACATGTGCTTGTACATACATCATGAACATCATAAAGCATCATATGCATCCACTAACCATTTCAAGGGTTTGGATCTTCATCTTTGTTCTTGTTTTGTAGGTCATGGAATCTCTTCGCAGGAAAACAATTCAAGTCAACCTTGTGAGGATCCCTCCTCAACTCAAGGAGCTTACATCCAGGATTCCAGAAAATTCTCTCTTCAGTGAAAGACATGGTAGACTCCTCAACTTAGTCAACACCGGCATTAAAGAAGACATGGTGAAAGTTCTCTTCCAGTTCTTTGACCCCCTACACCACTGTTTTACATTCCCTGATTATCAATTGGTGCCTACTTTCGAGGAATTTTCTCAACTCCTGAGAATTCCTATTCTTAATCAACTACCCTAAAACGGTACGGAAAAAGATACAAAGCCTGAAGATGTTGCTCAAGCATTACACTTGCAACCATCTGACATCAAGGGGCATTGGGAAACCAGAAGTGGTGTCAAGGGATTCTTGGCAAAGTTTTTGTTTGAGAAGGCACAAGAATGCTGGAATTCTCTTGATCTACAAGCCTTTGAAGAGATTGTGGCACTCCTTATCTATGGGTTGGTCTTGTTCCCAAACCCTGGCCAACTTATACATGTGAATGTTGTCAAGATTTTCATGTCCAAGAATCCTATACCTACATTGCTTGGGGACATCCTACACTCATTTTACACACGAACAATGAGGAAAAGAGGTGTTCTCATGTGTTGTACTCCTCTCCTATCAAGGTGGTTTATTTCTCACCTTTCACAAACAGTTTTGAAGAATGAGCAGGGTTTAAGGTGGTCACAACGGTTGATGACCCTCACACATTCTGATGTACATTGGTGTTCTCGGTCCAAAGAAAATGTCATCATCATTAATCGTTGTGGTGAATTTCCTAATGTCCCATTACTTGGCATTAGGGGAAGCATTACCTACAACCCCTGTCTAGCTTTGAGACAATTTGGATATGCTCGGAGGGATGGCCCTCATGACATGCTGATTCCTGACTTAGTTTTTGACTTCGACAATGACGCGCAAGGACTTCGCCAAAGGTTCATCAGAGCTTGGAGGATGCCTAACAAGGTGGATAGTAAGACACTGGGGCACAAGAATTCCATCCCCCTTGAGCCTTACCTCAAGTGGGTACGAACCCGCTCCCAGAATCTTATGATGCCATATCCTCACATTCTCCCCTTGATCAAAGAGCCTGTTAAGGAAGGAGAGGTTCCATACACCATCCTACATCCTGACATGCCAACATCATGGGAGGAAATGCAAAAGAGTTGGATCCAACTCAAAGAAGAACGGGATACTTTTGAAGCTAGCTTCTATGCCAGTGAGAAGAAGGTTTTAGAGCTCACCCGCCGACTTCACGAGGAGGAAACTCTCAACACCTACATCGCACCAAAGAGGATGCGCAATGTCTTTTTACATTAAGAATTTTGTAATATTTCGCCCATGAAGCATTTATGTACTAACAATTTCTTCTTAATATGACGTGCGTTCTTTTTGTTTGCAACAAAGTTTAATTTTTGAATCCTTGAATGCATTACATGAATAACATACCATTCATCATATGCATAAACAGGTCTTCAAGCCAAGTTTCCTTATCTTTCTGTTGTTTATTTCAGCAAGATGGATTTGGAGCAAACAGTAAAAGATCTACAGGCACAAAATTCGCAATTTCAGCAACTCCTCATGACCTTGGCAAGGGGTTAAGAGGATCTCAAAGCTCTGCTAGAGAAGAATAAAGAGAAGAAAAAGAAAAAGAGACCGGGGTTGCCACTTTCGGAAGAAGGTTTGAGGGTGATGCTAGAAGGACTCTTGAGTTCCCTTCAACGTCTGACGAGGGGATTGGCAAGGGGAAAGGAGTTACTATACCTTCTAAGTCTGAGATAGAAGAGGAGGAAGACGAAGAAGATGAAGACTATTCAGAACAACAATATCCACCAGCGGATGACAAGTACAAGAACCTTGAAGACAGATTAGCAGCTATGGAGTTGCAGAGGGTTCCCGGGTTAGATTTTGAGGAACTGGGGATGGTAGCTAGGATTGTAATCCCTACCAAGTTCAAGGTGCCAACATTTTCCAAGTACGACGGTCTATCTTTCCCTAAGATGCACTTGAGGTCGTATGTTAGAAAGATCCAACCTCATTCATCCGATAAAGACCTCTGGGTACACTTTTTCCAAGACAGCTTGTCTGGCACTCAGTTAGATTGGTTTTATCAGCTCGAGAGATCAGAAGTTCACAATTGGGAAGACCTGGCAGCTGCTTTTTATCGTCAGTATCAGTACAACGCTGATTTGGCGCCTACCCGTACTCAGCTACAAAGTATGGGGATGGCTTCAAATGAAGGGTTTAAGGAGTACGCCCAGAAGTGGCGTGACCTGGCTGGAAGGGTGCAGCCACCGCTATCAGATAGGGAATTAGTTGACATGTTTTTGGGGACCCTGTCTGGCCCCTTCTTCAACCATCTAATCGGGAGCTCTTCTGCGGGATTTATTGAATTGATTTTGACTGGCGAAAGGTTCGAAGCCGGTATTAAAAATGGAAAGATTCAAAAGGATGCCTCCGCATCCACAGCTATTAAAAAACCTTTTCCAGCCAAGAAAGAAGCATCTGCTGTGTACACTCAGAAGGGATTGGGAAGAGCTGAGCGTCGGCCGACTGTAGGGACCGTGATGATTCAAAATTCGTCAAATGATCAACCCCGTAGCAATCAGTCGAGACCTAATCAACAACGGGTAGAACGGCCACAACGGCAGTTCACCCGCATCAACATGACGCCCGCACAGGTTCTTCCCCATTTGTTGAAGCTGAATCTGACTAGTTTGAAAGAGGCGCCAAAAAACCCTAACACCTCATCTCCATACTATCACTCCAACGCCAAGTGTGCTTACCATTCCGACAGTGCGGGGCACGATACCAATAATTGTTGGACACTCAAGAACAAAATTAAGGACTTAATTGACGCCAAAGAGGTTGAATTTGACGCTCCTGAGAAGCCCAATGTTATATCCGCTCCGATGCCCAAGCACGGCCACAATGTGCATGCCATTTTGGAAGACCTCCATGTTACTGATATTGCCAATCTATTGACCCCATTGCTTGTGATTAAAGAAAATTTGTTGAGAGTCGGGATCTTTCCTGGTTGTGGTGAAGACTGTTATTTTTGTTTGAATGTTCAAGATGATTGTCCAATGTTGAAGTCGAGTGTCCAACGCCTGATGGATTCTCAAGAGATACTTTTCCAGAAAACCCCTGTTAACACTTTCAATCTAATTACTCCTGATACTTGTGATATTTCAACCAACGATATTGCTATCATAACCATTTCCGACAATCCTCCCAAGGCTTGCAAAAGGCCTGTCAGGATTACACCCAACTCTGAATGTGTACCTCTCAAGATCACCATGTCGGGACCTGTCCCGTACCAATCAAGCAAAATGATACCGTGGAACTATGGGGGAGAAATCTTCTACCACGGCATCAAACAAATCGAAACAGTCCAAGAGATTTTTGAAGAAGACCTTGATGTAGGGAACATCGCGGGTACAAGCAAGATAACCCGCAGTGGCCAGATCTTTTCTCTGGAGATTGCTCCCCCTCGAGCAGTTTTCAGACCCTTAAAAGCTTCTGCACCTGTTGGACCCTCTGTGCAAGGCCCAGTGATTGAAGAAGTGGTTACTCCCGAAGAAAGACCGTCTGCTGATAATACCAACAAGGGTAAGGGGATACTGGAAATGCCTGTCAGGACGAAGGCTCATGTTGTGGTTATCCCCGAAACCACTCAGAAGGAGATGGATGAAATCCTAAAAATAATCCGAAAAAGTGACTATGATGTTGTAGAACAACTGGGGTAGACCCCCTCTAAAATTTCAATGTTGGCCCTCCTGCTCTGTTCAGAGGCCCATGCTAAGGCCCTGATTAAGTTCTTGAAGATGGCACATGTGCCCCAAGAGACTTCGGCTGACCAATTCCAGGATTGTGTGGCCAGTCTTACTGCTGACAATGGCCTGGGTTTTTCCGACGTTGACTTAACTCCTAAGGGAAGGAAGCACAATGATGCATTACATGTTTCGGTTGAATGCCGAGGAACCACTCTCGCCCATGTCTTGGTCGATACTGGTTCTTCCCTAAATGTGATGCCTAAGAAATCTCTAGACCGGTTGGATTGTGAAGGTTTAGAGCTAAAACCAAGTAATATTATTGTCAGGGCCTTTGACGGGTCTAAAAGGATGGTGCATGGAGAGGTCAATATTCCCATCAAGGTAGGCACCGAGGTGTTCAAATCCACTTTCTACATAATGGACATCCGTCCATCATACTCATGTTTGCTAGGAAGACCGTGGATCCATTATGGCGGGGCAGTTACCTCCTCTTTGCATCAAATGCTGAAATATCCTGTTAAGGGTAAAATCATAACTGTGCACGGTGAGGAAGAGTACATGATCAGTCATCTCAATTCATTTCGATATGTGGAAGTGGATGGCGAGTTCATCGAAACGCCTTTTCAACATTTTGAGGAAGTTTCTCCCGAGGTAGCAGTTGCGAAGACAGTGGTTGAGGTACCTATCATTCCCAAGCATATGGCTAAGATGGAATCTCTTAAGGACGCATAGGCTGTGATTAAGGAAGGGAAAAGCACAGTATGGGGACAATTGCTTGACTTTCCCCATAAAATGGACAAGTTTGGTTTAGGGTTTACTGCTGCAGGACAAAAGGCTATGCGTCGCTCTAAGATTGGAGGGCCGCCCGTCAAGATCTCACACCACGGAATCAATGCTGTAGAAGATGAAGATGAGGAGAGCCACTTTGAAGATTGGATCTTTCCGACGGTCGAAGGGGGTTTGAGCAATTGGGAAGCAAAGGATTTTGTTCCTATCACCTTTATCAACCAGTAATTTTATCTTTGAACAATTTCCCATTTTTATGGTCTGTAATAACTAAAACAATCCGCACACTATTTTCACCTCATGCCTTGCCCGGGGCGTGTAGGTCCATTTGTAAGGGTTTCATTTTATTCATAATCATATGCCATGTTTTAATGAATCATTGGACGTTTTTCATCTATAAACCATTGTGTTCATTTTCTTTCCTTTTTGCATTTTTGTTTGTTTAAGGATGGCTATCCCTTACACACACCCACACTCACAAATGTAGGTACCCATCCACTCTGGATTCCATGGGTGACTATTCTGTTGTAGCTTTCGACAACTCTGAAGATTTGGTTAATCAGGCTGAGTACGAAGTTGACAAAGATTGTGAAGTGCCGGGAGAGCTAGCCAGACTTCTACAACAAGAGGAGAGGGCCATCTTGCCTCATGAAGAGTTGTTAGAAACCATCAACTTAGGGACAGAGGAAGACAAGAAGGAAGTAAAAGTGGGTGCCAACCTGGAACCAAGTGTCAAGGAGCGCTTAGTACAGTTGTTGAATGAATATGTTGAAATCTTCGCCTGGTCTTATGAAGACATGCCAGGGTTAGACACCGATATCGTGGTTCACCGTCTCCCCACAAGAGAGGATTGTCCACCGATCAAGCAAAAAGTTCGCTGAATGAGGCCTGACATGTCTGAGAAGATTAAGGCTGAAGTAATGAAGCAATTCAACGCTGGCTTTCTGGCTGTTATAACCTATCCATAATGGGTTGCTAACATTGTGCCCGTACCCAAAAAAGACGGCAAGGTCAGAATGTGTATGGACTATCGGGACTTGAACAGGGCTAGCCCTAAAGATGATTTTCTGCTGCCACATATCGACATCTTGGTTTACAACACAGCTCATCACAAGGTTTTTTCCTTCATGGACGGATTCTCGGGTTACAACCAGATTAAAATGGCCCCCGAGGACATGGAGAAAACTACCTTTGTCACACAATGGGGTACCTTCTGCTACAAAGTGATGCCGTTCAGACTGAAGAATGCAGGGGCCACCTATCAACGCGCCATGGTAGCTTTGTTTCATGATATGATACATCATGAGATCGAGGTTTACGTAGACGACATGATAGCTCGATCACAAACAGAAGAAGAACACCTTGGTCATCTGCAAAAGCTGTTTGCCAGGCTGAAGGAGTATAAACTCAGACTGAATCCAAGCAAGTGCACTTTTGGAGTTAGGTCTGGTAAGCTCTTGGGATTTATTGTCAGCAACAAAGGTATTGAGGTTGATCCTGCTAAAGTGAAGGCTATACAAGAAATGCCTGCTCCCCGTACTGAAAAGGAGGTTAGAGGATTCTTGGGACGCTTGAACTATATCGCGAGGTTCATCTCTCATCTGACATCTACCTGTGAGCCAATTTTCAAACTGTTGAAGAAATATCAGGTAGTTGAATGGAACGACGATTGTCAAGTTGCTTTTGATAAGATCAAGGAGTACTTATTGGAACCTCTTATTCTGATGCCACCCGTCGAAGGAAGGCTGTTGATCATGTATCTGACTGTTTTGGATAACTCGATGGGGTGCGTGCTGGGCCAACATGACGAGTATGGTCGAAAAGAGCATTCCATTTATTACCTTAGCAAAAAGTTTACCGACTGTGAGACTCGCTACTCACTGCTCGAGAAAACTTACTGCGCTTTGGTATGGGCTGCTCGCCGACTAAGGCAGTATATGTTGACTCATACCACTTTGTTGATTTCCAAAATGGATCCGATCAAGTATATCTTCGAGAAGCCTGCTTTATCTGGAAGAATTGCTAGATGGCAAATGATCCTAACTAAGTATGATATCCAGTATACTACATAAAAAGCTATAAAGGGGAGTGTACTAGCTGACCATCTAGCTCATCAAGCCGTCGAAGATTACCAATCTATGAGATTTGACTTCCCGGACGAGGACATCATGACATTAGACACCGTCAAAGGTAATGGATCGTATGAAGGACCTGAACAAGGATCCCGATGGACCCTGTACTTTGATGGTGCTTCAAATGCACTCGGCAACGGTATCGGTGCGGTACTCATCTCTCCGGAAGGTTGCCATACACCCTTCACTGCCCGACTTTGCTTCAGCTGTACCAACAACATGGCTGAATATGAAGCTTTCATCTTTGGTCTCAAGGCTGCTATAGACTTGGGAATCAAATCATTGGTCGTATTTGGGAACTCGGCTTTGGTTATCAGTCAAGTCAAAGGAGAGTGGGACACCAAACATCCTAATCTTATCCCATACAAAGAACATGTCCTGACATTGTTGCCTCATTTCGAACAGATTACTTTCGAGCACTTCCCGCGAGAAGAAAATCAGCTAGCAGATGCTCTGGCTACAATGTCTTCCATGTTTAAACTCAACTGGGATAACGAGGCTCCCCAAATTACCATCGAGCGAATGGACGAACCTGCCCACTGTCATGAGATTAATACCGAAGAAGTAGTGGAACAACCCTGGTTTCATGAAATCAAAAGGTATCTCCAGACTAGAGAATATCATGAAGGAGCTTCAGTCAATGACAAAAAGTTCTTAAGGAGATTTTCTGCCAAGTTCTTCCTAAGCAATGGCATCCTTTATAAATGCAGCCATGATTGTGTTTTACTTCGATGTGTGGACAAAGCTGAAGCAAAGTTGATCATGACTGAGATACACAGTGGCACATTTGGCACCCACTTGAGCGGACATACGATGGCTAAGAAAATTCTAAGGGCAGGCTACTATTGGTCTACCATGGAAGCTGATTGCCACCAACATTCCCGTACGTGCCACAAATGCCAAGTCTACGCCGACAAAGTACATATTCCTCATGTTCCTCTCAACGTTCTGACAGCTCCTTGGCCATTCACAATGTGGGCATTGACATGATTGGAGAGATCAAGCCCACAGCGTCCAATGGGCATCGCTTCATCTTGGTCGCTATTGATTATTTTACCAAGTGGGTCGAAGCAGCTTCCTTTGCCTCTGTTACAAAGAATGTGGTTGCCCGCTTCATCAAGCAGAACCTCATATGCCGGTATGGTGTCCCCGACAGGATCATCACAGACAACAGTACAAATCTGAACAATACTATGATCACCGCTCTATGCGAGCAGTTCAAGATTTATCATCACAATTCATCTCCCTATCGACCGAAGATGAACGGTGTTGTTGAAGCTGCGAACAAAAATATCAAGAAGATCATTCAAAAGATGACAGTCACCTACAAGGACTGGCATGAGATGTTAATGTTTGCTCTGCATGGATATCGTACCACGACACGTACTTCAACAGGGGCAACCCCATTTTCTTTAGTATATGGCATGGAGGTCGTCCTACCCATGGAAGTTCAGATTCCTTCCATATGGATTATGAAAGATGCTGGTTTGAGTGAAGACGATTGGATTCAGACCCGGCTTGATCAACTTAATTTGATCAACGAGAAGCGACTTACTGCTGTTTGCCATGGTCATACGTATCAAAAATGCATGATCAAGGCTTTCAACAAGAAAGTCATGCGTCAGATATATCAAGTCAGATATCTTGTAATCAAGCGGATCATCTTACCGCAAAGCGATCCTAGGGGCAAGTGGACTCCTACTTACGAAGGACCATTTATGATCAAGAGCATCTTTTCTGGTGGGGCAATAATTTTGACCACCATGGACGGTGACGATTTGCCACACCCTGCGAATGCAGACATTGTCAAAAGATACTACGCATAAAATGACCCGACAAGTTGAAAACCTGAAAGGGCGACTTGGGCAAAAATGGGCATCCCGGTGAACCGAAAACCTGAAAGGGCGATTCAGGCAAAAATTAGGGATAAAACAAAAAAATATATGTACACCCGGCAAGTTGAAAACCCGAAAGGGCGACTTGGGCAAAAAAGGGTTTCCTGGTGGATCGAAAACCCGAAAGGGCGGTCCAGGAAAAAGTTAGGGAATTAAAGCGTATGACTATGTCTCGTCGGATCACTTTAAGGACAATCTCTTCACCAGACAAGCTCCGAGCCTCTGATCAATCCAGTCATCGACGGACGAAGCAGCGAATGGACAAGATATTCAGAATTGTGAAGGCTATAGCAGAATGAGAATCCCATGGAATTGTTACACATAGCCATCTTTCTTTTGTATAAAATTTTTCAATTTTTACGACAACTTTCTCTTACTAGGATGTTTGTCTCCTTTGTACAAAGATACTCACAAAAGTTAAATACAAATACACTTCAAAGTGCAGAAATTTACTTGCCTTTCTTTTCATTTTTACACTTATATTATATTTAAAAACGTCCAATGTTTTGTTAAATAGGCATATGCATTTGAGTATAATCACTGCTTACAAATAAAACGAAATTTAAATAAAAAAAGGAGATGATTACTAATAGGTTGAAGGTGTAGGAAGATATCTTTGTGCCATTCTAAAAAATCCCCATGATACATCATTCAGATCCTTGACAAAAACTAAGAGTTGAATTACATTTCCCCAGCAAAGTTAAGCTTCAAGATCCGCAACAGAGCCAGTACAGTCTAAAGCTTGATTCCCCAGCTGAGTTGAATTTCAAAATTCCCCTCAGAGTTAAGCTTCGAGATCCACAGTGGAGCCCGAAAACCCTGAAAATCCTCTCCCCAGCGGAGCCGGAATAGTCTAAACATTCTCCTCACAGAGTTATTTCCCAGCGGATTAAAGATTCTCAGTTTCATTTCTACAGCAGAAGTCTCCCAGGTTTTAACTCCCCAGTAGAGATTTTTCAAAGTTTTCCTTATTTCCCAAAGCAGTCAGCAAGGGTTTCTCCTCTCCAAATCCTCAGCAGCGGTCAAGGATTTATTTTCCTCGGCAGCAGTCAAAGAATTCATTATCTCCAGCTATCCGTATTTTATCTTCCTCAACAAGACGGCTACTCAGCCTGCATGCATAACCATTACATTCATATATCATAAACATTGATGAAATACAGTTCATTGCGTCATACATATCATGCAACATAACTTTGTGTTTTAGCTAACATTTTACCCTTTCAGGATAAGATTAAAAAGCTATCGTTAACAATTATTCAGATACAGTATGGATACACCCCAGACACGGCAGTCATTCTATTACTCATTCAGAGTTTCAAGTCAAAATACAGTACAGATACACCCCAGACACGACGATCATTCTACTACTCATTCAGACTTCAGCAATTCGATACAGACTAGATATGCTCCAGACACAGCGGCCATTCTATCTCTCATTCAGATTCAATTATCAACTTCAAGTTCAAATATGCTTCAGACGCGGATGCCATTCTGACCCTTACACCAACAGTTTATTTCTCCCAGTGCAGTCGCCACGGAATTCATTATGTTATTTAGTCAAGATCCCAGTTACAATATGGATACACTCCAGACACGGAAGTCATTCTACTACTCATACAGATCTCAACTTCAGATACAGTCCAAATACGCTCTAGACGCGGTTGCCATTCTGTCCCTCATTCAGAGTTCATCCCTAGCACACAATTGCTCCATGTATAGATATTTCTCTGTTATCCAGATACAATACAAATATACTCCAGACACGGCAGTCATTCTGATATTCATTCAAAACCCAAATACAGTTACAGCTCAGATACGCGCCAGACACGAACGCCATTCTTTTGCTCATACAAACTCAATCCCAGATACAGTTCAATGGCATTCTAGACACGAATACCATTTTGATACTCATTCTTCTGACCTACAACATCGCAACTCAACAAACACTTTTGGATGGCATCTTTAAGCCCATCTCCATGAAGATTATACTATCTCCAAATGGCATCTTTAAACCCATTTCCTCTGCTATATTCTGGATGAGTGCAAATTTACGGGCACTCTAGTGTCCAATCCTCTTTTACTTTCGAGTCGCGAAAGGCAAATTTGCCAATCTAACTCTTCAGGTTCAAGAAGATTGAACAGGGGCAACTGTTGTACCCCAAAATTTGCCCTCCCATTTCACCAACATTTTCTCATCACAAGACTCTTGGAACTGAAGATCAAGCTAGGGTTTGCTCTGCTCAAGACACTTCCTTGCACTATTGACCTAAATTAGGGTTTGAGTTTGCACAGGGATTTTTTGACCTACAATGCCCAAAGTGACTTTCATATTCCATGTTGGACCCACAAGTTTTTGCATATCAAGTTTCAAGCCCTGATTCAATTTTTTGCCCAGTCAATTGGACAGTTGACCTTGAAATCAACTGTATTAGGGAAAAAGTAAATTGTGGCCAATTGACAGTCAAACCTCATGATTTTTGACCCAAATCAACATAATGAACTCATATATATCATTTGATCAAGTTTGGATCACAATTCCACAAGAAATTTGATCAGATCACCAAAAGGGCAAAATGGTCATTTTTAGGATTTTGACTGTACAAAGGCAATTTTTGACTGTTTGACCTAACCAATGGCCAATAAAGCTCAACCATGGACACAATGACTCAATGACATTGTCTTGACCCATTCAAAAAGTTCAAAAGATCTCAAATGCATAGGATTGACAGATGAATTTTTTAGTCAACTGATCAAAATTTGACTATACACTGAAAAGTGAAACTTTGACTTTTTGGTCAAAATCAAGTGCCAAGAGTTATTTTTCATCAAGACATGTCAAATTATGAAACTTGTTCATCAAGAAACCCAAAAATGCAAATTAGGGTTTAAAATTGAAAATTTTCATAACTTGGAAATTTTCTAAGTTATGAAATTTTCTTATTTTTTCCTAACTTTGTCCCATTTTTTCACCAAGATTCAAATGGATTCAAAAGAAACTTGCAACATGAAAGTTTTAGTCCATCACAAATTATACAACTTTGATTCACAAAGTTTTCTCAAAAGAAGCTTGTATCTCAAGTTATGATTTTTGGAACAAGGGTACCTAAAACTTTTAACTTAGAGAAAATTTGCCCTAATCTAGGCAGGATTTTGACCCATCTTCTTGGACATTTTTCACATAGTTCCACTTGGAATTTCAAGTTAAATTACAAATATGGATTGTAGTACATGTTGCAAGCTTTCTAAATTGTCCAAGAACTCCTCAAACACCCTTGTGGTTAGAGAGAATCGAATTCTCAAAGTTGGCAAAAACTCACTCTTGTCCATGGCCAATACATGTTCATAACAACTTGCAATTCTGATCTAGCTAGCTTGGTTCAACATTACAGGCCTCAAAACCAACTTTCACTCCATAATTTAATGCCAATCCATCAGTCCAAGCTTTTGTTTTGTTCATTTGAGCATTATACACAAGTTTAAACCTTAAGTAGAAAAAGGAAAATTGCCATTTTTGCCTAATGTCACTTTATGTCAAAAGCTAAATCTTTGAGACATGGGGCCAGATCTTTGAGGCAAGTTCAAGTCCACTAATTCCAGTTACCAAGAACCAAAGTTGCAGCATGATAGGAAGGCTGGTACAGGTCTATAATATCATTGCCACTTTCTTGCTTCAAGTAGAAGAAAACTTGCAAAACATACACCAACTCTCATATCTCTGAACAAGAGCTTAAGCAAACATTGCACACAGTTTCCATACCTCCCAACAAACCTAAAGCACGACTCATTCATCACTCAAACCTCCTCACACTCAGAACCACTGTTTTTCTGCAAAACAGGGCAGCATCTGCAACTTGACTTCCATAGAACAATTTGCTCGTACGTTTTGGCCCAAACCTGTTCAAACACCTTCCATTTCATCCACCCAAACTATCCCAAACCTTAAACACCAGTTGTAACACCTCTAACACACTTTGCCATTTTCATTTCCAAGCTCTGCAGGTTGAGTTCTACAGCACGATTCAAGTAGCTTCGAAGCAAGCCAAGCATTTGAGAAGCTTCCTTGGACCTCAGGCAAGCTCTACAGAAGCTCAAACACCATTGAAGGTTGCTACATTGCCTTATTCGATTCCAACTGAAACAGGTTTTTTATCACTTTCTATCTCTCTATTTAGGAACATTTAGCTTTAGGTTTGTGAATGAAAAATGTAGTATTCAATGCCATGAAGCCATACATATGCTCAGCTTTCATTTATATTAAGTGTGCTAGGAGAATTTCATCCATGAACATGTGAAAAAAGCTAAGTCAGATTTTAGGGCCAGAGAAATTCGCTCTGGTCTTTGAGAGTTAGATTCAATGCTTTATATGGTTAGATTCGTGTTTAAATTCTCTACAAGTTTGATGTTGTAAGTTTTGGCAAAAAGTCACGTTTCCAGGATGTAGCATTTGAACAAGAAGCGCGCGTTTGGTTGCTGTCTCAAGGACAGGGATGAAGCAATGTGGGCTGGGCTTGGATTTCTTACTTTTGGCAACCCCCCCCCCCCCATTTACTGAATGCACCCCCTGGCCCAATTTCTTTATGCTTTGATATTTTTGTATTTTATTTACATTTCTGATTTTATTTTATTTTTTCCAAACATAAAAAATGCCCAAAAATATTTTTATAATTTTTTCACATTAATTTTGTATTTTATTTTATTTTTCTAAACATAAGAGTAATTTAATGAACATATCTTTATTTTATTTTAATAAAAAACTTAGAAATAAAATATTAAAAATCATACTTTTATTCTTTTATTATTTATACTCAAATAGTATATTATACTAAATATATTTTCTTTTTATTATTCTTATATATATTTTTATTTTATTTTTGTACATAATTAATATTAACAAATATATACATACTTTTATACTTTAGGATAAAAAACATGAAAATATCACACTTTTATTTTTATTATTATTTATACTTAAAAAAATACTTTTTCCAAATATATTTTATTTTTGTATATACACTATTTTATTTTATTATATATAAATGATATATTTAATATATTTATTTTCTTAAAGAAAAAACTAGGGTTTACCCCTTAATGAAGAAAAATAATCATTTTTTTATTATTTCTTCCTTTTTATATCAAATATTTTTACATACATAAAAATAAACAAAACCTTTTTTTTTGCATATTCATCTTATTTTGTATATTTAATTAATCCATTTAAATATTGTCCATTTATTTATTTGAACATTTAATTCAATTTGGTTGTAATAGTTGACTTAGGGTTTTAATTTCTTGCAAATATCCCTTATTCAAATTTGTACCCCCATCCCCATAATCATGTTGTAATAACTTAGAACTTTAAATTCTCGCATTTTACGCTTTCAATTATGCAATGATTAGAGAATTGGGGTTTGTATGCCAAAAATCAATCAACAATCAGCTTGACTTAATCCAAGATAAATATGCATGAAAAACAATCACAATGCACACTTGCACCCCTAAGGTTACAATCCACTTGTTGCCTTCAAAAATGGGCCATGATTGCATGTCAAGTACTTTGGCAAAACAAAAACAATCAAAATGATCATAGTCCCTCGATGACGCCATCGGAGTTGCCTAAACAAAAATGATCAAGTCCCTTAAGAAAAAAATTGCCAAAGACACTTGACACTATTGCCATCATGGTCTATACGATGACCCGCGTCTGTCCTGTTTAACATCCTGACACAAGGTTGTTCACCAAATACAATGGTGAAACAACACTGTTAAAAGGGTTAAAAACATAAGAAAGATATTTGAGTAAAATAGGGTAGATGGCTCTTAGTTACTTGATCAAGCTTGCAAAAACATCCTTGCTACTTTTCAAAATACACTCCACAATACAATTTCAAAACCCTACTTTCAAACATTGAAAACTTTTCAAAAGACAAAAACACCTTTGTATACATTCAAACAAGAATCATTACAAAGGTTGCCACAACGATGGCCTCTTTCCAAAACATTTTCCAAAATCACACACAAAGCACCATTTCAAACAATTGAAAAGCACCATTTCAAATAATAGAAATGCAAAGCAAGTGATCTAAATAAGTAACTAAGAGCCCATGGATAACCATGGATAGAAAGGGTGCTAATACCTTCCCTTTCTATAATCTACTTCCCGAACCCAAGAAAACATCTCAAAGGTCTTTCCTGTGCTTTTTGACCTTTCCTTAGGATAAAATAAAAAGTCGGTGGCGACTCTTGCTAAACCGAAACATTTGCGAACACAAGCGCAAAATCCCAAGTCAGTTCTCCCACTGTATCACACATATCCTTGATCTTTCTTAGAAGCTTGAATATTGGCTCACAAGTGTCAATCATGTGAGAAATAAACTTGGAGATATAATTCAAACGTCCAAGGAAGCCCCTTACTTGTTTTTCAGTTCTTGGTGCATGCATCTCTTGAATTGCCCTAACTTTATCAGGATCAAACCCAATACCTTTATGGCTAACAATGAAGCCTAACAACTTTCCAGAATAGACACCAAAATTACACTTATTCAGACTCAAGCAGAGACGAAACTTCTTCAAACATTGAAACAATTTCAACAATTCTTCTAAATGCCCTTCCCTGGTCTGAGATTTGGAAAGCATTTCATAAACATATAACTTGATTTCCTTATGCATCGGATCATGGAATAGGGTTGTCATAACCCTCTGGTACGTTGCACCAGCATTCTTCAACTCGAAGGGTATCCCTCTGTAACAGAATTTTCTCCAGGGTGTAATAAACGTTGTTTTTTCCATGTCCTCAGGGGCCATATTAATTTGGTTGTATCCAGAAAATCCATCCATGAACGAGAACATTTTGAACTTTGTTGTGCTATCTACCAACATATCAATATGTGGCAAAGGGAAATCATTTGTTGGACTAGCTTTATTCAGATCTCTATAATCAACATACATGCAGACTTTTCCATATTTTTTTGAGACTAAGACAATGTTGGAAATTCACTGAGGATACACTAATGTCACCAGAAAACCGATATCAATTTGTTTCAGAACCTCCTTTTTAATCTTATCTACCATTTCAAGATGAGTTCTTCTTAACTTCTATTTGATAGGTGGACATTCAGGCTTCAACAGAAGGCGATGCTCTACAATATCAATATCCAACCCAGGCATGTCTTGATAAGACCAAGTAAAGATGTCAACATATTCCATTAATAACTCAATCAACCTTCTCTTCACATTGGGATGAAGTAGTGCTTCGATCTTGACTTCCTTCAAGTCCTCTTCAGAACTTAAGTTAATAATCTCCAACGGCTCTTTGTATGGCTAAATCATAATCTCCTCGCGCTCAAGCAATCGAGAAACCTCTTATGGGATTTCACTAAACTCCTCTTCTTTGGCCATATACACAGGGAATTCAGAGTTGGGAGAGGGTGCAAGGTTATTATTTTCAATGGGTTTTTTAATTAATCTGCACATATGATTATGCTTGATTTTAGAAATTGATAAATGCAACAAGTGATTAGATAGATTTATTTGCAGTTATTATTTATTTTGAAAGTTTTTTTTCTGATTACCCTTTTCTAATAAAAATGAGAAAAATAAAAACACGATTGGAAATCAAAAATAACTTTTATTAATGATTTTAAAATTCAAAATAAAAGACACGCCCATACAATATCACTTTCACCTTGGCAGAGTGAAAGGATTTTTGAAAAACAAGCAAAGACAAATTACTTTGAAATGTGAATGCAACTGGGAATATCAACAATGATCCAATTTTGAACTCTCACTCCATGCATCACAAAATTCGGCATCTCCTGCTCTGGCTCATCTTCAATGATAGCATCGACCTCTGGAGTAGTTGAATGGAGATAACCCATACTGTGGAAAATGTCTTGATACGGATGGAGGTAGATTTTGGCTTCACCACTTCATTCTTATCCTTCTTAAGAGAGAAACCCAAACATGTCTTGTTTTTATTCACGGATGGATCAATAATATGACCCCATACACTGCTAGGATCTTTCTGAACCACTTGGTGTACATCTCTAAAAGAGTTAATTGAATATTCATTCTTATTTATGTTATCAATAGACAAAGCTTGGAACTGAGTTCCAACAGAAGCTTCATCAGCTTCTACAACACTGAAAGAAGATAAATGGGATACCAACAAAGCTTGTTCACCATTCACAATCACTACTTTTCCTTCACGTACAAATTTCAGTTTCTGATGTAAGATGGAAGTAACAGCTTCTGCCTCATGAATCCAGGGGAGACCCAATAAACAACTGTAGGCTAGGAAGATATCCATGACTTGAAATGTGATTTTAAACATATGTGGACCTATGTATATTGGCAAGTCGACTTCTCCAATGACAGGTTTCTTCGATCCATCAAAAGCCTTCACTACAATACCACTGTAGCACATAGGAGTTCTTTGATATTTGAGCTTCTCTAGAGTACTCTTTGGTATCACATTTAGAGCGAAGCCATTATCTATCAACACATTAGACAAGGCATCATTCTTGCAATTCAGAGATATGTTCAAGGCCATATTATGATTTCTTTCATCGAGCAGTTCATCATCGCAAAAACTCAGATCATTGAAAGCCGTGATATTTCCCCTAACACCGCTAAATTGGTCAATCGAGACATCCTGTTCAACAAAAGCTTGGTCCAAGACCCTCATCAGAGATTCCCAATGAGCTGCAAAGTTCATTAATAATTCCAGAATGGAAATTTTGGATGGAGTTTGCAGCAATTGTTCCATAATCTTATAATCACTCATCTTAATGATCTTAAAAAGATCATCAACATCCTTTTCCAATGCAACGCCACTAGTCTTCCCTTCTACCTTCTTGGGTTTAACACTAACTTCAACGATTTTCTTACGAGAATCAACACTTCCTTGAAAGGTATGGGCAAATATACGACCACTGCGGGTCACCTGACTGGCCTCAACAATGTTCTCAACACGAGATAAGGGCTGAATTGGAATTTCATTACCATCTTTCAGAATAGTTACATTATACTTGTAAGGTATAGCCTTATCAGACTCATACGGAACAAGACCAGGTAAACAAATAACCACGAGAGTTACTGCAGTCTTATTGCGGTATGTAATTTCCACACGAGTAGGAATGTCAAAATATGGTATAATGACATTCACCTCAGTCTCTTCAGCATATTCAACAGGTATCTCAACAGGAATATAATATCATTATCATAAATCACACCTTCATCAGTAGACTATGTGATACGGTGGGAAGAACTGACTGTTTTTTGGAATGTTGGTTTGCGTTTTGCGTTTGTTTTCACAAAGTGTCGCGGTAAGCAAGAGTCGCCACCGACTTTTATTTTATCCAACAAGGAAAGGAAAAAAGCACATAAAAATTCCTTTTTCGAGATATTTCTCGGGTTCGGGGGGTAGATTATAGAAGGGAAAGGTATTAGCACCCTTTCTATCCGTAGTTATCTACGGGCTCTTAGGTACTTGCTCATTGTTTTCAAAAATTGTTTTCTTTGTGCTCGTGGGTTTGAAAAAGTTTTTGTTTTGAAAACTTCGATATAACTCTTGCTTCTATCCTCAAGAGTGTAATGAAGTGTTTTTGAAAACTTTGTTCGAAAAGGAGTGTAAGTGTGAAAGATTTGTTTTGTTTTGAAAGAGCAAGTATCTAAGAGCTATCTACCTACTCGAAAAAGGAATCGTTCTATGCTAATTTCCTTTAGATAGTGATATCCCACTATTAATGAGTAGGTAGCACCGTTGTTGGAGTTTGAGGGTCAATTCGAATGAGGGACATACGGTCACTAAAGCAATGTTAGGACGCCTTAGCGGTAATCCTAATGTCTTAGATCATTTGTTTGAGGCAACAATATCCGAGGCAACCATTTCGAGGCGACTATGATCTTTTAGACAAGAGGGCGACCTCTAAAGCGACCTATACTCAATGACCGTGTACGAAGGCAACCAAGTGGGGTGTACCCTAGGAGTGTGCATGTGTGGGTGTGTTGTTTTTAGTTATTTTTGTCTTTGCACATGTTAAGGGTGATCTAAATTGATTTTAAGATTAAGCATTCAGTCTTGTCATGCAAACCCTATTATCAAACATCTAACAGTTATAATTTACAGAAATTAAAGGTGCGGAAATTAAATTACAAGGCGTCGGGTATTTACATCGCCAAAAGCAACCCTTGGAAAATAAAATAAAGCGGTAAAAATAATTAAATGTCCTAATTATCTATTACATTCTGGAAGCAGATACATTAATATGGGTAAAAATAAATAAAGCGCGCGGGAAATTAGATTGAGTGCGAAGTTTAGGGTTTTGACCCTTTTTTAAAGAAAATGTTTTTGGTTGTTTTTATTTTAAGAAATTAAATTAAATTCTAAATTAAATAACTAAATTAAATATTAAAGTTAATTAATGAAAAATAATTTATGACATATTTTTGAGTTTTTGTCATTTTAAGAAAGAAGATAAAAATGATTAAATGAAATAAAACCTAATGATTTCTAATTTGATTTTATTTATTTACAAAAATAACATTAAAATTCTCTAATTAAGACCCTAATTAAATTAATTAATATTTATTAAAAAAAGAATTCTAAAATTTTATTGGATAAAAAAAATATTTTTGATGAATTTTTAATAAAAAGGAAGAATTATGATTGGTTAGTAATTAATTGAAATTAAATAAAATAAACTAAATAAATAAAAAGAAAATATGATAAAAGGAAAGAAATGGGCCTTTTTTGGAGGTGCAAGGAGCATTTTTGTAGGCCCATTAGAAGCTGGCTCGTTTGACCCTTTGTGATCCAGTGTGGGCGCATTGACTTAGCTTTTGGTGGACCTCCAACATGGACCACCAGATCTGGCCCTTTGGCCATCTGGCGCTTGGATCGTGAGGGAGTATGGTGTGGATCTGGACTGGCATGTGCATGGGAAAGCTTGAAAACAAAAATCATTGAGAAAGGGGGGGACCTGGGATTCGAACCCAGGTCCTGAAGGGAAATACACCAAATGCTTGCCACCATGCCATGTTGCTTTTCTTGTTAATATAACATGTATTAATAATAATATAACCAAAAAAAATCAATTGGTAAGAAAAAATAAAAAGGCGCGCTATGTTTGAACCGACCAATGGATGGATGCCACGCATCATCCCTGACCTCCCAACTGTGGCTAAAAATATAATCATCTATACCAACGGACAGAAGTCCGTAGCTACAAGCCTGCTCGTCTCCAAAACCTTGCTCAGGCCATAAAAACGGACTCTAGGACCATGGTTGGGTTCGTGACAAACTCCTGATCACAACCATGTCCTTCATGGAGGGCAATTGTACCTGAAACAAAAACTCCCAAAAACTCCAAGCAAACCCTAACTATGGTGTATTGCAATACAGATCAGATAAATGAAATTAAATGATGCCAAAGGTTTGCAAATGTTCTTGTGATCACAAATATGCTATTAGTTTACTCAAATTATGCCAGAATGACTCAAATCGAATTCAAGAATAGGGGTAACTTGCGTGAGACTTACAGTGCGTATGAGGGCCTGGGAATGCCTGGTTTGGATTGGAATAACTTGTGTGCGTTTCTAGGAAGCGATCGGGATACGTCTCAAGTCCTGAAAATACCTCTAACTTTGATTCCGATCTCCAACTTTTTTGTGATTTTTTGAAAAGTTGTTCTGCCTCCACAAGTGTTCTCTGACCCTAATTCTTATATGTTGTGCTTGCTTATGTATTGTGCAATACATTAGGTCTCAATTTGCTGTCCAAATCTCTCTCCATTAAGGCTTTGATATTTGATTTGATTTGCTTTTACAAACTTTCCAAATTTGATCCAAATCATATCTTCTTGTGCATAATGACCTTGACACGAATTTGATTGCAATGCTAGCTGTGATCAAAGCCTAAAACAACCAGAAAATCATTAGTTATCAATGCCTTAGATTTTATGTGATTTTATTTGATTTAAAATGGATTAATTCAAATAAAAATCAAATTAAATAATAAAAATGAGATATGGACACATGGCAAAGGCCAAAGCACGTGGGAAACAATGCAAACTCAAAACAAGTGAAAAATAATGGGCCCATTTGGCAAAATTTGAAGTTTTGGGGATAGTTGACTTTTGGCAATCTTGCAAAAAGGTCCAAGTTCAACAATGCATAAATTCTTCAATTTTGAACTTTTGGAGGTGTTCTTGGACTTTTTAGAAATTTTGAGATGTCCTCTAACCAACCCTTTTGGTCTCATCTCATTTTGATATTCCATACTCAAGTTAGGAGCTTTGGCAAAAAAGGTGTTTTTGTTGACTTTTCAAAATGACCTATAATGTCCAAATTCATAACTTCTTGTGAGTGCATTTTTTGATCTTGGGGTATGAATATGGATTGTAGGAAATTGCATCCTATTAAAAATGAGCTTTGGATGGGTCATTTCTCATAAGGTATGAGAAATTTATGCTTGGTCAAAGTTGAGTTGACTTTTCCTGTAAAACCCTAATTTAGCAACTTTTGAATCTTGATGAATCTTGAGCAATCCTTGATGAATCATGATCAACCCTTGATCAAATAATGAAATATCCTTCAAAATGAGAATGTTGACAAAAAATCTTGAAGTTTGACTGTATGTAGGTCACAGTTGACTTTTGCCCTAGCACAGTCAATTTTTGAACCTTTGAGCAATTGACTGAGCAAACATCATCTGCAAGGCTTGAAATTTGACATGGATGATCTTGAGAACATATTAGGACATTGGGGAGCACTTGAGATCATTTGGACTCAACGATCTTGATGCAATGTGAAACCTTAATTTGGGATACACTGCCTTAGGAGAGAGCTTGTCTGACCAACTCTTGAGCTACCTTGAGCCACTTGGAGATTTTTCTTGCAATGTTTTGAGAAATATGGGAGAGAAAATTTTGGGGTACAACAGACTCAAACTCATCATAAGATACAAACTCATTAGAAGACATAAACTCATCAGAAGACATAAAATCATCAGAAGACTCAAACTCATTCATTGACAATTATGCACTTCTTTTTCTATCATTAAGAATGGCTATTGCTCATTTTTTGAACAAACCCGACCCTTTTACTATCTAAAGATCAGCTCTCAAAGTAGCACAACCCCATGTATTCTTTGCATATTCTAGACAACAACAACAACTAAAATCAATCAATCCTTTTTGAACCCATTTTTCATGTATCTCCACAAAAGTCACAATATTAATTTCTTCAATCGTAGGTTCTTTAGCATACCTAGCATATGCTTTAGAAGAAATTACTGTATTAACATAAATAGCCACAAATTCATCAGAAGTTACAGACTCAACCTCATGGTCTTCAATCATATTAACCTCTTCATACTCATCTCTTGGTCGGATGATATGGATAAGACCCTTATCCATCATTTCCTGAAGATCTCTCCTTATTGTATCACACCCACGAATATTTTTACTGCAGACACTACAACATGCATAATCATGTGTATAGTAACTAAATTCACAAATATCAGCATGCATTTGCACCAGATCACCTTTCACCAGGTTTACATCAAAAATCATGAACTCTCCAATACATCCATAAACCATATTCACAGTATTACCATCTCCATGCTTGGGTAACAAATTGACTTGCACATTTGGACATATATCCTTGAAAGACATGATACCAGATCTTACTAGCTTCTGAACTTCAGCTTTCAATGGATAACAATTTTCGATACTATGTCCAAGGGCTCCCTGATGGAAGGTACAATTCTGATCAGCTTTATAATACCATGACAGTGTTGGAGGTATGGCAAGAGGAGACCTAGTCTGTATTAGGTTCTTTTAAATTAGTGTAGGAAACAAGTCAATATAGCTCATTGGGATAGGATCAAAAGCTTCTCTTTTTGGATGTTTCCCTTGGTTACCTTGTTGAGGTGCTCTCAAATAAGAACCAACGGTTGGAGATGTGCTAACAACTAGGGCTATCGAGGAAACATGTTGTTGGTGCTGGTGATGCCTTCTCAAAGGCCTACTTCTTCTCTCTTGAGTAATAGAATTTGTATCCCCTTCATTCTTTCTAGAGAAACCATATGCCTACTTCTTAGTACCACTAGAACCTTCATCCCTTGACAAACATCCTTCTCTAATAACTTTTTCCAATTGGACGCCCATACCAACCATCTTAGTAAAGCCACTGGGTGAACTTGCCACCAGCCTTTCATAGTAGATTGACCCAAGGGTTTTCAAAAAGACCTTATTCATCTCCTTTTCCTCCATTGGAGGCACAACCTAAGCAGCAACCTCGCACCAGCATTACGCGTACTCCTTGAATGATTCTTTATCTTTCTGAGTCATAACTCTCAACTGATCATGATCGGGAGCCATATCCATATTATACTTGTATTGCCTCACGAAGGCCTCTCCTAAATCATTTAAAGTGAGGATACTGGTACTATCTAAGCTCATGTACCACTTCAACGCGTCACCAGTAAGTCTGTCTTGGAAAAAGTGGGTTAGTAGATGTTGGTCATCAATGTGAGTTGACATCCTTCTAACATACATCATAAGATAAGCATTATGACAAGTATTTACCTTTTACTTTTCAAACTCTGGCACTTTGAACTTAGCGGGAACCTTCACATTGGGAACCAAAAAAAGATCACTAACATTCTTCCCAAACAAATCCTTTCCTAGGAGAGCTTTCATTTCCTTTTGCATCTAATTAAACTGATCTTGGAAATCATTTATTCTTTCATAAAAACCTAAGCCTTCACTTGGTGCAGAAGCAACATTTTAGATTTCATCATTAACAACAGGGACATGAACAACAAGTGGTGCAAAATTCACAACAGGCTGAACATGATGAGAAACGTGAGCAGTAGGATTATATCCTCCAGGTATGAAATTCTCTAGCACTCCCCATGGATAACCACGAGGCATCTGGAATTGAGGAGAAAAATAGGTAGGAGTAACAGAAGTGGGCACAGTCAGTATCTCAGATATGAGTGTTGTCTGTTGCGGTTGAGTAATATGAGGAGAATGAGGTAGAGGAAGGGGTGGCTAATTCTGAGAAGCCACCAATGACTCCACCAAAGCATTCAGATTAGAAATTCAAGTTCTTAAAGCAGTAACTTCTTCCCTAAGCTCACAATTTTCTTGTTCTAAATGTTCCATCTTCTTTTCGCAGTTAACCCAAGTGTTGTACTGATAAGACGACTTGACTGAGTGAAGACGAAGAGCAAATGATAAGGCTCCAGACAACTCTCGAGAACAAGACAAAAGTGTGAATGATGCATGTTATGCAATTGCAAATGTTTGTTTAAAAATTTTAAATTAGGTTTCCAAGGAACTTTGGAACAAATTGCAAACATCAACTAAAGAACACAATTGGGATATTTGGAAAAATATCATTTTATTAATATTGGAAGGATTACAGTTGAAGTACAAAGTTTCAATAATTGTATACCAAAAGAAAGAGAAAGATAAATCCTCAGATCCAAATGAAATAGTATTCAAAGAAGATCCAGCACCAAGCTGTAACGTCTTTTTGAGCTTGAAACTTGAAATGTTAGAGGAAAATAAATCCTCTTGCACTCTTTTCTTCTACTTTGCTGATAATCGGGAAAATAAATCACTGATACAAAGGATCAAGAAAATTGGATCACAGGTGTGGAGAATTCCTTCTTCCAGATAGCCATGAGAATTTGAAATCCCAAGGATTCATGCTTTCTCAATTCTTCTAAATCAGGACTCTTGAAATTGTACTTCTGAGCATTCCTTTCGAAATCCACAATTACAAAACTTGTGATGTTTGCAAAGAGAATTCCTAGGTTCCTTGAAAACTAGGTGAAAATAATGTCTCATGAATGCATGAGTGCATGATTATGCACCAATAAAAAAAAAGATCACAAACATGGGGATTTATAGGTTCGACGTCACGAGCATGAAGCCAAAGATACTACCCAAAAGGTATGGACTAATGGTTCAAACACCTGCAGAATAAGGTTTTAAGGAAATCTGAGAGTCCTCGATTTTTCTTTAGATATTACCAACGTCTCAATTTACTCGGTAATTAGTAATATTCGTAGGAAAAACTCGTCTGAGTGCAGTATCGCGTAACAGCTATACCAGAATTGACTTCTGGATAGTCTCTGCACTACACCTAAAAAGGCCAAGATGGGTTAAGGGTTCTACATCTCTCAGCTTCGCAGGCTCCCAGGTCAAAAGTAGTAATATTTTCACAACTTTCTTATTCAACAAATACTACCCAAAGGGGCTTCCACTGAGCGGGGTTTTTTTCAAATAAACTTACTAAGTACTTTCTCCATATAAGTAGAAGTGATTATACCACCATCCTATCTTAAGTCTTCCCAAATCCGGTTATAGGACTTATAAGACATCACCAAGAACATTAAACACCATAAAAATCCAAACAAACAAACACATATACAACAAATAATAGCATATACACATATAAACAAAGTGTTAGTTCTCTATTTTTAGGATTGACATTAATTTTAGTAAAACAAATATAGAAACAATTTGTTAAATAGGATGTATTATCTTTCTAAGAAGAACAAGTTGAGAAATAAGTATTATTTTATGTTGAGACATGTTGAGATAAGAAGTTATCATCATCTAGAGCAACATGTCGGATAAGATGTCATATGCAGGGTCATTTGACATCGCGACTGTGTTGGGCTGGACAATTGGATCAGTTCAAGATTTAACAGATGTAGAATATTCTGGAAATATTATGATATCCTACGTAGCTCTATTTTATAGGTCTAGAAGATTCAAGTTGAAATCAAGAAGAATATGCACTTTCTAATTATGGATAAAAATTAGGAAGGATTTGATTGAAGACTTATTTTATTGCAGGATCTTCTGCAGATTTGTAACAGCTGATGTACTGTGATTTGAAGCCCATATCCAGTTGGGAAACAGGTTATACATAGAAGTGTTTGTAACCTAGGAAAGGTACCAGTCGTGAATGAAAATATGTAGTTATTATGGCTGAGTATGTAATCCACTCTCTAAGAGAGTTGGTATGTGTGATCCACTCGACATGTGAATTGGACTGTGTTCCTTGAGTTGTAAGGTTGTGTTCTCCTCGAAGCTATGAAGCAAGAGTGAATGTTGTTCTTAGAGGAAGCTTGTAATAAATTTCATGTTTTGTTCTTAGTCAAGATTCTTGGCTAGGTATTGTCATGTAAGTGTGTCTTCTAGTTTTGCATCATGGAAGTGTCTTCCTATTTTGATCATATCGATGTCTGCGATTGATGAGGGAGTTGAGGAGAGTTAGCACGGGTAATGAGGGAGTTGAGGAAAGTTAGCACGGGTAATGATTAAGTGAGAAGTCATAAACATGGGATTTTAGCTTCGAATTGATATTATTATAATGGACTTTATCCCTAGCTTGGTATGCCCCCAAAGTAAGAGAGTTGCTCCAAACTGGGTTAATAATTTTGGTGTATTGTTTATGATTTCCAGTACTGATATGTATGTTTATACCTTGCCATTGTTATTTGTTCAAATTCAGATGTCTCAACATGTCATAGGACATTTAAAGTCTAATATACCAAAATTTTACAAAGATAGGCTCAACCCACTTAGAGATGTTGGTCCCCAGTGAAGTCGCCAATTTTTTCTGTACCAGTACAATTTTGAGACTAAGCCATTAATTGACTTAACTCACAAAGTGAAAATCTCCACCGTAGTTTATTTTATCCAAAGGAAATGAGAAAAGTACGAATAAAACCCAAATGAGAAGGAGATAAAGGTAAGGGGGTTGGTTATACAAAGGGAAGGTATTAGCATCTTAAACATCTATGGTACTCCGTAGGAACCTCTTTTAAAATTTGTGTATTTTGGCTATAATGAAATATTTACAAAACGAGATTGTGGAGATGAGAAAAGAAGTGGTTTTTATAATTTTTGCATCCTCCGTGGTTGCGAAACTTTTGTGCCTACGTACCCCTTCGTGCAATAGAGGATCGGGGCACTCATAGTTCTTCTAAAACAATTTGAAAAGCATTGAGTGTTGATTCATTTCAAGAAAAAGGTTTTAAAGAGAAAATTTCAAAGCGGCAAAAAGGTTAGAATTTGTTTTGTATTTTTTAAGTATTGAAGAAAGAAGTCATATCTTTATTAAGATTTATTGATGACTTTATTAAGAAAAGAATTTTGAAAATTCATGGACCTAAGTCTAAGTTTTTTATGAAAGTGGTTCAAGTTAGAAAACAAGAATCCTTTGAAAAAGGGAGAAGATTTTGAAAATTAAAGAAGAATGGGAGGAGATGAAGAGACTATCCTAAAGAAAAAAATTAAAAGTTAATGTAAGGAAAGGTCTAACCAACAATTCAACACTTGACATTATAAAGTCAATGTAAAATTCCCATCCTTTGGATTAAAGCCACAAGCATAAAATAGACCACGAGCATATCAATCATCCATGTGAAAATAAATCACAAACAAAGAAGTATCAAAGAAACCCAGGGTATTAAAACCCCAAAGTAAGGTTTTCAATAATGACCAATGTGTCATATAGATCACTTAAGGCCAATATAACAATACATGCACACAGAAGATTTCCCAATACAAGCAAAATAACAATGAAGTAACACAAGGTCCAAAGGTCTCCAAGTATCAAAGTATCAAAGCTTCTAATCCTAAGTCCAAGAAATCCACAACTCCAATATTCCAAGGATAGTAACCAATAGTCCATAAAGAGAGGCTTAAGTATTTTAATGTTCAATTTGGTTATTAAGTTTCTTCAAAGAAAATAAAATCTCAAGTGAGCAAAGATAAAATGTTATAAAATAAATGCTCAAGTGAGCAAAGGGAAAATAGCATGAGATCTAAATGCTAAAGATAAAAGTGCATAAAAAGTAAAGACATAAAATAAATGCATAAAGTAAAGGCATAAAGTAAAGTTAGTTGTTAATGAGTTAGAAGTTAATGGTCACAAATAGGATCAATGATGATTGAATGATGATCTTGGACAATGAATAATGAAAACTCATTAGAGGATTGATAAAATAAAAAGCTCTCAACAACAAGTTTCAAAGATATTGGACCCAAGATAACCAATAAATCATACTTTGGCATTTAAACATAAAGTTTGAGCCACGAGTGATCATTTTCTGAATCGGGACAAATTTAACGCTATGTTAAGCAATCGTAAGTGGATTTATGTAGAAGTCACACCTATTCTGAGGCTGGTAAATAGAAATGTATGTACCATACATGTTAGAGATATGGTAAAAACCATACTCCCAAAACATGTAGCACGAGTTAAAACCAAGGATCAAAACCTAAGTCATGGTAAAAAGAAAAAGAAGAAGAAAGAGATGAAGTAGAGATGAATTCCATAATAAATGATCAATGATGATTGAAGATTGACCTTAGGTCAAAGTTGATGAATGCTTGTTAGAGGATTGATAAAATCTAAGTCTCCTAACAACAAGCTTCAAAGGTTTTGAACCAAAGTCCAATAATCATCATACTTGGACTTTCAAACATAAAGTTTGAGCCACTAATGATCACTTAAAAGGAAAAAAGAAGGATATGAAAAAGAGGTAGAGGGAGATAGAAGTCACATTAGATCACATCCTAAAAATTCTTTCATCTTCAAGTTCAATCACTCATAATTGATAGATTAAAGTACTAAACATATCATTAACTCAAATCACCAAGAATAAATTAAACAATTCACTTTAAGATAGATTTGAATTAATTAATGTTTATCCAACTTCATTTACATCCTAAGTTCATTGAATTTGAAGAGAAATTGAACATTCAAAATTGTAATCCAAAGCTAAATATCAAAATAAGGGAGTAGAAAAAAATAAAGGAACCAAAACAACCCCAAAACAGAGCCAAAAACAGCATTATACCTTTAGGAAAATGATTTCTCTATATATGGGAATCGATTTCCTGCTTAGATTTTTCAAATCTGGCGCAAAAATAGGGAGAGAAATCAATTTCCTATATATAGGAAATCGATTTCTGCTGCAAAATTTCCAGAAAATAACATTTTAATGAGAAGATTCTTTATCAAACTTTTTTATCATACACCTTATGATCATAGATTTAATTGAGCACATAAATTTCATTAAATTATGAGAAAATAGCACCAATGGAATCATAAAATGTAGCTCAAAAAATCACACAACAAATATCAATAAGAGACCACATTGTGAAAGATGAAAATCAAACTTACCAAAGGTGGATCCAGAAATTTATCAATCAACTTCAAAACTTGCTTCAAATAAGCCCCAAGAATCAATCTCCAAAGCTTTGATCTAAAAAAATAATGAAGAGAGAGTGTTTGGATAGAGGTTTGGCTTAAAGATTAGAAAGCTTCAAGAAAAGCTTACTAACTTTTATGAAAGTTGAGCTTTGAGTGATTTAGGGTAGATGGAGATAGCTGAGAGAATTTTTTGCAAGGTGAATTTGGCGATCAAAATTTTGATAAATGAATGAAATGAGGGCTCTATATATAGAGTTTAGGCTTTGGATTATTGGTGGTTTGAAGTTTGGTTTGGAACCAAAATTAGACTTGGTAATTGATTCTGGAGCCAAAATTAAGATCAAGTGGTACACATGTCATCAACTGAAGGTGTATGATGAAACTTAATTATGATGAGGTATGAGAATTATTTTTGGGTGATCAAGAATATTCTCAAAAAATGAAATTGGAGCCATGTGCTACAAACTTGAAAATTTGCCCTTTTTTGTCAATTTTGCCCCGGAAAATTGATTTCCACCATAGGAGAAATCGATTCCCATTGTAAAAACTTGAAATCCTGGCTCAAAATGAGTGAGGGAAATTAATTTCTACATATAGGGAAATCAATTTCTACAGGGAAAAAGTAGCAAAAAGTTTTGTTGGTTGGATGCTTTGGCTTGATACCTACAAAACACAAATATACAAAAAGAACAAAGTATATATATTTTTTTGGAATTTTGATTAGATGTTAGTGGAATATAAAAAGGTTATAACACAAGTAAAAATGTTTCGTGATCCCTCAAGGACAAACTTAAAGATATGAGAGAATAGAAGAGATAACCAATCCACATTTGTGATCTTGATGCATTGTGATGATATGAAGTAATGAGGGATCTTAGGGACAAAATTTGGAGTATAACACATATTGAATTCTTTAGTTATCCAATGCCCTTAATCATCCCTTTTTGTATCAACAACGAAATAAACATTGATGGAATGAGACTTAAACAAACCACCTGGAACACTTTTATTGCAGTTAAGTGTCTGGAACAGTTAGTGTCAAAACACCAATCAACTTAGTTGGAGATCTAAGAAAGGTATGAGAGATAAGAAAAAAATACCTTCCCTGAGTATTAACCACTGCTTGGTTAAACAAAACTGAACTTGATCTTTAAGAAAGTAACTAAAACTGTTAAGATCATATTTCCACAGAAGATATATCTTCAGTGCAAGTATACACCTGTAGCATGAGTAAGATAATGTTTAGCATAATATTAACACATTAATATTGACATCCTTGACTCAAATTTCCTTTTGATAAAATAGTCTTTTGTAACTTGAGTTTTTTCTTTGCTAATCCTAGCTATAAGATCCAACACTTCCAATAATCTTTCCCTTAGAAGAAACCTCCTTCAACAAAACTGAACTATCCTTACAAACTTGATCTTTTATATCAAGTTTTAGGATTAATAGAGTCACTTCACCTTGCAAGTTATAGACGGTAGAAAATCCTTCATTCCCTTAAGACATAAGATAAGAAATAACTCACCTTCTATTTCTTCATGGTTGATAAAACCTTTTATTCTAGATACATAAATCTTTGAATAAAACATTAAGCATATCATGAGATAATTCTTCAAAACATAAATATTTATTAGAAATCTATCTTCCAATCAAACCAGATATAGAAACCCTATACAATTTCTCTTGAGATAAGTAGGGCATTCTTATCTACAAAGATCCAAGGTCATCACACTCATGAGAATTCTTTGACATTGATTGATCTATACTCCAGTTCCAGCCTTTTTTCTTTTAGCATCACAAACATGCTTAAGTTAGTACATATGTTCTTGACATTTGGTCCAGACATCCTATTCAAACTTTTCAACACCTGATTGGATCTCCTCCCAAGGAACATAATAGTAATAATAATAATAAACCCTTCATTAGAGACCATGGTACAATATCCTGTAATTTGAAAAAGAATACTCTTGTTGTTCCTCAATAGCTTGCCACTTTCATGTCAAATTTCTTGATTAGTAACCTGAGATAACTTCTTCTTGATCATCTTTAAATCTGAATACTTTTCTTCCAAACACACTTAGATGTTCCTTTATGAGTGAACTTGAGAAATTACCAAGTATCTTTGGCTACAATACAAGTGATGTACAAAACCTACCAATTTCATAGAACATGAAGTTGATAATTTCAGAGTGACAAAGAATCAACTCAAACTCTTCAATTTTATCTCTTAAGAACCAGGAATCTCTTATCCTGATAATTCTTCAAGCTCTGCTGTCTATTGATAACCATAATGTTATCACTCCAGTCTTCCACAAAGAACAATAGTACTGGAAAAATACTCCCTGAAGCTCACCCAATGGACCAGGGTGTCTACTCTGATACCAATTGAAATTTCTCTTATACAAGCAACACATGGTAATACTGATATTCCTACATCAGAACAATGTCTAGGCGGATGTTACAACATCTGATTTGACATCTTGAACAAATTTATCAAGTTATAATAGATACTGAAACTTAAACTGTAGAATGATAAATAACACATAGAGTTCTTAACCCAGTTCGGTGCAACATCACCTACATCTAGGGGCTACCAAGCCAGGAAGGAAGTCCACTATCAGCAGTATTAATTCAAAGCTAAACAATCCTAGTTTATAACTTCTCGCCTAATCACTAGCCAGTGCAACTTTTACCTAGGAACCTCCTAAATATGAGAAATAGACATCTCACTTCCTAAATCACCTCAGTGATATCTAATAGTCTCAATCCCAATGACTGTATCGAGTATAACTCAATAAGAAGATCACACTTCCATTACAATACCTAGCCAAGACTCTTGACTAAGAACAATACTTCGATTTTCTTAAAAGCTTCATCCAAGAACAATACTCAACTAATTTCCTAAAGGCTTCTGAGTGAGAACATAATGTTTACCACAAGTATTAAAAGATATAAGGGTGACATACACCACGTAATACACGAGAGACTCTCAAAACCTAAGAATATGTTTTCTTCCCCTAATTTTACAATTGTTGAAAGAACTAATTACATTAGGTTAGGTCTTCTCTTTAAATACACCTCTGCAGTCCATGGGCTTCGAATTCTGCATCCAAAAGTTTCTTGATCCATAAGTTGAGTGATGCACCAATTGTGCAGCAAAATCTCTTTAAATCTTGGAACAAATAATACAAAGTTTCCTAAATTGTCTCAAGGACCAATTTAGTAACTACAATACACCTGGAGATATAAAACTTGTTTTAGATTAAATCTTCTTGACTAGCGAAATAAACTGATATATCCAAAAGAAATATCACATAATCAAATCTGACAAGATTTAAAAACAGCAGTGCCTACTATACCAGACCAAGATGTCATGACATCTGCTTCGACATCTGGCTGAAAAACTCATAACAGCAAAACTGCTATGACAATTGACAAGAATGTTGTGTTATCTTGATCAACATTACTAGAACCATGTTTAGAAAAATTATGCCAACCTCAAAACCATGGAACTAACAATATTGAGATTAATTGTCACTTCACTCGTCATCATCTTCATCATTTTGATCATGGTACAATTACTCTACCGTTTATCTCATCTTCTATATAGATTGCTGACTTGTTTAATGGAATGTGTCTTCGTAAACAAGTCAGCAATCTGTAGAGCGGATGAGATAAACGGTAGAGTAATTGTCCCATGCTGGAGATGATGATGAGTGGAATGACAATCAATCTCAATATGTTTGGTACGTTCATGAAAGACCGAATTATGGGCAATTTAAGTGGCACTTTTATTGTCACAATACATAGGAATTGGTTTAGAAAGAATGACACCCATATCAGAAAACCAAACTATTTCAGTAGTTGTGAATACCATAGCATGATACTCGGATTCTATAGAAGAACGATATATAATATCTTGTTTCTTACTCTTCTAAGAAATAAGAGAATCTCCAAGAAAGACACAAAACCTTGTGGTAGACTTACGATCTGTGGGGTCTACAACCCAATCAGCATCAGAATAAGCACGTAGTTCCATTCAGGATGACGAGGGAAAGAGAAAGCTCAAAAACTGGGTTCCCTAAAGATAACAACATATGCGAAGAACAGATTCCCAATATATTGTAGTAGGAGATACAACAAACTGACTAACAACATGTACATCATAAGCGATATATGGTCTAGTAATCGTAAGATACACCAAGTTGTCAACTAAAGTATGATAAAATGTGGGATCTGGTAGAGGAACACCGTCAGATGGAGCATATTTCATATTTAACTCAAGAGAATTATCTTGTACTCTAGTATCAGAAAGGCGAGTTTTCTCAAGAATGTTGGAAATTTTTGTACCCCAAAATTTTCCCTCTCAATTATCAAGACTTTTCTCACAAGACTTCTTGGACTCAAGACAAGATTAGGGTTTGATCAGCTCAAGACATCTCATCTTGCATTGATAACCCAAAATTAGGGTTTGAGTTTGCACAAGGATTTTTGGACCATCAATGCTACATTTGACTTTCATACATCATTTTGGACCCCTAAGATTGCTCATGTTAAGTTTCAATCCTTGAACCACATTTTTGATCAGTCAATTGGACAGTTGACCTAAAAATCAACTGTATTGGAGAAAAAGTCAACTATGGACAATTTACAGTCAAACTTCATAATTTTTTATCCACATCAACATTTTAGACTCATATGTACCATTTTATCAAGTTTGGATCGCAACTCCTCAAGAAATTTGATCAAATCATCAAAAGGGCAAAATGGTCAAAATTAAGGTTTTGACTGAGAAAGGGGCAATTTCTGATTTTTAACCTAGCCAATGACCAATTGAGTTCAAACATGATTTCAAGGGTTCAAAGGAATCACCTTGACCTAATTACATGGTTCAAAAGATCTCAAGTTCATTGGATTGACAGATGAAATTTGCAGTCAACTGATCAAAAGTCAATTGTGCACTGAAAAGTCAAACTTTGACTTTTTGGTCAAAATCAAGTACCAAGAGTCATAATTCATCAAGATATGTCAAAATATGAAACTTTTTCACCAAGAAAACCAAATTTGAAAATTAGGGTTTGAATTTGAAAATTTTCAGAACTTAGAATTTTTCTAAGTATAAAACTTTTCTTATTTTTTCTCAACTTTTCACCACTTTTTCACCATGATGCATTTTGATTCAAGAAAAGTTCCCAACATCAAAGTTGTATTCCTCCATAAAATCTACAACTTTTCTTCAAAAACGTTTCCCTAAATATGCTTGGGTCTCAAGTTATAAATTTGTGAATACATGCTCATGAACTAAATAACTTAGTGAAATTTTGCCCTAATTTAGGCAGGTTTTGGACCCAACTTCATGGCAACTTTTCACCTAGTTCCAAGATGTATCTCAAAATGCATTTCAAAGATGTATTATAGATCACATTTCAAGCTTTCCAAAATTTCCAAGAACTCTCTAAGATCATTTTTGAGTAGGGAGAATCGAAGAGACGAAGTTGGCATTTTCTCCCTTTTTGTTCAAGCCATTTTCACATAGAATCAAGTTGCAAACCAAACCTATGCTGGTTATTTCTTGCTTTACAGGTCCTAAGCTTTCTATACACTCCTTAATTAAATACATACTCATTTTACAAAGCCTTTATCCTTGCTTTTGAAACTTTACACAAGTTGTATTTCCATTTTGGGCAATAAGGCTTCATTGCCATTTTCATAAAGATGCACTTTTGCAACTTTGTCAACTTGGAGAATTGGACATGTCCCATTGATACAAGCAAACTATACAGGTCTCAAGCAATTGGTACAAACTTATATCAACCCTAAAGCAAGATGGTAAAAGCATGTGGGATTGGTCTTGTCAACTTTACTTCAAGTACAAGAAAAGTTGCAAGAGGGTTAAGGCTTGCACAGCTAGTAGGAAGATGACTTTGGATCACTTCTATACTAATATGCAAATATTGTACAAGACATTACACGCTTGGCTTGAACCTAGAACTCTCTCAAACTGAAAAAACACTAAAAATCTTCCCAAGCACACAGTTTCTGCAAAAGCTCAGCCAACTCTCATTTGGCTCGTGCGTTTTATGTTTAACTGATTCAAACATCTTATACACTTGATACCTAGTAAATCCAAGCCATCACCCTGGTTCTGTAACCTCTGTTTCACCATCTGCCATTTTCAACTTGGAAGTTGGCAGTTGGACTTGGTCAGGGAGTTCTAACCATCCTCAGAGCAAGATAAGGGTTGAAATAGATTCAGGGAAGCTCAAGGAAGCTCAAGCAATCATCAGGCCTCCATTAAAGTCCCTACATTGCCATACACGATTCCAGCTGAAGGAGGTATTTTCTTAAACTCTATCTCTTTATACAGGCAACCTCAAGCCACGATTTATGAATAAAAAATGTAGTTCTCATCATAACAAAGTTGTACATATCATTACTTTGCATTTATATTACTTGTGCTAAGAGAATTTGAAGTTTGAAATCTCTGAAAAAATTAGGACACGATTTAGGGATTCCAAAATTCTCTTTGATCTTTGATAGTTAGGCTACATAATTTATATGGTTGGAATCGTGAGCTCAAATGCCACATTTTTCATGTTATGAGTTTTCATTTTTATGCAAGCATGAGGAAGATACAGGTTGATCTGGAATTAGCGTGAAGAAGATGAACGAAGGACAAGGATGAAGTCAGTGGGCTTTTTGCTGCGTGGCCTTTTTGTTTTTGCTAAACACCCCCCTTGACTTGCTATTGCACCCCTCTGGCTAACTATTTTATATTTTTATGTTTTTTCATATTTTCATATTTAAATAAATTTATTTATTTCTCTTAATGATAAAAAATCCTAAAAAATGATTTATGTATTTTCACACTTTTATTTTATTTTTTTTATTATTTCTCACATAAAAAATTAATTTATTTTGATAGAGTAGAACTTATTTTCTTAATAAACTCATAATTAATTAAATATATTATATATTTTTTATTTTTTATTTTTATACTTACAAATACCAATATTTGCACATATTTATTTTTTAATATTCATATACAATATTATTTTTTATTTTTTATACAAAAATGCACAAAATAATAATATGAAACATTATTTTCTTTTAATAAAAACTAGGGTTTAATCCCTTTCAAAAAGAATTAATTATTATTTTCCTTATTTTTAGGTTTAAGTTAAATATTCTTTTACACAAAAACAAGACATAAAAAAACCTTTTCTTTACATATATATTGCATTGCATTTTAAATATTTGTATTATATTTATATAATTCGCGCAAATTCGATTTGGTTTTAATAATATATTTAGCTATATATTTGTGCAAAACCCCATTCAAACTTGTATTCCCCCCTCCCATAAAAATTGTTGTAATAGCTTAGTATATTTACATTACGCAATTTATCGCTTTAAATGCCATGATTAGTAATTAGGGTTTGCATGACAAGAACAAAACAAAGAAAAATAGAAAACCCTAAATACAAGACAAAATCAAAAGCATGAAAATGATACACTTTGCACACAAGCACCCTTAGGGTTTCTCCCACTTGGTTGCCTAAAATAAAATGGCCATGTTACGCATGCGAAGTATCTTGGCAAAACAAAACAAATATAAGATCATAGTCCCTCTATGACGCTATTCAAAAATTTGCCTAAATAAAATGATCTTGGTCCCTCAAAAATGCTAAGATACTTGGAAACATTGCTATCATGGTTATACGATGACACACGCCCGTCCCGTTTACATCCAAAGATAGGGTTGCTTACCAAATCAATGGTAAGTCAACAATGTCAAAGGAATAAAAAATGCACAAGAAAGACATTTGAGTAGGTAGATAGCTTCTAAGTTACTTGCTCGATTTCAAACAATCCTTGCTATTTTCAAAACAAACACACACACATTTCAAAATATCTTACAAAACATTGAAAACATTTTCAAAATACAAACATCTTTGTATACATTCTTACGAATGAGAATCATTACAAAGATTTCCTAAACGAATAGCCTCTTTTACAAAATACTTCAAAACCACATCAAACACCATTTCAAACAAACCAAAGAAAGTGATCTAAGCAAATAACTAAGAGCCCATGGAAAACCATGGATGAAAATGGTGCCAGCACCTTCCCTTTTCATAATCTACCCCCCGAACTCAAGAAAACATCTCAAAGGTCTTTCCTGTGCTTTTTCACTTTTCCTTTTGGATAAAAGAAAAGTCGGTGGCGACTCTTGCTAACCGCGACATTTGCGATAAAATGCAAAACCTTCAAGTCAGTTCTCCCACCGCATCACAGAACTGGAGACTCTGCTGGGGACTAATTATAAAAGTGGGGTTACCTTAGGGTTTTAGATCACATTTATTTTCTTACATTGTTGGACTTGTTTTCTTTACAATTATGGTTCTTTGTTTGGGTTTAAATCCTCCACCCGGATTTGGGAAACATTATAGGTAAATAGCAATACGTTGTGGAAACTGTGCGGGGTATACCGACATGGTCTAAGCAATAGCTATATTAGTGTGACATATTTGTGGGTATCGGTAGCCTTTGAGTCAATCAAAGAGAATACGGGGCCGCTGAGTGATGTCATGAAGCACTAATGAACTTCTAGAACCCTTTACTTGACCAACTTGGCCTTTAGGATGTAGTGAGATGACCGACTTTGGTGCAGTCCGAAGTTGGTAGATACTCGATACTACACTCATTGAGGGTTGGTTTCTTGGGATATTTCGGTCGCCATTAAAGAGGCTTGAGCTTAAAAACAATGACCAAGGGAACAATCCTGTGATATTGAGCTCCTTAGAACCCGATTACTATTGTTAGGACAGGTTGAGCCAACTAAACTTCAAGAGGGTACTTACCTATGAAACCCCATGCAAGCCTAAACTAAGAACTTGCTTGATTTTCTTGTACATATGTACTTGTGCATAACATCATGGACATCATGAACATCGTATGCATTCACTAACCATTTCAAGGATTTTGGAGATTCATCTTTGTTCTTGTTTTGTAGGTTATGGATTCACTTCGCATGAAAACTATCCAAATCAACCTTGTAAGAATTCCTCCACAACTCAAGGAGCTAGCTTCAAGGATCCCTGATAACTCTCCATTCACCGAGAGAAATGGTCGTCTACTCAACTTGGTCACTTCCAACACAGAGGAGGATATGATGAAGGTTCTCTTCCAGTTCTTTGACCCTTTGCATCACTGCTTCACATTTCCTGACTATCAACTTGTGCCTACATTGGAAGAATTCTCTCAACTTATGAGGATTCCTATTCTCAATCAACTACCCTTCAAAGGTACGGAAAGAGATCCAAAGCCAAAAGAGATTGCTCAAGCCCTGCACTTGCACTCATCTGATGTCATAACTCATTGGGAAACTAGAAGTGGTGTCAAAGGCTTCTTGGCAAAGTTTCTGTTTGAGAAGGCCCAAAGTTGTTGGAATTCCCTAGACTTGCAAGCTTTTGAGGAGATTTTAGCTCTTCTCATCTATGGGATGGTCTTGTTCCCTAATCCTGACCAACTCATAGATGTAAGCACTGTCAAAATCTTCATGTCTCGCAACCCGGTGCCTACATTGCTTGGGGATATCCTACACTCTTTTCACACTCGTACAATAAGGAAAAGAGGTGTTCTTATGTGTTGCATCCTATCCTGGCAAGATGATTTATTTCTCATCTTCCCCAATCAGTCTTAAAGAATGAGTAAGGATTAAGGTGGTCACAAAGGTTAATGACGCTCAAACATTCAGATATCCATTGGTGATCTCGATCCAAAGAGAATGTTATCATTGTTGACCGTTGTGGAGAATTCCCTAATGTCCCTCTACTTGGCATTAGGGGAGGCATCACCTACAACTCGTGCTTAGCTCTAAGACAGTTTGGTTATGCCCGAAGGGATGGCCCACATGATATACTGATTCAAGGCCTGGTTTTCGACTACGAAAACGACGATCAAGGACTTCTCCAGAGATTCATTCGAGCTTGGAGGATGCTAAACAAGGTGGATAGCAAGACTTTGGGACACAAGAATTCCATCCCTCTTGAGCCTTACCTCAAGTGGGTACGAACCCGTGCTCAAAGTCTTATGATGCCTTATCCCTCCATTCTCCCGGTGATTATTGAGCCTGTTAAGGAAGGAGAAGTTCCATACACTATCCTACATCCTGACATGCCTACATCACTCGAAGACCTACAAAGGGATTGGATACATATCAAATGAGAGCGCGATACTTTCGAAGCCCAATTCTATGCAAGCGAGAAGAAGGTTTTGGAACTCACTCGGCTACTTCATGAAGAGCAGACTCTAAATACCTACATTGCACCAAAGAGGATGCGCAATGTCTTTTTACCTTAGAATTTTGTATTATTTTGCCCAAGGGGCATTGATGTACTCAAATTCTATCTTATTAATATAACGTGTGTTTCTTTTTGTTGAAACAAATTTGAATTTATAAATCCTTGAAAGCATTTCATGAATACATATCATTCATCATAAACATAAACAGGTATTTGCAACAAGTTTCCTCATCTCTCTACTGTTTATTTCAGTAAGATGGATCTCGAACAAACGGTCAAAGATCTTCAAGATCAGAACACGCAATTTCAACAGTTACTCATGACCTTAGCCAAGGGGCAAGAGGAGCTAAAGACTCTGCTAGAAAAAGAGAAAAAGAAGAAGAAGCCAGCTGGTATGGTGATCATGGGCAGAAGGTTTCAGGGACAAGCTAGAAGGACCTTAAATTTTGCAATAACATCTGATGAAGGGAAAAGAAAAGGAAAAGAAACGGCAGTACCATCAGATTCTGAAAAAGAAGATGAAGAGGAGGACTACTCTGAACAACAATACCCTCCGGCTGATGATAAATACAAACACCTTGAAGAGCGATTAAGCGCTATGGAAATACAGAGGGTACCGGGGCTAGATTTTGAAGAGTTGGGGCTGGTATCAGGAATTGTGATCCCACCAAAGTTTAAAGTGCCACTATTTGCCAAGTATGATGGGGTGTCTTGTCCTAAAATGCACCTCCGATCGTATGTCATGAAGATTCAGCCGCACTCTGCTGACAAATACATGTGGGTCCACTTTTTCCAAGACAGGAACGCAACTTGATTGGTTTTACCAATTAGAAAGGGCTGACGTCCATAATTGGGAAGACCTGGCCGCAGCTTTCTATAAACAATACCAGTACAATGCCGATTTGGCGCCTACCCGTACTCAACTTCAGAGTATGGCTATGGTTTCCAATGAGGGCTTCAAAGATTACGCTCAGAAGTGGAGAGATCTAGCCGGAAGAGTGAAACCCCCTCTGTCTGAAAGGGAGTTGGTGGACATGTTCTTGGGAACTCTATCGGGCCCTTTCTTCAATCATCTGATTGGGAGATCCTCTACAAGGTTTACCGAATTGATTTTAACCGGCGAGAGGGTGGAAGCTGGTATAAGAAGTGGGAAGATTCTGAAGGATGCGTCGGCCTCTACAGATGTGAAAAAACCCTTCACTGGAAGGAAGGAAGTATCTGCTGTTTATTGACACAGGAATCAAGGAAGAACTGAACGCCGACCAACAGTGGGGGCCGTTTTGATTCCAAAGCCTGCACCAGACCAGCCAAGAGCTAATCAGCCGAGAGTGGAAAGGCCAGTTCGGCAATTCACCAGGATTAACATGACTCCATCCCAGGTTCTACCACATCTTCTGAAACTGAATCTGGCAACTTTAAAAGAGGCCCCAAAGAATCCCAATACTGCGTCTCCTCATTACCATCCGAATGCCAGATGTGCATACCATTCTGAAAGTCCAGGGCACGACACTAACAACTGTTAGGCTCTGAAGAACAAAATTTAAGACCTGATAGATGTGAAGGAAGTTGAGTTTGATGCACTTGAGAATCCAAATGTTATTTCCGCTCCGATGTCTAGGCATGGTCACAATGCCAACGCTATTGAAGAAGATTTGTTTATTGCCACCGTGGATGAACTGTTGACTCCACTCCCGATTATTAAGTTGAATTTGTTGAAAGCTGGTATATTCCCAGGTTGTGACAAAGACTGCCATGTTTGCCTATCCTCATCATTTGATTGCCCTCTGTTGAAAAAAGGTATCCAGCGACTGATGGATAACCAAGAAATTCTATTTGAGAATGCTCCTATTTTACCCGTTCCAGTTAAAGACATTTCAACTATAACCATCTACGCCAATCCTTCCAGAGCCCCTAAAAGACCCGTTAGGATTACACCTGCTCCAAAGACTACTCCACTCAAGATTACAATGCCCGGGCCGGTCCCGTACAAATCAGATAAAACAGTACCATGGAATTACGGTGGAGAAATCTACTACCATGGTATTAAACAGGATGAACTGACTGCCGAAGAAGAGAGCTTCGAAGAGGACAATTCCGACATTAGCAATATTGTCGGAACTAGCAACATTACTCGTAGTGGTAGAATCTTATCTCCAGAGATTGCCCCTCCAAAGGCAGTCTTTGGACCCGTGGCTGTTCCGAAGATTACCTCTGCACCAGTGATTATACCTGCAAGCGTACTTACCGACAAAGACAACACAATCCCTATCCCTACTTCCACTGCTGAGAATAAAGGAAAAAACATTCAAGAAGAGTCTGTCCGGACGAAGGCTCAATCACTAGCTATCCCCGAAACATCCAAGAAGGAAATGGAAGAAATCCTGAGGATAATAAAAAAGAGTGATTATGATGTGGTTGAACAGTTGGGGAAAACCCCTTCCAAGATCTCTATGCTAGCTCTGCTGCTGTGCTCTGAAGCACATGCAAAAGCTCTGGTAAAATTTCTGAAGACAGCGCATGTGCCGCAAGAGACGTCTACTGACCAATTCTAGGATTATGTGGCCAGTTTGACAGCTGTGATCGGTGGATCTGGAACTGACTGTTTATCGCTGATTCGCGAAATGTCGCGGAAGCAAGATTCGCCACCGTCTTTTATTTTCTCCAAATGGAAAGGACAAAAGCACAGAAAAATTCCTTATAGAGATTGCTCTCGGTTCGGGAGGTAGATTATAGAAAGGGAAGGTATTAACACCCTTTCTATCCATGGTTATCCATGGGCTCTTAGATACTTGCTCATTGTGTTTTCAAAAATGGTTTGCTTGCTTTTCAATGTGGGTTAACAAAGTTTCTTTGAAAAATTTCAGTTCGACTCGTACGTCAGAGTGTTTAAAAAATTTGCTTTGAAAGCTTTTGAAAAGTGTCGGTGTGAAAAGATTTTGATTTGTTTTGTTTTTAAAGAGAGCAAGTATCTACGAGAACCTACCTACCCTAAGGAATTCGTCTGTGTAAATGTCCTTTAAAGTAGTGCTATCCCACCATTGAGAGGTAGGTAGCACCACCGTTGGAGGTGTTCGGGTCAATTCGAGTTTATAGGGACATGGTGATCACCAGAGCAATGGGAAGACACCTTAGAAGCTACCCTCATGCCAGGTTCCCGGATCATGAGGACTTACTAAGACGTCCTCTACTCGACGATCACCTTTCGAGGCAAGGCAACAGTGAGGCGTACCCTAGGGGTGGTGTGTGCGATTCGTGCGTCGTTTTCATTGATATTTGTCTTGTCATGTTCATTGTGATCTACGCTTGATTTTAATTAGGGCCATTCATTCTTGCATGCTTATTTAACAGTTAATATTTGCGAGGAAAATAAAATCTAAGACTATTACAAATGGCGCGGGTCCACATCGCCAAAATTAAACCGGACCCGATTTGACGGAAAGTATAAAGCGAAAGAAATAAAAGTGCGAGCAATTGTTTACACGGCTTTGGGAGAGATACATAATTATTTGAGCGAAATAAATAAATACGCGAAATAAAGGAATTAAACAAAACTAGGGCGTTGGACCCTTTTGCAAAATTTTAAATTGCATGAATTAATTAATATTAAAAGAAAACATTTTTGGTATTTTTGTGTTTTTAGGAATTTAATAAAAAAAGAATTAATTAAAAACCAAAATGAAATATTAAACCTAGTTCTAATTATTTTTAAGTTTATTATGAAAGTATTAAAATTTAACCTAAATGCAACCCTAATTAGTTTACAAGTTTAATTATGAAAATAAATAAATCACTAATATTATGGCAAAAAAAAAGGAAAATTAAAAGGAATGAAAGTTATTAAACCTAATGCTATATTTTTGGATTTTTAGTTATTAAGAAAAATATTGAATTTTTACTCTAATTTAAACCTAAGTTATTTATACAATTTAATTTATGAAAATGAATAAAATATTATTATTGTAAAAAAAAAGAAATTAAAAGGAACAATATTAATAATTAAACCTAAATTCTATATTTTTTATGTTTTATTATGAAAAGAATTAAGATAAACCTAATTAAACTAATATTTATTACATGTTAATTTATTTACAAGAAAATATCAAAATAAATAATCATTATATTTTTTATCCTTTTCTGAGTTTTTAAGGTATTTTTTGTATTTGGTAAAAAAACAATCAATTAAAGCAAAAAAAGAAAAATATAATAGCAATTAAAAATAAAATAAGAAAAATATGGAGAAGGCAAACCAGGGGGGGTTCAGGCCCCAATTGTGAGGTATGGATCCAGTAATTTGGGCCCAATAAGCTTGAGATTCGTTGACTTTTCCAGGCTACGTGTGGGACCTTGGACTAAGGCTTATGGTACACCTCTGATCTATGCCCTTGATTTGATCTCCAGGACGCGTGGCTGGTTGATCTTTGAGGATGTATGGTGTGTATTATCACTGGCGCTGCATAGGAGTTGGAATTGAAAAATAACATGAAATATTGTACAGACCTGGGACTCGAACCCAGGTCACTAGCATTACTGATCACTTCCTGCGCCACTGAACCACTTCAATTACTTTTAATATATAATAGCTACTAATCAATATAAAAGAAAATTGGTTAGTTATCTGAAAAACGCGCGCAATTCAAAAAGAACCAATGGTTGTTGGCCACGAGGTCTTCTTCTTCGTTCCTGCAAATATCAAAAACAAAGGCCACGGTTTTATGTGTGTTCTCTTAGGCCGGTTTATAGAAAATAGCGATTACGCCGTCTCTAAACATAAATTAGGCGCGAGGATGGATTCTTCTTCGTCTGAACACGCTCATGCCAATGATATTACTCACGAGTCCTAATTTTGCCTTGGATGAAAAGCCCTAATTCGAAAACCTGTAAACCCTAAAAAGCTACAATGGCATCTTTGTACATAACACAGGAAAACGCAATTAAATGTATCAGTTAGCTTTAGAATTGCAGGAGGAATAAGAATCCATGCAGAAAATGTTATGAAAATGCTTAAATTTAAGAATACGATTGTGAGTTTTTCACGACATATGCTGAGTTCTGTACACTGATTCCTTGCCTTTTGATGAGTGTTATGAATTGGAATATGATCAGTGAACCACAAGGAAGCTTTTGGAATGAGTGTCGTGCCTTGAATCCCCCTCTAACAATGAATTCAGATTTGAGTTTTATGGCTATTTTTTCAAGTTTGCAAATTGGTCTCTAGCACAGCATTCAGTGCGTTGGCATTAGGTTTTGACTCAGCACTTATGAAGGAAGGGAATTAGGTCATTAGCTGGCCTTGATCCATGCCCATGAGAGAACTAGTCCTAGGTTTTTCACCATTAACCAACTTTCCCTTTTTTAAGCAAAACCAAGACTTGGTGTACAATCTAACCCTAGCATGAGTTTGTGAGCTGGCACATGATATATGGAAGCTATCCAAATTCAAATGACATTATTCCATTGATTTTTAAATTTTATTTGAATTTTTAAAGATTTAAAATGAATTAAATTATCAAAAATTAAATAAAATAGAAAAATCAATGTTTGATCTTGAAATTAATCATGGGACACGTGTGTGGCATGACAAGGCTGAATCAAGTGGAAGAAAGTGGGCCCTTTTGTCAAAAATTGAAGTTTCAAGGATAGTTGACTTTTGCCATTTCACAAAAATTTCCCAACTTCTACAAGGCATAACTTGCTCAATTTTTAAGCTTTTCTCATGTTCTTGGACATTTTGGAAAGGTATTTGAGTCCTTTAACCAATGCCTTTGGTCCCATGTCATTTTGATTTTCCAATCTCAAGTTATGCCCTTTGACTTAAAGTCCCTTTTTGTTGACTTTTGAAAATGACCTATAATGTTGAAATTGATAACTTTTTGTGAGAGCATTTCTTGGACTTGAAGTATGAAGGTGAGTTGTAGGAAATGTCTTTCTCTTCAAAATGAGCTTTGGATGGCATTTTTCTGATAATCCATGTGAAAGTTATGCCCTGGTCAATTTCAGTTGACTTTTTCAGCTGTCCAAATATAGTAACTTTTGCATCTTTGATGATTTCTGAGCCAAATTTTGAGAATCATGATCAAGCATTGATCAAATGATGTTTGTGGCTTAAAAATGATATGTTGACCAAAAATTTGAACTTTTGACTGCCAAATGACCATTTTGCCCCTACAGTTGACTGTAGTGCAATTTAGGGTTTTGACTGTGCAATTTTGAGCTGAATGCCTTGAAACTTGATATGAGGATGCTTGACCATGTTTGTAAGCATATGAGACTTGATTGAGCCTTTGAACACTTCCTTTTCTTGATCAGACTCAAAACCCTAATTTTGACTGTTTAGGAGGCCCTTGCACTGTGCAACCCTTGGGGAATTTTGTGACTTGGCTTGGCAATTTCTTGAAGAATATGGGAGGGCAAATTTTGGGGTATAACAGTTGCCCCTGTTCAATCTTCTTAGACCTGAGGATGCAGATTGGCTGACGTGCCTTTCGTAATCCGAGGGTAGAAGATGATTGGACACTAGAGTGCCCAGAAATTTGCGCTCACATGTTAGCAATGATGGGGGAATGGGCTTATAGATGCCATATGGATGTTTGATTGCGTAAGAGATTCCTTGGCGAGAACCTGCATACCTGCAAAACAGAAAATGAGTACCTGACACGTTGCAGGAGCTGATTTTTAGATGCCTGGTATAGATGTGTCCTGACTGGTTACAGGAGCTGAGTCTGGAGCTTCAAACGGCGATGAAAGAACCAGGGACGGTTACTACCTTAGCATGAATGGTAAGAGAACCTTGGGCGACTTTAACTTCAACAACGCTCGTTGAGAAAAATTCTTGGGTGACTTTAACTTCAACAACGCTCGTTGAGAAAAAAATCTTGGATGTCTTCTACTGGGATAAGAATCAGGGAGATCTTAGGGTCGATCTGACTGAACCAGAGAGGCCTTTGACTGGGTAAGAATCATGAAAATCTTAAGGTCGACTTAACTGAACCGGACAAGGTCTTGAAATATCTTCAACTGGATAAGCATCAGGGAGATCTTAGGGTCGATCTGACTGAACCAGAGAAGGCCTTTGACTGGATAAGCATCAGGAAAATCTTAGGGTCGATTTAACTGAACCGGACAAGGTCTTGAAATATCTTCAACTGGATAAGCATCAAGGAGATCTTAGGGTCGATCTGACTGAACCAGAGAAGGCCTTTGACTGGATAAGCATCAGGAAAATCTTAGGGTCGATTTAACTGAACCGGTCTAGGTCTTAAAATATCTTCAACTGGATAAGCATCAGGGAGATCTTAGGGTCGATCTGACTGAACCAGAGAAGGCCTTTGACTGGATAAGCATCAGGAAAATCTTAGGGTCGATTTAACTGAACCGGTCTAGGTCTTGAAATATCTTCAACTGGATAAGCATCAGGGAGATCTTAGGGTCGATCTGACTGAACCAGAGAAGGCCTTTGACTGGATAAGCATCAGGAAAATCTTAGAGTCGATTTAACTGAACCGGACAAGGTCTTGAAATATCTTCAACTGGATAAGCATCAGGGAGATCTTAGGGTCAATCTGACTGAACCAGAGAAGGTCTTGGAATATCTTCAACTGGAATAAGTGTCAGAACGTCGCCATATCTGGTTTACATCTGGACTATATCTGGAAGGAAATCTGGAAGCAGTATCAGAACGTCACCATATCTGGTTTACATCTGAAACTATATCTAGAAGGATATCTGGAAGCAGCATCAGAACGTCGCCATCTCTGGGTCATATCTGAAACTATATCTAGAAGGATATCTGGAAGCAGCATCAGAACGTCGCCATCTCTGGGTCATATCTGAAACTATATCTAGAAGGAATTGCGGTAGTTGATAGTAATCATTTTTGTATTGATCTTTTTCCTGAAAAGGCAAAACATAATTGTATGCAAAATCATGATGCATGAACTGCATGTCTTCAAAATTAATGAGATTCGTGCCATATGATGCATATACATGCTACAATGTACGAAGATATGATGTTTATGACTGTATTTTTGTCTAAGAAAATAAATCCTTGACGGGTGCCGGGAAGTCGTATCCTGGGCTGATGTTGAAGAATAGTTTTTTTGCCTCCGCTGGGGATGATAGTTGCAAGTATACCGGTGGGAGAAGATAACTCCGTTGGGGAATAAACTTGGCAAATGACGGATTCTGCGGGGAGAAAAGATACTCTAGTGACCATGCTGAGAAGTAATACTCTGTGGGAAGAGAGATGCCTTGCTGAGTGTTAATAGTAACCTGCTGAGGATATCCTTGTTGTTGGAAGTGTCGATAGACTTCGCTGGGGATAGGAAGACTTTGTCGACGACGCTCTTTCCGTGGCTTTTGGCTGAGGATAACCCAGTTATATCCTGTTAAGGAAATAACTCTTTGAATAAAGCCGGGAGACGCGTTCGTGTTCTGCGAGGGGATAAGCTTCCAGAATCTACTGGGGATAAGCTTATTGCTTGGGGATATGGATTCCAATTTTTCTTGGGGAAACTGGATTGGACTCTCTCGGGGGAGTATTGAACTGTATTGGTTATGTTCTTCAACGGAACTTACCCTGATGCCTTGAAGGATAGAACAATCAGACTGCTTAGACCACTCTTCATTGCCCCTGTTTCTATGGGGGAGGAAGACCTATGAGGTGCTGATTGTTGTTGACGGGCGAACCTTCTTCTGGTAGGCAGGTGACAAGATGGCAGGACATAGTCGTACGCTTTGATCCCTAATTTTTTGCTTGGACCGCCCTTTCGGGTTTTCAGTCCACCGGAATACCCATTTTTGCTCAAGCCGCCTTTTCAGGTTTTCGACTTGCCGGGTGTACAGATTTTTTTCATTTCATCCCTTCATTTTGCCCGAACCCTTTTGGTTCGCCGGGAAGCCCTTATTTTTGCCTAGGTGTGTCAACCTAGCGGGTCTTTGATTTTGCGTAGTATTTTTCGACTATGTCCACGCTCTTAGAATGCAGGTAGGTGCCCCTGGCTGCTTGTGTTGCCATATTACCAGAAGGTGTCTGATCGTGCAAGATTCGTTGCTGGAGTGCCCCAAGTGACTCAGGCAGAGATTTGCCCCAGGCTTTTTGGCCTTTTGAGAGATTCTCTGGATCTTGACTTAACTGCCCCAGATGGTAGACCATGATCATGCCGTGCCCCTTGATTGGAGATACTCTTGTTCATTAGACTTTCGTCATGCGAATTTCTATGCTGTTCAAACAAAAAGTCATATGCAAACAAAGTTATGTTAAAAATGCAAAGCTTATGTCTGTCTCGAAGATTTTGAAAATGCATTCTTTTTCATAAAACAAGTAAATGTTTGTAAAAACATGATGTCAACTCCGTATTTACCGTAGACCTTAAGGAGTCAGGATACCTTTCGTAACAGTATGCTTTCAAACTAACCCATGCTTCAGCTAGGACTTTTAAGGGTTATAACGTGGCCTGGTTCACGGTTTAAGAAACAAAGGATAAAGGCTCAAATTATTTGTACCCACCCGCTCTTCGTGATGTTCTCCAAACCTAAACTCAGTTGATCATACGTTAGACCTAGTTTGAGTCTTTGTTCTGATTTTCCAGTGATGGTTCGGATATTGATGATTTATTCTGAATAGGCAGTCATCATTTTTTGTCGAGGGTTTGTGGGACCTCTTTCTTTTTTATTTTGTTATCCCTATTTTTTGCCTGAACTGTTTCCTTTTTTGGAATTACAGTCAGCGGGATGCCCCAGTTTTGTAAGTCTCCTTCATGGGTTTTGACTTCATGGGCTTTTCATTTATGATTTTTTTTTGATAATGACTGCCTGTCCTTATGATTGTTCGGAGCCATCACTGTCTTTTGTTTTTTTGGAAAAACTCATTTGGTGCCATTCATTGTGCACTTGGATCAACTGAGAAGACTACCCTGCCCCGGGTTATGATTAAGGGTTTTAAATTTCGAAAAGAAAAAAAAAACTCCTACTTCTTTGGCTCAGAGGGGTTGGCGAGGGATTATCATCCTTATTACTCCAGTGTTTGGAAATTGAAACAATGCCTGTACCTCATCAGCGGGGTCTATTCAAAAGCATACTGTAGATTATGGTATCGTTTTCGTCATCCTCCCTCAAGAGGCTCAGAATTATTAACCAAGAGTTGATCATCAGAAAAAATATGAAAAGAAATTTGAACATAGTGAAAATAATTGTATTAATTCCCAAAACAGACATATGCGATGCATTGATAGAATAAAAGGGTTTGCTATGACATTAATTGTTTGTATAAGCAAAGAAAAATACAACTCAAAAATTCAAATAAACAAAAGGTCTTCAACGATTGGGTAACGGAGCAGTGATTATGTTCGGAGTCTCTGGCACTTCAAACTGAATCTCTCCGGCGTCAATCATATCTTGGATCTTGTTCTTGAGAGGCCAGCAGTTGTCTGTAGTATGCCCCGGGCTATCTGAATGATATGCGCACCTATCGTTGGGATGATAGTTGGGAGCAGAAGTGTTCGAATTCCGAAGAGGAGCCCTTAAGGTGATCAGTCCTGCTTTCAACATTTGTTGCAGTGCTTGATCCAACGACATGTTGAGTTTGGTATACTGTCGTTTCTCCTTGCGCTGCTGCCCCTGTCCTTGTTGAGCAGGTCCAGGATTGGAGATCTGGATTGCCCCTGCCTCATGACGGCTCTTTTTACCGTGCACAGCATTGGATTCTTTCTTTCCCTGATGAGGCTTTTTATCAGAAGGTGCAGCCTCTTGAATCTTCCCAGACCGGATACCAGCTTCTATTCGCTCTCCAGTCAAGATAAGATCTGTGAATCCGGCAGACGAATTCCCGATTAGGTGGTTGTAGAATGGACCAGACAAAGTCCCCAAGAACATATCAACAAGTTCCCGATCAGTCAGAGGTGGTTGTACCCTTCCAGCAAGATCCCTCCATTTCTGCGCATATTCTTTAAAACCTTCACTTGATCCTAACGACATACCCTGGAGTTGGGTACGCGTAGGAGCAAGGTCGGCATTGTATTGATACTGCTTGTAGAAAGCAGTAGCCAACTCCTCCCAGTTACGAACCTTGGTCCCATCCAGCTGATAGAACCATTCGAGATGAGTCCCTGAAAGACTCTCCTGGAAGAAGTGGATCCATAAATTCTTATCCGCAGAGTACGGCTGCATTTTCCGAACATAGGACCTTAGATGCAGCTTGGGACAAGACGCCCCGTCATACTTAGAGAAGGATGGTGCTTTGAACTTCCGAGGAATAATCACACCAGTTGACAAACCCAGATCTCCAAAATCCAGCCCCGGTACCTGTTGGATCTCCATAGCATTCAGCCTATCCTCCAACTGTTTGTACTTGTCCTCAGCCGGAGGGTACTGTTCGTCATTGAAATCTGTCTCATTGTCAGAGACCCCTGGACTGAGAACCCTTTCCTCTTGATGACTGCCTTTCCCCACAGATGGAGTTGTCCTCTCAGCTTGATCCTGCAGGGTGTTCCCAGATCTGCGTCTAGGGCTGAACAAAACAGTCCTCCTCTTCTTCTTTTCTTTCTTCAAGAGCAGAGCCTTCAGATCTTGTTGCCCCTGGGTCAAGTTCATGATCAACTCTTGGAACTGGGCGTTCTGAGCCTGGAGGGCCTTGATGGACTGCTCAGCTGATGATTCAGGATTCATGACGATCGGCTGAAATAAACAGCGAAGAAGGGTAAGCAACCTGTCCAAGGGGACACCTGCAATGCAATGAGATGTATGACATGCATGCAATGATTTCAAGGACCTCGCAGGGTAAACAGAGAAATTTGTTAGAGTTGGAAACTGGCAACTTGATTGAAGGAACTTCCTGTTGTAGAGAGCCCTTCTTCAAGGGTCAAAGGCTCACCATATCCAGTGGGTCATAGCCCCTGACAACCTTGGCTAGAGGAAAAGAAATCCTCTTTGCCCCTGGCTAGACAGTTGGTTCATCATGACCTGCATCACAAGCCCTTGAGATCCTTGAAATGGGTTAGGATGTATGCAATGGTATGATGTCATGCTACGCATGGGGTGATGTAGGTAAACCCTGTTATGAGCCCTTATTAAGGACTACAAACAGACCCTGCAAGAAATTCAGTATACTTTGTTATGAGTCCCAATTAAGGACTATAAACAAAACCTGCAAGATATCTAGTAAACCCTGTTATGAGTCCCTGTTAAGGACTATAAACAAAACCTGCAAGAAATTTGGTAAACCTTGTCATGAGTCCTAGTTAAGGACTATAAACAAAACCTGCAAGAAATTCGGTAAACCTTGTCATGAGTCCTAGTTAAGGACTATAAACAAAACCTGCAAGTAGTTCATGTGTCAGCTAACAAGCATGCAAGTAGGCAAGTACAAAGGCGCACAAGTCACACAAAAGAGCCCTTAGAGTTTAGGCCAGCATGAGGTCTAGGTATTACCCTCTTGAAGTTGGGGGGTTCAACCTGTCCTAATCAAAGTAACCGGGTTCTAAGGTTCCCAATATCACGGGATTGCTTTCATTGTTCATCGTTTCGATTTAGCCACTGAACTGGCGACCGAAATATTCCAGGAAAGCAACCCTCAATTGAGTGTAGTATCGAGTATCAACCAACCTCGGACTGCACCAAAGTCAGTTATCTCACTACCCTAAAGAGGCCAAGATGGTTCAATTAAGGTTCCTAAGGTCTGTTGATGCTTCATGACACCACACGGAGGCCCCGTACTCTCCTTGACTGAACTCAAAGGTTACCGGTACACACCAAAGTGCCACATCAACGTAGCAGACTGTTTCAACCATGTCGGTATACCCCGCACAGTTCCCTCACAGCCTTGTTGCTACTTTCTAAGAAGGTATCCCCCAGATCCGGGTTAGGATCTATGTAACTCCGATACAACCCACAATAATAAAGCAAGCAAAGAGGACAATTGAAAACAGTGATCTTAATCCTAAGGTACACCTCACTTTAAGTTTATTCCCCAGCAGAGTCGCCAGTTCTGTGATCGGTGGATCTGGAACTGACTGTTTATCGCTGATTCGCGAAATGTCGCGGAAGCAAGAGTCGCCACCGTCTTTTATTTTCTCCAAATGGAAAGGACAAAAGCACAGAAAAATTCCTTATAGAGATTGCTCTCGGTTCGGGAGGTAGATTATAGAAAGGGAAGGTATTAACACCCTTTCTATCCATGGTTATCCATGGGCTCTTAGATACTTGCTCATTGTGTTTTCAAAAATGGTTTGCTTGCTTTTCAATGTGGGTTAACAAAGTTTCTTTGAAAAATTTCAGTTCGACTCGTACGTCAGAGTGTTTAAAAAATTTGCTTTGAAAGCTTTTGAAAAGTGTCGGTGTGAAAAGATTTTGATTTGTTTTGTTTTTAAAGAGAGCAAGTATCTACGAGAACCTACCTACCCTAAGGAATTCGTCTGTGTAAATGTCCTTTAAAGTAGTGCCATCCCACCATTGAGAGGTAGGTAGCACCACCGTTGGAGGTGTTCGGGTCAATTCGAGTTTATAGGGACATGGTGATCACCAGAGCAATGGGAAGACACCTTAGAAGCTACCCTCATGCCAGGTTCCCGGATCATGAGGACTTACTAAGACGTCCTCTACTCGACGATCACCTTTCGAGGCAAGGCAACAGTGAGGCGTACCCTAGGGGTGGTGTGTGCGATTCGTGCGTCGTTTTCATTGATATTTGTCTTGTCATGTTCATTGTGATCTACGCTTGATTTTAATTAGGGCCATTCATTCTTGCATGCTTATTTAACAGTTAATATTTGCGAGGAAAATAAAATCTAAGACTATTACAAATGGCGCGGGTCCACATCGCCAAAATTAAACCGGACCCGATTTGACGGAAAGTATAAAGCGAAAGAAATAAAAGTGCGAGCAATTGTTTACACGGCTTTGGGAGAGATACATAATTATTTGAGCGAAATAAATAAATACGCGAAATAAAGGAATTAAACAAAACTAGGGCGTTGGACCCTTTTGCAAAATTTTAAATTGCATGAATTAATTAATATTAAAAGAAAACATTTTTGGTATTTTTGTGTTTTTAGGAATTTAATAAAAAAAGAATTAATTAAAAACCAAAATGAAATATTAAACCTAGTTCTAATTATTTTTAAGTTTATTATGAAAGTATTAAAATTTAACCTAAATGCAACCCTAATTAGTTTACAAGTTTAATTATGAAAATAAATAAATCACTAATATTATGGCAAAAAAAAAGGAAAATTAAAAGGAATGAAAGTTATTAAACCTAATGCTATATTTTTGGATTTTTAGTTATTAAGAAAAATATTGAATTTTTACTCTAATTTAAACCTAAGTTATTTATACAATTTAATTTATGAAAATGAATAAAATATTATTATTGTAAAAAAAAAGAAATTAAAAGGAACAATATTAATAATTAAACCTAAATTCTATATTTTTTATGTTTTATTATGAAAAGAATTAAGATAAACCTAATTAAACTAATATTTATTACATGTTAATTTATTTACAAGAAAATATCAAAATAAATAATCATTATATTTTTTATCCTTTTCTGAGTTTTTAAGGTATTTTTTGTATTTGGTAAAAAAACAATCAATTAAAGCAAAAAAAGAAAAATATAATAGCAATTAAAAATAAAATAAGAAAAATATGGAGAAGGCAAACCAGGGGGGGTTCAGGCCCCAATTGTGAGGTATGGATCCAGTAATTTGGGCCCAATAAGCTTGAGATTCGTTGACTTTTCCAGGCTACGTGTGGGACCTTGGACTAAGGCTTATGGTACACCTCTGATCTATGCCCTTGATTTGATCTCCAGGACGCGTGGCTGGTTGATCTTTGAGGATGTATGGTGTGTATTATCACTGGCGCTGCATAGGAGTTGGAATTGAAAAATAACATGAAATATTGTACAGACCTGGGACTCGAACCCAGGTCACTAGCATTACTGATCACTTCCTGCGCCACTGAACCACTTCAATTACTTTTAATATATAATAGCTACTAATCAATATAAAAGAAAATTGGTTAGTTATCTGAAAAACGCGCGCAATTCAAAAAGAACCAATGGTTGTTGGCCACGAGGTCTTCTTCTTCGTTCCTGCAAATATCAAAAACAAAGGCCACGGTTTTATGTGTGTTCTCTTAGGCCGGTTTATAGAAAATAGCGATTACGCCGTCTCTAAACATAAATTAGGCGCGAGGATGGATTCTTCTTCGTCTGAACACGCTCATGCCAATGATATTACTCACGAGTCCTAATTTTGCCTTGGATGAAAAGCCCTAATTCGAAAACCTGTAAACCCTAAAAAGCTACAATGGCATCTTTGTACATAACACAGGAAAACGCAATTAAATGTATCAGTTAGCTTTAGAATTGCAGGAGGAATAAGAATCCATGCAGAAAATGTTATGAAAATGCTTAAATTTAAGAATACGATTGTGAGTTTTTCACGACATATGTTGAGTTCTGTACACTGATTCCTTGCCTTTTGATGAGTGTTATGAATTGGAATATGATCAGTGAACCACAAGGAAGCTTTTGGAATGAGTGTCGTGCCTTGAATCCCCCTCTAACAATGAATTCAGATTTGAGTTTTATGGCTATTTTTTCAAGTTTGCAAATTGGTCTCTAGCACAGCATTCAGTGCGTTGGCATTAGGTTTTGACTCAGCACTTATGAAGGAAGGGAATTAGGTCATTAGCTGGCCTTGATCCATGCCCATGAGAGAACTAGTCCTAGGTTTTTCACCATTAACCAACTTTCCCTTTTTTAAGCAAAACCAAGACTTGGTGTACAATCTAACCCTAGCATGAGTTTGTGAGCTGGCACATGATATATGGAAGCTATCCAAATTCAAATGACATTATTCCATTGATTTTTAAATTTTATTTGAATTTTTAAAGATTTAAAATGAATTAAATTATCAAAAATTAAATAAAATAGAAAAATCAATGTTTGATCTTGAAATTAATCATGGGACACGTGTGTGGCATGACAAGGCTGAATCAAGTGGAAGAAAGTGGGCCCTTTTGTCAAAAATTGAAGTTTCAAGGATAGTTGACTTTTGCCATTTCACAAAAATTTCCCAACTTCTACAAGGCATAACTTGCTCAATTTTTAAGCTTTTCTCATGTTCTTGGACATTTTGGAAAGGTATTTGAGTCCTTTAACCAATGCCTTTGGTCCCATGTCATTTTGATTTTCCAATCTCAAGTTATGGCCTTTGACTTAAAGTCCCTTTTTGTTGACTTTTGAAAATGACCTATAATGTTGAAATTGATAACTTTTTGTGAGAGCATTTCTTGGACTTGAAGTATGAAGATGAGTTGTAGGAAATGTCTTTCTCTTCAAAATGAGCTTTGGATGGCATTTTTCTGATAATCCATGTGAAAGTTATGCCCTGGTCAATTTCAGTTGACTTTTTCAGCTGTCCAAATATAGTAACTTTTGCATCTTTGATGATTTCTGAGCCAAATTTTGAGAATCATGATCAAGCATTGATCAAATGATGTTTGTGGCTTCAAAATGATATGTTGACCAAAAATTTGAACTTTTGACTACCAAATGACCATTTTGCCCCTACAGTTGACTGTAGTGCAATTTAGGGTTTTGACTGTGCAATTTTGAGCTGAATGCCTTGAAACTTGATATGAGGATGTTTGACCATGTTTGTAAGCATATGAGACTTGATTGAGCCTTTGAACACTTCCTTTTCTTGATCAGACTCAAAACCCTAATTTTGACTGTTTAGGAGGCCCTTGCACTGTGCAACCCTTGGGGAATTTTGTGACTTGGCTTGGCAATTTCTTGAAGAATATGGGAGGGCAAATTTTGGGGTATAACAACAGCTAATAATGGCTTGGGTTTCTCTGATGTTGATTTAACACCCAGAGGGAGAAAACACAATGAGGCATTACATGTGTCAGTGGAGTGTAGAGGAACAACCCTAGCCCATGTATTGGTGGACACGAGATCATCTTTGAACGTCTTACCGAAAAAAGCCCTTGACAGATTGGATTGCAAAGGGCTGACTTTAAAACCCAGTAACATAGTGGTGAGAGCATTTGACGATTCGAAGAGGATGGTCCACGGGGAGGTGGACATCCCAATAAAGGTGGGAACTCAGATTTTCAACTCAACCTTCTATGTGATGGACATTCGTCCTTCTTATTCCTATCTGTTAGGACGTCCCTGGATCCACAATGCCGGTGTTGTCACCTCCACATTGCATCAGATGCTGAAGTACCCGGTCCAAGGAAAGATCATAATTGTCTATGGGGAGGAGGAGTATATGATTATTCATCTGAATTCTTTCCGATATTTGGAGTTAGATGGCGAGTTCATTGAAACCCCTTTCCAACATTTTGAAGAAGTCTCTCAAGAAGTAGCAGCGACCAAGGCAGTATCCTCAATTCCTAAGATCACAAGACCTCCACTTCGGATGTCATCTCTAAAGGATGCAAAGGCAGTAGTGGAAGAGGGTGGATGCACCATCTAGGGGAAGCTTCCAGACATTCCATACAAATCAGACAAGTTTGGCTTGGGGTTTACTTCAACTGCTCAGAAGGCTGTGCGTTGTGCCCGTGCTGGGGGGCCACCTGTGAAGATTAGAAACCAAGGGGTCAATGTCGTAGAAGACAATGAAGAGGATGGAAACTTGGAAGATTGGATATTTCCTACTGTCAGTGGAGGACTTCGCAACTGGGAAGCCAGAGACTTTGTCCCAATAACTTTCATATCTCAGTAATTTATCTTTTACATTTCTGTTGGACTTGTAATATTCACGAACAATTCGCACTTTAAAAACCTTGTGTCTTACCCGAGGCACAAGGGTCCATTTGTAAGGGTTTTTATTTCATCTTCATATGACATTCAATGAATCATGGACGCTTTTTCATATATAAACCTTTTATGCTCATTGTCTTTCTTTTACATTTTATTGTTTTAAGATGGCTATACCCTTACACACACCCACACTCACAAATGCAGGTAACCCTCCATTCTGGATCCCATGGGTAACGATACTGCTATAGCCTTCAGTGACTCTGAAGATCTGATCTACCAAGCCGAATACGAAGGTGAGGAAGATTGTGAGGTGCCAGGGGAATTGGCCAGACTACTACAACAAGAGGAAAGAGCTATTCAGCCTCATGAGGAGCTGTTGGATACAATCAATTTGGGTACCGAGGAAGATAAAAAGGAAATCAAAGTGGGTGCCAATCTAGAGCCGAGCGTCAAGGAGCGCCTAATTCAGTTGTTGCATGATTATGTTGAGATCTTTGCCTGGTCATACGAAGACATGTCGGGACTCGATACAGACATCGTGGTACACCGTCTACCCACAAGAGAAGACTGTCCACCAGTGAAACAAAAAGTCCGCCGCATGAGACCTGACATGTCAGAGAAGATCAAAGCGGATCAAAGCGGAAGTCATGAAACAGTTCAATGCTGGATTTCTGGCTGTTACTTCTTATCCTCAATGGGTGGCCAATATTGTTCCCGTGCCTAAAAAGGACGGCAAAGTGAGAATGTGTGTGGATTTAGAGATTTAAACAGGGCCATCCCTAAAGATGATTTTCCACTTCCACACATTGACATCCTGGTTGACAATACAGCCCAGCACAAAGTATTTTCTTTCATGGACAGATTCTCAGGCTATAACCAGATCAAAATGGCACCTGAGGACATGGAGAAAACTACATTTGTCACACAGTGGGGCACGTTCTGCTACAAAGTGATGCCATTCAGACTGAAGAATGCCGGGGCAACCTATCAACGCGCCATGGTGGCTTTGTTTCATGATATGATACATCATGAGATAGAGGTCTACGTAGATGACATGATAGCCCGATCACAAACTGAAGAAGAACACCTTGATCACTTGCAAAAGCTGTTTGTCAGATTGAAGGAGTACAAACTAAGGTTGAACTCGAACAAGTGCACATTCAGAGTCCGGTCTGGTAAACTCTTAGGTTTCATTGTCAGCAACAAAGGCATCGAGGTTGATCCTGCCAAGGTTAAAGCAATACAAGAAATGCCTGCTCCTCGCACTGAGAAGGAAGTCAGAGGATTCTTGGGACGTCTGAACTATATTGCCAGATTCATTTCTCACCTAACATCTACTTGTGAACCAATCTTCAAACTGTTGAAGAAAGATCAAGTAGTCATATGGAATGATGAGTGTCAGATTGCTTTTGACAAAATCAAAGAGTATTTACAATAGCCTCATGTCTTGATGCCACCAGTCGAGGGAAGACCACTGATCATGTATTTGACCGTTTTATAGAACTCAATGGGGTGTGTATTGGGACAGCATGACGAGTTTGGCCGAAAAGAGCACGTTATTTACTACTTGAGCAAAAAGTTTACCGACGGTGAAACCAGATATTCACTGCTCGAGAAAACTTGCTGCGCTCTGGTATGGGCTGCTTGCCGGCTAAGACAGTATATGTTGACTCATACCACTTTGCTGATATCTAAGATGGATCCGATAAAGTACATCTTTGAGAAGCCTGCTCTGTCTGGAAGGATAGCTAGATGGCAGATGATCCTAACAGAATATGACATACAGTACACTACCCAAAAAGCTATAAAGGGCAGTGTGCTAGCTGATCATCTTGCTCATCAAGCTGTAGAGGATTATCAGTCCATGAAGTTTGAATTCCCTGACGAAGACATCATGACATTAGACAACTGTGAAGAAATCAGACCATATGACGAACCTGGACAAGGATCCCGATGGACCCTGTTCTTTGATGGGGCATCCAATGCACTTGGTAATGGTATCGGCGTTGTACTCATGTCTCCGGAAGGGTGCCATACTCCTTTTACTACCAGACTTTGCTTCAACTGTACGAACAACATGGCGGAATACGAAGCATGCATCTTTGGTCTCAAGGCTGCCATAAACTTGGGGATCAAATCTTTAGTTGTGTTTGGAGATTCAGCTTTGGTCATCAGTCAGATCAAAGGAGAGTGGGACACTAAGCACCCAAACCTTATCCCTTACAAAGAACATGTTTTGACATTGCTATCACATTTTGAGCAAATTACCTTCGAGCACTTCCCGCGAGAAGAAAATCAGCTAGCAGATGCTCTAGCCACAATGTCATCTATCTTTAAACTTAATTGGGATAACGAGGCTCCCCAAATCACCATTGAACGAATGGACGAACCAGCACACTGTCACGAGATTAATACTGAAGAAGTAGTGGACCAGCCTTGGTTTCATGAAGTCAAAAGGTATCTCAAGGCTCAAGAATATCTAGAAGGAGCTTCAATCAATGATAAAAAGTTCCTAAGGAGATTCTCCGCTAAGTTCTTCCTAAGTAATGGCATCCTGTACAAACGTAATCATGATTCTATTTTGCTCCATTGTGTGGATAAGATTGAAGCTGAAAAGATCATGGTTGAATTGCATGAAGGTACCTTTGGCACTCACTCTAGTGGGCATACGATGGTGAATAAAATCCTACGGGCAGGCTATTATTGGTCTACCATGGAAGCAGACTGCTATCAACATTCCCGGACCTGTCATAAGTGTCAAATCTATGCAGACAAGATGCACGTGCCTCCGGTTCCTCTAAATGTCTTAACAGCTCCTTAGCCCTTCGCTATGTGGGGAATCGATATGATTTGGGAGATTAAGCCTACAGCCTCCAATGGACACCGCTTCATTCTAGTGGCCATTGACTATTTCACAAAGTGGGTCGAAGTATCTTCCTTCGCATCTGTTACTAAGAATATTGTTGCCCGCTTCATCAAGCAGAATCTCATTTGTCGGTACGGTATCCCAGAAAGGATCATCACTGATAACGGTACGAACCTTAACAATACTATGATCATCGCCTTGTGCGAGCAGTTTGAGATTCAACATCATAATTCATCCCCCTATCGGCCAAAGATGAATGGTGTCGTCGAAGCTGCAAATAAAAACATTAAAAAGATCATACAAAAAATGGCAGTCACCTACAAGGACTGGCATGAGATGCTACCGTTTTCTCTCCATGGATACCGTACCATGGCTCGCACATCAACTGGGGAAACACCATATTCTTTGGTTTATGGCATGGCGGTTGTTTTACCAATCGAGGTTCAGATCCCCTCTTTGAGAATTATGAAGGATGCAGGTTTGTGTGAGGACGATTGGATTCAAACCCGACTTGATCAGTTGAACTTAATTGATGAAAAGAGACTTACTACTGTTTGCCATGGTCAGATGTATCAAAAGCGGATGATCAAGGATTTCAACAAGAAAGTCAGACGCCAAGAATATCAAGTTGGAGATCTAGTGATCAAGCGCATCATCTTGCCACAAAGTGATCCCAGGGGCAAATGGACTCCTGCCTATGAAGGACCATTTGTAATCAAGAACATCTTTTCCGGTGGGGCAATGATCTTAACCACCATGGACGGCGACAACCTGCCACACCCTGCGAATGCAGACATAGTCAAAAGATACTACGCATAAGAGACCCACTAGGTTGACACACCTAGGCAAAACAAGGGCATCCTGGTGAACCAAAAGATTCGGGCAAAAATTAGAGATAAAATATATTAAAAAAATTGTACACCCGACAAGTTGAAAACCTGAAAGGGCGACTTGGGCAAAAAAGGGTTTCCCGGTGGACTGAAAACCCGAAAGGGAGGTCCAGGAAAAAGTTAGGGAATTAAAGTGTATGATTATGTCTCGTCGGATCACTTTAAGGACAATCTCTTCACTGACAAACTCGGAGCTTCTGATCAATTCAATCATCTTCGGACGAAGCAACAAATGGACAAGATATTCAGAGATATGAAGGCTATACCAGAATGGGAACCCCATGGGATTATTACACATAGCTGTCTTTCTTTGTATAAATTTTTCTTATTTTTATGACACCATCCTCTTACTAGGATGTATGTCTCCTTTGTACAAAATACTTATTCAAAGTGAATACAAGGATATCTCTTTAAAAGTACAGAAAACTATTTGTCCTTTTCTTTTACACTTGTGTTTTATTTGCAAAAACGTCCAATGATTCATTAATGAGCATATGCATTTGAACATAATTACTGTTTACAAATAAACAAAATGAAAGAGAACAATTACTGACAGGATGAAAGAATAGGAAAACATATTTAGGCTATTCCATGAGCAATCCCTACAGTACATCATTAAGATCCCCAGTGGAGCTGAAACTTCCAACTATTAATCCCCAGTGGAAACCATTCATTTTCTCCAAATTCCTCAGCAGGTTGTCTTGAAGCCTGAAAATCAACCGGATAACAGTTAATTTCTGTTACTCCCCAACCTAGGATAATTCCCCGACAGAGTGGCAGATGAACGAAACTCCTGAACTTTTTCCCAAACAGGAATAAGCTTTTTCCCCACAGAGTTTTCTTTGTTCCCCAATAGAACGAGGATTCCTATGATAGATCCCCAGTAGAAGTCATCAAAATTCTCTGGATTTCCCAAGCAGATTACTCAAGCAGTATTTGGCATTACTCTCATAACGAAATTTTTGTCAATACTCCAACTTCAAGACATGAAGAATCCATATATCCTCAGCAATCAAGGATTTATTTTCCTCAGCAATACAGTAAATCAGCTTACATGCACATGCATTACATCCACATATCATAAACATTGATAAAACGCATATATTGCATCATACATTTCATGCAACGTAACTTTGTGTTTCAGCTAACATTTTACCCTTTTCAGGATAAGATTAACAGCTACCATTAACAATGTTAAAAGATTTCAGATATAGTACAGATACGCTCCAGACAAGGATGTCATTCTGATACTCATTCAGACCTCAACTTCAGATACAGTTCAGATATGCTTCAGACAAGGATGCCATTCTGATACTCATTTAGATCTCAACTTCAGATACAGTTCATATACGCTCCAGACAAGGATGCCATTCTGATACTCATTCAGATCTCAACTTCAGATACAGTTCAGATACGCTCCAGACAAGGATGCCATTCTGATACTCATTCAGACCTCAACTTCAAGATACAGTCCAGATACGCTCCAGACACGGTGGCTATTCTGTCACTTATTCAGATTCATCTTTCAGATACAGTTCAGATACGCTCCAAGACACGATTGCCATTTTGTCACTTATTCATATTCAAGTACAGATACATCTCGGATACGCTCCAGACACTGATGCTATTCTGTTGCTCATACAGATTCAGTCTCCAGATACAGTTCAGACACGTTCCAGATACGGACACCATTATGATACTTATTCTTTTGACTTACAACTTACAATTCAACAAGCATTCTTGGATGGCATCTACAAGCCTATCTCCAACAAGATTCTATCACCTCTCCAAATGGCATCTTTAAGCCCATTCCCTCAACTACACATTGACGCGTGCAAATTTATGGGCACTCTAGTGTCCAATCATCTTTTATCTACGAGTCACGAACGGCAAAGCTCGCCAATCTAACTCTTCAGGTTCAAGAAGATTGAACAGGGGCAGCTGTTGTACCCCAAAAGTTTCCCTCTCAATTATTAAGACTTTTCTCACAAGACTTCTTGGACTCAAGACAAGATTAGGGTTTGGTCAGCTCAAGACATCTCATCTTGCACTAATAACCCAAAATTAGGGTTTGAGTTTGCACAAGGATTTTTGGACCATCAATGCTTCATTTGACTTTCATACATCATTTTGGACCCCTAAGATTGCTCATGTTAAGTTTCAAGCCTTGAACCACATTTTTTATCAGTCAATTGGACAGTTGACCTAAAAATCAACTGTATTGGGGGAAAAGTCAACTATGGCCAATTTACAGTCAAACTTCATAATTTTTTATCCACATCAACATTTTAGACTCATATGTACCATTTGATCAAGTTTGGATCACAACTCCTCAAGAAATTTAATCAAATCATCAAAAGGGAAAAATGGTCAAAATTAGGGTTTTGATTGAGAAAGGGGCAATTTCTGATTTTTAACCTAGCCAATGACCAATTGAGTTCAAACATGATTTCAAGGTTTCAATGGCATCATATTGACCCAATTACATGGTTCAAAAGATCTCAAGTTCATTGGATTGACAGATGAAATTTGCAGTCAACTGATCAAAACTCAATTGTGCACTGAAAAGTTAAACTTTGACTTTTTGGTCAAAATCAAGTACCAAGAGTCATAATTCATCAAGATATGTCAAAATATGAAACTTGTTCACCAAGAAAACCAAATTTGAAAAGTAGGGTTTGAATTTGAAAATTTTCATAACTTGGAATTTTTCTAAGTATAAAAATTTTCTTATTTTTTCTCAACTTTTCACCACTTTTTCACCATGATGCATTTTGATTCAAGAAAAGTTCCCAACATCAAAGTTGTAGTCCTCCATAAAATCTACAACTTTTCTTCAAAAACGTTTCCCTAAATATGCTTGGGTCTCAAGTTATAAATTTGTGAATACATGCTCATGAACTAAATAACTTAGTGAAATTTTGCCCTAATTTAGGCAGGTTTTAGACCCAACTTCATGGCAACTTTTCACCTAGTTCTAAGAGGTATCTCAAAATTCATTTCAAATATGGATTATAGAGCACATTTCAAGCTTTCTAAAATGTCAAAGAACTCTCTAAGATCATTTTTGAGTAGGGAGAATCAAAGAGAGGAAGTTGGCATTTTCTCACTTTTTGTTCAAGCCATTTTCACATAGAATCAAGTTGCAAACCAAACCTATGTTGGTTATTTCTTACTTTACAGGTCCTAAGCTTGTTATGAACTCCTTAATTAAATGCATACTCAGTTGACAAAGCCTTTATCCTTGCTTTTGAAACTTTACACAAGTTGTATTTCCATTTTGGGCAAAAAGGCTTCATTGCCATTTTCATAAAGATGCACTTTTGCAACTTTGTCGACTTGGAGCATTGGACCTGTCCCCTTGATACAAGAAAACTATATAGGTCTCAAGAAATTGGTATAAACTTATATCAACCCTAAAGCAACCTGGTACAAGCATGTGGGATTGGTCTTGTCAACTTTACTTCAAGTACAAGAAAAGTTACAAAAGGGTTAAGGCTTGCACAGCTAGTAGGAAGCTGACTTTGGATCACTTCTATACTAATATGCAAACATTGTACAAGACATTACACGCTTGGCTTGAACCTAGAACTCTCTCAAACTGAAAAAACACTAAAAATCTGCCCAAGCACACAGTTTCTGCAAAAGCTCAGCCAACTCTCATTTGGCTCGTGTGTTTTGTGTTTAACTGATTCAAACATCTTATACACTTGATACCTAGTAAATCCAAGCCATCACCCTGGTTCTGTAACCTCTGTTTCACCATCTTCCATTTTCAACTTGGAAGCTTGCAGTTGGACTTGGTCAGGGAGTTCTAGCCATCCTCAAAGCAAGATGAGGGTTGGAATAGATTCAGGGAAGCTCAAGGAAGCTCAAGCAATCATCAGGCCTCCATTAAAGTCCCTACATTGCCATACACGATTCCAGCTGAAGGAGGTATTTTCTTAAACTCTATCTCTTTATACAGGTAACCTCAAGCCACGATTTGTAAAGAAAAAATGTAGTTCTCATCATAACGAAGTTGTACATATCATTACTTTACATTTATATTACTTGTGCTAAGAGAATTTGAAGTTTGAAATCACTAAAAAAATTAGGTCACGATTTAGGGATTCCAAAATTCTCTTTGATCTTTGATAGGTAGGTTACATAATTTATATGGTTGGAATCGTAAGCTCAAATGCCACATTTTTCACGTTATGAGTTTTCATTTTTATGCAAGCATGAGGAAGATACAGGTTGGTCTGGAATTGGCGTGAAGAAGATGAACGAAGGACAGGGATGAAGTCAGTGGGCTTTTTGCTGCGTGGCCTTTTTGTTTTTGCTAAACACCCCCCCTGACTTGCTATTGCACCCCCTGGCTAACTATTTTATATTTTTATGTTTTTTCATATTTTCATATTTAAATAAATTTATTTATTTCTCTTAATGATAAAAAATCCTAAAAAATGATTTATGTATTTTCACACTTTTATTTTATTTTTTTTATTATTTCTCACATAAAAAATTAATTTATTTTGATAGAGTAGAATTTATTTTCTTAATAAACTCATAATTAATTAAATATATTATATATTTTTATTTTATATTTTTATACTTACAAATACCAATATTTGCACATATTTATTTTTTAATATTCATATAAATATTATTTTTTATTTTTTATACAAAAAATGCACAAAATAATAATATGAAACATTATTTTCTTTTAATAAAAACTAGGGTTTAATCCCTTTCAAAAAGAATTAATTATTTTTTCCTTATTTTTAGGTTTAAGTTAAATATTCTTTTACACAAAAACAAGACATAAAAAAACCTTTTCTTTACATATATATTGCATTGCATTTTAAATAGTTGTATTATATTTATTTAATTCGCGCAAATTCGATTTGGTTGTAATAATATATTTAGCTTTATATTTGTGCAAAACCCCATTCAAACTTGTATTCCCCCCTCCCATAAAAATTGTTGTAATAGCTTAGTATATTTATATTACGCAATTTATCGCATTAAATGCCATGATTAGTAATTAGGGTTTGCATGACAAGAACAAAACAAAGCAAAATAGAAAACCATAAATACACGACAAAATCAAAAGCATGAAAATGATACACTTTGCACACAAGCACCCTTAGGGTTTCTCCCACTTGGTTGCCTAAAATAAAATGGCCATGTTACGCATGCGAAGTATCTTGGCAAAACAAAACAAATATAAGATCATAGTCCCTCGATGACGCTATTCAAAAAGTTGCCTAAACAAAATGCTCTTGGTCCCTTAAAAATGCTAAGATACTTCACAACATTGCTATCATGGTTATACGATGACCCACGCCCGTCCCGTTTACATCCAAAGATAGGGTTGATTACCAAATCAATGGTAAGTCAACAATGTCAAAGGAATAGAAAATGCACAAGAAAGACATTTGAGTAGGTAGATAGCTTCTAAGTTACTTGCTCGATTTCAAACGATCCTTGCTATTTTCAAAAACAAACACACACATATTTCAAAATATCTTACAAAACATTGAAAACATTTTCAAAAGACAAACATCTTTGTATACATTCTTACGAACAATAATCATTACAAAGATTACCTAAACGAATGGCCTCTTTTACAAAATACTTTCAAAACCACATCAAACACCATTTCAAACAAACCAAAGCAAGTGATCTAAGCAAGTAACTAAGAGCCCATAGAAAACCATGGATGAAAAGGGTGCTAGCACCTCCCCTTTTCATAATCTACCCCCCGAACTCAAGAAAACATCTCAAAGGTCTTTCCTGTGCTTTTTCACCTTTCCTTTTGGATAAAAGAAAAGTCGGTGGCGACTCTTGCTAACCGCGACATTTGCGATAAAACGCAAAATCTTCAAGTCAGTTCTCCCACCATATCACAGAAATATACTTGGATTATGAGAGAAGATATCCTCTAGGAGAGTAGGCAACTTCAATGCCCAAGAAGTAGCAAAGAGTGCATAAGTCCTTCATCTCAAACTGTTTGGCTAACTAATTTTAAATCATTAATTCCATCATATCATCACTTGTAATAATCATATCATCAACATATAATGAGAGTAAAATATGACCAAGATAAGTGGTCTTGACAAACAAAGCAAAATCATGATCACTAGAGCGAAAGCCAATAGATGTAATCACAATGGTAAAACTTCTCAAACCAAGATCGTGGAGCTTGTTTCAGACCATATAATACCTTCTTCAACTTACACACTTCCCCTTGGTTATGAGAAAAACCTTCTGGAGGTACCATATAAACTTCCTCTTGAAGATCACCATTTAGAAATGCATTTTTAACATCCATTTGAGAAATATTACCCGGACAAACAGATGCAACTGCAATAAGAGTGCGAATGGTAGTCATCTTAGCAACAGGAGCCAAAGTTACTTCATAATCCATACCATATTGTTGAGAGAATCCCTTTGCAACAAGACATGCTTTATAGCGCTCAATTTATCCATCTAACTTAGTTTTAATCTTGTATATCTAACGAGACCCAATAGCACATTTTCATGGAGGAAGAGGTACTAATTCCTAAGTATCTGCTTTATGCAAAGCAGGAAATTCTTCTGGCAAAGCTGTTGCAAAGAGGGTCAATAATAACCTCTTTATAGGAAGAAGGTTCAGACAAACTATAGATATAGGTTAAAAACGAAACAAAAGAAGGAGAGTAAATGGAATAGACAAAATCAAGCAATGAGTAGATTTACGGTCCAAGAGAGGGATACTGAGGAGGTAGAGGATCAACAGTCATAGGAGGTTCTTGGGTAGCCGTGGGGATAAGAGGTATATTAGTATCTAGAGTATCAGTCATGCATTTATCAAAGTTATAATCACTAGAAATATTATCATTATGGCCAAAAGGATCGATATGAGTGAGTTTTGAACTGTTAGTAATATAAGAATAAAAGAAAGAGATTAAAAATGGATGTGTTCAAGGAAAATAACATGACGAGAAACATACAATTTTCTTGCACTAAAATCATAACAACGATAACCCTTTTGACCATACCCCATAACCAAGAAAAAACACATATAACAGAACGAGAAGACAACTTACTATGTTCTATTTGGTGGGCGAAAAACAAAACAAGTAGAACCAAACACTTTCAAAGATGAATAATCATGGATGAAGTTATATAATTTTTCAAAGAGAGACAAACCTGATGTTACAGATGATGGAATTCTATTAATAACATGAACAGCAGTAAGAATTGCTTCCTAAAATTCACTAGGAACTGAAGTACACAACAAAAGGGAGCAAGCAAGTCTCAATAATGTGATGGTGTTTCCTTTCATCAACTCCATTCTGTTGAGGTGTATTTGTACAAGATGTTTGATGAATTATACCATCAAAAGCAGCAATTCGAAAATTTATTAGAAGTATATTCACTACCTAAATCACAACAGAAGCACTTTATAACAACATTATGTTGAGTCTTAATCATAACACAAAACATACAATAAATGTCAAAACAATTTGAATAATTTTTCATAAGAAAAATCTAACAATAACAAGTATAATCAGTCAATAAACGAAACATAATATCTAGATCCACCCTTAATAAGAAGCGCGATGGACCTCACGCATCAGAGTGAACTAAGTCAAATAGAGCATATAAAATGGGAAACACTTTTACTAAATGGTAAAGCTGAAAATTTAGCATTATAATTAACTCTCAATTCACCCAGCTAATGCATCTTGAGTTTGAGGGTGATGTTAGTTATTATTATAATTATAATTATATTATGTTAGATTATTTTCTACCTCTTCCAATTCTAAATCTACTACTCCATCCGTTTTAAAATGAGTGTTATTTTAGAGAATAAAAATTGTTTAAAATGAATGTCATTCTTACTTTTTAATGTAGCAATGATTGTTATTTTTCCAATTGTGTCCTTTAATTATTAGTCTGTACACTACTTCCAACACATTAATAAGGCTAATTTAGTAAAAGTGAAATGTCTTATGACTATATTATTGCATTCCTTAATCCGTGTGCAAAAACCTTAAATGACACTCATTTTGAAACGGTGGGAGTATTCTACTATCTATCCATTACTACTCAACTGACTAAACTATCTGAAATGTCATTTCCTTAAAAAAAGTTTACACTGCAAAATTGAATAATATAATACTCCCTCCGACTTTATTTATAAGCAAAGATTCTCTTTTAGGTTCATTGCATAATGAACGTATCTAATCTACATAAAATACCAGATATATTCATTATTTCAATGAACCTAAAAGAGA